>CM028130.1:1020514642-1021766785 GCA_016271365.2 Neoceratodus forsteri | reverse complement strand
TTCCAATAGTTCTCAACTGCTGTTGTTAATTCCATATAGCGCCATAAATCTGACATGCAAATTTACCCTTGCTCGTCCAGTACTGTATTTATTGATGTGCATTATAATTTTAGTGCTATTTATGTGCATGCAAACTACCAACACTTTAAGTAATTTGACAAAACCTGTCCTTAACACTACACATATGTTGACCACAATTTTAAAAGTATTATTCTTTTCCCAGGTGGGGCCCCTGTCCAATTTTCCAGATGTGCACCCTGCACCTCAGTCAGACCCTGATAGGTGTAGTTTGTTGCGGCAGGATGAGAATGTCAACATGAAATTAAAAACATTTATTCTTTTCACACTGTTCTGTTCTCTTAAACGTTTCTGTCTATCCTTAATTTCTTGTCAGGATGGCCAACCTGACAATTCTGTTCTCCTATCTGCGCTATACCTTTAATCTGTTGTTATTCTAGTCATCAAAACTGCCACATGAAGTTAAAAGCAGATCCCCTTTAAAGCCTCCTGCTATGTAAATTTTGTGGAAGATTTTGAATCCCCCAAGAAACAAGCATTTGTCAATGCCAAATGTTTGCTTGCTGGCATTGGCACTGGTAGTGTAGGAGTTACAGAGCTGCGCAATAGGAATGGCAGTGAAGTATTGAACTGAAGCCAACCCCACCACCACCCTGCAGATATTGACAGGCATTGGGGTGTGTCTTTCAGTTGTCAGGCATAACGGCCATGCCATTTCACCACACCTACCCTGCAGACACCGACAGGTGTCACTGTGTGCCTTGGGGTCTTTGGCCCTTATGTTGACCCCATTCTATTAGGAAATATGGTGAGATGGGTGCAGTATAGGAGAATGGGGTGAACTTTGAGGCCGAAGAGTCCAAGGCATAACTCAATGCCTCTCACTAGCTGCAGGGTGTGGGTGGGGGTGGAATGGTATGAGCATTACAGGCGACAATCCCAAGTCACACCCCAGAGGCCTGTCAGTCTCTACAGGGAATGCCAGAGACATTCATTGGTATTTTCTCCAAATTTTCAACATTGTTTTTTGTGACCCCCACCTTATGAACAGTGGCAATATCAGTTTGTTAGCTGAAAGCTGATTTTGCACAGTGACTACGCCATTTGGCGCCACAGTTGTGAAAACACATTTCGAACAGGATGTGAAAAATGACAGCTGTACTGTTCATGGGGAGGTGTAAAAAAATGGCAATATTGAAAATCTGGAGTTAAAATATCAGAAAAACTGGTGAAGTCGTGAGTGAGCATAGAAACTGCACAACGCACACCCGTAATGTAATTAGCTTGGGGAATTTTTACAGCAGATTGTTAACACAGGCATTTTGGGCCTCCACTCATGAACAGTGTCATGGTGATTTTCTTAATCTGTCCCAAACAGTGATTTCCCACAGTGACCACGCATTTCTTCGCTGGAAGTGCGAAAACACATTTTGACCATGGTGTGAAAAATGACAGCTATACTGTTCATAAGGGAATGTGATAAATGCCAGTGGTGGAAATCTGGACTGAAAATATTACAAATTCATGAACTTATGAGGGTGCGTGGAAACTGCGTAATGCTCACTTGTAATACAGTCATTTTATTAACTTTTGTCACCAAATTTTTAACATAGCCATTTTAAGACCTCTGCTCATGAACAGTGTCACTGTGATTTTTTTAATCTGTCCCAAACATTGATTTCACACACCAACTGCGCCATTGTAGCGCTACATGCTTGTGAAAAAACATTTTAGGCGAGATATAAAAAATGACAACTAAAATAGTCTCTGTTCATTTGTGTGTCTGTGGAGGAGCTGCAACCATTGAATTATGTAGAGCAGACACTTGGTAAAAGGTATGAGGGAATTATTGTGAAACTATTTACAGGATATTTAAAAAAAATTCCCCTTTTAAAACAGCAATTAAAAGCAGGTGAATTCAGGTAGCTGCTGTACTGTTGCTATCTTTTGACATGACAACAATGCCTTCACATGTGCACGCTGATTTCATTTATATATCCTGCATTATCCTAAGTTATTTAGTTGCTGTTTTTTTTTTCAAATTCAGTGGCATAGTTGAAACTATTGTCACACTGGCTAGAACATCCCTTGTAAGTTTACTCATGTAAGCTTCAGAAGAAGACCTTGTTGGGCCAAACACTTAAACACTTTGTTCTTTTTGTAACAACCATGTATGTTGGTTCAATAAAAGGCAACAAACCATTTGCTTCAGTATAATCTTTTTGAATGCACTGCATTAAAATAAGAATTATATTGTAAGACCCTGGCAGACTACATACAGCAGGGCTCCCAGATCTATAGGGAGTCATTTACAGGGAAATTGTTCCCATTGACTTGCATTGGTTACAGGGGCATCAGACATAAGCCCTTTTACTCAGGATTTCATGACAAGTTGAATTCTTTTGGGGAACAATTTCAGTCACTGAAGTGAATATAGGTTCACTAGGAGAGAGTGAGTGTGTGTGTGTGTGTGTGTGTGTGGGAGAGAGAGGGAGAGAGAGAGAGAGAGAGAGAAAGAGAGAAAGAAGAAAAAAAAGGAGGGGTGAGAGAGAGAGAGAGAGAGACATCTCCTTAAAGCTATGTATCTCCCCCACCCACATTATGGTGATGTGGGGTGGGTTAGGGTGTATTGTTTGTATGAAGAGGAGGAGAGAAATTACATTTTGATCTCTTTTTCAGATTCCTTAGACACTTGTGGTACATCAAGTTGTTACATTCTCAGTGTATATTGACATCAGTACATGTCAGGCTATGTGGTCTTAATTCCTTGAGGTTCCTCGACGAGAGTTTTTTGTTTAACACTAATATTATCAATTTATATTTAAATTATCATTTATATAGTCCTGAGGTTTTTGAAATTTCTTGGGCCTCATATCTAGCTGGAGAGTACAGCTGGGTGACAGGTCCAGCTAGGTTTTACACATCACACAGTGTGCACTTATGTCTTTAAGACAACTTTACTGGTAAATTCTTGTCTATAATGCAGACATTGAAACTTCATGAGCCCTATAACAATCTTACTTTGTCTTTAATCTGGGTGGGGGTTGCCTTTCAGTAATCACATCCTTATACTAACTGTGACACTCAGAGCTTGATTTAGGAGTTATCTGCTTCAGCAGTGTTATCTTATGTCAATTAAATTTATATGCAGTAGGATTCTTTGTATGTGTGTTCCACCAAGCACATTTAACCCAAGATTGCTTCTGGCTGAAGGCAGCATAGTACTGTTAAACTTCTCTGACATCATCTTCTGTTTTTTTTTAAATGAGTATTTTAAACCAATGGGGATTTTTTTCTGTTTTTCTCTGCATTATCAAGCTGTTATAAGTATTGTACTTTCTAAACAACTGCCATGAGCTTCTGAAGAAGGACTGGTTGGTCCAAAAGCTAGAGCACTTTGTTCTTGTTGTTACATCTATGTTGGTCCATTTAAAGGTAAATAATCATTTGCTTCAGGGGCATCAGAGCAATTCTACTTCGTGTGAAATAATGAAATGCGGGGGGGTGGGGAATATGCACTAGAGTTACAGGAAAATGCAAAATCAATGTGATAGCACTGCTACTGTGTCCTCTAAAGTCCACCATTTGTTTTTGGTTTTTACGTATGCTTGCGCACATGCGCAAGGAACGTCTTGGGAGAATGGGACACTTTGGAGGTGTGCCTGCCCTGTGCAATCCCCTGCTCTGTTGAGCAGGCATGGCAGTCCTGCACCAATCACTGTGGTGCTGTGTATGACAGCAGTGGTCTTCTCTTCAAAGAAAACTACTGCTGTGTGCTTGCAGCGCGTCATGCCCCCCAAAATCTTTGCTGCCACGTTGGGAGCCCACCCCAGCGTGGCAAACATCCTACATCGTCTGCCGACGGGGGTGCACTATCTCCCATCGGCTCCACAGCCCACCAGCCATCCTTCTGCCACACTGGGAGCCCACCCCAGCATGGCAAATGTCCTGCATCATCAATTATAGAAAAAAAAAAACCTGTAAATTAAAAACAGTCCCATGCAGTCTCCCCGCCCTCCTCCCACAACCCGCACCCACCCACTGCGCACCCTGCCTCCCCACACCTCTCTCACCCCATACCTTACCTAGAGCTCGCGCGCGATGATCATCGCTGGACTGGGAACACGCCTGCACTCTTCAAAGCCGACCGCAAACTGAGGAAATGCCGTAAGCTGTATAATGGGCTAGTGGGTTTTCAACTTTGTTGCATATCTTAGGCATTTTTGGAATTTTGCACCAAATTTTCAACATGGGGTTTTTGGGACCCCTTCTCATGAATTATGTCACTGTCATGGCGTTATTCGGGCCCGAAGGGTGATTTCGCAGTCACTGCATGAAATCACCTTTTGGGCCTGATTAATGAAACAACAGTGCAAGCATTCATAAGGTGGGCTCTCAGAAAGCCTATTTTGAAAATTTGGAGGAAAAATTCCTAAAAATGTCTGTTTTACGAGTGTGCGTTGCACAGTTCCTATGCACGCTCGTAAGTTTGTGAATTTTCAATATTTTCACTCCAGACTTTCAACATTGCCATTTTACCACACTTCCTGATGAGCAGTACAGCTGTCATTTTTCACATCCTGCCCAAAATGTGTTTCCGCCCATGTAGCGCACAATGGCGTAGTCGGTGTGAAAACTCAATGTATGGGACACATTAAGAAAATTACAGTGACACTGTTCATGAGTAGAGGTCTTAAAATGGCTATGTTGAAAATTTGGTGAAAAAATTCCTAAAAATGACTGTTTTACGAGCGTGCATTGCGCAGTTCTATGCATGTTCGTAAGTTCGTATATTTTCACTCCAGATTTTCAACATTGCCATTTTACCACACCTCCTTATGAGCAGTACAGCTGTCATATTTCATATCCTGCCCAAAATGTGTTTCCACCCATGTAGTGCACAATGGTGCAGTCGGTGTGTGAAATCAATGTATGGGACACATTAAGAAAATCACAGTGACACTGTTCATTAGCAGAGGTCTTAAAATGGCTATGTTGAAAATTTGGTGAAAAAATTCCTAAAAATGACTGTTTCACGGGCATGCGTTGCGCAGTTGCTACATGCGCTTGTAGGTTTTGCAATTTTCAATATTTCCACCAATGACTTCCAAATACCTAAACAGCACATAGAAGCAAGCAACATTCAGCATTGACAAATGCTTGTACTTCTTTGTCACTGATTTTTTTGAGCCATGTCCAAGTGCCAAATACCACTGCAAATACCTGCAAGCGAACGTTCGGCATTGACAAATGCTTGTTTTCATAGTGTAATAGACCAACAACATGCCTTTCCTGATTTGAAAGAGTGTGAATTATTAAGTATCTGAATGTGATAGTGTGAACTAGCCTTCATGCTTTGCCCAAGAGAAGTGGAGGTGGAGGGTTGAAACAAAGAGAGTGGATGAGGCAATGTGCAGTGTATCTGGCACAACTTCTGAAATCCATGTAACTCTTCTCAATTCAGTAAGCACCATTGGCTTTGTTTGAGAGTTGTGAGGGGGATGAGTGTGGGAATGCAGACACATGGCTGACATACAGCATCTTGTTTCTGCAGTCACATAAAAATGACAGGTCATGGCAATTCAGAGAAAAAAAAATATTTTGAAGCTGCATTACCAGACTAAGTGTGCGGTTTAGTGAATTACCACACAGGGGTGTGTATATGACAGCACTAAAAGGTGCATTAAAGTGCTTCAGTCATGAAAACCTCCCCCACTGGCTGCTGCTGAAATGCATAGCAGTATGTTCTCCTTTGTGCATTCTGGCTATTCTTTGCTTCAGCTGCAGGTAGTACAGTACGCTCAAGTTCGTTTGCATAGGTTTTAGCAGTGGGGAGTTCACATTGACAGAGTCTAGTAAGAGAAAACGCTTGGAATTACACATACAATGAAGTCTGAGTTTTCACATCAAATGCTGAGGTATTTTTTTTCTGGAGGATTAGAACCCATGGAGTCCATGAAGGTGTGCTTTGGAGAGCTGGTGTGAGTAAGGACTGTTAGGCACCCACACATTTTGGTGGTCCTGCTGTGGCAGGGAACAGTTTATTAAAGTAATGATGTGTGGCTTGTCTCTCTAAGCGAGACAAGAATACAGCAATCTATCAGGTAACCAACACAGTTGATCTGTGTGTGTGTGTGGGGGGGGGGAGCTGCTCACTGAAGTGTAGCTCTCTCTTTCAACTGTATGCCACTGCATTTTCAACTGCTGTCATAGACAGCTCCAGCAGTGATTGGAGAACTGTGACCACACCTGCAAACACACTGACTGAACTGGAAGATGCTGACACACCTCTGAAAAACTCAGATGATAGCACTATGTTTCTTGCACATGCGTGCAAGCAAACATAATCAGTAAAATCAATAGCATCAATCCATGTCGGCACCATCCCCATATGCCTTCTTCCATAGGAAAGACTTCAATGCTTGTTTGCAATGCAAACACTACAGTATACTGGTGCTATGCCACTGTACTATTGGTTAAGATGGTAAAACATAGGGGGGCCAATTCTAGAAAGGATGCATTTACCACAGAGAACTTGAAGCAGGGTGTTTGATGCAACTTATTTCCATCAAAACATTGCGGCAAGCGCAATTCCAAAAGGTGCTTGCCGCAAAAGCCCTACTGCAGGTCCAGAATGCAGGACACAGGAAGTTAGACCACCTACTCCCTGGTTTAATGTTGCATCCAGGATCATGGCATTTGCGCCAACCCTTTGGCACAAGCAGTCATAAAGTAAGAAAAATGTTACAAATGCAAGACCCCTTTAAGAATCGGACCGCTCTGCATTTGAGGGGCTTTGGCACATCTGTGACACCCTTTCCGTTGGACGCAGGGCTTGACACAAACCCTTGTCCCCTTCTGGAATCCTGTCCAGGGTTTCTCTACAGAAAGGCCTAATATGTCATTGCATATCCTGCAATAAGGAACAATCACAAAGGCAATTACATGTGTGGTGCAGTAGTCAAACCAGCTGTGAAACTAAATAGTGGTCGTCAGGGTCAGGTCTGCTTTGGCCTTTCATAAAGCTGCACATACGGCGTTGCCATCTGTGGAGCACAAGAACAGCTCCCCCCAAGTGGTCGTGAGGGCCAGGTCCACTTTGGTCCTCCTCAAAGCTGCACATAAGGAGTCACCATCTGTGGAGCACAAGAACAGGTATGGCCCAAGGCGCAACAGATGGAATTTTCAAACTTCTGTGGTTGGCGTCAAAATTTAAATGGACATTGTTCATCTGTTCTATAACTATTGTCTGCCTTAAATTATTTTACTCTGACTAAATTAAATTTCTCAGCCTTAATTACTTATTCTCAGCCTTAAATTAAAGCGCCGTCAGAATGCTACAGATAGTTTTTTTTTTACATGATTTTTTTGTAGACTGCCTAAGTAGGACTTGAATCTAGCTGGCTGGTCACTTTAATTCAAATTCTCTCTGGATTTATCTGTGGAGTGCTTTTAACTTCCTTTTCCCTTATTAGCTGTAAAGTGGATTAGTTTGCATTGTTTAAGCTGCATAACTCTGGGAGGTGGGTGGTTTAAAACCTTACATGCAGTCTGCACTCCAGTAATCCTGTTCGGTAGAGTTGTTTTGCACTACTTTACTCTGCCATAATTTATACCTGATTACCCCTTATACCATGCCTTAATTTCTCCAGTGCAAGTTGATTTTTGGCTATGCAGTCTGTAAATTGGTAGTGCTGATTGCTGAGTTCCCCTTCCATACACACCCGCCCCTCTCTATGCACAACCCCACCCTCTTACCTGTACTTAAAGCTCTCTGTTTTTCCTTCCATAGCCCCCTCCGCGAGGTGGTCATGAGGGCCAGGTCTACTTTGGCCCTCCCCAAAGCTGCACATAAGGAGTCACCATCTGTGGAGCACAAGAACAGGTATGGCCCAAGGCACAATGGCTGGAATTTTCAAACTTCTGCGGTTGGCAGCCCCCACCGATGCTTCATGTCAGCTGCCCCACTGCCCCACCACTACCACTGGTGGGCAAGATGCTTTATATCCTGATTCACTCACGTGTTGGAGTGTAAAAAAAAAACTATCAGGCTACTTTCCTATCTGCAGATCACCAGTAACCACCGCTAGTGGCCACTCTGGTCCCGAACCCCAATCTTCCTACATCTTTGAGAAAAATGTTATTGCCTTATCTGATGCTAGCTTGACTGGCAGCTCCTCTGGTATCGTTACCGCAATCCTCCTACCTTGAGCCACAGCCTGGCCAGCCTGCTTCCTACTCCTTATTCACTCATGATCTACCCTTCCCCACCTTGACCAGAGTATTGCTCACTGATGCTTGCTTTAGCAATCTGTTGGCTGGTCCCACGGTTCTCCCACCCGCCTTTCACTACGGACTTCTTGTCCTAAAATCCCACTCCAGCATCAGCCATGGGCCATCCTCCTGGTCACCAACTCCCTCTCACATGATGTCAGGGGCCTTGCCCAAAAGCAATATCTTCATAACACTTTTGCTACTCCTATCTAGGGACATAGAAACAAACCCCGGGCCAACCTCTCCCTCTGGTTCCAACTTCACCACTCCTGTTCAAATCCCTCATGGCCTAAAACTTGCTCACCTAAATATATGCAGCCTGCTAAACACGCTTACCCTGCTGCAACCTATTGCTGTCTTATTAAGACCCAATATATTGATTATTACTGAGACCTGGCTGAAACCTCATAACCTAGATGCTGAATTCACTATTCCAGGCTACACCCTACTATGTCACGACCGTCCTGGCAAAAGAGGTGGTGGTGTTGCCATGTATATTGACTCTCAGGATTCAGTTTTCCCCAGTCCCACTGCCAATGCCCCACCACCATAGACACTTTATTAATTAAACTATCTCTCCCACATACAAGTCCCATTTTGCTGATCCTATCGCCCTCCTGACTCCACTACGCCCTGTATCTTGGAACACCTGCATACCCTAACATCGCTGGCCTCCAGGGGAGAACTACATATCCTCGGTGATTTCAACTAGAACTGGCTCACTAGCTCCAGTTCCAAACTGTGTAGCCATGTGTCAGCTTTAAACCTATTGCAATTGATCACTAAGCCCACATGTCTTAACCCCAACTCTGCTAACCATTCGCTTCTGGACTGGTCCCTCACCTCTATCCACATAAGATTCTCACCTCAGGACTGCTACCGGATTCCTTAAGTGATCACCACATGATCTTTACAGTAAGAAAAATCCGCAGGCCCAAAGCATCCCCCAAAACCATTCAAACAAAATCTTTAACTCCCTGGACCATGCATCCCTCCTTTACGACCTGGCTAACACAGACTGGTCCTGCATCCCCCTAGCCACCTTTATTGAATCTGCCTGGGGGTATTTCAAGATCAGGTTTATATCAGTCTGGAACTATCATGCCCCACTCAGACAGGCACAGGTGAGGGGGGTGCCCACTTGCCATGGATATCTGCAGACTTATTTGCCCTTCTTAGGGCCAGGGATCTGGCTTGGAAAGCCTTTAAGGTCACTGGAACTCCTGTGAATAAACAAAAGTATTTTGGGCTCTGGAACGCATGCACCAGACAAATCCATAGGGCAAAAGCCAGATACCTTCTAGACACCTTCCATTGCAACCTTAACCATCCAACTAAATTTTTGAAGGTCATCAAGTCACTTTTTTCTCCCCCATCACAGACCCCCACCTCTACTGTAAATAAAGGAGGTTCCACGATCGCCGACCCAATCCAGGTGGCCTCTCATTTCAACTGCTTCTTTACAGAATGTGCATCCTCTTTGCTGCCCATTCTCCCGCATGTCCCAACCACCCCTTCTACCTCCCCCCATCACCAAGATCCTTCCCTTGACCCCTCTTTCACCTTCAGGCCAGTTTCTCCAGCTGATGTTAACAGAGCCTTGCTGCGCCCTTAATCCCTCCAAAGGCAAATGCCCCATTGGCCCAGACTTCAAAGTACTCTATTTATCAGCTCCAACCATTGCCATCCCATTAGTTTCACTCTACAACCTCCTATTCTCTTTTGCCTCCATCCCAACAGAGTAGAAGAACACCACAGTCACCCCCTCTTCCTAAAGGTGGTGACCCTGCTGCTCCGGATAGCTACCAATCGATTTCCCTTCTCCCTGTCCTGGCTAAAATCCAGGAACACTTTGTCCTCTCACAGCTCTCCTCCTACCTTGACTCCTCCTCCTTCCTCACACCCTACCAGTCTGGTTTTAGGAAGTCTTACTCCACCACCACATCTCTCCTGTGACTTACTGATTCCATCCTCAATGGCATGGATCGTGGCCACACCACCTCAGCCATTTTTGTCAACCTGGCCAAAGCCTTCAACACTGTCTCTCACTCCCTCCTCCTCACCAAGCTCTCTATCAGGGCTCACTAGCGCAGCCACCAGTTGGTTCCATTCCTACCTGGTAGGCAGATCCCAATCGGTCAGAATTGGCAACACCACCTCTGTCTCTTGCCCCATTACCACTGGTGTACCACAAGGTTCTATCCTTGGCCCTCTTTTGTTCTCCATCTTCCTTAATGATCTGCCCACTACCTGCCCACACACATCCATTCACATGTACACTGATGATACAGTACTGTATGCATCCGGCCCTTCAGTCTCTGAAGTGGCAACCAGACTTCAGCAGGACTTTGATGATGTTCAGGGCTGGTTTTGCTCCAATCAACTCTTTCTCAATGCCAAGAAAACTGTCTCTATGACCTTCGGCACAAGGTAAAGACTTTCTTGGATCCCCTCCACCCCCACTTTTCACACCTTGAATGGGACCTCTCTTGAGACTTGCACCTCCTTCAGATATCTTGGATTCTGGCTGGATCAGCACCTAGACTTCCACACATATTGATGCCATCCACAAAAAGCTTCACCCCAAACTGGGTGCTTTGTACTGCAATTGTGGCTGCATCTCACTCCCTGCATGCTGTGCTATTGTACAGAAGATGATTCTCCCTATATTCAACTACGGTGATGTAGTCTACAGCACCACCCATAAGTCTGCCCTAGCCAGACTGGACTCTCTTTTCCACTCTTTCTGTCACTTTGCCTTCAACTGTTCTCCCACTACCCATCTCTGTGTTCTATACCAGTCCCTTGACCTCCCCTCACTTCAAGACTGGCAGCTCTCCCACTGTGCTAGCATCACAGCTAAATTCTTGGCCCAGTCCCTTCCCCCTTTTCTCGCCACTGCCCTTGCAGCCCCTACCCTCCTGGCATATGCTCTCCAGAATAATGAGCCAAGCCTTCTGTCTATTCCACGCATGTCCACTAAGGCAGGGAAGGCAGAATTTTCCTATCATATGCCTAAAATATGGAACTCCCTCCCTGCAGATATTCGGCACGCCTCCACTAGACAGCAGCTCAGTTTCCTGCTTAAAGACCACTTTTGCTCCACCTGCACCTGTTTGCTTTACCACTTGTTTTCTGAACTGGCCTTCTCCCCAAAGAGACTGTGTAGCTTTATTGAATAAGTTATAATGTATAGCCACTGGGACAGCCCACACCAGATATGCAACCGTTATTAACATTGTATGTATGTATGTACCTGCTATTTACTTATTTTGTTAAACTGCACATATTGTACTTGTCACTTGACATGAAATTCTTTGTCATATGCCTTTATTCTTGCAATCTGCCTGCTGTACCCAATCATGTAGCAAACACTCTGTTATATCTCTTGTTGTGTACTGTATGTATAAGTTATCTTCCCCCTCCCCTCTCTTCCCCCATGATGCATCTGGAATAGAGCATAGCCTGCTCAGTATGCCTTCCTGGTAACACTCTCAATAAATAAAGAAATTTACCAATGCTTGTCTCTGTTGTGTATCTGTCAGTATATGAATTCTAAATAAGTGTTGATCCCCCCAATGCACAGCTGCAGTGGAGTTTAGTAATGAAGTCTCCCCACCAAGTTGCATTCAAACCTACACAAGTCTCAGAGCCTAAGATGGAATTAATTGCATTGACTGCAACATAGAATTAATAGTTTCATGGTCTGAAAACTTATTCTAACCCTTTAAAGCCCTATCACTGACACAATAAATAACAACTAACAATTTTATTCATACAACATAAATTGTAGTAAGAAAGAAATGCATGTGCCCTGCTAGGAATTGAACCAAGGTCATGTCCAAATACTGCTCTGGTGCTTTGTCACTGTGCTATTGTTTCAGATAATGGGGCATAGGGGGTTTCTAGATAGTCATGCTTTCTGTGGTAGTGGATGTCCTGCAGTCAGGAACAATTGCAAAGGCAATTAAATGTTTGATGCAGTATTATCCACAGCTTTGCAACTGAGTCACAAATTATACTGAGAAAGAACAAAGAAAGAATGTACAGCATGGAAGCAAACATTATGTAATTCACCAATGCTTGTCTCTGTTGTGTATTAGTCTGTATACTGTATGAATTCTGTGTGCAGATTCTCCCTTTACTCGCCCCATAAACAGCTGCATTGGTGTTTAGCAATGAAATCTCTGCAACTGAAAGAAATGCTTCCATAAAGTTGAATTAAAATCAACACAAGCCTCAAAGCCTTAGCAGGGACCAATTAAGTTAAATGCAACATAGAACTAACAGTTCCATAGTCTTAAACCCTACTCCAAGCCCTTAAAGCCCTATCACTGGCATCAGCAATAAAATCGAACAATTTCTCTCATACAAAATAAACAACAGTGGGAAAGAAAAGATGTATCTCACTGGGAATAGAACCAAGGCTCCACAATTCTATACTGGTGCTCTGCCATTGTACTGTTGCCTCAGACAGTTGGTAATGGGGTTTCTAGACAAACATACTTGCTATGGTAGGTCATATCCTGCAATAAGGAACAATCACAAAGGCACTTAGATGTTTGGTATAGCATTATCCACAGCTTTGCAACTGAATCACAAATTATAGTGAGAAAGAACAAAGAAATAATGTATAACATGCACACAAAGATTAAGAAATTTGCCAATTCTTGTCTCTGTCGTGCATCAGTATTTATATGAATTCGAACTGAGTGAGGATCTCCCATACACAGCTGTAGTGGTGTTTAGTAATGAAGTCTGCAATAGGAAATAATGCTTCCACGTATGTTGCATTCAAACCTATACAAACAGCAAAGCCTCAGCTGGAACTATAGTAATTAAGTTGACTACAACACAGAACAAACAGTTCCATGGTCTGAAAACCTACTCCAAGTCCTTAAAGCTATATCACTGACATCAGAAATGACACCTAACCATTTCTCTCAAAGAACATAAATTATAGTGAGAAATAAGAAAAATTGTGCACTAGTGAGTGTCACAGATTCGCTGAGCAGGTCAGCCCTTTACTCCCAAAGTGCCAACCTCTGAGCATGGTCTTGTGAACAGTGAACAGAACAAGGTAGCCCTCTTGTCTGTTTTGTGGATTTGAGTTACCTTAGTCCCAAGTTTTGGAGGGATTCAAACTTGTTAACCTCTTGTTAGCATACCCACTTGTCAGGCCAGATAAATCTGTCTTTGGGGGGCCAGATATCTTTGCCTACAGGCACCTAACCTGGTATTACAAAATGAACCCTTTTGAGCTCTGTGTAAGACCCAGAGAAACTCTGTTTTCCAGTTTGGTACACCCATAAACTCATGCACCATGTCAGCTTTAAAACTATCTAACTTCACTTAAAACCAAAGAAACATTTCAAGGCACACCAGGCAAGTTATATTTTTAAAAATATATCTTTACTAAACAAAAGGTAAAATAGCAAACAGTAATATACAGAACTCTTATCACAAAAACATACATATCCTTAAACAACACAAGGTTTAAAACAGTGCAATTCCTACTTATAGTATTTAGATTGCCTAGCTTTCTAAATACCTGTTTACATTGCTCAGATGTTTTCTTGGTCAGTGTCAGATAAAAAAGTGTCTGTAGTGAAACAGAATAATCTTTTCAAGCTGTATTTGCCAACCCCTTTTTGGATGAGGTCAGCTAGCTCCTCCTCTGTCAGATTATATTTGAAAATATATCTAATAAAAATAAAACAGTAGTCTTTTCAAAGTGTCAGTTTTGCAATCCTTCAGCATGACTCATGTTTCAAATGACATCTCTTTTGATCCATGTTGCCTCCTCCTCACACAGGCTTCATAGGAGCATTTACAACCTCACACTCCTGTGTAATAACCTGGGTTTTCTCTTCAACATCAAAAACCTTTTTTATGATTTCCCTCTTAACAAAGTTAACTTAAACCAGTCTGTAATTAACTCAGAAAAATAGGATCCTTGATTAAAGTCTTCCAAGTAACACATTGTCTCTAAAAACTGAGTGTGTGTGATACATGCTGTCAGCATTTCTCTTAGCTGGCATCTGTCAGCTGAAATCTTGGGGGGTGGAATGAGAGAGGTCATTCAGAGAGCATTTGATTTTTCAGCAGAGGCAGTCATTAATACATTTTATATAAAAAGAATATGATACAGCACTTTAGAACTGGCTGTCTATGTCACAGTGAGAATTGAACCATGGTGCCCCTGATACTGTTCTGGTGCTCTGCCACTGCACTGTTGTTTCAGATAGTTGGACATAGAGCTTTTCGACAGATGCATTTGATATGGTAATGTATATCCTACAATTAGGAACAATCATGAAGGCAGTTAGCTGTTTGGTGCAGTATTATCCTCAGGCTTGAAACTGAATCACAAATTGCAGTGAGAAATATAGAAACATAGAAACATAGAAGTTGACGGCAGATAAGGACCGCAAGGCCCATCCAGTCTGCCCATTTCTTTTTCTACCTTATAAATGTGCCATCGGCCTTTGCTCTGTCAGTGACCTATCTATTCATAGTCATTTGTATTGCTCCCTTATGCCTATCCCATGCCTGTTTGAAGCCCTGCACTGTATTCCTAGCCACCACTTCTTGTGGTAAGCTATTCCATGCATCTACCACCCTTTCTGTGAAAAAGAATTTCCTCACATTCCCCCTTAATCGGCCTCCCTCTAATCTCATGCTGTGTCCTCTTGTCCTGCAATTTTTCTTATATTTAAACATGTTAGACTCTTTCACCTTGTTTAAATAGCACAGGATAATACATGGGGGGAGTGCATAATGAGAATTTTATGCACATCTGGGGGGTGTGATGCTTAATAAACCCCAAGGACAAAGCCCGAGGGGTTTATCAAAGCATCCCACCCCAAGGTTGTACATAAAATTCAAGTTTACACTGCTCACCATGTGTTGTTTTATGTAATTGCTGGGGACTGTTTTTTTTTTCTTTTTTTCCAGCTACAATAATTCACATAAAATAGAGAAAAAGTCTGTGTGAGTTTTATTTTAGTCTTAGATTTAAACAGGTATCACTAATGCAATGAAACTATGGTATTTTGTCTGAAACAAACTTCAAATAAATACTATTTAGCTAGACTATCTTAAATTTTGTTCAGCTCCGGCCTGAGGTTGCCAGGGGGATATTTAAATTAGCTAAACAGTTCAAAGGTTGCAACTCACCAGAGCTATAATCATGCTTCTATGTCTACATTTTTCTATCCTAGTGGGAAAGGAGGTGGCTAATAGACTGACCATGTGAGGCAAGCTTTTTTCAGAAGGTAAAGATGTGGACATTTTATTTAAAATTCAGCTCAGTTAGCCAGCCTGGTGGTGCTGAGGGTTGAGGCACTGGACACCACACCTTGCACCATGCCAGTGACCCAGGTTCAGGAATGGACTCGGGTCGCTCAGGGGTCGGCAGGGGTGAGGAAGGATTGAGCATCCATAGACAGCTCTCTTTCCTTTGGAAGGGGGGACAGTGTGGCACACAGTAGATTGAAACCCAGTGGTGGCTGGGTGTCAGCACAGGTGCATCACCCAGCAGGGAGGGAGAACTCATGCCCAGGGCATATGGCTGCTCCACAGGGGCCAGTCATCCAACCCATTGCATGGTGCATGGGTCCGGGGAGAAAATAGAAAAATGCTGGGGCTCATGGGGTCCATGATGACCTGACATTCCCCTCGCAGGTTTCTGACTCCAACATCTGGATTTGTGCTGGGGGCGAGTAAGCTGGCACTCTTCTCCTTGGCCTCACTGTGGGGGACAATCTGTGGGGGAATTAGGGGGTCCAGCTATGTGGGGGATGGCCGGGTCAGGGATCAAACCCCTCCAAGGGATGGCTGGAGTCACTCGTCAGCTCTGCGGAGGAACAGAAAAACTACTGATAAGAAAAAAATTCAGCTCAGTTCATTTTGTTAAGTCATTGGTGGCACTTGTTGAGCCTGCTGTGTAGCTGAGTGACAGTATGAACTGTAGAGTGGAGAAGCTGGCACATGTTCACCATTATAACCTGTGGGTTATAATGGCGAATTGTAACCAGCTTCTCCTATGTAAAAACACAGTCCCCAGTTATTACAAAGAAATGATGTATACCATGCAAGCAAACACTGAGGGGTTCAATGTCAAAATAGTGCAGAAATATTAGCGTGCAGCATTTAAGCACCTACAATATAGTACTACGCATTAATCATGTAGCTACATAATGTCACCTGTAATGCATAGCACATAGCACTACATAGTAAAATTACTGAGACATTGATGCACCCAGTCTCCGAGCCAGTGGGGGTCAGGAACTTGGTGTCTCCATCTCTAAAAAAGCTTGTGGTACCTCAAGATATTTGATAGTAGAATCACAGGAGTGAAAGTACATATGCAGCATCTATTATAAGCTGCAGACACAACCTGTCAGTTTAGCGCCAATACCCCCTGGTATATATACATCAGGAATGGTTAGGCTTATACTGGGACCAAATCACTAATGGTGCCCCAGAGCCTCTGGACAGCCCCAGAACAAATCATCAGCTACTTAGCCCAACATGAAGAGTCCTGGTTGTCCGATGGGTTAGCAATGTCCATGGTTTTCCTGATCGAGCTGTGCCTGGGCGAGTTCTTGGAGCATGACAGTGATTACCTGTCAGTGATACTCAGGCTGGCCACCATGATGTCTGCCCAGGATTTACTTGTAAGAGTAGTGGAGGTCAGTGCTTGCCTGGGAATGGAGATCCCATGCTGGTTTAGGGCTGGGTGAGCTGGTGCACATGGCTGGGGGCTGCTGTCTTGTATGCCGAGAGGAGGTGTGCCTCTGCCTGGATCTTAACCTCAGGTTTTTCAGGGCACCAGGGGATTGCTTTCCGAGGTCTGGAAGTTGGACATACCAGCTGGAATGGAACTTAAGGCACTGGGATTTGGTGAACATTTTATTCTCTTCATTCTGTTTGCTGTTTGATTGGGGAGGATGATTATAGAAATACTTGGGCATAGTATTACAGTATTTAACCTTCCACAATGTGTACTGTGACATTTTGGACATGCGTTATAGTGAATGCATGCTAATTTTGAATGGCCCTGTTTTCTATGAGCTATAATGAATCGTACTATTTTGGTTGGACGATTTTGACCGAATACCACACTAAGGAGTTCACCAATTCATGTCTCTTTTGTACATCAGTCTGTATATGAATTCTGAGACCAGAACCCCCCATGCACAGCTACAGTAGAGTTTAGCAAGGAAGTGTGCAATAGGAAGCAATGCTACCCACCAAGCTGTAGGCAAACCTTCTGTACACAAACCTTAGAGCCTCAACAATAACCAATTATGTTGACTGCAACAACAGTTCTATGGTCTGAAAACCAACTCCAATGCATGAGTGTAATAGGTTCTTACAAGTTTGTCTTGCTGGTGCCTAAACAAGTATTACCTCCCAGCCATTTTTCTATTCCAGTGCATAGGACAATGATGTGCTCCTTCCCAAAACATGCGTGATAAACAGTATAGGTGCAGAAAGGCTTCAGGCACTCATATATTGCATCTGTACAGGCCCAAAGAGCATTGTTTGTCAAATGGCAGCACACAGTCACACAGCTGATGTCTCAACATGTTTTTCTAAGATCTTTAAAAAAGAAACTATTGATACTGAGATGTTAGTTGTTCAGTGAGTAGCTATGTGGTCCCATGCAGTGGAATAAATAAATTGTCTGACGATAATCCTTAGTACTGTACTTCTTGCCCAAGACTTTGTTTATAAAAGTTGGTGTGCCACTTGTCCCATTCACTTGGTGAGCAACCCTGCTCTGCACTTTCCCCTACAAGCTGGCGCACATCCAGCAGAGGCAGAGCAACACGGCTGTAACTTTGTTTTGCAGTACTAAAAATATGTCTATGCAGGTTATGGGATTACTGATACGTATGCAGACTAGCAACAATGTGATCATACGCATCTACTCTACATGTTTTACAAACACTACTACACTAGTCCAACAAGTAGTCCAATAACCTTAATAGCACTTCAGTAGCCATGCAGGGACACCTTTGGATAGTGCATTACTTAAATGGTAAGCATGGGATATGGGTACTTTGAGGAACTGCAGAATGGCCAGAATGCTGGAATCTGAACAAACGATAAAATCTAGAATAGCCAGAACTGCCAAAATATGAACAAATTTTGTGCTCATTCCAGTGTTCTAGTGATTCTGACCATTCTGGATTTTACCACTTGCACAGGTTCCAGCATCTTAACCATTCCAGGATTCTTGAAATTACCAAGTCCCACACAGCCTCTTGTTTTCCATGGCACTTTAGTCCTCATTTCAGAGGTAGGATTTATAGTTGTTCATTTCTTCTGCAGTTCTATGGCAGGGACCTGTCTGTGGCACTTCAGCTTTAAGTTCTGTGGCAAGACCCCTAGCTGTTTGTGGCACTTAACCCTCAGTTCCATGGCAGGGGCCTTAATTGTTTGTGGCATTTTATCCCTCAGTTCTGTGTTAGGGATCCTAGTTATCTGTGACACTTTAGGTTTCAGTTCTGTGTCAGGAACCCTATTTTTTTTTCTTTTTGGCACTTGGCAGAGACCTTAGTTGTCTGTGGCATTTTAGCCTTCATTTGTGTGCAGGGACCCTAGATATCTGTGGCACTTCAGCCATCAGTTCTTTGGCAGGGCCTAGTCATCTGTGACACTTCAGCCCTCAGTTCTGTGGTAGGACCTCTAGTTGCCTATGACACTTCAGCCTTCAGTTCTGTGGCAGGGCCCCTGGTTGTCTGTGGCACCTCAACCTTCAGTTCTGTGGCAGGGCTCCTAGTTGTCTGTGGCACTTCAGACTTCAGTTCTGTGGAAGGGCCCCTAGGTTTCTGCAGCACCTTACAAACCTGGTTCTTTGTAGCACTTTCACCCAAGGTTCTGTGGTTGAGTTTTAAGCTTCTGTGGTAGACACTGTATACTTTGTATCTCAGTTCTGTCCATCCATCAGTTAACATACAATATGATATGAATGATTACATCATATATTGATCATAGGAGTGGGTCTTCGAGACAAACCAAGCAGGGAAACAGAGACTGAAATTCTAGGAAACTAGCATTGTTATTGAAATAAAAATCACCAATAATGGTGAATTGCACAGCAACATGAAGGTTCTGTGGGACCTTGGCAATAAGGCACAATTGGGGGCGCTGTAGACAGGGATTATGCTATGTTAATTTACTAACTGGTGGATTTTACTGCAGACTTAAAGGGGAACAGTCGAGCACTAGAATCCCACACCCAAGTGTGGAGCTGGTCACAACTTGCAGTTTGTATGCACAAAAATGTTTTTACTTACTGTTTATTACCTCTGACTGATACTGCTGACTCCCAAGTTGACATTTGCTCTAACCAGATCCCAGAATCCCCTGCAACTGATATCAGAGCTGGGCTGCAGCTGCAGGGGATTTAATAGCCCCCTCATACTTACCACTGCTGTCTTTACTCAGCCCTTTCTCTTCCCTCTCTTGATGCTAGGTTCCTTTTCCATTGTGTCTTTTTTATCCAAATTCTGGTTCAGCACCCTTCCCTCTTATCTCAGATAACTCCTATTCCCTCCTCCTTCTACCCTCTCTGCAGCAATACCTTCCACTCTTTCACGATTCCTTCTAGAAAATCTACTTTTCGCCAATCTGCTTTTTCTTGCCACTTTCCTAAACTTTGGTCCTCTCTTCCCTTTTCAATAAATTCTGCCTCTTCTCCTTCCTTCCTAAAGTCTTTTCTTTCTGACTTTTGCCATTGTACCTGCAACTGCCAGTGACCTTTCCTCTTTTTCTCCCTGCTCTAGTTTTGCCCTTTTCTTGTTGTACCTTTATTTGCCTTTCAGAACATGAAATGACTCTGCCCCCAATCTGGGGGCTTACCTTATGCCCATTCTCCCATTCTGTTCTCACTCCAAGGAGCATCTCCCGGCTGCCTGCTGTTTCTCCTCTGGTGTATCCCCCAGCCTCACCTCTGCAGCCCAAGTCCATTTCGTGCTCAGTGTCCCCCCTAAAACAGCCCCAGGCTCAAAAGTTAAGCGGCTCCTCCCCGCTGTTCTCTTTGGTACTCTGGTGCCATGGAAACTGAGCATGCAATAAGCTGTACCTTTGATTGCTCAACCACTTGGTTTGCAGTCCAGCAGGAGAGTGTTCAGCAGCCCAGATCCCTGCATTAGGCAGAGTGGGTACTGGAGACCTAAACAAGGACCAAGAGAGCCCTTTTCTCATTTCAAGTAAAATGTTCCATAAGGCGCTAATGATTGTGACTCATGAATATTAATGAGCAGAGCCCTGGTCCATATAAATATTCATGAAGGTTCTGTCAGCCCTCGGGAGAACTACTATTTTTCGACAGCTACTGCTGGGACAAAATGTAAATAAATAAAATAGCAGCAGCTGCCAAGAAACACTTAAGGGGAAAAATGTTTACATAAATAAATATTTGAACTGGCTGCACCAGTTAAAGTTGGGACTCAGATGAACAACCTGCCTGCTGAAAAGAAGGGGCGTTAAAATATTGGCAGCAGTGACAGGCTCAGGACTGAATACACATGTTTAATCTGGGCAGCAATCTTAAGGGCACACATGTGGCTAGTGAACTGTGGGGCAAACACGCAAATACAATGATTATTCTGGCTGCACCAGGACTTTTATTTGGGACTGTGTTAAATCTGCTACAGGGACTGTGTATTTAGCAGCCATTACAGAGCAGCAACAACCAAATGGAAAGCTGCAATTTCAAGCCAGGCCTTCTGAGACTTTTTGCCAGTGCCCATGGAACATTACCAAAATAGGGGAAAACTGCAGGGACCAAAATTCAGGTGTCAAAATAGAAACACAATTGTGCTTCAAGGATGCTTTATGAATAATTTATTTTTGTGATTGCAAGCATTTCAGCCAATCACTGCTGGAGCAACAGATAGTTTCAGCCAATAGGGAGCCTCAGGAGAGTCCCATATAAGACATTGTTTTCTGGCTGTTCAGACAGATTTGAGTAGATTCAAGTGAGAGCCCTCCAACCAGCAAAATTGGCCTAGTGATCCAGTACAAACCCCTCCACAGGGGAGAGGGGCTTCTTCTTTGCCAACAAAAACAAGTTACTGCCTAAAGCAGAACCTGCTAGCCTGTGGATTACCAGAAAATGTCCTACAGGGGCTAGCGCAAGCCTTTCCACATTTAGGAAAAATGTGGGTCCTGCAACTTCATGCTATGTCAGCTGTGAGATAACTGAACCTGCCTCAGCAATAACAGTGCTGATGTCTTCAGGAACCTCAGATGAAGAAGAGCCATACCTGTGAGGATGCCTGAGTGAGTAAAATTAAATCTGCTATGTGCAGCTTAATAGAAAGCTTAATGGGGCAGTGAAGCCCATCGAGAACTGTATGATACTGTTTGTTTGTCTGCACCCAGCGTCTGATCAAAGCTCAGAGAGGGTGGACCCTTGACAATTGAGTGACTGTGGATGGTCTCCATGGAGGCTCACGGAGCATACCTCAGCCCTGGACTGAAGCCCTCCCTGCAATGAGGCTTCCAATTCCAGTAGAACTCCCCACAGATGCTCACTGATCACACCTCAGCCCTGGACTGAAGCCCTCCCTGCAGCGAGGCTTCCGATTCCAACAGAATTCCCCACAGATGCTCACTGATCATACCTCAGCCTGGACTGAAGCCGTCCTTGCAGTGAGGCTTCTGATTCCAGTAGAACTCCCCACAGACGTTCACTGAGCACACCTCAGCCCTGGACTGAAGCCGTCCCTGCAGTGAGGCTTCTGATTCCAGTAGAACTCCCCAACAAAGGCTTACTGAGCACACCTTGGCCCTGGACTGAGGCCCTCCTTGCAGCAAGGTTTCCGATTACAGCAGAATGCCCCATGGAGGCTCACTGAGCACACCTCGGCCCTGGACTGAGGCCCTCCTTGCAGCGAGGTTTTTGATTACAGCAGAATGCCCCACGGAGGCTCACTGAGCACACCTTGGCCCTGGACTGAGGCCCTCCTTGCAGCGAGGTTTCCGATCACAGCAGAATGCCCCACGGAGGCTCACTGAGCACACCTCAGTGCTGGACTGAGGCCCTCCTTGCAGCGAGGTTTCTGATTACAGCAGAATGCCCCACAGAGGCTCACTGAGCACACCTCGGTCCTGGACTGAGGACCTCCTTGCAGCGAGGTTTCCGATTACAGCAGAATGCCCCACGGAGGCTCACTGAGCACACCTCAGCGCTGGACTGAGGCCCTCCTTGCAGCGAGGTTTCTGATTACAGCAGAATGCCCCACAGAGGCTCACTGAGCACACCTTGGCCCTGGACTGAGGTCCTCCTTGCAGCGAGGTTTCTGGTTCCAGAAGAACTACCCACGGAGGCTCACTGAGCACACCTCAGCCCTGGAATGAAGCCCTCCTTGCAGTGAGGCTTCTGATTCCAATAGAACTCCCCATGGAGGCTCACTTTATTTATTTTATTTATTTGTACAATCAGATGTACAACCTTTGAGCCAGAGGCTCGTTTACAAAGGGATCTCATCACAGAGAGAACAATAGTGGCACAAGGTTACAGAATGCTGACATACAGAGTTACACAGATTTTACACAGTTTTTGTACAGACATAGTTACAAATATTTTGTACAATTCATACACATTAGTTAAATATGATCAGTTTAGGAGGCCCCGATATGCAGATATCTGGCAGGGGAGAGATTAAAGGAACCAGTTGGGGGGGAGGGAGGCGGTTGGAGGCAGTCTGGCGGACTTTGTCAATAAAAAGTGCACTTAGTAGCATGTGAGCAACCTAGTGACAATTACAGCAGTGGGTGTTGAACAGGTGGTTCCGAAGAGCAGTTTTCAAAGAGGCAATTTTGGGAGTGTTAGTGATGGTTATAGGAAGAGTTAAACCAGGAGAGGGTCCTGTAGCAAAAGGAACTCTGAGCTAGGGAGGTCCTGGTTCTGGGTACCAGTAGGGTGGCCTTGTCTGAGCTGCTGGTGAAGACTGCGGGGGAGGTATGTTGAAGGGAGGCACATATCTGGGGGGGACCCAAGCAGAATTTTCTTGGCTAATAGGCAGGTTTGGTTGTGGAGTCATTCTTCGAGGTTAAGGTGATTAGCAGTGGAATAGAGATGACAGGTGTGGGTAAGCCTGGGAGCACTGGTTAGGAGTCTACAGGCCTTGTTCGGAGTGAGTCAGATCTTATTGAGTGCCATATTATCAGCAGCTCCATATACATGTAGGCCATAGTCCACTAGGGACAGGACTGAGGATATGATGGCCAGCCAGAAAGCATCGGGTAGAAGGAGGTCCTTATGGCGGTAAAGGAGGCCAATCCGGGTGTTGGTGGCTGACATGAGGGCATTAATGTGGGTGTGAAAAGTGAGGGCAGTGTTGAAGGTAATAATTAGATATTTGTAGGTGTATACTTGCTCAAGCAGGTTTTGAGTGCTTGGGGAGGATAAGGAGGGGGTAATTTCTTGCTTTGTTTTGATGGTGGGAGAAGAGCATCGACTTGGTCTTTTTGAGATTAATGACAAGTCTATGCTCCTTGAACCAACTTTCTGCTTGGTTGAACATGTGTTGGAGAGAGTCCTGGAAGGAGGCAGATTTACAGTGAGAGGCATAAAGAACGGCATCATCTTCGTATAGAAGAATTTTGCCAGTGCAGGCACTGGGCAAGGTGTTTAGGTAGAGAGTGAAAAGTAGGGGACCCAGGATGGAGCCCTGGGGAAACCCAGAACAGACAGAGTGAGTCTCTGAGAGTGCCCCATTGATTTTTATGCACTGGGATTGAGCTGATAGGTAGGTAGAGCACTGGGTGAGGGAACCAGTGGAGAAACCGATTTGGTAAAGAGAGTCAAGTAGGAGGGGATGGCAGACAGTGTCAAAGGCCTTGGAGAGGTCACTGAACACTGCTCCAGTAAGGTTGCCAGAGTTAAGGGAGGAGTGCAGAAAGTTGGAGAATTCCAGCAAGGCTGTGCTAGTGCTATGGCCTGCATGGAAACCATGCTGCTCTGTGGAAAGAATGGCTTATTTAGTCAGATATTCTGTGAGCTGTGTAGCCACCACTTTTTCTATGGCTTTAGAGAGTGGGGGAAGAATGGAAATTGGCTGATAGTTGCTGGGCGAGGACCTGTCCCCACCTTTATGAATAGGTGTGACGACAGCCTTTTTCCAAACACTGGGAAATTGAACCAGGCAGAGGGATCGGTTTAGTAAGTTTGTAAGTGGGACTAGGATATCATCCAGGACTAGTTGTAGAATTTTGGGGTCCAGGGAGTCGTTGCTTGGACTATTGCTGCTCAATTCTTTTAGTAGGAATGGTCTGGTTTCTAGGGCAGATATTTTGTGTAAGTGGAACCAAGGACACTGAAGGACAGGGGGCTGGGAGTCGGGAACTGGGTCAAAGAAACTACTGGGAAGGACAGAGCTAAGATCTGTGAAGGAGGTGTTAAGGCAGTTTGCTATGTTAAGGGGGTCCTTGGTAATAGAGCCATCAATAGAAAGCAGGGATGGGGAGGGGAGCCTGATTTCCCATTCAGTTCTTTAATCTTGTCCCAAAAGGTCCAGGCTGACCCCCATGAGAAGGTGAGGGTGGCCTGGTAGTGATCAGTCTTGGCCTAACGGATGGCCCATATGCACTTATTGCGTGCAGTATTGTAGGCTTGTCTATCCGCCGTCCTACCAGTCTCAGTGGCTAGTGCCAGAGGTTATCCCTCTTCCTGAGTTTTTGGAGCAGGGCCGGGGTGGTCCATGGTGCATTATGTTTTTTGGTGTGGAGTCTGGTAAGTGGTGCATAGAGATCACAGGCCTTGTTAAAAGCCTATGTGAAAAGGTGGAGTGCAGAGTCAGTGCTGGAGGCCTGGTTGATGGGGGACCAGTCAATCTAGGCGAGAAATTGCTTGAGTTTATTCAACCCACCAGGGCGGAGGCACCTGCAGAGGGTGGTTTGGGCCACTGGTTTGGGGGTAGAGGTGGACCAGAGGAATAGGATAGGGGAGTGGTCACTTAAAGAACCAGGGAGAATTTTTTATGTCCTGGATTTTGTAGGGGCGGTTGTTGACTATGACATCCAGGAGGGTGCTGGATCCACTAGAAGGGTTGAGTCTAGTAGACTGGGAGACTAGTTGGGTCAAGTCAAGGGTGACAAAGGTGTCCCTTGCTTGGGAGGTAGAGGGACTCAGCCAACTGACGTTGAAGTTCCCTACAAGGACTTGTTCTGCTTTGTGTGGGAGGGTGGCGAGATAATCTGTGAGTGACGAAATTGCCAGGTTCTGATTCCTTGGGGGAACATAGGAGACCATGATGTACAGCGGGCCCCTGGAGGGATCAGGGATAATTTTAAAAGTGAGAGCCTGTTGTCCTTTATTGAGCTTTGGGGCAGGACGCATGACCAACAATAGTGTCACGTATGGGAAACTCAAGACAGCTACCCTCACAAGCATTTACTTGATCCTCCTGGTAGAGAGGTGTACCTAGGAGTGAGACAAAGGAGTCAACGGTGGATTTGGAAAGCCAGGTCTCCACAAGGGCAATGATGTCAGGCTGGTGTAGAATGACCCAGCACTGGAGCGCAGCAGATTTTTTCAGCAAGCTGCAGATATTCAGGGAGGCAATGCGGAGTCCTGAGGACAATGTCTTGGGTGGACTGGTGGGAGTAGGGCCTGGGTTGGGGTGGACATTTCCAGAGATTAGCAGTAGCAGAGTAATAATTCTAACCAGGGGGCGGTAGCCATAGGCATCCTTAGCTGGACATCGAGATTAGGGTGAAGCCGCAGGGGTACAGGGAATGGGTAGAGCACAAAGGGTAGGAATGGCGATGAGGAGGTCGGTCCAGGAAGGGCCGGGTAGGCAGAGGGGTTGGGAGGGCTGCCAGGGGGTGGGTGCCAGGGCCTAGGGCATGAGGCAAGAGTGGGGCGGGATCAAGATAAGACAGGGTGGTCTGGGGTGCTTTCCTTTGAGGGCTGGGATTGTGATCTGGCTGGAGAGAGGCGAACACCAGGATGGCTAAAATAGTGAGACACTGTAGAAGGGGATGTGTATTCATTACGCCTATATTTATAATAGTGGTGGATTGTGTAAGGGTCTCAACTGTGCTTCTAAGAGGGTGACTGCCACTTTGGAGTAGTGGTAGGGCTGTGGACTTTGGTGCACAGGGCACCAGGTCCAAGACCCCTGGGGGTGAGTGTCCTTGGGCCAGGATAAAATAGAAATCCAAGTGTTTTGGGGGCTGGAGTAGCCTAGGTCTGAAGCTGGGTGGAAGAGTGAAATTGTGACTCCTAGTGGTCACAGGGGGAATGGAAAGTTGGGCTGGGAGGTGGACAGCAGAAGGTAAGGTGCAAAGTAGCAGTGGAGTAGCCCAGGTTAAGAATAGAATAGGGGTATGGAGCGGTGATAGGGACTAAGCAGGGATAAGAGTGAGGAGCGGAGTGGCAGGGATGGATAAAAAGGCTCAAGGGTCAGAAGAGGAAATGGGAATTCAAAGTAAATAGGGCTTAAGCAGGAAAATACTCTCCAGTGGCTGGTGAGTATAACCTGGTCCTCAGCATGCCACCCAGTCTGATCCTACGCAATATGGCCTCCTTAAACTACAGTAGCATCTCTTAATATTCAGAGCCTCCTACCAAAACTTGATGACCTCCAAGTCTGGATTTCCCAACATAGCCCAGACGTGCTCACACCGACTGACTCGAGAACAAAACACCAGACTCAGCATTAACTCTCCCCGGCTATACTCTATTTAGGTGAGATAGGGTAGGTAAAAGGGGTGGAGAGTGCACCATCTACCTGAAGGACTCCCTCAAGGGTCAAGTACTCCCTCTAGCCTCCCTAACTTATCAGTCTCAGATTCTTGGCATTAAAATTCTCCTCAGTCAGCAGGCCAAAGCCCTATATGTATTCTCCATGTATATTCCCCCCACGGAGAACAAATCTAGCAGCTCCGGAAAGCAGGGCTCCTACCCAGCTCTGTAAACTGGTTAAAAAGCTACCTAGACAATCTGTCTCCAAGAGTGAAAATTGTTGACACGCTCTCAGATGACAGACCGGTCCACTCTGGTGTCCCCCAGGGCTCTATTTTGGGCCCCCTCCTCTTTAGCCTGTTCCTGAACTCACTACCAGATTCCTGTCCAGAGCAAATCATACTCTACGCAGATGATGCTGTAATCCTAGCCTCCCACCATGATCCAAAACAACTGCAAGAAAACCTACAGCATGGCTTCACATCAGTCAAAAACTGGTTCTTAAAGCATAAACTGATCCTAAACCAGAAAAAAACAAAGACCATGATCTTCAGCAGTTCTCACAACAAAAATAAGCAGTATCACCTCTGCATCAAAGCCAAGCAAGGAGTCACTCTTGAACAAGTCCAATCCTTCAAAAACCTTGGCATCACCCTTGACTCCCACCTCTCCTATGCTGCCCACATTAATACTGTGTCAAAAGCTGCTAACATCAGGCTGGGCCTACTGTTCCGTCACAGGAATCATCTAACCCCTGAAGCCTTGTCAGTCACCGTCCAGAGCTCCATTGTTAGCATTATTGTTTCTACCTCCCTCAATAAGGCCTGTCCACTCATCACTGGATCCTACCGTCTCACTCATACTTGTGACCTCTACTCTCAAACTGGGTGGCTGCAACTCAACAGCCGAATCAAATATCAAAGCTGCATCACAGCTAAGAAAATAATGATGGGCAGTGCCCCTCCTGGTGTCTGCTCTCTCCTTAAACTCAGAAACAACAACTGCAACACCAGAAGGTCTAAACCTCAACTCCTGCAAATCCCCTGCTGTCGCACATCCCAAGGCTGAAGGTCCTTTGCATATAGGGCACCCAGCTGGCTAAATAGTCTCAGTAGTGATATCTCTGCCTCACCCACGCTGGGTGCATTCAAGTCCAAGCTTCTCCTCACTCTTCTTGCATCCAGCACCTGTGACTGCCATGACTAATCAGTACTCCCACCTAGCTGCTCTTTGTTTTCTGCTGCCTGTTGTTGCCCCTCCACCTAGCACTTGCCTCCACCACAGCCCATCTGATGCACTTACTCCTGTCTGTTCTTGACAAAGCCCCCTAGGCTGCTATACCCCTGCCCCTGTCTCACCCCCCCGCCCTCTCCTTTCCCCACCTCTCATTTCTCCTTTCCCCTGTTTGTGTTCACTTCCCTGTGTTTCATATAGTAATCCTTGTAATAACATGTTACGACCATCAGTGTTACTGATTGTTCTATACTGTAATTGAAACTGTATGCCTGTACTCACTGACATGGAACCTTTGTAAAAGAGCCCTGGCTCAAAGGTACTTTGTAATCCTAGACTCAAATAAATAAAAATAAATAAAAATTTCTGGTAATTAACCTCATTGAAAGCCTACCGAATCAATCTGAGATTGTAATCATTGGCGACTTTAACACTAACTGATTGGCCCCCAGTGCCACCCAGTTCAAAGATGCCATTGCAGTGCATAACATCTCCCAACTGGTAACCTCCCCCACAAGGGCTAATTTAAGAACTGGCAGCAGCACCCTTCTGGACCTCATTCTCAACACACATCAAAATAGACATGTAAGCACCATGGTTCTACCTGATGCAGTGAGTGACCACTCACCAGTCATGACCCTCTGGTCAAATAAAACCACCAAACCCGCACCTAAAATCACATATCAGTGGACACTGAAAAAAGGAAAACTTGACCAATTCTGGGCCTATCTTGCTCAGTGCGACTGGTCACCTTTGGGCTCTTTCTCCAACATCGACCTTGCACTAAGCTACCTCATCACACACTTTAACAAACCGTTTGATATCTTTGCCCCAGCCCATAAATCTAAAGCTAGGAGTGTAACCAACTACTGGATCACTGTGGACCTACTATGCAAGAAGAAAGCCAGAGACAATCTATGTCACCTTGCGTAAGTTACAGGCAATCGGGCCGACAAGCAGCATTATAGAGCTGTGAGAAATGCTTGCACCCAAGAAATCCACAGGGCAAAAAAGACCTACTACCAAATTGAACTCATGGGGAAATAGCCAGAATTTCTGGCAAAAAATCAGACCTCACCGGTAAGCCAAATAAGGTAGTACCCTCTTTGGTAGTGGTTAATGACACCCCAATGCAAGACCTTAACTCCATAGCTGAAGCTTTCAACACAGCCTTCACAAATCTAAGCCATGTCCTCCCCTCCAACTTCTTTGACACATCTAGCTCTGGTACCACCTTGGCTGCTGCTAACCCTCCTGCCCACATTCCCCCCCTTCTATTTCAGAAGAGCTACACTTGCTGATGCCAGAAAAGATCTACTCATGATTCTAGGCAAAACCAGGTACAGTAGTGACCCCCTTGATATGAAATTACTTCACCTGACATTGGATGTCATGTTGAAACCCCTCACCACCATTCTGAATCTCTCCCTGTCCCTTAGGCAATTCCCCAAACAATGGAAGGCTGCGATTGTCACCCTGGTGCACAAAAGAGGTGACAGATCGATAATCTCTAACTACCACTCTATCTCGAGTTTTCCTCCCTTATCCAAAGTCCTAGAGCCAGTGGCGGCAGACCAGTTGTCTGAATTCCTCTCCAAATATATTATCCATTGCCAGCCAGCCCATCAGCCCAGTGGTTGGATTTCCACTTGGGATGCTGGCGACCCGAGTTTGGGAATGGACCCGAGTCATCGGAGGGCTGGCTGGGGGAGAAGGATCAAGCGTCCCAGAGACAGCTCTCCTTCTCTGGGGGGAAGGCAGGGGGTATGTTTAGAGCTTGATGAACCCCTAGCGGAGGCCGAGGGTATCGCAGCAACCAACATCTGAATGCAGTCGGAGGGGCGGGATGGATGCTGGACGTTCATTGCACATTCCCGCCCCCCACATACAGCACCAAAAAACACTTCCTGCCTGCAGCCCTAGATGAAACCTGCCCTGGCCTTCATCAGCCTCCAAGACCAACCCTTGGACCTAGTCCGCCATGCTGCGCCGTTAAGGGGGTCAGTGCCACACCCCACCCTGGGGGGCAAGCCAGGGGGTATCCGAGGAGTAGTGTCTAATGTGGAGGTGAAGGTTAGGGTCCGTGACCAGGCTAAGGTGCCGGGTCACAGATAGCGGGGGCCAAAAGTATAATAAATAAAAAAATAATAATATCCAATGCCCCCAGCAGCACGATTTCTGCCCAGCACACAGTACCACCACAGCCTTGCTGAAATACACAGACTTTATACACAAAGCCTTGGACAGTGGTCACATTGTTGGCTTAGTTTACATTGATCTAACCAAGGCTTTTGATACTGTGAATCATTCCCTCCTTCTTAACTCCCTTCTCCCTGGGCCTCTCCCCAGCAGTAGCAGATTGGTTCAATAGCTACCTCGGCTCCAGAATACAACAGGTTAAAATAAATTATTCCCTATCTAGCTGTCTGCCTGTCCACTCTGGTGCTCCACAAGGATCCATACTTCGGCCCCTACTGTTCAGCCTGTACCTGAATACACTACCCAAAGCCTGTGATTGCAACCTTGCCCTTTACGCGGACGAAGCAGTACTTTTCTCCAGCCACGCTGACCTACTCCCACTTACAAGCAATCTGCAATTCAACTTCTCTAAGGTTGAATCCTGGCTTGTCAAACAAAACTGTTAATGAACTACAAAAAGACAAAGATTATGCTGTTTGAAAGCACCCATAACAAATACAAATCGGTACATCTTACCATTTTTAATAACATACCCAACCCCTGGAAATGGTGTCTGACTTCAAATACTGTTTCTAGAAATCACTCTGGCTAGATCTCTTTCCTATGCCACACATGTTAACAATATCTCCAAGATTGTTAACAGCAAGATCGGTGTCCTCTACAGGCATAGGTGCTACTTCACACCTGCAGCACTAAGACTAGCTGTCACCAGCTCCGTACTGTCCGTGATTGATTACGGCCTGATAATTTACAGTGCTGCATCAGAACCACACTCAAGCAACTGATGATCTCATTTAACAAGACCTGTAGATTAATCACTAGTGTTGACAAATGAACTCACACCTGTGACCTCTATTGTCAAACCAAATGATTGCCCCTTCTTGGTAGAATAAAATACCAAACCTGTCTCTTCGCACAAAAAAAATATGCCTCGACTTAACACCTCCAGTTACCCAGTCACTATTATTCCTCTCAACAAACCTGCGCAATACTCATAGCTCAGCAAGGACTGCTTTCCACATCCCCTGCTGCCGGACTTCAATAGCTCAGTGGACCTTCAGCTGTAGAGCTCCAACCTGGTTGAATGACCGGCCCCAGTAGTCTTTGCAGTACCCAAACTCAGTACTTTCAAAGCCAAACTTCGGGGTCACCTTGCAAACATAAGTAAGTGTGACTATCTTAAACACTGAACCTTCCCCTTGACCCTTCAGTTGTAGAGCTCCTACCTGGTTGAACTACTGGCCTCCTGAAGTCCTCGCAGAACCCAAACTCAGCACATTCTTAGCTAAACCTCGGGGTTACCTTACTAGTCCATGTAAGTGGGACCATTCCCTAATTATCCAGCCCTGCTCATGTCACCCTCCTTACTTCTTTTCAGCAGCCCTGCTCCCTCCTCACTTGTTGCTTTCCTCTTCCACAGCCCCACCCTCCTCCCTACCCCTGTGCCTCATTCCTCTGTGCTTTCCATCCCCAGCTGCTCCATTGTGATTCCCAGTTTGACAATGTCTGCCTTATTTTGACTGCATACTGTTGACAAAATCTACTAGATCTCAGACTGTATACATATGCTGTTTTTATTGTTCTTGCTGTTAAATCTCAGTTTTCAACTGATTTCTCCAGCTAACCACCTCTGTAACTCACTACTCATTGATATCTCAACTATGTAACCTGCCCTTACTGTTTTATTTTGTTCCTTCTCCTGAATTTGTCTGTATTGTATACTCTCCTGATGTGGAACATTTGTAAAAGAACCCCTGGTTCAAAGGTATTTGTAATCCTAGTTATGAATAAAATAAAAAAATATACATATAAATGTTTCTGAATGGAAAGAGCCTGGTGAGCTATTGTGAAACCGTTATTGTCATGAGCATGGTTTGCTTCAAAAGAAAAAGTAAAAGTATGTCCTCGGTAAGGACAATTTTTCTGAATAAATAAATGTGCTAAATGCAAACTTAAGAAATTTAAATGTGCTAGAAGAAGTGAAAAGATGTCCTCGGTTTGGACAATGTTCTAAATGGATAAATGTGCTGGATGCAAACTTAAGAAATATAAATGTGTTGAATGTAGTCTAACCGGTCTGGTTATATCACAAGTGATCTCATCCTAGAAGAGGGCCCAAACTTCAGAAGTTAAAGGATTGTCTCCATCATTCAAGCTTTAAAATCTTTGCAGTCAGTTTAGGTGCATCTGGCTGTTGGCATGCCTACAGTTTAACCTCCAGGGATGGTTCTCGCTTGCTGAAAGCACTTAATTTCAATCTGCCTGTACAGACGTCCACTGTGGGTAATGCAGGGCCCCCCCCTGCACCCACCAGAGAAATTGTAAATAGTTTAAAGGTTTGATCTTCCAAGCATAATCCTTAATCTTCCTAATTAGCTGGCCAACGTACAGCTGCACCATCCATCAGGCCTGCACCATTTATGGACAATGGTCACTGGGTACCCAGGTTAAGGTCAGGACTGCTGGGTCTCATACCAAATGTGGGGACTAGTACCAGTGTGGGTATTAATGATGACTGTGTTAACTGATTTATTGCAGCCCGTTAGATAGCTAGGGCTCTGACTATCGCAAAGGTTGACAGGGTAATGCAATTAATATCTGGTTTAAAATAGCAAAATGTTAAATGTTACAAACATACAAAACTATCAGCAGATGCAGGCCAAATGGTTTATCACATCTGCTCAATTGTGCAGCACAGATGTTAGACTCCTGCTGCTTCCCCCTCACCCCTTCCCCCTTCTTCCCCCTCATCTTCCCACTGACTAGTATCCTGCCCTTTAACTCTATACCATCCCCTTTTAAAACTCCACTGTTTTAAGAGATAGCACATCTTCAGAAAGTGTGTTCCATCCTCCGACCACTCTCTCTGTGAAGTAATGCTTCCTCGCATCCCTCCTGATTCCACCCCCCACCAACTTCGGGCTGTGCCCCCTAGTAATCTCTTCAACCTTTAATCAAAACATGCCCTCTGTACTAACCCTGTTGATGCCCTTTAAGTACTTGAAGGTTTTGATCATATCACCTCTTTCCCTTCTCTTCTCCAATGAGTACATGTTGAAGTCCCTCAACCTATCCTCGTAAGGCTTCCCTTCCATACCTCTGATCATTTTAGTCACCCTCCACCATACCCTCTCCAGTAACCTGATGTCCTTTTTTAAGTATGGGTTCCAGAACTGTACACAGTACTCTAAGCCGGCCTCACCAGTGACCTGTATAGTGGCAGAATGACTTCCTCCCTCCTCGAGGTGATTCCTCTAGCAGTGCACCTCAATATTCTATTGGCTTTTGCCACTGCTTTCCTACATTGAGATGAGTGGTTCATATTCTTTGTGACCATTACTCCCAAATCCTTTTCCTTCTCAGAGACAGACAGCCAAACTCCTCCCAGATGGTAACTGTACCCAGGGTTCCTCGCTCTGAAGTGTATGACCTTGCCCTTCTTAGCATTGAAACCCAGCTGCCAAGTGTCTGGCCACTGCTCAAGCCTTCCCAAATCTTCTTGGAGGCCTTTTCCTCCCTCTACCCCATCCACAACTGCCCATATCTTGGTGTCATCTGTGAATAGACTAATTTTGCTCTTAACTCCAACTGCTATATTGGCTATGAAGATGTTAAACATCACTGGCCCAAGCACTGAACCCTGTGGGACCCAACTGGTGAATGCCCTATGAGTTGAGTGCCCCCCCAACCACCCTCTGATGTCTGTCCCCCAACCAGTTGCCAACCCACGTAACCAGTTTCTCCCCTGCTCCCAGGTTCCTCAATTTACTAGTTAATCTGTCATGAGATACCGAGACAAAGGCCATGCTGAAATCCAGATACAGGACATCTACGGCCTGACCAGTGTTTAGTTCTTTTGTCACCCGGTCAACAGGTTTGTTTGACACGATCTCCTGGAGACAAACCCATACTTTTTGTCGTCCATAAGACCGTTCACCTCCAAGAAGGTCACCAACCTTTCCTTTGGGATCATTTCCATCAGCTTACCCACAATGGATGTCAGACTGACTGGTCTATAGTTACCAGACTCATCCTTGGGACTGCTGTTGTGCAGGGTACCACATGTGCCATCCTCCAGTCCTGAGGCATGCTCCCCATCTGCAGGGAGGTATTGAACAAGTCTGCCAGCAGTGCCACCAAGACCTCAGCCAACTCCCTCAGGACTCTAGGGTGCAGCCCTGGAGCCTTGTCCATGTTCAGTGACTTAATGCCCTCAAGCAGTCTGCTCTCAGGGATCTCCCCATCCATTATCATATGTCCTCCATTGACAGGTTTTCCCTGCCCCTGTGGTATTAGCCCAACTCTCTCCCTGGTAAAAATTGAGCAGAAGTACTCATTGAGCACCTCTGCTTGTTCAACCCCTTCTCTACCCAACCTTCATCCTTCTTTATCCTGGTGATTTGCTCCTTGCAGTTCATCTTCTCCATTATGTACTTGAAGATGGCCGTGTCCCCCTCCTTAATCCCCTCTGCTAGCCTTAGCTCCTTTGAAGCCTTGGCAGCCCTCACAGCCCTGCTCGCCTTCCTGGTTTTTCTCGTATACTCCTCCTTATCCTCCTCTTTTTTGGATCCCTTTCATCTTCTGAAGGCTGTCTTTTTCTCCCTCACCTTTATCTGCACCTCCTTTTACCACCAACATGGCTTCTTGGTCCCTGCCTTCTTATTGTGTTTCTTTGTGCAGGTGTCTGCGGCCGCTAACAGGCCTTCCTTCATGATGGCCCATTCCTGAATGGTATCCATGTCAGGAGCGATGCTAGCCAAAAGCCCCCTGAGAATGTCAGCCATCCTGCAGAAGTCAGCCCTTTTGAAGTCCAATGTCTTGGTTTTTGTAGACATCCCCTTCCTATCCATATCCAGGGAGAACCACACTGTTCGGTGGTCGCTACCTGCTAGGGGTCCTCAGCCCATACACCACCCTGCATGTAGTCTCCATCGGTCAGCACAAGATCCAAGATGTTCCCCTCCCTTGTCGGTTCCTTCACCTTTTGTGACAGGAATACATCCTGAAAGGCTTTCCAAATTAGTCTTTAAAAAAGGATGTGAAATCCAAAACATGTCAGATTTGTTTGGAGCTTGGAAACTTTTTGAAACAAATTAAATATGGATTAAAGCTTCATCCTTTTGTTTTAGTCATTTTTTTGTGTCCCAGTTGCAGATTTGTGTGTGCTGGAAACTCTGTGGATTTATGTCCTGGAAGGCTTCCAGAATGACCTGCTCCCTAGCGCTTGTGCTAGACATGGTTTTCCAATCCACCCCTGGTAGACTGAAATCCCTGACCACCACAGTGCTACCCCTTCCATAGTGATTTCGTAACTGATCTTCCAGTTCTCTATCGATGCTCTCTGACTCTGAGGGTGGTCTGTGCACAACCCCCTGTCTGACCTTTTTACCTTTATTGTTCTGCAGTTGAACCCATAAAGCTTCTGGCCTCCCCTCGCCTCCCTCCTCCGTACTGCTCACTATTCCATCTCTCACAAATAAAGCCACCCCTCCACCCTTCCCTTTTGTCCTATCCCTGCGATACAGTCTGTATCCCAGTAACATGATGTCCCAGTAATGGTGCTGGTTGGCCCATGTCTCGGTGATGACAGCTATATCCACCTGCCATTAATGCTTGTAGCTCAGGCATTTTGTTCCCCAAGCTCTTTGCATTTAGTGACACCACTCTCCAGCCAGATCCCCTGCTTATTCCAATACTCACCTCCCCTCCCCTCTACCTTTTCTGTTTTTTGATTGCCCCCCCCTTGCAAGCTGGGGAGGAGGTGCATTGCCTCCCTCTTCTTTTGGCTCTGGCTGCTGCCCAGTGCTAAGCCTCCCCCTTTAGTCAGTTTAAATTATACTTGGCTGTAATGAACTCCTCCAGTTTCTGTTTCAAGACACAGGAACCCTCCTTGCTTACGTGAAGCACATCTGGTGAGTAGAGGTTCTTGTATCCAATGTTGCCCCCCCCAACCCCCTACTAATCCAAACCCCATAGTTGTATACTACTCTGCCAGCCATGCATTAAACTCTATGATCCTCTGTTTCCTGGCTGTGCTTGCCCTGGGTACTGGTAGGATCTCAGAGAATGTAACTGTTTGCCCCGCGATGCTGCATAACCTGCCCAACTCACAGGAACTGTCCTGCACTTCCTCCACTCTGCTGCCCTCCAGATCATTAGTGTCTAAGTGCACCACTATGTGGGGCTTCACCTCCTATCCTCTCACACATTTAATGACATGCTATCCTACTCTACCTGCCATCATACATTGCATGCATTCCAAACAGATAGAACTCTTCCTGGCTCCTTTGCCCCGCCCCAACTGATACCTTTCACTATTGAGTCACCCAGTATGATGACCCTCTGTTCTAATCCATGCAACCCCCCAGTTTTCTCACCCATAATCTGCCTCTTACCCCTCTGACCCACCCCTCCAGTGCTGTCATTGTCCCCTGTTGTCTCTGCTTCCTCCATTGTGCTCTCTCCAGGGAGTGTCTCTTTTCTCTCACTGGCATAGCATTTCTGCCCTCCCTCCTGTCTCCCATGATCTATGTGCTCCCCTCCCTCTCTTATATCCCAGTCTCCCAATTCAATGAACTTTACTGAACTCCTGGCTGGCCTCCCCTTTGCAGGCCACAGTCTCCATGTGGGTCCTCGTTCCCCATGCCCCCATTTCCTCCTGCGCTACCTAGTCCTCCTTTCCCCCTGAAGCCTTCTTAAGTTTCAATGCACTCCTGACCCCCACCTATGTTGTATCAACAGCTTGCCCACTGTTATCCCCACTGCCTGTCCCTCTTGTCTGCCCCCCCAGCCCCCCATCCTCACCAACATTACCGCTTTCATTCAACCTCTGCCCACCATCTGCTTGCTCGCCCTTCCCTAATGCCTTCTCCATCCCACTTCCCTCCTTAGCCTTTACTATCCTACTTGTATCCTCTGACACCCTGACCTTGCCATCAGCCAGGTTGATAACCTCTGTTGTGTTTCTCCTTCCCCTTGCTGTTGCCTCCCACTTGAAATTTCTGCCCTCCAGCTCCTTCAGACTAGCCAGCACAGAGAACCTGTTGCTCTCCTCTTACACCTTTGCTTGGATTGTCCCTGATCCTTTGTACTGAGTGTTCCAGTTCCATTCCCTCACAGATCCATGTCTAACCCTTTTTTGGACCGTTGTCCACCCCTTTGCCCTTTCCTGTAGTGGCTCATGAGGGTGTGGTGGTGCTGGCCCGTTTGCTCCCCCTACCTGTTCCATTCTCTCCCTGCAGTCTGTGCCATTTGAGTATGCCTTCCTATGGTCCCTTGTTCCCAGCTGGCCCATCAACCTCCTTTTCTCCCTTCTGCACAGCTCCCTCCTCAGCCATGCAATTTCCTCCTTTGGCTGCACAAGCTGCTTGGACACCAAGTACCCCCTGCCTTTCATACAGTCTTTAAGAAGATGGCAGCCCCGCATCCATTGCAGTTAACTATCCTTCCTACATCCCTGCCTGCACTTTTCCTGCTCATCCTCCCCAACCCAGTGCCCATTCCCACTCTTGCCTCTGCCCTTGTAGTCTGCCTGCCCAGTCCCCTGTACCCCTGTACCCTTTACTTACCTAGTTCCAATACCCCCCAATCTAGTACTATATCCTAACTTGATACTATTAAGCTATGATATCTTCCTTGATCATTTAATTCTGTTGCATAGCTCAGACCACAATGTTAAATTGATACCTGTGATTGTTAGGGAAGTCCCTTTCTCCTCCAATCCAGAGGCAGCAGCCTCACTATAAATGGAGATGAGCTCGGGGAAGGAGGGATGGAGGAGAGTGGGTTTGAGCCTACCCCAAGTCTCTCGTGAGACAATCAACCCCCTCTCAGTAAATAGCAGCAACCCTTGGCCATTTTATGATCTACAATTGTTATTGTTTGTTTTGCAGATACCTGTGTCATGAGCATATTAATAGTATCCAGTCTCTAAATGGTAAGATGTAGGAAATGTGGGATTTTTAATATTGGGTCATGTCTGGGATAGCTATATAGTAATGTGGGTAGGTACAGCATCCCAAAGGGCTGTACAGGATCTAATCTAGCCCACTTAAAGCTATACTCTCTGTGGAGGCACTGTGCAAATGTACTTTCTTGGGTAAGAACCAGTTTAAAGTTAATTTTGGGAACTCTGGTCCCTCAACCTACATCCTAGGTAGTAGGCAGAGGTAGCAGCCCTTGGAGTAGCGCCGCTTAAGGGTTACACGTATATTAGAGTGTGTTTTATTTTCTAATTGCCTTCATTTACTATTTTGCCTATAATATTTATGATTCTGCTTGTAATACCATAGTAGAATATTTGGCTGTTTCTTTTTAATAATTAAATTATTTAGCTATCTCCTTCTCCCCTCTCCCCGAGGACACATCTGGAAATACACTATTTTCAGCTCAGTATGTATTTCCTGGTTAAACTTTTAAACAAATAAATAACATTTAGTATATGTTAGTGGATTTATAAGCTTCAATTAACTGTTTGCCTGTCCTGCTGTTTTCTCAAGGTTTCCTCTGTGACTATACTTAGCCCTGAAAGGCCAGCGGGACCAGCAAACTAAAGATCAGAGCTTATAAAAACTCTAACATGTACTTCAGGATGATGAATCTTCAACAGCTACAGCCCAGCTCAGATGTCAGCTGCAGGCGTTTCTGGGATCCCTGGTTACAGAAAATGTCAGGGTAATATACTACATTAAACGGTAAGTAAAAAAAAATGTTTGCACACAAACTGCAAATTGACACTAGCCCCACACTTGAGTCTGGGGTTCTTAATGCTGACTCAAGTAGGTATGGTGTATAGCGAATTGGCAGACAGTATGCATTAGAGGTACAGGGGCAAGATAGTTAGCTGCAAGGACTGTAGGGCACTGAGAAAACAGCAGTCCCCCTTTAAATCACAAGATGGTACACTGACAAAAGCATGCTCTTTCTGGAATGTCTTATTCCACTTAAAAAATGGCTGGAGTATCATGCCTGTTATAAACTATTTTGTAATGAGAAATTATTCAAGTTTCTAATGAGCAGTTTGACTGTCATTGCCCCTTTAAGAATTGGGCACGTGTTTAAAATTGGGTTAAAGGTTCTACTGAGCTGTAGGGCCTACTTATCCAGTTATATTCAATTTTCCTATAGTTCTGTTATGCTTTAAAGAAAGGAGGCTCAATTTTCAGAGCACTCATAGAGCGGCACAAGTTGCGCCAAACCCCCTCCTGTGGCAACCTCTGGGTGCAACAGGGACCCTGCACCAGATATGCAAACAGCAGGGATCCCTGCACCAAAGTCCCCAATTTACCACAGGTGGGGTGCTGTGCCAAACAGGTGGTGCACTGGTGGGGTCGGATGAAGGGTCCATCATACCCCCACACCCAGTGCAGAACCGGCACCGGAACAGCAGCACAGTGGAGGGAAGGCACCCTGTAACTGGTATGGGACTAGAACCAGGGACCTGTGGGAGTGCCCTAAAGGGTGCTGTGTGCATGGATGGCAGTGCCAGAGCAAACAGTGACACCAAGCAGGTGTTTCTGCATCAGGCTCACAGACATGCAGACAGAGCACTGCATAGTCTGCCTTAAGCCAGGCCCCCATCATTATTCCCGGTGGCTCATGTTTCTGTAACAGCTATGAGATCAAACTCCACTTCCATCACCATCACCTGGAGCTCAGTCATTCTATTTCCTAGACTGCTCCCCCTCCCCCAGGTTGTGCCTGTACTTGTTCCTTTTTGTCAGCAGCTGTCCCTTTTTCTCTCCACTTCTCCTCTTAATTTCCAGATTTTCCTGTCCCTAACAAATTGTGAGCTCTCCTCCCTGTCTCCCATTATTAACGTATAGTAACTGGTGACCCACTATAATGACTGGATATTGACTCCTGATCAAATGTTGTAATAACCAGCTGAATTCTGTAATAACTCAATAACGGATTATTACAGCATTTTCTTCTTCGCACTCTCACTTCACTGAAATATGAAAGAAAGCAAACTGTATTTATGTGACTGCGACGGTTGCCTAGAGTCACATTTGGTTATACAAATACAGCATACAGTTTTTGTCTCTGTCAAACCTTGCACCAATTATTATAAAAAATAATGCCTGTCAAAGGTTTGTGTTATGAGGATTTATCACATACCTGTGATAAACCCCTCGAGCTTCACTCTCATGGTTTATGGATTATCACGCACCTCGGGTGTGTGAAAAATCCTCATAACACATACCTGCACAGGCATTATTCTCTGTATAGCATATGGTTAGGGCTTATTATGTATGGAAATCGATGATTCTCAAAAGGTTGTTATGGATGGTTTAAAAGTTGTTATAGATGGTTTAAAAGTTGTTATGCATGTTTTCTTAGTGATTCAGCTGTGCTGTGCCTCATGCTGTGTCCCACCAGTTTCTCACACTGTTTTTGGCTGTCAGTACTGCAGCTACCACAGTGACATTTTTGCTTGGTTACTGTGGCTAATGTTCAATAATCCTCCCCCAACAGAAATAAATTAGACTGCCCACTTTCATTTTCACTGAGCACTCTCTCTATGTACCAGTGCTCAGAGTGGCTTGCAGCTCCTGCTCCCTACTTCCTTCTAGAAAATCATATACTATAAAAAACCAAAATATGGGTGCCCATACATAGCTTGCCTTGTGTTTCCATATGATGGCTGAGATGGCAGCATGGACCTCTTGAGCGTCACTCTCGAGGTCCATATCTCTACCCCTCAATGGAAACACAGGCTTGTTGTGTATGGTCACTCACACATTATTCCTTATATAATGGATCCCCGCCTTGCTGCTTTTATTCCCACTGCTCCTAGCCCACATTGCTGGGGAAGTCCTAGCTAAATTCCACTTTTGTTATTCCATCCACTATGGTTCCTTCAGTCTTAGTCTCTACTATGGTTAGTTTAAATGTCTGCCAATGTAGACATTAAACGTCTGCCCAAGAGGACTAGTCCACTCTCTTGTCAGTTGAAGGACATCACCTTTAAAGAATCTCCTGTCCCAGAAATCCCTTAAGTCACCCACAGGTGGTTCTGTGTGATAACAGAGACTGCCTAAAGGCGAGCCGCGTTATTGTGATATTAGAGCGGCGAAAACATTTTTGGTGCTCTGACATCCTTGGCGCATGGAACAACAGTGCCGGGGACATACATTAAATGCTTTCTGTGGCGGGACTGAGCCCTCTCACCCACCCCCATGTGGGGGGCTTCGCCCACCGCACCACCCTACTAAAGGATTCTCAGCTCCATGGGGTGCATGTCGGGGGGAGTGAAACCCTAAAAAATAAAGTTTCGGGCCGGGCGCAATAAAATTGCACCAGTGCCCGGACCCAAACCTGGTATTTCACCCACCCCAAATGCAGGCCAACCTCTGATGCCATGGCACTGCTAGGCAACCCACCACAGCACCACCCCCTACAGCCCCTCCGCCCCTCCCAGCCCATGCTCGACGTGCTTGAACCCCCAGGCAAGCCTGTACGTACAGCGACATCCCGTCACCGAATATGCCCACCCCCACATCCCGTCGCCCTACTCTCTCCTTCGCCATTTGAGCTTTTGCCCATAAAGCATCATCGTTTCTAACGTCACCCTTCATCATGCACCCATATCACAGGCTACCCCCACAGGCTGGTACCCCTCCTCCTGACACATCCCTTCAACTATCTCCTCCTTCCTCATTCTACTCTTTCCTTCCCTTTCCCCCTTTCCCACATAGTGATGAGCTAGAAAAAGGCCAGAGAAGCTGAGTGTGCCTTCAATCTGTCCCCCAGCCTTCAAATGTTCTACTTCACTGCATCCATTGGTTTGTTCACCAGATCATTGGTACTCAAATGTACCAGCATCCTAAGCTCCCTCCTTTCTCTTCTATCATCCTCCCTATCATATCCACATCCCTGATGGCTGATGCACCTGAAAAGCATCTAATCACCCCTTCCCTGTCCTCCTCTTCCCACTACCTTCTCTGCACCTCTAATCATAGAGTCTCCTACAACTAGGATACTCTTGGCTAACTTTTCTCTTTATTCATGCCAGTTCCCCATCCCCTTGCAGGGTTTTCAACATCCAGAAGGGGAGAAGGTCTCGGCTGCTTCCTCCCCCCCACATCTCCTACCCTCTTAATTCCTCCCAATATGTATTTGATGTGCCCCCTTGTAGAGTTTTCAACATCCTGAAGGGGAGTAGGTCTTGGCTACCTCTTCCCTCCCCTCCCCTTCCCTACCACCATTATTAATTCTCCTTACAAGTACCCGACATACAGGGATATTAACCTATCACTTGTATCCTCCCCACCTTCTATTTGCACCCCCCCCCGGAGGTGTTAGGTACCAGCACCTCCTCCAATGGTGCAAAGTTACTTACTGTTCGGATGTGGTGAGCTTAGACAAAAGCATTATGACTGCCTCTACAACACACACCCTCCTCACCAACCACCAGCCCCCTGGGCCAGTGGGCCTCTTGGGAAGGGGAGGTGCTGGGTGTGCCTGTGGGTACCAGCTCAGCCAGTGATGCACCACAGATGTCTCCTCCCTTGTTGTTATCAGCTGTGCCTGGAGCTCTACAAATCTCCTATATATGGGGCAGTGTTCCCTTCTCCAGAATGTAACCCAGGAGATGAGTGCCCTGCAGTCTCCTCAACTAACTATCATGCCACTGTACCTGTGTTGCATACTGTCTGCCAATTCCCTATACGTAATAGATACTTCAGTTCTGTTTGTAATGTTATAAGTTCCTGGTACTAATGTTACTGTCTATTATTTGCCTGAAACTCTTTGTTACTCTGTATTGCACCCTACCAAGGAGTTAGCCACAAAATAGAATTTACACAGATTACACAGGTGCATAATTAAACACCACAAATTGCAATATTATGCTATCACAGATATTAACCACTTAACTCACAAGAGACTGCAAACATTCTCCAAGCCATGTTCCCCTTCCTGGCTGATAAGAGTTACATAAATTTAAAGAAAGCCTTAAAACACTGACCCAAATGAACTCACTTCTACCTATTCACTTGCACAGACCTTTTAAGTATGAAATAAAATAAATTGCTTTTTCTGGTTTAGGTTAGTTGATCTGTTCTCTCATTCCTCTCAGCTATCCCAGACAACACTGCCCTCAATGCTAGACTGTATTTAGGAATCCAGTGTCTCCTGGGTGAAGATCCCCTGAACTGATATCCAGCCTAGTGCTGCATCCCAGCCCATTGGACATGTAGTGTTGACTAAATGATCTGTGATGTTGTCAGCTGTGTGGAACTCTTCAGAAAATTCTGGGTGTTCTCCCACCATTTCAGTGATTGGCATACTGAGTTCAGAAACCAGACTGAAATTTATTACTACCTAATGCAGAAGAACAGTATGCTAGAAGGAAAACCTGGGGGTGTCTCAGGAAATTAGCCTAAGGAATAATTTCTACAGAGACCATCAGCAAACCCAGAATTTGAGGCATCTGTGGGCTACTTTGTGGACCCTGAGTTTGTGGATCTTCCTATGGAGGTACCACATTTGTTTATTGGATAAAAACACTTGAACTGGAGCAGTTCTGAAATTCAACCCAAAGTGAGTCAAGGACTGTGGGGGCTGAAAGGAATTCAATTCCATGTTCACTATCCAATTTATGTTTCTGAAGGACATGCGAGGTCCTCTGAACCAGCAATGAACCAACTCTCATGATGGTGCTCTGATCGAGAAGGGTTCACATGTAGATACCCATGATGTTCCTTCAGCTGGACAAGGAAACCATGACTATTCAATGGAGTAACATGGTACCAGCTGCATGGTAGCACTTGTCCTTACCTCTCCTGTGCTGGTACATGCACCACTGTCTGTAGATTTCTACTGGACAATAACTAATGAAGTTCTTATAAGTCTGTGACATGTGAGGGGGGGAGGGTTCAAATGCATGGGCTCTACTGATCTGTTAAAAGTAGGCATGCTCAAAATTGGCCAATTCTGATCTGATAGGATGCTTTAGGAATTTAGAAATTTCTGATTATGCATCTGACTCCTACTGGATTGTGAAGAGGACCTCTGAATCAGATTTGTAACTAGATTTGTAATCCTAATTCCTAAATCATAATTTCTTATGTAAAAACAGGTTTTAGCCTTTAATTTCATAATTAAGTGTGCAACTGCCAGTGGTATAGGTGTTTGTGCAATGTTACTTCTGTTTGTGATTCTTTGGATTGATTATTTCTTCTGGATATCCACCCTCAGTAGAGGTGCCAGGAGCAGTTTCTTGAGGCTTAAGGAAATAGGTTGCTACAAGAGCCACATCAGAAACCATGTGTCGGAAAAGGGGTAGGAGGAAGTTGTGCAAACACTAGGCATTGGTTATGTGAATGCATGTGGCTTAACTAGGGAAGGTGGAGGAGTCTGGCAGCCCCCCATTGAACCACAGGTGAAGCATTTTCAATTAGGATCATCAGACAGTAATCCCCGAAATCCTAATTCCTAAAAGTGCATCATAATCTGACTAGTCTGATTCTGTGACTCAGTCCTAGTTAACGTTTTACTATGTACAGTACAGTATATGCTTACAGTATGCTGTTTTAATATGCATATTTTTTTTAATGCTAATGCAATTCTGAGGGTAGTTTCTGATGTAATGGGGATGATCTCTGTTGGGGGGGGGCTGATTCGGGGCTCAAGAACTTTGTCTGTTTTGTAAATATCCTTTTGAGGTCCAAGCTACTGCATGTGATAACATAAGGTACATTCTTGCTATGTCACTGTATGGTTAGTAGGCGTGCTCCCCAAAGAAGAAGAGACCTGGACAGATACATCAAATTTCCTTTTGCTATGTATTTCTATATAATCTGGTGTGACCTGTAACTGCTGTGATTTAAGTCTGTAAGATTAACTAATAACAAAAAGAAAAGAAAAAAACTGTAAATTGGGAACATTTTTTCCTCTGTGTGCAGAATCCAAAACTCCAAGGGGCTCTTACATGACATAGAATGGAGCAGTATGGCTTAATATACAGTATAAATAAAGTCATTTTTTTGTGCATTCCGAGGAACGAAGACTTCGCTCCTGTGCCATAAAAGAGTGTACTGAAAACAAAAAAGATTTTCTAGTATGGTGTCCTTATTACATACATATTAAAGAAATAAGTTGTGGGGAAGTACAAAGTATGAAATCATACCTTATGGATCCCTCATCCTTCATTATCTATTCACTTTTCTCTTGAAATCCAGAGACTATTGCAGCAGAAGCACTTTACAGGTATAAGGCAGAGCAAAGACACAACAAAACTGACAAAGCATAACTTTTATAGAAGCCTAACCATAGGATTTAGTATTTGGTTAGGTCTGCTGGGTGCACTTTCTCACCTGTTGCCTTTGTCCTCTGTGCTACAGATTCAACAGCGTAGACCTGAGTAACAGTTGTCATGAGGGGTGGGAGCTTGCTACCTGCAACCTTTCCCCCAAATGATGATTGCCATTAAGTGTGTGACAGGGTGACCCCTGTCTTAGTGGACACCCCTTGGATAAACTGAAACCCCTTCCCCAAGCAGTTTATGTTTTGTATAATGTCCAACATGCTGGTTGGCTGATTATAAATTAAGTGCTGAAGTGCTTATAAAGCTTTCAGTGCATATTAACCTAAAACAAAACTAAGAGTACAGCTACAAAATGAGAGGGCTATCTTAATATAAGAATAACAAAAACTTGTGTCAGCTTTTTCTAGATGATAGCAGCCCCTTCTAAGATATATTTTGCAGCAGATAGCATGAGGTAATATGACCCTGCAGAAGAGTTTAAGAGAGCACAGAATGTTCTGACCTCCACTCTGACCTTTTCCAATGTTGTAAACAAGTTATATCTATGCTCCAGGTGGCTGTCAAATGACTGTTCTCTATGGAGCAACAGTGACCCTAGTGGCTACAGTGGCAGCCACAGACATTGCCAGCTATTTCCAGATATTTTGTGAATTTCTGAAGAGTTTCTCTCTGCTGCCCTAACTGTTTAAATGCAGAAAGCATCAAATATTTCTAGAAATATCACAGAAATTTCAGGAAATAGCTGGCAGTGTCTGTGGCTGCTACTGTAATTTTATGTTATGTCTGCTGTTAATCAAAAGGCCGTGGAAACATTTTCAAACTTCTAGTGAGCATATAAAAAAGCCCTACCTCAGTGCTGAGAGAGGATAGACAGGGTGGTCATTGGGATACTGACTGAGGAAGGTGCAAGACCTCCTGGTAGTGTATGCTTTCACACTGTTTGATTCATGCTAGGCTGAAGAAAAGCCTTAGAAACTGTTGAAGCTAAGCAGTTGTCTGACTTACCATTTTGCTTTCAGTATATTTTACTTGATGAAAATAAAATGACAAATGTACTTCTGCATTTTTTATGCACCTGACTTGCGGTCTGCCTTAAATTGTGTTATCCCTAACCCACGCCTGGTGACACAGTGGCAGAAGTCAACCAGTGGGGCCACAGAGACTGGGACTGGGTAGGGCTGGGTGAAATGATAAAATTTAGATTTTGCACAATTTTTTGCAAAATTCTGCTAAAATGCATGAGATTTTGTGAAATATTGTGGGATTTTCCAAAATTCTTTAATTGATCATGTCTCAGTCAGTACTGCAGCTAGAGATTTGTAATTCGATGTCTTGTGGAAGAGGTCCCAAAAGATTCATAACATTTGAATGAGGGGTAGGACAGTTATAAAGGCTCACAATCTGGCAATTTATTATTTATGTGAACATTTCTGAAAATATTTCTATGTTTACACCTTACCCACCTTTGGAGCTAGATAATTGAAACATTACATGCATACTTTCTTGAAAGAGTCATAGAGACTGCTAAATAGAGATGCAATTGTTTATGTAAATTATAAGTTACAGGAGTTCAACATTTCACAGCTTAATTATTTGTTAACTTGTGTTACAATTTTCAAAACATTTGGATGTTTATAGCTCCACTGCTATTGCAGGTATACACTCAATATTTGGCAAGCATACCAACAAAAATATGTCCTGGAATCTAATTAAGTGGAGTAAATGTGGTTTAGTAGGTTAAAATTTATTGTGGATACTTTAGAAATCAGTGATTGGCAAAATTTGCTCAAACGTTCATGGATGCGTAATAGGCAATGCCACTAAAATTCTTCTTGTGGAATTTAACTTTCACAAAGTACTTATCACTTCTGAATCACCTTACCTACACTAGCATCATGGTCTTACAGCACTCCTGCAGCAGTGATGCCCAGCATCATGCTCCACCTTGACTAAAGATATCTAGATGCAGTACATCTGTCACAATGGCCTAAGCCACTAGTTGTAAGGCTTGGTGTCATGCCCCCTGAGGAAACCTCACGGCAAAGTGTTAGGGTTAATGGTGGCTGGCTGTTGGACTGGGGTAAGGTTTGTCTAATATGTGTGCTGCCTAAGATATTGTACCAACTTGGTTGGGTTTGTACAAGTTTTTATACTTTTTGGGAAAAATAAAAGCTTTTTAAATGTGGAGTTTGTGTACCGACTCCTTTTGAGTACAGCCTTTACCTGTTGCACAACTTTCTTATGTGCTTGGCACAAAGGTAGCTTGGTGTCACATGATACCTCTTTTTTCAAATAGAAATCAGTATACATTGCTATCTACAAGGTTGATAAAGAGTCAGCAGGTACATTGTACAGAAACAATGCTGCACATGCATGTGCTTCCACAGGTCATTAAGTCAGTGAGCTCTGGTAGTTAGCTGCCACATTGCAAGAATTCAGACTAGTGCATAGTGATGTCCATGATTCTTCATGGTTCATCACTCAAGATAGTGATCTGACACTTGGCACCACTATACTTTTACTGTGGAGTCTCCTATGAATGGCACCTTATCGCCATGTTGCCCAGCCTTTATCTTCCCCTACAGTGGCAACTAAGGTGTATGACTGGGCAAAATGTATGTGCATAGCTTTCACAAAAGTATCACAACATTCCACAATTTCACAAAAGTTCATGAAATTCAACTTTAAGTACTGATATTATTTTGGAATCTTTGGCTGCTTATTACATGACCAGCCTTTGAGCAAGAGATTAGAGAAGTGACACACAAGCATCTTTTTTTCTGTATTGTTTTTTTTCTTCCTGCCAGCACCTCTTCTCTCAGGGATATACCCTGTTCACAGGGACACACCCTGGGCAGGTTGAACCCAGCCATCATTCAGTTGACAACCGTGTTTTTCCCCCAACTCTTTTCCCTCCCATCTTCCCTGTTGGGGGCAGTGTCTCTGTCAGCCTCACACAGCCACAGCTTTCCCTGTAGGAGGAGCAAGCTCCCTGGCCCTGCCGCAGGGGTCACTGTGTTGGTAGAACTTGCTGCCAGCCCTCCCCAACTGAGATGAACTGCCAAGTGTCTGCTGTTTTGGCCATGGCCTGCCTTCCAACGAGACTTCCTCGGCTCACTTCTGAACCCCAGTCATCAGCATGGCAGTGTGATGCTCTGCTGCTGGGCCATGGTGGTGGCCGCAAAGCCTAATATTTAGGGTCAATGTCCCTAATGAAATTGGTTATATTCAGTTTTCTAGTTTAAAGTTACAGCGGCTTAAAATTCTGCATTTACATAATTGCAAAATGTAAGTTTAACATTTCCAGACATTTGGAGGCTTCTATGACCAATGACCTTGCATCTTGGCCACTCTTCTCACCTGCCCCACCCATAATCGACTAGCTCTTGCCCCCTCCTCCCATCCCCCTGTTCTTTCATTGCCTTTTCTTTCTCCCTCTTTCTCTCCCATGCCCCTGCTAACTCCTCACTTACTACCCTACCCCCTCCCTTTTTCACTCCCTCCACCCCACACCCACACTCCACCCCTTTCTCCTCTTCCCCACCTTCTATCACCTTGCTTCCTACCCCCCTATCTATCTCCCTTTCATTCCCTCCTAATCCCTTCCCCCTTCTCTTTCCCCTGCCTCCCCTGACAATGCCTACTCTGGCTGCTATTCTCACTCCAGCCCCTTGCCCGACGCTGGCTGCCCCTCCCCCACTGTTGCTCGGGCTTATTAACCACCCTCTGCCTGCCTGCACAACACTGCTGCTGCCTTCTACAGCCTGTGGGTATGCCCTACCCCCATTCTAGATGTAACGAAACTGAAATCCCCCTCAAAGAATTCAAAGCTATCTGGGAACCTATAATTATTATCTTCCTCATAGTGATTTTTACCTATGAAGTAACAAATGCTACTGTACATGCTATAATTGCATTACTGTTGTCTTTTACCTGATTCTGTATTACCACTGTACTACTCCTGTTGTCTGTCTTATCTGTTTTGTATGATGTCTGACCTGGAACCTTTGTAAACGAGCCTATGGCTCAAAGGTATTTTATTCCAAACTGAAATAAATAAATAAAATAATATGATACACTTTGGTATGAACCTTGGTAAAATCATCATATCACATTTGGTGCAATTTGGACACATACTTTTAGTTTATCTAATTGCAAAATGTAATTTTAAAATTTCCGAATGTTTGGAGGCTTATAACTCAGTCACATTTAAAGATAACGATATGAAGCTTGCTACACTTCTGTATAGAACTTGGTTGCAGCACCATACCAAATTAGGCCAAACACTTTTCAAATTAGATGGAAATAACTGAAATCCAATTTTGGCAAAATTTCACAAAATCGTCTCGGAAATTTCACTAAATGTTTACTGAAGCGAAATCAGAATTTCGCCAGAATTTCACTGGCAGAAGATACATTTCACCCAGCTCCAGGACCAGGAGGTCCTCCCCTTAGTCACATGACCTCTGCACATCAATCAGGCAGTGGAGGCAGCACTGAGAGGTGGGACAAGCCTACTGCTTGAAAAGGGTCTCCCTTTCAAGCAACCCTCCATGCAGCATCCAGAGCACAAGACCAAGAGAATAAGGGCATCACATAGCTGGAGTCATCTGGGGAGTCATCCATTGACCAGTCACACTGTCCACTCACTGCGCCCCTTGTGCTACTCTATTCTTCTCCAGCCCTCCTGCACTGGGACTCAGTGTAATTCCAGGGCACAGTATGAGGTCAATGCTACTTCTTGCAACAGGCCTGGTAAGTAAGGGTGCACTTGAATTACAGACTGCTTGAAAGATTTCACTTGTGGTTTGACTGGAGACTTCCAAACTCACACCCCCCCCCTGCTTAGTGTTTTTAACATGTGGTCTCACCTCAGTACTGGCTCCAGTTTCTCTGTTTCCTCTGCCATTTTGTTTTGTGTCTCTCTCCATGTGTCTACTGGCTCAGTCATGTCCTTTTTGCCTCTGTCTGTTGTTTTGCTCCTTGTTCTGCTGTGTGTGCCTTTTGCTTCTGTGGTGTTTTCTGTTGCCAGGAAGCCTTGCAGCATTACCAGCAAACCAAGCTTCACCTTTGCCACCAATGCATACTCCTGCATCATTTCAGTTTGAGCAGTAATGGGTTCTCGTTCTCCAAATGGGTTCAGCCATAGCTTAGTTTAATTCCAGAGTAGCATCCTTCCAGTCAATTGTCGAATCTGGGTCTTTTGATTCAGCTTACAGGTCTTCCTAGGAATACCTCTGTTCCAATACTGACTCTTCCTTCACTCTCCATTTCCCTGATGTCATGCCAACAGACATCATTGTTTCAGGCTCAACATCCTGAACTGATTCAGCAACCAATGGCACCCCTGTCAGGTGACTTGTCCACATCTTCACAACTAGATTTTGCTATCAGATATGGTGACGTGTCTATGATTACCACTGGTAAATTTCTGCTAAAACTGCCGCTTATCTATCCAGAGTTAAAGCATAAATATCCTGGATAGCTCTGAACAATGAGTTTTATTACAGGTACTGCAGTGGACCTGGAGCGTTACCTATTCCATATGCAGACCATGTTGTCATTTTTGTTTTATATCTTATGTCTTTTCAGTTCATCACTCTCATCCCTCTCCAAATTCTCTTTCATCTCATACTTCAGTGTCTCAGCAAGTATTTTATACACAAATTAATCATTTGGATAAAAAGGATGGCAGATTGCATTTTCTTCTGATTGAGCAACTCCATCAATTTCATAAAATCTGCTTGCCTTGTTCTACCATGCATTTTACTGCACATCTGCAGGTACTGCAGGAAATCACACTCTAAGCTGGTTTACCACTATTTTCCTGCCTTTTTCCTAACCAATGCCACAGCTGGCATTTTGTCTACTTTTGACTCCAATTAAAATTTCTCATCTTCAGTTGTTGTTCTCAACATATCCACCTGAATCCGATTCAAGTTCTTCTCTCAGGTCAATAAAGGTTTACATACCAGACTTCATTCCATCCCAGCCACCGCAGTTATTTGTTCTAAATCTTCAGTCCACTTCAATAGATCCAGATACAGTATTTCAAGACAAACTGCTCCACATCTGTGATCTGGCCTCTGCCTTCTCAACCAAATAATCCTGCACAAAATGAAAACTGTTATCCTTACTAGGACACATCAAGTTTGCAATGAGGATTATTCACTGAGAAAGAAGTTTCATATCCCTTCTTAACTTGGCACATTTATTCACTGCTCTGGATTATCATCTTACCATCACTGCTTCTGCTTGTTCAGACCTTTCCACATGGCAATATTTTGTCTCAGACTGGAATGGCATATCCATGTTTATAAAGATCCAGCTCCAGGATTGAACATTGAGATTTTCTCATTGCAACCCCATCCTTTTTTTTTGTGTCATTTTGTGGCCCATGTTGGTTTGTTTGTCCAAGGCCATCAGAAATCAAAGATATTCCTCATTTTCAAGCCATGTCTTCCTTGTCTGAACTTTATCCCTTTGCAACAGCTGCTCTCACCTGGGGTCACCTTTGGAACAATCAACCTCTTGTATGCTGTCCTGATAACCAATCAGCCTTAGCCAAAATAAATACAGGTCAAGCTTCCTCCTTCCTGAGAAGATCAACATGAACTATTTATGGTACAGTTTTAGAACTGATAGCGTGCTCATACCTGGTCCTGCTAACCTTTTTTGCTATTTGACTCTTCCATGTTTACTTCCAGTAATTCAAAATGTCTATCACCAAGCCAACAAAGTTATGACTCCTCTTCCATCATTTTAGGCTCTGCATGCTGCTCACAAGCAATCAGCCTGTCAGCCACATCACAAGCAAGTGGCCTTTTGGCTATGTCATATTGTTCACAACTATTCGGCCTGTCAGAAATATCATACTGCTCACAAGTAGTCAACCTGCTCAACTTACCATACTGCTCACAAGCATTCAGACTGTTTGCAACATCATATCCCTTCAAACAATCAGCCTGTTGACCACACCATGCTGATCTCAAGCATTAAACTTGTTGACCATACTAGAAGACAATATATATTGGAGATTTGTGTTACCTTAATGTCCATCTATCCTACCTCGTACTTATCCAGTCCAGCAGTTAAAGCATTCCTTCAAGACCTGAGAAATATACTCCTCTATGATCACCCTCAAGGAAGCTTGTAGTCCATGCTCTATATCACAAACTAAAAACTTTCTTACAAGATGAAGTCTTCGGTTCACTAACCACTCAGCACTTACAAGAGGCTTTGACCTTAGCCTTCTGTGGATTCCTAAGACCTGGGGAATGTACATTCTCCTCAGCTGCATTTGATCCCACTATCCACTTGTTTAGTCAATACAAAGCTGCTCTCCCACATGCTGGCAAAGAAATGCTTCTTTCTCCACCATTCCAAGAGCCACAAATGATCTAAATATATAGCTCAACCATGCTCCTACTACCATTTGCAATTCTTAAGCTGCATCAACAAAGTCCACCTACAGAGTAGCATTTATGAAGTACACTACCTTCTGCACCCTTCATAACATAGACCCTCAGCAATATTCTGTTCCTCATGTTCTGGCATTTGCATCCTACTGCTTTCAAACATTTAGCTGGACAGCCACAACATTCAAACAATATGTTGCAAGCAGACAGTTTACCTTGCTGTCCATCCATCCCGATACCACATGTTCTTACTTATCCCGTCTAACAATCAAAGCTTTCTTCAAGGTTTGAGAAACCTACTCCTCAAGATCCTCCCATAAGAAAGCCTATAGATTACAACCTGCATTATTGACTGTTGGACCTCTCAAAAGATGGAATTTTTAAATCATCCACTGATCCTAATCTACAAGCAGCTATGACCTTAGCATTCCTTGGATTCCTAAGACCTGGAGAATTTACCTCTTCTTTCTGTCTTAAATTCTGCAACTGACCTAACAAAGAACAGCCTCAAGAAAGGATCCATAGATCATTTTATCCTTACTTTACCAAGCTCAAAAACTGACAGATGTATTAGAGGGGTCCAAATATCCTGTTTCATAACAAACTCAACTTGGTGTCATATTCAAGTCCTTAATGAACTGCAAGCTATGGACAGACATCCTAATGCTACTCATCCTCTTCTGTGTACTGAAGACTATTACATCACTACTCTGGTACTTCCTGGTTCCTCCTTCATGTTAGAGTGTTGCTGCCTCATCTGGGCCTCAATTCCTCATCTTCTTCCAGCCATTCATTCAGGAGTGAAGCAGCTATCTCAGATTCCAGAAAGGAGGTACCGGCTCACATTGTCAAGCTCATGGATCACTTACTTTCCTGCTTTGAAACTTAGAGATCTGAACTACAGACTCTGCCAAACTTATCAACAGCTAGCCACATAAGTTTTAGAAGCCTGGATGGAAGGCTAACCCCGTAACTCTGGTTTCCCCACAGGTTTATTTTCTCTCCTTTGTGTTACTGGGTCTACTCCATGAGTTGGAGGATGTGGGTTCTGTTACATCGCACTTTGGTCTTTTGGCTGTTTTAGCTACCAATTTCCTTTAACCTCAAGAAATGTCTCCTGGCACCTCTAACAAGCGTGGAAATCCAGAGGAAAGAGTCAAGTGCTACAACTCATCAAAGTAATGTTGCATAAGCACTTACACAACTGGCAGACACACACACTGAATTGAAGTTTCACCTGTGGTTCTATGGGAGATATCAGACTCCACCTCCTACCCTGCATAAGCCACACACACTCACACACCTCCCCTGCCTATTGTTTTTCACGACTACCTCCTCCTTCTCTAGTATTCTGTCTCTGGCATGCCCTTTTAGCTCCCAATTTCCTTTAACCTTGACACACTTTTCCTGGCACCTATACCAAGGGTGAACATTCAGAGGAAAGAGTCAGGTCAAAATAACTCAAAGTAATGAGCTGTTAGTATATAGAATAATGCATAGGCAGGTGCACATTATGAGTTTTTTTACATACCCCAAAGGTTTATAAGGTCATTACACCAAAGGTGTATAAAAAAGCTCATAGACTCACGCCTGTGTATGTTTTATTTTTTCATAATCACTGCTGCAAGTGTATATTTGTTTATTTATTTATTTATTTTGCTACAAGAAAGAATGTTCTGTATCTCGTTGCCCTGGAGTTGCATTGTGCAACAGTGGAAGGATGGCAAAGTCCTCCACAAAAATTTTAGGACTAAAAGCACATTATATCACTGACAAGGTTGCAAGCAACCATAGAAGCCTGATAACAGGCCTCAAGACCAGCATAGGTGTCTTAAAGTCTTTTTATAGTACAATTTAGAGGTACAGTCAGTTTTGCCAGACCACAAGAAGAATCAGCATTTATATAGCACTTTTCATACACAGTGTATCCCAAAGTGCTTTACAAGCAATGCTAGACTGGTAGTGAAGTGACTGAATGTGTAGTGGTAGCTATATCACACATCATCACCCACACACAGCCTGGACAATTGCATGAACTGGTTTTATGAGAAGGAAAATGTTGGCCAGGACACCAGGAATGTTCCCTACTCTTTGAGAAGAATGCCCTGGGTTCTCTTACTTCCACCTGGACACCCACCAGGACAGCACCAGGATGGGTATAAGGGACCTCAGTTTAACATCTCATCCAATGGACTGCACACCCCAGCAGTACAGCACCCCCCAATACTGCACTCAGTTGACAGCATTTTAGGTATGAGTCCAGTCCCAGTGTGGGACAAGAACCCATGATCTTCTCGTCCAGAGGCACATGTGCTGCCAACTGAGCCATGCTGACACCCGTTCCATGGCACTTCCAGTTTTCTAGCTTTTAAACTCACCTGCTCACATGTGTCACTGAATCAGGAGAGGGGCTGTGTGTTTGAGAGCTGTGCCTATTGCTGCTAGATTTTACAAACTTTTTAATATGTATTGCGAGGCTGTCTTGTCCTAAGCACACTGCAGAACCCTCAAAAAATTGTATTCTGTCATCTCTGTTTGTCCTGTCTCTTGCTGCCCTGGACTTGCACTGTTGGCCAGTGGAGGGATAGCAAAATCTTCCACAAATATTCCATGACTAAAAGCATGTTAAATCACTGACAAGGGTTGTGAGCAACCATTAAAGGTTAATAATGGGCTCAAGACCACCATAGATGGCTTACAGGCTTTTTATTTTCCAATTTAGAGGTACAGTCAGTTTTGCCAGACCAGAAATACTGCCCTGCAGCACTTCCAGTTTCTGGGCTTTAAAACTCACCTGCTCGTGAGAGTAGGTGTAGTGCCCCAGGGAAATTGGGAGCACCACAGAAAATAGGGAATCCTCAGAGATATGAGGGGTCAGGCAGTTATGGGGACCCTGGCAGCTTAATGGGGACCCCTTGACCTCTGAAACACAGAACAGGCTCAACTCCAGCAGACAATCCTAGAAGTCTAAATTCAGGGTTTTAAAAAGAAAACCATTTTTTTTCTTTCTTTCCTCCCCCTTCCCCCTGCTCAAGACTGACACCCAGCCAGCCAAACCTGCTGGGCAACATTCCTGCCCCCAGTGGAGAAGGAAGCCAGGCTGAGCCCTCTCAGCCAATCCCTGTGGCTAGGGTAGATTCAGATCTGGAGATTTTTTTGTTTAAGCCACTGACCCAGCTTCAGGAGGCTGACCTCTGGATGAAGGAGCCAATCCACTGGCAGGACCGCCCCAGCCTAGAGGAGGCTCTTCACAGACTGGAGAGAGGTGAGAAAGAGTTTGACCAGGGAGGGTGAAGGACAGCAAGGCAATGGATGTCGGCTTCCCTGTTAGGAGGTTGAAGTGAATCCCTTGGGTCCCTTTGGTGTAACTCCCTCCAGAAGATCCCCAGTAGCAGCCTCGGTCGGTTTTTGCTGAAGTCTGCCATCTAGTTGGGTTCCCCAGTGTGTTGAGTCAGTTCATTTGTCCAGAAAACAGACCCAGTGAACCTTCCATGTAGCAGTCTCCAGGAGAAGAAGCCTTATCGCTCCGTCTTGGTTGTGCATTCCCCAGAGGACAGAAATCTTGGTTGAACTCCAGGGGCTCCTGTGCACACCTCACACCTCCCACCTTGCACCTCATCCAGAAGTCCTCTGGTGTCTCATCTTCGACCCAGGGAAGGTCCCTGGAGAGCCCAGTATCACCTGCACCCACTTCCAACGACCTCCAACAACTCCAAATGTTTGCCATGATGCCCCAAGTTTGAGTTGAGGGTCGTAGGTGGTAGCCAGCTGGTACCTAGGGCCCACCAAATTGAGTCAGATTAGGGGCCGCCCCGGCTCTAGCTTGAGGGACTTAAGTCATCCGCTGAACTCGGAGTCACATTGCCCATTCCCCTGAATAGACCTTGACCTAAGGTGGCAGCAGTACCGGTGGCCCATACCAAGGCCTTGCTGAGGATTGCCAGGCTCTGTGCCCCCTTCCCTGAGGTGGCATAAGTACCGGTGGCCCACACAAGAGGCCACACCAAGGGTCACCACACTCTTGATTGTACTGCACATAGGTGGCTCGTGTTCCAGTGATGCATCAAGAGGTCACACTGAAGATTGCTGGATTCTGAAGTTGCAGGGGTGAGGTGGTAAGGGTTCCGGGGACCTGCCCAGAGGTTGTCCAGTGGATCATCACACCCAGCATCCTTTCCTCGACTGGAGAGCACCTGCCTGAGGTCACCGCAGCCAATATCCCCAGAGGAGGTTCTCTTCCCCTACAACCTGGTGTCAATACCCATCCTCGACCAGGCACTGCCCTGTCGACATTGCCTCAGTGACGCCAGGAGTCACCTTCTTTTCAGGGCCAGGAGACCTACAGTGTTTTATTGTTTTTTGGTTCACTGGGGGATGCACCATTTTATGGCCTGTGTAGGAAGCGCTTCTGTAGGTTCACCCTCAGCAGTCGGCTGACCAGAATGCTAGAAACCCAAGCTTGGTGCATCGGATCATGACACCTTTAAGACTTGAATAACCTGGACTTTTGTAGGACATTAGTGGGGCCAGTTTGTGGTCCCGGTAACCTTATTCACTTTTTCTTATGTGTATAGTGTTAGTGAATGCGAAGTCTTTTCTGTGTGCTCCAACTGTGGCTAATAAACCTTGCATCTTGGCTCTAGAGTATGTCTCCAGCCTCTCCTTCCAGATTTATCTGGCATCACCCTAAACTATAGGGATACGAACAACCACAGCTCGCACCACCACAGTAGGCAGAGGCAACCATGTCTGACAGTGTCCGCTGGGGATGTTGGGAAGGAGGTCAGTTATTTTTGAAGCTTCTCAGGTCACAGTTTATTATTTTTTTTTTTATAATTCAACCTTTATTGACAAAATATTCCACAACAATGGAGGCAGTTAACATGACAAGTAGGACATGAATACACTGGATATTCCTCTCAAACTGCCCCCACCCCTCCCCCCATACAGCAGTATCATGTCACTTTCAGTATAGGAACTATGGCATTATACATAAGTATACAGGGCTACTTACTATGACACAGTGCTTATATCCGGGTAGCAATAATTAAAGAGTTGAGGAGATCCCATATGTGTGTGTAAACGGATAATCTATTATGGAGGCTTGCTATAGCTTTCTCTGTACGCAAGTTAGCAAGGATTTCATTCACCTATTCCTGTAATGTCGGAGTGACCTTATCTTTCCAGTGGCATAAAATAAGCTTTTTGGCAGATAGTGCAATCATGGAGATATGAAACCTCCTTACCTTAACCCTAATGGAGGACAGATCCCCTAGGAGACAGGTATCGGGTATGAAACACTCCTGCAGAACCAGTAAGGGGTCAAGAGAAGTTTTGATAGAGTCCCACAACAAAGATATTTTAGGACACGACCAAAATATATGAAGGAGTGTTCCCTCCCCCTGGGAACAGCTAACACATAAGTTAGAGTCAAGAAGACCCCATTTCGCTAACTTAACAGGAGTGTAATATATGTTATGCAAAATGTGGTATTGCATAAGATGCAGTCTATCTTGGGATACATACTTATGACAGAACCTCCATAAGGTCTGCCAGTTGGGAGCATGTTGGGGGAATAAGGAACTCCAGAACCTGGTCGGTCCAAAGGAGTCCCCATACCATCTATAAAACAAGTTTTGGTATAATTTAGAGATGACCCCCGTAGACCCTAGTAGGGAGGAGGATTCTGGAATCAGGGACCCAACCACTTGATGGGGGGGGTGGGAATTTCCTATCACTGTTGTAAGTACATGCTTTAATTGTACCACTTTAAAATGTGAGTGTATTGGAATATTAAATTTCCGAATGAGCCCATCCGCTGAGAGCCACTTTCCCTCATCATCCAGGAAGGAGGACACTATCCCATCACCCAGTTGAGGCAACCAAGTGCGGGGAATCCGTTGTTTATTCGTGGTAAAGGACGGAGAGTTCCAGATGGATTGGCCCAGGTCAAGCTGAGGGGTATAGCGCAAAAAAGAACAAAGCTGCGCATATACTTTTAAAGAGGTCATAAAAGTGGGACATTTCTCAGTGCCTTGTCACTGGGACATTTTTACATGAAACAAAGTTAAAGGGTCCATATTCATAGACCAGATTAAATCTAACTCTATTTTGAGCCATGTCGGCCTCATATTCTCGGGACCAGGACATACCCATTTCAGGCATTTAGCCAGGTGGCTGGCCCAATAATAAATAGCCAGGTGGGGAATCCACAGTCCTCCATCAAACTTAGAAGCGGCCAACTTATAATATGCCAATCAGGGGTACTTGTCAGACCAGATAAACTTGGTAAAAATGCTATGCAGTTTCTGAAACCAGGATAGAGGAATGAATGAATTAAGAAGAGAGAGGGGATAGAAAATTCTTGGGAAGATAGTCATCTTAATTATGTTAATCCGGCCCCATAATGAAACCGGGAGTTTGGACCATCTTTCCAGGTCCTGAATTATAAGCTGGGAAAGAGGCTCCATATTTTCCTTAAACCATGCTGAGGGATTACGCGTTAATTTGATGCACAAGTATTTCAGTATCCGGGGTGCCCAACACAAACCGAAGGGAGTAATGTCGGCCTTAAAAGTCTTATGATTCAGAGGGAAAAAGAAGGATTTATTAGCGTTTAGTTTATAGTTTGAGAGGGCACTAAATTTAGCAATTTCTCCCAACAAGGCCGAATAGAGGTGGGATATATAAACAACGAGATCATCTGTGTACGCTGTAACCTTAACCTCATGATGTCCCACCCAAATGCCCTGTATCCCCACATTGCTGAGAATGTTTAGGATGAGAGGTTCCAGGTAAAGGTTAAATAGGAGGGGTGAAAGGGGGCAACCCTGTCTAGTGCCTGAATATAGTGAGAAAGATTTAGAAAATGCACCATTTCCTGAGATCTTTGCTGAGGGGCTTTGTATAATGCACGGATCCAGTCTATAAAAATGGTGGGAAAATGGAAGGCCTTAAGGACCTGGAACAGAAACTTCCAATTCACACGGTCAAAGGCCTTCTCGGCATCCAGGGAGACCAGCCCAACTGGAAAAGTGGCATCCCTGGACACCGAGAAGACATGTGACAGCGTGCGCAGATGGTCTGAGGACAAATGTCCCTTCATGAACCCAACCTGGGCCATACCTATTAGGTCCGGGAGGACCACCATTAACCTATCAGTCAATATCTTCAAAAGAATTTTGATGTCTTGATTTAAAAGGGATATGGGCATGTAGCTTTGGACTAACTCGGGGTCTTTGTCCGGCTTGGGGAGAAGAACAATCAGGGCTTCGAACAAATAGGCATCTACCCCCACCCCAGACAAAATGTGCTGAAAAAGCCGGTGAAGCACTGGCAGTAAGAGTTCTTGGAAAACTTTGTAAAATAATGAGGAGAAACCATCTGGCCCCGGGACTTTATCAGACGGCAAGGCTCCTATAACCCTCGAGATCTCCTCCTGGGATATCGGAGAGGCCAAAAAACACTTGTGTTGTTCTGTTAGGGAGGGCAGATGGGAATCTTTTAGATATTCCTCCAGAGACTCCGGGCAAGGAGGGGTCTCCATATCCCTGTATAACTGTTCGTAATATAGTGCAAACTCTTGCACTATCTCGGAAGGGGATATTCTCAGAGACCCGTCTGCCTGAGCTCAGATTGGGGGGATAAATCTTGCAGACTCCTGTTGTTTAAGTCATAATATGAGGAGATGCCCCACCTTCTCTCCCTGGTCCGTATAGCTAGCTGTAGTTCGGATAATAGCTAACTCAACCTTTTCCCTCAGCAAATCTAAATATCTATCCTTGGCCACCAGAAGCTTCTTTCTGTCTTCACTGGAAGTGTTGACAGAAAGGTTAGCCTCGAGTGACCGTATTTGGGACAATCGTAATAATAACTCTTTCTCCCGTGCCCTTTTCCTTTTTGAAGCTAAACTAATAAGGATTCCCCTCATAAACACTTTAAAGGCACTCCACAAGATATCCGGCTTTGCACTATCAATAGGATTAGATGAGAAGAAAAACTCAATTTGTTCTTTTATAAGCTTACAATACTTGGCATCTTTTAACAGCTGTTCATTGAGCTTCCACCGGGTCTCCCTACTAGGTGTGTTAAGAAAAGCCAAATTACATACCACGAGGGAGTAGTCGGAAATAGGGCCTGGCTGGATTGAGGCAGACATAAACCCGGGCAAGAGCCCCTGAGAGATGAATACATAGTCAATGCGAGACTGCGAGCTGTGCACCATTGAATTAAAGGTAAACTCCTTGGAACTAGGATGCAGAACGCGCCAAATATCACAAAGCCCGCATTGATCCACCAATTCCTTGAATGTCCTTTGCCCCGGGGAAAGCCCCCTCAGCCCCCTACCTGACCTATCCAAGTAGGAATCCAATACCTGGTTAAAATCACCCTCCATAATAATGCTAATGGGAAGCATTGGTAGGATAATCACGATCAGCCTGCTGAAAAAGCCTGGATCATCATTGTTAGGCCCATAGATACTGCAAAGCAAAAGTGGAACTGACCAAAGAGTGTCCTGAACCAGAACAAATCTGCCCCCTGGATCTTTAATGACCTGTGTGGAGATGAAGGGAATGCCTCTGTTAATAATTAACATGACCCCACAACTATTGGTGGATCCCGAGGCATTAAAGATCTGACCCACTTGTTGTCTCCTTAGTTGTGAAGCTTCGGATTCTAGTAAGTGAGATTCCTGCAAAAACGTTATCTGGGAGCACAATAGGCTTAGATGCATAAGCACCTGATATCGTTAGGTCTTTTTCCTGATCCCCTTCACATTCCAAGTTGCGAAAGTGACATTCTTAGCCATCTAGAACAAAAATAATGAGCTTAGTTCTGAAAGCCCTGTACAAAACATCGAGAAATAATTAGTCAGGCTCCTGATTGCTGCTGTACCACCTCCCCCACCCTCCAATCCGAACCAAAACATCCCCAAACCCCTCTCCCCAAAATTCCATCCCTTTCATTTGACATAGAAAAACCTGTCCCTTAGCCGAATTTGCCTCCCCACCCAACCACCCCACTGTCACAAGCAATGTTTAGCACAGTACTGCGTTCCTTCCTCCCCCTTCAGCCCCCCGAATATACCCCCCGCCTCCGGCGAGTGTAACAATCCCCTCAAATAAGTACATGGCAACTCTACTACTTTAACAACCCCTAGTAGCTTAAAAGTGGTGCTGGGCTTCAGACATAAGCACACAACAAATGTGTTGGAATAATAGAAAGGGTAATGTGGCCTGCGAAATGCAAACAAGTGCCCAGAAACCCCAGGAGACAAAATAGGAGATAGGGCCCCTGTTGCCCTGTAGGAGATGTTTTCGCAAATCTAAAATGAGCAGGGAGTCTTACAAAGGAAGATTACCCCTTCCAACCTGAATTCTATGACCTGAAAACCAGAAAGGGACCCAAACATCCTGAGCCCCAGGCAAAAAATGAAAAAAGAAGGTTGTCTTGCTATCCTCGTAGACATTTAACAAGATAACAGTCAGAACTTGACAGCACAGGACTTCCCCTCATCTTAGGGACAGAACTTCTCAGGGATCCCGAAACAAATCAGGTAGGGTGGTTTTGAGACCAGAGAGAGCAGAATCTGGGTCTTCATAAGTAAGCCAGGATCCGTTCACAAGCACTTGCAGCCTGGCGGGTACCCCATCCTAAACTTGAGCCCCGCAGCAATAATCTTGGACACAATGGGGTGAAATGCTGTACATTTCAGTCAGACCGATCCTGGCAGGTCTTGTGCAATTCTCAATTTGGAATTCTCCCAACAAGCCTCCTGTAGGGCTCTCACTTTCAACAAAAAGTGCTGCCTCTCTAAAAAATTTAAGAAACGGCATATAATGGGGCGGGGGGCAGCCCCTGGTGGAGGTTTCGGTCACAGAGACCTGTGCGCTTGCTCGATGGTGTATGCAGGGCCGAAGGAAGAGGGGCCAGCAATCTGTTCCACCAACTTCTGTATAAAAGCTACAGTATTCTGGCCCTCTTCTCCTTCTGGCAGCCCTGAAATCACAACATTATTCCTGCTGCTGCGGCCCTCAAGATCTTCAAGCTTTGCCTCCACACGAGAGAGCTTTTGCCGTATAGCCACTAGCCCAGGGTCCACCTTTTCTAAGCGCTTCTTCAGGGAGACTATACGGGCTGTGTTATTAGAGGTGGTCATCGAGACCTCGTCCAGCTTTTTTGAAAGAGCCTTCAGGTCGGTCGCCATCTCTTTCACCTCCTCGCTTAAGGGTTTAAATTCTTCCAGAAACCTGTTCAGCGTTAGAGGTTCTTGCTCTGATGCTTGACTCGGATGATTGGGCCTGTCAGACCCACTCGAGGCCCGAGGTACCTTTGAGGCCTTCTCGGGGGTGGCTGGAGGAGTATGTTTTTGCGGGGCTTTCTTCATGTAGGCCTCCATCGGTGCCCCAAACTCACTAATCAGACGCTCTAGGTGCTTAGTAGGCAGGATCAGCTGAGTACAGAAGGTTTTGGAAAATCCAGATGTCAGAAAAAGATGATTATAAAGTTAGGAGGCTGGAGCTAAGCAAAGGAGCTTCTGCTCAGCACTCTGCATCATGTGGTCTCAGGTCACAGTTTATTATAATTAATATATTTAGCCATATTATTGTAATATGGAATGCTTTGGTGATATTCTTAGTTTGCTCCACAAAGATAGGTTAATAAAATGTTTGTCCTGTAACATGAATACTGCAGAAAGTCAGAAGGAGGACCCAAATGTGTTCCTATGCAACAAATGCATCAAAAATCAGGATTTAACTAATCAATTACAAGTCCTCAAATTAGAGCTTGCAAACACTACAGAAATAAACAAAACTGAAAGTTTTGTGAAAACCATGGTAAGCAAAAACAAAGCCTTATTTGAGACCACAACTAATACCCAGAGGAGCAAAAGCAGGAAAAGAGTTCAAGAAATGGGAGAAGACTCTGACACTGACATTGATACCAATGAAGAAAATAAAAGTAAAAGAGACACGAATGACTTGGATGTATCTGTCCAAAATGCATGGTTTCAGATAGCCTATTAAAAAAAGAAACAAGCATTTGTCAATGCCTAATGTTGCTTGCTTCTATGTGCTGTTTAGGTATTTGGAAGTAATTGGAGTGCAAATATTGAAAATTTGCGAACTTACCAGCGTGCGTAGGAACTGCACAATGCACGCTCGTAAAACAGTCATTTTTAGGAATTTTTTCACCAAATTTTCAACATAGCCATTTTAAGACCTCTGGTCATCAACAGTGTCACTGTGATTTTGTTAATGTGTCCCATACATTGAGTTTGCACACCGACTGCGCCATTGTGCACTACATGGGCGGAAACACATTTTGGGCAGGATGCGAAAAATGACAGCTGTACTGCTCATAAGGAGGTGTGGTAAAATGGCAATGTTGAAAATTTGGAGTGGAATATTGAAAATTTGCAAACCATTAGCTGCATGGAACTGTGCAACGCACACCGTAGAAACAGTCATTTTAGGAATTCTTTCACCAAATTTTAAAATTCCCACTTTAAGATCTCTGCTCATGCACAGTGACACTGTGATTTTCTTAATGTGTCCCATACACTGAGTTCGCACCGACTGCGCCATTATTGCCTTCATGACCAGAAACATGTTTTGGGCAGGATGTGAAAATGACAGCTGTACTGCTCATGAGGATATGTGATAAAATGGCAGTGTTGAAAATCTGGGTAGAAAATATTGAAAATTCAGAAACTTACGACGTGCGTAGGAGAACAGTAAAGTACGCACACTCGTAAAACAGTCATTTTTAGGAATTTTTTCACCAAATTTTCAACACAGGCATTTTAAGACCTCTGCTCATGATCAGTATCACTGTGATTTTGTTAATGTGTCCCATACATTGAGTTCGCGCACCGACTGCGCCATTGTGCGCTACATGGGCGGAAACATGTTTTGGGCAGGATGTGAAAAATGACAGCTGTACTGCTCATGAGGAGGTGTGATAAAATGCCAATGTTGAAAATCTGAGTGAAACTATTGAAAATTCGCGAACTTACGAGCGTGCGTGGGAACTGCGCAACGCACACTCGTAAAACAGTCATTTTTAGGAATTATTTCACCAAATTTTCAACATAGCCATTTTAGAACCTCTGTTCATGAACAGTGTCACTGTGATTTTCTTAATTTGTCCGTATACATTGATTTCGCACACCGACAGCGCCATTCTGCGCTACATGGGCGGAAACACATTTTGGGTGAGATGTGAAAAATGACAGCTGTACTACTCATAAGAAGGTGTGGTAAAATGGCAATGTTGAAAATCTGGAGTGAAAATATTGAAATTTCACGAACTTACGAGCCTGCGTAAGAACTGCGCAATGCACGCTCGTAAAACAGTCATTTTTTGGAATTTTTGCACCAAATTTTCAACATGGGTTTTGGACCCTTCTCATGAAGGATGTCACTGTCATGGTGGTATTCAGGCCTGAAGGTGATTTCATAGTCACCGTGCAAAATCACCCTTCAGGCCCTAATAACGCCAAGACAGTGACATCATTCATGAGAAGGGTTCCCAAAAACCCCATGTTGAAAATTTGGTGCCAAAATTCCCAAAAATGCCTGAGATATGCAACAAAGTTGAAACCCCCCTCTGTAGTCCATTATACAGCTTACCGGCATTTCCTCAGTTCGCGGTCGGCTTTGAAGGGTGCAGACGTGTTCCCAGTCCACCGAAGATCATCACGCCAGAGTCCAGAGGTAAGTATGTGGTGGGGGTGTGTGGAGGCTGGGGTGCGCAGGGTGGGTGCGGGTTGTGGGAGGGGTTGGGAGACGCGCAGGACCGTTTTCGTTTTCAGGTATTTAAAAAAAAAAGAAAAGTGGGACCCTTTGCCATGCTGGGGTGGGCTCCCCAGCATGGCATGAGGACGTTGGGGGTGTTCAGCCGACAGAGGATTGGGCACCCCCGCCGGCCATAGATGGTTGCCACACTGGGTGGGCTCCAGCGTGGCAAAAGGATGGGGGCATTTAGCTGATGGGGGATTGGCACCCCGTCGGCCATGGAATTTGTGGATGAGGGCATTCAGCCGATGGGATTAGGCACCCCGTCGGCAAAGACCACTTGTCACGCTGGGGTGGGCTCCAGCGTGGCAACTCTACCTGGGGAGGTGGAACCAGCTCAGCCGATGGGAGATTAGGCACCCACTGGCTATACAATGTGTAGCGGGCCACATCTGGGGGGGCTGCGTGAGCAGCCTCTTATCGGTGCTCACTGAGCGTAGCTCCCCCTTCAACTGTATGTTTACCGCATTTTGGAGCCGCTGTCATAGACAGCCCAAAATGCATTGGCTTATGGGCTGCAACTCGCCAGCACACTGACTGAATTGGAGGAGGAGGTGACACACCTTCGAAATCTCCGATGATGGCACTATGTTTCTTGCACATGCGTGCAAGCAACATAAAAAGGGTAGAAGAACAGAGCTGGCTAGTGAGGAACTGCAGTTAAAAATAGATTCAAGGCTCTATCATACAAAAGACCTGCAGTAGACAATATAACAACAGAAAACCTTGTAACAGATAACTAGAGAACAAAAGTGTTTGGGATTGTGGACAATAGTTAAAAGGTGTGATACCATAATAAGTGGCAAAGATAAATTAGATGGAACTGTTATGTGCCTCACTGGAGCAAAAACAGGGGATATCATGTCATGCCTACCTAAACTATTAATAAAGTGTGGAGAAAACCTCATAGTAGCTCTTCATGTTGACACCAACAACATATGCCATGATCATGAAAAAGATATACAGGTATGTGAAGAAATTCTCGAAATAGGAAGAGCCATTGTAAGTTTGGGAGGGATGACTATGATGCCATGTCTGGAATTCTCCCAGTGTTTAAAGGAAATCCTGAAAAAAAACACTAGAGTGAATCAACACAAGATTACAAAACTGGTGTTTAAGAGATGGTTTGATTTTTTTAACACTTGGGTGCCTTTAACGAAAAAGGTCATCTGTATGCTAAAGATGGCCTCCATCTAAACCAGTTGGGGGCCAATACACTCAGGAAACTAGTTAATAAAATGCTACCATGGGAACATTTAAACTAATGTGGAAGGGGCAAGGGAACAATCATAGTCCTCACATTAAACAAAGGAGCACATCCCCCAAAAAACACTAACATCATTAATGTTACAAGTGCAGTGCCTGAAGTCTTAATAACAAATGAGAAGAACTTGAAGCAAAACTTAATACCAAATGTAACACTGATATACTTTTCATAACTGAAGCATGGTGGTCCTTCGACGATACATGGGGGAAAGAGCTTAGTGGATTCCACCTGTGTAGACTGAGTTATTAGGATAAAATGGGGGGTGGGGTAGGGGGTATTGCAATTTATGTCTCTGATAAAATTTCAGTCGTAAATATTTCAGGCAAGATAAAAAAAGAATATGACAATACAGAAACAATATGGTTTAACATGGTCAGAAATACTAGCAAAAATAAAATAACAGGTCTAGGTCGTCGACCCTCAAATGGCAACAACCAGATTAATGAAGACATAAACTATGAATTAGAACAAGCTTGTGATTTAGGGGACATGGTGTTTTTGGCTGATTTAAATTACGGTGACATCTATTGGATATCAGACAGTGCAATCCATAACCGAAGTAGGGAATTCATTAAGCTATCTAACCAACTACATTTAACACAATATGTCAATTTTCCAACCAGGGAAGATAACATACTTGACATCGTTCTAAGCTCTGAAAATATTAAGATCACCAATTGCTCTTTTGTAACATCCTTAGAGGTGAGTGACCATAATAGCATCACAAACAACATAAAGTGGGAAACAAGTAAGCAATAATACCCAGCAGGGTGGGCGGTATTGGGCAATACTGGACCACCCAGGGGTGTAATGAGGCCCAACACACACAGGCAGAGGGCCTTATAGTCCCTGGAAGGTCCAGTGTTGCCAGCTCTCTCCTAGATGGCAACAGAAAAAACTGGCTACCTGTGGCACTTTTATGTGAGATTTTAAAAAAATAAAACAAAATTAAAGAGAGTAAAAATAAAGTTTCAGTCATTGTCCTGTAAAGTAGTCCCTCCCTTTCTGTGCATTCTATCTGCTGTTGCCACCTCCCCACAGAGCCACTCTGTTGTACTTATCCATTTCCGCCCCCTCCACTGTACCTCCTCCAGAACAAGAACCTGCAACCTAAAAGGAGGAAATGCATAGCAAGAGGTACACTGTACCACTTTACATTTAACATTTTTGATGACAAGGTAACATGTTCATTGTCGATAACTTGTGTAGCTCTTCCCTGTCTGTTATGGTGGAGTGGTATCGGGGTTGTGTCTGCTCATTATGGAGCTGAGCTGTGAAGCAGTTGATAAAGGAAATGGGTGAATGTGTGTTTTTTTAACAGTAGCAGTTTATTTTATTTTTTACAGTGCATAAAAGTGTGACCGAGTCACAGGGGGTAGAGGGGTCTTGGTATGCACAAATATTGTAAACTTCTCCGTCTTGGCCAGCCAATGACTCACCTGCTAAGAAGCCGATTGGAATAACTGCTTGTTTGTGGTTTCCCTCTTTGTTTCTTCTTTGTGTCTGCTCTTGAATTGTTGAAAGAAATAAAAATCAAAAACAAATCTGGTAATGTTTTGATGAGAGGGTGCGGAACCGGGTTGAGACAGGGAGTTACAGGAGTGAAGTGCCATGTATGATGGTGGCACGTGCCATGCTACCAGTAGTAGTTTAAAAAGGAACCTTTTTTTTTTTACAGTATTTTGTTACATTTGTGGCAGAAATTGCAGACTGTGGATGTAATAGGACAGAAGCCTGAGTGAGCGGGGAAAGGTGGTTCTGGTACCACAGAGATACTAGCACTAGAAAATTGACTGGAGGAGACAGGTGAAGGTTTGCAGCTGGTAACAGCAAAACAGATCGCTGCATAGAGGGAGCATTGGCAGCTGGGAGATCGTATATATGATCTGATGTTTGGAAGTACAGTTAACTTGTACTTTCATTTGTTAAAAGTGTGATGATGTCAATTTAACTTGTGAAACTTCCTTGCTGTGGCTATACTGCTGCTTGTGGGGGCTCACTTACTAAGGGACATGATTCAAGATAGCAGTGCTAGCCAGTTCAACATTCTAGTGGCCCCCTAATACTTAGAATGCTATGAGGCAACAGAGACTGCACTGTCTCTGAGTAATTGGTGAGTTTAGCCAATCACAGATGAGGATTTACTTTCCCCATTTTCTAATGCTAAAGAACCAATCTGTTTAACAAATTTGGTCTGAGATATAAACAAACATGTTATCATTATGTGAGAAACACATAAAAAAAATACAACAGTCAAGGCATCAAGCCTAGATGGCTCATTGGGAAATAAAAAAAATACTAACAAAAAAAAAGCAAAAAATGTACAGACTGAATATTAAAAGCAAAGCTGGTGATACTAGGAAGACTTAGAAAATGGTATTAAAACAATGTAAAAACAAATAAAGAAATAAAAACGTAACCTGGAATGGAAAATGGCAACAAACTCAACCATGAATAATATGAAGTATTTTTATAGTTACAGTAATCCACAAAAAAAATCTCAATAATAAATGTGGTTCGGTTATTGAAAACAACATACTGACAGCTAATCCCTGAGACTGAATACGTTTTTAATAAATATTTTTGTTAATTTTTTTCAAAACCTGCTCCACTGACTGAAATGTATCCTACTATAGAATCTATACCACTTGAAATAAGTAATTATCAACAAGATGCATAATTTTAAAAATCATATCACAGCTGGGCCAGATGGCATTTCTACCCAGATATTAAAAATACTATCACAATGTAGTACATGACCGTCATATACCTTTATCACCATTTATTACATGGCCATCGTAAACTTTTTCTTATTTATTTATTTATTGAAACATTTCACTAGAAAAGTAAACTGAGCAATTGAAATTGCTCATCTCATGGTACATCCTGGGGGAGGGGGTTCATATGGGGAAAGGATACATACACAATTGCCATAACAGGTAAAAAATACATATATGAATGCTGGATACATATTATTGATAAAACGGGTTACAGAGCCAATACAACAATTAATCACACATACAGTGGCATCCCTAGGATGAAACCCAATTCTGCAGCATTTTGTAGCACTCTGCAAAATGCTGCAGCAGACCTATTGAATAAAGCAATGTAATTTCAATGGCAATTAGTCCCATTTGTCATGCAGAAAAAATGTGACACTGCCAGGATGAAGTTAATGCCACAGTTTCCTGCATGACAAAAGGGACTAATTGCCATTGAAATTACATTACTTTATTCCGTAGGTCTGCTGCAGCATACTGCAGAGTGCTTCAAAAGTAGGTTTCATCCTGGGGGATGCCACTGAACATAATACAGTTAAAATTAGGGTACTGTAAGTTGATACAACATATTTGTTGCAGATACAGTCAAAAAGACCAAGGGACTGTACAATCAGTCCATCATAAGAGCTAATACATAAGGAGCTATTAAATGGTTTGGAGTTGTTGACTGGGTGGTGGCAAGATAGAGAGTAGGGATGGAGGGGTTACGTACAGGTGAAGTTAGTGAAGTAGAAGTTAAGTAGGGTGGATGAAATGGATGCAGAGGATGAGGAATGATGAATTTTAGGGATGTGGTGTGAGAACCCTGATTGACCTATGGTTGTTGATCGGCGAAGGATCGATAGGATGTGAGCATCAGTGGATCTGAGTGAGTGGTGGGATGTTGGTGGTAGTGTTAAGAAGGAAGAAAGGTAAGAAGGAAGAGAGTGGAATCAGAAATTTAGAGATGAATTTAACGCAGTGAGAGAGACGTCGATTGCCCAGAGAAGGGCGGGAAAGCGAGCGATAGAGATTGCAATGAGGAGTGAGAGGGTGGGCATCCAGAGCAAAGCAATGGAAAGAGTTGAAGAGGGTAACCAGTTTGGCTAGGGAGAACTTGGGGACAGCACTGTGGACTACATCACAGTAGTCAAAAATAGGTAGGATCATTTTCTGGATCAGTTCACGCCCAGCCGTAGACGGAAAACAATTATGGTTCCTATATATAGTATGCCTAGCTTGGGGAGCAGTTTTGACAGGATGGCATCAATGTGACTGGAAAAACTGAGGTACTGGTCAAGCCAGAGCCCAAGATACCTAAAGTAGGATGTGTCCTCGAGAAGAGTCCCGTCGATGTTGTGATGGGAAGGAGAGGAGGTAAGCCTAGATAGTATCTGCCTTGTGCCAAAGGTCATGAAGAGGGTCTTCTTGACATTAAAGAAGAGTTAGTGTGAGCGAAGCCAGAGCAGAACTTTGTTAAAGTCCTGCTAGAGCCTGGCTTCTATGTCAGTGGAGGTGTGGCCAGAGGTATACGGGACTGTGTCATCCGCATTAGGGCTGCAAGTTCGGTTCGACCTGGTCCTTAAAATAGGTGAATTCCCCGTGTTTGTGGGTGTCCGCAAAGCGCTAAAATTTCTTGTCAAAATGCAAACTTTGGTTTGCTAGGTTCATCCCCAACATGTAAAGAAAAAACAATCCCTACCAGTTGCATGCATGCTCCTAGAGCTTCCCATCTGGTTTGTCATATGGTATAGCACTGCAGGAAAGGGAGAGTCACCAGACCAGCAGAAAGACATCACCCCCAGTGTCACTCCTTATGATTGGAGGAAGGGGGGGGTCCTAGGCAGCAACACAGGCTACCATTTGTGCAGCAGGTTGCTCAACGTGGAATGCTGACTGCTGAGTCTGCCCCTTCAGCCAGTCTTAGCACACTATGAGAGAGAGAAAGACGTGCGAGTAACTGACTGCGTGGTGGATGGTGGTCTTAAATGTTCTGCTCTGTTCAGTGTTCACATAAATAAAACAGTCTCAAAGCCAACATCGATCATCTGAACTTGTGGCTACTTCTGCCAAACAGAAAAACAGCATTGGTGATGGCGACCTCGTGTCACCAGATAGAAACTAAAAAGGGAAGGGAAAGAAGGAGAAAAAGCACAGAGGGGCCAGGTTGGGAGGGTGATGCAGTTGTGGGTTGATCTGGGCTAGTGTAGGGGCACTAACTGTGCAAAACAAAGTTACACTACTTCACATAAGTAAATCATTTTCATTTAAAGTCAATTGTCGATCATTTGAACTTGTTGTGGCAACTCCTGGCCAAAAAAATAGGGGGTTTGGTGTTTCACTATGACAGAAAGTTAATAAATTGAAGGAAGAAGATAGAAAATGTACAGAAGGGCAGGGCTGGGAGGGGGGTACATTTGCACTGCTCTCTGTTGGTCTGGGGTAGTGTAGGGGCACTAACTGTGCAAATTAAACAAAGTCTAGGCTTAAAAAAACTTTGGAGTGCACTCACTGCAGGGAGTGAAAGAAAAGGGTAGGCTCAGCAGACAGAGCACTAACTGCAAATTAAACAAAGTTTAGGTATAAAAAAAAACACAAGTAAAGGGCAGTGCTGCAGTCACATAGCCACACTGGACACAGGCAAGTTTGAAATTTCCAAATGCTTTATTTTCGCAGTCTAGTCACCATCAACTGGTAACAGCCTACAGCCACTCAGAGAGTGGCAGTCTGAGTGGCAGTAGTCTGTTACTAGTTGGTGGTCAATGGACTGACTACAAAAATGAAGCATTTGGAAATTTCAAACGTGCCTGTGTCCAGTGTGGCTATGTGACTGCAGCACTGCCCTTTGCTTTGTGTTTCTTAGTGTTTGGGCTAGGCAACCTCTGAGGAGCTGCACCAGTCCTGCTTACTATGTGGGTCACAGACCACACTGTAATAATAAAAAAAAAAACTTTTCTTTTGGAGTACACTCACTGCAGGGAGTAAAAGAGAAAGGCAAGTTCAGCAGAGAGACATTCCTGACAGACAGTTCTGAGTGCTAGTGCTGTGTTCACTGCTGACTAAATCTGATCTCTTGAAGGCTAACAATGGCAGCAGTTGTACAGCACCGAGCTGCCCTGCAAAGCTGGATAGCTGGGTTTGAATCTCATCAACTCCCTCTTGCATACTGTGTGACCTTGAGCAAGTCACTTAACTTCCTTGTGCTCCCAGGTTGCACCTGGAAAACTGACTTAGTGTGCCATTCTGGTTAAACAATTTCCTCATTCTCTTATATTTTACTCCTGCTAGTGCTTTACTTAACCTATGGTAAATTTCCCTGTGTTTTCAAACTTGACACAAGTCATGCAACCAGCAGTGCTGTACTGACCTAGTTGGGAATAAATCTCCCTGTGTTCCCAGGTACACAATGTACCTACTAGTGCTTTACTAATCTATGATAATCTCTCCGTTTTTGTAGCTACTTGATGCAGTCAGCAGTGCTGTGCTGGCCTGTTTGGGAATAAATCTTGCTATAAGACTGGCTGACGCACCATGATGGCCCTTGTGCTGCTCATCCTCTGAGTACCACGATAGGTTTCTCCAGCAATGTCCTGAATTTTCTGTACCAAACTCACTGTTCCCTGGATCACCTGAGAAGTGCTGCTACTGTTTTGTTTACTACCCATAGTTTTGCGTAAAGGGTCTGATACACATGCTTCCTGTCTTTCCATGATGGATTTTATAAATGTTCCTAATTAAAATATTTTTTTAGAACAAATGGTGGTTGCATCTCTAGGTGAAAATTCAGGGAGATGTATTCCCAAACCAGTCAGTACAGCACTGCTGGTTCCATCGAGTAGCTGCACCAAAACCAGGATTATTTATTCCTTAACTGCTGGCTGTGTCAAGTTAAGTTGTTTTAGTAGTGAAAACACAGCGAGGTTCTATAATATATAATGAACTTCTACCTGGTTCTACTTGAGTAAAAAATCCATATAGTTTGCATATTTGGGAAAGTACATGTAATACTAAGATTCCAAGAATGGTTACGTTTTTTAAAATTTTGATGCACTGAGACAGAATCCTATGCACCAAAACTTTTCAAAACATACCATTCTTAGTGCTATTTCTATGTTCCCAGACGTGCTGAAAAATACTGCTGTGGATTTCTTTATTAAGTAGAACCAGTTAAAATTTGGTTATATATTATAGAACTTGGTAACACCAAGTAGAACCTGGTTTTACTTGGTAAAATCTGATTTTACTTGGTAGAACTTGGTTATAGCTGGTAGAACATTGGTTATAGTAGGTAGAACCTGGTAGAACTTTTTTGGGTTATACTTAGAAAGTTCATGAGGTAGAACTTTTGGAGGTTTGCACAGCCCTAATCTGCATACATAAGAATGGACACAGATGAGCAGACTGCCGGAAGGTCATTGAGAAAAATTAAGAAAAGCAGTGGCCCTAGAACAGAGCTTTGTGGCACACCAGTGTGGATTTGGAGAGGGGGAACAGAGCTTCAGCTATCCTGACTTATTGTGTTCTACCTCTGAGGTAGGCTCTGACCCAGTCAGTGGCAGAGACGGACAGGCCACCTAAAGTCAGATTCAGCAGGAGTAGTGGATGACAGACCATGTCCAAAGCCTTAGCAAGGTCGACAAAAATGGCCGAGGTGATTTGCCAACTGTCCATACCTGTGAGGACAGAGTCAGTGAGTCTAAGGAGAAACATAGTAGTGGAGTGTTTTTTCCTGAAGCCAGACTGGAAAGGAGTGATTCTGCATGTATTACAAAAGGAGAGGTCTCACGGGACTGGCAGACTACTACTGTAGTACCATTTTACAAAACAGGAAATAAAAATGACTGTAAAAATTATTGACTCATAAGTTTGACTTCTGTTCCCAGTAAGCTCCTGGAATCCATAATTAAAGATAACTTAATAAACTACTTGAAAGAAATGGCACGAGCTGATAGGGAACAAAATGGTTTCATGACCAGAAGATCATGCATCACAAATTTGTTATGATTTTATGAAAAAATATCATAGGCCTTTGATAATGGTGTAACAGTAGATTGTATCTATCTTGACTGCCAGCGCTTTTGGTTCTCTCCCACATTGGGCCATTATTCAGAAAATGGCTAAACTAAAGATAAACATTACACAATAAACTGGATAATTAATTGGCTAGGCAATAGAAGTCAAAATGTCCTTATCAATGGTTACTATTCAAAAGTCAGCAGTGTTACTAGTGAGGTGCCCAAGGGCTCCATATTAGGGCACGTTCTGTTTCAAATTCTTATATCTGACTTGTGCCTATATGTCAAAAATTGGACAAATAAATGTGCAGAGGACTCTAAACTAGCAGGCAAAGTCTGTACAACTCAAGACAGAGAATCCATCCAATCAAACCTTGACAATATCCTTAAGTGGGCAAAAACATGGGGAATGCAGTTCAACACTAACAAATGTAGCATGCTATACCTAGGCAAACAGATGATAAAATACTATTACAGACTCAGAGATACTATAATTAAAGAAGTTTAAAATGAGCGTGACCTAGGTGTTGTCATTAGTAAAAACTTTAACCCAGCTGATCAACGTACTGCACACACTGCAAAAGCAAACAAGGTCCTGTGGATCATGAAGGGTAATTTTATGAGTAGAAAGACTGAGGTAATTATGCCTCTGTATTGGGCATATGCAAGACCTACTATTTATTTTATTTTTTATTTATTTTATCTAGGATTACAATACCTTTGAGCCGAGGCTCTTTTACAAAGGTTCCATGTCAGCGTGTGCAACAGTCATCATTTTTAGTTACAAACATATAGTCATTGACTTGCAGACATGTAATAACCAGTACAAAGACATGAGCTATGAGCAAGTCAAGTGAAGGAGGGGAGTGAGGTAGGAGATCAAGGGCGGGTGGGAGGTACAAGGGTAAGGGGAGTATGGGAGGTGGTTGGGGGCAGGGGCAGGGTGGAGATATGGGGGAGGTGGGGAGGAGGAGGAGAGACAGTGCAGCCAGGGGCCTTGTCGAGGAATATGACAGGTAAGGTGCTAGGCGTGCAAAGACTGATTGTAAGTGCTGGGTGCTGGGGCATGTGCAGCTGGAACGGTGGAAATGTTAAGATGGGCAATCACAGGATACAAGCAGTGAGAGGCGCAGCTTGGACTTGAAGAGGCTGAGTGTTGGAGCAGTCGCTATGTCGCTGCCAAGAGAGTTGAGCCAGTTGGATGCCCTATAGGCGAATGATCTTTGTCCTTGGGTCGTGCGACATCATGGGATATGAAGTAGATGGGAATTGGACCTCCTTGTAGTGACGTTCCTATGTCTAGGCTTAAGGAGGGCACAGACACCAGGTGGGGCAAGCCCCATTATAATTTTCTTGGCCGTGATGGCAGGTTTGATATTTTGCGCTTGTCCAGTTGAAGCCATCCAGATTGGGAATAAAGGTCACATGTGGGTACGGTGATGTGAGCTAGTGATGAGATGACAGGCCTTATTCAGGAGGTTGCAATACATTTGAGAGCAGTGGTAGTTGCAGACCCATATATGATAAGACCATAGTCTATGATGCTGATGATGGAGCTTTGGACGGCCACTGACAGTGCTTCTGGGGTTAGGTGTTTCCTGTGCCGGAATAATATGCCTAACCTCGCATTGGCAGACTTTGCAACATTGCTGATATGAACAGCGTATGAGATGTGTGGATCAAGGGTGATGCTGAGGTACTTGAACGATTGTGTTTGCTCTAGGATGGCTCCTTGTTCAGTTGCAATGAAGAGGTGGAGTTGTTTGTTTTTGTTGTGGGGGCTGCAAAAGACCATATACTTGGTTTGTTTCTGATTGAGAAGAAGTTTATGATTTAGGAACCAGGATTCAATGGAGGAGAAGGCCCGCTGAAGTTTATTTTGTAATTGGATTGGATCAGGGTCCGAGGTGAGGATCACACCATCGTCAGCATAGAGAATTATTTGTTCTGGCCAGCTGTCTGGTAGTGAGTTTAAGAATAGGATGAAGAGGAGGGGTCCCAGAATGGAGCCCTGGGGGACTCCCAAGCGGACCAGTCTAGGATCTGAGAGTGTGTCAGTGATTCTTACTGTTTGGGATCGTTCTTCAAAGTAGCTCTTAAACCAGCCAGTGGAGTCAGTTGACAGCCCAGTGTTCTGAAACTGGACAAGCAGGAGGTGGTGATTGACGGTGTCGAAGGCTTTAGTTAAGTCAATGTAGATTGAGCCTAGTAGTTCACCGGAGTCAAGTGCGTAGTGGATTGCGCCAGTAAATTCAAGTAGGGCTGTGGAGGTGCTGTGACCTTTGCAGAACCTGTGTTGTTGCTTGCACAGGATGTTGTACATTTCCAGGTATTCTGTGAGCTGGTCCAAGACAATGCGTTCTAGTGCCTTGGAGAGTGGGGGTGGTAGGGAGATAGGTCTGTAGTTATCATGGGCAGTTTTGTCACCACTTTTATGGATTGGGGTGACAGTGGCAGATTTACATCTGTCCAGGAACTGGCTGAGGGAGAGCTTAAAAATTCTGGTCAGAGGACTAAGCACTACATCAAGTGTGAGAGACAGGATTTTGAGATCAAGGGAGTCATTACTGAATCTTGATTTACTGAGGGCTTTGGTAACATATTTGCATACTTGGTGAGCCTTGATTGCTTTGAAGTAGAAGTGGGGGGAGCTGGTGGGAGTAGTGTTCATTGCAGTCAGAGGGGCTTCACCATCTTTGAAGTAGTCCTGGGTAAGACAGGGCTAAGGTCGGTAAAGGCTTTGTTAAAGGTATCCGCAATGGTTTTTGAGTTGAGGGTTGTGGTTCCGTTGATGTTGAGTATTGATGGGGGGGTTTTGGGTGGATTCCCGGTGAGTTCCTTTATGTTCTTCCAGAATTCCCGACCACTACCCCAGCAGTTTGTGAGGGTATGCTTATAGTAGGTGGACTTCATTTGCCGGATGGTTTTGGTACAGTCATTGCGGGCACGTTTGTAGTTTTGGATGTTGTTTTGCCTTCCAGAGTTTCTGGCCAGCTCCCATAGGTGGTCTCTTGTTTTTAGCATCCTGAGGAGGTCACCTGTGAGCCAAGGGTTACTGAGTGATTTGACTTTGCGTTTCCTAATAGGAGCATATGTGTCACTCGCCACAGTGAAGATGTTTATGAAGTGGTCAAGGGCAGTGTTTACATTGGTTGCATTGAAGATAGGGGCCAGTCTTGATGGAGGAGGTGGGATTTGAGTCGAGGAAGGTGACCACTTGGTAGAACCCTGATGGAAATAGTTTTTGGCAGTTGTTTGATGAATTTATTTGACCAGGTGCAGCTAACAGGGAGTGGTTGCTGAGAGAGTCGTGGAGGACATTAGTGTTAGATATCCATGATGGGTGACCGGTATGGATCCAGTCCAAGAGTGTGCTGGTGCCGGTCCTGTAATTTTTCCTGGTTGGTGAGTCAACCATTTGTGTGAGGTTCGCCTCAGCAATGGTATCCCTGTGTGCACCAGCATTGGCCGCAGGCCAGTTGATGTTGAAGTCGCCTAGGAGGATGGATTTGGTGTCTGGTGGGAGTGACTTTACAAAGTCAAAAACAGCAGTTAGACCAGTTCCCTGTTCTTTGGGAGGGATGTAGATGGTGGCAACAGTGAGGGTTTTGTTTTGGGCTATGAGGAGGATTCTCATTGGCAGTATCTGAGCAGTTGTGGGTTGGAGTGAGGTAATGATGTAGTGCCCCTGTATGGAGTCTTTTAGGTAGAGTGCGCAGCCCCCGCCTCTATTGGAGAGGCGATCCATCCTAAAGATGTTGTAGCCAGAAAGGCTGATTGCATGGTCTGGTACAGATGGTGTGAGCCAGGTTTCGACAACTGCCAGGATGTCAGGGCAGTGTTGGCTGGTGAAGGCCTGTAGGGCATCCATTTTAGGAAGGAGGCTGCAGATGTTGATAGATATGAATGAGAGGGCACCAGAAGGCTTGCTATGTCTATAGGAGAATGGGCCAGGGTTTGGGTGCACATTGCCTGACAGCATTAGGAGGAGGAGGAGGAGGAGGAGGAGGAGGACTAGCCTCAAGGATCTGAGGCGTATTTCTTTAAGGGAATGCTTTCGCCTGCTAGCATCTTGGGAAATTGCCGAGCATTGACAATAGTGGGTGAGGGTAACCATAGACGGGGGACCAGAGTGGAGGGCTAGGACCAGTGTGGGTGTAGGACAGTTTCATGGCAGTAGGATGGACCCTCAGCAAGGGGCAGTGACCAGTGTGCAGTGTGCCTATGTGGAGGAAGGATGTAGGAATGTGGAAGCTGTGGGGGAGGGAGGGAAAGCAGGCTTTTGGGGCATGCAGTAGGGGAGGAAGACAGGCAAGAAGATATAGAATAGGGGGTAGAGAGCGGTGGAGGCGCATGATTAAGGTAGGATTCGGGGTAGGCAGAGGGAGGGGGTTAAGACAGGCTGGTGGGGCTATGAAAAGGGGGTGAAGAGCAGTAGCTGGATCAGTGGGAAGTGAGGATACAGCCAGGAAGGCCAGGCAGCCAGGGAGTGGGAGGTGGCGACTAAAAGATGGGGGGGGTCCCAAAACAGGTACCCAATGGAGTATGAGGAGGCGGAGCTACTAGGGGCATGGAGGAAGGTCTATAAAGTTAAGGGGGGGGGCAGGCGTAAAAATTTGGCCGTTTGCCATAGAAATGAATGGGCACAACAGACCCGAACAGAGCAAAGTTTTAGCTGGCTCAAGAGCCAATCCACGAGAAGGAGGCAAGAGAGCGTCCAATCAGGGTGCTGTACAGATACTGTGGGGCCAATGGCATGGCTGTCAGCAGTCCCATGGTTCAGGGAAGTCTTACTCAGTTTGAGAGGATCATGAGGGCGGGAAAGAAGGCATATGGCAAGTAAAGCAACTGTGTCTCTCAGAGGGCACATTTTTTGTTTTTTTAAATGAAAGAAGAAGAATCCCTCTAGTGGCAGGTCTGTATAACCTGCTAATGGAAAAAAAAAAAAACTTCTATTAGACACTTGAAATGTGCTTAGTTCTATCTAAAATCTATTTGTAAAAAGTGCCAGATGACAGAAGCAGGGGAAAAGTCCTGGCCAATCAGAGTGGGTTTGCTGGAAGTGCCCATGTTCCGATTGGCTGCGCTGTTCCGTACCTTCCAAGGAGCTGCAGGTGGGTGTCCTGGTCTCGGTCGGTGGCTGGCTGGGTGCCAGCCGACCGTGGGGGAGCTGAAGCAGCCCCATTCAAGGGAAGGCAGCTGGAGAGAAGAAAAAATAGCAGGGCTTAAAAAGCATATAGGTAGGATAGGTCTAGATTGAGCAGTTTAGCAAGACAAAGGAAAGTTAGACTTTTCGGCGCCAAGCCAGAGTGCTTGGATGAGGTGGGGTGCAGAAGGAGCAAGGAAACAGAAGAGGTGTAAGCACTTTAAAACACTAGTAGAAATTGCAATCCAGCTAATACAGTTGAAAAACTTCTATTAGACACTTGAAATGTGCTTAGTTCTATCTAAAATGTATTTGTAAAAAGTGCCAGGTGGCAGAAGCAGGGGAAAGTCCTGGCCAATCAGAACGGGTTTGCTGGAAGTGCCCATGTTCTGATTGGCTGTACTGTCCCGTACTTTCCAAGGAGCTGCAGGCGTGCATTCTGGTCTCTATCTCTATAGATTATGACAGCCAGGTATGGTGCCCACTCAGTAGGAAGGAGTTTGGTAGAGCAGTAGTACTAGATTTTATTTATTTAAGGTGCCCTTCCCCGAAGGTTCAGGGTGTCACTGCCCTTGAGAGGGTGGGGGAGCAGGGGATAATTCCCAGGGCCCAGCACCAAGAGGGGCCCAGGCCTCCCAGTATTCTGTATGCAGGGAAGAGACTGCGAGCAGGTAGGGGCCCCAGAGTCAGAACTCTCCTGGGGGCCCAGGATTCCTCTCAAGGGGCCTGTAGGGTGCCTTTACAACAAATAAACATCATAAGCATCATAATAATATCATTTCATACACCTAACATCCATAACATAAAAAATACAATAGGTAATCTAATATGTAGTATGTTCCCTTTACTCTAAAAAACAGCAACAATAGCTACCACTATTAATAATCCCCTAAGGCTTGCTGAAACAAGAACATTTTCACTTCTCTTTTAAATATTTTTACAGAGGTGGCCTCTCTTAGGTACACAGGTAACCAATTCCAGAAGATCGGCACCACCACCTCAAAAGACCGATCTCCTGAAGATTTCAGTCTGGCCCTGGGCACCTTCAGGAGACCCTCCCCTGCTGACTGGAGAGAGCATCTTAGATTGTAATGATACATGAGCTCCATCAGGTAACCCGGACCAAGCCCATGCAGGGCTTTATAGATCAACAGATCTATTTTGAAAGAGATGCACCAGTAGCCAGTGCAGTTCACACAGCACTGGCAAAATATGACAGGATCTTGGAACACCCATCAATAGCCGTTCTGCAACATTCTGCAGCAGCTGTGGGTGCTGTAGCACACCCCCTTGACCCTGAGGTACAGCGTGTTACAGTAATCAAGCCTCAAGGTAACAAACGTGTGTATCAGAGTGGTCAGATTGTCAGGAGGGACAAGAGATTTTATCTGGGCAATATTCCAAAGACGGAAAAATCCATTCTGGACAACTGCCGACACCTGAGCCTCCAGTGTGGGCTCACTATCCAGAAGGACACATATATTTTTCACCTTGGTGGAGGTCTCCAGTTTGGAGAGTAGAGTAGAGAGGTTATAGCACCATGCCACTAAAATGATCCCAAATCCCGAATCCTGTAGGTGCATATCACCCCTGTTCTGCCCGATTGCAGGTGGTAGTATCCCAAAGCTTGAATTCGGTAGGTGCATACCCCCGGGCGTCAATCGTGAGCATGTGATATAAGAGAACATCTGGTGGCCCAGTGGATCCCCTCCCACCCACCCTGTGAGTTGCCAGGATTTGTTCCTCCTTTTTATGGGCACAACATTGTGCCCCCATATGCAGCACATATCAGGGTTGTGCCAGCATATGCACCGCACATCCTAGACTGAATATCGGGATGTGCCACATATGCATGGGCACGCCCCCTGCATTTGCGCTGCATACATTACCAATGTGCCCCAGTGCATCAGGATTTGTGCAGTGCAAATTGCCCATTTGAATATCATGCTGGGGCGCATTGGGGGTTACACATGATGCAACCCTGTTGTGCCATGCACAACCCCTTTGAATATCTGGGCCATATTGTATTTATACACATTGTATTCCCCTGGGATAAATTACCAATCAAAAAAATAATCAGTAAAGACAGAACGGAATTCAAAACAAAGTTAGACAAATATATTCTTGATGGTCATGAGTTACAGAATTGTAGGTAAATGCCAGGAGCTAATATGGGCAAACTGCCTTCTCTGCTCCTTTTCCTTTAATATGACTGAGGAGAAAACAGACGGTCAGGTTAAATCTTGCCGTGAGATTTTACAGCAGCTCAATTTATTAAATAAATATGTTTTCAAAGTATACCAGTTGCGTCATCTTTTGCTTCAAGAGTTTGGTTCACTGTCTAGGCAGCCGAATTAAGGGGAACTCCTCCAGTCTTTCATAGATCTAGCGGCACGACCCCATTCCGTGTCCCAAATATGCTCGCTTCTATTTACTGAATTTTTTTCCAAAGGTTTCTGGAAACTCGGAGTATTGGTTCTTGGCCTTTCTGCAGTCTACTTTCTATTGTAGCCACATTTGGAGAGATTTATATCAATATGTTGCTAATGATGAACTTTGGTTAACCCAATTTTATATTTTGCATAACATATATTTTACCCCTGTGAAACTGGCAAGGATGGGGAAGTTACTCTCCCTGAACTGTACAAGATAAGGAATAACGTTTTCATGTTCTATGGGAATGCCCTAAAATTACTCCTTTATGGGAACAAATTATACTTAGAGCTGATCCCCTTTTAGGTTTGGAAGGGTTATTTACACCTGAGATTTGTATTATTGGGGACTACTCAAGTACTGCAATTAAAGAAAAGAGATACCAAATGGCAATACTTTCACTTTCAGTGAAAAAGGTTGTACATTGGACAGACCAAACTTATATTTCTTACCACGAATGACTGCAGGAGCTGCTGTACAACATTCGACTGGAGAAGATGATAGCCAGTGTCTGTCATAAAATGTCTGTATTCAACAGGAAGCGGAGCACGCTGTATACCTTATATTTTCTTTACATTATTTGATGAGGCACCTTGTGTATTAAGTATAGCAGTAATTATTTTAGATATTTCATTTATTCAATTTTGGGCTTAATTTTATGTTGGTAAGTGGTGACAAGGTCCCATTCTGTCTTAGTTTATGTTATGTTTGTACTCGGATAATCTGTTATGTAATGATATGTGCCATCATGTATATTTACTGAGTATCCACTGGGGGGGGTAATTGTATTGTTATGTCACTTGCATTTTGTTTTCGTTGTAGTATTGCTTGTTTGTTGTTCTTGGTTTGTTAGTGTGTTGATTCTTGTTGTTATACTTGTAAACTATAATAAAGTTTAGTAAATTTCAAAAAAAAAATGACTGAGGAGAACGCTCACAGCAGGAGCATTACTGGTTCTCATGCAATGCCTCCGCTAAAGAGCCTCCAGTAGCTGCCTTGAAACAATATCCTGCTACAGTGCATTCTTTTCAAAACTTAACTACTCCCTCAGTGCCACAACATGCAAGTTTAGCTGACATTTCCCTGTAACACCCACACCACACAGAATGGCATGTCCTGCCTTTGGCAATCAGCCTCAATAGCACCACTGTCAATGAACCATTGGAGAAACAACAGACTGTGAGACCAGCAGTCAAATTCTCATGGCACCTTATGCCTGAATTGTTGCACCATGAGCACATCAGCACCCAGGAGTTCAAGAGTGTTAGATTGAAACGCCATAATGACTAGATGTGATATCCCTCCCAGTTATTATGGTGTTTAAAAGAAACTGAAAACCAGTTAGTACAAGGGGTTACCAGTTATTATATTCCTTTCTGCCTAGTTACTATTGGCATAGCTAACTTTCTATGATTCTTGGCAGTGTGTCTTGCAGTGTTTGCCTTGTGCACATGAATCCCACTGAGTCACAGATACAGTCACAGATATGCTGCCTGCATATGTCTCTGATAGATAGATTAGGAAGAGTGCTGCTCCTTGCACTGCCAAACTAACTGCTCAGCCATGACCCTTTACCTACCTACCTACTCTAACTCTATTTAGGTTATCCTGCATTATCGTCCATGCCATGTGCTCTACCATGCCATTATCATCTCACCCTCCTAGGTGGCTGCACACTAACCATCTAATGAATTACTCTGTCAGTAATGTCATGCTAACAGATTATTCATTAATGGATGCCACTGGTCTACTTACTGCTAAGAAATGTTTCCAATATCTGTTATCCCATACCTACTGCTGCTGTAGAGCAAGTCCCCTCCCGTCATGGGGTTCCCTACGGGGTCCTCTTCACTTGATACTCTCACTATGAACTTTACTACACCCCAGAGACATTGAACCTAACCCTGGGCCCCTCCCATTTCCCACTCAGCACTTCCTTGTAATTCATGTTGGTCCTCTCCAAATGACCTGATGACTGCATGCATGAACATATAAAATCTCATGGCAAATAAATCTGAGCTTTATGCCTGGATTAATGTCTACAATCCAGATGTTTTCTCCTTAGTCATATTAAAGGAAAATGCATATTTATAGCCTGTAAACTGTTTTAAAGTTTATATGTATATCTTTTGTACAAACTGGTCGTTTGTGAAAATGGGCTTGTCCCACAGACTTACCAGTATAAAAATAAATAAATGAAATGAAATGTTTTGGGTCTTACCAAAACATACCTTAAACTTTTAATTCCTAGCCCAGGTGTTCCATCCCAGGCTACAACTTCATCTGCAAGGACTGTGTCTCTCTGGGGGGTGGTATTTCTGGTTTATTTCAAAACCCACCCAAACCTTTCCAATCATTCCACCCTACCACATACCACTTCAGTATGGATACATTCACTCTGTGCTGCTGCTGTGAAACTCAGAAATGTTGCACATGGTTTGTGTTTACAACCCACCTTGAAATCACCTCTCTGGCCTCTCTGCCCAGGACGATCTAGTCACTGTTCTCTTTAGCATTGATGGGTTATTGTTTTGGGTGGTTTTAACTTATACTGGTCTTGTATGACATCCAAATCTCTTTATGCTCTTATAAATAATTAGCCTCTCCCTGCTCAATTCTGACCCCACTAAGCTCTCCCCTAGGGGCTTAAAATACTTTCAATTGGATTGGATATTCATCAACAGGCAAGACCGTATAGTCATGGCTGATACCCTGCCAGACTCCATCAGTGATTGCTCTCTTGTTTTTGTTGGGTGGAGTGCCTGCCCCCCAAAAGTCCCCTTAGAGTGATCTGTTATAAGTGTTTCTCCAGGATACTGGTTGATGATTTTGCACACGATCTTGGTCACATCAGCTGGTCCTGTCTAATTGCTGCCTTAGTTTCACTGCTTGATATTTTCAATGGTATATGAAACTAGCATGCCCTTGTTATCAACTATAATATTCGAGACTCATCCACCAAGTGGCTCATGGGAGAACATGGGATAAAAATATCAGGACTAGGGATATGCAAAGTTGACAAACTTCTTTGCAAATTAATTCATGATTCTTGCCAACTTCAGAAAGTTTGAAGTGCTGACTTTGCAAAGTTTTCAGCAGAAATGACACTTTTTCCAGTGAAGTTATACAAACTTGCTGGCAAAGATGTCACTTCATGATGACTTCACCTGAAAAGTGTCACTTCACCAAGAAAATGCCTTGTGAAGTGGCAAAGTGTGAAGTTTGGGCAAAGTTGCAAAGTGATTTGCAGAGGTGGATTTTGCCACTTCACCAGAACTTCACCCTCAGAGTAAAACTTTGTAACATTTCTAAAAAGGACTGTGGTCTGATTGGGTTTAACATAGTAAATGGCTCAATGTCTGCAAAGCTAGTGTCAGATCAAAAAAAATATCCCTTTCTGAAAAGAGGAATTTAACATTTCTGTTGGCGATTCCCATAGATTCTTGAACAACATAAAGGGACTTATCTTTGGCAAGAGGCTGGTTTCCTATGATGGACAGTTTGTTTAACTACCACCACCTCCCCATTGATGTCACTCATCAGTTGATGCACAATGCTTACATCATATCATTTTAATAAACAAATGTTGATTCAAAAGGTACGAAAAGCAATTCTATTACACAAAAGACTATTAGTTTTTCATAATCTCCAACTTCAAACCAGCCTCTTGATAAAGATGTACAGGACTGAAGTGTTAGGGTTTCCTGGTGGGAATTTTTGCCTTCTGTGTTTTGTTATTTTGCAATTTGGGCAAAATAAAACTGTGACATTTCCAGCATTATTAATGGCTTGGAGTGCAGTTCTTTTCAGTGTTTCTGGCTGGTGAACTGTAACAACTGTACCACAATCTCCAAAGCATGCAATGTTAAATACTTAGACCTTTCAGCTTTTACCACTGGCCTCAACATTGCCCCCTTTGGCCACTTCCCCATCTCCTGCTACTGCTTGTTCCCACACCCCTTCCTTCTATCTCACAAAAACGAGAGTGACATAGGTTCGGAAATTGTTAAACAGCATCACCTATGATAACCATTCCAGTTCTGATAGCATGTAGTCCAAACAGCTCAAAATGACCATTCTGATTATATCTGCTTCAATCACTTATAAAGTCAGCTGACCCAAAAACCATAGAAAACTAACATCATATATCCATTCTTTCTGTCCTGGTCAAGTTGCTTGAGAAATTAGTGGCCATGCAACTTACAGAACACATAGCCAAAGATAATCTTCTGTCTGGTGCTCAACACGGTTTCAGGAAAGGTCCTAGTGATGCCATTGCACTAATAGTGTTTAGCGAGGCCATGGATGCCAACCTTCAAACTGGTGTGACATTCATTGACCTCTCCAAGGCAGTTGACCTGGCTGACCACTCTGCTGTGTGCTCCAAGTTGTCTGCACTTTGTATCTCTTCTCCTGCTGCAACTAGATGGTTTGCAAACTACTTTTATGTGAGGAAACAGCAGGACCAATGGTATTCCTCCATGTCAGCCTTAGCCAATGTAAAAGCTGGGGCTCCACTCCTTTTCACCTTATTTATTAACTGTGTCCCAGACAACGCTAATCAATATAATACATTATAGCTGATGACCTGGTTTTATATTACCGTGCAACTGATGTCATAGTGATTGGTCACTTGCCAGCAGTGCCTTTAGGACTCTTTCACCCTCATTCAGTCTTATCTATCCACCAACAAGATGTTGCTTCATTGTAAAAAGACTATGGCCATGCTGTTCAGCTTCAAACCCAAGCTTTGCTCAGCTGTCCCTCCCCTCTCTATTACTTGTGCTGATGGTTCCCTCCTAGAGGATTTTGTCGGTTTTAAATACTTAAGGAATACCCTGACCCATCACTGTTCTAGTCTTTCCTCAAGTAGTGGCACATTGCAGGGCTGTCAGTTCTAAACTGGACATGGCACACAGAGTTAAAATTGCCTCTCCCCCAAGGTCTGCCTCACCACAGCTCAAGTTGTGCTGCTGCCAAGCCTCAGTTATGGTCTACTGACCTACTTTAGCTCTGTCAAAACTAACCTAACCAAGTAGGGTAGGTCTTACATCTGTAGATTTGTCCTTGCCATCTCTGCCCCCAACTTATCCACCACTGCCTACTCTACTCGGGGTTAGGCTGGCTGTTCCAAGCTGGTATGCACTTCTACCACCACTGCTGTTTCATACACAAACTGCTCAGATCCAGATCCCCTACCATCCTACCTGACCTTCTGTAATATCTTACAGCCTGTGGTCTACAGGATACCCAATTGTACTAGAGCACAGATGTACCATGACCTTGGCCAACTTGCCTTTGCCCACTATGTTCGTATGACCTGGATCTCCTTGCCCCCTTCTATATGGAACTCTGTTAGACCTCCACAGTTGCACATATCCCTAAAGGATTACTTGTGTCTGTCGAGCTCCTCCTCCTCCTCCTCCTCCTGCACATGATTTTATGCCCACTATGCTTATGTTTAGTCTACCAGCCCAACTGACCTATTACTGTTTATCTGCTGATATCTTGCTGGTAATGCTACTGATGCCATAGTTTGTTGCCTTACCTGAGTTTTTGCATGATGCAGTGCTGCATGTACCTGGTACGAACTGTTCTATTTTTAATTATTTTATCTTGCACTGTTTTACTGTAACTTGTCATACCTAATGCTGTTGTGTTTCACTTCTGTTTCCATGCTTGTGCCTTCTATTGGCAATGTCACATCACTGTGTATTTCTTTGTCACTCTTCCTGGCCGTCCCTGAAAATAGGAATGTTTGCCTAGTGCACTTACCCTGGTTAACAAAATAAATTAATAAATAAATGAATGAACAGATTTCTTAAGTCAAGTATCAGACCTGTGAGTCAGCCTTGTTCAATGTTGTGTAAACTTGTGTTTTGCAAACACTAGGGTCTTGAGATCTGCTGTGGTTCTGTAAATAATGGATTGATAGTTTCTCAAAGTTTTATGAAATGGGTATTTATCTGTTAGTATTTGATATTATTCTATAACATATTTTGATCTATGTATGTACAGTACTTGAGTATTTTTCGTAACGTCATAAGCCAAACCTGAATAAAATTACTACAACTAACCTATCAGACTTAAAAATATTCATATTCTGGTAAAACTGGAAAACTTTATAAGCAAGTAAAAGTGGAAGATGTCAACTCATTTATAGTTACAAATGTAAGGATCAGTTTTTTTGTTTTGTTTGTTTTTATTTTTGTTTGTTTTTGCAAGACTGTACTGCACTGCTGCTTTAATATTAAAAAGGAACTCAATAAGCACTATGATGGAAAACCAGGTTTGGGAATAGACTTGGGTCAGTCGTGGGCTGGCCAGGACAGGCAAGAGCAAGCATCCCGAGGACAGCTCACCTCCCTCAGGGAGGGTGGAAGCTACATCCTGGTACTTGACTGACATCTGGTGGAGGCCATGTGACAGCACAGCATGCTCACATATACAGGGAGACTGGTAGCCCCTGGATATCAATTGCTCATGCAAGCCATCATGCACACGTGTGTCTGTGCATCATTGCATGCCGGATCCCTTGGGAGAAAATCATAGGAGAAACTCCCTGTTCTGCTGGGATCATGTCAGCATCCCACACAGGCCCACCCATGATTGACAGGGTGTCCTTGAGAAAGTCCATGTTGGGGCTTGTGGGTGCTGTCAGGAGTGAGTGGCAGACCATAGCTGGAGAAAGAGCTCTGAGAAACAAAAGGAATGCACTAATGCTTTCTGGCACACCAGCTTCACACAATGGTTTCCACATGGGTGCCAAGAAAATACGAAGGCACAGTTTCTGACTCCAGTGTTACAATGCTTGGTTCCTGTTCATGTGGAGTATTAACTGACAGCAAACTATCCAAGCTATGCTACAGCGGCCTTCCTAGAAGAGATAATTTCCCTGTAAACATTAAAGCTTCTGCCTGCTCATGTGAGGATCATTTGTCATTCCCTTTAGCCGACTGGTGACTTCTGTCTATAACATATCATTATTAGATTGTGCTTTCATATTATTCTTCTTGGAAAATCTTATTAGAATATAAATTTGTCTATTACAGAAAGACATTGTTTTAAAAATGTGGAGGCAATGACTTTTCATGATTTAAAGTAGATTTCAGTTTTCCAAGTCTTGGTTCTATAGGTTTTATTCTTTTTTTTTTTGTTAGTGTGTCTATTTTTCCTCTGTAGCTCTAATTGGGCACCTTCTCTGGTCTGACACGCCTCCTTCCAGTTCTATCACTTGACTTCTCATGGACTCACTGGGCATCTCTGTGTTTTCTCCCACAACTTACTCCCAAGGGTAGGTTTGGCAGGTCCTCAAACTACCAGAAGCAGGAAATGGTTCTTCAGGAGCAGGCCACATTGCTGATGCAGGGCCTGCAAGGGGCCAGAACTCTCAGTTTCACCAATCAGCTGTTTTCTTTCTGATTTTCTCCCCATATGGGATGCTGACATGAGGGCACATGCAAGCTCCAAGCACACCAGGCCTGCTGAATGTATCGCCATCAGCATCTTCCACTTAGAAAGCCACTCCAGGTGTATTGCCACCTGTGGACACCCAGATGGGAGTATCACACTGTGTTGACTGCCCTGCCTCCCCAGAGGAGAACAGCATCCTCTGGGGATGTTCAACCCTACTCTCCCTAACTAACTTCCAATGACCCAGGCTCACTTCTGAACCCAGGTCACTGGAAACACAAGTGGTAGTGCTGTCACTTTGCTGACAGGCCAGTCTCGTTTCCATAGTTATACACTGATGGCAACAAAGCAAGATTTTTTCCAACCAAAATGTTCATTTTTATTTTTTTCTTCATGGGTTTTCTTCTGATGTGGGGGGAACTACCTTCAGACCTTTTTCCACCTTGGGTTTCCCTGCCTCTGTCCCTGGCATGCAGCCTAATCCTGGAGCATGAGAGGGTCAAGTGGATGAGATCACTAACATCCTGCCAAGTCTCCTTTGCAGTTTGACTACTAAGAGGTGCAGATGAGTAACATGGTGCTTGTTCACTCACAAAAGGAGCAAGCATCTAACCCAGGCAATGTGCTTCTCAGCAGCCCAGGCACAAGAGATGTATTCATTTCTAAATCAGGTGCTGCTACATGGCATCACAACGTGCTGGGTTGGTCTACAGTATACGTTTTGTTTTAAAGTGAGGGCTAATTTTCTAAGTTGTAAGATGTGAATGGATGATGATATTGAAAAGCATTGAGAATGAGTGCAGGCAGGGATGGTGCAGATTTCCCCATGTTGCTCAAGATCCCATGATGTAGAAAACATAGTACTGAACCCAACGGTCCCTGGGAGTGGAAGATTAGCTCCTAGAGTTATGCCGAAATTTTAAATTTTGATTCCACTAGTATTCCTTGGAATTTCAGAAATTCTGCCTTATTCCATGGAATTCCATCGGAAGCAGAATTATGACATTACATAAGCACAATGGGGGCTATGCACAAAAGTGTGCAATTTACTTGTGATTTGCACGTAATGTGGCTGCGTGCCTATGCGGCTCCGGATAGGTACAGGGTGCATAAATGCATGACCACAAGCACCTGCAGGACACCTGTCTGTGGTCCCACCCCCTCAACAAACAGCTGGACCAGGGCTGTGCAGGGGTGGAGTACGGGATGCAGACAGGCATCCAATCGGATGCCTGTCCTGGGTACCATAGGTGATTCCCTACAATACGGGTGCGGGACAGGGTGGGAAGGAACAGGTCTAGAATGTTTAAAACTATGGGCACTCACCTAAACAGGTGACCTTAGCCCACCCTGGCAGCCTGGTGGGCTGGGGCAGCAGTGTGCAGGAGGATTCTGTTGTCACTGCACCCTGTCAGTAACTGTTGGGAGACATGTAGATACTTACAGCAGGGTCTCCTGTGGTGTAACAGTGTATGCCCTGGCCGGGCACTCCATGCCATTGTGAATTGTGCAGAGTGTGGGCATGCCCCCTGGACCGCCAATGGCATGTAACTGATTGGATGGCCGGGGGATCTAGTGTGCAATTGGCTGGCACACTGATTGAATGCTGCTACATGGCATTCACGTGTAAGGCTGCCTATCTGTCTCAGATATGCACTTTTGTACATAGACCCCAATGTTTGTTGTTTAAACAAGGCAGATAAATAATCCATGGTTTACATAAACTGTGGAGTAGAATTCAATGGCTCACTTAAGCCACAGATTAGTTTTCTGCAAAGAAGTGCTTCTCAGAATTCAGCGGAATTATGAAAGAAATTCCAAACAAGCATTTTGGGAGCAGAATTGGCATTCTGCATGAATCCCACTTCCAGAATTCCTCATTCTGTAAAGCTGTACTATGGCCTCAACCAACAAACACTCTAGACCTTTACAGCCAATCTGTTTGAAATATTTCTCCTGTTCCCAGTTTGTCTTTCCTTCTAGTATTGATTGCCTCTTCCATAAATGGTTCCCTAATATTGTTGGTACTGATCTAACAGCAAAATTTGCAAATCCACTCTGCCAAGGTCACTGATTAGTTTTACCATTTCCAGTCTTCCCTCCCATCCAGGACCAAACAGCCAGGGCTGCTTCTTCAGCTTGTCCTGAGCCACACAACCCCTTCAACCCTCAGCACATTGGAGATGGCACCATCAGTAATGAACTCATTTCAACAATGCATTGAAAATGATCACACCATGTAACAGGAGTGCCATTTTGCTAAAAGAAAATTGGAGGGCACCCCTCTGTCATTTCTGAGCTGTATCTTCATTGGGCTCAAGATACGTGAAACATTTAAAATTCACTAGTGAAGCTGCTTTTGCAAAGTTCTATGTTTGTCCCCCCCCAAACTCTACTAGAATATAACTGAGGAGAACCTGTATGTTTCCCCAGCTCAATGCATGGCTGGGAAGATGGTGTGAAGCAAATGGGTATGGGCTGGTGAGAGAGTGGAGTAGGACATGGGAACACACCAGACAGGCTGCATCTAAGTAAGGAAGGCACAAGGGTCCTGAAAGACAACCTGGAGAGGTAATTGATGGATTAGCTACATTTAAACTGAATACTAGACCTAGTGCTATCGGTTGGGGAACATGTCAAGGGAGTTGAAGTGAGGGATCCCTTGCAGGCTGTGACCACCGCACAGTGTGGTCTTACATTAACATGGGGAAGGAAGCAGCCAAGACAAAAGCAAGAGTGGTGGACTTCAGGAAGGTGGACTTCATCAGAATGGGTAACATATTGGAGGAACAGTGACCTGGCAAAGCTCTGACCAGAGAAGAATACGGATCAGAAATGATCTGTCATTAAGAAGGATTTAATAGAGGCCACTGACACTTGGACGAAAATTTGCAAAAAGATCTCCAGATGCAGGAGACCTTACTGGTATAGCAGGAGGTTGGCAGAGAAGGTGAAGACAAAGTGGGCAGCCTTCCTCAAGTACAAGCATACCTTGAGGGAGGAAGACAGAGAGGTATAAGCAGAGAAATCTTGGGAGGCAGGGACAGAGGTCCAGGCAGCCAATGCTGAGAAAGAACTAAGGTTAGTGCAGGGGATTAAGGAAGGGGGGATGGATTTCTTCTGATACATTAAGGAGAAAAGAAGCAGAAGGGATGGCATTGTTAGGATAAAGAGGGAGGGAGGGAGGAAGGATGGGCATAAAAAGGTGAAGATCAAGTGGAGGCACTAAATGAGTACTTTTGCTCCATCTTTACTAAGGAAGTGGACAGGCCAATGCCACAGGTAAGGATTGGGGGTGTCCAGGTCGGATTATGAAGGGGACATTGGGGTAGACAGGGTCTTAAGGGAACTAAGGGAACTGCAGGTGGACAAAGCACCTGGTCTAGATGGTGTACACCCAAGGGTCCTGAGAGAGTTGGAGGGTGTACTAGCAGCCCCGGTGACAGACCTGTTTAACATCTTGCTGGAGAAGGGGTGTGTGCCACAGGGCTGGAGAATAGCTCATGTGATACTGCTCCACAAGAGTGGTCCCAGGAATGAGCTGGGTAAATACAGGCTGGTTAGCCTAACCTCCATATTGAGGAAGATAATGGAGACCATTCTAAAGGAAAGACTGGTGTCCTTCCTTGAGGAAAATGGTCTTTAGCACAACAGGCAGCATGGGTTTGTCATAGGGAGATCCTGTCAAACCAACATGACTGACTTTTTTGGCTGGGTTACAAGGTCATTGGATAGGTGGCAGGTGGTGGACATCTTGTACCTGGACTTCAGCAAGCTGTTCGATTCAGTGCCACATGGCAGGCTGATCAGCAAGCTGAGGGACCTGGGAATAGGGGACAAACTGCTGGGGTGGGTCAAGAACTGGCTGTGGGATGGGAACCAGAGGATAGTGGTAGGGGGAAACTATCAAAACCTAGACCTGTAACCAGTGGGGTCCCATAGGGCTCAGTAGTTGGACCTGTGCTGTTCAACATCTTTATTGGTGACATAGCAGAGGGGCTCAAAAGTAAGATCTGCCTCTTTGCAGATGATACTAAGTTCTATGGGAGGGTAGACACAGTCAAGGGGATACAGGATTTAATGGAGGATCTGGCTAGGCTGGAGAAATGGTCAGGCATTTGGCAGTAGCAGTTCAACGCTAAGAAATGTAAGGTTGTGCACCTGGGTGCCAGGAACCAAGGAGCCAGTTACTGGCTGGGGGGAGTGCAGATGACAGTCTCAGAGGAGGAAAAGGACCTTTGAGTGATGGTCAGTAGTGATACGAAAGACTCGGCACAGTGCCTCAAGGCAGAAGCCAAAGCAAATAAAATGATAGGCTGTATCACCAGAGGAATCACCTCTAGGAGGGAGGAAGTTATTCTGCCACTGTACAGGTGACTGGTGAGGCCACACCTGGAATACCGTGTACAGTTCTGGTGCCCATATCTGAAGAAGGATATCAAACTACTGGACGGGGTCCAGTGGAGGGCAACCAAAATGATCCTTTGAATAGGGGACAGAACATATGAGGAGAGGCTGAGGGAGCTTAACATGTACTCCCTGGAGGATAGAAGAGTGAGGGGAGACATGATAGAGACCTTCAGGTATCTTAAGGGCTTAAACAAGGCTGGATCGGAAGGCATCTTTAACTTAAGAAAGGAGGGTACAACAAAGGGGCATAGCCTGAAACTAGTGAGGGATAGATTTAAGAAGGAAATGAGGAGACATTTTTTCACTGAAAGGGTGGTGTCAGGGTGGAACGAGTTGCCAGAGGAGGTAGTTGCGGCAAATATGGTGGCTAGTTTCAAGGGGGGTGGGATAGGGTGAAGAAGAAAATTAGAACAGGAGGAGTTGTTATGGGGATGTGGAAGGGGGGAGGGTACTAGGGGTGGGATGGTTGACTCCAAGGGGAGTAGGGAGGGGAGCAGCTCCAGGAAACAAAACTAAGCTGCACACTCAAGTAGACTTGATAGACCTTTACGGCCTGTTTCTGCTGGCAAATTCATATGTGCGTATGTTCATAACTAATTTTACTCAATTTCCTTTCAAGCTTGCATTTTTGAAGGGGGGGTGTAAATCAGGAAATTTAACCTGATACAGTTTAATTCAACAGAGTTTGCTTTGTTAGACTTAAGTGTATTAGACTGTTTTCACTGATGTATAATTAAATGCACTTATGCACACTGGTGCTTTTATTAGCCATATATTACACTTTATTATGTGGATAGATAAAATGGTGAGCTTTAAATGCTATCCTTGCTCTTGGAATAAAGACTAAACTATGGTTTATTTATTTATCTATTTGAGTTTTGGTAACCGGGTAAGACCACTGAGACAATTACAGTCCCTTTTTCAGGGTGGACCCGGGGTACAATGAAGCATTACAAGTTGTACAGAGATACAGTGCCGTATAGCAGCAAGCAATGACAGTAGCAACAACAGTGTAAGGCTAGACAACGACACTGTGGCTACATACCTATAAGTGCTATATACATCAAGAATAGGCTATACAAAGGTAGTTTGTAATGTCTGCCACAATAGGGAATTAAGTACTGTCAGTTAAGATTGACAGGCTAGGGTGGGGAGGAGAGGGAGGGAGAACCGAGTGAGGGGGTAGAGGTAGAGGTCAAGCGAGTTAGGCAAAGCAGGGGGCTTCAGTAGAAGCAAGAGCAGGAGGATGAGGCTGCAAGGAAGGCAAGCAGGTTGGACTTGAAAAGAGGAATGGCGGGACTGGTTAGGATGTGAGGAGGGAAGGAGTTCCAGCCATAAACAGTAGCAAAAAAGAAAGCCCTCCTGGTGAGGGAAAGGTGAAGATTGGGGAGAACTAGCAGGGGAAGGGAGGAAGAGCAAAGGGAGTGAGGTGCTTGCCTTGGGTAAATCAGATCTCTAAGGTGGGGGGAGTAAAGAGGTGGACAAGTTTAAACATGAGACACATGGAGAGGTATTTCAATTTAGCTTAATAAGGTAACCATCCTAGAGAGGAGAGAACATCACAGTGATGAGATCGGGAGTTAGACCCCAAGGCGAACCTACCAACCCTATGGTAGGCCTGGGAGAGGAGGGAGGGAGAGAGATGAGATATTAGCAGAGAGTAGCATGGGGGCTCCATAGGTTAGGAGGGGGATAAGGGAAGAAGAGGCAATTCTTAGGCAGGAGGCAGAGGTGAGATACGGGCGAATCCAATAAAACAGGCCAAGCTTCTGATTCATGGTTTTAACTACTGTATGCTGGAGATGTGAATACTTAAGGAGAGTGAGGGGTCCAGGGTGAAGCCCAAGTATTTGAAGGTAGGCACTGTCTCCAAGGTCTCTCCCAAGAACGATGTAATGTTGCGAGTAGGAGGGGCATGTTTGAGGGTGGAACGGTGGGAGAAGAGCATACATTTAGTTTTTCTGGTATTGAGAATGAGGTGTTTCTGGAAGAACCAGTCCTTGAGAGAGATGAAATCCATGGCAAGTTCATGATTGATTAGGTCAAGGATCGGTAGATGATTGCGTCATCTGCATAAAGATGTACCGAGGCACCACCACAGAAGCTAGGGGAGAGCGTTAATGAAAAGTGAGAACAATAATGGCTCCAAAATGGATCCCTGAGGCATGCCGTTGGTTATTGGTCTAAGTTCTGAGAGGGAGTCAGCCCATTTGACTCTTTGGGAGCGACAGGACAGGTAGCTTGTTACCCAGTTTAGGGCATTTTTATCCAGACCTGTGGCATGTAGTTGGTGGAGCAGAAGACCATGGTTTACCAGGTTGAAAGCTTTAGTGAGGTCGACGAAGATGGCACCTGTGATGCAACCCTTATCCATGACATGAAATATATTTGTTGTCACTTTTATTAGGGCCTTTAGGGTACTATGGTTCCTTCTGAAACTATGTTGATGGGGGGGATAGCAGGTTGTGGGATTCCAGGTAGTCCTGAAGGTGGTTATAGAGTATATGCTCCTGTATCTTTGTCAGATGACAGAGGATGGAAATGGGTCTATAGTTATTGACAACAAAGCCGCCCCCTCCTTATGCATGGGGACTACCACTGCCACCTTCCACTTATCGGGTACTGAGTTGGAGATTAATGACCGATTGAAAAGAGCTCTAACCGGGTGAACAAGGGCTGCAGAGCCCAGTTTAAGAAATGTTTCCTGTAGGGAGTCATGCCCGGCTGAGCTCTCTGGATCTAGTTGTGAGAGAAGTTTTTGTACCTCTTTGATAGTGGCAAGTTTTAGGTGGAACTCGGGGCGATCCACGGGGGTAGTTATGGGATGCATGGCAGAGTTCGGTGGGGATGGGTGCTGGAAGAGTGCAGTATATTTGTGCAGATCTGTAAAAAATTAATTGAAGCCGGAGGCTATGGAAGTAGAATCCGTTAGGCCTGCGCCGTTGGCACTGACTGAGTTCGGGGTAGAAACAGCTTTCCCTTTCAATAGGGAGTTGATTGACTTGCTGCCAGAACTTCTTTGGGTTGCAGAGGTGTTCTGTTTGAAGGGATTTAAAGTAGCATCACTTGGCTTTGTGCAGGGAATGCTTGTATTTATTCCTGAGGTGTCTATAGACTTGCCAGTCTGAGGGGAGTTCACCTGTCTTGTAGGCCCACCAAGCCTTATCACGACGGGACATGAGTGCCTGGATCTCTTTGGAGAGCCACGGAGCCATGACACCCTTGAACCTGCACTTTTTCAGAGGGGCATGTTGGTTAACTAAATGAGTGAAGGTTGACATAAAGAAGTCTAGGGCATGGTTGATATCGGGGAGTGAGTTGATGGGTCGCCAGTCCATAGTACTGATGGAGGTGATAAAGCTGCCTACGTCAAACCAAAACATGTCATGGACTGTGGATATCTTTTGAGGGGGGTTAGGACAGTTGTTTCTCCACACACAAAAGGTGGGGAGTGATCACTTATACAGTCAGAGAGTACACCCACTGCTCTGATCCCTAGTGGACAATTAGTGACCATCCAATTCAGCGGCATGTGTTTACCAGACTTGGAGTTGATACATGTAGGGTGCTGGATAAGTTGAGTTAGGGAAGAGTCAGCCAGCATGGCATGCCATTTCACAGCATCTGGTTGCAGCCAATCATGGCTAAAGTCCCCACATAGAATGAGGTCATGGTCAGGGAGATTGGGTAGGGAAGCTAGGTTGTACATGGTAAACCCATGGTAATACATAGTCAGCGCCCATGGTTATTCGTGGTTTGTCCATCATTTTAACCATGGTCATCCTTGGACAACTGCTGACAGCAAATGGCCCACGGACAGACAATGGATGACAATGGTCAATAACGTTTAAGATTTACTCAGGTTGATCAGAATCATACATGGTTATCCATGCTTGTTAATTTCAGATGTTTCCTGTGTTATAAAACAAATATCATAGCTCAGGTAATTTTATTTTTACCAACAAATGTAACATTTTGCATTGCATACATATCCACATATACTTTCAAAATAGCATTTATTTACTTACCCATAGATGCTGGTGTTTCTCCTTCTAATAGGGTCTCTCGTATTTCATAACTGATAAAATGAGTGACCTGCAGTAATTGCTGTTTATACCACCATAAAATGAATCTCTTTTTTTAAAATGTGGTGAGTTCTCATATTACATTTATATGCTGTAATAATTAATTTCCTTCATAAATTTGCAAAATAATGCTATTATTGTATTAGTTTGAAGCCTCAAATTCTATATTTGGATGTTAAAGAAATTATGCAAAGTTGGTTGCTATCCCTTGCTCTTTTGACCATGGAGAAAGCATGATCAAACATAGACTTAACATGGTCAGTCATGGTTGACCGTGGTGTGTCCGGTTCTGTAAGTGGTGGAAGAGAACAAATCAGGACAGGGACTAGGAGTGATAGTGGTGAGGCAGAGGCTATGCCTGAGAGATGGACTATGGCTTGATGTTCAGTAACCTGTCAAAAAAAAAAACAAAAAAAAACATGATTCATTAGTGCCCAAAAGTCAACTGCTTCATGCCCACTGCAAGCAGCAGCTTTCTTGGTAAGCCCCAGTCCTCCAGTACATCCCATGATGAAGGCACCATGAGCAAACCAGAAGCATACAGTCCTCCCACTATTTATTCTTCAAGTACTTTGAGGTTCCCTCCCAACCTATGATGATTTAGATACACTACCTCCTAGATTCCCCTTCCATTCTAGACATTCCACAGGGTGATGCCAAGATGCTCCTCCATCTGCCATATACTATTGTAACAACCCAGACCCCTACTATGGGGGAGGGGATTGTTATGCACCATGAGCATGGTAGTATTGGGAGTGTCAGTCCTCCATTGGGATCATATCCTAAATTCATGTGCCTGCACTTGCCACTAACTAAATACAACTAACCCCTACCTTGACAAGGGACCCTGTCCTGCCCCCCCCCCCCCAATTTTTCTCGTGACCTGCTCTTGCCACTAACTAACCACAATCTAGCTACAACTATGTGACTATGGACCCTATCCCCTCTTCCTTCCTGCCCCCCCAACCCCTCTCAGTCAGGGACCTCCGACCTGCATGACCTGCTGCTTCATTGTTATTGCATGGCCTTAACGGTGTAATGAGCGCTGTAAACTACTGCTTATTGTATTTTATTGTAACCTTGTTTGTATGGTATTTTAACCTTGTCTCTCCTTGAAGTGGAGCCTTTGTAAAAAAAAATGAGTCTCTGACTCAAAGATTTGTAATTCCAATACTGTGTAATAAATAACAAAAATAAAGTATTGTTTATAAAGTATGTGCCATAGGTGTGGTACAGTAGAACAGTTTATACAGCATGCGCCATGTGCACTGCATAGTTTTCACAGCATGCACTATGGTATGTGCATGGTAGTGTAGTTTGTACAACTTGCACCATGTGCATGGTAGAAAAGTTTATATAGCATGCACTGTGTGCATGGTAATGTAGTTTATACAGCTTGCACCATGTGCATGGTAGAACAGTTTATATAGCATGTACTGTGTGCATGGTAGTGTAGTTTATACAGCTTGCACCATGTGCATGGTAGCATTAGTTATACAACTTGCACTATGTGGGTGTTAGTACAAATACACAACAGACACCATGTGGGTGGCACCATATGCATGGTACAGTAAGTAGTTTACATCATACTACATGCACCATATACATGGTACAATAAGTAGCATAGTTTATGCAGCATGCACCATGTGGATGGTAGCATAATTTCTATAGCACACACCATATACATGGCACAGTAAGTAATTTAGTTTATACAGCATGCACCATATATGTGGTAAAGTAAGTAGTATAGTTTATACAGCATGGCCATGTAGCTAGTAATATAGTATATACAGCATGCACTGTGTGCGTATTAATATAGTTTATGCAGCATTCACCCTATGTATGGTACATTAAGTAGTATACTAGTTTATGCAGTGTTTACCATGTGTGAGGTAGGATAGTTTATACAACAAGCACTATGTGTGTGAAAGCATAGTTTATAGAGCATGCACCATATGGTGTTAGTATAGTTTATACAGCATGCACCATGTGTGGGGTATTATTGGTTAGTCTCAATCAATAATATATCATTACTGCACAGAGACCACTCTTACAGTTTTAAGAGTGGTCTCACTTATATCCTTAGTACATCAGGACTGCTCACCTTTGGTTTGTGGTTCTCCTACCTAAGAATGCACTTGATACCACTCTTACAACCATAAGTGTGGTCTCAGCAGCTGTGTTAACATTCAGTACAGTGTATACAATATGTACCATGTGCATGGTAGTATACGTTATACAGCGCGTGCCATGTGCATGTTAGTATGTAGCATGCACTGTGTGCATGGTAGCAACCGTTATGGATTATACTATTTTAGGAACATAAAATTGTATAATCCATAATGTATGCTACCATGCACACAGTGCATACTATATTTTAGCATGCACATGGCACGTGCTGAATAAAGTATACTGCCATGCACATGGTACATACTAGTGGAGATTCAGCTACAGCTATAGAAGGCTAAAGGCTCAGTCTCTCCCTGGGGCAGATCTAGAATTTTTTTTAAGAGGAATGTATTTTCTCCAAAAAGTGTAAAATGTTCCATTTTAAAACTCAGAGTAGGATAAAATAGCACATTTGGGCAGGCTTATGGGGGTAGGTAGGTAGTGGGGGCTACTTTGCTACATAACTGGGTCCATTAGTGGTCTTTCCATGAGGGTACCCTTTGCATAGTGCAGTGACCCACCACCAGACTGCCATGAAGTTGTATCGAAGTCATCTGGAAAATCAGGGATTTACCTTTCTCCCAGTTGCAACATCGGTGCTGATGCTCCGCTGTACATGGAGGAGAGATTCCCCTACTTGGTCTTAGGATCTCCCTTGAAAAAGAAAACTTGTCTTTCCCAAAGAGTTTTACTGATCTTAAAGAGTTGCTGGACAAGGTAACAAGCTGAGAGAAGGTTGATATACACAGAGCGAAAAGTCGTTAGAAACACCTCACTCCGCTAGCATTCTTGGTTGCTTACACAAAGAAGGGATAACATATTTCCATTACTAATATTATTCCCATTCTGTGCACTAGTATCTAAATACTATTTCAGAACTCAGAAAGGGGTGGGAACCAAATGTGTTTTTCACAAAATACCAAACCGAGCCCGCATGAAGCAGATAGATGCCATTTGTCTGAGAAGGCTGCTTTCTTTGTTGTATCTACCTTCCCCCTCTTTCAGATACTGAATTCAATATACAAAAAAGAAATAACTCCATCACACTGGAATATAATTTTCTGTGTCTGGATAAAGGAAAGGGATTCGAGGTAATTGCTTGCCTTCCTCATTGTTCTCGGCTGCCATGGGGAGATTCATAGAGCATCTGAGGAGATTATTTTTTTCTCACTCTCCCCCTCCCCCAACCCCCCTCTTCATGCTTATTTCACCCTAGGAAAAAAAGTAATTTGTCTGTTTTATTTATGATGCAAGGAAGGCCCGGTGAATGCGTCAGGATAACCTGACACTGGTCAAACTGTCTGTCAGAGAAGAAGTAGTACCTTCATACTTCAACGAGCTCATATTTTAACTCTCTCACAGCCTCTTCTCCATGCCAGGGCTTCCTACTTAGCAGCCCACTTTACATTTGTTTTCTTGTTAGCACCCTGATGCATAGATTAATTCATACAAGAGTTCAACTGGCTTGCATTTGGGCAGATTTGAACTCTACTTATTAATTTGGGCATGTTCATGTCAGTGATTAAATTAAAATGCTATAAAATTGGTAGTGGTGGTGGTTTGGATGTGGGGGATTGCAGCAGAAGTGAGCAAGGGGTTAATCCCTTGGTATTACACCCTGAGAAACTGATGGTCATATTTGGAGATAAGATTTTTTTTTAGGATACTCTGCTACTCTGCTGCCTGGCAGTTTTTGAATGGCAGTGTCTGTTGTTGACTAATCAAGACTCTGATCCAGACTCTGATGTGGGAGAGACAACCATAATTATTGTGGAGAGATAGCTGAAGGTGTACAGAGCTCCCTTGCTGCAGAGTTTTATGCGATAGCTGGGGGTCTACAAAGCTCCCTATCTGCAGTGTTTAATGCAATGTTTGAAGGCCTGCATAACTATATTACTGCAGTCTATGATGCAATATCTGAGGGTCTCAATACCGCTGTTACTGCTGCCTTTAATGTGATATCTAAGGGCCTGCATAGCTATTGCTGTAGTTTTTAATGCGATGTTTGAGAGTCTGTGCTGCATAAAATTTCTTTAACGCAATATCCAATAGTTTACACAGCTTCCTTATTGAATAATTTAATGTGATACCTGAGGGCCTGCATAGCCCCCTTACTGGGAGGCAGTATAGCGCAGTGGTCTAAGGCTCTAAGCTACAAATCTGGTGACATCCAGCAGACCAGATCAGACCTGGGTTTGAATCCCACAGCTTCCACTTGCATACTGTGTGACCCTGAGCAAGTCACTTAACCTCCTTGTGCTCCCAGGTCGCTCCTGTAAAAAAGCTTTCAGCTTAGTGTGCTATACCTGGTTAAACAACCAAAATAAATAAAAAAACTGCAGTATTTAATGTGATATCTAAGGGTCCCACACTCCATGTAGCCCCATTACTGAAGTGGTTAATGCAATGTTTAAGGGTCTGAATAACTTTGCTACAGTACTGCAGTCTTTATTGTAATATCTGGAGGGCTATATAGCTCTCGTACTGCAGTGTTTATTTTTAATGTAATATTTGAGGTTATACATGGCTGCCTTACTACAGTGTTTAATGTGCTATATGAGTACCTGCATAGCTCTCTTACTGCAGGGTTTAATGCATATGTAAGGGTCTGCATAGCTCCTGTATTACAGTGTTTAATGCAACATCTAACTATTTAAAGGTTTACATCACTCCTTAGTGCACTGAATATTGTGAGGGTCTACACAACTCCCTTAACAACATTGTTTAACGCAATATGTAAGGTTCTGTTTACAGTAGATCCCTTACTGCAGTGTTTAATGCAACATCTGAGAGTCTGTATAGCTACCTCACTGTAGTGTTTTATGCATGATCTGAGGTTCTATGTAGCTCACTTACTGAGGTCTTCAATGCGGTTTTGTTCCAGTGACCTCTCAGACCTCAGTGATGGCAGGCAGGGCAGGTTTCCACCTTCTGTGGTCACTCTTAACTCTAGTTCAGTATTACTGAAGTAAAAGAGAGCAATTGTTTGCTAACACTTCCTGTTCTCTTCACTCCTACCTTTTCTCCCTTCTCTCACCACCCCTCCCTCCTCTAACATTCCCTTCCCTTCTCTACCCCTCCTCTTACCTTCTGTACCCTCTTCAAACCTTCCCTTCCCTCCTAACACGTTCCTCCCTCCTCTCTCCTTTCCTCCCCTCCTTGCCTTCACCTCCTCTCACATTCCCTCCCTTCTCTACCCTCCTCTTACCTTCTGTACCCTCTTCAAATCTTCCTCCCTCCTAACACGTTCTCCTCCTCCTCTCCTTTCCTCTCCTCTGCCCTTCACCTCCTCTCACATTCCCTCCCTCCTGTCCCTTTGTCTCCTATCACTTTCTTTCCCTCCTCTCTTTCCCACCTCTCATCTTCCCTCCTCTCATCCTCCCTCCCCTCCTCTCACCTTTCCTCCCATCTCATCCCCTCCTCCTACTCAATCTACTCTGCTGCCTTGTGCAATTTCTCTAGCCCTCAATCCAGCACCTCTTTTGGCCAGACAGCTTTCTCCGCTCAGTTACCCCCTCTCTGGAATAGCTTCACTATCACCACCCCGGTTATAGTTAAGGGCAATTTCCCTCTAAGTGACATCACAAAGTTATTAAAATGGTGGCAACAAAGTATGAATAAAGGGCAGACTTAGCTATCAATATATCTGGATGTCTGTCTACTGCAGTTAAACCCAGTACCTCATTAAAAGGAAATTCTCATGGGCCCTTAGACTATCGTGACCACTGTTCATGCTTCTTCAGCACCCGCCACCCCACCTTCCCCCCTTCCCCAACTCCCAGTCCAGTGAGTTTCCCTAATAGTCACTACTAATGCAGGCTGCCTGACTATGCCCCTTCACACCCCACCATTTACTCTAGCATGTCTTCTCTGCTCAGCCTCCCCTTAACCCCCCATTTCTCCCTATACCTTATCACCCTTCTTCCCCCACCCTTCACCTCCACCGCAGTACCTACCTCTCTCTCGTACCTACTTTCTTCACCCCACTGCCAGCTATCCCCGTCCCTCTGAACTACTGACAAGGCACTCTGTGGCTGCTTATTCCCCCCTCCACCCTCATAAAGTGTTTTCCTTGTTATTTTAACTAGTACCTATGTTTTAAGTTATTCTGTTAAGTTCTGAATCCAAGCTGTATTGCTCATTGTGATGTACCTTTGCTTTCTCCTATTGTACTTTGTCTTGCAATCTATGATGTGGAACCTTTGTAAAAGAGCTTGCACTCAAAGGTCTTTTCCGAATCACTAAATAAATAAAATAAATACCCCTTTTTGCTATCTGCACATTTTGCATTCACCAACCTGTTACTAGTTATAAATTTTCCCAAGGACTTTCAGTTTCATTTTTGGAGGACTCTGCCGGTTGACTAAAGCAAGGAATCTATTCACTACTGTGTGTAATACCTCTCTCTTTTGAGAGGGGCTTGTGCTCCCTTTAGGGACCCCTTCCTCTTTTTATTGGCTGCCCCCAGAGTTTAGGTGTTTTTAGTGCTCGGGGGGGGTGCAATTCTCACTTTCTGCCATGTGGTGGCAGCAAAGAGCATAGTTTTAGGGTATAAATAGACAGTTCCGAAATATTTGACTGGTGGCTGTGCAGGAAAAAGGAGGGACTGGCGGGCACTGCGGGGCAGTGCGGGATGGGGACCCCCAGGTGGGGAACCCCTCCACTTTAGGCAGGTTGCAGCGATGAGTTGGGTCCCCTGGGTGAGCATCCATGGGAGGGCACAGAGTGAGGCAGCTGTCACCATTTTCTGGGGTCTTGGGCCCTGGAGGATCAGTGGGATGGAGTTGTTAGGTTGTAAGGAGGTGCAGGATTGGTAGGTCTCCGAGGGAAGGATCTTTAGGCCCTGGTAGGTGTGTTTGTGTGCCTGTGTCGTCAGGGATGCAGTAGATGGTGGCAGGGCCTCTGCAGCCTGGCATAGCAAGATGGCCCAGGAGCACTGGTGAGAGGGTTGAGGGGATCCTCTACCCGTGTAAAGGGCCTGTTTGGAGAGACAGGCCTCAGGGCTGCCAAACTTTGCCGAGTGGGCCGCTGAGCACCCTTGAGGTCGCCCCTTGTGCTGGTTGCACTTATCAGGCAGCATGTAAGGAGGGCTGTGGGTATGATCTTCAGTTAGCTGCCTAAAAAAAATTGGAGCCCTGCCCCCCCCCAAGAAGTAGGATTCCATTTGTATTCTGAGTATCACTTTGGGGGACTAGGCAGGACCGGGGAGTGACCTGGGTGAGAGGAGAATGGAGTATGGTGCGGTGGGTCCTGCTGTTACCGCACCATCCGTGTCCCTGTGAGGAAGGAAGTAAGAGCCAGGGAACAGGGTTTGGGGAGAAGCTGTACACTTTCCCAGGGAGAGAAAAATGGAAAGTCCCCATTTGTTCAAGCAGTGAAGTGTCAGGTACTTACCAGTGCCCATGGAAATCTTTGGAGCTTCACGGTCTGAGATATAAAGGTCAAGCTATCCCTGAAGGAAAAATCTGGCTGCTGTATAATAGCTGTTAGAAGAACTTGCCCTGCCTATTTCGACTGCCTTTTCCTGTTGTATAAATGTTAGCCCCAATGGAGCTGAGAAATTTATCTTTAAAGCATACTGGACCCCTGTAGCCCTTGTAATCATCTGGGTACAGGAGAAATAAAATATTGCTTTAGGAAAAAAATAGGAGTCTGTCTTCATTTGTAGAAAAGGATTCCAATGAAATGTTAATCCTTGAGTTTTAACTTTCAAAAGAGCTCATTTTCCAGGGGAGCCCCAAGTAAAGCCTACACCTCCGTTAGCCCAGGACCAGGGGGATCCTGGTTGACAAAGAATGAAGACATCCAGAGCCTGGAATCTCTGGTGGAGTTTGGGGTGATTTTTGGTGTTTGCTGCCAGGGTTCCTGGAGTTTCCAGCCACTGATGAAGACAACTTCAGGTTAGCCAAAATTTTAATTCTATGCTTCGAACCTGAGGATTGTCTGGTGAAATTTCTATGCTGTGGGCCCCCTTCCCTGGAACATCGGCCACCCCTAGACATCAGGCAGGGGAGTGGCCACATGTGTAACAGTCACTGCTGGGAAGGGTGACAGGACAGGTGGGAACAGGTGTGTAACACACTATCTAGAGTAAGGGTTAAAAAGGTTTATGATAAGCAAAAAGGTGGGAATATGTGAAACATCGTATCTAGGGTAAGGTTAAAAAAAGGTTAAGTAATCAAAAATGTGGGAATAGGTGAAACACCTCATCTAGGGTAGGGGTAAAAAAGGGACTAGAGTAAGCAAAACAAAAACAAGCAAGGTAAACAATAGTTATGCTGGGAGTGATGCAGTGCAGTGGATGTGGGGTGGCAGTTTTCAGGGAGACTTTCTGGAGGCTACAGTGTTGCCCTAACTGCGTGCACCTGTCTGGGCTGAGGGTGGAGGTTACTCATCTCCAGGCTGAGTTGACTAGGATTCGGGAGGCTTCCACCCCTACCCAAGGACCACCAAGTCTGCCACCACTGCCTCAAAGGTTGCCAGAGAGGAGGGGCAACTTGGCTACAGTGGGCTTGGGAAGGGTGAGGGTGATGGGACAGAGGTATATCACCCAAATGCTTCCACTGTTCAAGTCATATGCTGTTCTGGCAGGGCAGGACTGTTCATGGAGGCGCCCGCAGTAGTGGCCAGGGAGGATGTGGGGATCCTCCATACGGGAGGCCCCAAAATGGGTGTTACTGGACTCCAGAGGGGGGGGAAGAAGCAACTCCTGGTGAGGACTCATTTATTAGGGGGATAGCTTTGTGGACAGGGAGAGGGAGGTTAGGTGCTTACCTGGCACCAAGGCTCAGAGGGATGGGAAGCAGATCCTGGAGATCGCTAGGGCAGCAGGACAGGAGGGGGAGCTGGATGTCATTGTCCACCTAGGGACCAATGGCCTGGTTAGGGATGAGGTTAGAAGAGTGCAGGAGGAGTTCAGAGAATTGGGGAAGGGTCTTAGGCAGGTAGCACGCTCAATGGCATTTTCTGAGGTGTTACCTGTCTATGACAGAGGGGAGGCTAGGGTTCTTTATACCAAGAGCTTCAACCAATGGTTGAAGGATTGGTGCAGAGGAGGGCTTTGGCTACATTGGGGACTGGAATCTCACCTGGAGAGGTAAAGACCTATACAGGGGAGATGGCCTGCATCCATCTGAGAGGGGAGCCACAGTCCTCAGTGAATGGTTTAAATATTACATTGGCAAGCATTTAAACTAGCCAAAGTGGGAAGGCGGAAGGAATCAGGGAGACATGAACTGTCCACCCCCACAAACTGAAGTAGTCAACAGTGAAAACCCTAAGGGAGGGAAATCCCTAAGGGTGTCTAATAGCAGGACAAGTAGAATGGTCGAAATGGGTGGGTTTCTTTTCTGGTAAAGCTTCTGTTGACAATGTCTGCAAATTAACCCACATTTTTCATGTGGCGAGCTCTTCCTCTTTCCCTATGGCCTTAATTTCTCTTGACATGGAAAAGGCCTTTGACAGAGTTGACTAGACATTCCTGTTGACCCTACAAAGGATTGGCTTCCCTCCCTTGTTCCTACAGTTTCTTCAAGTGATCTATTCCTCTCCCACGGCCAAAATATACTGTAACGGTGTGTTTTCCTCTCCTTTCTCTTTGTACACAGGCACACGCCAAGGCTGTCCCCTCTCTTCCTTTTTGTTTAATCTATACCTAGAACCTCTCATCAGGCACCTAAAATCTTCACCTAACATAATGGGCATCCCCGTTGGGAGTTTCACACCATCTCCTTCAGTTTATGCTGATGACATCCTCCTTCACCTGTCCAATCCTGTTTTCTCTCTCACAGAAGTCTTAGAAATAATTAATGTATTTGGTAAGTACTCAAATTATAAATTAAACCTCAACAAGACAGATATACACCCTCTCAATCATTTAACATTCGGACAGGATTTCGCCCTGTTTGGTATGAAGTGGTCCCCATGTTGCCTTAAATACCTGGGTATACATTTAACCACTGACCCATCTTTAAGTCAGAAACTAAATCTAGAACTTCTGAGCACCCTTCAGCAAGATCTATCTAGGTGGAAGTGCCTTCCTCTGTCATTTTGGGGTAGAATTAATGTCATTACGATGAATGTTCTCCCCAGACTATTTACCCCTTAAATATGCTTAATACCTGGCTTCCTGTTTCCTTCTTCAAGCATATGCATTCCATCATTACCTCATTTATTTGGCTGGATAAGGCTCCCAGATGTTCATACCTTAAATTGGGGTTACCCAAAGAGGCTGGGAGTTTGAGGTTATCTAGTTTTATGCTGTATTACTGGGACAGCCACCTCTACAAATGTGGGAAATGGCTCTCTGCTTCTCTACCACCATCAGTAAGCGAAAACATCCCCATCTGGTTACAAATAGAAATCGAGTAAATAACCAACTGTAAGCTGAGCCCTGCTGCTATTCTCTTTTCCCCTCCAAAGATTGTTCCAAAGACGTTAGCTCCCTCTCCAGTCGGTACTTCTATTAAAGTCCTCTCACAACTCACTGAATATCTTAAAATGTCTCCTTCAAAAGACTTTTCTCAGCCTATTTTCTCCAACTTAAACATTAAAATAGGTGGACACCCGATATCTCCTACTTGGCTCCTGGTACCTCCAGAGCTTAACATATCAGACTGCTATGCTCAGACATTCGTTTTGACCTCTCAAGAATTATTAACCAAATTTCACCTGGCACCATCTAACATATTGAAGACCTACCAATTAAGACACCTTTTAGCACAACAGTTCGGTCTCCTACTGAAACCATCTCTGGGGACTTTCTCCAGTAGACTCAGGATTTTGCCTCCAAGCCCCATGGTGTTTCCCTCCTTTACATACATTTGCTTACCAATCTCCAATCTTATTCTTCGGCAGGTTCTAAGACTTGAGTATCTCTCATACCAGACCTGGAAATCAACTGGGCACGACTTTGGGAGGGTCAATATACCTATTTATCCCAAGACCAGTTTAGACTAACCCAATATCATATATTAAACAATATGTATTATACCCCAGTCAAAATAACCAGAAAGGGCTGCCTCCCTTCTTTTACCTACACTAGATATGGCACAGCGGAGGGTACCCTATTACACGTTCTCTGGTCGTGTGAGAAGGTGTCTTCCCTGTGGGCACAAATCGAAGATCGACTGGACACCCTTTTAGGCCTACAAGGGCTTTTTTCCCCCAGAATCTGTATTCTAGGTGATTATTCACAGATTCAGGTTAAAGAAAGGAGATACCACATGGCCCTTATTTCATTAGACAGTAGTCCTTAGACACTGGCTGGACCAAGCACCCATCACATATAACGAATGACTGCATGAGCTCTCTTTTTCCCTACGAACAGAACATTTAATTGCCAGCCTACACCACCGGAAGCCTTTATTTAACAAAAAATGGGGCAAACTATATGCCCTTTATCTAAATTAGCCCCTTTCTAGATGTCCCAGGCACCTCATTGAAAACAGACGGATCACATATGTCTTAACCTAGGTGTCACTTTATGATGTACCTACTCTTGGATCCTATAATACACTCCACATATGGCGAGGGGAAGGGGCAGGATGGGCTGGGGTGGGGGGGATTTATGTTTGTTTGTTTGTTTTACTCCCATCTTCATGTTTTTGGATGCAATGTGTATGTGCTGTGTGTTGTTTATATAAAATTCAATAAAGTTCTCTTAATTTGAAAAAAGAATGGTAGAAATTAGAAGGGGTGGGAATGAAAGCAGAAGAGATAAGGAGAATAGGCAAAAGGGAAAAAGGAGGACTGACAAGAAGGGTAATAGAAGAATTTGGAAGGCCATGTGCACAAATGCTCTAAGTCTGAGAAATAAAATCCTGGACCTTGTGGCCATTATGGCAGAGGCTGACCTGGACACTGTCGCCCTCACCGAGTCATGGTGCGATGAGAACCATGATTGGGATATAGCCATACCAGACTATACTCTGTTCAGGGAGGGTAAGAATGGGGGAGAAGTGTCTCTTTATATAAAGGATAACAAATGCTATAGATACACAGGGAATACAGGGATGGGCGGAGGCACTGTGGATTACTCTGGAGACAGGTAATGCAAACACTATTCACACTGGTGTAATCTACAGACCTCCAGGATGGGGGGGGTGGAGAAGGTACTGGTGGAAACCATCCAAAAGATGGTGACCAAGGGAGAGGTGCTGCTTGTGGGGGGACTTCAATCTTCCGAATGTGGATTGGAGCATCCCAGGTGCAGCTTCAGCTAGGAGCAGGGACATCCTGGACTTCCTTCAGGGGGCATTCCTCAGGCAACTAGTAAGGGAGCCCACTCTTGAGGGAGCAGTGTTGGACCTGGTACTCACCAACGGGGACAGCATTGAAGATGCCGAGGTGGGTGACAACCTGGGGTCTAGTGATCACCGTATGGTGTGGTTCAGTACAACTTCTGGATCTGAGGCAGCATGGATTCACCAGGGGGAGGTCATGTCAAGCAAATCTGATAGATTTCTTTGACTGGGCGACCAGAGAAGTAGATCAGCTTGGAGCAGTCGATGTGGCCTACCTAGAATTCAGTAAGGCCTTCAACACTGTTCCACACAGGAGACTAGTAAACAAGCTGGGCAATCTGACAGTGGGGTCAAAAGTGATAAACTGAGTAAGGAACTAGTTGGGGGATAGGCATCAGAGGATGGTGGTAAACAGAGTTCACTCCGAGGAAGGGAGGGTGACCAGTGGGGTGCCACAAGGATTAGTACTGGGCTGGTCCTCTTTAATGTATTTATTAGTGACATTGCAGAGGGACTAGAAGATAAGGTGTGCCCTTTTGCAGATGAAACTAAAATCTACAATAGGGTAGACACTCGGGGGGGGTGGAAAAAATTAATAGGGATTTAGGAAAGCTTGAGGAGTGGTCAAGAATGTGTCAATTAAGTTTCAATGCAAAGAAGTGCAAAATCATGCACTTTGGGCATAGAAACTCAGGGGCTGAGTACAAGATGGGAGGGGGTGGTACTGATGACTACCAAGCAGGAAAGAGACCTGGGGTAATCATATCTGATGACCGAAAGGTGGCCAAACAGTCTGACAAGGCTGTAGGGAGAGCCAGTGGGATGCTAGGGTGCATAGGGAGGGGTATCACCAGCAGAAAGAGGGAGGGAGGTGGTAATACCACTGTATAAATCATTGGTGAGACCTCCCCTGGAGTATTGTGTCCAGTTCTGGAGACCACATCTCCGGAAGGATGTAGACAGAGTAGACACGATCCTGTGGAGGGCAACAAAAATGGTGAAGGGTCTGCACCAGAGACCATATAAGAAGAGACTAAAGGACCTCAAATGTACACCCTGAAGGAAAGAAGAGAAAAGGGGGATATTCAAATACCTCACGGGTATAAATAAGGTACAAGAGGGAAGCATTTTTCAGAGAAAAAGGTACTCAAGAACAAAGGAACATGTTATGAAGCTGGAGGGGGGTAGACTCAGGGGAAACGTAAGGAAGTACTTCTACATAGAAAGAGTAGTGGGTACATGGAACAGTCTTCCAGTGGAAGTGGTGGTGGCAAAAGTTGTGGTGGGATTTAGGAATGTGTGGGATAGGCATAAGGGAACCTTAGTCATTAGGAAAGGGAGGACTAAGCCGGAGATCAAGTAGGGTCTGCAGTATTACAGTAGGAGGGAAACTGGGCAGACTGGGTGGGCTAAGCATGCCTTATCTGCTGTCAAATTCCTTTTTTCTATTTTTTGTCTTTTTTTGTGTATAGAGTTTCCTTGTCAGCATCAAGACTGACTACTCTTTCCCTTTTTCCTCTAAGGCTTCCCTACCACTTCCAATTCCATAGGTACTGCTGATATTCTGTGCATTTTTTAGCCTAGTACCCCTTCCCCCAGTTGTCTGCTGGCACCTATCTGCTGTCGCTGGTGGGGGATTTGTATGTTTTGTATATTTTGTATATATGTATTCTGTGGCTATTGTAATTTTCTTTTCAGTTTAGTCATACTCCTATCTACAATCAGTGCTTGTAATTTTACCATGTGGTATCCTGTGTCACTCTGTCTTTTTTCTGTTATTTCTTTGTATCCTGTACCTTACATATTTTTACTGTTTTCACCCCTTCCCAACTTTTTAAAAAATAATTAAGAAACTGGTTTGATGTCCATAATGAATGTACTTGTTTTTCAACATAGATTTTGTATTGTCAGTTATTTTGCATTTATTGTGACCTTTGTCCTATGTGTTTTTTGTTCTATATCTGTATCTGTGATGTACAATGTTTTCTGGTAACTTGTCGCATGTGAAAACAGGCAGATATGCCTATGGTATCATGCAATATGAGCAAATATTATTGAACGGCTCATATGAGTGACTCAATAACACTGCTCATGTTGAGACTGACTGGTGGAAAAGAATGAAAGATCCTGTATAGCGAGTGTAGCAGTGAACTACACTCGCTGTGACAGGATATAGGAAGGTGTGTGGCCAAATCCTGCTAAGCTGGCCATTTGGTGTAGTGGCTAGAGTCACTACTTACAGAGCCAGCAGTTCTGGGTTCAGGTCCTACAGTAGGAGACTACATATTCTTTATTTTTTTAAGTCCCCCCCAGAGTTGATTATTTTATTTTTGGGGGAGTGTGGGGGTCATAGCCCCCTGCAAAAAAATAAATTCTATTTGTTTTTTGGGAGTTGGTGAGGACCGCCACTGTTTGCGGCAGTCTCTGTTTGTTGTGGTCACCCATTTTCTTGGGATGATATTTGCGTCACTCTTTGTGTGTGGCGTGATAAGGGACTCGCCCTTATCACATAATTCCATGCCTACAAGTGTCAAAAATTAAAAATGAAAAAAAATAAAACTTGAAAATGAGCCTTGGCTCAGTGGGCTTTTCCTGGTTACCAACTGTGTGGATTTGTGTGTATAGTACATATAGCATGTGAAAATGGAATGTAAGGGGGAGGATCTATCTACCCATCATAGCAGATATCCTTCAGTGGAGCTCCTGCTGAAGTCTGCACATTTTTCATCATCAAATGTTACTGCAATTTTTCACTTCAAAATGGGTCTTAAAGGGTAGCATGTGACCACAGGATTATTATAAAAAATTGGGAAACCCAGGACAGCAAGACTTTTTCAAGCCTAAGGGCCAGCAAGCTGACAATAAATGAAGTGGGAATGCCCAGATGATATTACATGGAGCTGGGCCTGATATGTCCTTCCAATCACTTTGAACATTAATTCATGCCTTATGTAAGTCAGTGCAGCAGTTGGACAATGATTAGCCTGTCACTGACCCTGTCCATAAATGGTTATTCTGTCATGAATGTGGTCAATGACAGGCTACCCATTTTGGAACAATCGATGGAGGTAGTTAAAACAACAGTGGGAAATGTGTTCTCCCACATGGATTAAGCAATGGCTATGGACAAGGAATAGGTGAAAGATAACAAAAATCTATGGTCTGGTACACAGCATCTGGGGAACCAGCTGAAAGCTAGAAATTTTTGGATTCTCAAGGTACCAGAAAATGTGGAAAGGGAAGATGTGGTGGCAGTTTTGGAGATCTGGGTAACTACAGCATTTGAAAAAAAGAAAAAAAGGGGGGAAATGAACATGGGCAACAAAGAACTTTCTGTTGAGAATTCCTACAGAATAACCCTCTGGCGCCCACAAGAAGATCACCCCCAAGCCATCCTGCATACTTTTACAAGTCTGAAGCTGAAAATTGACAGTTTAGCAGTCACTGAGGAATTGAGGAATCATTGACACCGATGGGGACAGGATAATATTTCTCCCCTGACTACAGTCAGTTTTACAACAAGACGACGTTGGAAGGAATTCAATATAAAGAGGAAGAAACTCAGAGAGCTTGAGATCCCTCATAGCTTTCTCCCACTGGCCAAACTTTGAGCTACCATGAAAGGTTATATACATATGTTCTCAGAGAAGGACATGGGGTACTCAATGATAAAAGCTGGAGATGGAGAGGGTAGTGGCAGTGGCTCATACTGAAGACCACACTGAGGATGACGATTCCAATTAAACAGGAGGCTGCTAAATTGTTAATCAGTGCAGATCACCTGCTTCAGAACTTTTTCATTTATTTAAACTGTAAGCAGAGTGGCAGAACTGCCATTTTTCACAACAACCAGCATACAAAAATAACATATACACATACAACTATAGAAGTTGACAAATATTATTTAAAACATGAGCAATCTGAACAATCCATGAAAAAATTATATAGGTTAGATTTGTATATAGTCAACTTTTCATACCCTCAAATAGATTCCAGAAAATTATTATAACAGTTAATAGCTTTATATTTAAATGCCATTTGACCAAATGAGGATAACAATGAACAGTGGAGCGGCAAAAATAAATATTTTTTGTGTTCTGGTAAAAGAAAATTGTTGGTACTTCTTGAAAACATTTCCAATACTGAATTTGGCAATAAACCTAGCAGTCTCTTATGAAGAAAAAATGATGATTTATAGTTGAAATGATCTTTAAGGGACAAGCAACCTAATTCCCTGTAGAAAGCATAGAGATGAACCAATGTACCCATTCCAGCAGCAAATCTACAGATAGAATTACATAATGTATTCAAACTACCAAAAAGTTTTTCACTCACAGAAAAATAAAAAAGACTTTCTTAATCAAATGTGGACAACGAAAGCCCAGTAGCTAATAGTTTACATGATTCCAGTATTAAAAACTGGTTTATCCTGTACAACATAGTAAGCCTCTTGTGTAAAATTTTAGTTAACTGATTTATATGGGTATCGAATGTGAAAAATGTGTCTAAATAAACATCAAAATAATAAAAACTATAGACCCTTTCAGTCAAATTACCTGTTAATGATTTGGAAATGTAAAGAATAGTATCTGTTGGAATGAGAAAAAAACACATGGATTTTTTTTTTTTTTTTTAGAATTGAAGAGTTTATGTGACAGAAACTAATAATGCATATTGTGAAATTCATTTTGAAATATTTTTTGAAGTACATTCTTGTCAGAACAAAAATAACTGGGTCATCCATATGCAAGATAAACTTTATGGAGGAACACACCACAGGCATTGTGTTTAGAAACAAAGAAACTAATAAGGGGCCTAAAATGGACCCATGGGGTACACTACACTTAACCTCTTTGTTCTCAGAGCACATACCCTCAATGACTGTACAGTGTCTTCTCCCTTGTAGATATCCTCCAAACCAAGAGACCAGACCTTCTGAGAAACTATATCTAGCCAGAGTACACAAAAGAAGTTAATCATCTACCAGATCGAGGGCCTTGGTGAGGTCCACAAGGACTGATGCCACATGGAGACCCTTATCAAGAGTTCCATGCACATAGTCTGTGAACACTACCAAGGCCGTCTCCATGTCATTCATGGCTCTGAAGCTGTGCTGTGTAAGAAAATTGTATTTTTACAAATGTTCATTAACTTGGTCAAAACCAATGTTTTCAAATAATTTAGACAGAGGTGGGAGTAATGAAATAGGATGATAATGTGAAATAACATTGCAGGATCCAGATTTATGAATAGGTGTAATGATAGCAAATTTCCATCTCTAGGATACTACTCCATAGCATAAGAAATGGTTCATTAAACATGTTAAAGGAATAGAAATAGAATCACAAGCCATGTTTATTAATTGAAAATCAATATCATTATAGCCTATAGGTTAGAGTAATGAGCTGTGAATGACATTGGTTCATCCAGGAGACCTGGGTTTGATTCCCATAACCTCCACTTGCATACTGTGTGACTCTGAGCAAGTCACTTAACCAGTCCAAAGCTCCCAGGTTGACTCTGAAAACAGGCAGTTGTGCCTAGTGGACCTTACCTGGTTAACAAAGAAATAAATAAATACATACATACATACATTTTATTTTTGAAATTGTACTTTTTCCCCTACTACTGCCTGTCAGCCCTGACCCTTCAGGGCATCCAAGAGGTCATCCTCTACCACCTGCTCACCTAATGCCTCCCAATCCCCCATGTAAGCCGCTTGCCCCTCGAGCGGGATGAGGTGGGGCAGACCTCCGCACTCCTACCTTTCGTCGGGTCTGGAGGTAGTCAGCGAGCAGTGGTAAATCCGAGGCATGCCCCAGGAAGCCCCTCCTCCTAGATCCACCAGGAGTTTTTCCACTTTTTCTCCTCCCCCACGCAGCATTAGCCCCTGATGTCAAGGTGCTAGATGCTGATGTCTACTACATGCCTGGGCCACACATCTCCCTTCTATTGGGTGCTTGCATTCCCCCAAGCCTCCACCAGGGGTTGCACAAGAGCAGTGGGCATTGACCCTCCCACCTGACCCTCCCTGGAGATGGCAAGCTGTTGTGGGACGCTCAAGCCATGCTCCCCCCGGTCGACCCACCAACGACCCGAGTCTGCTCCCAAACCCAGGTCACCTGCATGGAGTGAGGTGTGGCATTCAGCACCTCAACCCTCAGTGCCACCGGGCCAGCCTTAAATACGTAAATTTAACTCAGGGGAGTAGTACATGATGGGGGGGCAGTGATGACCACTAAACAGGAAAGGAACCTGAGGGTAATCATACCTGAGGACCTACAGGTGGCCAAACAGTGTGACAAGACAGTGGGGAGAGCCAGTGGGATGCTGGGGTGCATAGGAAGAGGTATCACCAAAAGAAAGAAGAATGTGATGATACCACTGTATGGATCATTGGTGAGACCTCATCTAGAGTACTGTGTCCAGTTTTAGAGGCTGCATTTCTGGCAAGACATAGAGTAGAGACAGTTCAGAGGAGGGCAACCAAAATGGTGCAGGGTCAGCACCAAAAGCCCTATGAGGAGAGACTAAAAGACCTCAATATGTATACCCTGGGGGGGGCATGATAGAAACTTTTAAACCCCTCAAGGGCATAAATAAGGTACAAGAGGAAAGCATCTATTGGAAAAAAAAGGATGTTCAAGAACAAGGGGTCATGATATGAGGCTGGAGGGGGGGGCAGACTCAGGGGTAACGTGAGTAAGTATTTTTTGACAGAAAGGGTAGTGGATGCATGGAATAAACTCCCAGTGGCAGTCGGGGTGGGGGCCAAAACAGTAGGGGAATTCAAGAATGCATGGGATAGGCATAGGGGAACCCTAGCGATGGGAAAGAGAGGGTAAAGCTGGAGATCAAGTAGGGTTTGTGGTATTGCAGTAGGTAAGGAAAATGAGCAGACTAGGTGGACCAAGTGGTCCTTATCTGCTGTCAATTTCTATGTTTCTGTGTTTCTAAAATCAGACTCAATGGGATTTATTTTCTGAATATATTCGGTTACCAATGAAGAGGACAAAATCCAAAAATAAAAAGGTTGTGACTGACCATTTAATTCTATTTTTTATGTTATTAGTCACTGAATCTTTGAAGTTATCCCTATAGGTTTCCAAATTACCAAAAGATCACTAAAATGTTTAGAGATTTCTACAGGGGAGTTGATTGGTTCACCATTGTCTTAGTTACTGTACATGATGTTTTTTAGTTCTTCCTGTCACTTGATTTAACATTTGCCATTCTTTTTTTGAATTTCCTAAATTATTTAACTATTTATTTTTGTCGTAGTTGATTTGAGCTAGTCTACATTCTGGCTTGCATTCATTTCTTAACTGTTTCTACTCTACTAGAAGTCTAGCATCATGACTTTCTATACTCCTTCCAGCATTTGTTTCTTCTTCTCAACATTTTTACTAACTCAGTTATCATCCACTCATTCTTGATACCCTTAACCCTCGTCTTTCCTTCCAGGAAAACTTTATTACAAATTTCAATAACTGCTGAACAAAATTTAGAGTATGCCAAATCAATGCCTTTAATGTTATTAAGAAAGGTCCAATCTGCATTATAAATTTCGTCATTAAAAACATCAACCAATTCCTCATGAATTTTACGACAGGTTATATAAGAGGGAGCCACTTTAGGCTTTTTGTAATCCCACACTCAAAAATATGTTCAGTGATCACTCAGAACATCAGTAGGTCCCCAGACTTGATTATCTTAGAAGGCTGGGTGACCGCAATCTAGTCTAAAATTGTCTCAGAATTGGTTCTGTAGTTTGTCTGAGTGGTAGCTGTAATTGTTGCGCCCCCAATTGCATGAGAAATTCCATGTTGCATTGTTACTTTAATCTGCCCATTTACAGGTACAATCACCTAGGATCATCCATTTCCTTTTTAATGGCAACATTTTTCTAAACTTGAACAAAATACAGAGTCTGTTTTCTAGACAACCCGGCAGGATAGAAATTGTGCTAATTGTCACTTTCTTGCTACCACTCAACATTAACTCTACAGAAATGAATTCATTACTGGTACATGGTTGATTAAACACAATTTCCTTAATTGCTAGAGACTTTAAAACATCAATTAAACACCGACCCACTACCCCTTTTCCAAATTCAATCTTTTGTAAAAGTCACATAGCCTGACATTACAATGTCAGAGTCTTCAATGTTTTGAGATAGCTAGGCCTCATAGAGTATAATAATATCATAAATGCCTTCAGAGACCCACACTTCAAAGTCCTTTTTTTTTTTTGGCCATGAGACTGCACATTGAGATGCACCAGATGAAGTGTTTTAACTTTAGTATGTAAATGCAGTTACTGAAGTTTGTAAGTACAGTAGCTGTCAGTTTGGCTGGAAGATTGGGGCAGCGGGGCTCAAAAACTGTCAGTAGACATACTGCTGAATTAGCACTCTTAAAGTATGTTTTATGAGTGAGCCTAATGATAAATGTATAACCCCATACTTAGCAATGTTCAAGCCATAACAATTTGTGCTGATTCAGGGCTTTTGTTTAAGGCAATTGAGAAGAAGTTAGTGCCTTCTATACTCACGACAACCCTTCCTTGGTGTCTTGACCCAAGTTTTTTTTCTAGCAACAAATTCTGGATGTTACGCAAATGGTTTGTAACAAACAAACCTTTGTGTCAAGGTGATGAACCAAAGATAACGGACACGAGCATAAATGGTAGGAAGGTGGATGCCAATCATTTTACAGAGGAGAAAGTCCTCAAGGAACTAGCACAATTAAAAGTAGACAAGGCAATGGGACATGATGGAATGCACCCCAGGAAACTGAGGGAGCTCAAAAGAGAAGATGGCTGCATCTCTGGCAACTCTGTTCAACTTATTATTAGAAACAGGGGGAGGTTGCAAGGGACTGGAGCAGATGTGGTCCCACTTCACAAAAGTGGGAACAGGGAGGAGGCAGGAAATTACAGACCAGTCAGCCTGATTTTGGTAGTGGGCAATGTATTAGAAACAATACCTTGTAACCAGTGGATTTATAGGATCCAAGGCAACATGGTTTCATGGGGGGGGGGGTGGTCTTACCAGACAAACCTATTTCAGTTCTTCAACTGGATGATCAGGGCAGTGGATCAGGAAGGAGTGGTAAATGTGGCCTACCTGGATTTCAGTATGGCCTTTTGACATTGTTCTACATAGAAGACTGGTGAACAAGCTAGCCTGTCTGGGAGTGGGTCAAAAGTTTAAACTGGGTAAGAAATTGGTTAAGCAACAGGAGTTAGAAGGTGTTGGCAAATGATGTCCACTCTGGAGAAGGCAAGGTGACCAGCAGGGTGTCTCAGGGCTCAGTACTAGGCCCGGTCCTCTTTAATGTCTTTATTAGCGACATTGCAGAAGGGCTAGAAGGGAAAGTATGTCTGTTCACAGATGACACAAAAATCTGCAACAGAGTAGACACACTGTGGGGGGAGGAATGATAAATGATTTGAAAAAGTGGGAAGAATGGTCAAGGGTTTGACAGTTGGGTTTCAATGCAAAGAAGTGCAAAATAATGCACTTGGGGCATAGAAACCAAGGGGTTATGTATCAATTGGGAGGGGAAGTACTGGCAACCACCAAACAGGAAAGGGACATGGGGGTAATCATTTCTGATGACCTGAAGGTAGCCAAGCAGTGTGATAAGACAGTGAGGAAGGCTAGCAAGATGCTTGGGTGCATAGGTAGGGGTATCATCATTTGGAAGAAGGAGGTAATATTACCCCTGTACAGATCACTGATAAGACCCTACCTCAAGTACTGTGTCCAGTTCTGGAGGCTCCACCTCCAAAAGGGAATTGATAAGGTGGAGGTGGTACAAAAGAGGGCTACCAAAATGGTACAGGGCCTGCATCAAAAGCCCTATGAGGAGAGACTCAGGTAACTGAATATGTGCTCTCTGGAGGAGACTAGGGAAAGGGGGATATGATAGAAACATTCAAATACCTAAGAGGTATTAATAAGGTACGGAAGGTAGCATTTTTCATAGAAAAAGAAGCTCAAGAACAAGGGCCATGCCATGAATTTGGGGGGCTCAGAGGAAATGTGAGGAAATACTTCTTTGAAAGAGAGGGTGGTAGATGCTTGGAACAGCATTCCATTCAAGGTGGTGAGTACAAAAATGGTAACGGGATTCAAGCATGCATGAGACAGATACAAGGGGACCTAGTGTAGGAAGGCAAGGGGAGGAGATGACCAGAGATCAAGTGGGGTCTGCGGTGGCACAGTAGGCAGGGAAAACTGGGCAGACTCAGTAGGCAAAAAGGTCCTTATTTGCCAATATCTGTGTTTCTATTTTCCTATGTTCCTGTGTTTCAATGTTACCCTGTTACCATAAGCAGGCTCTTGCAATAATTTTCATTCAGTATGCTTTGTTAAATCAGTATTTTCATAGTGTACCTACTTTGGTTAAAATGAATGTTCTGTAGATGTGCAGTGTTGTATTCCTGCATTTCCAACTTGTTTTTATTATTTAGAAGAACTCTGGGGTTAAAACCAATTTCGATGCCTGAAGCATTGGTTTCTTGACAAACGGGAATGCAATATTCTTGAGATGCCTTTGGCATGCTGGTGGCTCAAGAGGAATACTGGCTTGACCTTCCTGAGGGGAAATGGGGATTTGTTGGTATTATGGCAGACCTAGTGGACAAAGAGCACCAGTGCCAGTTCTCTCTGTTGGTAATGCAGGATTTGTTTGGGAAGTAAAACTCCCCAGTGGTATCCTTGTCAGGTGGAATCCTTGGCCAGTGTGGTTGTCTACTCCCCAGCCTGACTCAATAAGCAACACACTTGTCCCAAATAATCTCAACCTTGGACCCTCTGCTTATTGCCAACTCACTGAATCATGCTTTCACTGACCTCAGTAGTGTGCTCCACAGGGTCCTTTTCAATACCCCCAACCCAAGTGACAATACGAGGTCACCTGCACTACCACCTAACCAGCCACCATTCTGCTTCAAAATGGTCTCTGAAGCAAATGCTGGGAAATACCTTGAAAAGGTCCCCAGAAAATCTAGGCACAGTGGGGACTCTTTGAACCTCAAATTTGTTCACTTAACGCTGGTTGAAATACTTGGACCACTAACCAGAGTACTTAACCTATCCCTTTTCCACTCCCAATTCCTCCAAAGATAGAAGTCTGCTACAGTAACCCCTGTACACAAAAGTGGGGACAGGTCCTTACATAATAATTGGACAGCCTGTAGCCTGAGGTTCTATTGGGGGGGGGATAGCTCCTCCCCATCTAGTTCATAAACCCTCAGGTTACTCCCACTTGGCTTAGAGTGAGTCGCATTCACTGCCGTGCTGCTGCTGGTCTGTGGCTGCTTCTCTCGTTTTGTCCTCCGCCTGTGCTTTCTCGCCTTGCCCCCCCATCCTCCCACTCATTCGTCTTGTCACTTGCTCTTGTTCTCATTTGTTTGTTTTGTTCTCCCTCCCCTCCCTCCCTTCTGTTCCCATTCCTCTGTTGTGTTCTTTTCTGTACCTTGTGCTCTCTTGGGGTTTTCTGCTGCCATTGCCTTGTGCTCGCAGCCTCTCCCTCCTATTCCTGCTGTGCTTTTTCCTCCATGGCCGCTCATTCAGCTGCCGTTGTTCTCTGCTTCTTCCCTGCTGCTCTTCCTGATTGGCTTTCCTCCTTCCTCCTTGCTGTTGCTGTTTTGTCTCCTTCCTCCCAACAAGCAGCCTGCTCCATGCCACCGTACAGTTCATCATCACCGGGAAGCCGCAAGCTCCCCATGGACTACTGGACTCAATGTTGCTGGAGCTTCCTTGGATGCTTCTCCCTGCAGGCAGTACCAGCTACCTCTTTCTTCTATCACAAACTGCATGCTTCATGCCATGCTTCTCATTTCTGTAAGCTTTCCATTGCTTAGCCAGCGTTTTTGGGGATCTGCCATCATTCTGTCCTGCTCCACTCAGTCCAACTGCCATTTCAGCATATTCCTGCAGGTCAGCACTTTAACATTAATCAGCAGCTGCAGAACTAACTTTAAAATATTGCCACTAAGCTCAACAGTCGTAACAATATCAGATCTATTGTTGCTCCTGTGCCTCGCTCCTTCAGTCATTAGAGGGCACCAACCATTGACGATTGCATAAGCTTCCATACTCAAGTTCATAAGGGGGACAACCCGGCATCCAGGAGTCTGGGGAACTGGGGTATGCTGGATCTTAACTATGATGCTTGGTGGAAACCTGGTGCTCAGATTTTGGCATCTTGTTTCCACTACCATCTGGGAGACCTTACATTTAACTCAAAGGCAAGACAGGCCACACCTCTCCAACTACTTGTAATGCAACTACAACTATCTGTGTATTTTAGCTCCAATAGCTGTTCTCTATGCTGCACTTAATTGTTTTACCTGATTCTGACTCACTCTGAACCCTAGCTATTCAGTTCAACCAGACTCTCTCAACTCCTTCTACTTACCCTCACTCTCTGGCTGACCTGCGTGGAGGTCCAGCCATCCTGCTAGCCTACATGGAGACCTAGCTCGACTCACTCACTCCCTTTCTCCAGTTGACCTATGTGGGGGTTCCATCTGGTTCTGCTAACCTATGTGGATGCCTAGCCTACTCATTCTCACTACTCCTACCTCATGTTGCCCTATGTTGAGGTCCAGCCGGTCCTGCTAGTCCACTTGCGGCCTGACTCTACTCACTTTTGCAACTCCTACCTCCAGCTGCCTGCGTGAAGGTCCAGCCTATCCTGCTAGCCTCCGTGGTGGCCTAGCTCGACTCACTCATTCCTCCTACCTTCAGCTGAACTATGTGGAGGTTCAGCCACTCCTGCTAACCCACGTGGGGGCCTAGCTCATTCCTTTGCTACTGTCCTCTAATGGCCTCCTGCCATGTTCAGCCAAGCATTCAGTCTTGGCAATCTGAGACTTACTTCAGCCCCTGTTCTTGCTAACCTTTATCTGAGCCTACCTACTGCATCATTCTGTTCCTGCTTCTACAGTGTCCCTCCGTCCTTTGTCTCCTTCAGCATTGGTCTCTGCCGGGTCATTCGTGTGTAGCCCTCCATTCTTGGCTGTGGGCAATTGTTTTTTCTACAACCTTGTGTTTCCTCTGTGCCACTGGATTACAGCTCCATGCAAGCTTCCCTCTTTCTGTTGTTTCCCTCCAGCTCTGGATCAGATAGCACGTTCCTTCTGTCCTTTCGCTGCAAGTTGGATCATCCTTTTGCTGGATCGTCCTCTTCAGTATGGTCTACCTGCTATTCACCTTGCTCATCTGGATCTGGACTATGTCAGGACCTTTCATCCCATCTGCCTATCTTTCCCTGTGCATGAGGTGTCTCCCTTCTCCTCAGACTGGACCTGGTTCTGCTCCTTTGCAGCTTTGCCCGTCTTGCCCTGGCTCATGCTCATGCATATGTCTATACCACCCTCTACATGGCTATGTTGCTCAGCAAAACAGGAGGCTCCTCTACCTACTTGCTTTCTCTACACAGACTTAGCGGTTTTAACCATCTACCATACACAACCTGCCTCGCCCCGCACGGGAGCATGGAGGTTTTTTATCCGCCTTGCCATAACAGCTGGCTTCTGCTTGACTTATACCTACTTGTCCTCCTCAGGTTCATATGTTTATCCATTAGAAACCTGCCTCGCCCCTTCAGGGGGCATGGAGGTTTCTATCCACCTCACCTCAAATGACCTGGTTTTTGCCTAATTCGCCCTCATCAAGCTTATATTGCCTACTTACACTTACCTGCTTTGCCTCTTCAGGGCCTGGAAGTCCGTCGAGCTTCTATTGCCTCTTACACATACCTGCTTCACCCCTTCGGGGCCTGGAGGTACATCAGGCTTATATTGCCTATTTACACTTACCTGCTTCTCACCTACAGGGCCTGGAGGCTCATCATGCTTATATTGCATATTTACACTTACCTGCTTTGCCCCACATGGCGCCTGGAGGTTCACCAGGCTTGTATTGCCTATTCTACACTTTCCTGCTTCACCCTACATGGGGCCTGGAGGTTTCCAATTGCTCCGCCCTCTTATGTCTTAGTAGCCTGCACTCAGCTTACTCGCTTCGCCGCCAAAGGCTAATGCTTTACAGCAATTTGCAGAGCGGAGTACATGGACCAATGTTCCCCTTTTTCTGCCTCACAAGGAAACAGCTATTCACTTATAGTTCCTCCTTCAATTGGAAGTCTTCGCTTTGAATTGCTCTTCAATCTGCTCTACACTCACCTTTCTAAGACTGATTATTCTCTCAGCTGTGGATCGAATTTACTTTGTGTCAAACTTCTCACCCTGGACATTGATGGTTATTAAACTGGAAATTCGCTAACAGGATATGCTACTGTCTTCTGACCGGACACTCAATATCAGTACCTCGACTCCAGGATTGCCTGCTTGCCATCAAATTCAAGATCTCCACTCAGCTGGGTTTCAGATTAGCTGATAACTTTATATTTGTTAATTTAGGATTACTGTCCTTTAGTATGCCCAGAGGACCAGTGGGTCAGTAGCCATAGGTCCTCAGAGGTTTCCCCCACAGGGTTTTTTTCCTCTCCTGTGTGCTACTGGCCACACTCTCCGGAGCTGGAGAAGGTAATAGCACCAGTAATTATAATTGTTTTTGGGGTCTTCAATCCTACTCAACTAAGCATCCTGCCAAAGGTGGGATACAGAGAAAGGCCAAAACATCAAGTTCTAACAAGTTGCTATATCATCTGTTCAAGTATCTAAGTACCATTCATAACCAATCCAGTTCATATGTACTACAATCACTGACCTATGTTTATATCTATGCTGACGTATCTAAGCACTTACCATTTTATCCAACTCATACATTCTGCAGGCATTGTCCTACCTACTGGTCTAGCTCCAATGTATACAAGCACAACCTATGTCATTCAGCTCTACTGTATGTAGCACAATCACTGAGCTATGAACCACACAGAACTACAGACCGACTTCCATACTCCCACCACTCTCCAAGGCTCTCAAGCAGATTGTGGCTGACCAGATAGTGGAATACTTTAATCAATGCCAACTCCTATGCCCAGAGCAACATGTGTTCTGGGTTGGCCACTTTACCATCACAGCCCTACTCGAATTTGCTGAATTCATCCATAATGCCTTAGACCAAGGCCACCTTGTAGGGGCAGCCTTCAATGATCTATCAAAGGCATTTGATAAGGTTCATCATGCATTCCTCCTCAAGCAGCTATCTGACATTGGACTTGCAACTGAAACTGTGAACTGGTTTAGGAGTTACTTGAGCCGCTGCTCCCAGCAAGTCAGGATTGGGAAAGTGCTATCAGACAGCCAACCTGTCTTATCTGGTGTATCGCAAGGGTCCATTCTGGGACTGTTGCTGTTCAGTGTTTTCTTAAATAATCTCTTGGCCTCCTGCCATTGCCGCATGCTCCTATATGCTGATGACGCGATGACTTTTACCAGCAACCTGCGCCCTGAACTCCTTGAAACTGATCTCCAAAATGGCTTTCCATCTGCAGAAAACTGGTTTAAAGAGCAAAGACTAGTTGTGAACTATGAAAAACAAAGACCATGGTCTACTCCACAGCCCAAAACAAGCTAAAAAGCTACCCCCCGGCAATAAGGAATGACAGCGGTGACACACTGGCGCTCATCTCACATTTCAAATACCTGGGGGTTACACCTGACTCCTCCTGTCCTTCTACCAGCATATCAATGTCACTGCAAGAGCTATTAATACCAGACTCGGGATCCTCTACCACCATAAGCATTGTCTAACCCATGAAGCTTTAAAGCTGGCAATCAACAGCTCAGTTGTCTCCCTCATTGACTATGGGCTGGCCATATACAGTTCTGCCACCAACACGGTGCTCCAAAGGATCTCAATTGCCTTAAACAAAGCCTGCTGCCTACTCTCAAATGCACCAAGACCCACACACACCTGTGAACTTTATGCTCGGGCTGGCTGGCTTCAACTGAATGACAGAATAAGGTATCAAACCTGCCTTCTTGCCAAAAAAGTCACATTAAATCTGCTTCCAACAGGGGTACAGAACCCGCTGACATTGCCTATGAATACCAGAAAAACCAGAAGCTCTGCCACTCAAATTTTCCAAGTGCCAAGATGCCGCACTACCATGGCACAGCGTGCATTCTCACACCGTGTGCCCCTCTGGGTAAATGCACTGCCCTCTGAAATCTCTGGCTCCTCATCAATTGGCTCTTTTAAATGTAGACAGCACCTCTTTCATATGAGTAGCTGCATGTGCCCCCACTAAGGCTCAGCACACACAACAATCTGCCTCTAGCACTTATCCTTGCCTCTACCATGACAAGATAGTCAAACTGCAGCACTTGGTCCACCTCCCTACTCCCCCAGCTCTGCCCCTTTCCCCTGGACCTCTCCCTACCCTCCTCCCTCCCTCCCTGTTCTACGTGCTCTGCTCACCTAGCCCTCCCACTCCCAATGTATCCTTCCCTATTCTTGTCTGCTTATCTTCTTGACATGGGCATACATTGTACAATGCCTCAGCATAGCTAGTGCTTTATGTTTGTTTTCTGTAACCTCCATGAATATTTTTCTCAGTATTTGTATATTTGTGCACAGTATTGTAGCTTGTTGTCTAATGTATCTGACGTGGAATCTTTCAATGAGCATCCACTCATACGTATTATCCAAGAACTCAATAAATAAATAAATACATTTCTGGTGATGGACTAGATTCTTTTCTGAACTCTTCTACGGACTTTAAATTACAGCTAAGTTTTGAGAGGTGTTAGAGGACTGCACATACTAGGGGTGTGAGGAAACACCTGAAGTGGGCTGTCTGATGCTTTGGTTACTTTTTTTTCCCCTCCTTTTTCCAGTTTGTGATTCTCAGCCATGTTAAATCTTGTTTCGAGATTCTTACTTTCTTTGCTCTGTTTTCCATTCTGTGAAGTCTTTTGAGATAATGTTTGTATGAAAAAAACTATACAAAATAAATTGACTGGTTGAGGAGGAGTGCTCTACTTAGTAATAACTTGTAATATATGGACATGGTCAACTAATACCATCCTGTCCCATACAAAAAAAATCCCAGTAATACAACACTGTCTAAAGTGATAATACCCTTGTTCCTTCCTGATAATACTATCGTTCAGAGCTGATAATACTATAGGTTCAGCTCTCAACGATAGTATTATCACTACAATCACAGAGCGCATGTCCAGATCTTCCTGCCAACAAACCCAGTTGCCATGGTCACATGTTCCTTCCTGCACAACCGTACTGACGGTGTGCATCTCCATTGGCAGCTTTTCTGTAGTAGGCGTGCACAACAGCATGATAAACATAGCGTCTTTTCATCTCGCTTAGCGAGAGGAATCTGTTCAGTTCCTTGTTTCATTTTTTATTTATTTGAACAAATAATGGACTATGTCACTCATCCTGCATTTGCTGAACGACAAAACAGCTGAAAGGTAGGACTGCTTACTAAATTAACAGAAACAAAATTTTATTTGAAACGAGTGATAAGACACTTGTTAGTGCTGCGGGCAGCTCAGAGACAGCGCATGCTGAGTGCGGTGGCCGGCCAGCCCGTTTCACAAAATGCACATGAGAAAAAGGAATGTTCACAATGGGGTCCATATATTACAAAAACTAATAAATAAAGGACTATGTATTATAAGGCAGTCAGACCATCTCGAGGTTTTGGGGACTTTGGGAACCTCTCGAGCTTTGCTGTCGAGGTTCCAAGTCCTCAAAACCTCTCGATGGTCTTACTGCCTTATAATACATAGTCCTCTATTTATTATTCTATTTATATAGGACATTTTATTTATGGCTGGTGGACCAGTTTTCCTAAAGGGACAATTCACTGGGGCATTGGACAGTAGTATGGCTACAATGCTATCATTGAATATAAACTTTAAAGTCATTGAGCTATCTGCCTGATCTTGTCAATAAGAAGGGTTGCCTTAAACCCTTATCATAATATTAAGGATCTGAAAGTATTTCTATGTGGCGCCTATGTATTCATTGGCAATGATTTTATATCAAAGCAATCAAAAGGCATTTTGTAAGAAAACAGAACATAAATAAAAAAGATAAATAAGAACAAAGAATTAGCTCAGGCTGAGGAAGTCTTCATGTCAAGCCAATACCACCCAGTCATGGGGTAGGGATCATCTTCCAGATTCCATCCTTATATACTGCAAATAATTAAATGTAACAGTGCAAATATAACTAAAGAGTTTTACAGTCCTCACATATCTTTAGTGCTCAATAGAAATATATCAGGAATACATTTGAGATTCATTTTAACAATTCATTATGCATTATTCCTTACAATAACTCAATTCATAAGCATAATTCTCTATAAGTATCTTACACCGTAAAACAAATGTATTCAAAAATGTTAAATAAATGGAGTAATTTTAGTAAAAGATGGAGAGAGAAAAAGAAAAGAGAGAATGTTTCAGTGGTAATACTGGTGTCCATTGATTCTGGACAACAAGTTACTATGTAAAATAACATTGCCATATCTGTATGCTTCACCCAGTGTCCACAGCTTCAACTACCACATTAGGGTCATAGAACAGACCTATAAAATATATCAAAATGGAAAAATGTCAAACATTAAACATTTAAAGTTTTCATTCACCTCTTCTTTCAGAAGAAAGGCTTCAAGTCCTACTTTTCATCTGATCCATTTGGCTTGAAGATTCTTCATTTGAAAAATCCTTTTGCTTTCTCACCTTGGCAACCATGTGATCCTATCCCTGCCTTCCTAAGGGGTGGTATCCATTCTAATCCCACAAAAAAATATTTTGATTGATTCAAGTGTAACCCCCAACCCCATCATTTTACAAACGACAGGTGGTATGCTGTTTGCATCTGACAGCAGTACCAGGTGTGGACTGGGTTCGGGGAAGAATAGGTCACTCGGCACAAAGGCTAGGTTTGGCTACTCTGCACAGGGGCACCCAAGTAACTCCGAACACAGGAAGCAATAACTGTAATGTCCAATACCAGAAATGGGATTCTAAAGTGTGGCTTTTATTCACATCCAAACAGAACAACAAAGCATAGATGGACCCCCACGGGGCTACACTTCTGGTAATGCAGATTAAGAGAAACAAGAACCCTTCTTCAACACTTCAGCCCTTGGGCTCTGAACCGACTGGCACAGAGCCTGGACTTGCACACTGCTTTGGGTACATAGCCCGAACTTGTACACTATTCTGGGTTGTCCCTGGCTCGGCTCCCCTGCCGGCCACTCGGATACCTTCCATATGTCATGGAAACCTTTTCTGGTGACTCCCTAAACCATCTAAGAGCACCTCAGCTCTATCAGGGAGTTCTCCTTTTAATCCCACATCTGGGTACTTTCATCAGGCACTGGCCAAGTACCTGAGAGAAAGAAAAGGTGCCACAGAGCAAATCCGTAGAGGTGAATTTGGTTGCTACTCATGGGGGGTGGCTCCCACCTCTCGCTTCCACAATTCATACCCGGCCATTTCTCTGGACATTAAACATCTCATTCTGTAAAGCTTGGCAATGTAGATTAAGGCTAAATGTATGTCACATTTTCTCTACTTGTCTTGCTTTCCCATTGTGCTGGACTTGAACATACTTTTACTTGGCTTAGCCCATTGGTCTAGGCCCCCCACTGATTAAGCAGTCCAATCCCCACTTTACTTCACTCTTTGTGCTGGACTTGAACCTACTTGAGTTAACCAGCAATGTCTATTAAACTAGACCTCCTACAGATTAAGTAGTCCAATCCCCATGTTTCAACAGTTCAGGTGAAAAACATGGGCCCTCTGTCAGAGCGAACTCACCCTTTAGTTGCAGGTGCCCCACAGGCGATTCCTCACAGGAATTTCTCTCCCATAGCTTCTGGTGCCGCAGCACAACTTGAAATAGGCAGCGTCTTCCTTAGCCAGAACCATGAGGGTTGCCCCTGGAAAACAGGCAAACCTTTCCACCCCCATCCCCTCAGGGATGGGGCACATGGACCAGTGACAGCAGTCTCCACCACTTCAACAATCAGCTTACTGTGTTCCTCTTTTGGTGGAAACACACACCTCCCTTTCAGTAGCTCTAAAACAGAGCTTAAGACTCTGAGAGCCTGCACGCAGACTGCTGTGCTGCTCCTCTCTCCAAGACTGCACACAGACTCTGTTCAAAAATCCCCAACATTCTATCCTAACTTCCAACTGCAGCACTCCAATGTGGCTCATGCAGCTGCGAGAGTTCTATGGTGATGTCATCCCTCAGTCTCACCTGAGACTGAGAACAGAGTGAGACAGTGTGAAATCCATTTAACTGGAGTTTCACAAGCTGCCTTCCCTGCCTACCACTAGGTCTTACTGGGATTCTAGTAACCCCGAGTAACAGGGGGGTTACACAAGTCATGTTTTTTTATTGAAAGTGTACACCTAGTGGGCTTTCCTTCCTACCAGTGCATATGTCTTTGAGGTAGCTGAGGCCTCCGTCGATCTCCTAGACTACTGACATTGATTTCTGCTGTCAACTCTGCAGGCCAGACACAGTAATGGGGGTGGGAAAGAAACCATGGAGTCATTTTAGAAGAGACAAGCATAGGCATTCCCTCAGGGCAATGCCCAAGTGGACAACTGAGTATGTACACTATAGCAGTATAGCTTAGTGGTTAAGAGCACTAAGCTGAAAACCTGAGGAAATGGGTTTGAATCCCACAGTCACCACTTGCATACTGTGTGACCATAAGCAAGTCACTTAACTGCCCTGTGCTCCCAGGATGCACCTGGAAACAAGCCTTGGCTTAATGTGCCTTTCCTGGCTAAAAAATAGTAAAATGAAATAAAATAAAAATACACAAGCTGAATGTGGGCTGCCAAGTCAACTGGGTAAAGGAAATGAACAGCAAAACTCAATCAAACATGAAATTGTGGTTGGAGACAGTTGCAAATGTTTATCCTGAATTTATTAACACATTTGTGCAGTGTTGTATTCCTGAATTTGCAACTCATTTTTATTATTTAGAAGAACTCTGGGGTTAAAACCACTTTAGGTGCCTGAAACATTGCTTTCTTGACAAATGCGGGATGCAATATTCTTGTGATGCCTTTGGAATGCTGGTGGCTCAAGAGGGATTCTAGCTTGACCTTACTGAGGGAAGGAGGGGATCTGATGGTAGTGTAGCAGACCAGGTGGACAGAGAGCACCAGTGCCAGTTCTCTCTGTTGGTAATGAAGGTTTTGTTTGTGCAGTAAAACTACCCAGTGGTAGCCCTGTCAGGTGAAGCCCTTGGCCAGTGTGGTTGTCTACTCCCCAGCCTGATTCAATAAGGAACACACTTTTCCCAAATAAGCTCTGGGGATAGACTTGTAGATTCTTTTCTGAACTCTTATGTGGACTTTAAATTACAGCTAAGGTTTTGAGAGGTATTATATGAGGACTGCATATACTGGGGGTGTAAGGAAACCCCTGAAGTGGGCTGTCTGATGCTTTTGTTACTTTTTTTCTCCCTTTCCCAGTTTGTGATTCTTAGCCATGTTAAGTCTTGTTTTGTGATTCTTACTTTCTTTGTTCTGTTTTCCATTCTGTGAAGTCTTTTGAGATAATGTTTGTGTGAAAAAAACTATACAAAATAAATTGACTGGTTGAGGAGGAGGAGTGCTCTGCTTAGTGATAACTTATATAGGACATTTTATTTATGGTCGGTGGACCAGTTTTCATAAATGGACAATCCACTGGGACAATGGACAGTAGTATGGCTACAATGCTATCACTGAATATAAACTTTAAAGTAGTTGAGCTATCTGCCCGATCTTGTCAATAAGAGGGGTGGCAACAATCCCCTATCATAATGTTAAGCATTTGAATGGATTTCTATGTGGCACCTCTGTATTCATTGGCAATGATTTTATATCAAAGCAATAAAAAGGCATTTTGTAAGAAAATGGAACATAAATAAAAAAGATAAATAAAAACAAAGACTTGGCTCAGGCTGAGGAAGTCTTCATGTCAAGACAATACCACCCAGTCATGGGTAGAGATTATCCTCCAGATTCCATCCTTATATACTGCAAATAATTAAAAGTAACACAGCAAATATAACTAAAGAGTTTAACAATCCTCACATATCTTTAGTGCTCAATGGAAATATATCAGGAATACATCTGAGATTCATTTTAACAATTTATCACTGATTATGCCTTACAATAAGTCAATTCATAAGCATAATTCACTGTGAGTATCTTATACCGTAAAACAAATGTATTCAACAATGTTAAAAACATGGAGTAAGTTTACTAAAAGATGGAGAGAGAAAAAGAAAAGAGAGAATGTTTCAGTGGTAATACTGGTGTCCATTGATTCTAGGCAACAAGTTACCATGTAAAATAACATTGCAGTTCATATCTGTATGCTTCACCCAGTGTCCACAGCTTCAACTACCACATCAGCGTCAAAGAACAGATCTGAAACATATATAACAAGCATTTGTCAATGCCGAATGTTGTCTCACTGGCATTGGCATTGGTAGTGCAGAAGTTAGAGAAGCAAAATAGGAATGGCAGTGAAGTAGGGAACTGACACCAACCCCACTCCCACCCTGCAGAGACTAACAGGTGCTGGGGTGTGCCTTTGGGGCGTCAGCTATAACGCTCATGCCATTTTACCTCACCCTACCCTGTAGACACTGACAAGTGTCATGGTGTGCTTTGGGATCTTTGGGGCTTATACTTACCGCATTCCATAAGGAAATACACTGAGACGGGTGCAGTATGGGAGAATGGGCCTCATCCTACCCTGTAGACACTGACAAGTGTCGTGGTGTGCTTTGGGGTCTTTGGGCCTTATACTTATCCCATTTCATAAGTAAATACACTGAGACAGGTACAACATAGGAGAATGGGGTGAACATTAGGGCCGAACACTCCAAGGCACACCTTGATGCCTGTCACTGGCTGCAGGGTGGGGGTTGGGGTGGAATGGTGTGAGCATTACAGCCAATAATCCCAAGTCATGCCCCTGATGCCTGGCAGTCTCTACAGGGTGGGGTGCTACAGTTGGAAACCCTAACATGGTAGGAGTTTGTTGGTATTTTCACTCCAAATTTTAAACATAGGCTTTTTGTGATCCCATCTCTTGAGTGGCATGATCAGTTTGTTAGCTGAAAAGTGGTTTTGCACAGTGGCTATGCCATTTGGCGACACAGGGATGAAAACACATTTTGGGCACAATGTGGAAAATGACACTTGTATTGTTCATGAGGAGGAGTTAAAAAATGGCAACATCGAAAATCTGGAGTGAAACTATGAAAAAGTGGTGAAGTCATAAGCACGCATAAAAACTGTGCAACACACGTCCGTAACCCAATTATTTATGGGACTTTTTTAGCCACATTTTCAACATAGGCATTTTGTGACCTCCCCTCATGAACAGTGGTGCTGAGATTTTGTTAATCTGTCCCAAAAGTTGATTTCCCACAGTGACCATGCCATTGTGCGCCACAGGTGAGGAAACACATTTTGGGCAGGCTGTGCAAAATGACAGCTGTACTGTTCATGAGGAGGTGTGAAAAAATGGCAGTGTTGAAAATCTGGCATGAAAATATTGCACATTTGCGAGGTTACAAGGGTGCTTGGAAACTGCGCAATGCACTCTTGTAACACAATCATTTTATATAGATACATAGATACACAGATACATAGACAGTGTTGACAGATAAGGGCCTATGGCCCACCCAGTCTGCCCATTTGAGCTTGTAAGTTCAGTTTATATTTTCCTAGAAGTCTGTTGCCCCTTACCCTTGACCTCCAGAATTCCTTTATGTCTATCCGATGCATTCTTAAATCCCGTGATTGTTTCAGCCCCCACCACTTCCTCTGGCAGGGTGTTCCACTTGTCCACCACCCGTTCTGTGAAGAAATTCTTTCTCATGTTTCCTCTGAATCGTCCTCACTCCAACTTCATCCCATGCCCTCTAGTCCTGGAACATCTTTTTCACTTAAAAATAGTGTATTCCTGCACCCTGTTCCTCCCTGTAAGATACTTGTATGTCTCTATCATATCCCCTCTCTCCCTCCTGTCCTCCAGGGAGTACATGTTCAGTTCCTTCAGCCTGTCTGCATAGGACTTGTGATGTAATCCATGCACCATCTTTGTTGCCCTCCTCTGAACCTTCTCTACCCTGTCTATGTCCTTACGTAGGTATGGTCTCCAGAACTATACACTGTACTCCAGGTGGGGCCTCACTAGTGTCTTGTATAGCGGAATTATGACCTCCCTTTTCCTGCTGGTGATGCCCCTGCCTATACATCCCAGCATCCTATTTGCTTTACCTGCTGTCTTGTCACACTGTTTCCCTACCTTGAGGTAATCAGAGATGATAACCCCAAGATCCCTTTCCTGCTTGATGCATGCTATATCCTCACCCCCCCAACTGATATATTGTGCCAGGGTTTTTGTACCCCATATGCATTATCTTGCACTTCCTTCCATTGAATTTCAACTGCCAAACCCCTGACCATTCTTCAAGTTTCTGCAGGTCCCTTCTCATTCTATCTACACCCTCTGGTGTGTCTACTCTGTTACAGAGCTTTGTGTCATCAGTGAACAGTGAAATTCTGCCTTCTAGGTCCTGCGCAATGTCACTGATGAAGATGTTGAATAGGACCGGTCCCAGCACTGATCCCTGTGGTACCCCACTGGTCACTCTTCCCTCTGTGGAGTGACAGCCATTTACCACCACCCTCTGTGTCCTGCCACCCAGCCAGTTACCTACCCACCACACTACTGTCCTGCCCACACCATATTCCCCAGTTTGTGTAATAGTCTTCTATGTGGCACAGTGTCAAAGGCCTTGCTGAAGTCCAGATAGGCCATGTCCACTGCCCTCCTGATCCACCTCCCTAGTCACCCAGTCAAAAATTCAATGAGGTTGGTCTGAATGACCTCCCCTGGTGAAACCATGCTGCCTTGGGTCCTGTAGTCCATTGACAACCAAATGTTCCACCAATCTCTCCTTCAGTAGTGCTTCCATGATCTTCCCCACTACCAAGGTGAGGGCTGACTGGTCTGTAGTTCCCTGCTTCCTCTTTGTTCCCACTTTTGTATAAGGGAACTACATCTGCTGTCCTCCAGTCTTTGGGTACCTCCCTGTTTCAGAGACCGCTAAACAGGATAGCCAGAGGTTCAGCCACCACCTCTCTTAGTTCTTTAAGGACCCTGGGTGCACCCCATCTGGCCCCATTGCTTTATCAACTCTTATTACTTCCAGTTCCTTCAGGACCCTTTCTCGTGTAAAGGGACTTGTGTCCATTTCTGCACCATTCTCACCCCTTGTACTCCCTTCAGACCCATTACCCTCCTCTTCCTCAGTAAAGACTGAGCAGAAATACCTGTTCAATATGTTAGCTTTACTGTTGTCATCCTCCATGCGGCCCTCATCCTCCCCCTTCAGTCTCACTATCCCTCCCTTTGTCTTTCTTTTTTCACTTATGTACCTGTAAAAGGTTTTGTCCCCTCTACCCACTGATTTTGCAATGTATTCTTCTGTCTGAGCTTTGGCTTCCCTTACTGACCTCCCTGCCTCCCTTGCTTCTCCTGGTACTTCTCCCTATCCCCTTCTGCCTGTGTCTTTTGTATTGCCTGAATGCAATCTTTTGGCTTTCACTTTCTTTGCTACCTCTTTGGAAAACCATAATGGTCTCCTCTTCCTTTTCCTCTTGCTAACCTGTTTAATGCATAATTCTGTTGTTCTTGTAATCCCATTTTAAATACTGCCCACTGTTCCTCAACCCCTGATTCCTGTCCCATTCCCCTTAATGCCTCTTTCAAGTATCTCCCCATTTTCCCAAAGTCTGCCCCCCTAAAATCCAGGATACGTGTTTTTGTGTGCTTTGGTTCTGCTCTTTCTGTGATTTCAAACCACAATGACTGGTGGTCACTGTTCCCCTGGTGCTCCCCCACTGTTACCCCCATCACACTGTCCCTGTTTGTGAGCACAAGGTCCAGTATTGCCTTCTGCCGAGTTGGTTCCATGACCAGTTGCTTGAGGAAGGCACCCTGAAGGGAGTCCAGGATAAAACTGCTCCTAGTTGATGCTGCTGCTGTGATGCTCCAGTCCACGTCTGGAATATTGAAGTCTCCAACCAGTACTACCTCACCCTTGTCTGCCATCCTTTGGATGGCTAGCATCAGCTCCCTATCTGTTTCTTCCTCCTGGGCTGGTTGTATATAGACCACACCTGTGCAGATGGCTGTCCCCATTGTCCTTTCCAGCTTAACCCACAGTATCTCTCCCCCATGTTGTTCCTCCTGGATCTCTGTGGCCCTTATGTCATTTTTCACATACAGTGCCACTCCTCCTCCCTTCCTACCTGCTCTGTCTTTTCTGAGTATGTTGTAGCCAGGTATGGCCATCTCCCAGTCGTGGTTATCATTACACCAGATTTCAGTGATGGCCACAATGTCCAGGTCTGACTGCACCATGACAGCCTCCAGATCTTCCATCTTGTTGCTAAGGCTCCTGGCATTTGCACACATGGCTTTCCATGATTTGACCTCCCTAGACTGTTTTGCTGTTCTACTCCAGCCCCTTCCTTGGTTGTCCTTTATCCCTGGTTCTCCTTGCTGTCTGCCCTTCTGCTAAATTTTGCCCCTTTTCTATTTTATGGACTTCTGTCACCAAATTTTAAACATAGGCATTTTAGGACCTCTGCTCATGAACAGTGTCACCGTCATTTTCTCAAACTGTCCCAAAAACTGATTTCACACAGTGACGGCGCTATTCTGTGCTGGACGTCTGAAACACGTTTTGGTCAGAACATGTAAAATGACAGCTGTACTGTTCATAAGAAGGTATGGAAAATTGCCAATTTTGAAAATCTGGAGTGAAAGTATTACAAATTCATGAAGTTTGCAAGTCTGCGTGGAAACAGTGCAATGCACGCTTGTAAAACAGCCATTTTTTGGATTTTTTTTTCACCAAATTTGCAACATAGGCTTTTTAAGAGCCCCCCTCATGAACAGTGGCACTGTCATTTTATTAATCAGTCCCAAAAGGTGATTCCACGATGTGACCATAAAATCACCTTTCGGGACCGAATAATGCCATGACATTGACTGAATTCATGAGGAGGGGCCCAAATGACCCTTTGTTGAAAATTTGGTGCACAAATTCCCAAAAATGCCTGAGATATGCACCAGAGTTGAAAAAACCCTATTTATGCCATTATACAGCTTACCGGCATTTCTTCAGTTCGCGGTTGGCTTTGAAGAGTGTAGATGTGTTCTTGGTCCAACGAAGATCGTTGCGCCAGACTCCAAAGGTAAGTATGGGGTGAGGGGGGTGTGGGGAGGCAGGGAGGCGCAGAGGGTCGGTGCGGGTTGGGGCAGGGAGCTGGACAGACCGCTAGGGACTGTTTTCTTCTTTTACAGGTTAAAAAAAAAAAAAAAAATTGCAGGACTTTTTTTTAAAGGGGCATTCGGCACGCTGGGGTGGACTCCCAGCCTGCCACCTGAGTGTTGGGGGGGCTAGCCAACAGCAGATTGGGTACCACCGTCAGCACATACCAAAGGAGGGCAAAAGCCGAGGGGGATTTGGCATCCCCCTCAGTACATAACAAATGGGGGGTGCATCATGCCAATGGGGAGTGGGCTCCCCCGTCGGCACATAAACTGGGTCAGGGCATGCCAACAGGGGGACTGGGCACCCCTGAAGTCGGCATTGTGGCAGGCAGTGTGCCGCCATGTTCATGCTAATATTTCACCAGGGAAGGCACGTCGGGAGATGCCGCTGCGTATGACTAGCTTTGCTCTCATTGCAGCAGACCTTTCCTTAGATATGCTCACACATTATGTATTCCTGGTGAGATGCCTGCATGCTGGCTTATTGGGGAATCAGGGACGCACCTACTGATGCATGCCCTGCATTCACCCAACAGTGACCGTGCCTCCAAATCTGCTACTAATGCAATATGTTGGCTGACACGCAAGCGCGAGCCAACATAAAAATGGAAAAATGTCAATCATTAAACATTTAAAAGTTTTAATTCACCTCTACTTTCACAAGAAGGGCTTCTCAAGTTCCATTTTTATCTGATCCATTTGGCTTGAAGGTTCTTATATTGTAAAATCATTTTGCTTTCTTGTCTTGTCAACCATGTGATCCTATCCCCACCCTCCTAGAGGTGGTATCTATTCTAATCCCACCCAAAACATTTTGGACTGATCCAAGTCATGTTTTTCTTGAAAGTGTACACCCAGTGGACTTTCCTTCCTACCACTGCATATGTCTTTGAGATAGCTGAGGCCACCATTGACCTCCTAGACTACTGACTTTGATTCCTGCTGTCAACCCTTCAGGCCAGGCACAATTATGTGGATGGGGAGGAAACCATGGTGTAATTTTAGAAGAGACAAGCCTTGGAATTCCCTCAGAGCAATTCCCAAGCATGTAACTGAGTATTTACACTATAGTGGTATTTTGTAGTGGTCAAGAACACTGAGCTGCAAATCTGGGGAACTGGGTTTAAATCCCACAGCCACCACTTGCATAATGTGTGACCATGAAAAAGTCACTTAACTTCCCTGTGCTCCCAGGATGCACCTGGAAACAAGCCTCGATGTGTCTTTCCTGGTTAAAAAACTGTAAAATAAAATAAAAATACACACGCTGAATGTGGGCTGCCATGTCACACTGGGTAAAGAAAATGGACAGCAAATCTCAGCCAAACATAAAATTGTAGTTAGAGACAGTTGCAAATGTTTATCCTGAATTTAATGAACATATTTAGAAGGGTGGATATGAGTATTTTGGTATGTCTACTGTAAGGCTTGCATACCTGGATACTTTTGTTTATAAATTTTCTATGCTTTCCATTTAGGTTGTAATAAAATCTAATGGCCACTTAAAATCATGAGTGGGCATGAAAAGTACAGATTCTGTAAGTGGCCATATGGCCACTAGGTTTTGTGTGCTGTTCTGTACAATTGCACAAGGGGGCCATCAGTTCAGAAGTTATGTCAACCAGTGGCAATGTTTGCCCTGTGGGGACCCCATGCAAAGCTTGATGCTGCAGCCAATACCAGTGTTGCCACTGGGGGGGCAATACTTTCCACTTTATTATAAATAAACACACCCACCCCAAAGTCAGCAGCAATCTAAAGACCCACTTTAGGGCTCATCTGGCTTGAGTCCACTCTCGGTGTGCTTCGCGGCTTTGACTTCCTCAGGCAGGATTGTCCAGGAAAAAAGAGAGGGGTGGTATTCTGGTTTACTAGAGGAGCCACCTTAACTTGTCGGTGCTGACCTGCCCTCAGCCAGAGCAGTCTTCCTGTGAGCTGTTGCACACTGTTCTGCTACTTTGGAATGCAAAGAAACTGCACATTATATGTACCTATAATCCCCCCATGGGTGGTGTACTGGGCTTGTCCTCCCTTCTTGAATCTGTTGGTTCCAGGACAGGAAACAATGAGGTAATAATCCTAGGGGATCTCAACCTAAACTGGCTTGGAGGCAATGTCAAGCAGTATGAAACTTTGCTAGCTGGCTTCTCAATGTCCCAACTCATTCAGGAGCCCACCAGATGGTCGTCCATAGGTGGTAACAGCTCTCTCCTGGACTGGGTCCTGACCAACAGGCCTGAGTGGATTAGCTCCTCAGATACTCTCCTGGACTCCATCTCTGACCATGCCCCGGTGTACAGCATATGGAAGATCTCCACCCCCAAGATCCCTCCCAAAATCATCCAGGTCAGGGACTTCTCCAGGTTTGACCCGGGGACTTTCCAGGAGGATCTCATGTTCCTTGACTAGTCTTCAGTGATGGATGCCCAGAATGCTTCCTCGCCAGTCTGTCACTTCAATAGTATCTTGGATGTTCCAGGATAAGCATGCCCCCTCAGTCAGAGCCGGAGGTAAGGGGGGCTGTCACAAAATGGTTGCATAGGAGCCTCCTTGCTCTCATGAGGGCTAGAGATAAATGTTGGGCCAGTTTCAAGGTCTCAATGGACCAGACCATATTCTAACATTACAGGAGGCTCAGGAATGAGTGCAAAAAGGCTATCAGGGTTGCCAAAAGTGACTTCTGTAAAGCTGCCTTGCAGACCTCAGCTAAGGACTCTAGGAACTTCTGGAGGAATATTAAAAACATAGTGAATGGCTCCTCCTCCTCCTGTGAGGCTCTGGACATGCTCAGTGATGGTGCTAGCTGTAATAATCCACTAACCATCGCAAATGCATTCAATGCTCACTTCTCGGACCTGTCTACGTTCACCTCACTATTCTCCTCCACTGGTCATGATAGTCCCATTCAAGTCCCTCTGCCTCAAATGGCACTTTCCCACCATCCTCCATTCTGTCTCAAGACTGTGATGGTAAAAGAAATGCAGAGATCGCTAACTGGTCTCTCACCCTTTTCTAGTGCTGGCCTTGATGGCATGGAACCAAAGCTTCTCTGCCTTGCCGCTGCCTACATTGCCTCCCCTGTGGCCCATATCGTCAACCTATCCTTAGCCTCTGGGGTTATCCCAGACTTGTGGAAGGTGGCACTGGTTGTCCCTGTGCTCAAACAGGGCAACCCCAGAATCCTTGACAACTATCGTCCGATTGCCATTCTGCCTGCCATCAGCAAGCTCCTTGAGAAAGTTGTGGTGGGACAACTCTTGGATTATAGCCAGGCTTATGAGCTTCTGTCTCCTTCGCAGCATGGCTTTTGAAAAGGGCGCAGCACCACCCCTGCACTGGTCTCTGTCACTTCTGGGATAAGGGCTGCTATGGACCAGGGCAGACTCTCTGGGGCCATCTTTATTGATCTCTCTAAAGCCTTTGACCTTGTTGACCATGCCTTGCTATGCTCTCAACTTGGGTCTTTGGGCTTATCCCCTCTGGCCCTGAGTTGGTTCTCCAACTACCTTCGTGGAAGGCAGTAACTGACCAAATATAGTAAGATGCTCTCGGATGCCACCCCCGTGTCCTCAGGGGTCCCTCAGGGGTCAGTCCTTGGGTCCCTGCTTTTTTCCATTTTCATTAATGACCTTTCCTCCTCGGCGGCTTCTTGCAGGGCTGTCCTGTATGCTGATGACCTTGTTATCCTCACTCATTCAAAGGATATTGGGGTCATTAACCACCAACTGAGTGAGGGTTTCAGGAGTGTCCATTCCTGGATATCATCCCATAAGCTGGTCCTAAATCTTAAAAAGACCCAGGACATGCTGTTCGGTTCCCTGGCCAAGTTAAAGGCCTCCTCTGTTCCTACGTGCATCTCGGTTATTGATGGCACTCCTGTTCTCACCACTGATTCCGTCAAATACCTTGGGGTGACACTTGACCTGCAGTTCAATCTTGTTCAGCATATCCAAAATGCATGTAGAGCTGTTAACTGGAAATTGGGTCTGGCTTACAGGGCAAAGAATAACCTTACTTCTGCTGCTCGCCTAGCACTGTCTAGAGGGGTGTTTCTACCGTCCCTCTGTTATGGGCTCCTTTTGTTTGCCAATACCTCCAAGATCCACCTCTCTAGATGGACAGTTGCCTATAATAACATCTGCTATTTTGCTCTTGGAGTCCCTTGTCTCACTCACCACTGTGATCTGTGCAGTAAGCTCAACTGGCTCTCCCCGCCCAATTATTTGAATTTTGTTGTGGGCAGTTTCACGGGTAAGGTACTGGCGGAGCTCCTTGTGCCAGCAGCCCCCGCTACCTACCCCCATGGTCACTGGGCCATGCTATTCTTATGGTCCCTCCTACTCGTACCAAAATGGGGGACAGGGACTTTGCGTCATGTGCCCCTAGACTGTGGAACTCCTTTCCTGTCCAGGTCCGGACCGCCCTCCAGTCGGGCCTACGCACCTCCCTGTGGAACCACTTGAAGCTCTCGTCAGTATGTGACTGTCTTGACCCTCCCTGATTAGCCTGGTCCTCTGCACAGTATACTTGAGTGTATTCATTCCATGTATCTTGCAAATGTGTAAATTTTGTATATATCTGTATATATATTGCTGGTGACGTTGTGTCAGTGACGCTGTACCTAGCATATTGACTATGATTACTGTCGGACCTGAGATATCTTACTATGTATGTTATGCTCTCCTGACATCTGTGTATCTGCCCTACTTGCTTCAAATTGTACTCTGTATGTTCTTTGATTTCCTGTACTCTCCCGGGTCGTACCCAAAAATAGGCATGTGTTTGTCTAGTGTACTTACCTGGTTAACAAAAGCTAAATAAATAAATAAATAATAATAATTGTTTCCATTGTGTCGGTACTCATAGTAGATGATAGGTGGGACAGGAGCTGTGACCCCGAGGACTGGGGTCCATAACATCCTATGACATGGAGGGCCATTGATGTAGATACAGTATTTCGATTTTTAAGGACAGGCATTCAAAGGCATTGGCAATTGATGTAGTGTTGAGGGTAGTGACCATAAACTTGTCCTTAACATAGATGGCTACATCACCACCTCTGGTTAGTCTATCAGCTCTGAATAACAGATAGTTGGGGATATTGACCTCTTTATCTGGTGTGGATGGACGAAGCCAGGATTCAGATATGACAAGTACATCTGGCTCTGTGTGGATAGCCCAAGCCTGTATTGAGGTGAGTTTCTTTAAGAGGCTACACACATTAACATGCATAAAGCTGATACCTGTATACTTCGTGACTATGGATGGTGAAGGAATTGCTTGTACAGGACCAGGGTTAAGTTTAACATTACCTGAGCATAGCAAGAGGAGGAGTACAACTTCCCTCAGGGCCACAAGTGGTAATTTGGAAGAACTAAGCCTTCTTTGACTTGTGAAAGTATTGGCATAGGAATGCAAGGACCTATTCTTTGTACTGTTCAGTCCTAGTGATACACATGCTAAGACCCTAGCCGTATGACACCAGTAGATGCAAGTACTGGGCCGAGTAGGTAACATTCCTTGGGTAGGTAACAAGATGCTGGTGGCTGTCCAAGAGGGAGACTCAGCTGAAAGTGGGTACGACAACTTGGGGGCATAGTACGAGTTGTATAAGAACTCGATGAGTAGACATTCTTGTGGTAGGAGATACAAGTCCTCTTTGAGGTAAATTCCATCTGGCATATACCCTAATAAGGGTAAGGTGCATAAGGCGGTAAATAGGTAGAACCAGATAGCAAGTTCCATGGTTAAAGTCAGGGGGTCAGAAAGAGAAACAGTTGAAAGGGCTTAATCTGGGCAAGGTATCACCAGGTAAGGCTACGCGCCATGGGGTCTGAAAAGGGATATAGGTGCCGACACCACTTGAAGAGAGCAAGGAGATGCTTTTATGGCACAGCGACTAGAGATAGTTAAGTCATAAACCTGATCTAAGAAGTATCACCAGCTAAGGCTACACACCACAAGATCAGCAAAGGGATGTAGGCGCTGAAACCACTTGTAGGGAGCAAGGAGAATTTACTATGACACAGCAACTAGGGACAGTAATGAGAAGTAACAAATCTGATCTGAGATGAGTGGTAGGGGAGACTGCAGTGAGTTAGTTAGGATGGGACACTTGAACCTGAAGCGGCAGTCCAAAATGTATATGTCTGTGGGAGGTGGGGATGATAGGTTTGTAGGAAAGCCAATGGCAGGGGAGGGCAGGGCAAGGAGGTCTATATAATAATGGTGAGGGAGGAGGATGGGTGGTGGACGTAAAATAAAGTAGTCCGTGAAGTGGAAGGGCATGGCCTGCGCTGCTAATGATGGGCAGGACAGAAGGATGACAGTCGCAGCCCCTCGGCTCACCCAGAGCTGACAGCAGCAACAGCAGCTGCAGTTTGAGTTGCCGTTGAACTTTTTGGGATGGATACATAGATACGTAGACAGTGTCGGCAGATAAGGGCCTATGGCCCACCTATGGAGGATTCCAACCTCTGCACATTTACACAGGCACTGTGTGTGCCCAGGTTCGAGCAGGCAGCAGCCACCTTCCTGCTCGAACGTGCCAGCTGATTCCAACTTAAATTTTTTCAACTCTCAGTGCAGACTGGGAGAGAAGCCCACCTGGCCCACTTTCACTGCAAACAACAACAACCTTATGTTAATCAGGTCATCGGACTCAGAAAAGCACACCTAACCACCGAATCTCAAGTCATGCAGCTCCCCTCTGTCTCTCGCTCAGCCGGTCAGTCTCATCACTTGGCAGGATTTTTTTGATTTAGCATTATTAACATTCTCCAGACTCACACTTCAGACTTCAAGCCCCAAGCACTGCATCAGATTTGGGCTTTTGTAATAAACCCACCCAGTTACAACCCATTTATTTATTCATTTATGAATCCTGGCTGACCCACCCCCCCCCCAAAAAAACACCTCAATCTCAATATCTTCATTCCATTCTACCCTAGCCATGTGGGTCGTAAAGTCACCCAAACATGCAGAAAAGCGCATCAATATTTTATCATTTCTCCAGTAAAGTCATTACTTCCCCCTTTAAAATGATTTACTTTTACAGTACTTACCCAGCCATCCAGCTGGAACCTGCGGCCTGGCCCAGTGTGCCACTAGCCCAGTTTTCAGCCCCCTTCTCCATCCTTCTGCTAGAAGCTGGATGCTGGAACTGACTGTCCCAGGTCCTGTCTGCGATCCGCGACTGAGCCACCTCACCAGGACTGAAGTCAACCAGTTCCTTGGCTGCTGTGGCTGCTGCGACGCTGCACTGGTTCAAGGTCTGTGACGGCCACACCGCCACTGACATTGCTGCTTACTTGCTGCTGCTGCTGGCCCACTCTCAGGCTGCTTTTTTATGTGCGGCTAGTACTGGCATAGGGAAGCTAGTCATCTTGCTGAGCTAGAGCTAGCTAGCTCACCCCCCTGCCCCTTCAACCGTCAAAGCAAAGAAAATTCAATATTGCCACCGCGACGCTGCTCTGTGTGAGAGCTCTCAGTGCTCGCCGACTCCTCTGAGGCTGTGTAGCCTGTCTATGGTGGGGAAGACAGTGTCGCTTGACAACAGCTCGCACACTCTTGCTCCTCCACATTAGTCACATGTGACAGCACTACTGCTAATAAGTGGAGAGAGTGGACAACACAACAGTCGAGTCAGGAGTGCACCCACAGCCGCAGCAGTGTGCATGCACACAGGTCGGGGTAACACTTATATTGTACAAAATGATTCAGTTCAGGCAAGGGGCCCCCTCACTGCCTCAGGATCCCATGCAATTGCATGGGTTGCATGTGCCTAATGTTGCCACTGATGACAACTGAAAATATGAGTCTAGTGCCGCATGGCTGGCTATCATGAAGATCTGTTACATTCTGCTTTTACTTACTGTGTTTTACCATCTCAACACAAGATGTCACTATGGCCAGTGTTGCTTGGCACCAGTATGGCAGCTAATTCTTCAGTTCTGGTGGAGATTTTAATTGTCCCCATTTTCCAGATGGCCTTATATTTGTCTATGTAACTCTTTGAGCTGAATCAGACAAAACACATAAGACGAACATCTCTTTTTTTCCTTGCCTGCTACTTTACACACAGTAAAATGAATCCTCCCTTTTCATGTTTAAAGGGCACATTATTCTTTAACAATTTATTTTTAGGGTAAGGGGTGCAAGAAGAATTTTCACACCCTCGAGCTGTGCTTGAGAGACAAATAACATGTTATTCCACACATCCCTGTAGAACGAGCTTTCTATCAAAGGCTGATCTCACCATACAAGAAAGATCCTGATTCCCCCCGACAACAAAGAGCAGAAAATGCCGCAGCGAATGTGTTTTGAAATGAAATTTGCTGCATGCTGTGAGGTATAAAAATGAACTTGGGATGGATGGAAGGAATGGATAATGAATCCTGCCCTTTCCAGGAGGTCCTTTTGATGACATCATACTGGACTCAGATGAATTTCTGCGCACTGAAGCTCAGTGCCAATTCTGCAAAATTCTACCAGTGATCTCAGCAAAATGGGGGGGAATAAGACCTTCTGCAAACACATCCAGTATTTTTGCTACCATTATTTGTATTTGAAGAAAAGCATGTAAAATAGGTTTTCATTTCCAGCACTGCCAATCCCTGGCCTTATGGAAAAGGGGCGATGACCCCGATGAGTAACCATTTCCCTGAATGTGGTTCACTACTTAGAAATATCCACACCTGCACACAAGTTCCAGCTCTTCCCACCATGGAAACACTGAGGACTTTTGTTCATTAATACTGCTGCTGAAACCACTATTACAGTTGTAAGAGTGGTCTCAAGTGCATTCTTAGTGTATGAGAACGGAGAACTGAATGAAAGCTGTTCTGGTACCCTAAGAATGTGAGACCACTCTTATAACCATAACAGTGATCTTGGCAGTAGTATTATTTCATTATTAATCAATAATATATTAATGTTCTTAAAAAACCTTACCGAAAATGCCCGTTTCTAGGGCAGCTGCACATGAGATGCTTGGCTCTTCACAGAATAAGAGTGTCTCACACGGAGAGGAAAGACATGCTCTGGTTCATTGGGAGTGCTCCCTTGATCTATAACGCCACCATAGTGCTACCTGTGACATGACCGTTAGATGACATAAAATGTGATCTAACTTCATGTTGCAAGTGCCGCATGTTGCGCATCAGAAATGACGCAGGTGTCAGCTTTCTGCTGTAAAATGAGGAAAGTGTCACAAATATGTCAAAATGTTTGAAAACCACATGCAAACATTTTGTCACATTTGCTACAACGTAGCTATGGCAGAACAGCTGCTGCAAATCCTGCATCCAAGTCTTTTGTAATCCAGGCCTGAGCCTTTTTCCCCCCTTCTCCATTATAACACTGGGGATAGTAAGATGCCGGAACAACAAGACGCTGTTTTTTTTTTCCTGCACAGTTTGCCTAACTAATCTATGGTTTATTAAAATATTATGATAATACAGCTAACCATAATATCATAACACTGTTATGATAATCTTATGAAACTACAGCCTTTGATAATATCATGTTGTAACAGCATATAATACTACAGTATCATGGCAGCTTATAAGAATAGAGTATCATAGCTTTTGAGGGTGGGGAGGAGTTTTTTTTTTTAATCCTTTACCATCCCTTTAATCAGTGTAGCTGCTAACTCAGGCCAGGTCATAGAAGTTCCTGTGTCCATCCAAATTCTAGCAGCAGTGCATGAAGTGAAAATTTTGGCCAATACTCTGTATTTTACATTGGTACTTATCTCCTGACTTGTATGATACTTAGGGTTGCCACCTATCTGGTTTTTGACCGGATAATCCGGTTTTTAAGGTCCTTATTCTGTCATTTGGTTTTGGTTACATGCAGTCCAGTTTTTGGGCCATTTTGAGTGCTCATATACTCTTAAAACTGATGTATCAAATCATTCACCGTTTTGACTGCATTACATGTCCAGGTTTCAAAGAAGTTCTGCTGTCACAGTCATTCAGACCTGCCTTTGTTTGTAAAACCAGACTGTCTGAGAGGTGTAAAGTATGGCCATTAAGAACATTAGCAGTAAATTAACCTATTCTTTTCCACTCTGAATTTTAAGTATGGTCTTTTACTGCTATGACAGGAAACAGTTTTTACACCTTTATGTGCTCTCATGCATTTCTTTTTGTTTGTTCTATATTATGGTACGTTTTAGACCCATTTTTGTTAAATTAATAATCTAACTTTTATTGCTTTTAAGACTACATTTGCTTTAATTTTTTGTATTACCTGAACATTCCAAAATATTAGCTACACTTTGACAGTTCATTCAGATAAACAGCATGGAATGGTGTATCTGAAATTGTGGAATGTCTTAGAAATATGAAAAGAAACAGCAGTAGCTGCTGAGGTAAAGGGGAACACAGTGCAGTATTAAGGGTACCACAAGCACTGATAATTAAGTTATCAAAAATTGGTCAAAGAATCAGAATACATGGCTGACATGGAAAGGAAAATGGGAGAGTGTTTAACAGAGGGCTGAGCAATAAGCTGTGGCTGAGCTTGGCACATCCAGCAGACCTGAGTTTGATTCCCGCAACCTCCACTTAAATACTGTGTGACCCTGAGCAAGTCACTTAACCTTCCTGTGCTCCTGGGTCACTCCTGTAAAATGGGCTATGTGGCCTATGGGAGGTAACCTGGTTGCCAAAGAATAAAAATAAATAACTGAATAAATGAATCAAATAAATAACAGTATAAAAATAATTTTCTATCACTAGTAATGTCTATTCCAACATTATAAATGGCTTTGGAGGAGGAGTGGTATACTGGCCAGTCATAAAAAATGGGTGGGGTCAGAGGCAGAGTTTGGGGTGTGGTTTCGGATCCGTTTTTTACTTCATCCAAAGGTGGTAACCCTAATGATACTGTTCTTTCTCAGTTTTGAGTCTGCTTTAGTACTTTTTTTCACATTAGAAATAATAAAAGGGATCTCTCTTTTAATGTGACTTGGATCAAGTTTTCATCAGCATTCTCAGCTGTTTTCGTACATTTGTTGTCACATAAGGTCAGGAAGCGGTGTCTGCTGCATGCTAGTTCATTATAGTCACATGAAAAATTATCTTAAACAATCAGTGTCCAGAAACAAGACAGAATACTGATGAAAACCTGGTAAGAACCGTATTAAACAGAACACTTTTTATTATTTCACCTGAAAAAAAAACCCAAGATAAAGTAGACTCAAAATGGGAAAAATGAGCAATCTAAAATACAATAAAAAAGCATAGGTTAAAAATGTAACTGCAATCATGCACTGCTGCTTTCAATTTGTTTATTATTCTTTTATTCAGCTAGAGATGACCATGTTTATTGGCCTTTTGGGCTCTCTTACTCTAGCACAGGTTGCCTGTTGTCTAGTGTACTTTAATCTCATGAATGTAGTCAACAATTGCTCCAATGAATATTAGAAATAAGGGCTGTCCTTTTCTTCTAGGCTTCCCCTGGGCAGCCTTCTTTCTTTATCACACACACTATAGGCTTTCATAAAAGCTTTACTACTGTAGTTCTAGCACATAGACACACACACAGTATATAATGGTCTAAGCACCAACACTTAGGCTGGAGAGTAACTGCTGAAGTGGTCTATTCTGTAGACAAGACTGCCCCCTGCAGATGAAAACTACAAATACATTCCATGCTACTGCTGAGTTATAAGCACTAAGAAACCAGATATAACATGGACTGGCTAGTGTTCACATGCATCTGGCACATACAAGTAAGGGATTTTCATGACAGTAAAGATTCTGAATTTATAACAGAATAACAACTAATTTTATAGATTTACTTTCATACAGACTACATCTCAATGTGCTTTGCAGACAAATAATTATGCAACTTAACTGATAACATAGGGGCTGTGAAGTATGGAAAGGAGAAATTGTTTAACCATGAGAGGCACACTAAGCCAGAGTTTATTTCCTGGAGCAACCTGGGAACACAAGGAAGTTAATTGATTTGCTTAGGGTCACACAGTATGCAAGCTGGGGCTTATGGGATTCAAACCCAGGTTTCCAGGTTTGCAGCTTGGTGCCCTTAACCACTACGCTATACTGCCTCCCAGTAATTCTACAGAAAGCCTATATTCCAATTTCCTCTAAATCTTCTGGCACAGCAAGAGTTAGAAGTGACAACGTTCACACACACAGTCATAGGTAACAGCATGATAAGTTTCAAAATTAAAAGTATAAGGTAGGTTGCAGTGTTGGTTATTTTTGTTTTAATAAGATCAGAGGTACTGAAAATTAATAAAAGTTATAATAATCTGACATTAAAGTAAATAGTAACAAATTCAAAACTTAACCAGATGACAGAATGTAAGTTATGTAATAACCCCACCAATGCTCCCAGCTGGTTGTGAGGCATGAATCATAGCTGAGAGCCTTCAACCACATGTGGCACAGGTTATTACAAAACCAACTCACATACTCTGTAGAGTATTAGTTTATTACTTGTAATTATCTGCCTAGAATGGCATATTGAGCTATGATAACTTGTTTCCAGTTTTTTTTTGAAAATATTTTATTTCAGTTTAATGTGGTATACATATATTCCAACATAGATCAGAATTATTAAAAATACTTTTTCCATATTACAGCAATGTGTCAGTAAGTTAAACCACATTCATTAAATTTGTTACAGGTATAGTTTATGATGCCTTAATTGTATTCTTCCAGATAACTATGTCATAGGTAATCACTAGTCTATCTAACTGTCCTTACAATGTCATACCATTTATAGACTTCTGTACATTCCACCTCTAATTTCTTTTTAGTTATTTACTCACTCAGTAACAAGCTTTAGGTTAAATGTGGGGGAATAGCACCTCCCACATCCCCTACAAAGCCCAACCTCCCATGGCAGTTTCCTCTTAGTGCGTCGTGCACCGGCAGCGCCTGAGCTTCTGTGTGGCTTGTGGGCTGGGCCTCCTTCCCTTCCATTTCTGCTCCCTGCCCCTGTTTTTGTTTCCCTCTGTTTTCTCCCACTTGTCTCTTTACTTCTTTGGCCATCTTTGGCTTGTTTCCCTGTCCTTTTCTCTCCCTCCCCCCTTTTCCCTTGTCTCTCTCCTCCCATCTGGTTTTCCCTCTTGCCTTTGTTTTCCCTCTTCCCTCTTTCCTGCCCCATTCCTGGTTTGCTGCTCCTCCCCTTTCTTGCTGACTCCCTTTGGCTGTCCCTCCATTCTAGGCACTGTTCCCTTCGAGACTGCTGCTCTGTCCCTGCCTCTTCTTTCGGGAGCGGTGTCCTTCCAGCTACGCCCGCTGTGGACCTGCAGTGTGACACCTCTTTCCTGGCATCGTGCTCCTGTTCGGCCATCTCCCTGAACTCGCCTGCTGTTTTTCCAATTGTCCATGCACTTTTACTGTACTACACTGTTGCTGCTTGGTACCATGTCATGGTACCATTTCCATTATTTCTGCCCCAATGTACTGCCACATTTTTGTCATGCCCCGTTTGCTCCCTCAGTTCGTCTTCCATCCAGACCATCATGGTCTTCAGTACCTGGAGGTGTGCGTGTGGTTCTTGGCCTTGGAAGACTGGCTGGTTCGTGAGTGCCTGGAATCTCTGCAGTCCAACCGCACGGTGGTGGTCTCCTTTAGGCACCATCTTGCTCACTGGATGGTGGCTTTCCTGCAATTACAACACCAGTTTCTGACAGGTAACTCACATATTGGATTGTTTCACCCCCTTCCTGAGAACATTCTCTAATAGCAGCAATGTCTTTAGTTTTGGTTCAGCCCCTCTCACCTCAGTCTGTTTTCCTGTGTAATGGCAATCAGGACATCAGTCCTCCCTCATCTACATCCTCCTCCTCACCCTCAGTATTATCCTGCCTGGCCTACCACTGCCTTTTGAACCAGCTTGGCAGCATCTGCTGGGTCTGCAACTTGACTCATTCTCCCATCATAAATGATTTTTCATCTTCTGACCTTAGCCTGTTGTGGTGATTCCCCAGCTGCCTCAGTGTTTGCCTGCACCCCATCACACATTTCTCAACATTGTCTGGTGCTGTACCTTCGATCGGACTGTGTCTGGAAATTCTTCTCCTGCAAGTAACTGCTCCAGGAACTCCCATGGGTGCACCTGTTATAGAGCGCAGAAGTCTTCCTTTGCTTCAGCCTGCGACTGTTCCCATAATGTAGTTCCTCTATTCTCTGGGCATTTTCTTTTACTACCTTCCCCCATTCTGCACTGATCAATCAAGCGGGCATGAGTTCTCGGCTGCTGGAGATTATGGGCTTCCACTGCCTTACCTGCTGACTGAGTGATGACACATACTCATAAACTGCCATTCCCTGCTCTGTCCTGCCCACCTTTCTTTTCTTCTATAGCTCCTTGTCTGCCCCTGCTGTCTCTTTCTGAGCCTCTCCTTCCCTGCTGCTCTCCCCCCATCCCCTGTTCCTGCCCTTGTCCCTTGTTCCCTGGTTTCCTTTTGGGCCTTTCACTTCTCACAACAGCATTCCAGCTCCATTTACGTCCCTTCACCCATCCTGATCTGTACTACCTCTACCCTTTGTCTGGCGACTGCACCTCTTACCATTCAGCTCCTGGCACCTATACCCTGCTCAGCTTTAAAATTCATGTTCCTTGTTCTACTCCTGGTGCTCCTCACCTACCAGCTTGCCAGTTACCTGCTTTGTTCCTGCCTGCTCCCTCTTCCACACCCCTTGTGGCTCTCCCTAAGCTTGGCACTATTGGCTCTCCTCATGTACTCCTTCATCAGGCATTATCCAGTCTGTATGACTACAGCATTGTTTGCTTTCCATTCCCCACTTGCCATGACTTCACCTTCCCTAGGCCCTGCCTTTCCCAGAGCCTCTTTTAGGTCACTACTCTATCGTAACTCCTCTTTGGTCTTGAAGATGCTCTGCTTGTAGCGCCTCCGTTTTTCCCACGGTGGGGAACTGGGGTATCACAGCAGGGCATCGGAGTTCAGCTTAGTGGGACCCTGCTTTCTGTGAGCCATGGGATTTACCCTGCCTTCCTGCCTACCTGGCTTCCGCTACCCATGTTTGGATCATTGACCTTACAGCCTTACAGCTTCCTCAGCCTTCAGTCATTCATTGCATTACATCGCTAACACTAAGCTCCTTCCTGGATTACTCTACACTCCTCCTTACTGGTGATCCTGATGACTCCTCCTGATGTTCTCCTATTCTGACTTCCTTCCTTCCTTCCCATTTCTACTGCCTGACAGTTTACCTACCTAAGACTATGCAACCAGCTTCCTTTCCCTTGCTCAGCCCGTACCAGCAGTTTGTCTGGACTCCGTCCCTAACTCGTACCTTCTGAGGTACTGAGTGGAGGTAGGCTTGCCCTGTCTACCGGGGATGGGATTCTGTTACACTCACCTACTGCTTATAAATCTGATATCCTCCATCCCTAACTCTGCCTGGCAGCATCGGGTGAAGGTTAGCTCACCCCAACTACCAGGGATGGGAGCTATGTCTGCAATCTACCATGTCATGCTTATGCATTCTCTACCTGATACCAGTTGCTGCTTCCCTTCAGGAACGGGACCTCTTTACCCCATGAGCCTTCACCATCCTACCTATGTCTAATGTCCTTAACTCAAGGTCATCTCACCTTGACAACCAGGGCTGGGAGCTTGTGTCTTCCTTCGACTGTTTCCACCTTCTGCATTCTCTACCTCATACCAGGTTGCCACTTCCCTTTGGGAATGGGACCACTATAACCTATTTGCATTCAACATCCTACCTCTGCCTGGAGGCATCGACTGAAGGTTGTCTCGCACCGAATACCAGGGATGGAAGCCTGTAACTGCATTCCAATGTTTCAATCTTATGCATTCTCTACCAGACTATCCAGTTGCAGCTTCCTTTCAGGAACAGGACCACTATAACCCATTTACATTCAACATCCTACCTTTACTTAGTGGCATTGAGTGAAGATCATCTTGCCTTGGATACCAGGGATGAGAGCTGGTTTCTACAATCCACTGTTTCTACCTTCTGCATTCTCTACCTGATACCCGGTTGCCACTTCCTTTTGGGTCTGGGACCGCTATGCCCCACTTGCCTACCACATCCTTCCTCACCAGTCTCACTCCTACACTCCATGGACTCATTGTACTCATCCCTGCCTTGGCCTCCTCATGCTCCAGATTTGGATTTCACCAGCTTGTTTTGTCTACCTCCATTCAGTTCAACTGCCTCCTGGACTTCCTTGCTGCTGGTCACCCCTTCCTGACAACCATGAAAAGGTTTGTTGTCTCAGAGGTGTTTCAGTCTCCTTCTCACATTGAAGGAGCTAATTGCTTTCCTCCCACAGCTCTTCCAAAGGATTAGGTGTGTATGTGGGGGGTGGAGCTGGCAAACTGTCAGTAATTTCCAACAGAAAGAAGGGTTAAAAAGTCAGGTTAGTTGATATCTTGGAGGCAGAATTCTTGGTGTGCTGGCCAAGGCACCTAGCTTCACCTGAGCTCTTTCCTTCTAAGACTGCTTGAAAGGCAGAGTAGAGAAACTTACCAGAGCAAGAGAAAGGATTAAGACTTATTTTGGCTAAACAGATTTACTGTGTGGTGTTGTTTTTATTTTTTACTCACAGGGATTGCTACTGTTTGTTGTAACATTTCATTGTTTTATTTTTCTGTAGCAAAGTGTTTCTTACATGATATCTTCTAAAATTATTACAGGTATTGCTTTACAGGTTTTACAGTTTTATCTAACATTAGGATAAGCTTTCAGGGTTACTGCATTTGTTGTTGACTGATTGTTTCTGCTCTTACCTCCTTGTTCTTTCGTCTGTGGTTTTTCTTTTTCGGCAGGGGAAGGGCCCAGCCACCCAACCCCATCCCAACCACCCCACACTACACTCCTTTTATAGGGTACCACAGTTGTGACATTTCCTGTGGCAGAGCAGGAAGGGGTGGATCAGTGGGGCCTCCACAAGGTGAGCTCATTTACAGGGGCACTAGTAATTTAACTTGTTGTTATAACAAGTTAAACAAAACACAATCAAACCATTACTTGCATTTTTTTCCTTCTAATTACTCTGACTAGGTTATAAACCCAGCAACTTATCTGGAATGGATATCATTAACTGCAGGTACTGTGGAACAATTTTCAGAAGGACAGTCTTACAGGATTTAGGACACTGTCCTACATGCTGGGCCTTCCGAGATCTTAGGGCTCAGCTCCGGGCAGCATGGGCAGAGATTGCATGCCTCAAATTTCATATTCAAGAGGAAATACATTATAAGAACCATCCGTCATTTCCCCAGCATCCAACACAAAAACCTTGACTGCAGAGGGTAGTTGGTCCAGGAGGTTGGCAGGTGGTTAGGAGGGGAAAATCGGCTGCCCCATCACTCTCTGCTCTCCAACATATTACCTCCAAAAACATATAAACACTACAAACAGGTATCTGCCTCTATCTCTGAAATTAAACAAAGAGGCAGAAGACACTGCAGAGCAGGACACTGCAGCACAGGAGCTAGCAGAACAAAACTCACCCAAATCAGGAACCAAAACAAAAAAAGCAAAAAGGAAATCCAAAAAACTTCTGATCATAGGAGACTTCATGATTCGGGGAGTTGATACCCATCTCCAGCCAGGGGTAATGGTCAGCTGTCTCCCAGGTACATCAGCATGGAGAGACACTGACCGCATTGCTAAAATTGTTCACAAAGCAGGAGAAACAATGATGTCCTAGTACACATAGGGACTAATGATCCTGCCAGCTGGTCCGGTTGCAGGAGACCAAGGAACACCTGACCAGGCTGGTGACAAACTATCATCTATTTGTCCAGTATCTCCTTTCTGAGATCCTGCCAGTCTGGGAGAGGGAGCAGATGGACGGAAGGTCAGAGAAGGGAGACATGGGAGCTAAACACGTGGCTCAAGGGCTGGTGCCAGGAAAAGGACACAGATTTGTAGGGAACTGGCAACAGTTCTGGGAGCGAAAGTTCTTTAAATTTGATGGACTGCATTTGACTAAGGAGGAGTCAGTGCATTGGGGCAGAAGTTTGATGTCTTTGCAGAATATTTAAACTATGAAATGGAGAGGGGTGCAGCACCCATCGCTGAATGGGAAGAACACCCCTCCCCTCAGCTAGTGGTCAAACAGGGATTCAGCATGTTTGCAGTTCATTTGCATCACCAGGTAAAAAGGTTTGTCTCCCCATATGACGACAGAGGTAATGCCAAACCTCACCCAACAACTAACACACCAAAATCTGGCCAATGGAAAATCATGTACATAATGCTACAGCCTGGGAAATAAGATCCCAGACCTGCAGGCAATAATGTCAGAGGCTAAACTGGACATAGTAGCAATTAGTGAGACATGGTTTACCAGTAACCACACTTTGGAGACTTCAGTACCTGGCTATGTATTGTTCAGAAGAGACCGAGGTGCAAAAAGTGGGGAGGAGTGGCCCTGTATGTCAATGAAAATATCAAAGCTACAGAAATTCAGAATACACATAAGGAGCCAGAAGAACTGTGGGTCACCCTGGAAACAGGAAATGGGACAGTCATAAGAACTGGGGTTGTCTACAGGCCCCAGACCAGGGGAGGACATAGACACATTACTGTTAGAAGATATACAAAACATGGCAGCTAAAGGAGGTTCTGATAATGGGAGACTTCAACATGCCAGATACAGATTGGTCAATACCAGCAGGAACATCTGCCAGAACTAGACACATAGTGAATTCCCTGCAGGGGGAGGGCCTCAAACAACTGGTACAGCAACCCACAAGAGACAGGGCTATCCTAGATCTAGTACTGACTAACAAGGAAGGGATCACAGATCTCCAGGTAGAAGGTCACCTTGGGGCCAGTGACCATCACATGGTATGGTTCAATTTGGCTACTACATCTAAATCATCCCATTCCAAGGCAAAAATATGGGACTTCAGAGGAGCTGACTTTGATAAGATGGCCAACAGAGTTAAGCTAGCCCTGGCAAAAAGAAACACAGGTGAGGGGGTACAGGCAAAGTGGGCAAGCATTAAGGATGCAATACTCGAAGCAACATCCCATTGTGTTAGACAGAAAAGGAAGTGCAAAAGAAGAAGGAAACCACTTTGGTTCTGAAATACAGTAGCAGAAAAGATCAGAGCCAAAAGACTGGCCTTCAGGAACTATAACGGAACACAGCGGGATGAAAATAGGGAGGCATACCAAACTGCCCTAAGGGAAGCAGGGAAGGCAGTAAGGCAGGCAAAGTCCCGAACTGAGAAAAAACTAGCACGAACAGTAAAATAAGGTGACAAGACTTTCTATAGATACATTAGTGAAAGGAGAAAGTCCAGAGGGGGTATTGCTAAGCTTAATGGAGAAAAGGGAGCATGTGAGGAGGAGGACCCTGTAAAGGCATCTATCCTAAATAGATACTTTTGCTCAATACTTACTGAAGAGAAGGTAGGGCAGGACCCACAGCTCAGCATCATGGACACAGGGGGGAGGGAGGTGAGCACTACTCCCTTCACAAAAGAAAGGGTCTACAAGAGCTGCTAAGCTCAGGGTGGATAAGGCAATGGGACCTGATGGCATACATCCCAGGGTACTTAAGGAGCTAAAGGTGGAACTAGCAGAGCCATTAGCAGAACTGTTTAGTGAGTCTCTGAGCACAGAAGCGGTCCCAGAAGACTGGAGAAGGGCTCATGTGATCCCGCTCCACAAGAGTGGTAGCAGGGAGGAGGCGGGGAACTACAGACCAGTTAGTCTTACCTCAGTAGTGGGCAAGATTATGGAGGCACTCCTTAAGGAAAGGATAGTACAACGCCTGGAATCCATAGGGGCACAGGATCCAAGACAGCATGGGTTTACAAAAGGAAGGTCCTGTCAAACTAATCTCATAGATTTCTTTGACTGGGTAACCAGAGTGGTGGACCAAGGGGGAGCAGTTGATGTCGCCACCTTGACTTCAGCAAAGCTTTGGACACTGTTCCACATAGAAGATTGATAAATAAGCTGGGTAGGCTCGGGTGGTCAGAAGTTGGTCAACTGGGTGGCAAACTGGTTGACGGGCAGAAAACAGAGAGTGGTGGTAAATGGTATACAGTCTGAAGAGATGCAAGTCACAAGTGGTGTACCTCAGGGATCAGTCCTGGGGCCAGTCCTCTTCAACATCTTCATTAGTGACCTTGCAGATGGACTGAAGGGTAAGGCTTGTCTGTTTGCAGATGACACCAAGATCTGCAACAGAGTAGATGATCCAGATGGGGTGGGCAGAATGAGAAGAGATCTGGATAAACTAGCAAAATGGTCAGAAGAGTGGCAACTGGGATTTAATGCAAACAAGTGCAAAATCATGCACATAAGGAAGAGAAATCCTGAAGCCACCTATAGGCTGGGAGAGGAGTTGCTAGCAGTCATAAAGGAAGAAAGAGCCTTGGGCATCATCATCACTGATGACCTGAAATCATCCAAGCAGACCTCTAAAGCAGTAGGTAAGGCTAGGGGGGTGTTAGGGTGTATTAGTAGGGGTATAACAAGTCGTAAGAGGGAGGTAATAATCCCTCTTTACAAGACACTGGTTAGGCCCCATCTGGAGTACTTGCAGTATTGGAGGCCACACCTTCACAAGGACATTAACCAAATTGAGGCAGTCCAGAGAAGGGCAACCAAAATGGTGCAGGGACTGCATCAGAAGACATATGAGGACAGATTAACAGAGCTCAATATGTATACCCTTGAGCAAAGGAGGAGAGAGGTGATATGATCGAGGCATTCAAACACCTTAAGGGCATTAACAAGGTGAAAGAGTCTGACATGTTTAAATATAAGAAAAATAGCAGGACAAGAGGACACAGCATGAGATTAGAGAGGGGCCGATTAAGGGGAATGAGGAAATTCTTTTTCACAGAAAGGGTGGTGGATGCATGGAATGGCTTACCACAAGAAGTGGTGGCTATGAATACAGTGCAGGGCTTCAAACAGGCATGGGATAGGCATAAGGGAGCAATACAAATGAATATGAATAAATAGGCCACTGACAGAGCAAAGGCCGATGGCACATTTATAAGGTAGAAAAAGAAATGGGCAGACTGGATGGGCCTTGAGGTCCTTATCTGCCGTCAACTTCTATGTTTCTATGTTTCATGTGAGTTTTCTTTCTCCTTCAGAGACCCTTGTGCTTCATTGCCGCAATGCCTTCTGTTCTCTGCACTTGCTGTTCGCAGTCTTCAGAGGATGTGGGTCTCTCCTGCTTCACCTTCATAGTACTGGTACCTGGATTTGCTTCTTGGTCTTATGTGGCTCCGCCATTCATGGCCTGTGGCAGCTTTGCTATGTCCTGCTTCAGTTTGCTGTGGCACTGGCCTCAGTCCTGTTTCATCCTGCACCTGCAATGTCAGTATGGCTTGGCATATGCTGCCTTCTTCTCACACTCCTTCCTCCAGTCCACAGACATCCACTCCAGACTTTTTCCTCCATCCTTGGACAGCTGCCTTCTCCTCACCACCCTGGCAGCTCAGAGCTCCTTCCCGTTTACTGTGGCTCTTTTTGGGCATTTTCCACTTTCACCGGCCAGTATTCCTACCCAGTCAACTACTCCCCCATGCATCTATTTCATACTCCTACCTTGGCTTTCCTAACAGCTTTTATCCACTACTTGATGGAGCACTTGTTCATGCTGCCTGAAGAAAAATTTTCTAGCAACATCCCTTGAACAATGTGCCTTATAGACTCTTAAGTCACCATAGAATTATTAATACCTTCCAATCATCTCCCCAGGACCAGTTCCAGAATCCCTTTCAATTGGATTATAGAAAGAGGCATTCCTCATCCAACTGTACTGGATGCTCCCTAAACATCCTGTCAGTTCAAGCACTATGGCATCCCTTTCTCCCATGTCTCATAGGATCTAAGAAGTAGTGGAACCTTTTCCACTCCTATCTTTTTTCATGGAAAAGTAACCTAATCCTTTCCGCCATGCACCAACTCCATAGTCATCATCACCATTACTGGTAATGGGAACTGCAAGATACCTCATAGCAGTACTGTCTTCATCAGTTTTACCTTTTGTAGCTTCTCCTATGATCACTGACTCTATTCAATCACGTTACTCAACTCCTACTTCCTCATAGCTATTGGACATCCTGTCCTTCCCAGAACTCCCATCATTGGATCTCCAGTGCCTAGCTATCTTACTAAGGTTACTCTCTCCAAACCACCATTTTCTAGCCCTGGATGTCACCATACTTCTTACAACCATCTATATTCCTCCATCAATTAGGTCAGTTGCCCATCCAGCATCCTTCTGGCTCATCCCTCATGATTCATCTCCTACTCTCCCTCCAGCGAAGACTTTCTCTGAGAGCAGGTTTCCACTGATTCCTCAATCTGCACATCTGCAGCCAACCTGGTTGTCTCACTATCCCAGTCATACCTATCAACAGGCCTATATCTGACAAAAATGCTAGGCACCACTGGTATTCTACACTGCTATCAACTTCCCATTGTCACATCAGTCTATAGACTCCTTCAAATACCCATTTCCGGGCTTTCCACAACATTTAGACATTGGATCAGTTGTAAGGCAAAATAGTCATGGCCACCTCAGCTTATGTCATAGGCAATTATGCCACAGCAATACCGATATCTACCTTTTCCTTCAAGCAGACTGACAAGAGCCTATACAAGTATCATTATGGCATCAGTATCCAAAGCAACTCTCAAATTCATTGTACTGAACTTCCAATTATTTCCACACACATTCAGTTACCACCTCCACCGCATACACCAATCTTCCTTCATTGGCCTAAAATCTTCCACATTACTCCTCCTTCCTGGTACACAAAGATTCTATCCGACTCCTTCATCTTCTTCATGGATGTCTACATTGCAACTTATCACTCACCACTTAACTCCAACCCTTCAGACTCTTAACTTGAATGTCAAACCATCTACAAAGTCAAATTGTTTATATTACATAAGCAATAATACCTGACAGGGTGGGCGATACTGTGCTATACCGGACTGCCTTGAAGCGTATTGAGGCCCAACGCTACAAGCAGGACTTCTAACCCTGGAAGGTCCGGAATAGCACAATACTGCCCATCCTGGAGGGTATTATTACACTTAGAAAATAGGCACAGTAAAAGAAAATAACTTTTAATAAAAAAATGTTAATTAAAAATGAGTTTTAAATAAGTTTTGTAATAAAATAGTTCATCTGCCTGCATTTGAATGCTATATGTTTTATCTGTAATTGTGTCTTATGGAGCTCGTTGTCATAGTTACACAAACACACACACACACACACACACACACACACACACACACACACACACGTCTTTTGGTAGTAGCGAGATTGACCTGGTGTGGCACTTTGTTTTTTACTTTATTTGCACACCACTAGAAGTACGCTGGGAGAAGGAGGTGGTTGCTTAATAAAGAATGACTTTAGCTGCAAAAGGGAAAATGAGTTGAGAGAGAGAGAGAGAGAGAGAGAGAGAGAGAGAGCTCTGTGTCCAGTAGCGCTACTGTGTGTGATGTAAAACCATTGCTGGTTTCCATATGAAGCGCCCGATTGACGATGACAGTAAGTTGTGCATTAATATGAGAATTGCGTTATGGCATCTGAGCAGACAGCAGTCAGAAGACCCTATGATTTCTGCAGCAATTGACAGAAGGACTGACAAAACTAAGAAGCTGGCAGTACACACTTATTTTTTTTTTTTTTTAAATTTCTATTTTTTCTCTCCCTCCACTGAGCCGAACCCCTCGGGAGCACCCATGAAGCCCTGCCCCTGCCAGCACCCCTCGTTCCCCCAGTCCCATCATTGCGCCGCGGAATACCCCCCGGGCGGGGTCGGGTCCGGGGACCCCCGGATCTTGGGTACTTATCTGGTCCTGGGTTCGCGGGTGGGTGCCGGCACATTAGGGCCCTCGGCTCAGTGCTCCTTCCATCTAGGCTCCATGGAGGTACTTTTTCCTCCCATATTCCCCATGGTCGTTGCGTGCCTAAGCATCAGGAGCATCCTCTGGCGTCTGCAACATCACCTCCCCTCCTTCCCACGAAGAGCTGCCTCCTGGGGTTGATTGGCCGTTACCCGCCTGTAGCCAATTAGTTATACCCCCGAGACTTGGCTTGCCATCGCTCTCTCCAGTCTCCACCAGGGATTGCCACTTGCCGGTATAGAGGTCCCTCCCTCCCCCCGGAGAAGGCGAGCTGTCTCCAGACTCTCCAGCCTGTCTCCCCCAGGCCAACCCCCGATGACCCGAGCTCGATCCCGAACCCGGGTCACCGGCGTGGTGTGAGGTGTGGCGTCCAGCGCCACTGGGCCGGCTGGCAGTACACACTTTAATTCCATTACAACCACCAACTTTGTCCCCCCCCCATGGCTCTTTGTTTCTTATGATTATAAGAAGGGGTATGAAAGGCCACTGAAATGAAGTCTGAAGATGGTGGTTTTAAATGCAGTGCTGTAAAAGAATGGTTGTGCTAAAATGCCAGTGTGACTGTGTGCTGCACTACTAAGTTAAGCCGCAAATTTGTGTTTCTACCGTAGTGTAAAGGGATGGAGAAGAAACTAGTAAGGCAATAGTTCTCAGACTTTGTCACAGTGAGCCTCCCCAAATCCATGGAAAAGATTTTGAGCCTCCCCCAGAAAGTGAAATAATCTTGGGACTCCCCAACGAAAAATAACACACTGTACTTTGAACAGTACACCATGAATAAACTGAAACCCCTTTGAGTACTTGGCTCACATTCAGTTCTTTTTCTTATACTGACTTGGAACTTTTGAAAAAGAGCTCATCTGCTCAAAGGTGTTATCTGAATAACAAATAAATAAAATAAATATAATTATTCAGCTTATTGTAACCCCCCAACACACACACACACACACACACACAGGCCAACCTACTTGCTCTGCTATTTTCATTCTTGAACCATTGTTCCCCTTTGTTGCAGTACCTTCATGGGTCAGACTACTTTCTCTGTTTTCTCTCTGCATGAAATAAACTTCCTACATACTTTGCCTCTTCTCGAGGTTACTTTGCTCTTCCTGCTATTGCTCTTAGCACTTCTATGCTCAGCTCTTGTATCTGGGCTGTTCTGCCATCAGTTTACAAATGGATCAATTACCACCATTCATTATTAATTTATTGTTCATATTTATTTACACTATTGCTCTTTGTATATTACTTGATTGTTTTGCAGTTACCGTTTGAAATTTATTCCTCCCTACCCTTCCCGGGTACACCGAAATGAGCATTGGCTCATTCACCTTCCCTTGTCACCTATTAGTAAATAAATACATAAAATTCACCTACTGTTATTATCCTCTTTCAGTTTGCTTCATCTCTTCACACAAAATATATGAAACCCAAAATTTAAATACAGTACCCAAAATTTAAATACGGTACTTTTTCAGACTTGCTTGAGCCTCCCCTTGAACAGGTTGGGGCCTCCCCAAGGAGGCTGGCCTCACCATTTGAGAACCCCTGTAGTAAGGTAATGGTACAGAGAAGAAAAAAAAGTGTTGGATTCTTCCCCAAAAAAAAGGACATGCAGGCTAGGGTTTGCTGAACTTGGACATGCCAGGAGGTGATTACTGACATCGGATGGTTGGCAGTTTGAATTTCAATGTGACTGTGTTTGGTAAGCAGTCTCTGTGGTAAACAGAGTTGCTAATTTATAAGAAGTCTGAATTACCATTCTTGGATGGGACTGTTACAAGAAAAAAAATGCTTATGTTATGTGAATGTTTTTTGCACTGTTGATTGTGTCAACTGACTAAGGGGTTGGGTCTCTCACTAAGCAACAAAGCAACATGGCAGTACTCACCTTTCTGAACTGAACTGCTGTTACTTTCCTGTACCTTATTAATACCTGTTAGGTATTTGAATGTTTCTATCATAACCCCCATCTAAATCAATAAATCAATCTTTATTTTGCCAGGCAGATCACCATTGAGAGGACTCATTTACAAGGTGAACCTGGGCCAAGGAGAACATAAGTCAGCATTGCGTTACAGCACAGGATAGAATCATATAACATTCACAAAGCACGATATAGCAATGACATATAGTATACCTAAGCAAGAAACAAGATTACTATTAAGTTGAGAGGCAGAAGCAGGTCAGCATGGGGGGAAGGGTAGATGGAAAAGATAGATGGTATGGAAGAAGAGGAGGTAACAGCAACAAGTCATACTAGATGAGAGCTGGGGTAGAGTGCAAGCATACAATGCTCCAGACATGAAGGTGGTTAAGGAAAGTAGTTACAAGTACCTTTAACAGAACGAGAGAGCAGAGATTTAAAGGTGGCCATTTTAACAAAATTTGATGGTTTCAGTGTTTTGTGGAGATTATTCCAAGGACAGGAAGGGCATGGCTCACAGAAGATCCGCCAAAGCGTGTTCTGATTCTAGTGGTATCGAGAGAGATGTGGGAGTGACTTCTCAGGGACTAACGTCCAGGGGTACTACTTAGCAGGTAATTGGAAATGTATTGGGGGAGCTTGTTCATAAATGCTCTATTGGTCCAAGTAGCTGCATTTTTTTAATCTTCTGGATTTAAGTGACTTCCAACCAAGCTGAGAACGGAGCAATGATGGGTAGAGTACAGTGCTCCAGTAATAAATCTTAGCATTCTATGACACAGGGTGCCGAGCTTGGTTAATGTAGTGCTGGGTCCATGACTATAAAGAAAGTCAGCATAGTGCAGGACAGGGAGGAAAGTAATTTGTACCAGTCATGTTTTGGCATCCTGGGTTAGTAAGTGTTTAATTCAAGAAAAGAAACCTACTCTTTATTTTAACTTTTATGCCAGTCCCCCAATATGATCAGAGAAGGAAAGTTTGGGTCAATTCAAAATAATTCATTTCCCTTCTCTCCCTCCAGAGATTACATATTCAGTTTCTTGAGTTTCTCCTCATAGGGCTTCTATGCAGTCCTGCATCATTTTGGTAGCCCAGTTTTGTACTGCCTCCACCTTAGCAATATAATTTCTGAGGTGGGGTCTCCAGAATCGGACACAGTACTCGAGTGAGGTCATACCTCCTACTTCCTACTGGAGATACCCCGCCCTATGCACCTGAGTATCCTGCTAGCCTTCCCCACTGCCTTATCACACTGCTTGGCTTACTTCAGGTCATCAGAAATTATTACTCCCAGATCCCTTTCCTGCTTGATAGTTGTCAGTACATCCCATCTCAAATGATATGTAGCTCCCAGGTTTCTGTACCCCAAGAACATGATTTTGCACTTTTTTGCATTGATACCCAGTTGCCAACCCCTTGACCATTCTTCCAGCATTTTCAAATCATTCCTCATCCCCCCCATGCATCTACTTTGTTGTAGATTTTTGTGTCATCCGAGAACAGGCATACTTTCTCTTCTAGCCCTTCCGCAATGTTGCAAACAAAGACATTGAAGAGGAACAGACCTAGTACTGAACCCTGAGGCACACCGGTGGTCACCTTGCCTAATCCAGAGTGGACACCATTTACCACCACCCTCTGACTCCTGTTGCTTAACCAACTTCTTATCAAGTTTATAACTTTTTAACCCACTCACAGACAGGCCAGAGTGTTCACCAGTCTTTGATGTGAAACTATGTCGAAGGCCTTACTGAAATCCAGGTAGGCCTCATCCATAGCTCCTCCCTAGTCTCCTAGTTGAATAACTTGATCAGCTTTTCTGGCAAGATCTCCTCCCTGTGAATCCATGTTGCCTTGGATCCTGTAATCCACTGCTTACAAGGTATTCCACTATCCTTTCCTTCAGTAGTGTTTTCATTACTTTGCCCACTACCAGAGTCAGGCTGACAGATCTGTAATTTCCTGTCTCCTCTCTGTTCCCACTTTTGTGAAGTGGGACCACATCTGCCCTCCTCTAGTCCCTTGGAACCTCCCCTGTTTCTAATGATAAATTTAACAGAGTTGTCAGAGGTGCAGCTAGCACCTCCTTGAGTTCCCTCAGTATCCTAAGGTGCACCCCATCAGGTCTAATTGCCTTGTCTACTTTTAATTGTGCTAGTACCTTGAGGACTCTCTCCTCTGTAAAAGGACTAGTATTCACCTCTCTACCATTTATGCCCTTGTCCCTTATCTTTGGCCAGCCACCTACCACTTCTTCTGGAAATACTGAACAAAAGTATTTGTTCAGTATGTCTGCCTTATGTTGGTCCTCCTCCTCCTAGCAACCCCTTTCTTCCCTTTTTATTATGTTTGCTTGCACTCATGTGCAAGAAACATATTGCCACTATACGAGTTTTTGTAGGCATGCCACCCCCACTTCCAATGTCCTGCTCCTTTTTTGCAGGTGCAGCCGCACTGCACCAATAAATGTCTGAGCTGTCTATGATAGCAGTTCAGATGTAGTGGCATACAGTTTAAAGTGAAAGACCACTACAATCTGCAGTGGTAACATGTAGGCAATTTGCATACTGCCGTCTGCAGGCAATTTACATACTGCCATCGTCAGTATGCAAACTGCCTACACGTAAGCACTGCATCTGAGCTGTTGTCATAGACAGCTCCATTTTTTTCTTGGATCCACCCCCCAACAAACACACAAGTAGCATGCTGGGAGCCCACCCAGCGTGCTCATGTGCTTCTCCCCACCCACGCACACTGTATGGCCGATGGGGGTGCCCAGTTCCTCGTTGACTCCACTGCCCCCGCAAACAGACTTCCGGGTGCTACACTGGGAGCCCACCTCAGCATGGCAAAAGTCTCTATGGCCAACGGGGGTGCCCAATCCCATCGGCTCCACTGCCCCCCCAAACAAACTTCCAGCTACACGTTGGGAGCCCACCCCAGCATGGCAAAAGTCCCGCATAGTCTCTGTAGAAAAAAAAAAAAACACCTATAAGAAAAAACGGACCCTCGTTGACTCTCTTGCCCCCTTCCCCAACCCACGCCCACCCTCTGTGTACCCCACCTCCCCACACCCCGGCCTCACCCCATACTTACCTCCGGAGGCTAGCGCGATGATCTTCGGTGGACTGGGAACACGTCTGCACTCTTCAAAGCCAACTGCGAACTGAAGAAATGATGGTAAGCTGTATAATGGCATAAATGTTTTTTTTCAACTTTGGTGCATATCTCGCCCATTTTTGGGAATTTTTTCACCAAATTTTCAACATGGTGTTCTTGGAACCCCACCTCATGAACCAAGTCACTGTCATTTTTTTATTCAGTCCCAAAAGGTGATTTCGCAGTCGCTGTGCGGAACCAGCTTTTGGGACTGATTAAGGAAACAACAGTGTCTAAGTTCATGAAGTAGGCCCCCAAAAACCCTATGTTGAAAATTTAGTGAAAAAATTCCCAAAAATGACTGTTTTAGGAAAGTGCATTGCACAGTTCCTATGCACGCTTGTAACTTTGAGAATGTTTAATATTTTCACTCCAGATTTTCAGCATTGCCATTTTACCACACCTCCTTATGAACGGTATAGCTGTCATGTTTCACATCTCACCCAAAATGTGTTTTCACACTTGTAGCGCACAATGATGCGGTCAGTGTGCAAAATTAATGTTCTTGACAGATTAAAAAAATCACAGTGACACAGTTCATGAGTAGAGGTGTTAAAATATCTATGTTTAAAATTTGGTGACAAAAGTCCATAAAATGACCGTTACCAGCGTGCATTGTGCAATTTCCACGCACCCTTGTAAGTTCACGAATTTGTAATTTTTTCAGTCCAGATTTTCAACATTGACATTTTTCCACACCTTCTTATAAACAGTACAGCTGTCATTTTTCACACTCTGGTCAAAATGTGTTTTCGCACTTCCGGTGCAGAATAGCGCAGTCGCTGTGGGAAATCAGTGTTCGGGACAGATTAAGAAAATCACAGTGACACTGTTCATGAGTGGAGGTCCCAAAATGCCTATGTTAAAAATCTGCTGTAAAAAATCCCCAAACTAATTACATTACGGGTGTACATTATGCCGTTTCTATGCACGTTCGTAACTTCTCCATTTTTTTTATATTTTCACTCCAGATTTTCAACAATGCCATTTTTTACACCTCCTCATGAACAGTACAGTTGTCATTTTTCACATTCTGTTCAAAATGTGTTTTTGCACCTGTGGAGCCAAATGGCGCAGTCACTGTGCAAAATCACCTTTTGCCAATCTAACTGATAGTGTCACTGTTCATGCGGTGGGTCACAAAAGCCCATGTTGGAAAACTTGGAGTAAAATACAAGGAAACGCCCAGGGTGTTAGGGTTTTTGACCATAACACCCTACCCTGTAGGGACTGACAGGCATCAGGGGTGTGACTTGGGACTGTCAACAGTAATGCTCATGCCATTTCACCCCCGCAGCCAGTGTCAGGCATCAAGGTATGTCTTGGACCCTTTGGCCCCAGAGTTGATCTCATTCTCCTATACTGCACCCATTTTCCTTATCGAATGAGGTGAATGTAAAGCCCAAACACCCCAAGGCACACCTCGACACTTGTCAGTGTCTGAAGGGTAGGGTGAGGTGAAATGTCATGACTGTCATGGGCGACAACCTAAAGGCACACTCCAATGCCTGTCCATCTCTGCAGGATGAGGGTGGAGTTGGAGTCAGTTCAGTACTTCAATGCCATCCCTATACTGCATCTAACTCCTGCACTTCCACCGCTAATGCCAGCAAGCAAACATTCGGCATTGACAAATGCTTGTTCTTACTATTCCCTCTTTGGTCTTCCTCTTCTCACTTATATATCTAAGGAAAGTTTTATCCCCTTTCTTTTACTGATTGGGCAATATTCTCCTCTGTTTGTGCCTTTGTGCATCTAATTGCCTTCCCTGCCTCCCTTTGTTTCTCCTGGTAGTTTTCCCTATCCTCCTCATACTGTGTGTTTTTGTACATTCTAAATGCTAGGTTTTTTTTGGCTATCACTTTTTCTGCTACGTCTTTAGAGAACTATAGTGGTCTCTTTTTTGTCTTTCTCTTGTTAACCTGCCTGACACAGAGGTTTGTTGCTTTTTTAATGCCTCCCATTATTTTTGCCCATAGTTCTTCAGTTTCCCCCAGATCCTTTATCCCCGCCAGGGTGTCCCTAAGGCATTCTCCCATTTTCCTGAAACTGGCCCTCCTGAAGTCCGAGACCCTTGTCTTAGTGTGGCTTTGTTCTGTCCCAGTCCTTTTATTGAACCACACTGTACAGTGATCGCCGAACCCCATTTTGTCACCCATTGTGACATCAGCAAGACTGTCCCCGTTTCTTAGTACCAGGTCCAGTATTGCCCCCTATTAGTGGCCTTCTTAACTAGCTGCCTGAGGAACACTCCTTGCAGGGAGTCCAGGATGTCCCTACTCCTGACTGTTGCCGCAGCTGGTAGGCTCCAATCCACATCTGTTAGATTGAAGTTCCCCACCAGCAACACCTCTCCCTTACATGCCATCCTTTGGATGACTTCCATCATGTCCTTATCCACATATCCCCCCATGCTGGAGGTCTGTAGATCACTTCTATGGGAACAGTGGCCCCCTTACGTGTTTCCAGGGTGACCCACAGTACCTCAGCTCCTTCCTGCTCTCCCTGTATTTCCTTGGCTTTAATTTTGTCCCTACCATAAAGAGCCACTCCTCCCCCTTTTATACCTACCCTGTCTTTTCTGCACAGAGTAAACTCTAGTATGGCCACATCCCAATCCTTGTTTTCATAGGAGGCAGTATAGCACAGTGATTTAGGGCTTTGAGCTATAAACCTGGAGACCTGGGTTTGAATCCCATAGCCCCCACCTGTATACTGTGTGATCCTGAGCAAGTCACTTAACTTCCTTGTGCTCCCAGGTCACACTTGTAAACAAGCTTTAGTTTAGTGTGCATTTCCTGGTTAAACAATTCCCCCCCTTTTACTTCCCCCATTGCACCAGTAATTGCAACCATATCCAGGTCTGCTTCTGCCATGGTGGCCTTAGTTCTGCAATCTTGTTGCCTCGACTTTGAACATTTGCACACATAGCTCTCCAGACTGTGCTGCCACTCCCCTTGTTTCCCATTTGTGCCACTTTGTTTCCTCCACTATCTATCTCATTATCACTCTTGCCTTCTGTCCCCTGGATTCCTTTGTTATATGGTTCTTTTTGGGGTTTTATCCCCTAAGGATTCCCCTTGCTGACCTTGTTTACCTGTGGGGGGGAGTTTATGTCTCCCTTCATCTTTCTGCCACCCCTCTTGGCTAGTTCAAATGCTGGCCAATGTAGCATTTAAACTATTCACTGAGGACCATGGTTCCCCTCTTGGATGGATGCAGGCCATCGCCCCTGTACAGGCCCTTATAGGTTCATAGGTTCATAGAAACATTTTGAGTCAGGTGGTAAGGAACCTATTGATGACTCACCACATATCAGTGGTACCTTTGGATGTGGTCTTCGCCCATATGGATATTTAGTGACTTTTTTAAACATATCCACAGTACCACTAGTAACTACAGTTTCTGGCAGGGAGTTCCATAAATTTACCACCCTCTGGCTGAACCATCTTCCCTTCCTGTCTGTATTGTAATTTTCCCCACTCAATCTAAGTCCATTTAATCTTACAAATCTAGTACTCGTGTTCTTGACCAACCCTCTGCCTTCCCAGAGCAACTTATTGTTAAGTGCACTAAATACAAAACACAAATCCCCCCTTATTCTCCTATATTCCAGTGAATACATTTCTGACTCCCTCAGTCTCTCACCATATGGCCTGTGCTTAAGCTGAATTATTTTTTCATCCTTCTCTGCACTTTCTCCACAAGCACACTGTTCCCTATACCTTGTGGGGCACAAAAGGGTGCACAGTATTCCAAATGAGGACTGACCAAGGATGAAAACAGCGTAACAATCACTCTTGCATCCCTAATCTTTATATTTTTATATATATGCCCCAAAATTTTGTTGCATTTTTTAACATTCTCCTTGGTAGTAAATCAAAGGATAGTTTGTTAGTAATTTTTATGCCTGGGTCTTTCTCAGCAGTGGCTGTCTGAATTGTATAACCATTTAGTGTATATTTGTACACGGGGTTATTATGACCAAAGTGAAATCACTCTACACTTTCCCTCATTAAATCTTAATTTATGTTTTTGGACCCACTGTTCCAAATAAGATAGCTGACTTTGCAATTCTGAAATGGCTGCATGGTTATTTACAATGGCTCCAGTCTTCATGTCTTCACCATATTTGCATACCCAGGTTCCCTCAGATGTCTTCATGATCAAAATATATAAATTAAAAAGTGTTGGTCCCAATACGGACTCTTGTGAGACCTCACTTGTGATTACTCCCCATTTTGAACAACTACCCCTGATGCGAACACACTGACCTCCATCCAGATTTGGCCCCAGTCCCCAGTGAAGCCAAAACCCTCCTCTCTGCACCATTCCTTCAACCATGCATTCAAGTTCCTGGTGTGGAGAATCCTATCCTCCTCCCTGTCATAGACAGGTAGCACTTCTGAGAAGGTCACAGATCATGCCACCCGCCTAAGACCCCTCCCCAATTCTCTGAACTCCTCCCGAACTATTGCTGTCTCATTGTTAGCCAGATAATTAGTCCCCAGATGAACAATGAAGTCTAGTGCTCCCTCCCTTCCTGCTGCTCCAGCAATCCTTTGGATTTTCTTTCCATCACTGCAAGCCATGGTGCTGGGCAGGCACCAAACCACCCTCTCCAAATCCTTTCCTGTCCCCAATTCTATTCCCCTCACTATGGAGTCCCCCATCAGGATTCACTTCCTCCTCCTCCTCCTTCTCCTCTTCTGAGGTCCTCTGCCACCCCCCTATATTTAGTTCAAGTCTAAGGTGTGTTTCCAGTACTAATAGTTTCTTTCACTGACAATAATTTTTGAGTGGACATTAAGTTAAAATTCATATTTATACTTTAAAACAATAAAAAACTAAAATAATCTGAAAGTTCTGATAAGGCCCAAATAATCACAGAAACATAGAAACATAGAAATTGTCAACAGAGAAGGACCTCTTGGCCCACCTAGTCTGCCCTATTTTCCCTACCTACTGTACCACCGCAGACACTACTGGATCTTTGGTCTTCCCCCTTGCCTTATTTCTATGGTTCCCTTGTGTCTATCCCATGCACGCTTGAATCTTGTTACCATCTTAGCACCCACCACCTCCATCTGGAGGCCGTTTCAGGCATTTACCACCCTTTCCATAAAAAAGTATTTCCTCACATCTCATCTGAGTCCCCCCCTCCTCTAACTTCATTGCATGACCCTTATCCTAGAGCATCTTTTTCCATATACAATGCTACCTTCATGTACCTTATTAACACCTGTGAGGTATTTGAACATTTCTATCATGTCCGCCCTTTCCTTCCTTTCCTCTAGAGAGTGCATATTTAATTCCTTGAGTCTTTCCTGGTAGGGCTTCTGATGCAGGCCCTATACCACTTTGGTTGTCCTCTTCTGTACTGCCTCCACCCTATCTATGTCCTTCTAGAGACTGGGCCTCCAGAACTGGACACAGTACTCAAGGTGGGGCCTCACGATTGATCTATATTGGAGTAATACTACCTCCCTCTTTCTGGTGATGACTCTCCATATGTACCTGAGCATCCTGCTAGCTTTCACCACTGCCTTATCACACTGCTTTGCTATCTTCAGGTCATTAGAAATGATTACTCCCAGGTCCCTTTCAGGTTTTGTGGTTGCCAGTACCTCCCTACCCAATCGATAAGTTTCCTTTGGGATTCTGTGCTCCAAGTGCATGATTTTGTACTTTTTTGCATTAAAACCCAGTTGCTAAACCCTTTACCAGTCTTCCAGCTTTTTTAGATTGTCCCTCATTTTTTCCACACTCTGGTGTGTCCACTGTATTGCAGATTTTTGTGTCATCCAAGAACAGACATACTGTACTTTCCCTTCCAGCCCTCCTGCAATGTAGCTAATAAAGACTTTGAAGAAGACCAGGCCTAGTATTGACCCCTGAGGCATCCTGATCATCACCCTGCATTCCTCAGAGTAAACACCATTTACCACCACCCCTCTCTGACTCCTGTTATTTAGCCAACTTCTTTACCAATTTTACTACTTTTGGACCTGCTCCTAGGCTGCCCAACTTGCTCACTAGTCTTCTGTGTGGAATGATGTCGAAGGCCTTACTGAAATCCAGGTAGGCCACATCCATCGCTCTGCCCTGATTCACTTCCCTAGTCACCCAGTCAAAGAACTTGATCAGGTGAAACCATGCTGCCTCAGATCCTGTAATCCACTGCTCACAAGGTAATCCCCAATACTTTCCTTCAGTAGTAATTCCATTACTTTAATCAAATCTAATCATATTTTATTTATAAAAAGCACCTTTCTCAAACCAAAGTGCTTGTACATACATTAAAACAAACATAACAATAATAAACAACCATAACAAAACAAATTTTAAATCCATAAAATCCAAAAAACTGCACCTCTATGAATATTACATTGGCCAATCTAAAAAGAATCTGAATACGCTAGGCTAAATAAATGAGCTTTAAGTGCAGTTTTAAAACTCTGGATGGTCAGGCAATCTCAAACCTGATGAGGCAGAAAATTCCACAGGGTTGAGGCTGCAAAAGCGAAAGATCAGGCCCAGATGTCTTTAAATGGACCTGAGACTCTCCAGCAACCCTCATCAGTGGATTGGAGAGGACGGAGGGGGCAGTAAGGGCAAAGGAGATCTTGCAAGTAATGGAGCCCCTGATTTTGTAGGGCTTTATAGGTCAGTAACCTGACCTTGAAGGTGATCCACCACTGTACCGGCAGCCAGTGCAGTCTGTGGAGCACAGGCGTTATATGACTGGTCCTAGAAGTACCAGTCAATAGTCTGGCTTCTGTATTCTGCACTAGCTGCAAGCAGCGGGTATCAACCCCCAGTAGCCCTAAGTAAAGGTCATTGCAGTAGTCAAGGTGGGAGGTTACGAAGGCATGGACCAACATTGGAAGATCATAAGGAGGAACCAAATGCTTCACCTGGGCGATATTCCTCAGATGGTAAAAAGAGGTTTTGACAACTGCTAATACCTGAGATTTAATGGTCAGGCCATCGTGAAAAAAAAAAAAAAGGTTCCACACACGATCTGAGGTAGTCAGCTGAACACCCCTGAGTCAAAGCCCAGAGGGTTGTCCTGCCAACAGACCCACCTCTAGATGATCTGGCTCCACAACCAGCACCTCAGTTTTAGCTGGATTCAACCGCAGCCAGTCTGCACTCATCTAATCCTGGATCTCGGCTAGACAGTTGTTTAATACTGAGAGGAACACATCCTGTCCAGGCACAAAGAACATGTACAGCTGAGTATCATCTGCATAGCAGTGAAAACTCAAACCGTATCACCTAATAATGTCTCCTAATGGCAGCATATACACTGCAAACAACATGGATGACAGAATGGAACCCTGCGGTACCCCACAGGATAGGGAGAGGGGGCTGAGAAATACATCCCAGATACCACTCTCTGAGTCCTACCCTCAAGGAAAGATTGAAACCATTTGAGGACCATACCAGACAGCTCACAGATGAACCACAGGCACTCCAACAACACACCATGGTCCACAGTGTCAATTGATGCAGAGAGATCAATGAGGACCAAGATAGAATGGGTCCTCCAATCTCTTGCTATTAGGAGGTCATTTAGCACCCAATCAAGGGCCTTCTCAGTACTGTGTCTCTTCCTAAATCCTGACTGGAGAGAATCATAGACATGGTGGTTAGACAAATGATTGTCCAGCTGCAATGCAACCACCTTCTCAATAACCTTACCCATAAAGGGTAGGTTAGAGACAGGTCTGTAGTTCTCCAGACAGTCCGGGTCAAGGAAGGCTTTTTAAGGAGAGGCCAAACAACTGCCACCTGCAAGGGGTCTGGAAAGACCCCCCCCTCTTCAATGACCTCCAGACTATCTCGGCTAGGACCAAGCCGATCTCATCCATGCACCCTACAAGAAGGCGCGTTGGGCCCAGATCCAAACTACAGCTGGTTCGGACCATTACAATATCAGTGATTTCAGGTTGGCTAATGTCAGACCAGGTAAACTGGGTGCCCGCCATCTCCTGCCGACCTCCACAATTCCCATTAGAGGAAGCCGAACAGATACCGGGCCTGATTGTGGCAACCTTATCTGCGAAGAACTGAGCAAACTCATCACACTGCTCTTGTGAAAAGGCTCCACCAGGCTGAAGACAGATTGGATTGCACAATCTGTCCACAGTCCAGAAGAACTGAGCTGGTTGGTTCTGCGCAGCAGCAATTTCCCTGGACAGGAACTCTGGCTTCTTACAGGTGATTTCTGATTGATAGACCACGTATTGGTCCATCAGTTTAGGTCTGTCACACTCCAGGCTTGATTTCCACCAGCTCCTCTCTAGCCTTTGTTCCAGTCTCCTCAACTTCTTCAAACCATGGGGACCTTGGTTAAAGAGTGAGGGGGCAAACACAAACAGGAGCTATGGAATCCAGGGCCACTGTCACTGCCTTATTATAGGCAAGTACTAGATTCCCTGAATCCATGCATTCACTCAGTATACCTGATAGGTCCAGTACTGCCATTAAATCATCAGGAGTCACACCCCTCAAAGGGTGATACCGGCCTATCTCCGTAGGGGCAGACCTACTAGGGGGAGCCACGAAATTGAACCCTATGGTGTGATGGTCGGACCATCCAACTGGCTCAACCACTAAATAAGATATCTTCATCCCCAGGAGGAACACTAAATTCAATGAATGGCCACAAATATGGATCATGGAGGTAACAACCTGTGTAAGGCCCAACAAACTCATTAGTTGGAGGATGTCTTGTCCAAATTGTAAAAGTTCATCATTGACCCAGGCATTAAAATCCCCCAGAACCAACCATCTGGGGAATACCAATGCCATGCTGACATTGAAGTCTTCCTGCAGGAAAACGTTCCCATCTCCTGGTGGGCGGTAGATGAGAAGAATCCTGCACCCTACACCCTCGTCCACGATACATTCAAAGGAGTTGGTGATCAACACTGGAACATCCACAAGGTTCAGTTCCAATCTAAAACAAATGGCTACACCCCTGCCCCTACGATAAATCCTCAGGCGGTGTATCACCGAGTACCCAGCCGGAATTGCTGAAGCCAACACTGGACCAGCATTTTCATCCAGCCAAGTCTCGGTGGTGCAAGGCAGGTCCAATGACCCAACAAGATCCGCTATTAAAGCGGTTTTCTTCTTAATGGACCTGGCATTGCATAACACCGTCCAAGTGGGATGAGCAACCGAGGAAGACCACATCTCTTGCCTGCCAGAAGCAGAGCCCTTGGGTATGGGAACAAGGCAGGGAGGACCCCTCTCCTGGACCCATGTCACCCCAGGTCATCTCCTTGTTCCCGCTACCACAATCTGCCCACTTCTTCCCATTCCTCCACCAGGCCCAGTCCCCCTCCTCTTCCTAACTATCCCCAGAACCCAACACTACCTATATACTTCTGGGGACAGTGGAGAACAATTAAAAGGATGGAGGTCCCCAAGCCTGGAGGGGTAATAATGCCTGGCCATCTCCTCACCTTCCCAAAACATCTTCACAGCAGACAGCACACACAACACAGTCTTCAAAATCCACTCAAATACTCATACACTCCTCACTCATAAACTTCCTACCTTAACCCTTAATACTCCCACAACTAATCACTAAACTTACACCCCCAACTAATCACCCACACTGTACTCACAATAATCAAAAACTATCACACAGTACTATAAACTCACTCACCACTCGGACACATCAAACACCCTAAACCAGGCCCAATAAATACCCCACCCCAAAAGGGGATGGAGGGTGGGCAGAGGGAGACTGTGAAAAGGCAGAGATACTAAACAAATATTTTTGCTCAGTATTTACAAATGAAGAGGGGGAGGTACATAAAACAAACAGTAGAAACACTCTGGATACAGAAGTTGATACCAGCCCATTTACAGAAGAAAGGGTTCTGAAAGAACTCTTAAAACTGAAGGTGGACAAAGCAATGGGGCCTGATGGGATTCATCCCAGAATTCTAAAAGAACTAAGGGTAGAACTAGTGACACCGCTGACTACCCTTTTAACAAATCATGGGAGGATGGGTGGTACCCGAGGACTGGAGGAGGGCAGATGTGATTCCTTCAAAAGTGGGAGCAAGGCAGAAGCAGGAAACTACAGACCTGTTAGTTTAACCTCAGTGATAGGGAAAATGATGGAATCACTTCTGAAGGAAAGAATTGTTGAGTATCTAGAGGCCAGAGGGACACAGGAACCTAGGCAGCATGGATTCACAGCGGGAAGGTCATGCCAGACGAATCTGATAGATTTCTTTGACTGGGTGACCAAAGTAGTAGATCAGGGAGGGGCTGTGGACATGGTCTACCTAGACTTTAGCAAGGTATTTGACACAGTCCCACACAAAAGATTAATATACAAGTTAGCCAGCCTGGGAGTGGGTCCCAAGATGACAGCCTGGGTAAAGAATTGGCTGGATAATAGGACACAGAGAGTAATAGTAAATTGAGTCCACTCAGAAGAAAGGAAGGTTACTAGTGGGGTACCGCAGGGTTCAGTATTAGGACAGGTCCTCTTCAATGTCTTTATAGGCGACATTGCAGAAGGACTGGAAGGAAAAGTATGTCTCTTTGCAGATGACACAAAGATCTGCAACAGAGTTGATGCACAGGGTGGGTGGAAAGGATGAGAAGGGACTTGGCAAGGTTAGAGGAATGGTCAAATGTATGGCAGCTCAGATTCAATGCTAAGAAGTGCAAGGTAATGCACCTGGGAAACAAAAACCCAGTGGAAGAGTACACAATGGGGGGTGAGATACTAACAACAACAAAAATGGAAAGGGACCTGCGGGTAGTCATATCAGATGACCTAAAGGTGGGCAAGCAATGTGAGAGGGCAGCAAGGAGGGTTGGGGGATACTGGGATGCATAGGGAGAGGCATCACCAGTAGAAAACAGGAAGTTATTATCCCTCTGTACAGACAGCTGGTGAGACCCCATCTGGAGTACTGTGTGCAGTTCTGGAGACCCAATCTCCGCAAAGACATAGACAGGATGGAAGCTGTCCAGAGGAAGGCAACTAAAATGGTGCAGGGTCTGCACTGGAAGACATATGAAGAGAGACTTAAGGAGCTTAATATGTATAGCCTCGAGGAAAGGAGGGAGAGGGGGGACATGATAGAAACTTTCAAGTACCTCAAGGGAATCAACAAAGTCCAAGAGGGTAGCATCTTTCAAAAAAAGAGGTGTGCAAGAACAAGAGGGCACAATTTGAAGATAGAGGGGGTGGCTCAGAGGTAATTTAAGGAAGTATTTTTTCACAGAGAGGGTTGTGGATGCATGGAACGGCCTTCCAAAGGAGGTTGTGGAGTCAAAATCAGTGGTGGAATTCAAGCATGCATGGGACAGTCATAAGGCAATTCTAGGGGGTTGGGGTAGGAAGAAGTAGGCTGCTGGTTAACTAGGATCTGCAGCTTATCCAGTAGGTAGGGAAATGGGCAGACTGGGTGGGCCAAGCGGTCCTTATCTGCCGTCAAATTCTATATTTCTATGTTTCTATGTTAATCAGATTTTTAAAGAAATTAACCAGCAGAAAGCAACAGTAGGGTAATGAAGAAATAAAATCTTATGGCAGCATAAAGACAGACAGAATAAAAGAGATAGTCACTTAAACTCTCAAATGAGTTTTATAAGACTGCGTAGAGCTCCCACCTCTTCGGGAAATGAACCAAAGCTTTATCAAGTTCAACCTCTCACATTTGGCCTGAGAAAGTCAACAGAAATGAAATGAACATGAATCCTATAAGGCACATTCACTACCTGATATGAATTTTAGTGAAGTCCACAAAAAGAAAAGTCTAACTGGTTTTTGGATTTGGGAGTAACACTCATGAGAGTCCTGTTCTCAGCTGGAAAAAATCTTCCTGAACCTCCTTCAATGTAATTTTCTTCACCACAGTAAAGAAACAAGAAGGGCATCAACTAAGGGCCATATTAAGAGCCTCCCTCAACACTCAGTCTGGTAGTCAGTCATCCTAGTAGGTGAAACCAACACTACGATGCCTAGGACTAGACCAGCCCACCAGCCGGTCCCCTAGGCTATCTAGGGGAATCCCTAACTAGTTTGTCTGCCCTCTGGCAGACCCACTAAAGGATCTCCTGTGTGGGATCAGGTCCCAGAATTAAACAATCCCACCAGACGGGAGCGAGATAAATCTCCCAACACCAACTCTCAGAGCCGAGTTCGAAGAAGTCCCCTGCCTCTTGGGCTCCCCACACAACATCATCCAATTCAGAGACCAGGTCAATATTTTACTTGCTGGAGTCCTGCTACTACCACTCCTCAGTGATGTTCTGGGTTAACGACTCTTAACTTAGCAGTTTCTCCGGTACTCCTCCAAACTCCTCCCGTGATCCAGATATCCTCTCTCGCCTCTTCACAGTCAACTAACAGGCACAATCCAAGAAAAAATCTCAAAATCCAAATGCTCCAATGGCAAGGAGTAAACCGGCAGGTAGGACACCACTCTATAACTGAAGACAATTTTGCCCCAGAGCGATTGAACAATCGCTGGGGCAATTGCAGATTTAAATGTTTAATTGTAACCTGTGACTTCCAGTTCAATTTTCATCTAACTGCCCTGAAACGCTGTCTAAACTAACTAACTTACTTGATTCCCCTCACTAAACTGACACTAAATCTAAAACTAAATGCCAGAACAAATAAAAAAAAATGAAAACAATACAAAAAAAAAACTAAAACAAAACAAAATTAAACAAACTTAATCTAGCACTGCTGCTGCTACTCGTGGCTAGACCAGCACGACTGCCATGATACCGAGGTCAGGCTGGCAGGTCTGTAATTTCCTGCCTCCTTACTATTACCACTTTTGTAAAGTGGGACCACATCTGCCCTCCTCCAATCCCCCAGAACTTCCCCGTATCTAGTGATAGGTTGAACAATGCTGTCAGAAGTGCAGCTAGCATCTCCTTGAGCTCCCTCAGTATCCTAGGGTGTACCTTGTCAGGCCTCATTGCCTTGTCCACTTTTAGTTATGCTTGTTCCGTGAGGGCTCTTGAGGGCTCTCTCCTCTGTAAAATGACTAGTGTCTACCTCCCTTCCTTTAATGCCCTTGTCCCTTATTTGTGGCCCATCATCTACCCATTCCTCCATCAGAGCATCTCAAAGCTTATCTGAACCTTTCAGAACCTCAGAACTTTTTGAGGTTTTCCTATCCTTACCTTTGACAATCTGGCACCTTGTCTGACAAACACAAAGGAAAAATGTTTCAGGCTTGCACGCATCAGCAGTCATGTCAAAGTATGTCAACTGATTTGAAATTGTTTGGCAAACACGTTAGAGATACATAACAGAATCTTGTGAAAAAATCATGTTTTAACAGGAAAAAAGTAGGATTTTTTTGTGCACTCTCCTGCTCCCTGGAACCTCATGGTCTTGAGTCCCCTAGGCTCCACTGGCCCAGGACTTATTCCGTAAAGCTCCACCATCCACCATCATGCAGCCCAGGGCCCTCCACTGTTGCTGGTCTAACCTATCCTGTCACACAGGACTTCCCAATTTTGTCGCCAAAAAAGGAAATGCTTGTATGACTCTGATGGGGGCAGGAGGGATGGCTGCATCACAGTGCCAGAAAGTTGGGTTGCATGGGGAAGCATAACAGCTGTCATTCAAGACACCATTCTGAGCTGACATTTCCATTTTCTCCCTAGTTTCTCCCACCTCCCTGGCAGTTGGGCTCCTCCACTGACTCCTTGGTGATGAGACCTGAGTGATGTTGCTTGGTCACACATTACATCACTGCCAGGTCCGTTGCAGCAGGAGAAATAGTGCTAAGATAATTCCACTATACAAGACACTAGTGAGGCCCCACCTGGAGTACAGTGTACAGTTCTGGAGACCATACCTCCGTAAGGACATAGACAGGATAGAGAAGGTTCAGAGGAGGGCAACAAAGATGGTGCATGGATTGCATCACAAGTCCTATGAAGACAGGTTGAAGGAACTGAACATGTACTCCCTGGAGGAGAGGAGGGAGAGAGGGGATATGATAGAGACATACAAGTATCTCACAGGGAGGAACAGGTGCAGGAACACACTATTTTAAGCGAAAAGATGTTCCAGGACTAGAGGGCATGGGATGAAGTTGGAGGGAGGACGATTCAGAGGAAACATGAGGAAGAATTTCTTCACAGACGGGTGGTGGACAAGTGGAACACCCTGCCAGAGGAAGTGGTGGGGGCTGAAACAATCATGAGATTTAAGAATGCATGGGATAGACATAAAGGAATTCTGGAGGTCAGGGGTAAGGGGCAACAGACTTCTAGGAAAACATAAACTGAACTTACAAGCTCAAATGGGCAGACTGGGTGGGCCATAGGCCCTTATCTGCCGACACCGTCTATGCATCTGTGTATCTATGTATCTATGTAAGATAGTGCTACTGACTATCCTAATGGAATGGAATGCTGAATCCTACATCCTATCCAACATCATTTAGATTTCAGATCCAAGGTCATATAGTATGAACCAAGGGCAGATAGCGGTATCTGAGGTCAGAAGTCTGCCTCAGATTCCTCTTAGTCATTTCAGAATGTTAGTATCGAGTTGGATCCAAGATGATAAGAGCTAGTAGGGAGATGTTAACAGTATCCAATGACATCAGACATCTGAGAAAATCAGTCATATTCAAAAGGCTATGATTCCACCAGGTACTAGCTGAGCAACAATATGCAGGTGGTGCTGTTACAGGAGAGCTGAGTGTCCCAGATTCTGGAGTAGAAGGTTAAAATGAAAAGCTTAACTATATGGGGCTTGGAGTAACCGGTCTCCCTGAGGAAGTGCGCATACATGAAACCGGTTAGAGCTAGTTTCTGAGACACTTGGTGCTCTCGTTTGTGTGTTCAGTGACTCAGCTGTAAGTCTTTTACTGTTTCTAATAATGAAAATATTTTTGCATGAGTGATCACTGGTGCCAGTTTTTGCTGTCTCCTAAAGTGAAAAGCAGCGTAGGACGTGGTTCCTTGGATGGTACCTCGATGTTGGTAGCTACACCTGCCCACACTTCAGTCTGAAATTTGGAAACTAAAGTCTCTTCAAGTTGGGAAGAACAAACAAAAAAATGTTTTACATGAAATGCAGGCCCATTTCAGACAGTAAAGAGCACAGGTGTATGGAGTGTCACTGGGATAGAGTCGGTGCTAGCTTGGCAAAATACTGGTAAACAAAACACAAACAGGCAGCACTCTCGAACCACAAAATGAAATAAATTGAAACTAACAGCTATAAAGTTGATACTGTCAGAGTCTGCAGCTACAGTACCCAAGCGCTTCGAGTGCAAGACGTGACTCTTCGTCATTTCATTTTGTGATTTGAGGGTGCTGCCTATTTTTGCTTTGTTTGCCATTTTGGACAGTAGTGACTTGTGTGGTGTGCTAAATTCAAATTTTATTGTCTCTCACCTTTGCAGGCTACACTTCCTGTAAAACATTTAAAAAAAGGAAAATACTTATATTTGAAAATCCTTGATTTTGGCAAGTTATAATCCAGATTGCCCAACCCTTGAAGTGCAAGCCTACTGCCTCCACAGTGCTCCAGAGACAATGCCACCGAGGGGCTCAACTGAGGCAGTCAAGCCTTAAGCCTCAAACCAAGGTCTCCCACATTTTAGTGCAATGAGCTAGCACTGGCAATGTTCAGGCTAGGCAGTAATTTTTTAATGACCATACCTAGGCCTGTACATTTGTCATAGAAGTCATGGAGTCATGGATTTCATGGTGATTCCAATTTTTATGAAAACTGTTTTTTGACATTTTCCATGATAACACCAACATCTGTAGCTTTTTCCTTGAAAACATCTTAGTTTTCAGGGCTGCAGTAGGCGGATCACAGCAGATCTCTTGCAATGAGAAAAGGATTCCACATTCCTTGCATTCCTTGTGAACGAACAACCTGTTGGACACGGAGTACAGTTGCTTCCACATCCCTGGAGTCCCTGGAGCACTCCACTCCTTGTGTCCAGAGCACTGCACTATTTTTTTTTTCTGGTAAACTTCAGCAGCATCCTAATCATGACACTGGGGCATTGGACGCCCCCAGTGTCACTCTTATGTTTCTGTGGGGGTACAGGGTAGTGGGTGCTGAGAGGGAGGATCGGGTTGGGGGATATCTACAATTTAAAAGACAAAAATTAGCAGTCATGGCACACTCGGCCGTAGTCCACTGTGCATGCACCAGTAGTCGCACATGCGCAGTGGTGTAGGTGGCCATCTTGGACACAGCAGGTGTGTGCCGTGACCGCCAATTTATTTATTTATTTTTTTCTTTTAAATTATTGATCTCCTCCACCTGACCCTCCTTCTCAGCACCCACCACTCTGCACCCCCCCAGAAACATAAGAGTGGCACTGGGGGTGCCCAATCCCCCAGTGTCATAATCAGAATGCCCCTGAGTTTTTTCGCTATCCCCCCAGCTAACCCTCCCATTCAGCACCCACCACCCCACACCACCCCCAGAAACAAGAGTGACACTGGGGGAGCCCAATCCCCCAGTGTCATGATAAGGATTTTAATTCCCTCATCCGACCCTCCCTCTCAGCAGCCACCTCCCCACTCCTCCCCAATGAGAAACATAATATTGGCACTGGGGGTTGCCCAATCCCCCAGTGCCAAAATCCTCAGTCTTTTTACATTTTTTGTACCTGTAAAATGAAAACCATCTATTGATGTCTTTTGCGGACAAGACTGCCCCCACCTGACCCTCCAACTTAGCACCCCACCCAAGCCCTTACTTACTTATTGAAGGTCCAGCACCATAATCCTCTCTGGACCTCTAACATGTCTTTACTCTTCAATGCTGAACCACTAACTGAGTAAATTAGTTATGTGCTTCAATGTATTTCAAAGGGGTTTTTAACTTAGTAGCAAACATGGCCATTTTTCATTATTTTTGCCCAAATTTTCAACATACCATTTTTGGGACACCACCTCATGAATAATACAAATGACATTAGGTAAATTTGCCCCAAAAGGTGATTCATGTTTGCTGTGCAAAATCACCTTTCGGCAGGAGTTTAAAATTATCTCCACCATTGTTCATGGGTTGGATCCTAAGATTACTATGTCGAAAATCTGGTATAAAAATACTACAAAACAACAAAGGTATGATCCTGCTTTGAATTTTGCTAACATAGGCTCTTAACATAGGTAATTTTTATATTTATACCCAAATTTACAACATAGCCATATGTTTATTGCACCTCATGAATGTGACCGCTGTCATTTTTCCAATCCTGGTCAAAATTCTTTTTTTACATCCCAAAAGGTGATTTTGCGGTCCCTGTATGAAATCACCTTTCAGGCAGGAGCAGAACATTTTCTCTGCCACTGTTCATGAGGTGGGGTCATAAGAAGGCTATGTTCTAAATTTGGTGTAAAAATATTAAAAAAACAACAACGTTATGAGCCCACATTGAATTTTGTAAACACAGACTTAGCTTTGGTAATTTTCAATATTTTTACTCCAAATTTACAACATAGCCATATATTTGTAGCACCTCATGAATGTGACAGCTGTTATTTTTTGAAATCCTGGCCAAAATGTTTTTCTACATCCCCAAAAGTGATTTTGCAGTCCCTGCGTGAAACTGGCTTTTGGGCAGAGGCTGAAACTTTTCTCTGCCACTGTTCATGAGTTGGGGTCATAAGAAGGCCTGTGCCAAACGTTCGATACTTTCTCCCTAACATGTATCACCCTAAACTTCTGTATATTAATACCTATGTATGTATTCTCCATAACTAAATAAGTATTCAGCTAAAGCTACTCTACTGTGGTACCTATGTATCCTACTCCTTATTATGTATCACCTAATATCACCATATATAAATTCCTATGTATGTATTCAATGTAACTATATATGTATCAGCTAAAACTACTGATTAATGTCACCAATATATGTACTCACTGTAACTAATTCCGGGTCGCCGCGAAAAAGGATCTCTGGTCTCAGTGGGCTCACCTGGTTACCAAAATCTAAATAAATAAATAAATGTTCTAAATTTGGTATAAGAATATTAAAAGTAATAAAGATATGAGACTATGATGAGTTTTGTGAATGCAGGATCGTAACTTTGGTAATTTTCAGCATTTTTACCCCAGATTTACAATATAACTATATCTTTATAGCACCTCATGAATGTGACAGCTGTCATTTTTCAAATCCTGGCCAAAATGGGGTTTTTTTATATCCTGAAAGGTGATTTTGGAGTCCCTGCATATTTAAAAACAAAGATGTTATGAGGCTATGTTGCATTTTGCAAATGCAGGATCACAAGTTTGGTAATATTCAATATTTTTACTGCAAATTTTCAACATAGCCATTTCATTACAACACCTCATTAATGTGACAGCTGTCATTTTTCAACTCCTGCCCAAAATGTGTTTTTGCATCCTGAAAGTTGATTTCACCGTCTCTGCATGTATTCAACTTCCAGGCATGAGTTTAACATTTGTTCTGCCCTTCTTCATGAGTCAGGGTCATAACAAAGCTATGTTGAAAATTTGATATACAAATATTACAAAACAATAAACTTATGAGCCTATATTATGTTTTACTAATGCAGATTCATAATTTTCTTGATTTTCAATATTTTTACCCAAATTCCTCAGGTGTAGCCCTAGTGGCTTTGGCCAGATTTTTTTTTTTTTTCTGTTTACAAATGACAAAACCATAATTTTGAGTCTCACCACTGCAATGTGCTTGGTCCCCCCGTCAGCCTCAGTGTGGGATTCTGGGAGTTACACGTGAGCCTTGGTCTTGGAAAAGGCAGCTCATTGTGCTGCTTCCTGCTATCGGACCATCCAAATAATTCATTTTATTAAACATTTAAATCTTTGCAGATATGCCTCTATGCAAATACCATACATCAAAACAGAGATGGTGTACAAGATTTTCCACTGTATGCATCCATTTTTTATGTTTGCTTGCACGCATGTGCAAGAAACATAATGCCATCATCTGAGTTTTCCAGAGGTGTGTCAGCTTCTTCCAATTCAGTCAGTGTGTTTGCAGGCGCGGTCGCAGTTTGCCAATCACTGCTCCAGCTATGACAGCTGAAAATGCAGTGGCATACAGGTGAAAGGGAGAGCTCCGCTTCAGTGAGCAGAGCTCCCCCTCTCAACACGCACGCATGCATATTGCGTGCTGATGCGCCCCCCCAAGCACATACAATATAGCTGATGGGGTGCCCAATCCCCCGTCGGCTCCAGCCCCCCCCAAAACAGGGTTACAGCTGACACGCTGGGAGCCCACCCCAGCATGGCACATGTCAGTATGGCCAAAGGGGATGCCCAATCCCCCGTTGGCTCCAGCCCCCCCAAACATCCTTTCCAGCTGCCACACTGGGAGCCCACTCAGCATGGCAAATGTCCAGCGTCATCTTAATAATTAAAAAAAAACTGTAAATAAAAAAACGGTCCCTCGTAGTCTCCCTGCCCCACCCACACCCACCCACTGCGCACCCTGCCTCCCCACCCCCTCACCCCATACTTACCTCTGGAGTCCAGCGATGATCTTCGGTGGACCGGGAACACGTCTGGACTCTTCAAAGCTGACCGCAAACTGAGGAAATGCCGGTAAGCTGTATGATGTAATAGATATGTTTTTTTTTCAACTTTGCTGCACATATCTTGGGCATTTTTTGGAATTTTTGCACCAAATTTTCAACATGGGGTTTTTGGGACCCCTTCTCATGAATGCTGTCACTGTCATGGCGTTATTCGGGCCCAAAGGGTGATTTCGCAGTCACTGCGTGGAATCATCTTTTGGAACTGATTAACAAAAGACACTACCAGTGTTCATAAGGTGGGCTCTCAAGAAGCCTATTTTGAAAATTTGGTGGAAAAATTCCCAAAAATGACTGTTTTACGAGTATGCGTTGCTCAGTTCCTACACATGCTCATAAGTTTGCGAATTTTCAATATTTTCACTCCAGATTTTCAACATTTCCATTTTACCACACCTCCTTATGAGCAGTTTAGCTGTCAGTTTTCACATCTCACCCAAAATGTGTTTCCACCCATGTAGCGCACAATGGCGCAGTCGGTGTGCGAAATTAATGTACGGGACACTTTAAGAAAATCATAGTGACACCATTTATGAGCAGAGGTCTTAAAATGGCTATGTTGAAAATTTGGTGAAAAAATTCTAAAATGACTGTTTCGAGCATGCGACGCAGTTCGCCGCTCGTAAGTTTCAAGTACTCAATATTTTTTCACTCAAATTTTCAAAATTGCCATTTTACCATACCTCCTTATGAGCAGTACAGCTGCCATTTTCCACATCTCGCCCACAAACGTGTTTCTCGCTCATGTAGCGCAAAATGGCGAGTCGGTGCAAAATTAATGTACGGGACACGGTAAGAAAATCACAGTGACACTGTTTATGAGCAGAGGTCTTAAAACGACTATGTTGAAAATTTAGTGAAAAAATTCCCAAAAATGACTGTTTTAGGAGCACACATTGGGTAATTCCTACACACGCTGGCAAGTTTGCGAATTTGTAATATTTGCACACCAGATTTTCAACAGTGCCATTTTACCGCACTTCGTTATGAGCAGTACAGCTACCATTTTTCACATCTCACCTAAAATTTGTTTCTACATGTGTAGCGCACAATGTTACAGTTGGTGTGCGAAAACAATGTTTGGGACAGATTAAGGAAAATCACAGTGACACTGGTCATGAGCAGAGGTCTTAAAATGGCTATTTTGAAAATTTGGTGACAAAACTCCATAAAATGACTGTGTTACAAGTGAGTATTACGAAGTTTCCATGCACCCTCGTAAGTTCATGAATTTGTAATATTTTCAGACCAGATTTTCACCAGTGGCATTTTTCCACACCTCCTTATGAACAGTACGGCTGTCATTTTTCCTATCCTGGCTGAAGTGTGTTTTTGCATTACCGGCACAGAATAGGGAGGTTGCTGTGGGAAATCATTGTTCGGGACAGATAAAGAAAATCATACCGACACTGTTCATGATTGGAGATCCCAAAATGCCTATGATAACAATCTGCTATAAAAAAATCCCCAAACTAGTTACATTACAGGTGTGCATTGCACAGTTTCTATGCACGCTCGTGATTTCAACAGTTTTTTTAAGATTTTCACACCAGATTTTCAACATTGCCATTTTTAACACCTCCCCATGAACAGCACCGCTGTCATTTTTCACATCCTGTTTGGAATGTGCTTTTGCACCTGTGGTGTCAAATGACGTAGTCACTGTGTAAAAGCAGTTTTCGACTAACAAACTGATATCGCCACTGTTCAGAGAGGTGGGGGTCAGCAGGAAAAACTTGTTGAAAATTTGAGTGAAAAATACCAACGAATGCCTACATGCTAGGGTTTCCACCATAATGCCCCACCCTGTAGAGAATGACAGGCATCAGAGGTATGACTTGGGATTCTTGCCTGTCATGCTCATTATTCCACCCCCACCCACACTCCTGCAGCCAGTGAGAGTAGAGTCATATGTGCCTCGACTCTTCGGGCCCAAATGTTACCCCATTCTCCTATACTGCACCTATCTCACTGTATTTCCTTATGGAATGGGGTGCGCATAAGGGCCAAAGACCCCAAGGCACGCTCTGACACTTGTCAGTGTCTGCAGGGTAGGGTGTGGTGAAATGGCATGGTCATTATGCCTGATGACCCAAAGGCACATCCCAATGCCTGTTACTCTCTGCAAGGTGGTGGTGGGGTTGGCTTCAGTTCAATATTGCCATTCCTATTATGCAGCTCTGTAACTTCTACACTACCAATGCCAATGCCAGCAAGCAAACATTCTGCATTGACAAATGCTTGTTTCTGACGCAATTGTAAAAATACATCCAGGAAGTTAGACCACAAAAAGCTGGTCTAACTTCCCTGATGGAATTCTGTACTTGCACCAGAAGAATGGACGGGAGTCCTGCAGTTGTGTCAGAAACTTCTATAAACAGTGGGAAATGTTAGCTGATCCAGTGGCATGGAGGTCTGAGGCATTAGTGCCTTACCTCCTGTCACACCAGTGACCTATGTTTGGTGGTGAGCATGGGATGCTGGGGGTCATCCAGGGAGAGAGAGGATTGAGCATCCGCAAGACTGCTCTCCTCTCCCAATGAGGGTGGATTGGCATTCCTGCTGAATGACTGCCATCAAGTGAATGCTCAAAGGTAGCGTGGGTCCGAGGGTGCCAAAAGTGGGAGAGTGCTGTGGGATGTGCACATGCCTCTAAATGCACTTGTTGACATGCATGTCCAGCAACGGGGATGGGAGAAAAGAGAAAAGGGTCATTGACAGACTCCATAAAGCCCTGGCCATGCTGCAAACTTACAATTCCACACAGGAATCAGGGTTATTCACTGGGGTGAATGGCCCTCCCCTCCCTGGCCCCGCCATGGGGGAATCCATGAGGGAATTGCCTGAGTCAGAGCTGGAGTTGAGTGACTCACACTCATGGGCGGAATTGATCCTCTTACCAGGAGAGCCAAAGCCTTACCTGCCACCTGCCCCACATGAGAAAAAGCAATATGGAAAAAAATAGTGGAAATGTTACAGATGCATCCAGATTTCTGTGAATAGTACTCAGACATCTGGACACTTCTGCTGGGTGCAGCAAGTTTCCAAAGTACAGACCTAAGTGCTTTGGCCACAGTTTTGGAAACCCTGCCTAAAGGGTTAACACATGATAGAGCCATAAACCATGACCTTTCATGACTTTTATTACGATTTCCATGGTTTCTGCCATTTCTACCATAAGAATAACAAGATTTTCACCACAGTTTTCCATAACGAAAGTGAAGCCCTAATTATACCTGTCCACACATTTGGGAAAGGCAGTGTAACATGTTAAGCTGCATCTCAGTTCGGCAATCCCAAGGGGAAAAATACATCAGAAAAACTAAACAAAGGATCGACTAGACCTCTGCAAGTATCTTGGAAGAAAAAGAAGTTGTTTAAGGTAAAGTCTAAAAAAGCCATTGTACTACAGCCTGAGGGTATCTGGGGGAATAAAATGAGCAGTGCTACAGGTAAGATGAGTAACAGCCTGTTTTGCTCAACATTTTTGAAGGAATATTCTTTTAAAATATTATTCCTAAGTAACAATACTTATCCCATCACATGCAAATACTTCAATATGCTTTGGATAGCAGTTAGTGCATTAGGAGAAACAGAGTCTGAATATGAAGCACTTTTGTGCTATTTTTATTTTGTAGAGTGTCTTTCATTGAAACTTTACTGGATTTATAAGGCAGGAAAAACTATCCAAGAGTGAGGAGGTAAAAGGGTAGGTACATTGGTGCAAACTTACATTATCAAATGCTCACTACAGCAGGAATGTATTTAATTATTGACATTTTACTCACCGAATATGGGCTGTACTCACCCCATTTAAAAAATATGTGAGCAAGTGATTCTTGCATGCCCAAGTTATCTGGAATACTAAAACTTTAGAGAGTTTTTTTTTTAATTTTGCTCCTCTCGACAACCGGCCCCCATCTACCAGCCCCCCCCAGCCCCACCACCCCAGCATTCACTGGGACTTACCTCATGGCTGTGAGGTGCCCAGCTGGCCATGAGTGCAAAGCCCATGAGGGACCAGCTTCATCTTGTTGGTTAGCAGACTTTTTCTCCTCCAGTTTTCCTCCCCGAGTGCAGCTGCAGCAGCATGTAATGATGCCAGTGGCCGAGCAGCATATCCTTCCACACTCAGCATGCCAGACATCTGCTCCACCTCCACCCCCTCTATCTGTGGGACCAGTGTGCCAACCTCCAGCTACCACTAGCGGCCAGGCATGCACCGGTCTCCAAACCCACCCCTCCCCAGGAGAGAAGAGCTGTTCTCTGGATGCTCAATCCTCTCCCTCCACTGCTGACCACCAGTGTCCCACTCACATCATAAACACGGGTCTCCAGCATGGCAGGAGGCATGGCAGTGATGCATCAGCCCTCCATGCCACTGGGTTGGCTCACTTTAGAGAGATTTTGACCCTAAAGAGGACACACTACTCACTCTAGTGCATGTAATGAAGAGCAGTGCCTGGAAATAGGTGGTCAAAGTTTGGTTTGACTGCAGATCAATTCCCTAGTTAGGGCTGTAACAGTTTTTGAGCATTTCCCAAAACTGCACCCTCTAAAGCCTGGGTCCTAGTGAAAGACATCATGGGTATGCAAATCTTGATGCAAGGCAGGCTGACAAGGCTTTGCCAGAACAGACATCACCTTGTACATCTGCTCCAGTATAGGCTGAGAATGACAAACGTACAGATATAAGTGTTGTCCTGTTGGGACCCCTCAGTGTAGTTCAGTCATTGCCTCAGCCAAGTACCAAGTGTAAACCCAAGGTGTCAGGCATTTAATGCACTCAGAATTAGCATACTAATGAGGCAGTCTGTAGAAAGAGCAATGCACAGGATCCATAAAAGGATGCTAGGGGAGAAGAAACATCTTATTTCTTCTCTCTTAGCATCCTTTTACTGATCCTATGCTCTACTTCTGCATCCTGACTCTTTGGTAGGGTAACACCAAGTGTACTGAAAGCCCCAGTTCTTTGAGTCTCACTAATTAGGGTTGTGTTTTTTTTAACTGTGTGATGTGATGCACTATTGTAACCCCTGTGCCAAACTGGGGGGTTACCAGTGATGCCCATTGGCATCGGGGAGGATTTGTGTGATGCCAGGTCTGCCAGGGGATGGAGCCTGGGCATCACGTGCTGGGAAAATAGGCACCAACCAGCGTGAAGGAGAGGGTTTTTCAGTAGTCAATCGGCTGAGAGTCAGGGAAGTGTGAGGAGCGCAGAGGCCTGCGTACAGGCCAGTCGGGGTCCAGGCCAACAGTTGTAGGCTGGGAAGGCTCAGGGCTGGGGTGTGGAGATTGTCCCCTGGTTTCCCAACAGTGTAGATAAGTCCCCCACACCCATCAGTGGGGAGGGTGGACAACTGAGGAACAGCAGCTAGGAGGAGAGAGCAAGTTTGGTGGAGTCTGTCCTGCTCAGTGAAGTAACTGAAGTGCTGGGGTGGCTATCATGGCAGGTTCAGTTTGCAAAGTGGCAGAGATGCAGTACCAGAGGGTCCAGAGTGGTGAACTGGATCCAAGTCATAAGCCCATGTCCACCCGTCCATTGTTTGGAGGTGCTGTGGAGAGAGAGAGAGAGTTGTGCCCATGGGAAGGTGGTCCCTACTCTGTTTGAACTCCGCCCAGGATCGGCAGGGTGGAAGGCTGTAGGAGGTTGAACTGTGCCCAGATAAGTAACATCAGAGTGCCCCGAGAAGATTTATGTGCCCTGCAGTGATTGGCTGCTCCACTCTCACTGGCAGGGAAGAGAAAAAGGACTGTTAAGAGACAGTTTGCCCAAGAACACTGACTAAAGTGAGAAGAGCCCATTTGGCTCATACAAAGTAAATGTGTGCAGGATCCGGGTTCGGGACCCAAGTCCCCAAGTGTGATGTGCCACGGCTGCTTGTCATAGTAAACGTGCTGAAATAATTTCTGACTTTGTTGTTCCCTGCTTCATGGAGCTGTAGTGTGCGTGGGTTGAGCTTTTGGGACTTTTTCAAAATAAAATGTGCCTGATTGCATCCAATTTTCCTGCCTGAACTGAATCTTTGAGCCTGAGCCTACGATGAACTATTTTCCCTGTTGTTGTTCTAACGGATTACTCCATAGAAAACAAGCATTTGTCAATGCTGGATGTGTGCCACTGGTATTGCTGTTGTACTGGATCTAAGGTGCAGATTCCCATGCCGGAAGATTAATATGGGCTGGGCTTAGGGAGGGCAATTACAGCATGGCAGCAACAGACGTCAATGGACATTTTTTTCTTTTCACAGTGTTTATTAAAAAAAATAAACTACAAGTGAGGGTTTTCTTTATTTCAGATGGAGACACTGGGGGATTGGGCACCCCTATTGTCAGTGTTATGAGCAGCCCTCAGAAGATCTGAAGTTTTAGATGCTCTGTGGTGCATTTTAAGGCTCACATGGAAGATAAAGCAAAGTTCTGTTAGGTCTTCCCCCAACCCGACTCCAAGGAAAAATATAACTTTATGGCTGGTCTCAGATACCTAGAGACTGCAGCTGGGCTTGGCTGAGAGTAGGTCCATTTCCATAATTTTACCAGGGGATCTGTTTTTTTTCTTTAAACAGAGAATATGGGAGTCCTCCCCAAGAAATTGTTTAAATGGTAAGTGTTCAAATTTGCAAGTTGTTGCACTTTGAAGGGGTAAACTAAACTCCAGTTTTATATGCAACCATTATTTAAAAATCAGTGCCAGTCACAGTTTATTTCATTGTTTAATCTACCGTATATTAATGTGAACTGGTCACGTATTTACTATCCTAGTAGCCAAGTGACTGTTAATGTACTTAAATTTTCCATTTTCCACTCTATCAGCTGCCTACTACAGCACGTGTAACCTGGCTCGTGTTTGTGTGTGTGTGGACGGGGGGGGGAGAGAGAGAGAGACACACACACACACACACATTAGCAAAGTGAGCAGTTTCAGATTTCAGTGTCAATCCCCGGAATGTTACATGAAAGACAAAGCAAAGTTCTGTTACATTTCACCACACCACTGATTCCAAGGATAAAATATAATTTTATGGCTGGCCTCAGCTACTGAGAGACTGCAGCTGGACCTGTATAACCAGAGTGTGTGTGTGTGTGTGTGTGTGTGAATGCTGGTGGGGGGCAGCAGGCAGACTTAGAGCACATGATGAGATCATCGACTGTGCTTGCTGAAAGAGCTGATTTATGAATGTGTCTGTTGGCATATTGTTTTAAACTGCACACACTTTCGTGCCTGAACAGTGTCATGATGAAGCTTGCTGATTATTGGTCAAGCCCCTTGTAGAGTCTCCTGCACTGGACCACCCTGACACACCTCTCAAAACCCTGTACATAGCAAAATGTTTGACTTGCACTAGCATGCACGGTGAACAGAAAAAGACTGTATCAAGTGCCCTCCACCTGAGAGAGCAGAGAAAGAGATAACATTATCCAGCACCCAGACAATGCTCACACTGTCACCAGAGAATCCCACCTTCACATCAAAGGTACTGTGTTTTATTTACCCTGCTAAAAGACTTTACTGCTGCCTAGTCAAAAACTGGTGCCCTCCCCACTTCTCCATGAACAATTACACCAATATACCCCTAGACATGGGAGGGAAGGAGGGGTGCCATTCAAGTGTCATGCCAGAGACTTGGAGTTTGCTGCCTACCCTGTCAGAGACTGGCCTGTAAACTAAAGATGATCAGGGCTTAGGCAGGGGCTAAACAAAAGTTTCTTTGTGCTAAGCAGCACCAGTGGATACAATGAACTCAGAGCAGGAGGTTACAAAAATGTTGAAGACCAGCAGGAGGTTACAAAAATGGGGTCTGTCATCCAGGATTTGAAAGGGGTGCTCAACACTTACCTGCCAGGCTGGAGGCACAGTTCTGAGGTGATGAAATGTTGGAATAGGCCAAGGCATTGAGTAGAGGTTTTGAGATGCCGCCTGAATTCTGAAGTTCATCGTGAGGAGACAAAATGGGTCCGGAGACTCATGTCAGGACATGCGATGAATGCTTAATTAATTGGGCTCAATGCATTTGGATTGGTGGACTGGACTAATGAGATATGAACCTATAAAGAGTAGGCCCATGTGAGAGACTGTTATTCTGTCTCATAACTCGTGCTGAAACAAGTCCACTGATCAACAGAGTCAATTTGGAGCATCTTGCCACTGCAGTGAAAGGGAAAAACTGTAGAATACAAAATTTTTCAAGGCTGTAGTGGGGAGCAAGCAGTGAAAAACAAGATATCTTCGAGATGGCGTTTGCTCTAGAAACTGGTGGTCGAACAGTGACAGTGCAGAGACTTGGCTCACTGGCACAGGATCACAAAGCATTACCTGCTGGGGTAGATTTTGAGGTGTCCTTGGCTTCTGGCAAAGTGTCAAACACTGAGAGGAAGAGGAGGAGGCTGCACACTGGGCGAACTGTGGAGTAGTCATGTTAGTAGGGTACACTTAAAGCTTGACTTTTCTTTGAAAAGGTATGCCACCGGTTTTGTAATTAAGTGAACCTTATCGGATTCTCCTGTGCCTCCTTGCTCTGTGCATTTGTGCTGTCTGGTGTTCTTTATTCCCACAGGGGGAAGGTCAGGCTGGCAGAGCTGGTGACACTGGTGGCGAGTGGATTATGGGCTGATAGAGAGGCCCTCCAGGAAGGCCTAAGCCAGGGAGTGCAAGTGATTGTCAGTGGCTACTCGTGGTTTCTGTGAGTCTGTGCACCCCAGGAAAAGTTGGAAAATGCCAGAGAAAGGGTCAGCAAAGGGGCAGTATAGCACAGTGGTTTAAGGCTCTGAGCTGCAAATCTGGTGACATCCAGGAGACCAGACCTGGGTTTGAATCCCACAGATTCCACTTGCATACTGTGTGACCCTGAGCAAGTCACTTAACTTTCCTGTGCTCCCAGGTCGCTCCTGTAAAAAAGCTTTCAGTTTAGTGTGCTACTCCTGGTTAAACAACTAAAAAAAAAAAGGGAGATTGAGGGAAAGCGTTGCGGAGCATAGATCACGGAGCAGACCATGGATTGTAGAGACCCTGAAACTTGGAAGCTGCTGCAAGAGACTCACATCAGTATCCGGTCAAGAAGTTTTAACTTGGTTTGCTAAAAACAGTAAGACACTGAAGTTTTAATGTTCTGTTATGTTAATTACATTTTTAACAGTCTCATAGTTTTTAGTATTTCTATTCGGCCTGTGCTATATATTTGTGGGATATCCTTGGCTTTGTGATTTTGTAACCTCCTGAATTTTGAGACCCAAAGGAATAGATGGTGCAGCTAGATTAAAACATTAAAGTAATTGTAAAGGATATAGAAGCTATAGTTTTTTTTTATTTTGTAAAAATTGGAAAGATAAAGTTTCTTTTTAAGATTTGCGCCGGTGCAAAAATCTGACTTCCCGATCGGCTCACATTCCCCACGTGAGCAGTGCGATAAATGCACACGTCTGACATGGGTTGATCAGATCCATTTCGTTTGGAAGCTTTACAGAGAGAGTGTGTGTTTGCTGAAGCTGATATTTTGAGACTGCAGCACTTTATTCTACATGGTGGGCTGCTGAAAAGAAGTTCTTTCACCATCTTTGCTGCTATACACACTCTAATTACTACTGTTAAAAGACTGATCACATCTATAATCGACTCTTCCCTCTCCCCTTTTTCTACCCCCGTATCTGTCCCTTCCACATTCCTTTGACCCTGGTTCCAGCTCTAAATTCTCCATACCGTATCACTATATATCTTTTTATATTAAGTTTTATTTGTGTTCAGTGCACCTGATATGTATATTTCTTTACTTTTGTGAAAAATTGTGTCCTACCCAAAACTAGCTGTATCTTCTGTTCCAAACATATACTACTGTCAATGCTATCTGCTGATACTTTCTATATACTGTATTATTGTATCTCACTTTATTTGTATTATTACAATTTTCTTGTGTGTTGCATCCCATGTATATTGTCCCTTGTTCCTTGCTAACAAACCCAGGTCCACCTCGAAAATGAGCTTGCTCAACGGTGATCACCTGGTTAAATAAAGACTTTGATTGATTGATTGATGTCTTTTGCATAATTAATTTGCTTATGAGCAAATATGCACCTTATTAAGTAAGTTTATTTTTTTAAGATTTTGGCTGATTTTAAATAGCAATACATGTCTCTGGTAATTTTTTTTATAATCAGGATCTCTTAAAGAACCTAGTGCTAATTAATCGGTGAGAGACACTAATGTTTTATATAAGCAGGCTTGTGGATTGTAAAGATAATATTACATATCTCCATGCTTCCTTTTTAGGGTTTATCTGGAATATTTTGGGAAAATAAATGAAACCCTAGAGGGCATCAAGATTAAGAGGTGTTCAACAATTTATTTTTTGATATTTGCCTATCCAGGAAAAAGAGGAACAAAGGAGGCCCTTTATAGAAAAAAGATACTGTGCTCTAAAAACCTGGTATTCTGTGTTCCGGGTTTGGCTTCTACTCAAATTAAACACACTGTCTGATTATGCTTGGGTTGAGGTAACTGCATGAGTTAATACCAAAGAGGTTCAGATGAATAAGTAAAGGACTTGGAGGAGAAGAACAAAAACCTGACTTGAGAACTTATTCGTTAAGAAGATATTTTAGATTTAATTTGGACTTTGTGTGTGTACTGTGAACTGTATACAGGGTAGCGTATTGCCTATTGATTTATCATCACATGTTGTTGCATTGTTATATATTTACATTTTTTTCTGTGATAATAGAATGGTGGTTTAAAGGAGAAGTCTCCTGAAAATCTGCAAAATCCATGAATATGCTGAATAAGCATGTACTTTGGTACCTTGTGGTGTGCTGTATGCTTTTTTTTCACCCCCTGCAGCTATTTCGTCATGGTAAAAAAGCATTTTGCTCTGTAAGAAACTGTGTCCCTGTTTCCTTGTTTTTGAAGTCCGTGCCGTGTTTAGGATACGCATGTGCCATTGATGCTTTGTTTCTGGCCTCGTACACGTCATCACCGCAACAGCACTTGCAAGGGAAGAACTGAGCACCGTTCAGAAATGGGCAGTGTATGTCCTAAACAGCAATGCACAATACTTGATATTAAAACTTTCACATTTAAGATTTAGTTTTATTTCCTTTTCCTGTTCATAGTCTCCATCATCGAGTGCCCCACAGAGCCTGAAATCATTTGTAAACTTAATTTTGTTTCTGTCCAAAAGGACTGCATCGCAAGCTAAGGTCCCTTGAACTTCTGGATTATTCGTATTTATGATTACTGTTTGTTTTTATATATCTTGACTCTGCCCAAACATTTGTACATTCTCAATATTGTGTGCAAGATGCAGGTAGCAAATGTCTGTTAGCATCATCATCTGTTTGAATAATTTTCCTTTTAATTTGTACTACAAATAATTTCCATTCAATTTTTGTTACGTGACATGTGCTTGTGTGCTGTGCATCCTCAGCCCAAGGTGCCGCATGTCCCTGGAGTAAGTCTCAATTTCAGTAACGATGTTGCACTTCTATTCATCAGAAAAGGAAACAAAAATCCCTAGACTGAAATAGTGCAGTATTGAAATCTTCCGCATCTATACTTGCCAGAATGAAGTACACAGTCACATTTGTCTACTGTTACAGGTGTCCTGTACATTGTACTGTCTGACTAGTAGTGTAATGGTTCCAGAACCTATATGGACAATGGTTACTGTGACATAGCTGGTGTTCATACTGCTAGATCCCCGACTCATGTAGATAGAGTTACTATATTCACTTGCCTTTTTCTGGTGGTGTTAGTACATCATTTTCTGAAAGTCAATTATATTTTATTGGCTGTGTAAATAATAGTGTAGCTTCTCTTTTCCTTTTTGCATTCCTCACAACCTGCATGCTTGGCCTTGGGATGTGCTGTAAAAATGTTTCTATGTATGGCAGTGACATCCAAGCGAGCTTGTATAATAATGTTATTTAACATTGAGGCATAAAAAACATAGAAGGTGACTGCAGACAAGGGCAGTGTGCCCCTCCTAGTCTGCCCCTTTCCACAACTTAATGCAGTACCACAGGCCCTAGCTGATTTGCAGTTTACCCTCTCCTCAGTATTGCCCCCTTGCTCTTGTGTGCCTTCTTTTCTGAAAGATGCTACCCTTCTGTACCTTGTTTATACCTCTGAGGTACTTGAATGACTCTATCATACCCCCTGTGACTTCTCTCCTCCAGGGAATACATATCGAGGTCCTCTGGTCTTTTCCCATATGACTTTTGTGCAGTCGTTGCATCATTTTTGTTTCTCTTCTCTGGACTGCCTCTATTTTGTTTATGTCCTTCCAGATATGTGGCCTTCAGAACTGGACACAGTATTCATAATGGGGTCTTACTAGTGGTATGTACAGTGGCATAACCACCTCCTGTTTTTCTGCTCGTAATACCTCTCACTATGTACCCTATCATCCAACTGGCTATGCCCACTGACTTCTCACATTTTTTGGTTGACTTTAGGTAATCAGATATTAGTACCTACAGGTCCGATTCTTGATTGGTGGCTGTGAATACCTCTCCCCCTTCTTGTACTCCTCACTTGGATTTCTACGCCTCAAATCATGATTTTTCAGGTTTTTGCCATTGAATCTGAGTGGCCACGCTCTCAACTGCTCCACAAGCATGTTTAGGTCCATTCTCTTTTTTCAACCCCCCTCTGTTGCAGATGTCATTGTCATCTCCAGCCTGTCTGCAATGTCAGTTTTGTAGCTATTGAAGAGGACTGGTACCAGCACAGATCCCTGTTGCATCCCACTTGTCACTCCACTCTCCTCGGAATGAACACCATTCACAAGAGCCCTTTGTGTCCCATCACTCAATCATTTTCTGAACCAATTTACCACCATATCGTCAACTCCCAAGCTGCCCAACTTATTTACCAACCTCCAATGTGGATGTTGTTAAAGCTCTTTCTGAAATCTTGGTATGCAACATCCACCACCACTCCCTGATCTACTTCACTAGTTAACAAGTCAAACACATCTATTGGATTCCCACCTTACTGTTGTACTGATTATCCATGTCAAAATGCACTGCAATGGCAGCTGAGCATGACAGAAGTGCAATACAGCTGAGCATGGCTGAGACTGACATAGAAACAGAAGGACTGCACAGGTTAATGGCCTGGGCAATAAAGCCAGTATTTTTTTATTTAAAAACAGTAAATGAGCACGTTGCTACATAATGCCCCCCCCCCCCAACAGTCGGATAGCGTCTCTAATTATAGAATATTTTAAATACAAACATAGAAACAGAGAAATTGTCAGCGGAGAAGGACCATTAGGCCCATCTAATCTGCCAGTAAGACCTACACTAGTTAGTGCCCTCAAACCCTACCTGGTCAATGGCTTTTCACCCCTCCTTCCCACCAGTAAGTTTCCCTTATGCCTGTTGCAGGCACATTTAAATCCCTCCACTGTGCTCACTTCCACCGCCTCCAGTGGCAGACAATTCTGTATGTCCACCGCCCTCCCCAAGAAGGAAAAACGTCCTCACATTTCCCCTTAGCCTGCCCCCTCTAATTTTAGATCATCCCCCCTCATTCTTGTAGCACCCCTCCTATATTGGAAGATGTCTCCCCCCTGCACCTTGTTTATGCCCTTAAGGTAAGTTAATGTTTCAGTCATGTCCCTCTGATCCCTCCTTTCCTTCAGCGAGTACATATTGAGCTCCTTTAATCTCTCCTCATATGTCTTCTGGTGAAAGCCCTGTGCCATCTTTGTCACCCTTCTCTGGACTGCCTCCACCCTATCAATGTCCTTACGAAGGTGCAGCATCCAGAATCGCACACAGTACTCTAGGTGAGGCCTCACCAGCATTTTATACAATGGCATCACTACCTCCTGCCTTCTGCTAGTAATACCTCTGTGTATGGTATGCACCCCCAGCATGCAAGTGACTCTCCCTGCAGCCTTAGTACTCTGCTTAGACACCTGTAGGTTGTTTGAGATGATAACCCTGGGTCCATTTCTTCCTTGGTGATCATCCGTAACTGCCACCCTATCCTGAATCTCTCCCCAGGATTCCCCCATCCCAGGTGCATTATTTTGCACCTCTTCAAATTGAACCTCAGTTGCCACTCCTCAGACCATTTTTCAAGCTTCCCCAGGTCTCTCCTCATTCTTTCCACCCCGTCTGGAGTATCCAGCCTGTTGCAGATCTTGGTATCATTTGCAAACAGGCAGAACTTTTCCTTCATCCCTTCTGCAATGTCACTAATGAAGACATTACACAGGACTAGCCCAAGGACTGATCCCTGAGGTACCCTGCTGGTAACTCCCCTCTCCTCATATTGGATCCCATTTACCACCACCCTCTGCTTCCTGTCCGATAGCCAGTTCCTAACTCAGTTTACCACCATGTGCCCCATACCCATACTACCCATCTTGTTAACCAGCCTTTTATATAGGATGGTGTCAAAGGCTTTGCTGAAATCAAGGTAGGCGACATATACCCCCCCATACTATTCTTTCTTTAAGCAGTGCCTCCATTATCTCACCCACTACCGAGGTGAGGTTGACTGGCCTATAGTTCCCTGCCCCTCTCTACTACCACTATTGTGAACAGGGACTACATGTGTCCTCTTCCAGTCCTCCGGAACCACTCATGTGTTGATTGACTTGGTGAACATGGCTGCCGGAGGCACTGCTAGCTCTCTTCACAGCTCCCTTAATGTCCTCAGGTGTATGCCATATGGCACCATTGTTTTGTCCACCTTTAGTTTTGTGAGCTCCTCCAGGACTCTCTCCACTATGAATTGACTTATATTTACCTCTCCCCTCCTCTTTTGTATCTATTACTCAGCTGTGGACCTTGGCCCTCCCTCTCATCAGTGAATATTGAACAGAAGTATTTGTTCCGTATTTCCACCTTTTCCAGATCTCCCTCCTTACACTCCTGTGTATCCCCTCTGAACCTTTCAATCCCCCATGGCTTTCCTTCTTTCACTTTTATACCTAGAGAATGTCTTGTCCCATTTTTTCACTGTCTGTGCTAATCTTTCCTCAGTCTGAGCCTTTGCGCTCCATACAGCCTTCCCCACTTTCTTTATTTACACCTTTCTGTCATCCTCCCTTTGAAAGATTTACCGATGTGACACCAGCAACCTGGGTTCAGTAATGGACTCGGGTGTTGGAGTGCCAGCCGGGGAGAGAAGGCTGGAGCGTCTGCTGACTGCTCACCTTCCTTCAGGGGAGGGTGGGGTAGAGGACTGGTGCCTACTGACCCCTGGCAGAGGCCGGGGTACAGCACTGCACCTGGTTCCACTAGCTAAGGAGTGTGACTGATGCTGGTGTTTGCCTTGCATCTTGGACATCACGCTCCTGTGGGAAAAATGAGGAAAAATGGCACAGTGGTCGGTCGGGTGACGATCCCCCTGTATCTTCACTGCCAGAGTACCTGAGCCCTCATCAGCTGCCTCAGCAGCAACCAGAACCATAACAAAGGCCAATAAATAAAGTCCTTCCTTGAGATGCAGGCCCAATATGTTTAATTAGTACTTCGGCGTGGAACAGCAGGACTTTTACCATTATCTCCTGGTATGCAATTACCTGCACTCTCAAACAACTGCTGTGAGGGATGCTTTCAAACTTTCACCTCTACTTTCACTGCTCACAGCTCAGGTTACCTCCCAAATTGACAGATGTCTTGTGTTACTTATTTCCAAAGCAATGCTGGTGCAGAATGGGGGCTGGAACTAGACCTTAAATCTGTGAAAGGGGCAGTACTGAAGCAAGTCGGGTCACATCGTCCTGTATTTGGAGAGAGAATGGTTGAAAGTATCTGGTGAGGTATTTTGGAACCAAGTGGTCATGGCTAGATTCTGGCTGGGATCTAGTGCTGGCTGCTACAGACACTATGTGGAAGTTATGGCAACCCACACTCATGTATTCTGGACATTCCACCACTGACAACTTTTTACCATGGCCTAGAAGCAGCCATATCAGAAGTGTTGGGAACAGGAATTAGACTGAGTCCATAGACATGTCTTTTCTTTCAATACCCAGGACAGGCTAGTGGCCGCATTGAAGTGCATCACCAGGAGTGGCTTAAGCCACAGTGACCTACTTTTCAACATTAGTGGGACACAGAGAATAGCATATATACCATGGAGACACTTAAAATACAGCAATTTATGTCCTGGAAGATGAAGTGGATTGCATATGTCATGCAGCATGTTCCCACCTTTGTTTCTTTGATGACTGAATGGTGAGGAGGGAGGGGCTACCAGATGACCAGGGCCGATGGGTGGAGGACAATAAGTGATTAAACTAGATACTACCCCTAAGTCATGTTCTTCATGCACAATGTCTGAGTGTAGATGTTGACACGAACATGGAGGAATGATTGCTGGGCACCACACCACCCCACTACTGTGCTGGGGAGGGTGGGGTCCCAGAGATTTTTCATTGTAATATGAGCAGGGTGTCACTGTCTTTCATCAATGTCATGTCAATGTCCTGCAGCAAATGTCATTCTGTGTAGCCATGCGTTGTAGTAACTGTTAAAAACCAGGCTACCAAGAGGCACCACCAGAAGACCTTAGAGACTTACCTGCTCCAACAGAAGGTTGCCCGCATGGAGAAGGAGCTTCAGGTCAGGAGTTCCTCCACTTCACGGCCTTGTCCTCGAATTCCCATTCATTCAAGGCCCAGGGCATATCAGCCAGGAAGCACAAGCATCAGGATAAGGACTGGGCTAAGGAGCTGTCTTCTATGGATCCTTTCCAGTCACCGCATTGAGTATTAACCGTGGCAGGGCTATCTTCCACTTTGGGAGCAGTCCCCCCGCCACCAACACCCTCGCTTTCACAGGACTCACTGCAGCAGCCCCCATCACCGGCCTTGCTCTGGCAGGCATGGGATCATTGGCTTCTGGTATTTCCCTGGCCCCATCAACCTTTCAGCCCCTGCTGTTCAGGCCCTTATTCTCCATGGGCCATCAGTCAGGCAGTTCTGCTGGTACATCTTTGGCTGGTGATGGCTTAGAATTCTTGAGGGGGGTTCAGCTTACTCCCCCAATGCTGTTGTCGACTGCCTCTACAGCCCATGTCTTTGCATCGGGGTCCCAGTCTCCATCAGCATCACCCTAGGCTGTTTCTCCATCATTCACTCCTCCCAGAAACTTGATGATGGCTCAGGCCATTTGGATGATACCAGTGCCTCTGCCTGTACTGTTGCCCTCCCCATCCCCAACTCTGACACTGGCTCCTCTGCCTCAGCAGCCAGCACTGTTTGGCATCCCGACACCGATTTAGGTGGACTTTCAATCTATGCTGTATTCCCTTTGGGATTTCATGCAAGCTCACCTTGCCCACCACAAAGGCCTGGCACAGCAAGGGCCTACTAGGCTTACACCTGTGCCTTCTCACCCCTCAAGGCAGCGCCCTGGCCCTCATACCCTGACACCCACTCTTATGTCATCCTGGGCAGGATGATGATGATGAGTATCACCCGGACCTTCTTCCACCCGATGACGATGAGGAAGGTGTCGACTGGGATGATAAGGGTGCCAGCCCCTCACACTCCACTTCCATGGTGTAGTCAGGGGTGAGAAGACCCCAAAGGTACATCCCTCAATCACCCCCTGATGATCCTTCTTTTGTCTTGGCTATACAGCAGTTGCAGGCCACCATGGGGTTTGAGGCAGAGGAACAGGACCCTGCCCGATATTGTCTGTCCCACTACCTGAAGTTGCCAGACTCTCCTCCTCTCATCATTCCCCCCAGATGGAACCTTTCAAGGATGCCACCATGGCTGCCTGGTATAGACCCAACCTGGTCCCTACCAAGCCCAGAAAAGCAGCCAAGTTGTACCAGGCACCTGTGGAGAAACCATTTTTTGCTGAGTAACTCCAGGCCAACTCTGTGGTCATTAATACTGCCCCATTTGCATGTACTTTTCTGGGATGCACCTGGCAGGATGTGCAACGTTGCCCTGCAATTCCCCCTCCCACTCAGTCCAGTGCCGTAGCATTCGTGGAATATAAGTTCCCTGGTAGTCTAGTGGTCCCCCTCCCATCCTCAAGTGTAAAATAATATAAAGTAATCCCTTTTAACCTGGTAGTCTAGTGGCCCCCTTCTCTTCCCCAAACCCGATCGTCATGAACAGTATTGTTAGAAAATTCCATGGTAGTTTAGTGGCCACCCCCCCCTTCTCCATACCCCAATCATAGTGTCAGGTATTGGAGTATGATATGCTGTGGTAGTCTAGTGCACCCCTTCTAGCCCCGTAAACTGATTGCCACATAACTGGAATATATCATAAAACCCCACCCTGGTAATCCAGTAGCATCCACCCCGGCCACTCAGGACCCCACAGCCCACCCCACTTCCCCTTCCTAGCAATGGCATATGGTCAGTGGGCAGCAAAACCCACCAGTACACCTGTAAGCTGTCATTCTGTGATGGCTCAGTTGGTGGGCAGTTGTGGAGGTGTGCACGTGGGTTTTGTTGCACGCTGACCATATGCCACAGCTGGGACAGGGGGCATGGGGTGGGCTGTGGGGTCCTGAGTGAGTGGGGGTGAACTATCAGGGTGGTGTTTTACGATGTATTCCAGTTATGCTGTGATCGTTGTATGGGGGTGGGAGGAGCTTATCATATTCCAATACCTGACAACTGATATCGGGGTATGGGGAAGGGGGGCACTAGACTACCAGGGAATTCTTTAACAATACCCTACACCTCAATCTGGTTCAGGGAGGGGGGCCACTAGACTACATGGGTAAAATGGATTGCATTATATTATGTTATGCTTGGGGATGGGAGTGGGGCCAGTAGACTATCAAGGAAAATGGGATTGCTATTTACAAAATATATTTTCCAAAGACTTATTGCTGGCAGGCAGTACTGATGAGGACACACAGTGCAATGACAAGCAGTCTGAAATATGTTGGATTTTTGGAAGGAGAATATTAATTTGTAGGGAAATATTACAAATCATGGTATTATGAGCAGTAGCATAACACAATGCAGCCAGAAAACTCCAATACAACCATACATTACAAGCAATATAACACTGCAGCAATAAACAAATACATTATCTGAACTGGTTTTCCCAAACAAAAAACAAACAGACACAGTATTTTCATTCTTTTTAAATGTTTTTATTGATAACATGAAGTACTACACAAAATGTGCACTTAAACAGTCAGTGCCTCACACTGTCACAAATTCTAGGGCTGGATTGCACTTCTGGAGCAGGCAAGTGTCGTCAAAATGTTTCCCCTTTGTTGGATGGGAACCAAAATTAGGCGGGAAGCATTGCACAGAGACAGTATTAACCAGAAGACCTCGGACGGCTGTTGCGCTGATGACGCATTCCGGGAGACCCTGAACACTCAAAATGGAGGGGAAAGGCATTATTCACAACATTTACTATAAAAAACTACTTCTGCATAGTGATTTTGGCTGAAAACAGCTGGGTGTTAATGGGAGACACCACTGAACATGTAGGCATGTGCAGGTAAGAATCCAATAAACACAACTTAAGCAGGACTTCTTCTTTAAATAACTAACAGCGGAAGTAAAGGGATAGTTACAGGAACTGCAAAAAAGAAAAGAGATGCAAATCCAGCTAGCTACAAAAGGAAAAATACCCTGGTAAAGGGAAAAACAGAGGAAATGACAAATAAAACTGAAAGCAAGATTACCAGTTATATCTTGGCATCGGGGAGCAGCTTGAACATGGTAGAAAAAAAGGAGGTACTCAGGACTGAGAGTGCCCCTTTTGTTCCTCTGAGTTCTTCACCAATTAAAGGCTCACAGGGGACAAGGTCTTTACAAACAGAACACCCGATAATGAAAACAAACAGACTGTTAGAAAATGAATTACAGGAAGGGCTTTTAAGTCCTAGCAAGTTGACTGCCGAGGTTGAAAATAATGAGGAGAAAGGAACTGAAGATACTAAGATGAGCCAAATGGAAAATGAACATATGGGGAAAGAATACCATAGTGTAAGAAGGAATAAAGAACAAATTGATGGGGAAGGAAAAAACATTGAAAGATGCATCCCATCAATGTCCTAGTCGATCCTTCTTAGGTGAATTTGAGGCTTTATTAACACCATACATATTAAGACCCAAATTGGACCCTCCATCAGAATTTCCATCAGATATTCCACATATAGTACAGGAGAGAAACTCCCAGACCATAGAGCCAGAGGGTAGCCCTCAATTAGAGAAAAATAGGAAGATTGTGGACTTATTATTGTAAAATTAGGAATGGAATAGTGTTGAATAATTAGCTTCTCATTAACTTTACTACATTGTTCTATAATTTCCTCATGGGCGGCTTGGAGGGAAGCTAATAAATAAAGAGAAAGAGAACAGTCTGATAGACAATATAAATCAAGTTACAAAAACTATTATTAGAAAAGAGAAAGAAATGGACTTAGTTAAAGGTAATAAAGAAAAAATTAGAGAAATTACTAAGGAAACAGGTAGGTTCTGCTCCAGCAGAAACTAAAGTATTAGTACATGATCTCCAACAGAATAGCAAATTACAAAATAAGAAGACACAACAATTGATATTAGAAGGGAAGAAGGAGGCCCTGGGGAAATCAAATTAAAAAAGGAGAATCTAATCAATAAAAAAATCAGGTGTCTAAAGTCAGAGAAAAAGTTAACACTGAACAAATTAAGACAATTCAAATAATTGAAATAGGCCAGATTAGGAAATATGGACTTATAGAGGAAATTATAGAACAACAAAAAGAAAGCAGTAATGAGAAGACAGGAAAAGATATAGAGGCTTATGAACAGGACATGTGAGGTAGTGGAGGTGGTGAGAGCAAAACGAGAGGCACACCGGAGGTATAGAAAGACAGGGAAGGAAGTGGACAGGGAGGAGTATGCAAGATGGTCCAAGGAGGTGACCAGAAAAGTGAGAGAAGCCAAGGCCCAGAGGAAGCTGAGATTAGTGCAGGGAATTAATGGGGGGGCAGAGAAATACTTTTTCAGATACATCAGGGAGAAAAGGAAGTGCAAGAAAACAATAGTGAGGATAAAAAGGGATGAGGAGTTGACAGAAAAGAGTGAGGAGCAAGCAGAAGCACTAAATGAATACTTTTGCTCTGTGTTCACGGATGAAAAGGGGGGACCACTACCACCATGTGCTGGTAGGATGGGGACAGGGGGAGAGGAGGCAACAGATGGAAGAATTGAGGCAAGTAGAGTCCTAGAGAGACTGAGGGCACTGAAGATAGACAAGGCACCAGGGCCAGATGGTATCCACTCCAGGATGCTGAGGGAGATGGTGAAGGTGTTGGCAGAGCCACTGGCAGATCCGTATAGCACCTCAGTGGAGTTGGGATGTGTGCCATTGGACTGGAGGATGGCACATGTAGTACCATTACACAAGAGTGGACCAAGGGATGAACTGGGTAATTATCGCCCTGTAAGTCTCACCTCCATAGTGTGCAAACTCATGGAGACAATACTAAGGGAAAGACTGGTGTCATACCTGGAGGACAATGGCCTCCAGGATGTGAGGCAGCATGAGTTTGTTTCAGGGAAGTCTTGTCAAACCAACCTGATACAATATTATGACTGGGTAATAGGTGAGCTGGATAAGGGTCATGTGGTGGGTGTTCTTTACTTGGACTTCAGCAAGGCCTTCGATTCTGTGCCTCATGGGTGGCTTGGGGGAAGCTAACTGGTGTAGGGGTAGGGGCAAAAATGATAAACTGGATTACAAGCTGGCTGAGTGGGAGGCTGCAATGGGTGGTGGTGAGAGGAGAGGTCTCAACTCCAAGGCCGGTGGTGAGTGGGGTGCCACAGGGCTCTGTGTTGGGGCCAGTATTGTTCGGGCTCTTCATATCAGACATTGCACATGGGGTGGTGAGCAAGATAAGTCTGTTCACTGATGACACCAAAATCGGAGCAGTGGTGAATGGAGAGGAGGGATAGAAGCAGCTGCAGGGGGACCTAAGCAAGCTAGAGGAGTGGTCAGAGAGGTGGCAGCTGGGATTCAATGCAAAGAAGTGTAAGGTTATGCACTTTGGGGTGATGAGCCCAAGGAGAGAATACTGGCTGGAAGGAGTTAAGCTGGGGATCACTGACGAGGAGAAGGACCTAGTGGTAATGATAACAGGGACCATGGACAACACTGCCCAGTGCAGGAGAGTGGCTGCAAAAGTGAAAGCTGGGGTGCATAGTGAGGGGGTTTTCATCCAGGTGAAGAGAGGTGATCTTGCCCCTCTACAGGTCACTGGTAAGGATGCACTTAGAGTATTGTGTGCGGTTTTGGAGGCCATACCTAAAGTGTGATATCAGGCTAATGGAGGGGGGTGCAGTGGATAGCAACAAAGATGATATGTGGAATGGAAGGGACAGACTATGACACCAGGCTGAGAGACCTGAATATGTACACCCTGGAGGATAGATGGGATAGAGGTGACATAATAAAGACATTCAAGTAACTGAGGGGGAATCAGTAAGGATGGGGCAGATGAGGTCTTTAAGTTAAGGAGGGGGAGGGTCACCAGGGGGCATGTGCTAAGAATAGAGGGAAGATTTAGGAAGGAAATGAGGAGACACTATTTCACAGAGAGGGTGGTGGCAAAATGGAATGCCCTACCAGAATGGGTGGCATCATGTAAATCTGTGAACAGTTTCAAAAGGACATGGGACGGGGAACAGGGAGAGTGAGGGTGGGGAGGTGGGTGGCAGTGGGATAACAAATGGGGAATTGGGGTGGGGTGGGGCGGCTGCAGAGCTACAAGGTGCTAGCTGCACACTCAAGCAGACTTAGATAGACCATGTGGTCTGTTTCTGCTAGCACATTCATATGTTCAGATGTTCGTATGACATAGAGAAGAAGAAAGAGATGCAAATAGAGAATGGAGAAATATCACCAACAATCTTTCTCTGAGGTATACCAAAAGCAAAAAAACTGAAAATAACATGACATTAAAACTGGCAGTTTATAATGTCTGCAAGGGTATTTTGGGACATAAAATTAATTGGAACGACTTAGGATCATATATAGGTATCTTGGTGGAAGAGAAAAGGGATGGCTATGCCTTGTGCTAAAAAGCAAGAACATAAGGAGGAAAATCCTCAAGGCTAAAGAACAATTAAAGGCATGTGGAATAAATGCAGATGTCTCAATTCCCCTTAGGAAGGAGGTTTACAGTGAAGCACAGAAAGCCCTTTAAAACAGAAAGTAAATTCACCAAAGATGGGAGGAAATAAAAAACAGCAGAAAATCTCTGAGTATATAAAACCAGTGGAAATAGAAGTTGACTATGTTATACCTCAGGAAGAAATCTTTGGGAAAATGGTTAGAGGAAGACAACAGAGATGTTTAAGAATAAATAATAGTGCAATGCTAGAAGAAAACTCATAGAGTCTAGCCTTACTAGATCTGGACTCAATAAGCATAGAAGGGAAGGGGGATGATTTAGAAGAAATGGTAGAATGTGAGTTGGTGACTGAAAAGCTGGAAGAATCGATTTGACTCCCAAAAACTGGAGAAACCCAGAGTTATTTAAAACTTTTCATCTGGAATATGGCTGCTACAACATGTAACCTAAGAAATAGTGCAATAATAAGTTTTTTTTACGACAAATGGATATTATCATGTTACAAGAAACTTGGATAGAAAAAGCAGACTGCTATTTTGATGGTTATCAAGGCTGGCACATTCAAGCTAAGAGGAAGACAAAATTTGGCAGATCTGCTGGAGGTATTAGTATCTTTGTAAAGAGAAGTGATGAACTGTCTTGTAATTGTATTTGGAGTGACACAAAACATTTTATACAGGTCTTTGAGATCCAGGTAAAGGAAAAAGTGGAATATCTGTTGATAAATTATATTTGCCACCTGACATCAAGGCATCTCCCGTAAACTTATGCTTGGATAGATTGGCTAATGTACTGGAAGAACTCCAGAATAAATATATAGGTAAAATGTTTCTGATTACCAGGGACTGTAATGCTAGGGTGGGCACAGAAATAGAAGAACATGTACAAACTGGAATGTAGATGATATTTTTTCAATTCCATTTCAAAGAAAAATAAGGCTGGGGAAAGATTATTATAAAATAAGAATAAAATAAATACGCATATTTTAAATGGAAGATGCCATGGTGATACATAGGGAAAATGCACTTTTGTCTACAAGCATGGGCTGAGTGTACTAGATTATGCAACTGTAGATATATATTCATATAGTTAAATATATAAAATGGAAGTGATGGATATATGGGACAGTGATCACAGACTGATCCAAATATGGATGGAAAGTGATCTGACGGTAGCAGAAAATAAGACAAATAATGGTTGGATTGATAGAATTATGGAAATTAGAAACAATGAACGAATAAAATGGCAAAAAGTAAGTCAAGAAGCATTAAGAAATCTGACTAAGTCAAAAGAAATGGAATCTATGAAACAAAAATGTCTGTTAAAATTAAAGGGCTCTTCAGAAGATGAGGGAACAAATAAAGAGATGAACAAACTATTCAGTTTATATCAAACAATTGAACAGAAGATTTTAGAGGAACTAACAAAACAACAACTGTGAAACTGTATAAATAAAAACATCTATGAAAAAGAATGGTATGATAATGAATGTATGCAAAAAAGGAGGATAATCCAAAGGGTTGTTAGAGATATAGTACAAAACAACAATATAGAATCCCAAAAGGCGTCAAAAAATTTAAAAGCTGAATATACGGATTTTATTTTGATAAGGAAAAAACAATACCTGGCGGAACTTTGGAATATGTTACAAAACTCCATTAAACAAAAAGAATAAAAAGAATGGGTAAAGAATTGGCTGGAGAATAGGACACAGAGAGTAATAGTAAATGGAGTCCACTCAGAAGAAAGGATGGTTACTAGTGGGGTACCGCAAGGTTCAGTATTAGGACCGGTCCTCTTCAATGTCTTTATAAGCGACATTGCAGAAGGACTGGAAGGAAAAGTATGTCTCTTTGCAGATGACACTAAGATCTGCAACAGAGTTGATGCACAGGGTGGGGTGGAAAGGATGAGAAGGGACTTGGCAAGGTTAGAGGAATGGTCAAATGTATGGCAGCTTAGATTCAATGCTAGAAGTGCAAGTTAATGCACCTGGGAAACAAAACCCAGGGAAGAGTACATAATGGGGGTGAGATACTAACAACAACAAAAATGGAGAGGGACCTGGGGGTAGTCATATCAGATGACCTAAAGATGGGCAAGCAATGTGAGAGGGCAGCAAGGAGGGCTGGGGGGATACTGGGATGCATAGGGAGAGGCATCACCAGTAGAAAACAGGAAGTTATTATCCCTCTGTACAGACAGCTGGTGAGACCCCATCTGGAGTACTATGTGCAGTTCTGGAGACCTAATCTCCACAAAGACATAGACAGGATGGAAGCTGTCCAGAGGAGGGCAACTAAAATGGTGCAGGGTCTGCACCGAAAGACATATGAAGAAAGACTTAAGAAGCTTAATATGTATAGCCTCGAGGAAAGGAGGGAGAGGGGAGACATGATAGAAACTTTCAAGAACCTCAAGGGAATCAACAAAGTCCAAGAGGGTAGCATCTTTCAAAAAAAGAGGTGTGCAAGAACAAGAGGGCACAATTTGAAGATGGGGGGTGGCTCAGAGGTAATTTAAGGAAGTATTTTTTCACAGAGAGTTGTGGATGCATGGAGCGCTTCGGAGGAGGTTGTGGAGTCAAAATCAGTGGTGGAATTCAAGCATGCATGGGATAGTCATAAGGCAGTTCTGGGGGGTTGGGGTAAGAAGAAGTAGGCTGCTGGTTAACTAGGATCTTCAGCTTATCCAGTAGGTAGGGAAATGGGCAGACTGGGTGGGCCAAGCGGTCCTTATCTGCCATCAAATTCTATGTTTCTATGTAAACAGAAAGATGGTAAGACATTTTGGAGAATAGTGGCACAAGGTACTAAAAATACCAGAAATAATATTCTGGCAGTAATACCACCAGAAGATTGGACCAACTATTACAAGAACATTTTTTTTTTTCAAAGAAAGGATTCAAAAATTAGAATTAATAAGAAAAAAATATAGTGAGAATGGTTGGTCAGAGTTCACAAAAGAAAAAATTATAAATGCAATAAAATCTCAAAAGAAAAATAAAACACCTGGCACAGGTAATATAGGTGCTGGATTATACCATAGTAACCCAGACTGGTGGGCAGAACTCCTACTTAGCTTGTATAGGAATATAGTAAAATACATGAAGTTACCAAATGGCTGGCAAGAAACAATAATAATCCTCATATATAAAAAGGGTCATATGGAGAAAATAGAGAATTATAGGCCTATTATACTTTTAAATATTAATCAAAAAATATTCTCAAGATTGATATTAACAAGGATAAATTATTGGATGGAATCAAATGAAATCATGTCTGAAGTACAAGTGGGTTTCTGAACTGGTAGGGCTACAGTGGATCAGATTTTTGTATTGAGACACAGTATTGAGAAATATGTAATTATAAGAGAAACAAGACTATATGCAGGATTTGTACAGTAGATATTAAGGCAGCCTTTGACACGGTTAACCGTGAAACACTCTGGGCTATTTTAGAAGCTAAAGGTATAAATGATAAGCTTCTTGAGGTTATAAAACTTCTGCATAAAGAAAATGTAATCTTAGTTAAATATAATAAAGAAGGATATATGACAGATCGTATTAAGGTAAATACTGGGGTGAAAGAGGGATGCATTTTGGCTCCCACATTGTTCAACCTCTATATTGAGCTTTTGGAAGAAAAACTAAAGCAGGTAGATGCATTTCCACCTAGAATATACAGGGAAGATGTCCAATTGTTATTATATGTGGATGATGCCATTTTGTTGTCCCAGACTAAAATTAGCCTAAAAAGGGCAATTGCTGCATCTGTAGAGATATTTGGGAAATTAGATATGGCAGTAAATCAAGAAAAGACTAAAATTACAGTATGACCTTTGGAAAAAGAAAAGACAGAAATTTGACATATTGGAAAATTGGTAATCTGTTAAATGAAGAAGTAAATAGCTTTTGTTATTTAGGGGTTGCCTTTAGCAATAACCTGAAATGGAAAGATCATAGATAATTGGTATGTAATGAGGGAATGAAGACTCTGAATGGCATTAGGCACTTTTCAAATTCCATAGCTGCTAACTCTTTTTTTAGCACAATATAGATATTTAAGGATGAAGGTTGAGGCACAAATGCTGTATGGTGCAGAAGTTTAGGGTATCGCACATAACCAGTAAGCTTAAAGAACTTGAAGTAATTCAGAATAATTACCTAAGAAACCTTTTGGGTCTTCCCAGGCATGCTTCAGCTGCAAGGGTAAGAACAGAGACTGGAACATTATCAATCTACATTAGAACACTAAAGAAAGCTTTACTGTATTGGCAGAAAACTGTAACAGCTATGGATGGAAATCTAATTAAAAAATGCTGGGAAGAAGCAAAGGCATGGGAAAGAAAAGAGAGGGGACTTGGCTGGGAATATTAAACCAGGAATTAAATAAAAATGGTTTAGAATGTAATCATATTTTTGGAGAAAGGGTAAACCCAGTTAGATTCACAAATTAAGCTATACAACGTGTAGAGGATAATGCGAAAAGCATGGATTTTTGCCAGATGAGATTTTTTTTTTCTCTTAAGAAGCCAGAAGGTGAAGGAAGGAAACATATTCAATTCAGTGCTTTAGAGTAACTGGTAATTGCTATTTTTCTTTAAACTTAGATTGTGGGCTTTTAATGACACTATACTTTCTTTGTTGTCCTTACTTATAATTGTTTTTGGGCTGTTGAAAATTTAAAACATAGTGGTGGTGTAATTCTGTGCTGTCTTTAATTGCTGCAAATTTTATCTTGGCTTGTCTGACTACCCTGTAGTTGGGTGAAGGTGTTAATTGTCTGGCCTCTGACCTCAGCTCATGTGATAACTGGAGGTGGGGCTTAGTCAGGGTTGAGTAACAAGTATAGTTTTATTTTCTCAGAAGAAGCCAGAAGGTGAAGGAAGGAAACATATTCAATTCAGTGCTTTACAGTAACTGGTAATTGCTATTTTCTTTTAAACTTAGATTGTGGGCTTTTAGTGACACTGTACTTTCTTTGTTGTCCTTACTTATAATTGTTTTTGGGCTGTTGAAAATTTAAAACATAGTGGTGGTGTAATTCTGTGCTGTCTTTAATTACTGCAAATTTTATCTTGGCTTGTCTGACTGCCCTGTAGTTGGGTGAAGGGTGTTAATTGTCTGGCCTCTGACCTCAGCTACGTGATAACTGGAGGTGGGGCTTAGTCAGGGTTGAGTAACAAGTATAGTTTTATTTTCTCAGAAGAAGCCAGAAGGTGAAGGAAGGAAACATATTCAATTCAGTGCTTTACAGTAACTGGTAATTGCTATTTTTCTTTTAAACTTAGATTGTGGGCTTTTAGTGACACTGTACTTTCTTTGTTGTCTTTACTTATAATTGTTTTTGGGCTGTTGAAAATTTAAAACATAGTGGTGGTGTAATTCTGTGCTGTCTTTAATTGCTGCCCTTCCCCCAACTCTTAATTATATGCCCTGTTAAATCTGATTGACAGAAGCTAAACACAGGGTATAGTAAGGGGTGTGAAGTAGGAGGGGCATAAGGGGAAAGAAGCCCACCCTCAGCACAAGTGTTTTGACTCATTTATTTATTTATTGGTTTCTTCTTTTACTTTTTTAAAGAAAATTATCTGAGGATCAGTGGCAGGATTTTTAGGACAGTAAATTAATAAAAAGGGAACTAGGAGAGCTTCAGCAGCAGACAAGTAGTGGAATTGCAGTATAATATGGGGAGTGGTGCAATGCAGTGGCTGTGGGGCAGCCATATTCAGGTAGATCTTCTGGACATTGAGGTGCTGCCCTATCTGCATGCATCTCTCTGGACTGTGGGATGAGGTAGCCAGACTCAGAGCGGAAGTAAACTGTGTCAGGAGTACCATCACCCCTTTCCAGAGACCACCCAGTCCAATGCAACTGCCTCAAAGGATGCTGAGAACGAGGAGCACTTGGATGACAGTGGGCTCAGGGAGGGTTAGAGCAGTCAGGCAGAGGCACATCCCAGATCCTATTCCACTCAAGAACTCATATGCCACACTGGCAAATGAGGACAACCAAATAGAAGGTACCCAGAGAGTGGAAGGAAAGGATGTGGAGGTTAGCCAAGGAGGTAACCTCAGCAGGGAAAGCAGGGACCCAGAGGAGGAGGAGCGAATCCTGGTGAGGGACTCCATCATAAGAAGGATCCAGCTAGGAACACAGGAGGGGAGGACAGGGAGGTGAGGTGCCTACCAGGTGCCACGGCATGGAGGGATGGAAGGAAGATCCTGGGGATCACTGGGAAGGCAAGACGGAGGGTGAGCTGGATGTCATTATCCACCTAGGTACTAATGACCTGGCAAATGGGGAGCCAAAGGAAGTTCAGGAAGAGTTTAGGAAACTGGGAGGGTCTCAAGCAAGTAGCTCGTCTGTCACTTTCTCAAGTACTACCTGCGAGAGGCAAGAGGAGACATAGGAGTGCATGTACCAGGAACTTTAACTCATGGTTGAAGAACTGGTGCTGTGAGGAAGGGTTTGGATTCATTGGTGACTGGGGACCCACCTGGAGGGGATGGAGATTTGTTCAAGCCTGACGGCCTGCATCCATCCTGGAGGGGAATCCAAGCACTCAATGATAAGTTTAAATGCTACATTGACAAGCATTTAAACTAGCAAAGGGGGGTGGCAGGCCAGCAAGGAGGGTACCTGCTTGCTCACCCCCTACAGCTAGCAGTGGAACCAGTGAACCAGAGGAGTGGCTATCTCTGCAAAGCAGTGTGCAAAAGATGGAGATTAGTGCCCAAGAGGTGGATAGGCAGAAAAGGGGCAAAATTCAGCAGAAGGACAGACAGCAAGGAGAACCAGGGATAAAGGACAACCAAAGAAGGGGCTGGAGTAGAACAACAAAACAGTCTAGGGAGGTCAAATCATGGAAAGCCATGTGTGCAAATGCCAGGAGCCTTAGCAACAAGATGGAAGATCTGGAGGCTGTCATGGTGCAGTCAGACCTGGACATTGTGGCCATCACTGAAACCTGGTGTAATGATAACCACGACTGGGAGATGGCCATACCTGGCTACAACATATTCAGAAGAGACAGAGCAGGCAGGAAGGAGGAGGGTGGCACTGTATGTGAAAAATGACATAAGGGCCACAGAGATCCAGGAGGAACAAAATGGGGGAGAGATACTGTGGGTTAAGCTGGAAAGGAAAATGGGAACAGCAATCGCACAGGTGTGGTCTATAGACCACCAGTCCAGGAGGAAGAAACAGATAGGGAGCTGATGCTGGCCATCCAAAGGATGGCAGACAAGGGTGAGGTAGTACTGGTTGGAGACTTCAATATTCCAGACGTGGACTGGAGCATCCCAGCAGCAGCATCAACTAGGAGCAGATTTATCCTGGACTCCCTTCAGGGTGCCTTCCTCAAGCAACTGGTCATGGAACCAACTCGGCAGAAGGCAATACTGGACCTTGTGCTCACAAACAGGGACAGTGTGATGGGGGTAACAGTGGGGGAGCACCTGGGGAACAGTGACCACCAGTCATTGTGGTCTGAAATCACAGAAAGAGCAGAACCAAACCACACAAAAACACGTATCTTAGATTTTAGGGGGGCAGACTTTGGGAAAATGGGGAGATACTTGAAAAAGGCATTAAGGGGAATGGGACAGGAATCAGGGGTTGAGGAACAGTGGGCAGTATTTAAAATAGGGATTACAAGAACAACAGAATTATACATTAAGCAGGTTAGCAAAAGGAAAAGGAAGAGGAGACCATTATGGTTTTCCAAAAAGGTAGCAAAGAAAGTGAAAGACAAACAGATTGCATTCAGGCAATACAAAAAGACACAGGCAGAAAGGGATAGGGAGAAGTACCAGGAGAAGCAAAGGGAGGCAGGGAGGTCAGTAAGGGAAGCCAAAGCTCAGACAGAAGAACACATTGCAAAATCAGTGGGTAGAGGGGACAAAACCTTTTACAGGTACATAAGTGAAAAAAGAAAGACAAAGGGAGGTATAGTGAGATTGAAGGGGAGGGGATGGGAGCCGTGGAGGATGACAACAGTAAAGCTGACATATTGAACAGGTATTTCTGCTCAGTCTTTACTGAGGAAGAGGAGGGTAATGGATCTGAAGGGAGTACAAGGGTGAGAATGGTGCAGAATGGACACAAGTCCCTTTACACGAGAAAGGGTCCTGAAGGAACTGGAAGTAATAAGAGTTGATAAAGCAATGGGGTCAGATGGGTGCACCCCAGGTCCTTAAAGAACTAAGAGAGGTGGTGGCTGAACCTCTGGCTATCCTATTTAGCCGATCACTGGTAACAGGGGAGGTACCCAAAGACTGGAGGACAGCAGATGTAGTCCCCTTATACAAAAGCAGGAACAAAGAGGAAGCAGGGAACTACAGACCAGTCAGCCTCACCTTGGTAGTGGGGAAGATCATGGAAGCACTACTGAAGGAGAGATTGGTGGAACAACTTATTGTCAATGGACTACAGGACCCAAGGCAGCATGGTTTCACCAGGGAGAGGTCATGTCAGACCAACCTCGTTGAATATTTTGACGGGGTGACTAGGGAGGTGGATCAGGGGAGGGCAGTGGACATGGCCTATCTGGACTTCAGCAAGGCCTTTGACACTGTGCCACATAGAAGACTATTACACAAACTGGGAATATGGGTGTGGGCAGGACAGTAGTATGGTGGGTAGGTAACTGGCTGGATGGCAGGACACAGAGGGTGGTGGTAAATGGCTGTCACCCACAGAGGGAAGAGTGACCAGTGGGGTACCACAGGGATCAGTGCTGGGACCGGTCCTATTCAACATCTTCATCAGTGACATTGCACAGGACCTAGAAGGCAGAATTTCACTGTTCGCTGATGACACAAAGCTCTGTAACAGAGTAGACACAGCAGAGGGTGTAGACAGAATGAGAAGGACCTGCAGAAACTTGAAGAATGGTCAGGAGTTTGGCAGTTGAAATTCAATGCAAAGAAGTGCAAGATAATGCATATGGGGCACAAAAACCCTGGCACAATATATCAGTTGGGGGGTGAGGATATAGCATGCACCAAGCAGGAAAGGGATCTTGGGGTTATCATCTCTGATGACCTCAAGGTAGGGAAACAGTGTGACAAGGCAGCAGGTAAAGCAAATAGGATGCTGGGATGCATAGGCAGGGGCATCACCAGCAGGAAAAGGGAGGTCATAATTCCGCTATGCAAGACACTAGTGAGGCCCCACCTGGAGTACAGTGTACAGTTCTGGAGACCTTACCTACATAATGACATAGACAGGGTAGAGAAGGTTCAGAGGAGGGCAACAAAGATGGTGAATGGATTGCATCACAAGTCCTGTGAGACGGGTTAAAGGAACTGAACATGTACTCCCTGGAGGAGAGGAGGGAGAGAGGGGTATGATAGAGACATACAAGGATCTCACAGGGAGCAACAGGGTGCAGGAATACACTATTTTTAAGTGAAAAAGATGTTCCAGGACTAGAGGGCATGGGATGAAGTTGGAGGGAGGATGATTCAGAGGAAACATGAGGAAGAATTTCTTCACAGAATGGGTGGTGGACAAGTGGAACACCCTGCCAGAGGAAGTGGTGGGGGCTGAAACAATCATGGGATTTAAGAATGCATGGGGTAGACATAAAGGAATTCTGGAGGTCAGAGGTAAGGGGCAACAGACTTCCAGGAAAACATAAACTGAACTTGCAAGCTCAAATGGGCAGACTGGGTGGGCCATAGGCCCTTATCTGCCGACACTGTCTATGTATCTATGTATCTATGTATCTATGAGAGATTCATGGGGAAATGATCCATTAAAGTTTATTAACACCACATTTAAAATGGAAAAATATCTATTGAAATGTGAGCATGTAAAGCAAAGAAAAGTGCTATCCAGATTAAGATTTGGAATTTTTTCCAGCTGGTACGATTGGAAAAATAATGTATACCTAGCAATTTGTGGTGGTTGTAACAAGGAGGTGTTTTCCAGCAAACATTTATTCTGTGACTGTGAAGCCTTTGTACAACAGAGAAGCTTGTATATTATCCAGTATTTTAAAAATTTAGATAAGATGAATAATCAGCAGAAAATAACCTTGATATTAAATTGTGAAAGTACTCAACACATTTTTGCACTGGCAAGTTTTGCACAAAAGATCGCTAGGAAATTAAAGTGGAATGTGTAAACAGTTTTTATGATATGTATGATGGAGAAACAGTGAAGTGTGGTTGTATGTTGTTTAAAGATTTAATCAATTTCTGTCTGTGACAAAATATTTCATATACATACAAAATAAAATAAAACTGAACTGAACTGATAGTGCCAGAGTCCTAATTGAATTGACTGTGGAACATGGTAGAGAGAAGCAGCTCTGGTGAGAAATGTATTTTTTGTGGAGTAAGTGGGAATAGGGTATTGCAACAGCCTCTATGCCTCCAGTGCTCTGGCAGTGCTGAAAATGTGCCTGCTGTGCCACCACAAATGTTGCCTTGGTCCTGGGGTCACATGGGAAGAATGACTTCCCCAGCTAGAAGTGAGTGCTTCACTGTGGAACCTTTAGAGCAGTGGAAAGAAGTGGCAGCTAGCATTCAAGAGGCAAAGCTGGTGGAGAAAGGGCCCAGCCCTTCCCCATCGCTGGGTGCCCATGAACCTCCGTCTGGCAGAGGGAAGGGTCATGGATGGTCCTCGCAAGTAAAGTTTGCTGAAGCTGGTGTTGTGAGGGACAAACCAGGTCAGCTGAGACCCCTTGGCTGTGTCACCCAGCATCATGAACAAGGTACTAGCACTACCCCCAAAGAAGGTGGAGGAGGCTAAAGTGACTGAGAAACCAGCCCCACCACCCATGGAGCAGAAAAAGGCTAAGGAGAAAGAGGAACCTAATGTTATTGTGGAAGATGTGATGGAGGGACCAAGTTCAGATTCGGAGGATGAAGGTGACCATCGAAGGCGGTGTCTGCCTAATCCCAGCCCAAGAGGGAATAACTAGAGTGTTCGAGGACTTGGTGGTTGAAGAGACATTCCCCAACCCTATGCTTTTCCTATGATGGGACTGCTTGAGACTGTTCCCCTACTCCCTGAAAAATGCAGGTGCAGGCTCACAGATATGGACGCTAAGCATCAGTTGGATATGACCTATTTGAACTATCGAGATGGCACTTGGTTGCCCAAAGGACTTGCCCCAAGTTCCAGCATTAGGTCAATACCAGTATGGAGTTGTGCTGAATACTGGGTGAGGAGATATCTGAGGATGGAGTTCCCAGGGGAAAACTACCCCTATGTTAGTGAGTGGATGTGGGACATTATTGGAATTTGTAGATCTCACTGGGTGTTTCATGGAGCTGTGGAAAACGTGATTTAAGAAACAAAGTGGATCCCTCTGACTCTGCTTATGATCACCAGAAGGTAGTGACCACTGCAAGATCCACGTGTGCTTCATTCATCTGGGAAGAGGTCACCCTTTTCAAAACTTTTGCCTTGGTGGTCCAAGAAATGATTGGGAACAGGGTGAAGAACTATGTGGTTAGCCATGATTGCTGTGGGGCTGCATGCACCAAGCTAAACCCCTATTTCTACTATGCTCCAGAGGATCCCCGAAAGGACTCCAAGGCGGTGACCAAGAAAACAACCTAGAATACTTAGTGCCCTCTGGTGCTGCTGTGGACTGCTGCCACCCTGTTGCCATCAAGAGACTACCTGGGTGAGACTGTTCTTTGCTGCTTTTATATGCTTAAAATAACAAGAACTGTAGCTAAAGTAATAATGTCATGTTTAATCTTCTGAAAAAAAATGATACATGTGAATTGCATTTTTGAAAGAAATGTGTGCCTTAAAATTTAGATAGTGTAGTTATAGATAGGGTAATAGTACAGTAGTTAGATAGAAATGTTAAGTATGACCTGTTATTCAAACTGTGCTCTAAAAAGAAATAAGTAGAGCTAGGTACATGTGCCCAGATATTCAAAAGGGTTGCGCATGGTGCAACAGTGTTGCGCCATGCACAACCCACTGATGCGCCCCTGTGCAATATTTAAAAGGGAAAAGTGCGCCTGCACAAATCCCGATGCACCGGGGCCCATCAGTAATGTATGCAGGCACAGGTGGGGGGGGCGTCCCCATGCATAAACTGCACAGCCCGATATTCAGCTGGGTCATGCAGAGTTATGCAGGCGCAACCCCTACCTGCACCAGCACAAAGTTACGCTAAAAAAAAAAAAGGAACAAGTCGGGGGCAAACCACAGGTGAGCTGCCGCATTGCAGGGCACAACACAGCAGCTGCCACCTGTGGGTGGCCTCACTTGTTCCTGCTGCCTAGCAGCACCCTCCATGCCCGAGTCGGGGCTGAAGTGCCCGATAGCCGATCGCAGGCAACGTTCTATTCCCCCATTAGCCGATCACAGGCATAACGTTCTGTCCCCCATTAGCCCGATCACGGGCATAACATTCTGTTCCCCCACTAGCCCGATCGCGAGGCATAACATTTGTTCCCCATTAGCCCAATCGTGGGCATACATTTTGTCCCCAGGCAGCCCGATTGCGGGCATCAGACCTCCCTCCCCCAAAAGTCAATATCCTGGTGGTCAGTGGACCATGAGTAGCCGATCGCGGCGGCATCCTAACCCGCCCGTCGAAATCCTGGTGATCTAGTGGCCCCACGGAGCCCCACCACCCCTCCCCCATCAGCCGGCGGGCGAGCACCACCACCTGCCTCCCTGCCGCCGACTGACAGCTCAATAGGACTGCCGCCCATTGGTTCAGAGCATGAGCCAATGGGTGTACATCATACCCGTGCAGGAGCGGTCAGATATGTTGAATGAATTCATTCACATATCTGGACTGCCTGACAATAGATACACACCGTAGCTCATGCTGTGAGCAGTGGGGGGTGCAGCCCTACTGAGCTGTCAGTCAACAGGCGGGGCAGCAGGTGGGTGGGGTGCTACACGCCCGCCTGCTGACGTGGGGAGAAGGTGGTGGAGCTCCATGGGTGGTGGAGTGAGAGCCACTAGATCACTAGGGTTTCCGATGTGGGGGGTTAGGATCCCGCCCGGCGATAGGCTACTCACAGGTCCACTGGACCACCAGGATATTGGACTTTGGGGGGAGGTCTGATGCCCGCGATCGGGCTGCTCGGGGAGAACAGATGTTATGCCCACGACCGGCTAATGGGGAATAGAAACATTGCGCCCGCGATTGGTAATGGGGGAACAGAACGATGCCCGCGATCAGGCTAATGGGGGAACAGAACGCTATGCCCGTGATCGGGCTAATGGGAGGAGAACAGAATGTTATGCTCGCGATTAGGCTAATGGAGGGAACAGAACGTTATGCCCGTGATCGGGCAAATGGGGGGGAACAGAATGTTATGCCCACGATCGGGCTAATGGGGGAAGACTATTCAGGTATGCCCGCGCTCGGGCTAATGGGTGGAGGGAGTTTACTATTATTCCCGCGATTGGGCTGCAGGGTGCATAAGACCCGACGGCTGCTGCCTGGCAGGGTGCCAGATGCAAGTCGTCAGGGGTCAGCGCACCTGCATGCTAATGGCATGCAAATGGGGCCGTAATTAGATGCAATGACCCCCTGCACCTTGCATAAATTGTGGTCCCCATTTTATATCTACTGAATATTGCAGGTGCTCGCATGGCGCAATGGAACTGCACCACCGCATCTCATTAGCTCCCTCTGACCACTCGCTGGTGCAGTTCCACTGTGCCATGCACAGTAGTGTGGTAGGGGTGATATTCAAAGAAGTTGTGCCATAGCACAACTCCATTGAATATCGCCCTGGCCACACCCCTGCACAACTATTTTGTGCAGCGCAGGGGCTTGATCCACAGAATGCCGCAGTTTGAATATTTGGGCCATAGACTCAACTTTAAAGAGACTGCCACGTTATGGTCTCCTTTGAACTTTGCCTTAGAGCACGTAGTAAATTTTTTTTCTAGGCCTGAAAAATGTAATTTACATTGTTAAGTAGCCTAGTGCGTAGTGATAGCCTATTTAAATAGTATAGCCTTGTCTTTCAGCACTTAAAAAATACTGTAGTTTTAGTATTGATAAGCAATTAGATAGAGATACTGGTAGCAGGTAGTTCGGTGGGAGGAAAGCAGTTCTGCAGCCTAAGTTTAAAGGTAAAGTAACACTGTGTTCCACCCTGGTGAAGTTCTTAGACAGAAAGAAACAAAAATGTGATTTGGTTAAAAAGAAATGTTTAATGTTGTTGTTATGGATATATTATGATATCCCAACTCCGGCTTGCCTGATACCCTGTAGCCCGATGCCAAAATCCTGAAACGGAAAATCCTGACTCTGGGATTTTGCCCGTTTTCCTTGTTTCTGGGGGAGGGCTTTGCCTCCCCACATCCCCCTTAATTAGGGCTTCTAACTCCGGGGAGGGGGAAAATCCACTGTTGGGATTTTGTGTTTTAGGATTTTGGCGTTTGGCTCAGGGGTCCAACAGCGTTTGGGATAATGGATTGATACTGTTGTTATTGGATGCACCAAATCTGTTTCCCCTGGAATAGTTTGGGCCCCTTAGGGGGTGAGTAGGGTGGGATGTCAACCCTGAAAGTACCAGCAATTTGTCTTAAGGAACTCAGGCTGGATAGCCATGCCCCCCGAGTGGTGATGTAGTTGTTGCAGGTAGGTGGGGTTGCCCACCTAGAATTTGGGAGGCTGCTTTAAGGTGGCCTAACTGGTGGAGCTTAATTGGGGTGGCCTGTGGGAGAGTGCACATTATCCCACTAGGCCCAACAGCCTGGTTAGCCAGTGCCAGAGAGCTTCCCCAGGAGGTGAAGCATTTCTGTGGGGGGAAAGTGTGACCCCTGTGCCAAACTGGGGGTTACCAATGATGCCTATTGGCATTGGGAGGATTTGTGTGATGTCAGGTCTTCCATGGAGTGGAGCCTGGGCATCATTCACTGGGAAAATAGGCGCCAACTGGCGTGAGGAAGGTTTTTCCGGAGTCAGTTGGTTGAGAGTCAGGGAAGTGCAAGAAGTGCAGAGGCCTGCATGCAGGCCAGTCAGGCATTGGGCCACCAGTTGGGGTTGGGGTGGGGAGATTGTCCCCCGGTTTCCCAAAAGTGTAGATGGAACCCCACACCCATCGATGGGCAGGGTGGACAACTAAGAAGAAGCAGCAGCTAGGAGGAGAGAGCAAGTTTGGTGGAGCCCATCCAGCTCTGTGAAATAACTGAAGTGCTGGGGTGGCTGCCATGGCAGGCCCAGACCGCAGAGTGGCAGAGATGTGGTATCACAGGGTCTGTTCTTTTTCTCTTTCCCTGTCTCTCTCTCAGGTTATGCACATGTGTGGTAGCTAGGCTTCTGGAACACTCATTCCCCATCTGGCCCTGTTTGACTTGGCTAGGGAAAGAAACTATGCAGGTTTTTTTTTGGTGTTTATCCCCAGCTCAGTCATCCCGAAACAGTGAATAGGGTCCAAGGTCTAAGGATGCGGAGCAGTAATAGCCACGCATTTCAAATCTGAAATCTTGCTGTAACTGCCATACCAGTCCCATCTTTGGCTCCCCTGGGACCAGAGGGTTAAGAATCATAGAACTGCAATACAAGCGATTGAGGAGGTACAGGTTTTTTTTTAAACAATATAGAAAAGACAGTTTTCTTTTTCTTTTTTTTTTATAGGTTACTCTGGAGCAGAATTTTAATGGTGTTTGGGAGTGCAATCTGCATAGCGCAGGATAATATGGCAGAATTTTGAATGTTACTGATAAGAAGTAGCAGAGATAGTTGGCAAGGATTTTGTTTATAGTTTTCTGCTTTGCACCAAATTATTTGCTGTTTGGGGAGAAAGCCATGGTCTAACCTTGGCCTGAATTGTGGATCTACCATCTGACTTTTGCCATCTTTGCCAGTTTTGACTTTGTGTTGATTGGAGTGATTTTGGTGGGGCTCATGCTGAGGCTAACTGGTGGCTGGCACCTTTTCCAGTGGGTACACTGGTGGATTTATCATGCTGAACAGGTGCCAGCCAACCAATCAGATTTCAGGGATTGGAGAGTTGGATTTAGCCTATTGTATAATAATCAAATGAGGCTATTATTAAGTCCAGTTTCCCCACCTGCCTTGCCAAAAATGTAGAGAGGGTAGTAAAAATAGGCAAATGGGGACTTTTTGCCTCCTTCCTATCTGGGCTGCATCACATGTAGCCCAGAGCTGAGCATGCCATACTGAAGGAGAAACATAATGATAAGGTGCATGCCTGTAGTTCTGTGGGGGAAGAGCTCCTCCCCCACATACTACTTAAGTTATCAGGCTACTGCTGCTCTGCTTAGAACGAGTCGCACCTGCTAGTGCTTGGTGCCCAGTTGCTCTCTTTCCTTTTCTCTGTTTTCTGTGTCCCCCTCCCCCCTTCCTCCTGTCTCTGCTGGTTTGCTTGTTTGTTCACCCCCTGCCCCCCATTGCTGTGTTTTCCTGTACCATCCTGGGCCATGTATTGTTTTCTTTTCTCTCTGTTTGGTGTGCCCTCCTGGACTGCTCCTGCTCTGTGCTCGCTCTTCCTCTTCAGTTCTGTTTCTATAGCTTGAGCAGCTGCCGCTCCTTACTACCGCCGAGTCCTCACCATTCAGTCTCTGTTGCTTGTACCATCTATTCTGTCTGTGACCTTCCTAGCAGCTGCCGCCGCCACCACCTGCTGGGCTTCCATTACCTCTGTTGCTGCACCGCGACTACTGGACTACCTCATCGGTGGTGCTCACAGCGCTTGCTGCCGGAGCCAGCCAGTCTCTCCTCCTAGGCTGCCATTTTCCGATTCCCATCCTTTCTCTTCACCCATTGCATTTGCTGTCGCTGCTGTTCCTGCCTGGTACCTGTGCTGCTGCCTTTTGGGGACTTCCTTGCCTCAGCTAATCCTCTAAAAACATACTCTACAACTAATTGTGACTATTTGCTGCCTATTAAGGGCCTTGCCTGCGTCTAGACTACAGTTTTATATCCTGACTATTCGGACCCCGCTGACTTCACTAGCTGCAGTTCACATGGGGACATGTTCTGGTTTCATTTTACACCTTTGTTACTTGTTGGGTCACTTCCCATCCTTTTGGTGGATCTGGCTTGAGTTTTGTCTGATTTATATTCCATGATTGGGCTGGTCGACTGGATTCACCTGTTTGCTGCTATTTAATCAGTTATGACATACTGCTGTTCCACCAGTTCTACTTTGACTGCACTGTACTTTAATCACATCCCTTGACTGGCTGTTTTGTCCAGGGTTTTGGTAGGCTGTTCCTGCTGCATCCAGCAGATCCTCACATTGCCAGGCATCCACCAGTGGGAGCACTCCCTAACTATATCACATGTTCAGGTACTGCTGAGTGTCCACTAGAATTCTATTCTATGCCGCAGGACTGTCAGCCCTGGCTGCTTTTCACTTTGTATTTATCATGATGAACACTGGATTGATACTGGAGCTGGATACCTACAGTGCCTGAAGCTGCTACTATTGCTCAGTGTCCTGTGCTGCACAGCTGGCATTGGAGCAGTCTCCCTTGCTGCCTTGTTGTCCTGCAGCTCCTACAGCAGCACTCCTGCATGCCATTTGATCTCTTTCATTCCAGCTTCCCATGTTGGATATTCCACCTTCTTTCACATACACCTGGGTCTTGTGTAGCACTGGCTGCTGACTCCTATACTGGCCTGCAACTGCCTTCTTGGGAAAGATCTCCATTATTTCGACAGCTATTATGTTCAGCATTCCCTGTCTCCTTTCATGCTGCATTCCAAGCTACTGTAGTGGCAGGCCCAGTTCTTTACTTAGCTGCCAACACTGCCATCCACTCGGCTTCAGCCTCTGGGATGCCTACTGCCAGGCAGCCCTCTGTGGTGGCACTCCCGATCATGCTAGCAGTGGTAACTAGCTTGACTCACTCTCCCCTTCCTGCCTGACCTACGTGGGGTCTGGCCATGCCGTTGGCCATGCGGGAGCCTCACCTGGCAAGCTTCGCTGCTCATTTGCTGCCCTGCATGAGGGCTGTGGTCTGCTAGCCTTTGTGGGGCCTCGCTGCCTCTCATCTCCTTCCTCCAGCTGACCTACGTGTGGTCCAGCCGCTCATCCTCCCCCACATACAGGTCTAGCTGGTTAATTTGTCTTTGGCCTTTGGACTCGTGCCACGCACTCCAGCCATGCACTCTATCATAGCATTCAGCGCCCTGCTCCGGATCCTTCCTGCTGATCATCACCTGAGCTTATCTATTGCATCCTTTGTCCTGCTTCCAGCGTCCCTCCAGCATTGGTCTCTGCCGAGACATTCCTGTGGTTCTCTGTTCCTGGCTCTGGAAGATCGTTTCTCCAGCATTGTGCTTCCCCTGAACACTTGCTTCGGCTCCATGCAAGCATCCCTCCCATGCAGATTTTCTCCCAATCGATCAGCTGGTTCATTCCTTCCTTCTGTCCTTGTGGTTTGTTAGATCCACTCCATGGACCTTCTGCTTCAGTGATGTCTCCCTACTGTTTGCCTGCTATCTGGATCTGGACTGTGTTTGGACCTTCATTGTTCTACCTTCATTGTCCCTGTGCCTCTGCTGTGTCTCATTCTTCCTGGCCTGAACCGGTCTACTCCTGCTCCTCCCTTGCCTGCCTATTTGAACTGTCTCATCGTTTGGACATTTTTGTCAGATCTCTGTCAGTCAGTAGCATTCATTCCATCTCATTTGCTCATCTCCAACTTTTCCATCAGGATTGGAGGTACTGTCAGGATGTCTCGCCTTCAGTCTATTACTCGAGTTTCTGAACCCTGCAGCCCTCACCATGCCTACTCACTTGCCTCTACTCACCAAGGATATCCTTATTCACTCCACTGTGGATTTACATCTAGACTTCATCTCAAGATATTCACAATCAATTCCTTGGATGTTCCTTGCCCTGCTGCTTCAGTTCGTTTGGATTCCCTACTACTACCGTTTCCTGCCAGGACTCTCAGCTGAGCTCTCTTCCATAGTGCCATTCCTATCTCCAGGCTTAGGCCTCAGACATTAACCTACTCCAGTGCCATAAGACTTACTAAAATCTGGTCGTTGCCAACCCTTCGACTCAGTTCTCCTACCGCATCCTTCTGCCATCCTTGATCTTCAGGAACACAATGTTTCTACAGGACCATCTTGCAGCTCTTATAAGTCTGCCTTAGCTTCTTCTCTTGCCTTGCCCAATTCGGAGCACGGGGATTTGATTATCATTGTTGCTATGTTCTGCATATCTACGTGCAGGTCCCCTTATTGCCTCTTGTTTACCGACCTATGTGCAAGTCCACGCTTGCTTAAGAAATCGTTGCTCATTGCTTATGCAAATCATCGCTTCATGCCTTCTGCTCCCCCCCCCCCGGCTTCAGCCTCTGTGATTCTACTAGCTCTATACTGCATTCGATCTTGCAAGGTCTTAGCACTTAATGCTCATTATGATATCAGCACACCAATGCTCATTCAGCTGCTCACCTGCATTTTGCTCTCCTACTCCACCTGCCTCACCGGCAACAAGGCCTAGAGATTCAAATATTCCTACTCTACACATGCCTCACCCAGCTTTGGGCCTGCTTTGAATATTTCCAATCTACACCTGCCTCGCCCAACATCGGCCTGGAGGTTCGATTATTTCTACTATCCTCCTCCCTCGCCCAGCTCAGGGCATGAAGGTTCTGTTCCTTACCGTACTTGCTTCGCTGGACAGGTTGGAGGTTTTTGAGGCTTCTGGCATAATGTTCAAGTACTGCTTCACCTACTGCAGGCCAGGGGTTCATTTGCTTCACCTTCTTCAGCTTCACAACTTGCATCCAGCTTAGTTGCTTCACCTTCAAGGCTCTGTGCTTCCACAAACTCGCCAGTCGGAACTCAGACCAACCCTTCAAGATCGCTTCTGCATTCAACTGGATTCCAAATAACCTTCTATCAATATTTTGCCCTGGACATCGACATCTCAGATGAGGAATTGTTCAGGATTCCATCGCTTGCTGGACATTCAACATGTACTGGATTCCATTGCTCTTACCACCTTCTGGTCTTCATCTATTGGGTTTCGGACTAGCCGATAATATGTATATATTGCTCATTTAGGATTACTCTCCTTTAGTATGCCCAGAAGGATGGGCAGGTCAGTAGCCATGGGTCCTCAGAGGTTCCCCCCAAGGGGGTTTTTCATCTCCTGCGTGCTACTGGTCATACTCTCCGGAACTGGAGGAAATAATCGTAGCTGCAATCATTATTTCTTTTTTGGGGGGCCTCATCCTACGTGACTAAGCATCCTTCCTAAGGTGGGATACAGAGAAAGGCCAAAACATCAAGTCCTAACAAGTTGTTATTCATCAGTTCAAGCACCTAAGCATGATGCACTAGAGTCCATTTCTATATGTACTACAATCACTGATTTGCTCATCTATGCTGAAGTATCTAAGCACTAATCATTTCATATAACTCTTATACCTAGCAGGCATTGTCCTACTTACTGGTCTGGCCTATGAATCCAAGCAAAACCTACATGATTCAGCTCTACTGCATGTAGCACAAGCACTGAGCTATAAACCACACCGAATCCAGAGAAGCTTGCTTGTTTACCCTTGAGTGAATTTCCAGTTCTTGCTGCCATGAACTGTTCATACAGGCACTTTCAGTCTTCTGGTGTGGTAATGTTTATCAGTGTCAGTGGATCAGTAAGTAGCGCTCTCGTCTCTGGGGCTAAAAGATCACAAGGTCATGGGTTCTAGCCCCACACCAGGTACTTCGGGTAATAGTCTATAAATGACATTGTAGCACAGTACAAGGTGGGAGGGGTGCTGCCCTGTTGAGGTGCCATCTTTCAGCTGAGACATTAAATCAAGGTCCCTTCTGCCCACCTCTGGTCACAGTCCACTTCTAGTCTCATTGTGTTTGAAGAGACTCATTCCAAGTAAATGGAAAAGTGAGGAACCAACACTTATGGAGGATTAGTGGTGTACTATAGGTTCACTTGCTCAAAATGAATGAATACATTACTCACTCGTGAACAAACTCGATCTGTTTAATAAGATATGGACCTCCTGAAATCTGGAAGATTGAACTATCTCTGTAAGAGATGTTTAGAAATTGTTTTGACTTGTTAAATATATATTTCACTCCATCTTTTATAACACTGTAATTTTATCAATTGTCCAATTGTGTGTTGTCAAATTAAAACTTACCAAGACAGAAAAAAAACTCCAGGTAGAAGTAAAAGATCCCATGGCACTTATCAAGATATAGTAGGGGTTCCCAGTGGCATGGTCAACATTCCCCATCAATAAAAACAGGTCCATGCAACCCACCCACCCACGACACACCTGAAAACAAGCTCTCACAGTTTAGTGTGCCTTTCCTGGTCACAAATTACAAATAAATAAATATGTAAGTGAATAAATAAATAAATTAAATAAATAAAAAAGGCACTCAGTTTCTGCTCTAAGCCTTTTATTGCACGTAGATGGCAGTAAAGCAAACCATGATGCACTGCAAGAATCATAGCTCCCAGTTTTCCTACTTCCATGGGGCAGGATTCACAAAGGGTCCACGTTCAGCACACCTCGGATGCCCCGGTACAAATGAGATGCACTGAGAGCACCAACTGTGGTACTTACAGAAGATGCACCAGGAAAAGCTGCGGCGCATCCCCTCTGTGAATACCACAGTTACATCCAGCCCTGGATGCGCCAGCGCAACCCCCTGATTGGGCTGGGAAACTAATGCGGCTGTGCATCTCATGATTCGCTGCACCCAAATGTGCCATTCAGAGCCAACAACATACAAATGGGGCCATTAGGTATACAAGGCGCAATAGGGCCATTTGTATGTCATTATGGCCCCATTTGCATGTGCCGTGCAGGGCTGCACCCAGCGAAATTAGCCAGGCACCCTGCATGTGTGACAGTACTGCCACATACCAAGCACCCCTGTCAGGTCAATGCAATCACCTCCTCCTTGCCCAAGTTGCCGTGTGAATGCCGAACACTGCGGCAGTAGAGTAAGAGACCAAGAAGGCCCCCCCATGCCTGCATTGCCGTAATGGCAGCGACAAAGCCCACAGCCATAGTGGGTGTTAGAATCCCCTCCTCCCTGCCCATAGCCCCTTGTAGTGTGCATGTCCACTCCGGCCATCATAGGGAATGTCCACCCCCCCTGCCTGCCAGTAGCCCCTTGTAACACATACTGCAGCCCCAGCCTGCATAGGCAATTAAATCCATCCTCCCTGCCCCGACCCAGTTGCCCAACATGCCATATTCAAATGTTTCCCTGGTGGTCCAGCAGACCCTCTCACCCACTCAGGCACCCCAGCCACCCTGCTCCCCCTGTTTCAGCAGGTCCCGAATGTTGTGGGCTGCTGAACTCACGCAGCACACCACCATGGCTGCTCACCAGCAGTTGCGTCAATGACAGATGAAGCACCAAGTCCGCTGGTTGACCAGAAGGACTATGGGCTTGCAGTGTGTACTGTACTCATCATTCACAACTTCATGAATGACAGGGTATAGTACACACTGCAAAACCCATTAACGACATGGTCAACCAAAGGACTCTACAGTTGTACAGTAACTGTCATACACAGACAGCTCTGTCAGTGGGCAGCTGTGGTGGTGTGCTGGTGGGTTGAGCTGCCCACTGACATTCGGGACCTGCTGGGATGGGGGAGCAGGGTGGGTGGGATGCCTGAGTGGGTGGGGTCCACTGACCACCAGAGAAACATGTGGATGCAGTATGGTGGGTGATCGGGTTGGGGTAAGAAGGGTAGATTTAATTGTTCTATACAGCTGGAGCCGTGGTATGTGACAGGGCCTACTGGAAGGGATGGGGTGTCCATTACCTATGATGGCCAGAGCAGACATGTACATGACAAGGGGCTATGGGCAGGAAGGGGATACTAATGCCCGCTATGGCTGTGGGGCTTTGTCGCAGCCATTATGAGGATGCTGGTGGGGGGTACTGGACAGCAAGGGTGGTGGGCCATGTTGCTGTCTGCAGTACGGCAGCCTGCCTATGGGTGGCAAGCAACTTACATCTACTTGTTGTAGACTTTTCTTTAGGAGGCACATCTCCGAACTTGCCGGAGATGCACTTCCTGGTTGGGCTGTGAATGGGGCTGCACACCATATGCATGGGCACGCCCTCTTCACAGCCCTCCAGATGCACCATCATTATGCGGTGGTATGCAGCGATCTGTGTTGCATTGGTGCATCGGGATGCGCCAAGATTGCTCCTCCTTGCAGAATCATGTCGGTGCACAAGTTGGAGATGCGCCGTCACATCTTGGATGCTCTGGGCGCATCCCTTTTGTGAATCCTGCCTTTGATCTGCAGCTACATTATTGGCTACAGGCTAGGTGCACATTTGTGGATGGGTTGCCATGGGTGTTTATCATTACCCTTACCTTATAGGCTCAAATCAGGTTGGGTCTTGGTCAATAACTCTGAATAGGGGGGATTGTATCCAAGACTGAATTTAAGTTGAGAAAGGTGAAAGTGGGCCTGGTGTTAAATATACAGTAGTACCACTTGCAGGGCTGGATTTACTCTTATGCAAAATACACCTCTGTGTAGGGTCTTTGCTTTCTGGGGATCTTTTTCTGAGCAGCTTCATGTATGCATGTGCAGATTTGACTTGTTTGGCAGGCCTTCCTGGATGGAGTCCTCAGTCACTCTCACCCATCTCTCTGTCTCCAAGGGGAGTAACCATCATCCTCTGACTTACACTACCCTCAGTTGAGAGCTAGGAGCAAGAAGCCAGTAAGTTGTGACTGCCTCTGCAGCTGTGCTGACTTATCAGAGTAGTATCCATTTAGATTTGGTGCCGTTTGCCTGACACTCTGATCCCAGACTTGGAGACTCATTGTCATGCTGATGCACTAGTCTACACAGGGGTTTAGCGGTCAGGTCACAACAGTGGGATCAACAGGAGACTCATCAGACAGTCTCTGAGAAGGAACCAGGGTGGGGCTGGAAGCAGACAAGCAGAGCCAGAGAGGCAGACTGCCACAGCCACAGCCGCTAGTAGTGCGGGAGCTGGAGGCGATAGAATCAACTGGGGGGGGGCATGACAGGGCTGGTCAGATTGAGAGTGAGGATGGGCAGCAAGGTAGGCATATGCAGTGATGTGTCGAGGGTAAGAGGGGAAGGTGGAGACTTGCTGGGGGATGGGACAAAAGCATTGTGGTGACAGGCCTGGTTGGACTCGGAGTGAGGATGGGCAGCAGGGCAGGTGGATGAGGTGTGCTGAGGGTAAGAGGGGAGGATGAGAACTTGCCTTGTGGGGGTTTGCCAGTTGACATTTCCCCAAATGTTTCTGACCATGCAGCCCAAAACCTTTTTACGCAGGCTGTCAGACATTCGCAGTGACTAAGGAAGTCAGCAGGCCAGGCTGCCAGGGTGGTTAACGTGTGACTGTAGGCTGTTGTAGGTAGTGGCTGGGGTCCCCCATGTCAGTTTGATTATTAAGACAGGCTGCAGACAGGTAAGTGGCGATCCTCCGTAGCTCATGGCTGTGCTGGGGAGTAGTGGCTAGCTAAGAACCATGAAAGGGGTGCATAGAGGAGCTGCAGAGGTTAAGGTAAGAACAAAACTGTCCTTCTCTCAATATTTAATATGTTAGGAACAAATCTTTGAGAGAAAATTATCTGAAGCTGTAAATCAAATATTAGCCGGGCAAATGATGTTGAGGCTTTTATGGGACACTGTCAACCCCTTTTTGCATCATATTATTTCTACATAAAAACCCACATTTTGTGATTGCTTACCTTCTCTGAAATTCATTGATGTCACTGGTTGTATATGTCCCCTTGCTTAGCAGAACTCAGTTGCGTGCTAATATATAGTTACACACAACCTTGTTTTGTTTCAAATCATCGATCTACTCCTATTGCAAACTTCCTTGAACATTAGAAACACCTTCAAACAGTGCAGCCACTTATGATGCATTACTCTCCTCTACTCACAATGCATAATTAGTGGCTAGACTCTGTTTGGGGTATTCTCAAGTCCAGAAAAAATGCAGTGGGAGTTTATCAAGAAATGTAAACACATATGTTTTTTTGTGTGGTAACCCAACAATGGTATGGTGGACAGTCTGTTTTTCATTTTGTAACGCAAAAAAAAAATAATCAGAATCAAACTACCAGCAACATCAGCAGTCTCTGCAGAATGTGAACAATCATAATGTGTTTTTTAAACTAGGAACTCTTTGAGGCCTAAGGGGGTTGACAATGTCCCTTTAATACAATAGACTTATTTCTGACACCTGGGGCCCAATATTCAAAAGTTTGCACAGGCGCTAATGGGTCTTGCCCAGGCAAACAGGTGTTTGTGCTGCAGACCCATATTCAAAAGAAGCTGTTGCGCAGGCAAAGTGGGTTAGTGCCCATGCAGAACATAATGTATGCGTGCGTGCAAGGGGAGGGGAATGGCCATGAATATGCATGCTACTCCATATTCAGCTGCATAGCCCTGTGCAAAAGGGTTTAGTGTGGTCCTTTTGCACAGTGCAAATACCGCCTAACAAAACCCCAGCTTAACTCTGGGCAACCCTAGTAGCTGCCAGAGGTAATGCAGCCACCGAGCCAGTTGACCGCTGGGGAAGCACAACCGTCCCTGTGGATCTGGTCACCCATCCTCTGATCCCCAGCTCCGTGCACTGAAATACAGTCTCTGGAGATAGTAGTGTCCCCTTCCCCGATCCCCAGCCTGTAAGTTGAACAGCATTCCCTGGTGCTAGTGGTGTCCCCTCCCCCAATCCCCAGCCCTGTAAGTTGAACAGCATTCCCTGGTGCTAGTGGTGTCCCTCCCAATCCCCAGCCCTGTAAGTTGAACAGCATTCCCTGGTGCTAGTGGTGTCCCTCCCATCCCCAGCCCTGTAAGTTGAACAGCATTCCCTGGTGCTAGTGGTGTCCCCTCCCCGATCCCCAGCCCTGTAAGTTGAACAGCATTCCCTGGTGCTAGTGGTGTCCCCCCCCCATCCCCAGCCCTGTAAGTTGAACAGCATTCCCTGGTGCTAGTGGTGTCCCCTCCCCCAATCCCCAGCCCTGTAAGTTGAACAGCATTCCCTGGTGCTAGTGGTGTCCCTCCCATCCCCAGCCCTGTAAGTTGAACAGCATTCCTGGTGCTAGTGGTGTCCCTCCCATCCCCAGCCCTGTAAGTTGAACAGCATTCCCTGGTGCTAGTGGTGTCTCCCTCCCCCGATCCCCATCCCCGACATAAAGGTTTATATTCCTGGTGGTAGTGGTGCCTTCCCTCCGATCCCCAACCCCAATGTATAGGTTTATATCCCTAATGATTAGGGGTAGGTGGATTGTTTTGCAGTAGATCCGGACCCCCAGATCGAACCCGCAATCCACTGACCTGGATAAATACGGACTTCCAGGTAGAAGTCCGGTTCCGGGTCTGTGAAGATGTCGTTTCCATTTTCTGTTGCCTGGGGGATGCCATTGGGACTTACAGGTAGCTGGCGGCATCCAGTCAGGCAACAGAAGGTCACGTGACGCACTCACCGGTATATAAGGCTGGTGAATGTGCCATGTGGCCCAGAAGGAGGAGGATCACTGAGCTGCGCAGAGGAGCTGCTGATGAAGCAGTAGAAGAGAGAGAGAGAGAGATTGGAAATTAGAAGCACCAAAACAAAAAAGCAAAAGCACCAAGGTTAGGAGAGGGAGGGGGAGAGATTCCCGATCATGGAGGATGTGGGGTGGGTGAAGTCAGGTGACTGATGACAGGATGGCGCGTCGGGAGTACAGGGGAAAGCCATGAATGATCATAGTTACAGAAAATCCCAAATGAAACTTTTTCTTGGCCTCAGACAGTATTAGCTGTGTGTACAAAAAGGGCAGGCTAGACGCTGGCAAAATGTGACTTGTGCCATTCCAGATCCAGAGGAGAGAGTACTGGTGGCCCAGAGATTACAGTTACAGAAAATCCCCAATGAAAGTTTTTTTTTCTTGGCAGCAGGGTGGCAAAATAAATCTTTGTGATGTAAAGATGGGAGAGGGAAAGAGACTGCAGGGTGGTCCATAATAAATGTGACATCCGGAAATCTCCAATATTTTTTTTCCTGGGTTCAATGCAGCTGTGTGTACAGTCCAATCATGGAAAACTATCATCACCTACGTGCAATCACAATTTAATTTATTAAAAAAACAATATTGTTCAAACAACATACAATTTAATGCATCTGCCCTGTGCTGCTGGCTGTGGGTGGCCCAGGAGATAATCTGAGTGTTTACAGTACAACAGAAGTAAAGGACAAGCACTATACTCAAGTGTCATCATCATCACTCATTCCCCATTATTCCTTATTATCATTAGTTTCATAGTATATCGCGTTACAAACTTACATTATGTATAAGTATTAACCAACCCCTAGTGTGGAACTGTGCTGCGTGCGGCTAATGCACCGAATGTGTCTGCATCTCCAATTCAGATTCTGAGGCACACTTAACAGTTGCTGAATTTGGTCACTTTCACTTAACAGTAAGTATTATAGGAGCCAGTCCGGCAATCTTGGAAGGAAGTGGTGGTGAACCGCTGTGCTTTCCGTGTGCTGTGTACAGTCACGAGTCACAACAGTAAATTTGTCCCTAGTCTGTGTGGGTGGGAGTCATCAGAAGGACATCACGTTTCACGTTAGAGGGATTGTTTGTTCCAAAATGGATCAAAGTGTTGATGAGGCACTTTCTAGTTCTCAGGTAGGCAGTGGCACTGCAAAAGACAGCAATTAGCCTGAAAAAGGAAAACAAAATCAAACCCCAACAAGGGATTTTTTCACATCTAATAAGGTTTTGTCTTCCAAGCGAATGCTTGAATACAAAAAAGGTGAATGTCTTGGATCATCATCATCAGTCCCAAGTAAAAAAAAAGTTACGTAGTTAAAAAACTAAAGGCGTAGTGGGTACCACCCGTAGAGGCACCCAATGGTATGGAACAATGGCATACTATGCTACTGCAAGTCCCTCATCCGATTCTTCTGAGGTTGAACCCGACGAAAATAATACGGATGATAATAAAGAAGATGAAGAGAATGCTCAGGCAGAAGGTTTACTGACGGAGATGGAAATTGCAGGTGAGGAAGAAACTGGCAGAAATGCACCATTAATAAAAAAAGAAAATCTTAGCTGCCTGGCAGTGCCTGCAGTGCTTGGTGGTGCTATGATATACTGTAGGTATTTGCATCTGTCTGTCTGTTTCTCTCTCCATCTCTCCCAGCACGCTCATGTCACAGGCCTGAGCATGATATGCCATCATTATGGGAGCTAGTAGTGACAGATTGCTTTTTAATTTAGCAGTTTTACTTTAACTTTTGTACAAATACAAATAATCCATTAAATTATTTCCTTTGGGCCTCTGTGTCAAATGTGAGTGACTTTAGCCACTTTTATGCATTTTTTCACGTTTTTTCAAATATTGGTCAATAAATCAGAACTAATCAGAACTAATCAGGATAAATCAGGACTTCAGCGTGTTCTAGTTCTTATTTAATAAGGGCCAGAACTTCACCAAGTTCTCCCATCCCTACTGGTGATAGTGGTGCTCTTCTTCTCTCCTTTCCCCAGCTGAGGAGGGGTGAGGGGGGCTGTGCTGGTTGCCATATGCACCCTCAGCACCACCGATGAGGATACGGTGAGTGGGGGGTGCACGGTGCCATGGGGGGACCACTGGACACCAAGGAGGGGTTGTTTGTACTTCGGGGCTGGTGATCGGGGGGGGACCACTACCACCAGATATTTAAACATATATGTCTGGGCTGAGATCAGAGGGATGGAGGGCACCACTACCACCAGGGATAGAAACATATATGTCAGGGCTAGGATTCGTGGGAGGGAGGGCACCACTACCACCAGGGAATGTCATTCAAATTACAGGGCTGGGGATTGGAGGGGGGACACCATTAGCACCAGGGAATGTACAAATGTATGGGGCTGGGGATCCAAGGGAGGGAGGGCACCACTAGCCGCAGGGATATATCCACATCTGGGACTGGGCAACTGGGGGGGTGGCACTGTGCTAACCTGCCTCACTACCCATGCAAATGAGCCCATAATGAGCATGCAACTGGCCCCTTAGTGACTTGCAGGCTCATTTGCATGGGTCCCTTTGAATATTGCAGATAAAGCTCTGGTGCTATCCATTCTAGTGGCATACTTCAGGCTTAGCACTAGGCCAACATGGCCCTATGTTCAGTCAAATAGTGCCGGTGAGCTGTTGAACTGAATATGCAGTAGCATCTTCAGGCACCCAGGCAACTGCAAGGTGCAGAGCAACTTACAGCCTATGCTATACAAATTTGAAGATAGACCCGCTGGTTTCTAATGCTTGAAAAGTGGATAGTTTTCCCCCATCTTTTTCTAGTGTTTTCTTTTTTTTTTAATTTTGCAGTTAACCTTTTTATTGAAGGGTTACGTAATACAACAGTAAAAGCATAGACAGTATTACACACAGCATAATTACACCTTTACGGAAGAACATTTGAACACACATGCAAGGGGTACATCACATAATTTGTTACAGGATTTTTAAGACACAAAAAAATACAATAGATCATAACGTTTCTATAATCCATCTGGTTACCTTCAAGGCCTCATGGGGGTTTTAGTAGATGCTTTGTGCACACAACACTTCTGTGAGGGTTACATGGATTGACAGCGTTTAGACAGGGAGTCCAAATTTCTTGAAATGCTAAGCTGGTGTTCTTTGCAAAATGGGCTAGTCTTTTCTGGGAAACTAGGGATTCCATGGCCCGGAGCCATTCTTGGAACACTGGGATGTCTGAAGTTCTCCATTTTTTTAGGGTTAGTCTTATGAATTCTACTGAGGGTCGGGTGAGCCACAGTCTGTGATTACATCTGATAGGACTGTCCCCTGGGACTAAAACCAGCAACCAGAAGCTAGGGGTGCTAGGTAATTCCTAGTTCAGGATTTGGGAACAAAATTGGATTACCCTGGTCCTTTCTGATTGCAGTGGACCACACTGCCATGAGATGTGGAGTAGATCAGCACTTGAGTTGTTACACCTCCAACATTCATCCTGTGGCATGAGTCCCATTCTTTTAAGTTGGGATGGGGTGTGGTACCATAAGTGCAGGATCTTGTTTCTAATCAACAGGCTATATTGGTCTACACATGCTGTATGTGGCGTTTTCCAACAATTGCTCCACTCCTGGGAAGTGATCTTAATTCCCAGCATGGTTTCTCACCTGGTTCTGTCTGGAATGCAGGGGTCTGGGGCACAGTCTCTGTTCCTCCCTTATATTATGGCAGATTTGCCTCTTTTATTCTGGGTCCAGGATGATATAGGCATTTTGTTCTTGGGGGTTTTGGGGGAGTTATTGCATGACGTGCATAAACAAAACTTTCTGATCCACTTGTGGTGTAAACCTCTAAGCTGCAGGTATTGCCAGAAACACCCTTTAGGCAAGTGTCTAAGATCTCTTAAGTGCTGGAAGGTGACAAAGGTTTTATTATCTTTCTGTACCAAATCATGGAAGGTGTTTATCTGACATTTACCCCAGGCATCCTACTGTATGGGTCTATGTTCTATACACAAATGTGGGTTGTTCCACAAGGGAGTCAAAAGACCCAGCTTAGACATTTATTTGCTATCCTTCCAGTTTTTTGACTGGCCTGATGAAGACTGGCTTTGATTGTCACCCAAGCTTGTGCCTTCTTAGGTAGTGGGTACCCCAGATGGCTATGTGGGGAGGTGTCACCCAACACTGCTTTCTCAATTAATAGCCAGGTTGGAGGGGAGTGGCTCGCTGTACCCAGATCTTGACACACCTTGGCTGCAAGAAAAGCATAGGAGTATTTTGAAAAATTGGAGCAGTTCCATCCACCTCTGACCCATGATGCCCCAAGCTTGACTCTACTGTATCTTGGTATGGTGGGCCCCCACAAAAACGTGCTCATTATGAAGTGGAATTTCTGTGCCCACGCATCCGGGAGCAATATTGGGAGGTGAGAGATCAGGTAATATATCTTAGGAGCCAGCATTAGTTTTTTCACAACTAACTTCCCTGCCAAAGACAAGTGCAAGTGCTCCCACATCATCACATCTTTGGATAGCTGGGCCTATACTGGAGCAAAATTCTGATCTGCCAGGCTTGTCAGGTCTGGGAAGAGTCTGACCACTAGATATTTGATTTCTCTGGGTGCCCAGTACTGTCCTGTTGCTTCCACCATGTCTGATGAGGTTAGAGAGTTCAAGGGAAGTACCTCTGATTTGGAAATATTAATTCTTAGACCAGATATGTCCCCAAAGTCTTTTAGGACTCATAAAATAGGCTGTATACTGCCCTTGATGTCACCTGTCACTATCAAACGGTCATCTGCATATAGCTTGGCATGGTATTGCTTAGTCCCTACTTGTATTCTCACTGTCTCTGGGTGTGTCCATATAGCTGCTGACAGGGGTTCCATGGTGATTACAAAAAGTAGTGGGGAGACGGGACACTTGCCTCGTGCCCCTATGGAGCTCAAACGTGGAAGACAGTGTGGAGTTAGTGATGACATTATCCCTAGGGCATGTGTATAGGGTTTGAATCCACAAGGTAAAATATGGCCCTATATTATAGTGATCCAAAACCACATGCAGGTACTCCCATTCTACCGAATCAAAGGCTTTTTCAAAGTCTGTGATCACTATCGCAGCTGGAGATGGGAGACCTGCTGCGGTCTGCATCAGAATAAGTAAGGCTCTTAAACGATCCAAGCTATTCCCCCCTTTTACAAAGCCCAGCTATGAGGGATGTATAATACTTGGCAGGAATTTATCCATTCTAGTCGCCAGGACTTTTACCATTATTTTAGCGTCAGCATTTATTAGAGAGATAGGCCTATAGTTACCTGGGTTGGCATGATCTTCACACTCTTTCGGCAGGATGGTGATCATTGCCTCTTTTAGAGTGTCTGGCAATTCTCCCCCTTGAGTGGGCTTCCTGTAGCATCATTAGCATTGGGGTTGCCACCTCTTGGTGGACCAAACTATAACAGTCTGCTGGGTACCCCAGCTGACTGTTATAGTTTGGTCCTGAAGCTTCCTGAAGCTTTGTGCAGTGGCATACTTAATATGGCCTTGCTTAGTTCTGGGGTAGTAATGGGTGTATCTAGTTCCTGCTTTTGGGCTTCTGACGGGGTTGGCAAGGGTAGGTTATCCATGAAGTCTTTGAATTTGTCCTCATCCATTTTGTATGTGTACAACTTTTGGTGAAATTCTGACATAGTGTCATTAATTTCTTGTTGGTCATACGCTAATTTACCCTTGTTATTCCTCAGCCCTTGAATGTGTCTGTCTGCCTGTCTTTTCTTAAGCCTGAAGGCCAGCAGCTTCCCCACTTTTTCCCCCTCTGCCCAGTATTTATGCTGAGTCCTTCTTATATGCAACTCAGCTTGCCTGGTTGCCGAAGTGTTGAGCTGGATTCTAAGCTTCTTCAGGTAGAAGATTAAGTTGGGGTTTCTCAGTCTGCATGGGTTAGTTTTGTATTCAACTTCTTTATCTTTAAGTTGAGCATCCAGTTGGATTGCCTCCCTCTCCCTCTGTTTCCTTCTATGTGATATGAAGCTAATGATGAGTCCCCTAAGTGTGGCCTTATATGCTTCCCAGATCATAGTGGCCATGGAGGAACCTGGTGGAGGGGGGTGGGTTCAACTGGAAAAACTTTGCCATTTCTTCCTGCATAAGTGTTCTAAAGTTGTTATCCTAATGGAGTAATGGGTCAAGCCTCCAAGAGACTGGTTTCTTCTTGGTGGTAGGTTCCACTGATAGGTTCATTACCACTGTGTGTGATTGGAGAGGTAAATGGGGGCAATATATACGTCACCTATCCTCATGGTCATACTGTCTGTTGTTAGCCAATAATCTAACCTGCTGGCTGCCCTGGCCACAGAGGTATGCCTCCACTACAGCAACACCTGCACAGCGAACCCCCCACAGCAACCCCCGCACTTAAATCAGCAGGGACAGGAGGTTTGCGTCAAGACACTTTAGAGTGAAGGGGGTAAATATCTAACTCCATTGTCTGTGCAACTTGGAGTTAAATATAAATAGTGAGTGAGGCACAGCCCCCTGCATTATCTTGCCGCCATGTTGCCGGTCAATTCGGTCGCGTTACTCTGTCGGGGTGTCAAGGCTTCCCTGGCACTGTAGCTGGATGTCGTGGTCAGGGCTGTTGCACTTGTGTCATGGATCCGACCTTAAGTATAATCTTTGGCTGTCAGGTGCTGTAGCTTCCATATATCAGCGAGCTGATGTAGGGTCAGCATTTATGTTAGGGCATGGTGGGAACTGGTGTGAGTTTCTTGCTTGGTGTTTGACCTATCCATCATGTAGCCAAGTGCCAGGTTGCAGTCTTCCCCTACTATTATTCTTGGGTTATCTTCCGCTAAGTCTAGTATTTTCTGGGAAACAGAGTTAAAAAATTTGGGAGCATCCTCATTGGGAGCATATACATTCACTAGTAGCACTGGGCCTATTGGAGTGGACAGCTTAACCATTACCCGCCATCCCTCCTTGTCTGCCTCACGATGGACATCCTTCCATTTCAACTTTTTATGTAGGAGAATAGAGACCCCCCTTTTTGACTTCCCTGACATGCTGCGGAATTCTCTACCCACCCATTCTCTAGGGAGTTTCCGAGCTTCCTGGGAGCTGAGTTTGGACTCCTAAAGCTATATGACTCTTAAGGCTTTTCAGCCTGGCCAGGATCTTTTTCCATTTGATTATGGAGTTCAGCCCCCTGACATTCAAGGAGGTCGAAATCACTTCTGTCAGACTATCCATTATCCTTTATCTGTTGTGCGCTCCCTTTATAAGAGGTCATTACCCCTGGGACTGTCTCCTGCCTCAATCCCAGCTTCTTTTGCCCTGTCTGTTGAGTGCGCTTGCCTTTGTTTTGTAGGTCTGCCCCCCTTGATCTTTTCCATTCCCCCTTGGGTGCTGTACCTTTACTGTCTTCTGCTGTGACCATTTTCTGATACCTTGTCTTCTGTCCTCTTTGTACGTGTCTAACCCCAGCTTCACTTTTTATTGAGAGCCTGTCTCCCTGCCTGGCCCCCCCCTTTCCCTTCCCCTTGTTGCCCACCATTAATAAAACATCCACACAACATCAAAATCCAGAAAACACATCTTAATAGCATCTTATACAAACAAAACAGCAACAAGTTTTTTTGTAGTGGAGGCATGGCTCTTATTATGGAGCCAGGCTCCCTTCCTTTGTCAGGGAACTCCATGTTCCCAGAGCTCCCTTCAGGGAGTTGTCTCGCAATCTCTGGCTCTTTCCCTGAGGCAGCTAACAGCCTCATACCTTGGTTGTTTAGTTCTCGGTATTAACCATTAGCACCCTCCATAGAGGAGGGCTGAGCCAAAGTGACTCAACCCACTTTCCCTATTCCAGCTCCTTGCAGGACCCCCTGCTCCACATACTGAGGGCCGCTGGTGATTCACATGTGGGTAGGGGAGGAAGGAGGGAGAGCCCTACCCTCGCTCTCCCATTACCTGCTGTATTTGGTCCTCTTATGCATCGCTGGTTCAAGGTTAAGAGAGTGGAAATTGGGGGATGAGGAGTTCATTTGTTCAATCATGGTACCCTCTGTGTATGATGTCAGTATATTTGGTTCATTCCCCATGTGGGCTTTAATGTCAGGGGTCCCATAGCCTCATGCATCCGAGGGCGGACCTCCTGTTGGAGTGTGGGGCATTTCCCTCTCCCCATACATGTTATCCTCCCATCCCTACACTGACGGTCCCTCTCTCATAGCAGAACTAACTTTTTAACAGTTCTATCATTTGTTAATACAAAACACTAAACACTGTACTCTTTTTTCAGCATTCTTAATCCTACAACTTAAAACCTACAATGAATTAGTCTTAGTGCATGCAGCCAGTATTCCACTTTTACTATGCCCTGCTGAGTAGTTCTGTCCCTCTGGCATTTTCTGAGAAGGAGTGAGTGCCTTGTCCTCCAATTGTCGGTTGCATTAGGACTGGGCATCCGAATTGTCTAACCAGATTCATCCTGATGGCACCCCACCCAGCCCACTGGCTGAACCAACCTTCATGGGGGGGAGGGGATTTTCAGACATAATTAATCTTGGACCTAATCCCTATTCCACCCCCATCCTGTGACACTCTGTTTTGGTAGTCTCCAGGTACCTCCTTGTAACGAAAGCCGTGATTTGTGGTTGAGTTTTATTTTTTTGTCCCTATGGCCCTTTTTGCCCTCATCTCAATTACCCCCCTTCTCCTGAGGTCCCGCCGCGGGCAGAGCAATTTCAGAAGCTTTGGGCTAGTGGAGTGAACTAAACTGCATTGATTCTGCGCTATCCATTACTACCGCAGCTTGCTACTATTGCAAGGCAGAAACCGCTCTCGCCTGAGGTAACCTTATAGCAACTGTTATTTCTTTTAACCCAGCTAGGACTGTGGATTGATGAGGCCATAACCTGTTGTCAAATAATTGTACAATAAGGAAACAAGAACTTCTGTGTGGGCATCATTATGAGGGGGGGTCTGTAGACGTGCATGTACTGCTATCTTGCAGTGGGCAGCTGCACCTCTCACAGTCCCCCCGCCCATCTTCCCAGTTGACTGCACACCCATCAGCAGCAGGTATAAATTCCCCCACCTGTCCCAAGCTATCCGTAGCCCTTTAATTTACCTTAGCCCTGGCTTCAGCTCTTATGGGGGCTAAGTATTTATCACCCTGTCAGCAGGAGAATTAGCCAGAGGGATCAATGTCATCCAAGGCATTTAACAGGGCCTCCAGCTGCATGATAGGGTTTTCTTCCTTGGCCACTGCAGCCTGCACACAGTCTGCCCAGTCATCAGGCAATGGGGACCACTCTTCAGCCTCCTTGGCTTCTTTACCTTCCCTGACCAGTGATTGGGAGGGGCACCAGTGTCACTTCTCACAGAGGGTCATAACAGTTTGAGGTTTTGATCGTTGTGACCCCCGGGGAACAGCTGCTGGTATCCAAAGGGGTGAGTCTTCTCTGAAGGTTCCTGGATCTCTCTCTCTCTCTTCTGGAAGACGGCTTTCCTGGTGTGTACCCTTTTGTTTTCTTCTTAGGACATCCTCTAGTAGCTTGCTGCCATGAAGGTTCACTCTCTACAGTCTGTGCGCCTGGGAGGGCATCTTGCCTTGGCACCTCATGGCTCACCTCCATTTTGGAAAACAAGCTACCTCATGGCTGACAGCTGTTCTATGCTGGAGCTCTGTGCCTGCTGCAGTGTTCTTGGAGAAACCTCTCAGCTTCTGCAGGGTTTTCAGATGTGATATATTCCCCATTAAACTGTATCCAAAGAAGAGCTGGGTATCACAGAGATGTTAGGATATTTAACTTGTAAAACTGCTACTTGACCTCAGCATAAGCCCTTCTACGGTTTGAGAGATCTCATGAAAAATCTTGATATAGCTGCACTCGGTGACCATGCCATTGGAACAAGCCCTGTTCTTGAGCCCTTCTGAGGTACAGTAGTATTCCTTCTCTGGATGGTGAAGGAATTTGCAGAGGATAGGTTGGGATCTGTCTCCTGGTTGCGGGCAGGGGGCCAGAGAGTGGTGTGCCCTCTCAATCTCTGGGGCCGCACAGTTGTTGTCGTTCATCATTTCGGGCAACACTACTGTTAGGAACGTGTACATGTCTCTTTCCTCCGCTTCCTCTGGCACCCCCACAATCCTTATATTTTTCCTCCTAGCACTGTTCTCCAGGTCATCCACCTTGCTGAGGAGGTATTGAAGCTTGAGGTGGTGATCCTGAAGTGCTCCCTGGTGTACCTGTGGTGTGATTTCTTGAGCCTGGGCTGTTTGCTCTGTGTGGGCAACCCTTGAGGCAAGTACAGCAAGATCTAAATTCTTTGTTTTTCCCCACTTTCTTTGGATCTGCCGTAACAATCAGGATCTTGTCCAGTTTGCTCATTATAACCCCAATGTCCGACACTGTGTATCCTGGCAGATGATGCACCTATGTCCCATGTTTTGGTGCTGATGCCATGCATTTGGGCAGGACTGGTGCTGCTTCTGGTACTCTGAGCAGGGATGCAAAACTCTAGCCTACCTGTCTGATAAGAACAGTCCCTTGTGGCATTGTGCAGGTTTTAGATGTAGTTTAAACCTATTTGGTAAGTCCAGTATGGGTTGATTTGGTGTTGGTTTGCTGCTATGAATTTTGGCACCTGGAATATTAACATATAAAGCTTTATTGCTGGTTTGATCTGATGGATGGTCCACAGAATGCCCTCCATGGTGGACTGCTGTCAAATTACACTGCCACCATTACGCTAGGAAGCTCCACCCTCCCTTGTGTTTTTCCTTTTGAAGTTTTGTATAACTGTTCTAATATTTTTAAGCCTGGAATAACTTGTCTAGATTGGTCAGTTAAAAGCTATTGCTCTCTTGGTGCATTTGGTCAAAACCAGGCCACCAAACAGGACCGTACCAGATTTGTAAAAGCTAGACCAGCTGGACTGTGCACAGCTGGTGTGATTTTTGCCAGTTCATCTAGATTTTACTGATTTGGTACTGTCCTGTTCCAGTGGTCCAGTTTTGACCAAGTCCCATGCATGGGGAAAGCCAGACCATCACAACCAGATCAGACCAGATCTGTAAAAGCCAGACCGGTCAGATTGGCTCTACCAGCAAAATTTACACAACTTGCACCTTTTTACTGATCTAGTCCATCCTGGTTCTGATGGTTCAGTTTTCAGTAAGTTCCTATCTGAGTGTCAGGACAGGAGAAGTTAGGCCATTACCTCATTCATTGGAAATGTATAGTTCAGTGTTTGTGGAATAGCAATAAGGAGAGATGGAGTACATAGTGCTTGTGTAACTTGTAGTACTTTTTGTGGCTTTACTCTATTCCCACACTTGAGTAGTAGGTAGGTAGTAATTTGTAGGGAATAGAAGGCCCAAAAAGAAACCTCCTCCAACTCATGGAGAGTATGACCCCCAGGCACTTAGGAGAGGAAAAAAACCCAGGTGGAGGAAACCTCTGAGGACCCATGGCCAGAGGTCTGCCTGTCCTTCTGGGCATACTACATGGTGAAGGATCTAGGTTCTAGTAACCATAGCTAATTTGAGGTTGGTGAGTTGCTTGGAGAGACAATAATTCATCTTTGATCCATGGATGATACTGATTACATGATGATCCTGAGGTTGAAGAGGAGATCTGTTCTGAATGAGCAATAGAATCCTAAATATAAAGTAAATCCGAGTGAAGGAGGATGAAGGAAGTCCAAGTATCCAAGATGATGAATGATGCCTGTCCAGTGGAATTTTAATGGACAGAGAGATCATGACTGGATCGATAAGGTACTAAACTGGGAATGGTGGAACTGCAATGGTAGAAGAATTCATTGGTGAATGATCCAACTTGTGAGAGGCTTGAATGTAAGGGTATGGTCTGGAAGTTAGGAATTCTGTATTGAACAAGGAGTCCCTAAGGAAACATCCATAGAGTAGAATTTGTAGAAGAGTCTTTGAGAGCCATGGAGATGATGGCTCATTCTCAATCCAAGGACAATACAGCTTGAATGATGATCCTGAAGATGAAGGGTACATCTTTCCATAGGGATGGTAAAATCCTATGTGTAAAGCAGATCCAGTTAAGGAAGGGCTAATGTAGACCATATTTCCAAAGTGACAAAGAGTGGATGTCCAAGGGATTGTATGGAGGTTAAGAGGCAGGAGAGCAAGATGAGATTGACATAAGACCAGACAGTACACTGTGGCAGTGGTGATGATTAGTGAAGTTATGAGTGACTGCTCCAAATTGTATAAGGTATGATATTCGAGGTACTTTGAAGGTAAAGAATCAGTTAATGAGTGAAAGTCACTAGGTAAGCATTCCCTGAGTAAAATGAGTAGAGGAGTTTGAGTGCCTGATGAGATTATTGCCATAAGTGATTAGTAAAGCCCGAAAGATGATTTGCAGAGCCATCTAGATAGTAACCTAGTGTATATGAGGAGTGACTGGAAATGCGGTATAACGAATAGATGGCTTCTTTGGTCATGATGTTCATGACTTTATGCTTAATCCTCTGCTGGTATGCTGCCTGAAGTATGTGTGGGTATTCCTGTGGTGTGATCATTTAGGAGGTGCCCTGTGGTGGCAGAGGTGATTAAATTTACAGGTAATTCCTGATGCTGAAGTACATGAGAGAAGCTTGGGGCAGATAAGAGGAAGAGTCTGTAGGCTGGATTGGTAGTGAGATCGATAAATGCAGGATGCGATAGAATTTAGTACTACAGCCGATTAATACTGATTGGGATGCAAGGCTGAGTTGGTGAATTTGTCTTGGCTGTTACAGATTGCTAGTTAGAATTCAGGAGAGTCAGTTCTTGGTGATGGTCTTTACTGAAGAGATTAACAAAGGTACTTCAAGAAGAAGTGGCTGAATGGTCCATTGGAAGAATGGTTGAACAAGCTGAGGGTACAAGGTGAAAAGGTGTGAATAATAGTATAAGGAATAACAATGTTTGGGAGTGAATATAAGGTGTGGATGGCGTGGAGTCAGGAATCAGCTAGGTGATGGAGATCCCATGATGAATGTTCTGAACAACATCTGTACATTTCCTAAAACTAGCAATGACTGCTGGAAAGTAGGAGTCTAGTAACTTGGTCATCAGAGTCACTGTTGAAATAAGAGACAGCATGAGGTAAAATGGATGTCGTCCATAGGTGAATGGATTATCTTGTGATTCCAGGTATCTGTAAAAGCAATGCTGATTACATAGTCTGAATAGAACAGAAGGATGTAAGTCCTTTCCATGTATGAGGATGGCCAATGAGATGAGGTATCCAGGGAGTCATGGTGATTGGATGGACAGGGATCAGAGGGTATATCCAATAGAGGCAGAGGAGATCTTCCTATTGTCCAGGCGAATGGAATTCCATGAATGATTGTGAAGAACTGAATGAACAGTGTGAGACTTCTATGATAACATAAGTGTCTATGGGGCATGTGAGCCAAGGAATGATTGCTGGCAGTAGTATTACTCCAAAGCAATGAATAAATGATTGAATGAGTAGTGGAAGGTGCTGTTAGAAGGGCAGGAATATAAGTAGGGGATGGAAGGAAAAGCAGATGACTTGTTTAGAGTACTGATTGGAGATAGGGTACAAGGCCCAAAAGAGCCACAGCAAACATTACGAAGCACTGAGCCAGCAAGGCAAAGAGGAGAAGGTAGCCATTCAAATAAGAAAGAAGTACAGAGTGGATCCTAAGCAACTGAAGGGATAAGCAGAGGATGCTATTGGCTAGGCAAAGTCGGTTGATATCCAGAGCAGGAAGGAGCAGGAAGATGTCAATCCCATGATGAACAGCAGCAAACTGCAGGAAAGCTGAAGCGGGGCATTGGACAATGATCAATGGAATGCCAAGATCCAATGCAAGCACTAGTAGCAACAGGAGTCCCATATCTGACAAAGGATGGAAGCAACCAGAGAAAATGATAGATGGTGCTGGAGCAATGAAGGATAAGGCTCCAAATCTGCAAAATAAAACAAGTTGAAACAGCAGCCGGGAGGGGACTGAAGTCCATGAGGCAGTCGACCTGGAGGGAGTGAGGGATCTAACAAGTCAGCAGGATCCATATGATGAGGGATGGCCAAAAGGATCAAGACCATGAAGGTCCATGGAAAAACGGGATGGAGAGTGGAATCAATCAAAGCAGAAGGGTCTACAATGGATGAGAGTAGAAAACTGCAGGATGGAGCCAAACCAATCGATGAGGTCCTGGATCTGCAGGTGACGTCGTAGGCAGAGCTGAGAGGTAGAAGGCTGGAGGAGTGAAAATGCCCCGGTTCTGAAAGGAAGCAGCAACCTGCAATAGGGAGAAGCAGACAGCGGACACAGCGAAGTGAGCTAGGGCCATATACCAGGCAAGGTAGTCTCTGAAGGGCTTAATAGTGAGGCTGGAGGAAGAGCTGCCTCGAGGAGAATTGAAGACCACCCAGGAGTAGAAGGTCCAAGTCTAGAAGGGTTGTGGCACTGGCAGCAGGAGAGAAACACACGTGAAGCAGTGGAATGGAGGACATACTTCCAGAAGGGACGAGTGAAGCATGAATATCCGAATTGGATGCGGTGAGGAAATATAGGATGATGAGAACCAGTTTGAAGATCCGTACTGGCATGACAATCCGCAGCAGTGGGGCTGCAATGGTGGAGACAGTACATATCAGAGTCAGGCTCCTGGCAGGAAGACAGCAGATAGGATGATGAGTCTAGGCAGCGGATAAGGTCATATGGAGAAGCAAGTTGGCAAAGTCCTGTTCCTGAAGAGAGCAGCAGCTGGGTATTGGACTGAGAAGATAGAAAGTGAAGCAGAAGACTGCAAATGTAGACAACCGTCAGATGGCAGAGGTCAACAATATTGACCAGAGCCTGCAGAAACAGTATAATCATGGTATGCAGAGTGTGAGAGTTCCATTCCTGAACGGAAGCAGCAACTGGCATAATGCAGAGAAGGAATGATGTAAGTCTGGAGACTGGAGACACAGCTTCCATCCCTGAAAGTCGGGGTGGGCTAACCTTCATTTGATGCTATCCAGCAGTGTTAGGGACGAAGAATGTCGAAGTAGTAAGTAGGATGAAGTTCCATTCCCGAAGGGAAGCGGCAACTGGAAGGAAGTAGAGAAGGTATGGTAACAATCCGTATATGGTAGACATGACTGCCATCCCTGGTCGTCGGGGCAAGCAAATCTTCACTTGATGCAGTCCAGCAGAGTTAGGGACAGAGGAAGTCAGGCTGGTAGTAGTAGTAGTAGGATGTAATGATTGAAACAAATTCCCATCCCTGGTAGACAGGGGAAGTCCACCTTCACAAAGTGCGAGTTAGGGACAGAGACCACAAAACTGCTGGTATGGGCTGGCCAAAGCACAAAACTGCTGAAAAAGCAGAGAAGCAATGGTGCAGATAGAAACAGCAAAAGAAATATTAGACAAATGGGAGACAGAGTGGTGCAAATAGATGAGGACATGAATAGGATAGACTCAGGAGTAACGTGAGGAGAAAGTTGTACAAGGTCAGGTAGAGAAATACTAGTTATGCAGTAGAGCAGCAGATCCAAGCAGGTAGCTGAAGTGCTGGAGAGGCATAGCTAAATGGTGGTATAAGGAGCTGGGCTAAGGTAATAAAGGACATGGGGTATTGTGAGCTTGCATGAAACTGTAAGGTAGGGAAAGCAAAGAAAGGAAACCACGAGAGAGAATTGCCAGGAGGCAGTTAGATATGATTAATGGGAAATCGGAAAAGCTCCAGGTGAGAGAGCAATCCAGGTAGCTATGAGGACAAAAACATTATAGAGTGAGCAAAATATTTTAATATTGAAAGATTGGAGCCTAGATTAAAAGCTAAAAATGGTTGACAGCACTGTACTGTATGGAAGATTGTATTGTGATACCCATTTTAGGGGTAAAGAGTTTGGCTTTCCAGTTGTCTAGAGTGGTAGTAGTAGGAGATTGAAGGTGAGATGGTTAACTGTTGAAAAAGAAAGCCCCTCTTTCATTCACTTCTAAACAGTGTCCCATCCACAGGATCGCTATCTGGAGTTTCCCTTTCTTGTTTGGCATATTTGTACTATAGAGGAAAGGATGTGAGTAAGCATGCAAAACAAATGTAATAGTAAGAAGGCAGTAGGTGTTTTGCATCATAACACTGGTGCAATGTTGTATTTCATCAAGGTGTACTTACAGGCCACTGGAAACGCCTGAGGGAGAGGCATGAATTGTTGCAAGGAAATGCCAAAACAATTAATCCTGACTGCGGTGGTCTTGAAGCGTCGGGCCGAGCAGTCCCAGGAAGTGGAAGCATGGAGAAACAGTCATAGAATCACGGAGAAGCAAGGGAAAAGGAGCAGGGGAGATGGCAATGCAAACGCCAAGAAGACTGGTGGGAGTTGGAATGGGAAGGAGCCATGGGACTGCGCATGAGGCAGGGAAAGGAGATGGGGCAGCGAGCACACCAGAAAGCCCAAAAGAAAAAATGGGACCAAAGGGAGGGGAGCCTGGCGAAAAGGAAAAGAGACCAAAACAAGGCAGGGAAGAACACAGAAGGTGGGAGGGAAGAGGAGGGACAACAAACGAGAACAGCAGTGAGGCAGGAGCAGCCACTATGACCACGCCCAGAAGCCAGGAAAACACTCCCTAAACCCAAGGGGTGTGTTTGGGAGGAGCTTATGTAGGAGGTTATGGGAGGCTATTCCCCACATTGAACCTGAGGCAAGCCTTCCCATTCTTCATAAACTTTTTTTTTTCATTCCACAGTATTCTGGGCTTTAGTCTATTATGTTTTCTACATGTAAACTACAGCCAGCATATTGCTCTAATTAAACTTTTAATTCAATAATGTTAGAAAAGAGTAGTGTTTTGTGGCCTGCACTTCATCAATAAACACAGAAAACAGAATGTTCATTTATGGTAGAGTTTTGAGAAGCATTAATGCAGGGGTGATTTGAAATTTTGAGAAGCCACATCAACAGAATTTCAGCTTTTGTAATTGTTGAATACTGCTTTTATAGAGTTTTACTTATGTGGTTTTAAAAGGTTTGGTTTCCCAGAACTTATGTTTATGTAGGAAATGTAATTATATCAAGTATATGGAGAGGGGGCTCCACTTTGAGGGTAGGGTGGTGTGGAGCTGGGAGGAGGCCAAGTTACTGATGTGCATGGAGCCCATGAACATGTAAATCCAGCTCTGGAGTTGAAGAAGTATGGCAACCCCTCTCTGGTGCCCAGTAAGTGAGGTGGAAAAACATTGTCCTACCCAGTCCCATACCAATTTCTGGTGCTCCCCATCCTTCAGGTGGGTTTTCTGCAGCACCATGATCTGGAAATGGTGAATTTAAGCAGTGTGAGCACCTTTGTACTCTTAATTGGGGATGTAAACCTATGGGCATTCCTTGTACAAATCATCAGATTCACCTTAATGTCATATCTGTGGGCTTGGTGGAGGGAGCACAACCCTATTAAAAAAAAAAAAAGCAATAGCCCCTTCACAAGCTTGTCTCCCAAACCTGCTTAATGGTGATTTGAAGCCCTGGAGGATCCAGCTGTTACCATCCAAGTAAAACATGACTGTTATTGGGGACCCTGTTATAGTCTCAGGACCAACACAACCATGGTCCAACACCCCATCCCCATCCCCACCATTTCCAGAGAGCTCCCCCTGCTATGGGTTCCACACCCTCTGTGATATGACCCAACATGCAGTATAGTGCAGTGGTTAACAGCACTGTGCTGCCAACCTGGAGAGCCGAGTTTTTAAATAGAACTGGCTGAATATGGAATGCACTTCCGAGTGACTTAGTGAGCAGTGATTCACTCATAAGCTTTAAGAGAGGTGCTGATATTTGGTTAGCACAGAATAGGTACAAATGGACTTACTAATGTGTGGAATGGTAATAATGGGCCATAGTACCTTTTTCAATTCTAAACCCAGTATAAATACCCAGTATAAATCCCACAGCCACCTCTTGCATACTGTGTGACCATGAGCAAGTCACTTAACTTCCCTGTGCTCCCAGGACACACCTGGAAACAAGTTTTGACTTAGTGTGTCTTCCTTAGTCAAAGACTGTAAAATAAAAATAAAATACTAGTTTTGTGAAAGTACCTACCTTCCCACAAACACTTCATAACCGTATTTAACAAAGCGGCACCCCACATCCTCCTGCATAGTTCTTGCAGTCAAATAAGTGAAGATAACACAGTAAACACAACAGAGGTAGCGTGAAAATATGCACAAAAATGAAACCGACTAATAAATATTCTGAGGTGTACTCTTCCTCTGTAGTTATAGCCAGAGTCCTGGGGTGGCATCAATAGAGTGTGCAGAGGAAGGTGCCCCTCACGCTCACAGTCACCCAGCCCATGCCTCAATGGTGTAAAATGGACTACATTAAGTTTATAGTCCAAAGCAAAAACTCTTTCTGGCAACTGGTCAGTAAGTGTGCGGCATCAGAATGACAAAGTTCCTACTTGCTGTTTTGTTTCCTTTTCTAAGTGCTCACAGACTCTAGTGGCACCTTAATAGTTCTTTGCATCAGCAATAGATAGAAACATAGAAAACTGTCAATAGAAATTGACCACTAGACCAACCCAGTCTGCCAAAGGTTTCCCTGCCTATTGTACCTACGCAGACCCAAACTAGCCTCAGGGTACCCTCCCCCTCCCTTTTTCTGTAATATAGCCTATATCTATCCCACACATGCTTGAAGCCTTCCACCATTCTAGTCTTCATAAGTTCAAATGGCAAATTTCCATGCTTCTACCACCCTTTCTGTGAAAAGATATTTTCTCACATCTTTCCTGAAATTTCCCCCCTTCAATTTCATACGAACATATGAAGAAGCCAGCAGAAGAAGGCCATTTGGTCTATCAAGTCTGCTCATATTGCAGGGTCCACAGCTTGAGCTACTCTCTCTGCTCTCCCTCCCCACTCATTGCATGCCCTTAGTCCTGTAGCTCATATTCATTTAGACGAGGTTCCCTCCCTGCACTCTGTTCCCCCCTGTGAGGTACTTGAAGGTCTTGATCATGTCACCCCTCGGTCTCCTGTCCTCCAGAATGTACATATTGAGATCCCTCATAGGGCTTCCTTTGCAACCCTTACACCATCTTGGTTACCCTTTTCTGGACTGAGTCCACCCTGTCTATGTCTTTCCTGAGGTGCAGTCTCCAGAACTGGGCACCTTATTCCAGGAGGGAGGGAACCAGAGAGTGGTACAGTGGCAGTGCTCCCTCCTCCTGCTTATTATGCCCCACTCTATGCACTCCATCATCCAATGAGACCCACCAATGGCCTTTTCACATTGCATTGCCACCTTGAGGTCTTCTAAAATAATAACCCGAGGGGCCCTTTCCTGTCAAGTAACTGTCCCATCCTATATTCAGCACCAGTGTTCTTGTGCCCCAAGTGAATAATTTTGCACTTTTTGGTATTGAAATCCAACTACCACACCTCTGACCACTCCTCTAGTTTCTCTAGATCCCTGCACATTGTCTCCATGCCTTCTTTGATGTCCATCCTACTGCAGATCTTGGTGGCATCTGCAAAAAGACAGACCTTCCCCTCCTCTGCAATGTCCCCAATGAAGATATTGAAGAAGACTGGTCCTAGCACTGAACCCTATGGTACAGTACTCCACTGGTCACCCCTCCATCCTTAGAGTGTGTGTTGTTTGCCGCTACCCTCTGCCTCATATCCATTAGTCAGTCACGAACCCAGTTTACCGTTTTGGCCCCCAACCTCAAATTGGTCAGCTTCTTAATCAGCCTTCAGAGTGTCACAGTGTTGTGGAGTCTAGATAGGCTATGTCCACTACCCTCCCTGATCTATTTTCCTGGTCAAACAGTCAAAGAAATCTATTTGATTCATTTGGCATGACCCTTCCCAAGAACACACGCTGTCTATGGTCCTGCAGCCCACTAGCTTCTAGGTAATCAACCAGTTTCTCTTTTAATTGGGTTTCCATTAGTTTCTCCACCACTTAAGTTAGGCTGACTGGACTGTAACTGCTAGATTCCTCCCTGCTGCTACTCTTATACAGAGGGACCAGGTCAGCTGTTCTCCAGTCCTACAGAACCACTCCTGTTTCTAGTCATTATCATGTCATGTTAAGATATCATACTTGGAGTAGGCAAATGTCCATGGCAGGAAATTTATTTATTTATTAGAAATTACTCCAACTGGGATAACCCCATGAGATGCAGCATCTCATTTTCATGGTGGTCCTAGGGAGGGTAGCAGCAGTCAACAGGTTAACATTGTCCAGCAGGAATAGTTACATATAGGTTAAAATAAATACAGGAGAAAACAAAACTGTAAAGGGAAGCACATCCAAACAGTAATCAAAACATAAGAAATTATGTTTGGGTGACAATACACAACAAGCCTGTGTTTCCATCGAAGGGTAGAGGTAACAGCATATGGACCTTGAGAGTGAAGCTCAAGAGGTCCATGCTGTTATCTCAACCACAAGTTGGAAACACAGCGCAAAACATGTACACATTTACAATACCGCTCAGTGACAGTTGAGTTGGCGCCAACCGCGGAGGTGTGAGGAGGGTTGTGCCGGTGCCAGTTCTTCTGTTTTGGGACAGGGTGGGGAGTGGGGTGGTGGGAACTACCTGCTGGGGTGGGTGGGTAGGGGGCCACTAAACTGCCAGGGAAGGGTTATTATTCTATATGATTATGCATGGCACATTGGGGATCATGGAGGGAGGATGCATTACAGACAGGGATGGGGTAACAAACAAAATTATGAAGAGGGGTCACATCAGGGAGGGGGAATGCATTACAGACAGTGATGAGGATACACACTATGTTATGTTGAGGGGTTACATCAGGGATTTGGGAGGGGGGCACTAGCCATCAGGGACTAGCTAAAGCGGCACACAGCCACCCCATGGCTTGCTGCACACACTGCCGGTGCGCCGTCTGTTTAGTGCATCACCAAGGTTGCTGTAAGCTGTGGGACTTGGCTGCTGGGACCCTGCCTGATGGAGAATAGGGGCAGGGTCTCTGGTGCAGGAGCGTTGGTTCAAGCTGCTGTTGGGCACAGTTTGTGCTGCTCGAGACACCCCTTGAGAATCGGGCCTAACAACTTTTCAATTGTGCACAACAAGCTTTTTGAACTGGCTGAATTCCATACACATTAAGCCCTAACCATATGCTATATGGTAATACCACTGCAAATAAAGAGCATGAGAACTGTTATGTAACCTGATCATGATCAGTTAGATGGGCGTTGTGGCCATACATAGCATAACTGCCTATGCAGCCTTCATGGCTATATACATGGCAGTAGTCCAATTTAACAAGGCACTTCTTAACAATACGCTTGACCTTCCCCTCACAAGTCACTTGTTAGCTACCTCACAGCAAGGGCAGAGGGAGAAGGCCACCAGAGAGGAGCCAGCGCTGCACCACCAGTCTCTACAGCATGCTGCTTTACCGGCCTGTATACATATCCCTCAGTGCATTACATCTGTTCAGCTGTACAAGTATCACATGAGCGTGAAACATCAGTGTGTTTGACCCATGCACTCTAGCATGTGCAGCCTAGGCACTTGCCCTGCCATTAACTGCCCCGAGTTCATTACGCTTTACATAAGTATCTTTTGCTAGAAAGTCTCTGTTGGCTGAGGGGACAGCAGCTGCTCCACACCACCGTGCTACCTAGGGATGGGTGGAATGGTCCATTAAAAATCAGACCCACTTCCCCCGATCCCACGATGTCCATCGAACCCAGATCAGAACTCTACTGAGAAGTATACTGGGTTCGCTTCTGTACCAGTGGCCGCTCATGAAAAAAAAAATCACAGAATCCCCTTCTGAGCTCTACAGACTACCCCTGTACCACAGAAATGCCCTGATATGAAAAAAAATCATTAACCTTCTCAAGCTGGCAGACCATGCTGGCCTGGCTTCCTTGCTCATGCAGTACTTTGCAAATGCCTAAACTCCTTCTGCAGAGCGTGGGAGCGGCCAGAGAAGCAGCCAACAAGTAGGCGGCAATTAAGTGGAAAAGGTCTGGAGCATGTTTTTTCTTAATTGGGGAAGTTACAACACTGGTTTATTGAAGTTGCATCGTTAATCTGGGTGATCCCGCAGTACTGTCAGGTATTTATTTTATTTATTAGGTTTTTTTGTGAGCACGTGGTGTGTGGGCCAACTCTGAGTGTGAGTGGGAGCTGTATGAGAAGAGGCAGCAGGCAGCTGTGGCAAACTTTCTGGAGTCAGACGAGGGAGCAGCACTGATCGTGGCCTGGGACTGTGACTGGGAATGATCATTAGGAGCAGTAAGGTGAGTGGTGTTCCTGGCTTTTGGCTTAATGACAGCACCATTTTTTTTGTTGTTGGTTGTTTTTTTGTGAGCAAGTGTTGCACTGAGTGCGAGCGGAAGGGAACTATGAGAGAGGAGGGTGAAGTCAGGCCACTAGCTTTAGCCACTAGGGTGGGCAACAGTCAGCTGGAAAACTTCTGGTCCTGCTCAGATCTGAAAGAGTAGGTGCTACAAGCCTTCTAAAGCCCAATAAATCAGACAAGGTGATGTAGGTGTAATCCCCACCACCACCACCAATTTGGGGTTTGCTATAATTCTTCCTGGGCTCCTTAATGCCCACTGTCAGGCTGGTGTCCTGTCCTACGTAGTTCTGACTGTTTATGTGAGAGTGCTCTATTGAGCCTCCACACCTGTCTCTTTAAGAGAATAGCTAATCTGTTTTTAGAAATTGGTCTGTGCTGGGTCCGAGCAATTTAGGGCTTGTGGCCGGCCAGACAGTGTTCTGTTTTGCTGCAATCTGCAGTCGCCACTTGCGCAAAAGGAGCCTAAGTGGGAACTGTGCTTATTTACTGCTTATGTGCTTTATTGTATTTGAAATAGAGATGTTTGTCTAACTTGCTTTGCTTGCAGATCATCCATTTGGATGGGAGCCACCATGTTAGGTCCTGGACTTCCAGTAATTGGACCAATTAGACTCCACGGGCCTAAAATGGATCCTGCTCCAGGGATCTTGTGGGAAGGAAAACTAGTTTTTGTAGTTTTACTATTGGAGCCTAAATGAACCTGGAGGGGGAGCCCTTACTGTAACTGACAGCTCCCTTAGCCAACTGAACCTTTGGATTAACAAGGGGAATGCTCTGTGTGCTAAGAGACAGTGGATCAGTTAGAGTTGGAAGTTGAAGTGTGAACTGCTTGAGCCTTCGAGCAGTGGCTCCAGAAGGAGCGTAGGGGAATCAGTGGGAAGAGTCTAACTTGGCTCCTGCCACTTTTCCCTTGGTTGAGAACTGCCTTTAGCAGAAGTCGGACTTGTCTGATTCCAGCCTGGAACTGCGGCAGAAAGAAGAAGTGTTAGTGCAACTTGAGATTTGGACTGAAGACTTGCTCCTGAAGCAATCGGCCCAGCTTCTGTGTGAGATATACTCGGATCAGAAGGTTTGCTCAGTAAAGCTGCTGAATTTCAGCGGGACTAAATCCAGACTGTTTCCTGAAGTAGTTATTACTGTAAATGTGCTGAATGTGTTTCGTGGGTTGTTACATAGATACATAGATAGTGTCGGCAGATAAGGGCCTATGGCCCAACCAGTCTGCCCATTTGAGCTTGTAAGTTCAGTTTGTTTTCCTAGAAGTCTGTTGCCCTACCCTGACCTCCAGAATTCCTTTATGTCTATCCCATGCATTCTTAAATCCCGTGATTGTTTCAGCCCCCACCACTTCCTCTGGCAGGGTGTTCCACTTGTCCACCACCCGTTCTGTGAAGAAATTCTTTCTCGTGTTTCCTCTGAATCGTCCTCCCTCCAACTTCATCCCATGCCCTCTAGTCCTGGAACATCTTTTCCGCTTAAAAATAGTGTTTTCCTGCACCCTGTTCCTCTCTGTAAGATACTTGTATGTCTCTATCATATCCCAACTCTTCCTTCTTTCCTCCAGGGAGTACATGTTCAGTTCCTTCAACCTGTCTTCATAGGACTTATGATGCAATCCATGCACCATCTTTGTTGCCCTCCTCTGAACCTTCTCTACCCTGTCTATGTTCCTATGTAGGTATGGTCTCCAGAACTGTACACTGTACTCCAGGTGGGGCCTCACTAGTGTCTTGTATAGCGGAATTATGACCTCCTTTTCCTGCTGGTGATGCCCCTGCCTATACATCCCAGCATCCTATTTACTTACCTGCTGCCTTGTCACACTGTTTCCCTACCTTGGAGGTCATCAGAGATGATAACCCCAAGATCCCTTTCCTGCTTGGTGCATGCTATATCCTCACCCCAACTGATATATTGTGCCAGGGTTTTTGTTGCCCATATGCATTATCTTGCACTTCTTTGCATTGAATTTCAACTGCCAAACCCCTGACCATTCTTCAAGTTTCTGCAGGTCCCTTCTCATTCTGTCTACACCCTCTGGTGTGTCTACTCTGTTACAGAGCTTTGTGTCATCAGCGAACAGTGAAATTCTGCCTTCTAGGTCCTGCACAATGTCACTGATGAAGATGTTGAATAGGACTGGTCCCAGCACTGATCCCTGTGGTACCCACTGGTCACTCTTCCCTCTGTGGAGTGACAGCCATTTACCACCACCCTCTGTGTCCTGCCACCAGCCAGTTACCTACCCACCACACTACTGTCCTGCCCACCCATATTCCCCAGTTTGTGTAATAGTCTTCTATGTGGCACAGTGTCAAAGGCCTTGCTGAAGTCCAGAAAGGCCATGTCCACTGCCCTCCCCTGATCCACCTCCCTAGTCACCGAGTCAAAAAATTCAACAAGGTTGGTCTGACATGACCTCCCCCTGGTGAAACCATGCTGCCTTGGGTCCTGTAGTCCATTGACAACCAGATGTTCCACCAATCTCTCCTTCAGTAGTGCTTCCATGATCTTCCCCACTACCGAGGTGAGGCTGACTGGTCTGTAGTTCCCTGCTTCCTCTTTGTTCCCACTTTTGTATAAGGGGACTACATCTGCTGTCCTCCAGTCTTTGGGCACCTTCCCTGTTTCCAGGATCGGCTAAACAGGATAGCCAAAGGTTCAGCCACCACCTCTCTTAGTTCTTTAAGGACCCTGGGGTGCACCCCATCTGGCCCCATTGCTTTATCAACTCATTACTTCCAGTTCCTTCAGGACCCTTTCTCGTGTAAAGGGACTTGTGTCCATTTCTGCACCATTCTCACCCCTTGTACTCCCTTCAGACCCATTACCCTCCTCTGCCTCAGTAAAGACTGAGCAGAAATACCTGTTCAATATGTCAGCTTTACTGTTGTCATCCTCCACGTGGCCCCCATCCTCCCCCTTCAGTCTCACTATCCCTCCCTTTGTCTTTCTTTTTTCCCTTATGTACCTGTAAAAGGTTTTGTCCCCTCTACCCACTGATTTTGCAATGTGCTCTTCTGTCTGAGCTTTGGCTTCCCTTACTGACCTCCCTGCCTCCCTTTGCTTCTCCTGGTACTTCTCCCTATCCCTTCTGCCTTTGTTTTTTGTATTGCCAGAATGCAATCTTTTTGGCTTTCACTTTCTTTGCTACCTCTTTGGAAAACCATAATGGTCTCCTCTTCCTTTTCCTCTTGCTAACCTGCTTAATGCATAATTCTGTTGTTCTTGTAATCCCCATTTTAAATTGAGGTTGAGGTTGAGACCTGCTCTCCCATGAAGAAACCTGTTACTCTGTCTAGCTGGAGGCTTCACCAGCAGAAGATCACAAACTTTGCCGGATGGCTCATCTTGCCTGGGGCCCTGCCACTTCAGTCTAGGCCGCTGCTCCTTCACCAGAGGCTGTCACAGCAAGAGACCAGTTTAGGAATCCAGCCCCTGCACAGCAACAACATGCAGGTTGTGGCCACCTGAAGGAAAGGTCGTGAAGAGGATGTGTGTAGTGTCGGTCCTGTTTCCCCATGCCTTTCTACATCATCAACATGAGGTCTCCATATTGCCTACCCTGCAGCAGATTCCTGGTAGCGTGAATACAATCAGGGTAGCTCCCTGCAATGAAAGCTCAAATCATTTGTGGTACTATCTAATTGTCTCAATTTCTTGGGTTTACAAAAGACTGAGCCAACCAGCTCAGATTACAAATTATCTGGCTGTTTTGTATGTTAACTGTTTTTCCTTCCATCAAGGGCCCCAACATCAGCTGCAACACAGGCCACCCCCGGGCAACGCCTCTGGCTAGACAGATTTATCATTCTTGTTACTCAGTGTTGTGTGACTGTCAGGTTGGGACTAAGAGTGCATGCACTGAACTAATTCAGATAGCTAATAATTTGCCTAGATTCATGCCCCTTCCTTGTTCACTGCCCCCCAAATAAATCTGATTGTCTTGTTTTACGCTTAACCTGGCTAGAGTGCATATTATTAGTTGGGTTACAGTATTAAGATCGTACTGCGGTATTGCTAACCTTATTTTCCAGGGAGTCTTCAGGGAAGTTGCTGAAAGTCCAACCCTGGTGGTAAGTGCGAAGGGTGTGAGCATATAATTACTGTTCCCAACTGATTGTGAATTTACTACTGTGTTAGATACTAGGCTACTAGGAGGGTTTGGTGGAGGATTATAGCTTCCCAGAGGGCTATACCAGAGCAAACAATCAACCCCAATACCATTCCTCTGGGTGGAGGCACCTTTTTAGCAAACTCAGGCCCCTCAACCTGTGCATAGTTGTATGGGCAGGAGTAGTAGCCCTTAGAATAGCACCACCTAGGGGTTATATAGGGGAAAAAAAGATGAAATAAACACTCGATTGCTCTAGTAGGCATAGGGAAAACCAGTAGTTTGGAATCACAACTATTAGCATTTGTGATCAATTTACTTATTTTGTTGTTGTTTATGTCTTGTGGAATGCAGTGGCATAACTATGCACATTTCCCGTATGCACTTGCATAAAGAAACTTCAGAGTGACATCAAAAAATGTCAGTAATCACAGTCTACTAGCTTAAAAAAAAATGAGTTAATCACTAGGGACACTGGTTTTCCATATATATGGAAAAACAAATGGAATTGAGGAATCCTGATTAGCTGACAGAATTCCAAGAGACTCATGGAATCCTGATTGGCTGGATGGAATTTCCGGCACACCTGCGAAAGAGAACAAACTTTCTTTTTATCAGCACCACTATGCTGCTGCTTATCTCTCTTTGCCACTAGCCTGCACTCTGCATTGTTGAGCATGTGTCCCGGTGTTCACTGCCTACTACAGAAATGCTGTCGGGACCTGCTTCCTCCTTTTGCCATTCTATCCTGAAAAAAAACAGTAAGTTGTCTGATACTTAAAAAAAAATCGTTGAGGTTTGTGAAGTACTGCCAAGTGAAGTCTACACCTAAAGTGGGGGGTCATAGTGTAAAACTAGTAAACAGCGGGCTGAGAGAGAATCTGGTGAAATGCAAAAAACCAAAAGTATGCTGTTCCACACTAAGTGCCCCGTCACATGTGCCTGGCCACAGTAATCGCGAACATAACAAAAAATACCTGTGCTAGACTTCAGGATTTACTCCATACTTTACTTATTTCATAAAAAGCATGTAAAAAAGTTACAGACCTTATGCCATGGTGGTTGAAGGCCAGTAGTGACCCTGACCGGTTTCACCCTCTGGCTTTCTCTTGACCACCAGTGCCAGGTATCTACCTCATTTGTATGTTTATGAATTAAGTAAAGTATGGAGTACATCCAAGTCTGGTGGCAGTATTTTTTGTTTTAATCTGCTGAAATATGAAACACTGCAGTAATTGCCGATAGTAAAAAACCAAACCCCTACCCCTTGCCATCTGGATTGATGCTGCCAGCTGCTGCAGAGCAAAAGAAAGCTCAGTTTTACACTGTTCATTTGCGCCAACTCCAACCGCTGACTTCCTGCAGCTTGCAATCAGCATCTGAATAATCTCCCCTGTCCTTTCAACCTGGTTACAGTTATATTTCCAAGAATGTAAAGTTTATTTATTTAAAAAAAGTAGTGCACCTGAAATGGGAGGGGTGTCTGTTAGGAGTCTTACCGCCAAACAGTCTTGCCATCGGGACTGATATTTACTTGTATGGACATCTTTTTCTTTCAAGGACACTTTTTTTTTTCTGATATACTTTATAGAGTGTTATGCTTTTTTTAAGGGTGAGGGTGGCATTCTGTAGATTGTGGAATTTGATTAATTAAGATAGTTTAGTGCGAATATTGTTGTGCTGAGTACTACTAAGTCACTGCTGGTGGAGGTATTAGTAGGTGGCATGTGTTAGAAGCATTCTTCGGTGGACAGGTGCTACTCCCCCTTCAGGTTGAGGGACCTATGCCCCTTTGACTGTCCCCCACTGCAATCTGAAGTTTATATGCATTGTCGGGCCTTGAGGATAATGCAGAGGGGTCAGAGGAGTGGGGGCCCTAAGCATGGTGGCAGGGGGGTGGAGTGGGGTGGGCCGATTGGGGTAGTGAGGTCAAGGAGGTGCCCTAGAGTGAAATGGGTCCAGAAAAGGGGGCCCTCCTGCCTGGTTCCCATACCCAAGGGTTCCACTGTTGGTGGGCATTTAACACGTTCTTCTATGGCCTCTCATCCAACTCGAGCAGTGTTATGCAATGCCAGGTTGATAAAGAACAAGACAGCAATAATTGCTGATCTTGTTGAGACATCGGATCTGGCTTGCATCACTGAGACCTGGCTGGATGAAAATGCCGGTCTGGTATTGGAGTCAGCAGTTCCAGACGGATACTCGGTGATACACCACCTGAGATTGGAATGTAGGGGCGGGAGTGTAGCCATCTGTTTTAAGATGGAACTGGGCCTCTTAGAGGTACCAGTGGGGGCCTCCAGATCCTTTGAGTGTATCATGGATGCAGGTGTGGGTTGCAGGATTCTTCTCATCTACTGTCCACCCAGATATGGGAAAGTTTTCCTGCAGGAAGTTGCGGACTTCATGGTCAACATGGTGTTGGAATCCTCCAGGTTGTTGGTCCTGGGGGATTTCAATGCCTGGGTCGATGATGAACTCTCGCTTTTTGGTCAGAACTTCCTCCAACTGATAATCTCGTTGGACTTCACACAGGAAGTTACCACTGCAACCCATTATCAGGGTCACTCCTTGAACATGGTGTTCCTCTTGGGTATGGAGGGCTCTGACCTGGTGGAACCGGTCGGATGGTCCGACCATCACTCTATAGGGTTCAGTTTCACAGCTCACCCTAACAGACGTGCCCCTTTGGAGATGGTCTGGTACCACCCTTTAAGGGGTGTAACCCCCAAGGGTCTAATGTCGGTGCTGGGCCTATCGAGTAGGCAGTTGGGATGCTCAGATCTAGGGATCCTGGTATTGTACTATAATAGTGCAATATCAGGTGCCCTGGATTCTATAGTTCCTGTCTGGGTTCGCCCACTCACTCTTTGTCCTCAGCCCCCTTGGTTTATTTATTTATTTATTGATAAGTATCGGATAACACCTTTGAGTCAAAGACTGTTTTACAAAGGTTCCACGTCATACATAAGAAGAGACAGCAGTATACAGAGTAACAAGAACATAATACTTAACACAGTGGTTACAGAATGGTTTCATCTGATTACAGAGAATACAAAAAATACAAAAATAGCAGCTGGGCAATAAAGGTTGCAGGTATGGGACCTTGCAGGAGTTGATGAGAGTGGGGCAAAGGCTGGAGCTTTGCTGGTGGAAATCTGGCTTGGAGGAGGACAAATTTAGACTGATGGCCCATTATTTGGACTATCAGTCAGCAATCTCCCATAAGAAGGCAGAGTTCCTGTCCAGGGAGATTGCGGCAGCAGGGAATAGACCCGCTCAGCTCTTCTGGACTATTGACAGGCTGTGCAGTCCAACCTGTCTTCAGAGTCAGAGAGCCTTTTCACAATCTAAGTGGGATGATTTTGCTCAATTCTTTATAGATAAGGTTGCCACAATCAGGTTGGAGATCCGCTTGACCCATTCAAATTAGTGTTGTGGAGGGCCATGCAAGATCGCAGGTGCCCAGCCTGTCTGGGTGTACTTCGATCAGCCAGCGATCGTGGATATCATGAAGATTGTTCAGGGCTTGTGACTGACTTGCTGTAGTTTGGGCCCTGGTCCAACCCGCCTCCTTGTGGAGTATGTGGAGGTCATCAGGCCAGTCCTAACAGAGATAGTCTGGTACTCGTTGGACAAGGGTGTGTTTCTGAGTCCCTTAAAGGAGGCAGAGGTGACACCCCTTTTGAAGAAATCTTCCCTCGACCCAGACTGTCTTGCGTACTACAGACCAGTCTCTAACCTGCCTTTTGTGGGCAAGATTATTGAGAAAGCAGTCACGTTGCAGCTCGAGGACTTTCTTACCACCCACAAGGCCTATGATCCTCTCCAGTCTGGTTTCAGGAGGAGGCATAGTACTGAGACGGCTCTGGTTCAGGTACTTAATGATCTCCCGATAGTGAGAGATCAGAGGAACCATTTGATATTGATCCTTCTTGATCTCTCTGCAGTTTTTGACACCATGGACCATGGGGTGTTACTGGAATTCCTGTGGCTAGTCTGAGGATTGTTGGGGACAGTCCTCAGGTGGTTCCACTCTTTCCTCACAGGCAGGATGCAGAGGGTGGTGTTGGTGATTTTTTCCTTGGCCCACCTCTTCCCGCCTTGTGGGGTGCCACAGGGCTCCGTGCTGTCCGCCATGTTGTTTGTGGTGTACATGCTGCTATTGGGAGATATTATAAGGTGGTATGGGCTGAGTTTTCACTGCTATGCAGATGATACTCAGCTGTACATGTCCTTTGTACCCGAACAGAATGATGCTATCTCGGTCTTTAACAACTGCCTAGCCGAGATTCAGGACTGGATGAGTGCTAACTAGTTGAGGTTGAATCCAGATAAGACTGAGGTGTTGGTGGTGGACCCAGGTCATTGGGTAGAGGGGTTATCTCCTTGTCAACCATCTGGCCTTATGCTGGGGGGCAACCAGTTGAGACCCTCTGAATGGGTTCAGAATCTGGGCGAGCTGACTCTTAAATCTCAGGTGTTAGCAGTCGTTAAGTCCTTTTTCTACCATCTGAGGAACACCTGGTTCCACCTGAGGATCTTCCAACATTGGTCCATGCCTTTGTGACCTCGTGCCTAGACTGCTGCAATGCTCTATATCTAGGGCTACTGGGGGTGGACATCCGTCACCTGCAGCTGGTGCAGAATGCAGCAGCCGGGTTATTGATAGGTTTGTCGAGATCTAGCCATGTCTCACCTGTGCTTCGTGAACTGCACTGGCTGTCTGTGTGATGGAGGATCATCTTTAAGGTCACTTTGCTGACCTATAAGGCCCTACACAGACAGGGATCACGTTACTTGCCAGACCTGCTTTGGCACTACTGCCCCCTCCTCCCACTCTGCTCTTCTGATGAGGGATTATTAGAGATTCCCAGGGTCTGTCTTCAGACCTTGGAGGCCTGGGCTTTCTCTTTCATAGCCCTGACACTGTGGAACTCTTTACCTCATTGAATTAGAGTGTGCAGAATGCAGCAGCCGGGTTATTGATAGGTTTGTCGAGATCTAGCCATGTCTCACCTGTGCTTCGTGAACTGCACTGGCTGCCTGTGTGATGGAAGATCATCTTTAAGGTCACTTTGCTGACCTATAAGGCCCTACACAGACAGGGACCGCGTTACTTGCCAGACCTGCTTTGGCACTACTGCCCCCTCTTCCCACTCTGCTCCTCTGAGGAGGGATTATTAGAGATTCCCAGGGTCTGTCTTCAGACCTTGGAGGCCTGGGCTTTCTCTTTCATAGCCCTGACACTGTGGAACTCTTTACCTCATTGAATAAGAGTGTGCCTGTCCATTGAGACTTTTAAGTCCTCACTGAAAACTTAATTATTTAATTTTGCTTTTGGGGACAATGTTTAGTGAATATTTTTTGTGCTGCCTGTTTTTAATTGATGTGTTTTTATCTGCATATATTTACATTTTTATGATGTACAAGCGCTTTGGCATTGGAAAAATTCTTTTAAAAAATAAAGTTGACTTGACTTGACTTGAGTAACTGTCAAGTCTGCACCTGTAATAGGGATGTTATGGACATCTAAAACAGTATTTTATCTTAATAAAGTAATTAATTTTACATTTTCTAGATATTGGACTCTATGTGGGGCAGCTGCATTTGATTAAATGAATAACAAACTCTTCTGGTTTGGGATCAGCTGCATACTGTATTGCAATTTTTATTAAATCTAATTACAGTCCCACTGCCAAGTCAGGGTCAGGTCAGCTTAGCCTGTAGGATTCTTAACAAAAAGATAACATCCTTTCTGATGGCTTGTGCTAAACTGTATGGTACATTTATTCTCGGTGCACTGTTCATCCTTGTACTGTAAAGTGTGTTCCCATTCAGAAGGTGGGGTTGGGGAGATGGCTGTGTTTACTTGGGTGGGGTAGGGGCTGGCTGTTTTAGGGGGTGAGAGAACTGACTGTGTTCATTTGGAGTTGGGGAGGACTTGCTGTGTTGGTACAAGGGCTTTTTGAGGGTGTGGTGGGGAGCCAACTCTGTTTGTGAGGGGGTGACCATGTAATGCTGGTGGAGTGTGAGAGACGATTATGTCTGCTTGGTTGGGGCACTGACCATTTTCGTGGAGTGGGGAGCTGGCTGTGCCAGCTTAGTTGGGGTGGGTGTGACTGGCCATGTTGGTGAGGTAGGCACGTGTTGGTGTGGGAGCCAGAATTATCTGCTTGGATGGGGAGAGCAGGAAGGGAACTGGGCACATTGGTAAAGTGGGGGAGCAGGCTGTGTCTGCTTAGGTGGGGTGGGCAGGGCTGGCTATGTTGGTGGTGTGGCAATGACTGGTGCCCAGGACAACACTATTTAGTAGCACTGCTAGTCTCTTATTGAGAATCAAATATTTTCAGCAAGAAATTGGCAGTGCTGCATTTATGTGGTCTTACTGAACTGGTTGCATTGATTTTGGGTGAGCTAGTCATGTTTGGTGGGTACTGGCTGTGTTCATTTGGGTGAAGTGCAGAGAACTGGTCATGTGGTACTCATGGGCAGAGTGGGGCTTAATTCACAGTGGAGCTCTGACATGAAAACTAAGAGACTCCTTTTCATGGAGACAAAGTAAAGTGGCCAAATTTAACCTGAAAAATGGAATTCTTTTTAAAATAATTGCCATGTCATTTGAGGGGGTGCACTGTAGTGTATCATACACCAGTAGCACCCCTGAGAACTGTGGAACTTTTTTTTCACAGCAATAGATTGATTTTTGTATTGTTTAATGTTTGGGAGATGTGTGGCTCCCTTTTAGCAAATGGAGGCATGTTACTTCAAAGAAGCCAATTCAGGCAGTTTAATGTTAGGACCGAACCGAGGGAGTCCATCTTGGCATCTGTTGGTTTAGTTTCATTCATGTCTGAGCTCTGATAAACAAGACCCAGAAATGTGTGACTTGGACACATGGGACATAAACATTGTGGGATGGGGCCATAGTGTTGCTGCCAACACACTTGAGGGATGGGGCTGTAGTGCTGCTGCCACCATCACACCTGAGGGATATGGTAGTATGGCACTGAATACTGAAACAATTTACCCCAAAACATACCAGAATGCATCAAAAATCCAAAATTTTCTGGTGGCTTAGGCAGCCCCCAGACCCCCGGCCTAATAGTTATGGTGTTTAACTGTGCATACACTTTTTTTAAAAGCTGGTTACTCCTCTGGTGGAATGCACTGTTAAGATTGTTGATGGGGAGAAACCATGTAGGGTGCTTGGTTTATATGAATGGAGTTGGAGGTTAATGAAAAAAAAAAAGTTGTCACCACACTGCTGGAAATTACAACTCCATGGGTTTGGTTACCCCCCCCCCAGGTATGCAGTCTACCATGCTGGATATCAGTGATGATTAATAAATATATCAACATGAAATGTGTGTAAATGATCATGGAGATGTAAAAGTGTGTAGTGGGAGAATTTGTATGATGCTTTTGGTAATCTTCGGCATTAGGTGGGTTTCATATAACTTCTGGTTGTGTATCATGCAAATGCGACACAGCCTTCTCTGACCACTTGTACCACTTTCTTTGAGGGATCAACACTTGTATTTTTAAGTAAAAAAAAAAGCAGACTTAGGTTGCTGGGGTCAGCTGGGGAAAGTGATTAAGAAGGGGACCAACCTTGTGGCTTAGCAATAACACTACCACCCACCACACAAGTGACCCAGGTTTGGGATTGAACTTCGGTTGAGGGGGTTGACTGGGCGGAGAGGATTGAGCATCCCAGGGACTGCTTTTCTTTCTCAGGAAGGGGTGATCTATTACTCCACTGTTGGCTAACACCAGGTGGAAGCCTAGTGGCACTGCAAGCAGGAAGGCATGAAGAAATAGTACAAAAACTAAAATGGGGACATGCATTTATGTATTAAGTGTTTGCTTGGCACCGTGTGTTTGGGCGAGAAATTGACACTTTGAGGGGCACCCTTAGTGACTTCTGGGCATAGGGCTGCAGTACATATGGCCCATGGCCATGTAAATCCAGCCCTGTATCTGAGATGGCCTCAATTTTGAAAACTAAGGCAAGAAGGAGGCTGAGATTATAATTTTTGTTTTAACCAGGAGAGACACATTAAACTGAAGCTTGTTTACAGGTGCAACCTGGGAGCACAAGGAAGTTAAATGACTTGCTCAGGGTCACACAGTATGCAAGATGGGGCTGTGGGATTCAAACCCAGGTCTCCAGGTTTGCAGCTAAGAGTCTTAAATCACTGCGCAATATTGCCTCCCTGAGATTATGAACTGGAGCAAACATATAAGAACTAGGGTAACAGAGAAGAGGCAGAAATGTGACTGTTAAGGAAGGGTAGCAGACAGATATGTGAACACTGGGGTAGGGAGGGACAAGAAGGTGAGAACTCGGGCCATGAGAGCTAGGACAGGGAGTGGGCAGATAATAATTGTGAGGACGGGGGCAGGGAAGGGGTAGATATGTGAGAATTGGTGCAGGGAGGTGGGAGATACATGAGAACCAGGGACACTGGTTTACCGGGATTGAGAAAGGGCATATTCCATTTTGCACATTGTAAAAAACGGTATTGTCACTGGTGTCTGCTAAGCCAAAATCCGGTTTTAACGGTATTTGGTTCTGTGTACTTTATTTAACAATTTTCAACTCTGCTAACATGCATTTTAGCAATGTTGACCTCCATTATTCCACATCCGTCCATCCTTTTACCAATTTAAAGTTATTTTAGGTACATGTGATGGCAGCAGCAGCACCACAGCCCCCATCCCTAAGGTGCGGTGGAAGCAGCACTACGGCCCCATCCCTCAGGTGCGATGGCAGCACCAACAGCACTACGGCCCCCATCCCTCTGGTGTGATGGCAGCAGCAACAGCACTATGATCTCCCTCCCTCAGGTGTGACAGAAGCAGCAGCACTGTGGCCCCCATCCCTTAGGTGTGATGGTAGCAGTACTACATTCCCCATCCACCAGTGGTGATGGCAGAGCACTACAGCCCCCACCCCTTTTGTGTGATGGCAGTAGCAACAATGCAGTCCACATCCTTCTGGGGTGATGGCAGTAGTGACAGCACTATGATCCCCTTTCTTCAACACCCACACCACATATGCACAAGTTACAAATGACTTGCTCTCTTTTATTAAAACTCAGATATGAATTAATCTGAACCATCACTGCTAAGGTGGACTACCTTTGTTTTTTCCTGTCTATAATTTAACTGCCTGAATTGGATTTCTGCCTGTGACACCGCTGACCAGGTAAGGGAACAAACTTGACTTGAGTGTTGGAGGACCAGCTGGTGGGTGAAGGCTTGAGTGTCCAACGACCACTCACCTTCTCCTGGGAGGGAGGAGGTGGGTTCATGGCTCAACATTTGCTGGCCCTAGTCGGAGGCCAGAGGCACGACAACACGTTGGATCTCACTGTGGGACGAAGCGTGACAGATGTCAGCTTGTGCCTTGACATCATGTGAGCTGTCATACTCTCAAGAAAATTGGAAAACACCCACTGGCCAACCGAAGGATGGCTGCTGGTCTCTCCATAAGCCCCAGACATGTGTCCATTCTGACCCCTGCCATGCTCAGGATACACAGGGAGCTCTTTGGGGCAATTCTCCTCCCCTGGTAGCCTTCCACAGGGGTTGGGGCCCCACTCAATGAAGGGTTACTTTGGGTTACCTGGTAGCACAACATTAAGGGGTAGTGGATGGTGGCTGGGACTCAGCAGCGGTGCTAGGGGGCCTTGGCAGGCCTGAAGGAGTGGATGGTCAGGAGGTAGGAGGAGCAAAAAAAAAAAATGCTTGAATTTGCTTCTTTGAAATGAAGTGTCTTCACCTAAAAAATCAACAAGTGGACCTTCAAATGGATTCATGCATCTTCCAGACATGTGGATGCTTTTTTTTTTTACTTGGTGTCCATGAGAAGGGTGTCTCCCAGTTTTCATGTCTGAGCTCAGATGTGAATTGAGCACCACTCCGCCCACCAGCATCATACAGCCCCTGGGGTCTTACCTTCTGTATGTCATTGACTGTGCTTTCAAAATCCATTGACCAAACATGAGTACACTTAAAAACTTTACATTTGCTTTTTGTTGAAGCAGTCTATCAGAAAACTTTTTGTTGTCACAGAGACTGAAACAGCAGGTGGGAGAAAAGGTGCAACTTATCCAATTCACCTAAATAGGGTGCTAACTGTGAAGTCTTTTCATAAGAAGTAAGACAGTTTTTTCTTTGTGAACAAACTTCCATTCAGACTAGTTTTCATTCAAACAACTGAGGATTTTGGATGGCCCTGCTGATTATAAACTTGAATAAACTAGTTGGTAACAGTGATCCTATGTTTAGCAATCTACAACCTAGATGACCATATGCAAAGAATACAATAAAAACCTGACTAAAATCTAAAAGCAAGCTTATAAAACACATAAAATGTATCTGAACATTTATCTTTACCTATACAAAATCATTGCAGCCCAAGTAAAACTCAGGTAAATTACATGGTACCCTGACTACTATTCTATAATGCAGTAAACACATATAGGTATTTTTTTTATATTCTTTGTAAATCAGGTAAGGCCCACTAGGCAGAACTGCCTGTTTTCAGGACTGACCTAGAAGCACTGGGAGGTTAAGTAAATTGCTTGGAGTCGCACAGTATGCAAGTGGAGGTTGTGGGAATCAAACCCAAGTCTGCTGGATGTACCCAGTTCAATCACTGTTTGTTACTCTAACCACTAGGCTATACTGCCAGCCATAATAACACCCATATATAATGTTTTAATATATGATTTTAATTTTAACAATAGTGCACAGTACCTACAGTACAAATTATGAACATGAAGCACATTACAACATTTTACTAAAACTGAACTGTTTGCCACTCCATCTGCTTATTTTTCTTACACCCAAGTCGGTGAATAGTTGACAGAGCACTGTAAATAGCTTTTAATCAGGCTTCATTACTGTACATCCAGAAACAGATAAAATTTGTTTATTCTGGGTTTATTTAATATTGATTTTCTGTGGCTCACTAAAGAAAATCTAGCACTGTATAATGCAGATGTTTTAACATTTTGGAAAAGGCAACGCGTCTTATCCGTTTAGGATTTATGTTAGAAACAGAAATGTTTCTTCATATTTAAAACATATTCAAGTGTTAGTGTATTCGTTTAGTAGTTTATGCTGACTAATATATGCTGTAGAAAACAGTAAAGGATTTATTGTGAAGCACTCTGGATCTATAGTAGAACTCCTGCAATTTCCCAGCAAGTTTTGCAAAAAATCTCTGCAATTTCAGGTTTCTTTTCCTGCAATTTTCCAGTGGCCCTGCCCATGTGTGCTGATACTTGTATTGTTTTTTTGTATCATACAGTTGAATATAAATAGTAAAAGACTCTTAGGCACATGCTACATGAAAACTGTGGTTTTGCAGGAAGGAAAGCAGTCCTCAGGTGATGGAGATATTGATGGGAAGCATGGGTGGTTAAACTGAATGGCTGGTTACAACAAAGCAGTGCGGGTGATTTCCTTACTGACTCTATACACAGCAATGCAAAACTAATGTGAAGCACAGCAGCATTCATTTTAAGATGCTGAAATCTGGGTCAGCCCGTTGGTGCTGCGGTAGCTCTACTGCTTGCAGTGCCAGCAACCCAGGGTCGGAAGCAAACTCGGGTTGCTGGAAGTCTGGCCAGGGGAGCAGGATTGAGCACCCAGGGGACTGCTCTCCTCCTCTGGGGAGGGTGGGCTGCAGGTCCTGCTGCTTTACCACCACCTGTGTGACCATGGGTGGTGGTGCAATGGTGCTGCAGAGTGATCAGGAGGGGAGGATGCTAGCCAGTATCTGAAGCAGTGGCATGTCTCTATGTGACCTATCTCCTTGGATCTCCTCTAGTGCTGGTGCCCTCAGAGACAGAGACCAGAAAACCAGGAACAATCACCCCACATTGGCCACTGGCAAAAGGGACCCAGGTGCCCCAGACTTCATAACCAGGCTCCATGAGGGACCCACTGGGCTGCCCGACACACACTAAGGGAGTGTGGAGGGGGTGACCTGGGGTCCCCTCCCTTCCCACCTGGGGGGGGAACAACCTAGACAGGATAGAGGCAGGCCCACAGGAGCTCCTGAACATTACCTGGGGTGAAGCTAGGGGATACCCAGCCTAGGGATCACTGAAAAGTAGATACTGATGCTGTGAGAAGGCGGCATAGAAAGAGAAAATAAAAACAATTTAAAAAGATGCAGAAATCTTAGAGATTCTGTTCAGTGACATGCAATTTCCGTGAGGCACCGGTACAAGAATTCAAAATCCGCAAACCAAACAAGATTCCGTGATTGTTACCAGTGTTACCGGTAAAAATGGAAAACCAGTGTCCCTGATGAGAACTAATGAATCGAGAGGGAAATATGGGAGAACAGGGGTAGGAAGGAGCAGGGTATCCTGGAATAATAGCGCTAGCATATGGACAACCATCAAATGGATGACCCATATGAGGGCGCTATTATCATGAACGACCTCCTGGAATACTGACGACTGTGCCTGCGAGGGAGGGATGGGTGAGCAGCAGGGAAATATAACAAGGGGAAGAGGAGAGATAGGGAAGAGGGTTATTACCCTCTCGTGTGCCTGCTCCACTTAGGCAACTGTGTGGTGTGATGGGTAGGGAGGCTGGCTCCAATGGAGCAGATCCCGGGTTCGATGCTGGGGGCCAGAAAAATGTTGCCTGTTCCTGTGGCTGTGGAACTTAAATTTTTTTTTAACCAGGCTGTGCTCCCTCCCCAGCATGCACCCCACTGGAGTTGAGAATCAATAATTATGGGGGTGTATAGGGCAATGCCCCCTGCATACACACTTCTAGTACTGTGTGTGCCTGGTCGCATGCAAGTACGTATCACTGAATTGCTTTTTGGCGATAATGCACTTGCTGTAATAGCGATCGCCGTTCGGCAATCACTATTATCACATGGAAAAAGGGGCAGTTATGTTGGAGCTGACTTACAGCATGGTAGAAATGTAATGTTTTCAGGCTTTACAATTAATTTCCTAAAGGTTTTGATTAAAATCAAAACTAACCAGAACTTATCAGGACTTTGGCCTGGATTCTGATCCTGATAATAAGGGTCAGGACTTTTTCGTGTCTTTCCACCCATAGCGCTACCCCGTTTAAAAGTCCCAACATTGTCAGAGTTACCGCATACAGATTGCAAGGCTCACCGACCAACCGTCATTTGACTTTCAGCTGTTCCCCCATGAAGGGCCAGGCACATGGTGCCTCCATAAAACTATACCATTGCACCTCATGTCTGATGGTCAGGACAGCAGGAAAAGCAAAGTGAAAATTGGGCCCCTTATTTCTCAGATCATTCATGATGGGCCCAAAGGCTTTGAGCTTATGTTGAACCACTTTTGAAAAGTCTTGGAAAAAGTAATTCACTGTGCGAGGATATAAATGTTTTTAGAATGCTTGATGCCACTGTATGCTTGATGCAACATATATGTGTTTGGCTTTGCTCATTCTCATCTTTGTAGAGCTGTGATAGCTGTAAGGCCCAAAAGAAGAAATTAGAAATCCACATCCTCCAACTCACAGAGAATGTACCTGGAGGCACTCAGGAGAGGAAAAAAACCCTTTACCGGAGGAAACCTCTGAGGATCCATGGCCACCAGGTTGCCCTCCTTCTGGGCACACTAAGAGGAGATGGAAAGAAAACCTGACCATATCTCGAGTTCAGGATTAGAAATATAAGTTTCAAAACAAGACAAAGTCCATCTTCCTAGATGCTTGATAATGTAAGCTGGTATTTTCTTTCTTGAAGCTGATGTTGCAGCTCCTATGCGGAAAGATTGTCCTGAATATGCAGGGGGGTTATATCCGAGGCGCTGTAGTAAATTTCAAACTGAGTCAATAAATTCTTTGGTAGTTAGAGGTGGAACTGAATACCTGCCAGATATTGGTGGATGGTCATATGTGATAGCTTACGAGTCATATGGCAGTATGTAATAAAAGCAAGAATGGTAGTCAAGGATACTGGTATTGCGGAAGTGACTGACGAGGTGCAGAATAACAGATATTTCCTCCAAACTGTAGTATGGCCAATTGCATGCTAGCAGACAAGGCGGACCACATAATTGCATTGGCTGCTTTGAGATAACCAGTTATGGCATGATTAGGTCCTGGAACTGAGGAACAGGAGTAGCTACTGGGTCTGCAGAAGGTAGCAGGAATTGGAAGTCCTGGTGTGGGATGAACTTTGAGGACAGGTGCAGGAAGTATGGGCTCTGGAGCAGGAGCTGGAGGAGGAATAGGTAAAGGAAAAGCTAGAACATTCTGAGGCTGAGGTGGAACCGGAGACTGAGGAGGCAGAGGAGGGGGAGTTTGTCAGCTTTCAAGCACAGCAAGACAATTGGAAATGTCAACCACAGATGTAGTAAGCTGGGAAAGTATTTCCTTCAGTTTAGTAAAGGTGTCTGCATTAGGACTGGAAGGTAGAGCAGGTACAGCAGGGGAACCACTAATTAGTTCCTCAAGTAGTAAGTCATACAGCTCCTGCTTCTTAGCATGAGCGTTGAAAGTGACGCCGAGCTTTTTAATTCAGCCATCAAACGAGGGATAGTCCAATTCTTGAGTGAATGCTTTGATTTGAGAGTGCATTTCCTGGGAACAGGAGGAGCCATAGCAGGTCCTTCAGCTGGATCTGATGATGCCATGAATAGGCAGGAGCGTGGCCTAGAGTAGGCAAGACAATTGTGAAAGGTACCACACGTAGGTACTGGTACAAAGGGTGCCCCACATAGGTATGTTGTTGCAAAAGTAGGCGGAGCCTAGAAGTAGGATAACAATGGCAGACAAGTGCCACATGTACTGTAGGTACTGGTAGGAAGGGTGCCCCATGTAAGTACCTGTTACAAAGTAGGCAGAGCCTAGGGTGGAAAACAATGGCGGAGTAGAGTACCACATGTGGGTATTGCCTGTTGGAAGGGTGCTTGCGATACCATAACAGTTGAAGCAGCTAACAGGAACCCTACGTGGTGCCGCTTAGCTGAGCCAGATAAGAAAAAAAAAACAGCCAGGAGCCTCCCAACAGGGCCTGAAAGAGGTAGTGTAAAAGGAATTGAAATAAGGCTGATGACAGGTCTGGAAAGTCTGAATAGTATAGGTGAAGCTGGTCCATTAAATGTAAATGAAGAACACATCCAAAAGGTCCCCCGAAGTACACTACTCCTCAGAGAAACAGAGCACTTTGTGGCAATAATGCCTAGTGGAGACTCGCGTTAATAAGCAGCACAGCTGAGTAATACATAGGAACTGAATGTCCAGCTATAAAAGAACTCCAGGAACCAAAATGCTGGAGCGAGGTCCAAACTGCTGAAACTTGGCAGGGCCAGGCTGTGGAGGACGTAAGTGGGGGCAAAACCAGGTGGACTCAACACCCAGAAATGACAGAGCAGACAGCCAAATAGAGAGACCCCAAAAGGAAAGAACAGAGGAAACATCGGGAACAGGGAGGAAGGAAAGGGGGGGTGCTGGCGGCAGAACTGAGGAGAGAAAGTGGGGCAGGATGAGAGGCAGAGGTAAGTGGTGGAGCCGAGGAAACAAGCAGAGAAACACTAGGAGCAGAACAGAGCACAGAGCCAGGTAAGGAAGCAACGAGCAGCTGAAGCAAGGGCAGGAGAATGCAGAGTGAGCAGAAACCACATGACCAGCCCAGCACCAAGAACTGAGAACTAAACCCTGGTAGCTGGGCGTGTTGGTGTTTTGTAGAAGGGTATCCCCGCCCACTGAACTATAGGCGGGGTCCTTCAAATACATTGCCCCTCATACATGACTTGCCAAGCTTGTTGGTACACCTATAGAATCCTCTACTTATATTGGAAGTTATGTGATTTCAACATGATCTGCTGCTGCTGCTCTCTGAACTGCAATTTTGGTGCCAACACCCTGTATGCGCTTTCTAATTTGAGTCTCGTGCAGTCTGCTCCCAAATGCAAAATCTTGGGCAACCAGGTTTCTACGAATACCAGATGATTCTTTCTAACTTTCCCATCTGGCAGCCCCCAAAACCTCTGTTTATTGCAACTTTGACAATTTTTTTGCATATCTACATACTCTCACAATTCAGAGTTCCTTTTCCAGCAGTCAACACTCTTGTGTCAGTGTAGCTCAGTTGGTAGCACATCCGCCTCTAGACCAGAAGGTCATGGGTTCTCGTCCCTCACCAGGATTGAACTTGCACCTAAAATGCTGACATCTGAGTGCAGTGTTGGGGGTACTGTACTGCTGGGGTGTGCTGACCTTTGGATGAGATGTTAAACTAAGGTCCCTTCTACCCATCCTGGTGTTGTTCTGGTGGGTATTCAGGTGGAAGTAAAAGAACCCAGGGCACTCTTCGCAAAGAGTAGAGGACATTCCCAGTGTCTAGCCAACATTCCCCTTCCCAAAAACTGGTTCATGCAATTGTCCAGGCTGTGTGTGGGTGTTGATGTGCAATATGGCCGCCACTACTCATTCAGTCACTTCACTACCAGTCTACCATTGCTTGTAAAGCACTTTGGGACACACTGTGTATGAAAAGCGCTATATAAATGCTGATTTTTATTCATCTTCTTCTCCATCTCACTGTGTCTTCTTCCTTGTGTTGCTGATTGTAAAGTTAAGGTAGCCAGCTTAGCCACCACATCTTCCAAATTTGGAGACAAGGCCACCAGCACCCAACCTGAATTGCCTCAGTGCTGCCTGTACTTTGCTTTTCCCCCCAAGGGCAACAGTTACTGTTGGAATTTGGATTAGAACCTGGGTGTTCAGGTCCACAGAACCACTGGACTAAACACTACATATACATGTACTTACTACATACCCAGGAAAACACAGAACTACATACAAAGACATATACACACAGAACCACACGTGAAGCGTACACACACACAACACTACATACAGACAGAGTCAGATACATAGCACTACAGACACACATGTGCACAGAGAAAACTACATGTATAGTTGGATACATGAGCACTACCTATACAGACAAGCATGCACAAACAACCCTACATACGCAAAAGTACACACAGCACTACATACACAGATGCATGTGTAACCCCTCCCACCAAGCCCCCCCCATCTAGGGGCATAACTTCTTTCACAGGTGTTCCGGGGGCAAACAAAGGAGGGGTACCCTCAAGCGCTATTATCGAGATCAATGCACTTCACAACAAGGCAGGAAAAGGTTGTATCCTAACTTCTGGCATCTTCAGTACCCATGCACTCTCACCTTCAAGCACAGAATCTGGTTTTATTTTTGCCGAACTCCACGCTGCACATCTATGGTCTTTGGAGCCTCTCAGCCCCACCAAGGAAGGATGAAACTTTATCTGGAATGCAACTCATGACAAGTTAATTCAACTGAAAATAAAGGGGAAAATAAGAAGGATTTCATTTAATTAACTTCCCCCTCAGTTTAAATAAAGCACATCACTGTTATTTCCTCCCAACTAACTTCTTTATTTTGCTCCTGCACAGCAAATGTTCCTAGCAATGCAGGGGTCACACACTTCATTTTAAACAGATAAAGCAGCTCCATGGGGCTAATCAAAATTTTTACACATACTGGCTGGACGTTTTTAAGGCAGCAGAGATGATGAATCTTAAGGCAGTCACAAGGACAGATTCCCCCTACTCTTTCTCTTGGATGCTTTACCCAAGACCTCCTGAGCTTGGATCTTTGCAAATTCCTGGCTTCTCTAGATCTGGTAAGCCAAACCTTTTTTCTTCCACGGGTTACCCACTCTCTACTGGTACTGGTTATCCCCCCAAACTCCGGTGTGGGAAAGCAGGCTGCTTCCCCCACCTGGACCACTGGGAGCTGGCCCAAGCCACAGAGGGTTGCCAGGATTTTTTCCTATGACCCAGGCCCTATAACCTACTTCACGGCTGGCACTGTATTTGTGCTACTCCAGCACCTGCCACTTTCTCTCAGCTCAGCCTCTCTTTCCCTCAGCTACACTGGTGCATCAGCCCCAAAACCTGGCCCTGCTCCAAAACTCCAGACCCATACTACTGGCTGTCCTGCCTTCTCATTAATGGCCCAAACTGCTCCAGTTCCTGCTGTTTATCTTCCTTGGGGATCCCTGCCAGGCCCGCCTCTCCTTCATTCACCTCCTGGGCTTGCATTAAGATCCAGCATGATGGCTACCCTCCAAGGCCTACTACTATTATGGCCTGTGACCGGCCCTCAATGTACCAGCTCCCCAGGACCTGCTCCTCCAAAGCAGGTCCCATCTTTGGGTGAAGGGCCTCCAGGCTCCCTCTGCCCCCAGGCTGCCCTGCCACACCAGGTATGAGGGGAGCCACTGCCACCAGCTTCTCTCCTGAGGAGGCCCTGCCAATGCCCCCACAGCCCTGGTGACCCATGATACACCTTACAGGGGTCTCTAAGGGCCCCTACCTTTCCTGGCCTACACAGCCACACACTTTCCCTGCCCCCAAATGATGCAGGACCTGGCTAACCTCACTTCCCCCATGGAGCACCATTCCCCCAGCTCCTCATCGACCACGACCCTGAAAAAGCCATCCTGACTCTACTTGGGGGAGTCCCCACTGGCCCTCCTGGACCACCGAGCTCCCTTACTTACTCTGCTCCTCACTCTGTACTTCCAGCCACCCCCTACAGCCCCAGTCCTAATGCCCAGGCTGGAAAGGCCCTGATGCTTCCTGTCTGCTCCCTTATATACTCCCTAAAACCTATTCCCTGCTGCCATCTTGAGGCGTCCAGCAGCCAATATCCCCAAGAGCACTAACACATTCCCTAGCTCGGGAGGGGGGGTAAGAGGGGGAAGGGATACCTTAATGGGAATATAAGCTATTTTTTAGGGGCTTACATATGCACAGCACTACACACACACACACACACACACACACACACACACAAGCACACAACACTACATACATAGACATATGCACACAACATGACAGACACATGCACACAGCACTACAGTGCATAGACATAACACTATAGTGCATACACAGACACAGATACACAACACTGCATAGACACATGCACACAGAACTACAAATGTATACACGCACACCACTATAATGCATACACACACATACACAGCGCTACATACAGATGCATGAGAGCACAGCACTACATAAGTAGACACATCAACACATCACCACAGACCCATCCACAGCGCTACAGTATATAAACACACATCACTGCATACATATCCCCATGCACACAATGCACACAGATATACAATACATACACACACACACACACACACACACTCATTCAATACACACACACACACACACACACACACACACACACACACATTACAGATGCATATGCACACAGTAGTTCATACACAGACACATGCACACAGCCTACAGAACACACAGACTCACACAAAGCATTGCATATAGATGCACACATGCATGTACACAACAATACACAGGCACATACACACAGCACTACATACACATGCACAAAGCACAACAATACATACACAGACAAGCACACCACACTACATACAGATACAAGTGCACAGAGCAATACATACAAAGACACATGCACACCAGCACTACACTACATAAACACACACACAAACACACACACCACTACAAACAGATGCACATGCACACAGCAATACATACAGACACATCACAGTGGCACACTACATAGACAGACACACATATACTCACAGCACTGCATTCAGATGCACATGAACAAAAGCAGTACGGCACAGCAGACAACAGCTAACACGACATGACATGTGCACAGTGCAATTGTACATAGACACACAGGCAGCAAACATAGGGATGCATATGAACACATCACTACATACACAGACACATGCACACAGCACTACAGAAGATACACACACACACACACACACACACACACACACCGCACTACATATGGATGCACATGCACACACCACTACAGTACATACACAGAAACACACACAAAGCACTGCATACAGATGCACAAGCACATGCACACAGTACTACATACACAGACACATGCACACAGCAGTACATACACAGACACGTGCACAAAGCACTACAGTACAAACACACACACAAAGCACTACATACAGATGCACATGCATACAGCAATACATACACAGACACATGCACACAGTAAAACAGTACATCATGACACACCCACAGCACTACAAGATGCACATGCACAGAGCAATGCACGCAGACACATGCACACAGCACTACAGTACATATAGAGACACACACACACACACCACACTACATGGATGCACATCCACGCAACAATGCATACACAGACACATGCATGCATGCAGCACTACAGTACATACACACACCGCACTAAATATGGATGCAGTTGCACACATCAAAACATGCATGAACACATGCACAGCACTACAGTATAAACACTGACACACACACACCACACTACATATGGATGCACAAGCACACTGCAATACATACACAGATATGTACACAGAACTACAGTACATATACCAACACACACACACATCACTGCATACAGATGTACATGCACACAGCTAATTGACGAGACACACACAGCAGTACACTACATACACAGACACATAAAAACACACTGCACACAGATGCAGATGAACACAGCAATACACACACAGACACATGAACACAGTACATAAACAGACACACACACACCACACTGCATACAGATGTACATGCACACAACAATACAAGACACACACAGCTGTACACTACATAGACAGACACAGACACATAAGCACACACACACACCCGCACTGCATGCAGATGCACATCAACACATCATGACATACACAGACACATGCACACAGCACTACAGTACATACACAAAACACACACTTACTACATACAGTACAGATGCACATGCAGAGAGCAATACAAATGCAGCACATGCACACAGCACCACAGTACATACACAGATGAGCACATCGACACATACGGATGCACATGCACACAGCAATTCATACACAGACACATGCACACAGCACAACACTACATACACACATATATACACACACAGCACTGCATACAGATGCACATGAACAAAGCAGTACAGACACAGACACAGGAACACAGTTATACATACACTGACACATGCATACAGTGCAATTGTACACACACAGACACACAGACAGCACAACATAAAGATGCATATGAACACATCACTACATACACAGACACATGCACACAGCACTACAGTACATACACAAACACACACGCACACACACATACACACACCACACTACATATGGATGGACATGCACAAAGAAATAAATACACGGATACATGCACACAGCACCACAGTACATACACAGACACCCACACACAAAGCACTGCATACAGATGCACATGCACACAGCAGATCACGCACAGACACATAAACAGCAATACATGCACAGAAATATGCACACAGCACTACAGTACATTTACAGAAAAAGACAAAGCACTGCATATAGATGTACATGCACACAGCAATACATACACAGACACATGAACACAACACTACATACACAGACACACACACACTCACACTCACACATCACTACATGCAGATGCACATGCAAACAGCAATACATACAGACACATGCACACAGCAATACATACACAGACACATGCACACAGCACTACAGTACATACACACACACACACACACACACTGCACTGCATATGGATGCAGATGCACACAGCAATACATACACAAATACATGCACACAGCACTACAGTACATACACCGACGCACACACAACACTGCACACAGATGCACATACACAGAGCAATACCCAGAGACACAAACAGTGGTGCAATACATACACAGACAAAAAAAAACACACAACACTGCATATAGATGCAGATGAACACAGCAGTACACACAGAGATGCATAAACACAGCAATATGTATATATACTGACACATGCACAAGATGCAATTGTACATACAGAAAAACACAGAACTATATACAAATGCTCATGAACACACCACTACAAACACAGACACATACACACAGCATTACAGTACATATACTGACAATGCACTGCATACAGATGCACATGCACACAGCAATATACAGAGACACACACACAGCGGAACACTAGATACACAGACACACATAAACACACACAGCACAGTATACAGATGCAGATGAACACAGCAGTACACACAGACACATGAACAGAACAATACATATACTGACACGTGCAGACAGTGTTATTGTACATACACAGACACACATCACTACATACAGATGCACATGAACACATCACTACATACACAGACACATACACACAGCACTACAGTACATAAACAGACACACGCACCCCGCAGTGCATACAGATGTACATGCACACAGCAATACACAGAGACACACACAGCAGTATACTACATACACATACACACACACACATATACACAAACACACACATGCACACTACACTGCATACAGATGCACATGTACACATTACCACATACACAGACACATGTACACAGGACTATAGGACATATACAGACAAACAGACATACTGTGCTACATACAGATGCACAGGTACACAGCAATTCATACACAAACACATGTACACAGCACTACATACACAGACACATGCAAACAGCAATACATACACAGGCACATACACACAGCACTCCATACACAAGTTCACAGCACTACAGTACATGCACAGACACACACCACACTACATACAGATGCACATGCACACAGCAATACATGCACAGAGACATGCACACAACACTAGAGCAGATACACAGACAACCACACCACACTAGATATGGATGCACATGCACACAGCAATATATACACAGAGAAATGCACACAGCACTACAACACATACACATAAAGACGAAGTGCACTACATACGGATGCACATGCAAACAACAATTTATGCACAAGCACATGTACACATAAGCACTACAATACATACACAGACACACACTGCACTGCACATGGATACACATGCTCATAGTAATACATACGCAGACACATGCACACAGCATTACAGTACATACACAGATACACACAGCACTGCATACAGATGCACATCCACACAATACATCCACAGACACCTGCACTCAACACTACAGTACATATGCAGAGACACACACACACTGCACTACATACCAGTCCGATGCACATGAACACATCACTACATACACGGACACACACAGTGCACTACATACAGATGCACATGCACACAACAATACATACACAGACACATGCACAGAGCACTGCAGTACATACACAGACAAACACACACACCGTACTACATATGGATGCACATGCACACATCAGTTCATACACAGACATAAGCACACAGCACTACATGCACAGACACATGCAAACAGCAATACATGCAGACACATGCACACAGCAATACATACACAGACACATGCACACAGTACTACAGTACATACAGAGTCACACACAATGCATTACATTTGGATGTACATGCACTCAACCATATATACACAGACACACGTATACAGCACTACAGTACATACACACACATACTGCACTGCATATGGATGCAGATGCATATAGCAATACATACACAAACACATGCACACAGCACTACAGTACATACACCAACACACACACAACACTGCACACAGATGCACATACACAGAGCAATACCCAGAGACACACACAGCAGTGCACTACATACACAGACAAACAAAAACACACACACAACACTGCATATAGATGCAGATGAACACAGCAGTACACACAGAGATGCATAAACACAGCAATATGTATATATACTGACACATGCACAAGGTGCAATTGTACATACAGAAAAACCCAGAACTACACACAAATGCTCATGAACACACCACTACAAACACAGACACATACACACAGCATTACAGTACATACACTGACAATGCACTGCATACAGATGCACATGCACACAGCAATATACAGAGACACACAAAGCAGAACACTAGATACACAGACGCACATAAACACACACAGCACAGTATACAGATGCAGATGAACACAGCAGTACACACAGACACATGCATAGAAAAATACATATACTGACATGTGCAGACAGTGTTATTATACATACACAGACACACATCACTACATACAGATGCACATGAACACATCACTACATACACAGACACATACACACAGCACTACAGTACATAAACAGACACACGCACCCCGCAGTGCATACAGATGTACATGCACACAGCAATACACAGAGACACACACAGCAGTATACTACTACACATGCACACACACACACAAACACACACACGCACACTACACTGCATACAGCTGCACATGTACACATTACTACATACACAGACACATGTACACAGGACTATAGTACATATACAGACAAACAGACACACTGCGCTACATACAGATGCACAGGCATACAGCAATTCATACACAAACACATGTAACAGCACTACATAAACAGACACATGCAAACAGCAATACATACACAGGCACATGACACAGCACTCACACACAAGTTCACAGCACTACAGTACATACACAGACACACACCACACTACATACAGATGCACATGCACAGCAATACATACACAGAGACATGCACACAACACTAGAGCAGATACACAGACAACCACACACACTAGATATGGATGCACATGCACACAGCAATATATACACAGAAATGCACACAGCACATCACATACACATAAAGACCAAATGTACACACATACGGATGCATATGCAAACAACAATTTATACACAAGCACATGCACATAGCACTACAGTACATACACAGACACACACACTGCACTGCACATGGATACACATGCTCATAGTAATACATACGCAGACACATGCACACAGCATTACAGTACATACACAGATACACACAGCACTGCATACAGATGCACATCCACACAATACATCCACAGACACCTGCACTCAACACTACAGTACATATGCAGAGACACACACACACTGCACTACATACCAGTCCGATGCACATGAACACATCACTACATACACAGACATACACAGTGCACTACATATGGATGCACATGCACACAACAATACATACACAGACACATGTATAGAGCACTGCAGTACATACACAGACAGACACACACAGCCCACTACATATGGATGCACATGCACATAGCAGTTCATACACAGACATAAGCATGCAGCACTATATGCACAGACACATGCAAACAGCAATACATACACAGGCACATGCACACAACACTACAGTACATACACAGATACACACACACACACATATACACACAAACATCACAATACATACAGATGCATATGCACACAGCACTATGCTACATACACAAACACATCCACCGCATTACAAATGGATGCACATGAAAACAGCAGTTCATACAGACACATGCACACAGCACTACAGTACATACACACACAAGCACACATACACACACACACACACCACACTACACCTGCATGCACATGCACATAGCAATACATACACAGACACATGCATACAGCACTACAGTACATACACACACACACCACTACATACAGATGCACATGAACACAGCAATACATACACAGACACATGCACACAGCACTACAGTACATACAAGACACATACAAAGCACTGCATACAGATGCACATACATACAACAGATCATACACAGACATACAAGCAATACATATAAAGACACATGCACACAGTATACAATATATATACAGACACATACAAAACACTGCGTACAGATGCACAAGCACACAGGAATACATACACAGACACATGAACACAACATTACATACATAGGCACACACAGCACTACATATAGATGCACATGCAAACAGCAATACACACAGACACATACACACAGCAATACACAGAGAGACACACACAGCAGTACACTACATGCATGGACACAAACACACCCACACACGCATGCACACACACACCACATCACATACAGATACACATGTACACATTACCACATGCACAGACATATGTACACGGGACTACAGTACATACAGAAAGAAACAGACACACCGTGCTTCATACGGATGCACAGACACACAATTCATACACAAACAAATGTACACAGCACTACATACACAGACACATACAAACAATACATACAGGACATACACAGCACTCCATACACTAAGCACACAGCACTACAGTACACCAGACACACACTGTGCTACATATGGATGCACATGCACACAGCAATACATATACAGACACCCGCACACAGCACTACAGTGCATACACAGACAAGCACACTACACTATATACGGATGCACATGCACACAGCAATTCATACACAGACACATGCACACAGCACACTACCTACACAGACACAAACATTGCACCTCATAAAGGTGCACATGCACACAGCAATACATACACAGACACACACACACTGCATTACACATGGATACACATGGACACAGCAATACATACACAGACAAATGCACACAGCATTACAGTACATACACAGACAGACACACAGCACTGCATACAGATGCACATGCACACAGCAATACATACACGACACACTGCACTCAGCAATCTAGTACATATGCAGAACACACACTGCACTACATACCAGTCTGATGCACATGAACACATACAGACACATAAAACATCACTATAAACACATGCAAACAGTAATGCATACAGAGACACATACACATAGCACCTACACATGTACACAACACTACGGTACATACACAGACACATACCATACTACATACAGATACACATGCACATGCACGCAACAATACATACAGGCACAAGCACACAGTACTACAGTACATACACAGACAAATGCACACACAACACTACATATGGATGCACATGCACACAGCAGTTCATACACAGACACATGCACACAGCACTACATGCACAGACACATGCAAACAGCAGTACATACACAGGCACATGCACACAGCACTACAGAACACACACAGACACACACACACACACACACACCGCAATACATATGGATGCACATGCACACAGCACTATGCTACATACACATACACATTTACCACATTACATATGGATGCACATGCAAACAGCAGTTCATACACAGACACATGCACACAGCATTACAGTACATACACACATACACAAACACCAGACTACACATGTATGCACAAGCACACAGCAATTCATACACAGACACATGCATACAGCACTACAGTACATACACACACACACACAGACACATGCACATAGCACTATGGTACATACACAGACACATACAGTACACAAAGCACTACATACAGATGCACATGCACACAGCAGATCATACACAGACACATACACAGCAATACACAAAGACATGCATGCAGCACTACAGTACATATATAGACACATACACATACATCACGAAGCACTGCATACAGATGCATGCACAGCGTACTACGCACAGATGCACATCGCCTTATACTGCATGTGGTGTGATGTGTCATCTCAACCTAACGTAGTGCGCAATGATGTCTGTATGTAACAATGTGTGTGTGTGTCTGTGTGTGCTATTTGCATGTGCATCTACCACCATACAGATTCACATGAACACAATACATACACAGACACAGACACACACCACACTACACATGGATGCACATGCACACAGCAATACATACACAGGCACAAGCACACAACACTACAGTACATACACAGACAAACACACACACTGTACTACATACAGATGCACATGAACACAGTAGTACAAACATACACATGCACACAGCATTACATACACATGGAAAAAACAATACGTACACTGAAAAATGCACACAGCACTACATTACATACACAGACACACACAGAGACACACACAACACTACATATGGATACTCATGCACACAGCAAAACATACACAGCACTAGAGTACATATGCACACACACAGCGCACTACATGCAGATGCACATTCATGCAGCGATATATATATATATATATACACACACACACAGTAGTACACTACATACACAGACACACGCACACACACACAAACACACACTGCACAAGAATGCACTTGTACACAGCAGTACATACACAGACAGACTCACCGCTCTACATATGGATGCACATGAGCACAGCAATACATACACAGACACATTCACACAGTACTATCATACATACACAGACACACACACATCACTGCATACAGATGCACATGCACGTGCACACAGCAATCCATACACAGACACATGCACACAGCACTACTGTACATACACAGACACACACACAGCACTGCATACAGATGCAGATGCACACAGCCATACGTACACAGACACATGCACACAACACTTAACAAGATACACAGACACACACACAGCACTACATACAGATGCAAATGCACACAGCAATACACACAGACACATGCACACTGCAGTACATTACGTATACAGACAAAGAAACACAGAACTGCATATGGATGCACATAAACACTGCAATACATACACACACACATGCACACAGCACTGCAGTACATATACACAGACACACACAGCACTGCATATGTATGCACATGCACACAGAAATGCATACACAGACACGTGCACCAAGCAATACACTATATACACAGTCACACACATGATGCACTACATACAGATGCACAACCACACTACAATACATAGACACATGCACATAGCACTACCGAGCATACATAGACACAAAGCACTGCCTACAGATGCACATGAACACACCAATACACACAGACATATGCACACAGCACTACACTATATACACTGACACACACAGCACTGCATAGAGATGCACATGCATACAGCACTACTGTGCATACCCAGACACACACACAGCATGGCATATAGATGCAGAAGCACACAGTAATACATACACAGACACATGCACACAGCACTATACTACATAAATTCACACACACACACACACACCACACTACATACAGATGGACATGCACACAGTAATACACAGACACATGCACACAGCAGTACACTACATACACAGACACAAAGCACTGCATATGGATGCACATGCACACAGCAATACATACGCAGATACATTCACACAGCACCATCATACATACACAGACACACACACACAGCACTGCATACAGATGAACATGCACATGCACACAGCACTATTGTACATACACAGACACACACACACACAGAGCACTGCATACAGATGCAGATGCACAAAGCAATCCATACACAGACACATGCACACAGCACTACTGTACATATACAGACACACACAGCACTGCATACAGATGCACATGGACACAACAATCCATACACAGACACATGCACACAGCACTACTGTATATACACAGACACACACAGCACTGCATACAGATGCACATGCACACAGCAATCCATACACAGACACATGCACACAGCACTACTGTACATACACAGACACACACACAGCACTGCATACAGATGCGGATGCATACAGCAATACATACACAGAAACATGCACACAGCACTTAACAAGATACACAGACACACACACACACACACACGCACTACATACAGATGCAAATGCACACAGCAATACACACAGACACATGCACACAGCAGTACATTACATACACAGACAAAGAAACACAGCATTGCATATGGATGCACATAAACACTGCAATACATAGACACACACATGCACACTTCACTACAGTACATATACACAGAGACACACAACACTGCATACATACTGCATGCACATGCACACAGAAATACATACGCAGACACATGTACCCAGCGATACACTATATATGCAGTCACACACACAATGCACCACATACAGATGCACAACCACACAGCAATACATAAATAGACATATGCACGTAGCACTACCGAACATACATAGATACACACACAGCACTGCCTACAGATGCACATGAACACATCAATACACACAGACATATGCACACAGCAGCACTACACTATATACACTGACACACACAGCACTGCATAGAGAGACACATACATGCAGCAATCCATATGCAGGTACATGCACATGCATATAGCACTATTGTGCATACACAGAGACACACAGCACTGCATACAGATGCAGAAACACAGAGCAATACACACACAGATGCATGCACACAGCACTATACTACATACACTGACACACACACACACCACACTTCATACAGATGGACATGCACACAGCAATAAACACAGACACATGCACACAGCGGTACACTACATACACAGACACAAAGCACTGTATATGGATGCACATGCACACAGCAATACATACACAGACGCATGCACACAGCACTACAGTACATACACAGACACACACACAGCACTGCATACAGATGCACATGCACACAGCGATACATACACAGACACATACACAGCAATACACACACAGACATGCATGCAGCACTACAGTACATATACAGACACATACACATACGGAGCACTACATACAGATGCACATGCACACAGCAATTCTGCATACAGATGCACATGAACACATATGTAATGTGATGCGTGAATGAGGAGAAATGGTGTTGTGTGTGTGGTGTCTGTGATATTGTTGTGGTATAGAATTAGTGTATTGCTGCTTGCATATGCATCTACACACCACTACATACAGATTTACATGAACACAGCAATACATACACAGACACAGACACACACCACACTACACATGGATGCACATGCACACAGCAGTACATACACAGGCACAAGCACAACACTACAGTACATACACAGACAAACACACATACTGTACTACATACAGATGCACATGAACACAGTAGTACAAACATACACATGCACACATCATTACATACCCATGGAAAAAACAATACGTATACTGACAAATGCACACAGCACTACATACATACACAGACACACACCACACTACATATGGATACCTATGCACACAGCAAAACATACACAGCACTAGAGTACATATGCACACACACAGCACACTACATGCAGATGCACATGATGCAGTGATATATATATATATATATATACACACACACACAGTAGTACACTATACAAAGCACTGCATATGGATGCACATGCACACAGCAATACATACACAGACGCATGCACACAGCACTACAGTATATACACAGACACACACACGGCACTGCATACAGATGTATATGCACACAACAATACATACACAGACACCCGCACACAGCACTACAGTAGATATGTAGACACACAAACATCGCACTACATACAGATGCACATGAACACATCACTACATACAAAGACATATGCACACAGCACTACAGTACACATGCAGACACACACCGCACGACAAACAGATGCACATGCACACAGCAATACATACACAGACACATGCACACAGTATTACAGTACTTACACAGACACACACCGCACTACTTATGGGTGCACATGCACACAGCAAAGCATACGCAGATTAATGCACGAGCACTACAGTACTTACTCAGACAAACATACATACCACACTGTATACAGATGCACATGAACACAGCAGTACTTACACAGACACATGCAGAAAGCACTACAGCACATACACAGACAAGCACACCACACTACATACAGATGCACATGTGCACAGCAATACGTATACAGACACATACACGCAGTACTACATACACATGCACACAGCACTACAGTACTTACACAGACACACACACTGCACTACTTATGGATGCACATGTGTGCAGCAAAACATACACAGATTCATGCACAAGCACTACAGTACTTACTCAGACACACACACACATACCACACTGCATACAGATGCACGTGCACACAGCAATTTATACACACAGACACATGCACACAGGACTACCTATCATACACTGACACACACAAACAGCACAACTGTACATACACATGCATACACACCACATTACATACGGATCCACATACACACAGAAATACTTACACAGACACATGCACACAGCACTGCAGTACATACACAGACACACACACAAACAAACCACTGAATACAGATGCACATGTACCATGAAATACATGTACAGACACATGCACACTGCACTACAGTACGTACACAGACAAACACACACACACCACACAACATACGGATGCACTTGCATACAGCAATACATACACAGACACATGCACACAGCACTACAGTACATATAGAGACACACACTGCACTACATATGGATGATTATGCACATTATACATACACACACATATGCATACAGCACTACAGTACATACACAGACACACACACCACAGTATATATGGATGCACATGCACACAGCAATGCATACACAGACACATACTCTCAGCACTACAGTACATACACAGACATGCACACACCGCACTACATATGGATGCACTTGCACACAGCAATACATACACAGAAATATGCACACTGCACTACAGTACATACACCGACAGACACACACACACACACAGCACTGCATACTGGTGCACATGCACACAGCAATCCACAGAGACACACACAGCAGTATACTACTTACACAGACACGGTATCCCATGACTTTGGTGACCGTGATTGGGCACCTACTGAAAGGGTGACTTAATCATGGCACCTGTCATTGGGGGGACTGGGGAAGGTGGGTGACTGGATGGGGGGTGGGTGAAATAGTGACATCCTGTCACTACATCCCCTCGCGTGTGAGGGGAGCATGCCGAGCATGGGGTGGGAAGGGATGGAAGGGTTGAAGTAGGTGGCACTGTGGTGAGCTGCTGAGCTGCTTCCACAGCATGGTGGGTGGATTCAGGGCTGGGGTGGGAATGGTGCCGGTTCGGTCTGGGCGATGTACACCTTGTTGTGCCCGTCCCAATTTTTTTTCTGTGTTTGCACCCCAATATACACCCCTGGAATTGAGAATCCTTAGTAGGAAGGTGTGGGGCACTGTCCCCTTTATAAAATGGAAAATTCCAACTTCCGGCACCATTTTGCTGTGCATCGCCAAAATATTTTTGGGTGATGAACGTCGCCATAACAGTGATCGCTGTCGGCGATCACTGTTATCACATAAATCGCACAGACACACATAAACACATATACAGCACTGCATACAGATGCAGATGAACACAGCAATATATATATATACACATGCACACAGTGCTATTGTACAGATACAGAAACACAGCACTACATACAGATGCAGATGAACACATCACTACATACACAAACACATGCACACAGCACTACAGTACATACACAGACATCACACTGCAAACAGAAGTACATGGACACAGCAATACACAGAGACACACAGCAGAACACTACATTCACAGGCACACATAAACATAGACACAGCACAGCATACAGATGCAGATAAACACTACAGAACACACACACAGACACATGAACACAACAATACTTATACTGACTCATGCACACAGTGCTATTGTACATACACAGACACATAGCACTACATACAGATGAACATGGACACATCAGTACATACACAGACACATACACACAGCACTACAGTACATAAACAGACAAACACATTGCACTGCACACACATGCACATGCTTACAGAAAACAGAGACACACACAGTGGTACACTAGATACACAGATACACACACAGACACACACACACACACACTACTGCATACAGATGCACATGAACACATCACTACATAAACAGACACATGCACACAGCACTACGGTACATTCACAAACACACACACACCACACTACATACAGATGCACATGCACAAAACAGTTCATACACAGACACATGCACACAGCACTACATACACAGACACATGCAAACAGCAATACATACACAGACACATGCACACAGCAGTACAGTGCATACACAGACACACACACCACACTACATATGGATGCACATGCACACAGCAATACATACACTGACACATTCACACAGCACCACAATACATACAGACACACACATCACACTACATACAGATGCACATACACAAAGCACTACAGTACATACAGAGACACTCCCACCACACTACATATAGATGCACGTGCAAACAGCAATTCATACACAGGCACATGCATATGCACACAATCCTACAGTACATACACAGACAGGCACACCGCACTACACATGGATGCACACAGCAATACATACACAGACACATGCAAAAAGCAATACGAACACAGACACATGCACACAGCACAACAGTACGTACACAGACACACACATCACACTACATGCAGATGTTCATGCACACAGCATGACATACACAGACAGATGCACACAGCACTACAGTACATACACACACACACACTGTACTACATTGAATGCACATAAATGCAGCAATACACACCGACACACACACAGTGGTACACTACACACACACACACCAGACTGCTTTTGGATGCACATGCACAAAGCAGTTCATACACAGAGACATGCACATAGCACTACATATACAGACACAAGCAAATAGCAATACATACACAGACACATGCACACAGTACAACCCCTACATAAACATACATCGCAGACATACGATGCACATGCACACAGCAACACATACACATGGACAAAGCACTACAGTGCATACACAGACACACACACTGTACTACATACAGATACACATGCACACAGTGCAAAACAGCAGACACATGAACAGAGCACTACAGTACATACATGTGCACACACACACACACACACACATACTACATACAGATGCACATGCATGCAGCGATACACACAGACACATACACACACAGTGGTGACTACATACACAGAAACACACACACTTCACTGCATACCGATGTACATGCACACAGCAATACATACACAGACACATGCACACAGCACTTCACTACATACACAGATCCACACACACACACACACACACACACACACACACACACACACACACACACACACAGCACTACATACAGATGCTCATGCACACAGCATTATACACGGACACATGCACACAGCGATATACTACATAAACAGACACACTCACTGCACTTCAGACAGATGCACATGCAAACAGCAGTTCATACCCAGGCACATGCACACAGCACTACAGTACAGACACACACACACTACACTACATATGAATGCACATGTACACAGCAATACATACACAGACACTTGCACACAGCAGTACATAGACACATGCAAAAAGTAATACATACACAGACAAATGCACAAAGCAGTACAGTACATACACAGATACACACACCGCACTACATATGAATGCACATGCACACAGCAAACAGACACAGGCACATGCACACAGGACTACAGTCACACACACACACACACACACACACACCACTACATACAGATGCACATGCATGCAGTGATACACACAGACACACACACAGTGGTACACTACATACACAGAAACACACATACTTCATTGCATACCGATGCACAAGCACACAGCAATATACACAGGCACACACACACACACTACATGTGGATGCATGCACACAACAATACATACAGACACATGTACAGAGTACTACTAACATACATACATAGACACACACACACACACACAGCACTACATACAGATGGACATGCACACAGCACTTCACTACATACCCAGACCCACACACACAGCACTGTATACAGGTGCACATGCACACACATGCACATGCAAACAGCATTATTGTACATACACAGACACAGCACTGCATACAGATGCACATGCACACAGCACTTCACTACATACCCAGACCCACACACACAGCACTGCATACAGGTGCACATGCACACAATACACACAGACATGTGGACACAGGAGTACACTACATACACAGAAAAAGAAACCCCCACACTGCATATGGATGCACATGCACACAGCAATACAAACACAGACACATGCACACAGCACTACAGTATATACACAGACACACACACACACAGCACCCCATACTGATGCATGTGCACACAGCAATACATACAGAGACACATGCAAACAGCACTACACTACAAACACAGACACAGACACACACCGCACTACATACAAATGCACATGCACACCGCAATACATACACAGACACATGCACACAACACTACCATACATACACAGATACACACACAGCACTGCATTGAGATTCACATGCACACACCAATACACATACACATGCACACAGCACTACTCAACATAAACACACACATACACACACACACACTCCTACATACACATGCACATGCACACATTAATACACACAAACACATGTACACAGTGGTTCTCTACATACACAGACACAAAGCACTGCATACGGATGCACATGCACACAGCAATGCATACACAGACAGATGCACAAAGCACTACCATACATAAATAGACACCCACATAGCACTGCATACAGATGCACATGCACACACCAACACATACACAGACACCCGCACACAGCACTACAGTACATACGCAGACACACACACTGCACTACATATAGATGCACATGCACACAGAAATACATACACAGACACATGCACACAGCACTACAGTACATACACAGACAAGCACACCATGCTGCATACAGATGCATGTGCACTCAGCAATACAGACACAGACACTTGCACACAACACTACCTACACAGACACACAGAAACTGCACTATATAAGGATGCACATGCACAGCAGTTCTGACACAGACACATACACACAGTACTACTGTACATATGCAGAGAGACACACCACACTACATATGGAAACACATGCACACAGAAATACATACAGAGAAACATTCACACCACACTACAGTACATACTCACAGACACACCACACTACATATGGATGCATATTCATTCAGCAACTCGTACTGACATATGCACACAGTACATACACATACACATGCACACAGCACCACAGTACATACACGGACACACACACCACAGTACACACGGATGCACATGTACACAGCAATTCATACACAGACACATGCAAACAGCACTACATATGGATGGACATTCACACAACAATACATACAAAGACACATGCACACAGAAGTACATATACAGACACATGCACACAGCACTATATACGGATGCACACAACAGTACAAACACAGACACATGAATACATCAATACATACCCAGGCAAATGCTCATAGCACTACACTACATATACAAACACACACACAACACTACATACAGATGCACATGCATACAGCAGTACACACAGACACACACACAGTGCTACACTACATATACAGACACACACACAACTACATAGAGATGCACGTGAACACAGCAGTAGACACACATACACATAAGCACAGCAATACATGCACTGACACATGCACACAGTACTATTGTTCATACACAGACAGTACTACATACAGATACATATGCACATATCACTACATGCACAGACACTCACAGCACTACAGACACACACACACAACACTTTGTATGGATGCTCATGAACATAGCACAACATACACAGACACACGCACACAGCAATGCATACAGATGCACATAGCACTATATAGAGATAGATGCACACAGCACTACATACACATGCACACAGTACTACATATGCAAACACATGCACACAGCAATGCAGATTGATGCATACAGCCTACATATGCAGATACACACACACACACACACGCACACACACCTCTACATACACAAGCACATGCACACAGAACTACATACACAAACACCTGAATGCAGCAATGCATATGAATGCACACAGCACTGCATATGCAGATACATGCACTCAGCACTACATATACACTCACACAATAATTCATTTTGATGCACATGGCACTATGCAGATACACATACACATACGCAGCACTACATATGCAAATACACACACACAGCACTACAAATGTAGAAACATTCACACAACACTACATAGGCAGATACACACACAGCAATACATATGCAGATACATGCACTCAGCACTACATATGCATATTCACACACAGCACTATATGTAGGTGCATACACAGCACTGCATATGCAGATACACACACACACACACACACACACACAGCATTACATAAGTAGATGCATGCACACAGTGCTACATATGCAGATACATGCACACAACATTATATACACACAAACACAGCACAACATACACAAACACTTGCACACAGAACGACATACATAGACACATGAAAACAGCAATACATATGGATGTGCACAGCACTACACATGCAGCTGCATGCACACAGTGCTACATACAGTATGTAGATACATGCACACAGCACTACAGAGACATACACAACACTACATATGGATGCACATGAACACAACATTACATAAGCAGACACATGCATGCAGCAATGCATATAGATGCAAACAGCACTGCATATGCAGATGGATCTGGAAAGATAAGGATGAGATGGGAATTGGCTGTGTTTTATATTTTGTACTTCCCACTGATTAGCCAATCATATTTGGATAGACAATGATGCCTTGGGAAAATGTGGCCATCACACAGAGTTTATAAACAGAGACAGTCTAAATACATGGAGAGCCAATGAAGAAACAACTTAGGCTCAGATTAGCATTTTGGCTTTAAAATCCTGCCAAATGAAAAGGGTAAACTAAGAAATACTCTCTGTAACATGTTTATGCATTTACTATAAACTCCTCTGGCAGGTTAAAATTCTTAAGGCTCACAGAAGATCTTATAAGAGCGCCTATGCACAAATTGATGTAGTACTACAAACTCCAGATATGGCAAAGATGGCTCTCCAGAAAGCTACACTTCTTGATGACTTAGGCATATACATAGTAGAGAGTGAAATTCTTAAAGATAATGGTCTCCAAGCAATAGAAGCAAATATATTGGTCAATAAGACACCTACTAAAACATTGTCCATTTTTGGTTTAGCCAGGACACCTGATGAATTAGATCATAAACTTAAACTTATATTAAAAGATCTGTTTGAACATATAGTAAATATCACGATGTTGACAGCAGAAATATTTGCTCCAAGGAGTGCTGGACCTGATGCTGAGAGTGATCAAATAATAATAGATATTACCTCAGGGGAGGTCTACAATAAGTTGTTAGCCTACTCAGAGACTCTTGATAGGATGGGCATCCACATTGTAGAATGGGAGAATCAGAGCAACATCAGATCTTCTAAGCAGATATATTCTATTGCATAGAACAACCAATGCAAACCAGAATAAGAATGACCAATTAACTATGGACAATTGCCATTCCAAATATGTTTCAACTAGTAATAGGTTCCAAGCATTGGCCAATCATGATTCCTGACATGAGTTAGCATCAGTAGAAGAGAAGAGTAGTCATATGGCTGACTCTGATTGGGCATTGCTCTCCTGGAACATTATGGACTGGCTACTAAATTTGTGGATCTAGACTGGAAAAGTTTTATACAAAAATATCATATAGTTTGTTTCCAGGAAACCTGGCATACAGAAAGTCAGAATGTCTCATTAAATGGATATATATGCCACCAGGTTCCAGGTAATAAACTGACAAACCCTGGTAGAGTATTGGGTGGGCTAGTGACCTGGGTCAAGATAGCCAAAAATCTTGTTGTACAGCCTATTACTAATACCTCATTTGCCCAGGCTTTTCTGTTAAGGACATACACCATTGCTTGCTGTCTAGTAAATGTCTATATACCACCTACTAGATCTAAATATTTTTGACTAAATTATGGGAGAAATTAGACTCCCTAATACTCCTTAGATGGGCAACTACGAGCTATGAGAATATTCTCCTTTGTGGGGATTTTATTGCACGCCTGGATAATTTTTACGGTTATGCCAATAGTGACATATATAGCTGGTTATTTAACAATGTTTCTAAATTTAAGAGAACATCACAAGATGCTAAACTAAATGACTCTGGGAAAAAGCTCATAGAAATACTTACTACATATAATTTGGCTCAGAGTAACGGAAGGATTGAGGGTGATCTAAAAGGTAATTTCTCCTATAGTAATGCAACTGGCGCATCAACCCTCGATTTCCTGTGTTGGAGCGACTCTATGGAAACTTGGTCCACAATATTAATAACAATAAGAGGTGAAAGTGACTATTTTCCAGTATTACTGAAATTGGGACCTAAACCTGCAGAAACCCCAAACAATCTAAAGCATTTTGAAATTAGAAACCAGGCAAAAATAAGGTGGAACACTGGTAATATTGATATTGTTCTTACAATTGTGAAATAATCTGTAAGTGAATTGGAAGCTATTCCTGCAAATTATTTAACCTTCAATATTATATCCAGAGTGACAATGAAATGTGTAGATATGATCAGAGAAGCTTTGGTCACAAACTCAAATAAAAACTCTAATTATAGTAATATTAATGCCTGGTTTGACGAGGAATGTTCCAAACGAAAGAACGCTCTCACAAAATTCATTAAAAATACAAAACTGCTGGGAACAAAGAGTGCATACATAGAACCATATAAGGCCAGGAATACTTATAAAGATTTTCTGAAAAGCAAGCACAGGGCCTTTCAACTAAAACAATGGAACTGTATGCTCTCAGTAATACAAAAGAACGATCGACAATCGTGCTGGCTTCTTACGACAATGTGTACAAATAACAGTAAATATCAAATCGAGTCCCACATCTCCTTAGAACAATGGACTACCCATTATAAAAGTCTTTTTTACCCTGCTATTTCTACAGACCTCAGCACTTGGGAAAAGAAATAGCTAGAACCATTTAGGCCTGTTTCATACCAGAAATCTATTTTGCAATAGTTAGTTTGGAAAAGAAAAGGCCCTGTGCCCTGACCAAGTACCTGCAGAAGTCTATCTTGCTGCCCCTCTCTGTGGGTAAGCTGCTGGCCCTTTATAGCTGTGGCCCCTTATAGCTGGCCCTTTTATCATTTATCCATTTTAAATGCAATGTACCAACATCTTGGAAAGGTGCAACCATTGTTTTCGATTTTTAAAAGGGACAAAACTGATCCCAAGATGTATAGACCCATATCTCTGCTGGTTATTAATGGTAAAATGTTTTCTAAAATAATCCTTGGCAGACTTTTGGAACAGTTAGCTATATATGGAATGTTTCAGAGTTTCAAGCAGGTTTCAGCGTGGGGTACAACACCTCAGATAATTGCTACATTCTTTTGCATTTGATAGAAAAATATATAACTCTGAGGAGACAAAAGCTTCACGTGGCATCTACTGACTTTAGTACTGCCTTTGATAATATCTCAGGAAATAGCTTGTGGCAGATCATGCTACAGAAAGGCATACAACCAAAACTAATAAGCATTATAAAAGATCTCTATTCGGAGACCTGGACACAGATTAGGGTAGGAACCCAGGATCAGCTCTCCTCAAAAATAATGACAAATAAAGGAGTCAGACAGGGCTATGTTTTGGCTCCAGTTTTATTTTGTGTGTATATATATATATATATATATATATATATATATATATATACACAGTATATACACACACACATACATAGATCAATTATTGATACAGCTTCTGCATTCCTGTTCTGACTCTCCACTTATTGGCTTTAGATTGTGCCCAGTCTTGGCATATTTATTTTATTTATTTAATTCATATATCGGATTTACAAACCTTTGAGTCAAAGACTCATTTACAAAGGCACCTCATCGCAGGCATATGCTGATGATCTGGCTTTAATTGCCGTTTCTGAATCGGAGTTTCAAAAGATGCTAAATATTTTATATGATCATGCATGTTCTTACAATTTACAAATAAATCTGAGTAAAAGTCAGGTTATTATTTTTGGTTCTAAAAATGTTTTCAGACTTTGGCAGGTTGGTAAGGATAAAATGAAGACAGTTACAACACGTGTCTACCTTGGTTTAACTTTCTCAAATAATGGTCTCTGGGTACAGCACATGAAAAAAGAAGTGATAAAACTCAAACAAACTGCAGGGGCACTTTTGAAGTTTAATAATAAGTATGGGGGTAATTCACCAATACCGCTTTTAAAGGCAGTTCAAGCAAAATATATCATGTAGACACTTTATCTAAGTGAAATCTGGGAAAGAGGTAAAACTGCCTCATTAGAGGTAGCATTAAATAAACTATTCTGCTCAGTTCTTGGCTTGGGGTGCTTGATCCCTTGACCCATTAGTTAGAACTGAGCTTGGCTTCTCGAAACTGGAGGCATACTCAATGGCCAGATTTATTGGCTATTGGATTAATATTGATAGAATGGGCTCACAAAGAAAAAAAATAAATGGATTACTATAGGTTGAAGGCATTCAAATTGGCTTAAACATCTTAATACTGTTTTATATAAATATGAGCTTCAGTATTTAAAAGGGTATGTCGATAGAGGCATTACTGTTAGCCTGAAATATAAATCATATTGTACTAGGAAAATTATAAATTATTGTAATGAAAAAGACTGTGAATCAATAGCAAAGCTTAAGATTGCACCTTGGATTATCCAAAACAATATTATGCATGCATGTAGATATTACTTAGATGTATTAACAGACATTGATCTATGGAAATGATATACTAAATATCGAATGGATCACACAGCAGCTACATGTAGTTGCACAGATCAAGAACAGGAGGATATAGCACATGTAATATTTTCATGTCATTGGTATGCTAAACCCTGGACACACTGGATGGTCCTGTTATGGTCAGAAATAGGGTCTAGGGAATAGGAAATACTGTTAAACATTATGCTTACTTTAGAAGATGAACATATTGTTAAGCAAGTAGCAGGATACTTTAGAGCTATCTCTGTTCACTGTCTTACAGCCAGTATAGTGTTATGCTTGTGCAGCTGTGTTAGTTTAGTTTTGGCTGTTGCACTCTCTATTCCAGAGGAATTACCAACCTGTAGTGGTGCGAAAGGTAAGGAACCCTCGGAGAGGGTTCCACCCCTAGAGGTGCCATGGGATGATTCCAGTGGCTAAAGGTACCTTAGGAATCCCACTAAGGAGAGAAGTGCTGCCACTGGAGGAGGAGGGGAGGATGGTGGGGCAAAGAAAAAAATGCTTCACAGTGAGGCTGAGAGGAGCTGCTTATATAGATCAGAAAGTGGGAGTGGCTGGCTGCTTGGCCACCGAACTCCAGGCAAAGCCTTTCCAATTCATTGTCCTATGCAGCCAGTATAGTGTTATGCTTGTGCAACTGTGTTAGTTTGGTTTTTGGCTATTCGCACTCTCATTCCAGAAGAATTACAACCCTGTAGGGGTATGAAAGGCAAGGAACCCTCAGAGAAGGTTCCACCCCTAGAGGTGACATGGGATGATTTCCATGGCTAAAGGTACCTTAGGAATCCCCAAAGAAATGTAGTACAAGCATATCTCAAAAGAATGAGGTGATACGAAGCATATGAGCAAGCAGCAACTGTGATGTAGTAGCAGTGACTGTGATGTAGTAGTAGAGAAGCATAGACAGTTTGATAACGTAATGAGATGCTCAGTTTGATAATGTAATGAAATGCCCAGGTTGCGTAGCATGATACTGATGGTTTACGTTGAGAAGTAGGGGGATCCTCTAAGGAGAGAGGGAATGGCAGGGAACACCATCCACCTCCATCCAACAGCAGAACCTACCAAAAGAAACTTGGAACACAGCTATGCTAACTAACAGTTATGACCTGAGGCAACAGAGGAGAAAAAAACCCTTTGAGGAGGAAATCTCTGGGGATCCAAGGACTAGGTCACCTTCCCTCCAGGCTTGGGATATTTTAGTTACTGTAGTGACGGCTCTGCAGCTGCAGTTTGGAAAACCCAATTAAAGTGAGGTGGAAAATATTCCAATTTAAAGGAAGGCTCTCACTCAAACCATCTAGCAGGAACACTGTGGAAGGCTGTGAGAAAACTCTGCAACAATATGTGCAACCAAGGTGGGAGGAAGAGAGGCAATGACTGTACCTGGCCTACCCACCCTAAACCCAAATCATGTGAACCAGAGGCAGTCGTAGGGTGAATGCGGTGAAGGTGCCTCACTAGGGAAACCACTAAAGCCAATGGATAACCATCATAGTGGAACACTAGAGCCAAAGGAGGTAACTTTTCCACCCTTCACCGCTAGTCTTAAATTCTACACCAGGAGCTGCTGTCATGTAGCAGGCAGCTAAAGTCAAGCCCAGGGCAAGGACATTCCCAGCTATGGGCCAGGTGAGAAGGATCCAGCCCCAAGTTGGACATGCTTGAGATGTGGACAAATGCAGCACAGACCATCAGCTGCAGGAACCCTGCACCAGAATAGAATGAGAGCTGAAAGCTGGAGCAGCTGAGAGAGCATGGTTTGCAAAGATCGCAATGAGCATTGAGTGCTGAGACCTTGCAAGGTCAAATGCAGAACTGAGTGCAGCAGAATCCCAGAGGCTGAAGCCGAGGGGATGGCAGTAGGCATGAAGCAATGATTTGCTGAAGCAATGAGCAATGATTGCATAAGCAAGCGTGAACCTGCATGTAGGTCTGTAAATGGAGTAGTAATAAGTGGACCTGCATGTAGGTCTGCAAAACGTAGTAGCAATGAAAATAGTGAAGCAAGCCAGTCAGCATTTAAAGCCAAATCAAGGTGACAAATACTCTGAGGATTTTCGGCGGTGAAGGCAGGATTTAGAACAGAAATAATTTGCCACATGGGGCCACGACTCCCAAAACACTTCCCAGTCCGCTATAGAACAAACAAAAAGTGATGAAGGCCAAGAACCACATGCAGATATTAAAGCTAGTTTAACAGCCTCAGCAGGAGCTTTTTGGGGCTGACCTCAGAGTAGAACAGGTTGAAAAAACATAGAAGCAACATCTGTATGGAGTACACTGAGTTGTAAAACTGCAATAAAACATGGAGACACAATGGTCTAAAAGCAGGTGTAGCCAGGCAGTGCAATGAAGCTGCAAGCATAAGGAGATCATGAATGTGCAGCATAGCTAGGGTCAGAGTAAGCCTGCATCAGGTGAAAACAATTGAGTTAGCAACATGGAGCAGCTATGGTTGAGCTGAAACACACAGATAATGATTGCAGTTGCATTGCAGTAGTTTGAGAGTGGTGAGCAACAGTGTAAAAACACAAGCACTGGGTACAGTAGTAATTGGAGTAAACAGTTGCAGTGGCTGCAGTTGTAAGTAACTGAAAGCAAGTAGAATGAGCTCTGAGTAGCAGTATGCTAGGAGCTTAGAAACAAAGCCTCCCCCCTTAAAAAGGCAAAACCAAAGACACTCTAACACAGAAAACAGGGAACAAAACAGAAGCACACACAGCTGAAGGCAAAATACAAACCAGAAGCAAGAAAACAAACCTACAGTCCAGCAGAGACAAGCAGGGGCAGCAAGGTGGAGGAGGGCACAGGCCCCAGGCAGCCAGGTAGACCCAATCAGCTCAGAGGACAGAATGACAGAGCCTTTAGCTGCAAAGAAAACAAGTATTTGCCAATGCTGAATGTTTGCTTGCTGGCATTGGCATTTGTAGTGTAGGAGTTAGAGAGATGCATAATAGGAATGGCAGTGAAGTATTCAACTGAAGTCAACCCCACCATCCCCTGCAGAGACTGACAGGCATTGGAGTGTGCCTTTGGGTCATCAGGCATAACGCCCACATCATTTCACCACACCCTACCCTGCAGACACCGACAAGTGTCACAGTGTGCCTTGGGGTCTTTGGGCCTTATGCTCACCCCATTCCATAAGGAAATACAGTGAGATGGGTCCAGTATAGGAGAATGGGGTGAACTTTGGGGCTGAAAAGTCCAAGGCACACCTCGATGCCTGTCACTGGCTGCAGGGTGTGGGTGGGGGTGGAATGGCATGAGCATTACAGGTGACAATCCCAAGTCACACCCGTGATGCCTGTCAGTCTCTACAGGGTGGGACGTTATGGTTGGAAACCCTAGCGCCCCAGGTGTTCATTGGTATTTTCACTCCAAATTTTCAACATAGGTTTTTTATGACCCCCACCTCATGAACAGTGGTAATATCAGTTTGTTAGCAGATAGCTGATTTTGCGCAGCGACTACGCCATTTGGCACCACAGGTGGGAAAACACATTTCAAACAGGATGTGAAAAATGGCAGCTGTACTGCTCATTGGGAGGTGTAAAAAATGGCAATGTTGAAAATCTGGATTGAAAATATAAAAAAACTGGTGAAGTCATGAGTGTGCATAGAAACTGTGCAATGCACAACTGTAATGTAATTAGTTTGGGGATTTTTTCAGCAGATTGTCAACACAGGCATTTGGGACCTCTGCTCATGACCAGTGTCACTGTGATTTTCTTAATCTGTACCAAACATTGATTTCACACAATGACTGCGCTATGGTGCACTACATGCACAAAAACACATTTTAGGCAAGTTGTGAAAAATGACAACTGTACTGTTCATAAGGAGGTGGGGCAAAATGGCAATATTGTAAATCTGGGTAAAAATAGTAAAATTCTCGAAGTTACAAGTGTGTGTAGGAACTGCGCAATGCATACTCATAAAACAGTCATTTTGAATTGTTCTGCAATTTTCAACATAGGGTTTTGGGGGCTTACCTCATGAACTGTGACACTGTCATTTTGTTACTCAGTCCCAAAAGGTGATTCCGAGTAGTGACTGTGAAATCACCTTTCGGGACTGCATAACAAAATGACAGTGGCTGAGTTCATGAGGTGGGGTGTCAAGAACTCCATGTTGAAAACTTGGAGTAAAAATTCCCCAAAATGGCTGAGATATGCACCAAAGTTAAAAAAAAAAAAATTATGTCATTATATAGCTTACCAACATTTCTTCAGTTCGCGGTCGACTTTGAAGAGTGCAGACGTGTTCCTGGTCCACCGGAGATCTTGCGCCAGCCTCTCTGAGGTAAGTATGGGATGGGGGTGGGGAGGGGGGTACACAGAGGGTGGGTGCAGGTTGGGGAGGGGCAAGAGAGTCAATGAGGGACCATTTTCTTTTGTTCTAGTTTTTATTTTTTTGAAGATGGCGTGGGACTTTTTGCCACGCTGGGTGGGCTCCCAGCATGGTACCTGCAAGTTTGTTGGGGTGGGGCAGTGGAGCCGATGGGGATTGTGCACCCCATGGGCCACAGACTTTGGCCATGCTGGGGTGGGCTCCCAGCTTGGCACCAGGAAGTTTGCTTTTGGGGGAGGCAGTGGAGCCGACAGAGTTGGCACCCCGTCGGTCATACAGTGTGCAGGGGTGGAGGGAGTACATGAGCACCCTGGGGTGGGCTCCCAGCCAACTACCTGGAGTGTTTGTGGGGGGATGAACTGTCTATGACAGTTCAGATGCAATCACTGACGTGCAGGCAATTTGCATACTACCAATGGCAGTATACCACAACTTACCACCGCTGATTGTAACAGTGATTTTCTCAGAACTGTAAGCCACCGCATTCGAGCGGCTGCCATAGACAGCTCAGACATTCATTGTGTGGTGCAGCCATGCTTGCCAAAAGGAGCAGGGCATTGGAAGTGGGGAGGCACTTACGAAAACTCATATGGTGACACTTGTGTTTCTTGCACATGCATGCAAGCAAAATAAAAATGCTTCACAATGAGGCTGAAAGGAGCTGCTTATATAGCTCAGAAAGTGGGAGTGGCTGGCTGTTGGCCACGAACACCAGGCAAAGCCTCTCCAATTATCATGGGAAGTTTGATTGATGCACTTTATATTGTCAAATGTGGATTTAAAATGTTGTGAAAATACCCTGCCTATTTTATATGGAAAGCATATTTTATGCTGTAAGTTATTTGTATGTGTTGTATACTGTAGATGCTTATGTTTTGTAAAGGTCTATGACTGAACAATAAAATGTATTACTACTGCACTACATATGCAGATACATGCACACAGCACTACATACAGTGGCCCAGATATTCAAACTGCGCTCAAAAGTAGCGCAACAGCAGGAGCAAGCACAAACCAGTTGCGCAAATGCGCAACAGGTGCGATATTCAAACATGGAGCAGAGCAAATTGCTCAAGCAACCAACGTCTCAATATCGCACATACTGCGCCATGGCGCAACCAGGTAGGAGAGGCTGAGCCAAAATGCTGCGCTATGGCGCAACCATGGAAGCTCAGCTGAGCAGTGCAGAGCTGCCATAGCGCAAGCACAGCCCCCCAGAGCAATGGAACTGCACATCCAGGGAGGCAGGCTGGGGCCCACCGCCAGCCATGCCACACATGGGCACAGGAACTCACTGCAGAACCCACATCACACTGGCACACCCCAAGCACAGCATCACTGGGGTGGGACAGATGATCCATGCCCATGGGGACAAGCCAACTAAAGCATAGCAGAGCCATGACACCCCAGCACAACCACTGGCAGGCGAGAGTGCCACACCGGGGTTGACAACCACAGTGCACACAGTCCCCCAGACGCACAGCACAGCGTGCACCGCGGCCCCAAGACAACGCTTTCATGTGCAGTGACAGGCACTGCAGGAAACACCATGCCCCGTGCACACACGGCAACCCCATGCTGCAGAGAAGCAGACCAGCCAGACCCACCCTGTGCACCCAGCAGTGGGTGGCAGCAGATGGCAAGAGCAACAGAAAGGCAATGCTATGCTGGTGATACTTCCCCATGGACACACACACACACACACACACACATATACCCAGGACCATAGTAGCCCAGATGGCATGGCACCCTGCAACGAGCACCCAGAGCCAGTTGCAAAGCAGACACCAACACAGCAGTTGTACCAAAATAGAAATGTATATTGAAATAAAAACAGTGAACAATAAAGTTATAACTATGTACAAGTTGGGGGATGGGTAAAAGGCAGGGGTGTTCAGGGGAGGAAAAAAACTTGGAGAGGAAGGCAGGGTGAAAGGGATGGGTGAAGGTCAAATGAAAGGTGAGCTCTCTGGCCCAGCAGCTCCTGCTCCTCCCAGCGTCGTCCCCCTCCTATGTCTGCGCGCGTTCCCCTGGTGCTGTAGGGCTTGCAGGAGCTCCGCGCCGACCACAACCTGGGTCAGGCGCCGCACATCATGCGCCATGCGCTGAAGCACACGAGGCCTAGGAAAATGGGAACACAGTCAATGGCTGAGGCTGACCACAACCCTGAACACCACCCAACCTGCAACCCATCTAACCCAATGTGCTGCATGTGATGGCATGCACCCACCAGTGAACATGCACATGGCCATCACAAACAAGCGGCACCAGCCATGCGCACCACCGCCCACACACACTGCCCATGTCAATCACAGTACAAACTAGGCTGTCATGTGATGTTGCAACGTGGTGCGATGCCAGTTACACAGCTATGTGCCCAGTGCATGCCTGGACCACCTGTGATGCATATACAGACGTGTCATGATGCTGCACTGTGATGCAGGTCACCTGTGTCATGCCTACATACATGGATACATAGACAGTGTCGGCAGATAAGGGCCTATGGGACACCCAGTCTGGCCATTTGGCCTTGTACGATCACTCTCTTGTCCTATAAGTCCGTTCCCCCTCACCCCTGACCTCCAGAAGTCCCTCATGGCGAACCCACACATACAGATATCCCGTGACCAAGTCAGCCCCCACCACATCCTCTTGCAGGGTGTTCCACTCATCCACCACCCATTATGTGAAGAAACACTTTCGCATGTTCCTCTTAAACGAGCCCCCTCCAACTGCATCCCATGCCCTCTAGTCCTGGAACATCCTTTACACTGACAAATATTGTTTCCTGCACTCTGTTCCCCCCTGTACAATACTTGTATGTCCCCATCATATCCCCACACCCTCCTCCCCTCCAGGGAGTACATGTTCAGTTCCGTCAACCGGTCTGCATAGGACTTGTGATGCAATCCATGCACCATCCATGTCGCCCTATTGTGAACACTCTCCACCCAGTCCCTGTCCATACGCAGGTATGTTTTCCGAACTGTACACTGTACTCCAGTGTGGGACTCACTAGTGTTTAGTCTAGTGGAACTACGACCTCCCATTTGGTTGTGTCCATCATGGTTGGTGGTCCTGCCCCAGCATGCAATAGCATCCATGGCGTAATGATACTCACACTCCTCCAGCAGCTCGGTCTGCGCTGCTGCTGCTGCTGTTGCTGCTGCTGATGCTGCTGCTGCTGTTGCCCAATGGCCTGTGGCACTGGGGCCCTGGCATGCCCACATCAGCCTAGTCCGCGCCTCACCATCCGGCCTGTGGGAGACATATGGTGAGACAAACATCAGTGTGACTCAAAGCAGAGTGCCCCTGCCCCAGTAAGACTGCCTGCCCACACAGCCATAACCATCCATCGCACAGCTGACACACTGACACACTGATGCACAGCCACCCAGGCACACACACCTACAGAGAATGTAGGTGAATAGATGGTACACTCACGTGGCTAGGCACCAGGCCCGCCTGGCATGGGAACACAGCAGCGTTAACAGTTCCGGTCCCTCCGGCGGAATCACTGTGCCGGTGCGGCACTGCTCCGCGAACCGGCCCGGCCAGTAACCCCCGAGTCAGTGGCCACTGCTGCCACACATGGGTCCTAGGTCCAGTGAGGGGCCTCACCATATAGTCCTCATAGTGGGGCTCCACAGGGCCACCAGGTTGGCCACTTCAACTGGGCTCCAGGACACCGCCCTCCTCAGGCCATGGCCCCAACTTTACAGCAGGCAATATGGTGCCCGCTGCTGGCTGAGCCCACGTGGAGTTGTTGCGCAATAGACCAGCACAGGCTCCAATCGCTGTTCGCTGGCGCCGTCACTTCATGGCGCTGTAACCAGAACAGCGCGTAATAGGGCGTACACATGGCATGCCCACAGCACCAGGGGTCAGAGCGCCACACAAAGGTCGCGGCAATGACGCTTGAAGGCTACGCACAGCGCCATGGGATGTATAGGCATCCTGCACGACTGCTAAGCAGAGCACCAGTGCCACAGTGGACTATCACGCAGAAGTGCCACAGCGCCATATAGTGCCCAGTGCTGCTTGGCACCACTGGCACAATGGTGGCCATGGCCAGAATCGCCTATCGGCGCTCAAGCAGGTCTGCAAGCGCGATCGACGCTTATCGCGTAACCTGTCTGGGCATGCGCAATGCAGTGTAACTACAGCCAGAAACATGCGCCATCGGCTCAGCCGACCTTCCCTATTGCGCTAAGCGCAAATACGCGATATTCAGCCGACATATGCAAATCAGTCGATCAGCCATGCAAAGGCGCAGTGGCGCGATTAGCATGTCATTAAAGTTGCGCCACACCTCATTTGCATGTGTTGCGCTATAAAAAGTGCGACACTGGGTTGTGGCGCCAGATTTGGTTGTTGCAGCTGAGAGGTGAGTTACATGCAGTGTGATGCTCAGGACAATGCTCATGGGCAGGGGTGCTGGAGGATGTCACAGGTTGAGGGCTGAGCATGATGAGGGCACTTAGAAAGGGGCAGAGGGCACCCTTTCCATCAGTATCTGCCATGCGGCGAGGAAAGGGGGTTCGGCCCCCCCCGGCCTGCAGCTATGCTCATGGGGAAATGCTGTGGACTGCACAGTGACAGGTGTCCACTTCCACCCATACAGATCAGCATGAGTGACGAGAACCAGGCCGAGGCTGTGGACGGCGGGCGTAGGAGGAGGCCGAACTTCACCACAGCAGAGACCGAGGCCCTCTTCCAGGCCTACCTGGAGGATGAGCCGCTTTTGAGTGGGCGGAGGGGCACCCCTCAGCAGCGTGCAGCTGCATGGGAGGGGGTAGCTCTGGCCATCAACCTGCACGGAAGCCACCAGCGCTCCATGCAGGAATGCCGCAAGAAGATGGGGACTGACCGCAGGAGGCTGAAGAAGAAGGTGGCAGCCTTCAGGGGGGCACGTGCTGCCACTGGTGGGGGACCACCAATGGTGTTGCAGCTGACCCCGACTGAGGAGACACTGGTTGCGACCATGCAGCCGAGTGCCATTGCGGGTGTTCCTGTGGAGGATTCCAGACAGGTGGAAGCCCATCACTGCACGGTATGTCATGGTGATGTTGTGGGGGGGGCTGTTGTTCACATGCACTCACACTCTTTCTGTTTCAGATCCTGTTCGTCTGCAGGAGACGGTGGTGGTGGGTGCTGACAGTGAGGCAGACCTGCTGGACCAGGAGGAGGGAACTTCCACCTCCGCCAGCAGCCTGCACGCACTGCAGCAGCAGGCCGACTGGGCCGACAACTCCACCGGCAGTGATACGGGTGCAGGGGGTGCACAGCCTGTGTCACAGCAGTTTGGCATGCAGGTGTGCCAGCATGCTGTGCCTATGGCAGTGGCACACACCGGCACTATTGATGATGGCAGGCCTGCAATGGCCAGTGAGAGGTGTGTGTCCCACGAGGGACACATGGCAGGCCAGCACATGCCCCTGGGCCGTCCAGCTCCACACCTGTGTACCAGCATGCTGGCACAGTCACAGGCTGGGCCTGTCAGCACCGTGGGGCAGCATCGGTGGTTGAGCAGGTGTCTGGCACTGTTGACAGCAGGGGTGGAACAGGTGGACCTGGGGGCTCACCAGTTGGAGGGGCGGAAGCAGCAGTTGCACACCAGGCCTGGGGGACAGCGTCAGGCAGTGGCACTTGTCCACCGCCCTAGATCAGCCATACCTGGTCCTGGTGAAGAGCGGCCACCCTCAGGGGTGCTGTGCACCAGGACCATCCACACCCTGGGGTCACGATGCCATTGGGGCACAGTACCCTTTGACGCAGACACCCGCCTGCTGCAGGAGTCGGTACAGCTGCAGGGGTGGGTTGCAGGTCTGTGGAGGCACTGACTGTGTCCGTGGAGCGGCATAGCAGGGAGTGTGCTCGGGACCGGGCGAGATGGTCCATATGCGGACGGATGTGACCGCTGCCATCGACAGGCTGACCCAGGCAGTGGTCTCTGTGGCGACCGCGTGAACCCACTGTCTGGTGACCCTGTATCACACACCCCACACAGTGTGCACTCCACTCCCCATTCCCGGCGTCGTGCAACACCAGGCCTGTCGACGCGGGTTCTGCTGTGGGCATCCCGAGCACCCCTGGTGCAAGTTTCTTTCACGGGATGCAGACCCTGTCTGACGGAAGGTCGCGGTCATGCACTGGGACCCCTGGTGGTGCAGTAGTGCCACCCGATGTAGCCCCTGCACAGCCTGCCAGTGCTGCTGAGCCTACGCGGTGCCGCCCATGCATCCGTGGTGGCCGTGGGACAGTGCTCCCTGACTGAGCTGTCTCCCAATGCAGGCCCTGTCTGGTGCTGCCCTGTGTGCAATGTGTGTCATGGTGGGCAGTGCACTGCTGGGTGCTCTGCTCACCAAACTGACACACGGACCACCTGCACACTCTCCCAACTGCTGTCCACAGGTGCATGTGGATGATGATGCCTGCATTGCACTGTACACCAAGGTGCAAGGTTGCCCAGGTCCTGACACACGTACGTGGACAGTCCAGGTGGTGAGGTGGTTGGTGGTGCTGTGTGATAGCGTGTAATTTCCGCGGTGCTGTGCTGCTGCCCTGTATGCTGCCTGGTGTGTGTGTGTGTGTTCATTTGAGTGCTCACCCTCTCTGATGATGTGTTGGTATGCCTAGACCCTTCAACTCCCCTGACCTTCATGCGGTGTGTTCCCTGTGTGCCTGTGGTTTCGCATAGACAGTGTTGCCTGCACATGTCCCCTTGACTTACCTGTGTTGGGCGTAGTGCTCTTCTGCAATGGTGTCCCGGTGCAGCTGGGCCTGCCGTGTCAGTCGGGGTCCCTCCGTCCTAGGGGCGGCTCATCACCCATATCACCGGTGCCACTGGCGCCCCATCGCTGTCCCCTCTTGGACCTGTCACGGCTATCCCATGGTCTTTGGCCATGTTGTGCAGGATACAACAGGCCAGGAATATCCCACAGGCCTTTTGGGGCTGTACTGTGAGACTCGCCCGTGGGTGTCCAGGCATCGAGCGTGCCTTGAGTATCCCGAACACCGCTCTATGATGTTCCGTGTTGCGCATGTGCCTCTATTGAAACCGTGCTGCGCTGGGGTCGTGGGGCCGTATGGTGTGAGCAGCCAGGGATGGAGTGGGTATCCACAGTCACCTGTGTGGAGATAGTGGAGATCAGTGTTTGTCAGGTCCATATGCCCATATCCTTGTGTGCCACTACCATGGCACCTGTGTCATTCCCACCCTTGCACAGAGTTTGCATTCCATACATGTGTACTCACCCACTAGATGACCCGTGGGGATGTTCCCACTCTCGAATCGATGGCACAGTGCAGATTGGTGCCATATGAAGGCATCATGTGCTCCACCAGGGTGTGTGGCACAGACATTGATGATGCACCCAGTGGCATCACACACCACCTGGCAGTTGACACTCGAGAAGCCCTTTCGGTTCCGATATGCTTGCCCGTCGGGGCCAGGTGGCGTGTGAATGGCCACATGGGTGCAGTCTATGGCACCTAGCATGCCAGGCATTTGTGCTACCCTGTGGAACTCCTGCATGTTTGCTGTACGCTCTGCCGCGGTGCTGGGGAAATGGATGTACTCCGCAGCCAGGGGCAGCAGTGCGCTGAGGTGGTGAGGATCGTGGCGTGGCCGAGCGTAATGCCTGTGGTGTCCCCTGTTGGCCTCTGAAGGAAGGTGCCCGTGGCAAGCAGGCACATGCAGGCTGTCACCTTGGTCTCCACGGACAGAGCATGACTCCGTCGTGAGGGTGCCTGCATCACATCACTGCACAGCTCACTGAGCTGTCTCAGTATTGCCCTGTTCAGGTGGTACCGGGCCACAATCTCGACATCGCTGTACAGCTCGTAGCTGATGCGGGCCCGATACCACCTGTTGGGGCCATACCACCGACGGGCCCCTCCACGGCCACGTCCCCTGCAGCATGCTGTCTCACCCCTCATTACAGCTTCCATGTGGAAGCTGACACTGTCCATCTCCCTGGCTCCTGCCCCCCCAGCTGCTGTTCCTGTGTTACCCCCACTGCCCCCACTGCTGCTTCCACTGCACCGGGCACCCCCCACTGGCCTCTCTGTCCTCCAGGACCCACTGTCCCTCTCTGCCCTTCCTGCTCCTGTCTCTGTCTCTCTGTCTCTCTCTCTCTCTGTCTCGCTGTCTCTCTCCCCCGGTTTGCGGCCTGCTAGAGTTCTTGCGCCGCTCCCTTGAGCCTTTTTATTTTGGCTCACATCCGGTACAGCGCATCCTCCGGCTGAGCCACTCTTGCGCATTGCGCAAGTGTTCAAATATCGCATTGTGCACTTTATGCATGGACCCGCCCCCTTCGGTTGCGCATGCCTTCATTTCCATTGTGCTGTGGCTCAGCGTGTTTCGGTGACAACTGGCCCCTTCTCAATATCGCAGAATGGCGCATTTTGAGTTGCGCCGCTGCAACCCTGTTGCACATGGCACAACCTTTTGAATATCTGGGCCAGTATGTATACACAGCACTACATATGAATGCACATGCACAGAGCACTACATACACATACACATACACACACAGACACATGCACACAGCAATGCATACAAAGAAATACAAAAGCACACATACCCCTATAATACAAAGCATCATGGGATGTACAGGTATATGCAAATCACTATGAAATTTTGGGCTGACTCAACTTTAAGCAGGAATGCATGGTGCCAAAGGGCCTCTCACACAATTTGGAAAGGGTGCAAATAGAAGACACAGATATGTGTGTGTTGTCCTGCCAGGACTCATCAGTGTGCCTCATCTTATGACTCCCAGGGAAATTAACGAGCCCTAATTTGGTCTTACAGGTTTGGATCATGGTGAGCCCATAAACAAACAAAAATAAGCTAAAAGGAAAAGAACCTCAGTGCACTAAGGTTCTTTGTCTTTTAACAATGCATACAGATGCACACAGCAGTGCGTGTGCAGATACACCACACAGCACTACATATGTAGGTACATACAGCATTACATATGTAAACACATGCACTCAGCAATGCATACAGATGCCCACGGCACTGTATATGCAGATACATGCACACAGCAATACATATGCAGATTCATGTACACAGCACTACATATGCAGATGCATGTACACAGCACTACATGTGCAGATGCACGCACACTGCACTAAATATACAGATGCATGCACACAGCACTGCATACAGATGCATACTAGGCACTGTACTAAATCCACATACATGCACACAGCACTACATACACACACAACACTACACACAGACACATGCAGCCAGAACTACATGCACGGACACATGCACAGCACTAACACAGAACTACATACACAGACACATGCACACAGCACTGCATATGGAGAAACACAAACAGCACTACATTATGCAAATGCATGCACACAGCACTACATAGACACAGACACACACACACACACCACACTACGTACTAAAGAGGGGCCAATGCCAACTCTGTATTTGCTAAATGTGCAAAAAATCAGCACTTTTGCCATCAATTCAGTCTAGTCAAACATTTGGGCCACTTCAAGATCACTTTGGCCAGCTCATTAAAAAAATAATTTTTTAGCCCTTCCCAGATAGTTAGGGCTAGTCCCATGACCATCCCTTTGACCATCCCTGTAATTCCTCACCTACCTTCTGTCTCCTTCCCCAGACATTTTTTATAATTAACCATTTTTGGCTCCTGGCACTGTTCCAAGTGCTGACTAAGGTTTTTTTGTCATCTCACTGGATAACCAGGTAATGGTGGAGTAGGATGGGCAAGAGGTGGTTAAGGGCTCTCCCTTTTCCCTTTTTGTAGCCTAGAAAACCCAAATATGATGGTCCTGAATGGGCTTTGGCTGAACTGTTGAAGCTGAACCAAAGACAGGGGATCCAAATTAGAGATACGGCAACATGAAACTTTGCTGGTAACGGTGGTGGGAAGTAGAGATGTGTGAAGTGCACAAACTTAGATCCATGGAAAATTTTGTGGATTGCGCTCAGTCCACAGAACGCAGAGCGCATGATCAAAGGCAAAGTGTGGAATTTTGCCTATAAAATTCCACACTCCGCACAGAGACTTTGCCCATGCCCCCCTATGAATATAAATCCCTGGTGTCTACTAGTGGCCCCCCCCACTGATCCCCGATAACACTGTTTTACTGTTAGTGCCCCTCCACCCTGACGCCCATTGTCCACAGTCCACACACAAATTAATAAAATAAATATATATATATATATCTTCCCTGGTGTCTACTGGCCCCTCCCCCACCAACTGCAGGCCTGCCCCTTGCCCCCAATTGCCATCCACAGGTAGCCCTCCCACCCTGACCTGACTGGCTGTATCTTCCTTAATAATAAAAACATAATTATTTAATCCCTGATGTCTAGAGGACCCCTACCCCACCACCCTGTCAGATAGTGGCCCCCACCCCACTCCCCTCAAACCCAACCCTGAGTGGGCCACCTCCACAGCCCTCCATTCACCTCCACGGCTGGCAGCCTGACTGAGCTCAGTGAATGAGCATGTGCTTGTACAAGCATCGCTCATTCATTGACAGCTCCCATTCATCTTCAGCAGTTTTCAGGGGGTAGAGAAGGGCAAGGGGCTGTTTGGGGGGGCAGGAATGGCATCCCGCTTCCCCCGCTGGCAACCAGAGAAGTCCCCTGCCCTGCTCTACACCCCAGAAAACTGCTACAGATGAATGGGAACTGTCAATGAATGAACGCATGTGTGTACAAGCACAGGCTCATTCACTGAGCTCAGTCAGGCTGCCGGCCATGGAGGTGAGTGGAGGGCTGTGCCAGTAGCCTGCTCAGGGTTGAGTTGGGGAGGAGTGGGGGGACAACTACCTGAGAGGGTGGGGGGGTGGTCCACTAGACACCAAGGATTAAATAATTAATTTTTTATTATTAAGGAGGATACGACCAGTCGGTTAAGGGTGGGATGCATAGCAATGGACATATATATATTTATAAAATGGGGTGGTAAAATCATAGAAATTCCACTAACATGATTGGACAGAATGCATCACATGACCGTGCATTATTTTCCAATGACTGCACACCTCCCAGCGCGACCGCACTCTGAACTACTTTTTATCCTCCAAAACCTTCTCACCAGTACTCACATCATTCCACATCTACCACAGATAGTCACCCACAAACCAAAGTTCAAACTATCACTGACTAAAAAAAAAAAAAAAAAAGAGCTTTTTATTCCTATTTCTTTTCAGTTACTATTCTTACAATAAAGCCATCCTCTTTACAGGGAGGAAAACGAGTGGGGACCACTTTCACTTTTATTAGTTACATGTAGCGTGACCGAGCGTGGTCAATAACACTACTTAATAACCACCCAGACACTGAAAGCATGTCCCTCAGTGTGAATAAGTAAAGTAACTGTATTTTACCTTAGTATTATTCAGAATTGTTTAAAAGAAGTAGCCAGCTCAAGCGAGTTGCAGACAGGACTTTCAGTTTAATCACTGACGTGTAGCGTGACCGAGCGTGGTGAAAATGAAAGGTAATGTGCAGCCAAACAGTAAAAGTAAGTAACACTGTGTACTAGAAAAGCAAAGAAACTCTGCATTTGAGCTTATTTAAATTTAAAACCATGTAAAAAAGCTGCCGTGGGAAGCATTCGGAGAAGTAGCACAAACCGAGAGTGTTGGCAGCGTCGGAGACGTTACGTAGGACAGAGCGAGTGTTGCTCTAGCAACAGTTACTGAAACAACACTGCTCTGCCCGCTGTCACGTCTCCGATGCCTTAACACTCTCGAATGCTCTATGTTCAGGAATAACAAATGCGAATACTATCTTTATTACACAGTCCAGCTTTTACGCTGCCGCCATTTCTGCCTTCGATCACCCATATATCAGTGATTAAATTGAAAGTCCTGTCTGTAACTCACCTCAGCTCGCCGACTGCTTCCCATGGTAGCTTTTTTACATCGTTTTAAATTTAAATAAGCTCAAATGCAGAGTTTATTTCCTTTTCTACTACAGAGTGTCACTTACTTTCACTATTTGCCTGCACATTACGTTTCACTTTCACCACGCTCGATCACGCTATATGTCTGTGATAAAACTGAAAGTTCTGTCTGCCACTAGCCTCACCTCGCTCCTTCTTTTACACAAATCTAAATAAAATAAGGCAAAATGCAGTCCTTTTACACAAATCCAAATAAAAATAAGCAAAATGCAACAAACCTTTTTTTTCTTTTTTTTTTTTAATTCTTATGCCACACAGGGACTACTTTTTTGTTCTCCCACAAAAACATTTATTTCCATTTTATAAGATAGATAATCCACTCTAGGGTGTGCGGTCGCGCTCTGATATACGCACGCCTTGGGTGGTTGAAGCACAAGGCAGTCAACGCACACCAAGGCGGCATGATATCAGAGCGCAAACAGACACCCTAGAGTGGATTATCTATTACATAAATATATATATATATATATATATATATTAGAGCAAAAAACTCCATTTAATGCATCAGTTACGGTTGTTCCACAGCAAAAAAAAAAGCTAGTAAATTCTGGTTTAGGGTTGAAAGCCCCCTTGGACCCCCAGCCCACCCCCAACTGGCATTGGGGTGTGCATTGAGTTGTCAGCCCTATCTCACCCCATCACATGTGTAAAGAAGCTGAGGTATAGGAGAATGGGGTGAGAGTTAGGACCGACGACCCCAACGCACACCCCTATTCTGGTTGGGGGGTGGGTTGGGGGTCCAAGGGGGGGGCTTTCAACCCTAACCCCGAATTTCCTAGCTTTTGTTTGCTGTGGAACAACCCTAACTGATGCATTAAACAGAGTTTTTTGCCTCTAATTTCCCTTCTTTTTGAGAATGAGGATGATAAATAATGAAAGGAATGCAGTGGTGGCAGCGCGGGGCCCTTTGGGTCCCACAGTCCTGCCACATGATGTCTTGTTACACAGTAACAGGAACTGCAAAGCAAACGCAAGCAGCAACAGTAATGCACATGGAAAAGCAAACGTAAATGGCAAAGCAGGCGTTAATAGAAACACAAAGCGTAAAGTGACGCCGAACCAAACAATTACGTAAACAGAGACATCAAACAGAAGTGCATACAGAGCGCAACTGGTAACAACACACATTCACGGTACCACAATTGTAAATGCAAATGGTAACAGTAATACCAACAATAACACCCAAGTAAACAGAAATGCAAGCATGTACAAAAACACAAACCGTAATGCACACACTCACAGAACCACAGTTGTAAATGCAAATGGTTATGGTAACAGCAACAATAAAGCCAATAAAAACAGAAACACAAGCGCATACGAAAGCGCAAACTGTTACACATAAGGTCATGGTACCACAATAGTAAATGTAAATGGTAACAGTAACAGCAACAGCAACAGTAAAGACAACAGAAACAGAAATGCAAGCACATATGAAAACGCAAACCGTTACGCACACGGTGGCATAGATGGGAACAGTGATTCGAATGGTAACAGAAGCGCAACTGGAAACAGTAGCTGTCACAGTAAGAAAAGGGCACACCCTTATTTCCTCCAAAAACTGCATTGAAAAAACTAATTTAAAACAAAGAATGTATGCATTATAATTGACTTCAGAGCAGAAAAGTACGACTTGGAATATTAAATTGCTTATATCTCAGGAACCGTATGACGTAGGGAAAAAATTTAAAGTTTGTATGAATTATTACTTTCCTGGCTAGTTTTTTGCTTAGATCCCCAATTGGGGGGGGGGCTAAGCATTTTTTTGACAAAAAGTCCGTATCTCGCACCATTTCTGAGATACGGCCCTGACAAACATATAAACGTCATAATGTTATCCTATGGGACAAATTGTCACCTTTGGAGTGCCACTTTGCCACCCTGTAATATTTTTTCTCCAAACCACCAAAAGGCATATTTGTAGGATGTTGGCTTTCCTCCCTCCAAATTTCAGCCCAAATGACCAAACCGTTATTTTCCAGCAGAGCGGCAAAAGAATTCCTGTAATATGGCAGATGCCGTAATGTTATCCTATGGGAAAAAGGGCCAACTTCGTAGTGCCATAACTTTGCCACCCTGTAATATTTTTTGAACAATCCACTAAAAGGTACATCTGTTGGATGTTGCCCTTCTTTCCTCCAAATTTCAAATAAAAAGACCAAACCATTTCTGAGACATTCAATGTCAAAGATTGTCAAAATTTCCCTATCTGTTCCATTATATGAAATCTGGCCATCTTGTCCTTATTTTGTGATCAAAGATCATGATCAAAGAATTTGTAGCCTCACGATCAAAGAATTTGCAGGCTCACGAACAAAGAATAAAAAATGTAATAATTCAAAAAATAGAAGCAATTGCAAACCACCACCATGGTTCAACAGAACGAAGCCCCCTGAGTAAAATCCATCCTCATTTGACTTCCTAGGACACCCCTGGGCTAAGAAAATTTAATTTTAAATTGGGCCATCTTGTCCCTCGCTCGCGATGCAAGATCGCGGTCGAAGAATCTCACGATCAAAGAATTTGCAGCCTCACGATCAAAGAATTTGCAAGCTCATGAACAAAGAATAAAAAAATGTAATAAATCAAAAAATAGGAGGAATTGCAGTAAACCACCACCATGGTTTGACAGAACGAAGCCCCCTGAGTAAAACCCATCCTCATTTAACTTCCTAGGGCACCCATGGGCTAAGAAAAATTATTTTTAAATTCGGCCATCTCGTCCCTCACTCACAATGCAAGATCGCGATCAAAGAATCTCACGATCATAGAATTTGTAGCCTCACAATCAAAGAATTTGCAGGCTCACGATCAAAGAATAAAAAAAGGGTGAAACACGATTTATTCAATGATTTGAACCAAACCAATGGCATGGTTCGACAGAACGGACCCTCCTGAGCAAAACAAGCCCTCATTTGTGTCCCTAGCCCACCCCTGAGCTGAGATATTAGTGTTTTAGTTCACGATGCAAGATCGCGATCAAAGAATTTGCAGGCTCGCAATCAAAGATTGTTAGCGAGCCGTGAATTAAGATTTTAAAAGCTTATAACTCTATTTTTTGACCAATTTGGATGGAACCAAAGCCATGGCTTGATAGATCAGGGTCCCCTAGGTAAAACCCATCAAGTTTTACTTCAGAAGTGACCCTGAGCCGAGATATTTGTGTTTGTGTGATTGGAAAACTGAAAACAAGACGGTGAACCTCGCGGTCAAATAATTTTGAAAATTCCTTGGGAACAAAGATTCTTGAACTGCGAGGTTGCAAATTCTTTGATCGCCAGGTGAGACCAGATGGCCAGAACCCCTATCCTTTGATTGCAAGATACACATATAAACTTTCCCATTGACTTATAATGGGAACTTAAAAGTGCCATAACTTTTGAATGCCTTAATATTTTTTCACCAAATAAAAGCAGCATGTTTAGCCACCAAAGCTATTTCAAACAAGCCATCTTGCAGAGTGGCACACCACATGATGGCCGTGCAGGACCACATTAAGAATGGCAAAAGGTGCCTTCAAAAATGGATAATTTTGCATTTTTCAGTGCTTTCGTACATGATGACCAGCACTCCGACACAAATGCAATTTGGCAAGTCAAGAGATCTATTGCACCCTAATGTGTGTACCACATTTCAGGCAAATCCATTGAACGGGTCCAAAGTTATTAATGTCCAAACTTTTGACTTTAGTATGTAAGTGGCTGCTCAACTTAACTATAGTGGCGCACTGCGCCACTATAATATATATATATATATATATATATATATATATATATATATATATATATATATATATATATATATATATATATATATATATATATATATATATATATATATATAATTTACTATATATATCTATTTATCATCTAAATATATATATATATATAATAGATATACCACTCTGAGGTGTGGGTCGCTCTGATATCGCATGCCTTGGTGTGCATTGTGCACGAGGCAGAAGGCCAAGTGCATCAACCGCCAAGGCGTGCGTATATCAGAGCGCGACTGCACACCTCAGAGTGGTTTATCTATCTTATAAAATGTCAAAATTGTTTTGGAGGGGGGGTTAAAATGCAGGTGTGTGGTCATGCTCTGATATACGCATGGTCATGTGATGCTGGTCAGCTAATGATATTGCTGAAATTTCCCTACCCATTTTATAAATATATATATATATATAGATATATATATAGATATATTCATTGCAAAAAACTCCTTTAATGCATCAGTTAAGGTTAATAGCACAGTGACAAAAGTTTGGAAATGTGATGTTAAGGTTACACCCCTACTGCCCCACCCCACCCCCACACCATCTCCACACACCAACAGATGTCGGGGTGTGTCATGGGGTTGTCAGGCCCAACTCTCACCCCATTCCATGTGTAAACAAGCTGACATGCTACTGCAAAGGAGAATGGGGTGAGAGTTAGGCTTGATGACTCATGGCACACCCCGATGCCCGCTGGTGTGTGGGGGTAGGATGGAGGTGTAACCTAACATCACATTTCCAAACTTTTGTCGCTGTGCTATTAACCCTAATTGATGCATTAATGGAGTTTTTGCAATGAATTTACCTTCTTTTGAGAAAGTGTAACATAACTAGTAACTGGTATGTGTTAGTGGAGTGCACTTTTCACATTGGCCATCTTTGAGTAATGGTATGCATATGGGAGTGTGGCCCTCTGGGCCCTGTGTTCCACACACATAACTATGGAGCTATACAGCAGCCCTATAGGGCAAGAAACCTTGTAACACTAATTTGCCAATATCTCAGCAATTGTAGCAGCTAAGAAAATGCAAGTGCCGTTGTAATCATGACATCATGACTTCCACATGAGATATGTCGGCCAAATTCGTATTTTGCATAATTTTTGAGATACGGGCACTAAAAAGTGTTGAAAAGACACCCTTAGAATCCTTGGAACCTGTTTTTGCCAATATTTCTGTAACCATAGCAAGTAGGAAAAAAATTCCACTGCAGGTGTAATCTATGATTTCAGAATTTGTTTTCTTAGTGACCTAAGCCGTGGGTAGCGAAAAATCTGTATCTCGCTTCGTTTTCAAGATACAGGCACCAAAAGGTGTCATGGGCGCTGCAATGTTATCCTATGAGAAATTTCTCAAATTCAGAATGCTGTAACGTTGGGCCCATTTAATGTTGTGCTACCAAATCACAAAAAGGCACATTTGTGGGACCAGGGCTTGCCACCCTGCAAATTTCAGCCCAAAAGCCCCAACCATTTTGTTGCAGGGGAGTGGCAAAGATTTGCAGTTTTTGGACAAATTACTTTTGCAAATTGTGACTGTTTCACTAAAAACAGCACAACACTTTCATGTTTGTAAAAGTGTTGTGGCTGTTTCTGCTGCTATTTGTGAAAGTACTGGGGCTCCAAGTTTTAAAGCAGCATTTCTGTTTTTTTCCCCCCAAAAAAGATAGGACAGTCATCCTCAGGACCCGACTAGGTAAACCCAACAGTCCGTGTTTACCTAGGGGGTCCCAAATTTAAACACCAGCCATTTTTCTCTCTTGCTAACTGAAAACAAGATGGCCACTGCACGAAAGTAAAAGGGCCATTTGCGAAAATAAAATGTACTGGCGGCAGCTTTCGAGACACATATTTGTTTCCAATTGACTATAATGAGAAACTTGTTTTTGAATAAATTTTGAATGGTTTAATAGTTTTCACCAAATCTTCGAAAAGCACATCAGTGACCAGACTGCATCTTCCTGAAGATTTCAGACCAAATGGACAAATCATGAGGGCTGTAGCAGCAAGCATAAAACGCACAAAAGTGTTTTTTTTTTTGTTTTTTTTGCATTTTTGGGTGTTCTGCAGCTCCGCAAGTGCTCATCTGACCATAACATAGCTTGCCAGAGCTAGAGATCTATGGTACCAGACTGTGCATGCAAACCTTCAGGCAGATCTGTCATATGGTGACAAAGTTATTAAAGTGCAAAATTTTGGGTTTAACATTAAAGTGCTTACTTAACCCTAAATACACTATATATATATATAATTTTTTATCTTTGTATTAATTTGTGCATGGACACAATGAGCGGGAGGGTGGGGGGCACTAACAGTGATACAGTTTGATCGAGGATCGGTGGGCATTAGACACTAGCGAGGGAAGTCGGGCTGCCAGCTGGGGGGGTGGCTAGCTTTGAGGTTTTTTAAAGTGCAGTTTGCACTTTAAAAAAATCCCAAAGCAAATACGAAACATTTGGTGAAGTTTTCACTGGCAAGGCAATTTCGCAAAATGCTTCAGGGAGGCGGATTTTGTGAATCTGCCGAAACTTTGCACACAAAATAAAACGTCACAACATCTCTAGTGGGAATTTGTGAATTTTGTGCAGCACATAGTGTAGCAAAGTTCATGACTTCATTCCTAGCTTCACATGGTGCAGGTTTAAAAAAAAAATCCCCTTTTTTGTATGTCAATGAAAACCACCCACTGTGCAACCCTGTCCCACCCCCTCCCACACCCACACCTTTAAAAATAATCTCTCCACCCTGTCAACCTCTAGCTCCCACTTCCTTCCTCACTACCCACATTCCTGGACTTTTTTTTTCAACTTTAGTTCTTTATTAAAAAATGAATTATTAACACATGACAAACACACTTTAGAACAGACAAAATAAAGGGCTCCACTACTTGATAAGGAACAATTAGTGGTATAAAATGCTGAACACATTAAGATTATGTTAGCCGTGTCATCAAAGAAACTACAATTTGATAACTCTGTAAATAAGTCAGTGGGGTCAGAATGATACTGCATATGTCAAATAATGCTTATGTAACAAAATCAGGTTTTTCACTCATAATATATACCGCCCATTTACATCGCATCAATTAGATGTAATTCCCTTCCCCCCCAACTACACTATATGCCAACCTATCAAAGTTTCAAGAATGCTTTTCTGGAATTTTCTACTTTTAGAAACATAGAAGTTGACAGCAGATAAGGACAGCAAGGCCCATCTAGTCCGCCCATTTCTTTTTCTTCCTTGTGAATGTGCAATAGGCCTTTACTCTGTCAATGGGCTATCTATTCATACTCATCTGTATTGCTCCCTTATGCCTATCCCATGCCTGTTTGAAGCCCTGCACTGTATTCATATCCACCACTTCCTGAGGTAGGCTGGGCCATGCATCCACCACCCTTTCTGTGAAAAAGAACTTCCTCACATTACCCCTTAATTGGCCTTCCTCTAATCTCATGCTGTGTTCTCTTGTCCTGCTATTTTTCTAATATTGAAACATATTAGACTCTTTCACCTTGTTAATGTCCTTAAGGCGTTTGAATGTTTCAATCATATCACCTCTCTCCCTCCTTTGCTCTAGGGTATACATATTGAGCTCTATTAATCTGTCCTGATATGTTTTCTGATGCAGTCCCTGCACCATTTTGGTTGCCCTTCTCTGGACTGCCTCCATTTTGTTAATGTCCTTGAAGGTGTGGCCTCCAGTACTGCACAGTACTCCAGATGGGGCCTAACCAGTGTCTTGTAAAGAGGATCATTACCTCCCTCTTATGACTTGTATACCCTACTAATACACTCCAACATCCCCTAGCCTTACCTACTGCTTTAGTGGTCTGCTTGGATGATTTCAGGTCATCTGTGATGATGATACCCAAGTCTCTTTCTTCCCTTGTGACTGCCAGCAACTCCCCTCCTAACCTATAGGTGGCTTCAGGGTTTATCTTCCCTGTGAGAATGATCTTGCACTTCTTTGCATTAAACCCCAGTTGCCACTCTTCCGACCATTTTGGCAGTTTATCCAGATCTCTTTTCATTCTGCCCACCCCATTTGGATGATGTACTCTGTTGCAGATCTTCGTGTCATCTGCAAACAGACAAACCTTACCCTCCAGTCCATCTGCAATGTCACTGATGAAGATATTGAAGAGGACTGCCCCCAGGACTGATCCCTGAGGTACTCCACTTGTGACTTGCATCTCTTCTGACTGAATACTGTTTACCACCACTCTCTGTTTTCTGCCCATCAACCAGTTTGCCACCCAGCTGACCAACCTCTGACCCACCCGAGTCTACCCAGCTTGTTAATCTATCTTTTGTGTGGAACAGTAGCAAAAGCTTTCCTGAAGTCTAGGTAGGCGACATCAACTGCTCCCTCTTGGTCCACCACTCTGGCTACCCAGTCAAGAAATCTATGAGGTTAGTTTGACAGGATCTTCTTGTTGTAAACCCATGCTGTCTTGGATTCTGTGCTCCTATGGATTCCAGGTGTTGCTCTATCCTTTCCTTAAGGAATGTCTCCATAATCTTGCCCACTACTGAGGTAAGACCGACTGGTCAGTAGTTCCCTGCCTCCTCCCTGGTACCACTCTTGTGGAGCAGGATCACATGAGCCCTTCTCCAGTCTTCTGGGACCTCTCCTGTGCTCAGAGACTCACTAAACAGTTCTGATAATGGCTCTGCTAGTTCTACCCTTAGCTCCTTTAGTACCCTGGCATGTCTGTCATCAGGTCCCCTTGCCTTGTCCACCCTGAGCTTATCGAGCTCTTGTAGGACCCTTTCTTTTGTGAAGGGACTAGTGCACACCTCCCTCCCCCATGTCCATGGTGCTGAGCTGTGGGCCCTGACCCACCTTCTCTTCAGTAAATACTGAGCAGAAGTATCTATTTAGGATAGATGCCTTTCCATGGTCCTCCTCCTCACACTGCCCCTTATCCCCTTTGATCTTAGCAATACCACCTCCAGACTTTCTCCTTTCACCAATGTATCTATAGAAAGTCTTGTCCCCTTCTTTTACTGTTCGTGCTAGTGTTTCCTCGGTTTGGTCCTTTGCCTGCCTTACTGCCTTCCCTGCATCCCTCAGGGAATTTTGGTATGCCTCCCTATTTTCGTCCCACTGCGTTCCCTTATATTTCTTGATGGCCAGCCTTTTGGCTCTGACCTTTTCTGCTACTGTTTTTGAGAACCAAAGTGGTTTCCTTCTTCTTTTGCACTTCGTTTTCTCTCTAACACTATGGGATGTTGCTTCAAGTATTACACCCTTAATGCTTGCCCACTTTGCCCTTAACCCCTCACCTGTATTTCTTCTTGCCAGGGCTAGCTTAACTCTGTTGGCCATCTTATCAAAGTCAGCTTCTCTGAAGTCCCATATTTTTTCCTTGGAATGGGATGATTCAGTTCTAGTGGTCAAATTGAACCATAGCATGTGATGGTCACTGGTCCCCAGGTGACCTTCTACCCGGAGATCTGTGATCCTTTCCCTGTTAGTCAGTACTAGATCTAGGATAGCCCTATCTCTTGTGGGTTGTTGTACCAGTTGTTTGAGGATCTCCCCATGCAGGGAATTCACTATGTGTCTAATTCTGGCAGATGTTCCTGCTGGTATTGACCAATCTGTATCTGGCATGTTGAAGTCTCCCATTATCAGAACCTCCCCTTTAACTGTCATGTTTTGTATATTTTCTAACAGTAATGTGTTTATGTCCTCTCCCTGGTATGGAGGCCTGTAGACAACCTCAGTTCGTATGGCTGTCCCATTTCCCTTTGCCAGAGTGACCCACAGTTCCTCTGGCTCCCTGTGTGCATTCTGAATTTCTGTAGCTTTGATATTTTCATTAACATAAAGAGCCACTCCACCCCCAATCCTTTTTGCACCTCGGTCTCTTCTGAACAGTACATAGTCGGGTACTGAAGTCTCCCAAGTGTGGTTACTGGTGAACCATGTTTCTCTAATGGCTACTATGTCCAGTTTAACCTCTGTCATTGTTGCCGACAGGTCTGTGATCTTGTTTCCCAGACTGCAAGCATTTGTGTACATGATTTTCCATTGGCAAATTTCAGTGTGTTAGTTGCTGGGCAATGTCTGGCATTTCCCTGTGCATCGTGATTGGGATCCGGACCTTTTCCTTACCTGATGGTGCAACTGAACTACAAACATGCTGAACTCCTGTTTGTTCACTAGCTGAGTGGAAGGGGTGTTCTTCCATTCGACGCATCGGGTGCTGCACCCTCTCCCCATTCGCTAGTTTAAATATTCTGCAAAGATGTCAAACCTCTGCCCTAATGCACTGACTCCTCCTTAGTCAGATGCAGTCCATCGAATTTAAAGAACTTTTGTTCCTAAAACTGTTGTCAGTTACCTACAAATCTGTGTCCTTTTTCCTGGCACCTGTCCTTGAGCCACATGTTTAGCTCCCCTATCTCCCCTTCTTGACCTTCTGTCCATCTGACCCTCTCCCAGACTGGCAGGATTTCAGAGAAGGAGATGCCGGATGAAATGGATGATAGTTTGTCACCCAGCCTGGTCAGGTGTTCCTTAGTCTCCACAACTGACTGGCTGGTGAGATCATTAGTCCCTATGTGTACCAGGACATTGATGTTTTCTCCTGCTTCCTGTACATATTTAGCAATGCGGTCAGTGTCTGTCAATGCTGATGTACATGGGAGACATCTGACCATTACCTCTGGCGGGAGATAGGTATCAGCTCCTCAAATCATGGAGTCTCCTATGATCAGAAGTGTTTTGGATTTTCTTTTTGCTTTTTTTTTTGTTTTGGTTCCTGTTTTGGGTGAGTTTTGTTGTGCTAGCTCCTGTGCTGCAGTGTCTTGTTCTGGAGTGTCCTCTGCCCCTTTGTTTGATTTCAGGGATAGAGGCAGATACCTGTTTGTAGTTTTTATATGCTTTGTGGAGGTGATATGTTGGAGAGCACCAAATGATGGGGCACCCGATTTGCCCCTCCTAACCACCTGCCAACCTCCCAGACCAACTACCCTTTGTGGTCGAGGTGCTTCTGTTGGATGTTGGGGAAATGGTGGGCAGTTCTTATATTTCCTCCTGAATATGCAATTTGAGGTGCGCAATTTCTGCCCATGCTGTCTGGAGCTGAGCCCTTAGATCTCCAATGGTCCAGCATGTAGGACAGTGTCCTAAATCCTGTATAACTGCCCTTTTGAAAAGTGTCTCGTGGTACCTGCAGTTAATAATATCCATTCCAGATAAGTTGCTGGGTTTATAACGTGGTCAGAGTAGTTAGAAGAAGGAAAATGAAAGCAAAAGTTTGATTATGTGTTTTGTTTGTTTGTTTTTGTATAACTTGTTATAACCAGTTAAATTACCTGTAAATGAGGTCACTGTGTGGATACCCCTCTGATCTTTCCCTTTCTGCTTTGCTACAGGAAATGTCATGACTGTGCTGCCCTATAAAAGGAGTGTACTGTGGGGTGTTGGGGATGGGGGTGGGTGGCTTGGGCCCTTCCCCTTCTGAAAAAGAACCTCGGATGAAAGAAACAAGGAGGTAAGAGCAGAAACAATCAACCAACAACAAATGCAGTAGCCCTGAAAACTTATCCTAATGATAGATAAAACTGTAAAACCTGTAAAGCACCACCTGTAATAATTTTGCAGAAGGTATACCCTGTAAGAAACACTTTGCTACAGAGAAAAATAAATCAGTAACAGAAGATATACCTCGCAAAAGACAATCTGAATCAGAAGATTACAGCAGTAATTTGTAAGCACAAACCTGTAGGCACACCCTGTAATAATGCAGCAGAAAGTATACCCAGCAACAACACTTTGAATCAGAGAAAAATAAAGCAATAAAATGTTAGCAACAAACAATAAAAACCCTGTGAGTACAAAAGAAAATAATAACAACACACAGTAACTCTGCCTAGCCAAAAGAAGCGTTAATCCTTTTCCTTGCTCTGGTAAGGTTCCTTGCTCTGTCCTTACAAGCAACCTAGAAGAAAAGAGCTCAGGTGTAGCTATCTGCCTTTGCCAGCAAACCTAGTCAGTTTCTGTGCAGATGTTATTAATGTGCAGATGTTATTAATGTTGTTAATAATATATGTGTGTGTTCGTATATTAACCCTGGTGTCTATGTTAAGACTTGATATATGTTACACTTTCATGTGCAGTGTTCTGTGAACACCTGAAAACAGGCTTTGCCTAGTGCCTATTAAAATAAAAAATAAACTTGAAAAGCATCTGCACCAGCAGATTTCAAAGACTGGCTATAAGTTAGTAAGGTTAACTGTGATCTTCTCCATTTGAAAAATACTACAGATTAAATTTTGCCAAGTTTCAATAGAAGGGGCCTGTGGTGCTAGCCAAAATTTAGTAACTGATTTCTTAGCAGCAACTATTAATATATACAGCAATTTTCATGTATCTCAAGTCTGATAACCTAAGGAGCTTCTAAAATGAGAAACAGCAGGGATCAAGCTGCAAGCTTGTGTCCCAAATCTCCTCAAGAGCCTGCTGAGTTGTAAGAAAGGAGCCAAAACAGGACAATACCACATATCATGGCCAACTGTGGCAGGAGTCGCCCCACCTTTTCTCCAGCAATCAGCACCTCTATGGGGCAAGAATTTTGCTTGCTTGGCTGGGGTGATAAAATACCTTATTAGTGTTTTCCATGTGAACTCACCCCAACCAGGAAAAGTTTATAAAAATAAAAGTCAGCTTGGAGAGTACAATAAATTAGAGCAAAAAAAGTCACTCCACACTGACACAGCTGTGTTTGAACTTGCAGTAAGCAGAAAAGCAGAAAAACAGAAAATCTGGCACCATTTGCAGAAGCTGTAGTGCACTTCAGCTTATTTGTGCAATTCTTTCAAAGTAAATGCATTTTGTGCAAATGTCAACAAATATCAGTGCACATAAAACAGTTACCAAGAGAGTGAACTACTGGATGCACCCATAGTACCTCAACCAGTTTCGCTTACTCAAGCATCATCAAGAGGATTAGTGTTGGCTTTTTGTTTTCCTGTAGTACAATAAATCCCTCTCCCACCTGCACCAAATCAAGTAGCTACCCACCTTTCCACTCTATCAATCACCCCAACTCTGGAAATCAATTGTCAAGCCTGCCACCCTCTAAAACCCAACATCCCTCCTGACCGGCCGAGATGGCTTTGGTTCAGAGGACCTACTCCCCCAACCAGGGACCACAACACCTAGTCCATCACCACTACCTCAGAGGTTGCCCAGAAGAAGAAGGAGTGGCTGGACAACAGTGGGCTCAGAGAGAGTTAGGGTGGTGGCATGTAGGCACATTGCCCATCCGGTACTACTATGAAACACCTATGTCACACTGGCCAAGCAGAAATGTCCAACAGAGGCATCCAAAGTAGTGACCAGGGTGGATGTGGGGGTTCTCTATAGTGGACACCCTAAGAGGGTGACAGAGGATCCCAGAGAAGGAGGAGGAGGAAGTGAATCCTGGTGGGAGACTCCATAGTGAGGGGGATACAGTTGGGTGTAGGTAAGGATGAGGAAAGGAAGATTAAGTGCCTTCCCAGTGCCATGGCTCACAGGGATGGAAAGAGGATCCAAAGAATAGCTGGGGCAGAAGGAAGGGAGGGGGAGCTGGATGTCATTGGGCATCTGGGGACAAATGACCTGGCTAGAGATGAAACAGCAATAGTTCACTAGGAGTTTAGGGAATTGGGGAGGGGTCTTAGGCAAGTAGCTTGATCTGTGACCTTCTTGGAAGTGCTACCTGCCTAGGATGGGGGAAGGATCTTCTGCACCAGAATCTTCAATGGATGGTTGAAGGAATGGTGCAGTGAGGAGGGTTTAGGCTACATTGGGACTAAAGTCCCCCCTTGAGAGATAAGGGCCTGTATCAGTCCAGAAGGGGAACCATGGTCCTCAATGAATGGTTTAAATTTTGCATTGGTGAGCATTTACACGAGCGAGAGGTAACATGGAATGACGCAGAGAGACACAAACTGTCCCCCCCTCCACAGGCTCAAGAGGTCAGCAGTGGGGATTCTGAGGGAGTAAAATCCCAAAAGGAACCAAATACAAAAGGAATCCAAGGGGTAAAAGGAAAAAGGGAGATAGTTAAAAAAAAAACAGTGGAGGAAATAAGGAAGGGCAAATGGGAAATAAGGGGAAGGGGGCAGGACCATCTGTAGAGCCATGTCTGCAAATGCTCAAAGTCTGGGCAGTAAGATTGCAGACTTAGAGGCTACCATGACTGATGCAGATCTAGACATAGTAGCAATTACCGAGTTTGGTGCAATGAAAACTAGGACTGGATGTAGCCATACCAGGTTATACTCTGACAGGGTAGGTAAAAAAGGGGAAGGAGTGTCTCTTTATGTCAGGGATAACATAAAAGCTATGGAAATACAAGGAGAGCAGGGAGGAGCTGAGGTACTGTGGGTCACCCTGGAGACACAGAGGAGGACTGCTATTTGCACAGGAGTGATCTACAGACCTCCAGCATGGGGGAGAGGTGGATAACGATATGATGGAAGCAATCCAAAGGATAGCACGCAAAGGGGAGATGTTGCTGGTAGGGCACTTCAATCTACCAGTCATGGATTGAAGCCTACCATCTGCACCAACAGTCAGAAGTAGGGACATCCTGGGCTCCCTGCAAAGGGCATTTCTCAGGCAACTAGTTAAGGAACCCACTCATGGGGGCATAATAGACCTGGTACTGACAATCAAAGTGTTGCTGATGTCACAGAGGGTGGCCACCTGGTGACCAGTGATCACTGTATGGTGTAGATCAGTGTAAGAACTGGGTCAGAATCAAGTCAAACCAAGAAGAGGGTCCTAGACTTCAGGAGGGCTGATTTTAAGAAAATGGGAGAATGCCTCAAGGACTTCTTTGCAGGGACAGGAAACTGGTGAGTCGAGGAAAATGGACAAAAATAAAGAGGGCATTGAAAAGGCAACAAATCTCTGTCTCAGGCAGGTTAACAAAGGCAATAGAAAAAATTGACCACTATGGTTCTCTAGAGAAGTAGAGGAGAAACTATGGGCTAAAAAACTAGCATTTAGAAGGTACACAAGGACACAGAAGGAGGGGGATAGGGAGAGTTACCAGGAGAAACAGAGAGTGGCAGGGAAAGCAGTAAGGAGTGCAAAGGCCCAAATGGAGGAGAATATTGCCCTGTCAGTGAAAAAAGGGGATAAAACATTCTTAAGATATATAAGCTAGAAGAGAAAGATAAAAGGAGGGACAGTCTGGCTAAAAGGGGAAGGATGGGTTTGTGAAGAAGAGGACCAAAAAAAAGTAGACATGTTGAACAATTACTTTTGTTCAGTATTTACAGAGAAAGAAGGGTTGGTGATGGGCCAAAGATAAGGGACAAGAGCATTAAAGGAAGGTAGGTGGACACTAGTCCTTTTACAGGAGAGAGTCCTCAAGGAACTAGCACAATTAAAAGTAGACCAGGCAATGGGACTTGATGGGTGCACCCTAGGATACTGAGGGAGCGCAAGGAGGTACTGGCTGCACCTCTGACAGCTCTGTTCAACTTATCACTAGAAACAGGAGCGGTTCCAGGGGACTGGAGGAGGGCAGATGTGGTCCCACTACACAAAAGTGGAAATAGGGAGGACGCAGGAAATTACAGACCTGTCAGCCTGACTTCAGTAGAGGGTAAAGTAATAGAATCACTACTGAAGGAAATGATTGGCGAATACCTTGTAACCAGTCGATTACAGGATCCAGGGCAACATGGTTTCATGGTGGGGGGGTCCTTGCCAGACAAACCTGATTGAGTTCTTTGACTGGGTGACCAGGGAAGTGGATCAGGGAAGAGTGGTAGATGTGGCCTACCTGGACTTCAATAAGGCCTTCGACATCGGTCCAAATAGAAGACTGGTAAGCAAGCTGGGCAACCTAGGAGTGGATCCAAAAGTAGTAAAATGGGTAAGACAGTGGTGAAGCAATAGGAGTCAGAGGGTGATAGTAAGTGGGGTCCACTCTTGAGAAGGCAAGGTGACCAGCGGGGTGCCACAGGGGTCAGTATTAGGCCTGGTCCTCTTCAATGTCTTTATTAGCAACATTGCAGAAGGGCTAGAAGCGAAAGTATGCCTGTTTGTGGATGACACAAAACCCTGCAATAGAGTGGATACACCAGCGGGCTGGAAAGAATGAGGGACAATCTGAAAAAGTTGAAAGAATGGTCAAGAGAATGGCAGCTGGGTTTCAATGCAAAAAAGTGCAAAATCATGCACTTGAGGCACAGAAGCCCAGGGCATCGTACCAATTTAGAGGGGCAGTATTAGCAACCACAAAGCAGGAAAGGGACCTAGCAGTAATCATTTCTAATGACCTAAAGGTAGCCAAGCAGTGTGATAAGGCAGTGGGGAAGGCTAGGGCTAGCAGGATGCTCAGGTGCACAGGGCAGGACATCACCAGCAGAAAGAGGTAGGTAGTACTTCCCCTGTTGATCACTGGTAAGACCCCACCTCGAGTACTGTGTCCAGTTCTGGAGGTCTCACCTCTGGAAGGACATAGATAGTGTGGAGGCGATACAAAGGAGGGCAACCACAATGGTGCAGGGCCTGTATCAAAAACTCTATGAGGAAAGACTTAAGGAACTAAATATGTACTGTCTAGAGGAATGGAGGGAAAGGGAGGATATGATAAAAATGTTCAGATACCTCACAGGTATTAATGAGGTGCATGAAGGCAGCATTGTCCATTGAAAAGAAAGATCCAGGACAAGGGGTCACACTATGAAGCTGGAAGGGGAGGCACAGAGGAGATGAGGAAATACTTCTTCACAGAGAGGTGGTGGATACCTGGAACAGACTTCCAGCAGAGGTGGTGGGTGCTAAAATAGTAACAGGATTCAAGCATGCATGGGATTGTGACGAGGGGACCTTAGAAGTAAGGCAAGGGGGGGAGAAGACTGGAGATCAAGTAGGGTCTTTGGTGGCACAGTAGGTAGGGAATATAGGACAGACTATGTGGACCAAGAGGTCTTTATCTGCCAACAACTTCTATATTTATATGTAAACACAGAAACATAGACATTGACGTCCGAAAAAGACCAGAGGTCCATCCAGTCTGCCCATGCTCCCTATGATCCTTGGAACCTTCCCTAGAACCTATTGTTCCTCCAGAGTACTAACCCTCCCCATCCTATCCCCATTCTCCTCCCTGGTCTTGTCACCCCAGGCAACCATGATTCCCTTCATTCCATCCCATGCCTGCTTGAATCCCATGACTGTGTTTGTACCCACCACCTCCGCCAACAGACTATTCAAGGCTCCACCACCCTTTCCATAAAGAAGTACTTCCTCATATCCCTCCTGAACCTCCCTCCTGTTAATTTCCACTCGTGACCACATGGATTTACTCTACTTCGATTTCAGCAAGGCTTTCAACTCAGTGCCTCACAGAAGGTTGTTGAAGAAACTAGAGGATATGAGTACAGCAAAAGGTGCAGTTAGATGGGTGAGAAACTGGTTGGAATGGAGACAGCAGGGGTTATAGTTAATAGAGACAAATTAGAAGAGCCAGAGGTTACCAGTGGGGTGCAGATGACACCCTTGTGGCAGGATAGACAGCTAGAAGGGGCTAGGAGATGCAGAGATACTTGCAAAAGCTAGAGAGGTGGTCAAAGGTTCTGGCAGTTGAAATTCAATGTCAAAAGTGCAAGGTGATATACATAGGGAACAAGACTGAACACAACAGCAGAGTACTGGATGGGGGGGGGGTGTTAAAGCTGTGCATGACCTCTGAGGAAAAAGACTTAAGGGTCATCATCAGTCATTCCCTAAAACAATCAAAGCAGTGTAACAAGACCTACACTGAGGCAAATAGGATGCTGAGGTGTATAGGAAAGGGTAATGACGGCAGAAGAAAGGAGTAGTACTACCTCTCTATAGATCCCTGGTGACGGTGAGGCACACATCTGCAGTACTGTGCCCAGTTCTGGAGTCGTCACCTAAGGAAAGATAAGGACATGTTGGAAACTGTGCATTGTAGGGTGACCACAATGATCAAGGGCCAGCACAGCAGATCTTATGAGGATTGGCTGAAAGCACACTGAACATGTACTCACTGGAAGCCAGACAAGAGATATAGACTTTCAAGTTCCTGAAAGGAATGAACAAGGTAAACTGTGAGTAACTATGTAGCATAAGTAGTGGATCAAGAACATGGGGGGCATGAGGGAATCTGATGGGGAGATATTCAAGAGAGAAGTAAGAAAGTTTTATTTTATAGAAAGGGTGGTGGAGCCATGGAAAAATCTTCCAGCCGATGTAGTGGGCATCAAAACTATTAACGGTTTCAGACACAGCTGGGACAGAGTGAAGGGCTTAGCGTTTGCTCAGGGTGATAGTGGTAGGACAGGGAATATGGAGGTGGATAGTGTGGGATAGAACCCTGTGTGGACAACAGAACAATAAGTCCCATGTTTGTCAGGGTTTATGGGCAAACTGGATGGACCAATGGTCTTTTTTCTGCCATCATTGTCTGTTTCTGTTTCCCTGAGCTCCTTCAGTACCCTTGGAGTGTATCCCATCAGTCCATAGCCTTACCCATTTTCAGAGCTGAAGTCCTTCAGGACTCTTTCCTCTGAAAATGGACTGTATCCACCACCACCATTGTTCCTGCTGCTCCCTGGTGGTCCGTCCCCTCCCATCACTGTGGAGACTGAGCAGAAGTACCTGTTCAGGATGTCTGCTTTTCTTGATCCTCTTCTGCAAGTCTCCCATGCCACCTTCCTAATCCTCACAATCCCTCCTCTTGCTTTCCTCTTCCCACTTAAGTACCTGAAGAAAGTCTTATCCCTTAACTACCCCTTTGGCTATCCTTTCCTCTGTCTACACCTTTGCACCCCTCACTACATTTTCTGCATCCCTCTGTTTTACTTGGTATACCTCCTGTCTTCCTCCCTCTGTGTTCCCTTATACTTCTGGAATATCAGACTGTTTTCCCTTACCACCTTGGCCACTTTCCTAGAGAACCAAAATGGTCTCTTTCATTCTTCTTTTACTCATTTCCTTCATTCAGAGGTCAGTTGCTTCAATTATTCCATCCCTTATTTCTCCCCACTGTGCCACTACCCCTCCCTGGCAATCCGTCCCAAAGAAGGCAGTTTTTGAGGCAGTCTCCCATTTCTTTAAAACCCACCAACCTAAAGTCCAGGACCCTCATCCTTGGGTGGTTTGCCCTGCTCCTGTCTTAATATTAAACCACAGTGTACAGTGATCACGGGTACCCAGGGGACTGCCCACTGTGTTGTCTGCAATGCCATCCAGGATTGTAAGCACACCAGGTACAGCACTGCCCCCATCCTTAGTGGGTTCCTTGACTAGCTGCCTGAGAAATCCCTTGTAGGAGTTACAGATGACCCTACTGCTTGGCGAAGTTTCAGTTGGAAGGTTCCAATTCACATGTGGCAAATGGAAGTCCTCACTAGCAGCACCTCCCTCAGCAGCACCTCCCTTACCTGTCATCCTGATGATGGCTTCCCAAGTGCCTTATCCAACTCCACTCCCTGTGCTGGAGGTCTGTTTACCACCCCTGTATGGATAGCAACCCCAGTACCTGTCTCCAGGATGACCCACAGCACCACCAGCCCTTCTTATTCCTCTGGGTGCCTCTGTACTTCCGTGTCCTTGATTCCCTTCCTCATATATAATACAACCTCTCCTCTCTTCCCTCTCTCTCTGGAAATCTATGCATTTTAAATGGAGTAACCTATACACCTTCACTACATAAAAAAATAGTTTCTATACAAAAGCATCTCTTTAACATTCTCAGACAACTAGCTGTATATTTTATTGCAATAGGGTGTTTGTGAGTTTTACAGGTGAATTACTGTATAGTAGACAGGTGTTCTTTCCAGTTATGGAGTTTAAAGCTTGCAATTACCCTTTTGTATGGCATCTCAGAACAGCGGATTGTCAACTGCATTCTGACATACAATCTGGGTACCAGGGCTGAATTTCAGAGCTCCTGCCACAGGCAAAGTCCCAATTTCATTGTGCACCTATGGCAGGGTAAACGTGGCACAAATTTGGTTGCTATTTTCAGACACTGGGTCCCATGTTTGGCAGTTGGCACCACTTTACTTCACAACAATGACGCATGTTTCCAGTACTGAAATGTGTTATTATAGAACATCTGCATCATCACGAGTTATGGCAAATGCACATGACAGTTAGGCCGCCTTTACAGCAGCCTGACACATTGGCACAAATTGTATTTATTTATTTATTTATTTTTTTTTGACCGAGTAAGTGCACTAGACAAATCCTGCCTATTTTCAGGCACGACCTGGGGGAGGGGGATACAGACGAATGCCACCTGACCTTGAACCAGTATGCAGCCCGACCGTGCTGCAAGTACCCGATGTGTGGATGAGAATTCATTCACAGGTCTCCAGAATATCCATAGAGAACAGTTTTTTAAAAGAAGCAGGTCTCTTTTGGAGGGCTAAAGCCCGCAGTTCAAGGGGTTGGCACAACTGGCCATGATCCCATTCAGCCCATTTAAGGGCCGCTCCTCCTCACACTGCACACGAGTGTTTTTTCTTTACGGCCAGAGATGCCACCTTTCCTCGCTTACCTCCCTGTTTGTCCTGTATTTGGGCTCTTGCCCGTGTTTCTGCATTTGCCTCCAGCCGCCGGCTCACTCTCCTGCCTCAGTTGCCTTCTCGTCCGCCGCCTATGCTGCAGCCGTTTCTGCCTTCCCTCCCTCCTGGCTTGATCTCCTTGCCGCTTGTCCCATGGTGGACCCCCCTCCTGTGGCAGCTGGCCTGTTCCCTTCTGCTCCTTTGTTCTGTCATCTCCTCCATGGCCACCCTGTCCTATCCCCCATTGTGCCCCCCCAATCCCGTCTCCCTCTGCTGCCTCTTCCCCATACCTCTCCCTGCTGCTTCACTACATTTCTGCTTGGCCTCCACTCTTTTGCTTCCCCAGTCCTTCTGGGGTGTGGCGTCCCACACCTGATTCGGCTTCCTGCTCCAGGTGTGGGCCTTCGTCCTCCCATCTGCCTTGGTATCGCTTGCTTTTCCCTGCTGCCTGTTCTTCTCCTTCTAGTCCATCCGCTTGCTCTTTTGGGGCTTGCTGCCCTACCAGCTGACTCTCTGGATGGTTCCTACCTAGCCCTTGGACATATTTCCTCGCCACTACTATAAGGTGTACACTTTGCTCCACTGCATTCCAGCCCAGCTCAGGCTGCTTGCATTTAATCACTTATTTTATTTTACCTTGTTACTTAGCGACTTTGTTTAGGTGCAGCTACTGGATTAAATCCAGGCATTTTACTACTGTTTCAGGCACGTTACTCTGTTTTAATTATCCCTGTGTCAGCTCAGCTACAGCAGCAGCCCGGCCCCAGCTGCTGGCAATTACTTCATTTATTTTCTCATTGGCATTAATTATATTATTTTTCCTGCTGGTTTAATTAGCTGTTCGGCATCATGGTGCCTCTCTGTGGCTTCCCCATTTTGCCCACGGCGAGGGACTATGTTGTTACAGTGGGCATAGAGGCTCCAGGCAGTGGGAGCAGCTTTAAACTTCTTATATGTTTTCTTGGTCACTGGCTCACCCCAGCTGTCTATTGCTGCTCTGCATAGCCTTGATGGCATTCGCGCATTCAATACTCGAGTCAGTCCTCCCTAACAGACACCCACTGTCTCAGTCTCTCACACTTATACCAATAAATTTGGTTTTCAAATGACCCTCGCTATACCAGTGATCCTCACCATACCAGCAGTCAGTCCTCTAATGACTCTTACCATACCAGCCCTCATCAGATCATCATACTACTCACTCTAGCTTTCTCCTACCTAACTGGTTTCACAGCCTCTTCCTCTCCAACCACAGGCCCCGGGCTTCGCCCGGCCTTGCCGTTCATTTACCTGTAATATACAATCCAATTCACTCCTAATTTGGCATTCTAATGGACTTGGTCGGCATGCATTTCTGTGGTTGACAAATACTATTTGCCTTAACTAGATCCTTGAAAGGGTTCACATTGCTCAGCCTAACCTATGTGCAGGTCTCTCCATGTCAGCTCATCTAGTCTAGACCCACAAGGGGTCTGCAGTGCTCAATCTGACCTATGTACAGGTCTCCCCATGCCTGCCATTATCCACTGTGACCTCCACTTCAACTATCATCCATCATGACTCCAGCTATTATCCATCATGACCCAAGTGCTGGTCCTCTGCTTCATTACTGCTAACTACTCCACATTTTGGAGAAATGTCAACCGTATCCATTACTCCAGGACTCAGGTCTAGCCCTGGGTTTGATGGTCTCTCTCTCTGTACCCCGAAGTCTGCATCTTGAGCATGCGAAGCTTGGGGCAAGGTCCTTCTCACCTGGCCCATAGTTGGGGATGTCCTCATTCTGGGTGGACTTTCAGTTGTCAAACATACTGATGGCACCTCTTGATGTAGCATTTGGGACTTCTGTGGTGAAGGGGTGGGGCTCTCAAGGGAAGGGCCCCTTTAGCTACTTGAGTGGGTTTGCAGGCACCCTTTCAAGCTATTCTCCCTACAACTGTCTCTGGTTCACCTGGCTTGTTCTTAGATGGGTAGGCAAGCTGAGCGCCTCAGCTGTTGTTACATTCCTCCTCCTCCTGCCTTGGTTGCCCGTTGTTGTAGAGTTAGCTTGCAACCTTCCACAGTGTTCCCATTAGAGGGACAGAGCGAGAGTGTTCCCTGAAATTGCAATTCCCCTGAATTGGTCTACTAACTTAAAGTAGCAGAGATGTCACTAATCAAAACTGTCCCAAAGCCTGGAGGGAAGGTGACCCAGGCCTTGGATCCCCAGAGGGTTCCTCCTCAAAGTGTTTTTTTCCTCGCCTCTGTGCCAATGGTCATAATACTAGCTAGGCGTAGTTGTAGTCTCTAGGTCATTTAGTTAGGTTTCCACTGTTGGATGGAGTTGGGTGGCTGCCGCGTATGTGTCCCTTCTTTCCCTTTGGCTGTTGTCTCTTTCCTTAGGAAGCCAGGCCTTCACGCCTTACAATCAGATCTCCGAGCAGGTCACCATTCACCTGGCATTTCATGTCTACTTTACCCAAATGATACGACCAACTGACCCATGCTACCAACTTAAAGCACGTTACCAACTGACCTATGTACAGGTCTTTACTGACCCATGCTACCAACTGAATCTATGTTACTACCCAACCTATGTACAGGTCTTCGATTCTTGTAAGCATTCACCACCTTGTATGCTTTGCTCCACTCTCTTTTGGGCTTCTTCCTTAGGTACCTTTAGCCAAGGGAATCACTCCCACGGCACCTTTAGTGGTGGAATCCTCTTCTAGGGTTCCTTTCCTTTGTATCCCTACTGGGTGGCATATCCAACAGAGAGAGAGGTGAACAGCCAACGAGTATCTATGTTACACAAGCACAAAACCAGTTGTGCAGGCACATTGAATTGGAGGGTTAAAGCCCATTGTTCAAGAGGGCGATGCAACTGGCCACACCCCATTCCACCCATTTAAGGGCTGCACCTCCTCACTCTGCAGATGAGTATTTTTTCTTTCCCCTCCATCCACCCCCCCTCCCACAGCAGTATGCCTCTGTCTCCTGTGGGCTTCTTCCTAGGGTACCTTAAGCCAAGGGAATCACTCCCACGGCACCTCTAGGGGTGGAACCCTCTTCTAGGGTTCCTTGCCTTCATATCCCTACAGAGTGGTATATCCCATGGATAGAGAGGCGAACAGCCAAAGATTATCTACATTACACAAGCATGAAACTAGTTGTGCGGACACATTGAATCTCTTTCTCCTTCTTTCTCTGTCTGATGAAGGTTATTGTTTCTGGTTTAATTCCTCCTTTATTTCCGATTATAAATCACTAACATGATTTCAGCCAATCAGCATGCAGAGCCACTGTACTTATTCTTTGTGCAATGTGCTCTTATGCAGGAGTATTAGGAGGGAGCACTCCACTTTGGCACCAGGGTGGAGGATGGCACAGTACATTAAAAAATACTCTAATCTTGTTATATATATATATATATCACTTGACTAAAGTTGAGTGATTTTTAATAAGCTAATAGAGCCCTTCAATAGGTGTCTCTTATGGTATAAGAGACTCCTCTTGTGAAGTTTGGGCAGACAGAATGGCTCAGCTTTGCTTTGTGGTCCTCCCCCAAACCTCATGCCCAGAGTCTCTTATACCATAAGAGACATCCCTCGAGGCCCCATTAACTTATACCATATGATGGTGTGAACCTATAGAGGTACACATACTTTGGTTATATTTTTACCCCAGATTTTTCCCCAAGGAAACCTTTGTCCACACCCTGGCAGTGGAGTCACCCCAGAGTTACCCATTCTTCTACTGGGAGGGTAGCTGAGCAGCTGTCTTATCAGCTGGTGTCACTGCTACTCCTTAATCAGTCAGCGTGGGGTATTCTAAGAATGCTGGGCATCCCATGGCCTCTCTCCTCGAGAGCTAAGCCCCTTACTTCCTTGACAGACCATGTCCCCTGCCAGCTCCAGTGTAGGTCCTAGGTTCACACACATACTAGTATCTTAAGTGGCAGTGCAAAGGGCTACTAGCCCACTACTGGGCTGGCTCGGTCACACATACATCGGTATCACTTTATGTTTCAGGGCAGCAGTTAAGTGGTAGTTATATGGCTGCAACTGTATAATAACAAGGTAACTATTGGTGGTACTGTACCATGATCAATTTTGTATCAATTGCCCTAACCAGGACCTACAGTACTTGTAAATGTGCATTGCTCAAAGGAGTTTCTTTCTGGTAAAACACTAAATACAAATACAACTTGTATATACTTCTCATGATGCACTGCATTAATGAGGTATGTGTAATTTGATATATTACGTAAGAAATGCAGCATTATGCATACACCACCAATGTAAATTGTCATGAAAGAATTTAGACTGGAGAGCAAGCCCAGTGGTGTGGAGGGTTAAAGTGTTGAAAGCCTTACCTCCTGCCACGCTGGTGACTTAGGTTTGGGAACAACGCAGGTTGCTGGGGATCGATGGTATAGGAGAGGACTGAGCATCCTAGGTACTGCTTTTCTCTCCCAAAGGGGAGGGTGGCCAGCTGTTTCGCCCATAACTTTCAGACTGCTCTTCTCTCACAGGGAGGTGTGGCCTACTGTTTCAGCTCATAACAACTGCCACCAAGAGGAGGCCCAGTGGCAGTGCAGACTCGAGTGACTCGAAGGAAGGTGCTGTAGCTGTACAGGACATACACACCTCCACACACAGGTACAAGTGACACAGCAAGGGTATGAGACAGAAAATGTGGAAATGGAGAATGGTCAATATGAAGCCCTGCCATCTCTTCATGGCCTGCTCTGCTGCTCACATCCGGGGATGTGTGGATCTGTTGTGGCCCCACCGTGGGTGTAGTGGCAGGAACTGGTAGAGGGGCATGCATTCTACCAAGGTGAGAAAAAACTTTATGAAAAAAAGAATTTAGACTGGTTCTGTTTTAAGCAGGAGTGTATGGTACCAGATAGCCTCTCATACAATCTGCAAAGGTTGAAAACAGAATACACAGACATGTATTTAATCATTTTAAGACACATCAGTCTGCCTTATCTGTATCTCAGTACAGGAAAGGTGGAATCAGTCCTATTATTATTGTTTTTTTAATAAAAAAATTTATAACATTCTTTATTAGGTTCCATTCCCCCCAAACGAGATGTACATACACCGTCCCGGGATAAGCCAGGATCCACAAACCCAAAACTGGTTGTGTAACTTATATACAGATAAAAGTATGTACACACACAACGATGGGGTTGACCCTCCATTGTGCTCAACATAAGCTGACCAACACTTTATTACAAATAGTTAAATCCAAAAGAATAAGAAGCACAAAAAAATTAAAAAGACCCAATAGGGGAGGAACAAAGAAAACAAAAGAAAACCCCTTAAAGCCAGGGTATGGCCTCATCAATTCAAGTCCTCCACCATCCAGATATAATACAATTTACTTGAAACTTGTAACCCTAATCACATTGAAGGAAGAACCCACCGTGTCCCTGGAGAGAGAGAGAGAGAGACACCCTATTTTTCCCCCAAACGATGCAAGCCCCAGAGCCTACTACAAATTCCAAAAGACTACAAGAGCTGGACACAAACTTATAGATTATTGTAACTAGACACTACACAATGATTACATTAAACCATCTGAATCCCCTACACAGTAGTCTTACTGCTAATCATAAACCGACAGACAGATCTATGTCTCAGAACTATCGACTTGTAATAAATAAATGGTCTGCATAGTCGACCATCTCTTATCAAACAAACCCTTCTTGCCCTCTAAACATAAAAATCTCCTGATTCTATCTAAGGTCCAGATAAGATCCCTCACCCAATGTTTGTATTTATAACAATGATCATCTTTCCAATGTTTTAATATGAAAGATTTAACTATGGCCATCATCAATGATAAGCGATATTTGGGTGGGGATCGATAGCTAGACATCTAGCCTAAAATGCACATTTCTGGCAAGATAAACTCAGAATAGTCTAACATGGGATCCATTTGTCTTTTAATTTCTGCCCAGAGCGACCGTATTTTACAACAATTCCACATAACATGTAGAATATCACCTGGCTCTGTTCCACATCTAAAGCATAGATCTGTCTCAGCTGTCTATCACACAAATTCTTACGGATAAAATACATATTTGAAACAAGGAAGTATTGCATAATTCTATACCTAGGTATTGGTATATACTTAATGCCTTTCCAAATAACATTCCAAGCTAGTTGTTGAGAGGCCATTGTAACATCCCAGTATGATATTTGTACTGGAGACTCTGGACTGAGAAAGTCCAATAGCACCTTATGCACCTTTGAAAGAGAATTAGAAGATAGATTTATCGCTGAAAAATTGTCCCAGGTAAAAGGAATTGTTGATGGACCCACAAGATCTTTCCCAGCCCGCTCTAACATTTTAACCAGCTGTATTCTTTTATAAAAATGCATAGACTCACATCTCGCCAGAAGGACAACCCTTTTATCTTGTATAACATCACTTAATATGAGGCCCTCTAGCCGGACTGCCCAGCGTTTATTAATCACTTTGCCCCCAATCAAGAAATTGGGATTTCCTAGCACCGGCTGATCTGCAGTCCTAACCTACTACCTTCTCTGAGAAGGTGAAAGAAACATCCACCAGGCCATTGCAGCTTTCTCAATTGGAGTCCCAATAGCTTTATTAAGGTATTTCCCTGGATTGGCTAAAAGCAATGCCTCCGGCACTAAACTCAAATCTTTTAACAGCTGCCTCTCTATCTGGAGCCATATCAGAGTATATGGTACCCTTTCATCACCTAAACCCCAGTGACACATGATATCCAATTGACCGCTACATAATGCAGATGCAAATCAGGCAATTTAATCCCCATCATGTGGCAAATACAACACCTTATGTTTTCTCCTAGGGGCCTAGCATTCCACAGAAAATCAGAGAGTAATTTTCTAATTTTAATAAACTATAATTTGGGTATATTATACGGGGCTAAATATACTGGGTACAGTAACCTCGGCATTAGATTCATTTTAACTAGGCCCAATCTAGCCGCATAATTTAATGGAAGTTTATTCCATCTGAGCATATCCCCATTAATCGCAGCTAGCACCTTGTTCATATTCATCGCTGTCCCATCCTCCACAATCGCAGTAATCCATATCCCCAAGTATTTAATGCAATCCCCAGACCATTGTATTTACATTGGAGCAAAATCCCACTACTTACATGAGGTGTCAGAGGAGAATCTGTATCTTAGCCAAATTTAGTTTGTAGTTTGACACTTTAGAGAAATGGTTTATAATGTCAACTGTTCCACTTAGACTTACCACAGGATTGGCAAAATGCAAAAGTATATCATCCACATAGACTGTAAATTTTAATTCCTACCTGCAACGATCCTTTAATATTGACATCTTTGTTAATAGCAATTAATAATGGTTCCAAATATATGTTAAACAATATTGGCGAGAGAGGACATCCTTGTCTTGTTCCATTAACCAGCAAAAATTCTGATGAAATAAACCCATTACACATTACCCTAGCCGTGGGAGCTGTATATAAATTTCTAATCCCTCTAAGAAGGCCCTTCAGAAAGTCCATCCTCTCCATAGTGGCAAACAAAAAGGAATGAGAAACTCTATCGAACGCCTTCTTGGCATCTAAAGATATCAATGCTAAAGGCAGTTGGGAGTCCGGCGACAACTAAGTATGTGGTATAGTTTTCTAAGAGCATCATGTGCCCCTCCTTGGCATAAATCCCACCTGTTCAGGACTAATTAAATTTGGTGCTATATTTAAAATTCTATTAGCTAGAATTCTTGTTAAAATCTTAATATCCTGGTTCATCAGGGCGATGGGTCTATAGCTACCAAGTAATTCTTTTGATTTAACCAGTTTAGGTACCAACGTAATATAGGCCTGATATAGCGTGGGGTTGAGGTACACCCTCTTGCATTATACTATTAAATAAATCTTTTAACAGGAAGTATAATATACAGATGTACCTGGTAAAATTTTAGCAAAAGGCCATCTGGCCCAGACTATACCCAAAGGCAAAGCCTGAATCGCCGCTATTATCTCTTCCTCACTAATCAGCGCTGCTAGTTCCTTAGCCTGGAAAGAGTCCAGAACTGGTAAAGTAATGCCATCTAAGAATGTCTTAATATCCTCTTCCCCACCAACTTGCTGTAATTGATACATTTCTTTATAGTAGGACGCGAATGCATCCACCATTTTTTGCAGGTCTGTGATGACGACCCCCCCACCTTATAGCCGGAATTGTTCTACTGGCTTCCCATTCCTAACTTTTGGCTGCCAAAAGACGTCCAGAATGTCCCCTGTAGTAAGTATTTGGCCTGAATCTTTCGAGCCAAAATTCAGCTTTACTATAATTAATATCAGCCATCTCCTGTCTTAAGCTTTGGAGTTCTGAATCTATCTCAGCTGAAGTCCCCTCCTGGGGTGCCAAAGAATCAATGGCCCCAAGTAAAAATTCCTCCTTTGCTCTTCTCAATCTGTTTCGCCTAATTGCATAGCTCTGTGCCATCCCTGAGTATAAAACCTTACATGTGGGCCATGCTAAAACCTTATTTTATAATGTAGGTAACTGGTTTTATATAATGTCCTGCACAGCATCTACTAATTTATTCTGGATTGTGATATCTGCCAAAAGGGGATCATTTAACCTCCACCTATAAGGTCAAGAAGGAATATTCTCCGGTTCCCAGGTCGATTGAATAGGAGAATGATCTGACAAAATCCTACTTTTGGTAGATATCTCCTTGACCTCCCTAAGTGTCTCACTATTTACCAAAAAAAAAATCTATTCTGGATTGACTCTTATGTGCTGTGGAATAAAATGTCATATTATTACCTCCAACTGCATGAGTCCTTATCGGATCTGTTAAAGCAGTGACCTCTATTAATCTGGACATAGCCACCTGAGCCCCTGATAGAGGGCTTCTGGAAGACGGAATTTTATCCTCCCAATTATTTAGGCAAAGATTCCAGTCTCTGGCCAAAATAATAGGATGTGAGGATAACGTAGCAATATCTGTCTCCATCAACGCCACAAATTGAGAGTTAGGCAGAGTAGGACCACAGATAGATGCGCTTGACAGGTCTTTACCCAGAATAGTGCCAGAAAGGTATATCCCTCTACCATCCTCTAGCTGACACCTTTTGAATATTATATGGGCAATTTTCCCAATTAACACCGCCACCCCACCCGATGCCATTTCTTTACCTGTTCCATATACCTGGCTCCCACATCCTTCTCAACAAGTCAGTTCTTCCGACAAAAGATGAGTCTCTTGTAATGCTGCAGTATGTATCCTATTCGTTCTATATGCCTCAGGATTACAATTCTTTTGCATCTACCCCTAAGACCCTTTACATTCCATCATATGATTTTAATACAAGACATTTTATACCAAAGTAAAAATTTCCCTTTCCTGCTTTTGTAACACTCTCTGGGTTAGCTTCCCTCTCCTGTCAAATAATGTACTCTCTCTTTCCAGATTCCCCAACCCACCCCACCCCATCCCTGATCCCAGGATCGGCCTCTAAATAATCGCAGTTCATGGAGGCCCCTTACAGCATGCTTCCAAACCCCATAAGCCCACCAATGTAACTCAAACCCTCCACCCTACTATAACAACCTACAACCAACTAACTGCTCCAGTTTTGTCTATACCCTGTGCATCTACTACCCCACATTCCTATTCTAATCCTTAAGCTAAGACTTAAACCAATTTCAAACCCCTATTATGTTAACTTAAAACCTGATCTATAAGAGTCTCCTGCTATCAACATACAGTGGGAGCAGGCGTTAACCAGTCAATGTAACACCCAAACCTATCCATTCTGAAGGCCAGGCAGTTCTAAACAAAAACAAAAATAAATAAACCTGACATTAACAACATCCATTATCTCCTTATATCTCTATTACCAACCCTTCATAAGGTGACCAGGATGCCGTCATTTATATATTTAAACTCCTAACCCCCAACTGCATACACCATTAGAGGAGAATTTGACAAATACTTGTCCCCCATAATGCCCTAAATTAGTATCCAACCTCTCAGCCTCTATATCCTATTCACAATCAGTCTTAGAGGAGGAATCCCCCGCCATCATATTTGTAGCACTCGCCTTCCCAAAAATGGAATCCCAGTATAGTCCAGCGTGGTACACCCCCCCAAAAAAACAGAAAAACGTCACCTTAGTAGCTCAGCCACACCCAACCACCTTCAATTACCCAGCTGCCACTATGGACTTCCCCCACTTTATGTGGACAATAAATCTACTATGCACACTAAAAAAAAGAAGCCCCACAACTATATGATATTTGAAATCCCCAATCCAATAACATACTACAAAACCAACATAGAAAACCCCTTGCTTACATAAGGAGCATCAAAACCTTCAACACAGACTTTATATTTCAAGTCTCCATTAGAAAAGATTAAACAGACCACTTATATCTTCCTCTTGCAGGGGCTCAAGTCGTGGTTTGAAATAATGCAGGCAACTCGAACCTTAGACCTTCCAGTGCATCCCAAGCAGTCAGATATCTCTTTTCCCCAATTGCAAACGGACGGACAGGGTCGCTGGGTATTGCATCCTAAATTTAATACCTGTAAGGTAGAGCTTCTTCTTAATATCCGAGTATTCCTTTTGTTTCTCCCGCACAGACGGTGTCTGATTTTGAAACAGCCAAATGGAGGTGCCATTCCACTGCAGGGCCTTCTTCTGCGTGCATTAGCCAGCACATGAGATTTTCTTTATAATTGAAAACTTCATAATCAGTACCTGGGTCGCTCCGGTGGGGCATCTCTCTCAGAGCCCTATGAGCTGTCTCCAGATTATAAGCTTCCCCATATGGCGTGGGGCCCAACAGTTTCAGCAGCAAATCTTGCAAAAAGTAACTCAGTCCGTCCCTCAGCTTTCTCTGGCAACCCCGCTAGGATAAGGTTGTTTCTACGACTTCTGGACTCCTGGTCATCCATTCGGTCCTCTAATTTTTTTATTTTGCTTACAAGCTAGAATCATGGCCTGATCTAAATTAGTAACCTTGCATTCTTGTGAGGAGACTCTGGCTTCCACATCCCCATTCTTTGTGCAGAGACTGAAGCACCGGTTTGAAAGTGGAGAAGTCAGCCACTAGACTCTGCAACAGCTGCTAAATTTCCATAATGTCATATATATTTTAGAATCTCTCCTCTCTCGATCTGTTTGTACCATGGATTCACGGGGTTCTGGCGACTGTGATTTCAAGTGCTTGACTGCAGGTGCTTTCTCGCATGAGGGGTTCAGGGAGCTTCAGTCTTCATTTCGGCACTTCTGGAAGGCCACACACTGGCGTCGGTTTCACCAGTTGGGCGGAGAGACATTTCCTTTTAACTCTCTCTATCCGCACTGTTTAAGAAGCAGGAATCACTCCGGAACACTTCACCAATTTAGGCAATAAAAGCGATCAGCTGGAGCACTCGTGAAAAGGTTTTTTCATCTTAACAAAACATTCAGGGCCTGGGAGCAACACCGCAAATGTCTTCTCACATCAGGCTTGTCACCGGAAGTCTCAGAATTAGTCCTATTATGATCCTACTGGTTTGGGTCATGGTGAGCCAAAAATAGGAGAGCAATCTTGGGCCCGATTCTAAAAGAGTTACACCTGGCATAACAGCACTTGCACCAAAAAGAATGCTGGAAGTAGCAAGTTACACCAGCAGTTGTGACATATGGGATTCTACAATTTGGCCTGTGACATGTCGCAGGCCACTTGCACCAAAGAGCAGTTACGCCACCAGTTGCGCCATTAACCCCCTGTGACATAGCACTAGGGGGTTTATGGCAGCAGCTGCACCCTATTCTAGTAGGGCAGCAACAAAGTCCCCAGTGTCGGGATTGTACAAGAACCCCCAGAGAGAACTGGCACATAGGTTACACCAGCATTTAGCTGGTAACTGTCCATACGTCCCCTGGGGGTTCTGGAGACCCACTGCACCCACTCCAGGATTCTCCCCATGCCCAGAACACCCCATTGGTGCCCCACAGGCAGCCCACAACCATCCAATCCCCCACAGCAGATGTGCCCCGCTTGGCATCTTGCACCCCAGCCATCAGAACCCCAAACCTCACTGCCCTGCAGTGCAGCCTACACATCATGCCCCTGACCCCACAATGCTAGCACCCACAGGGCAGCTGTGTCCCCCATCCATGCCCTGACCTGATATGTTGCTGCAACTGTGTAAATATTAGACCCCAGATCCCTGGTAGTCCAGTGGCCCCCCACCTGCCCCACCCAGCAGTGCCAGTCACCCCTCACCCATCCCCAGCCAGTGATTGGCACAGCCCACCTCTCACCTCCACAGCCAGCCACTGACTGAGCTCTGCACAAGCGCTTACTGTATAGACGCGCTCAGAAATGAATGAGTATTCGCTGCTGTTATGTTTCCCAGTAAAAAAGTTCTGACTACTATTTAAGTGTGGTGAGTTTTTTTGTCTGAATATTGGTGTGCCAAGACTTGTTTATTTGCTATTATTGCTGGTCTTAGAGCACCCGTACCTCTGTGTGGCTCTATCTAATTGCCAATTACATCTAGTAGAGTAGGGTTGTTTGAGAAGGTCCCATACTCTGGGGGGGTTTGGCCCAGGATAGAATTTTGTGCGAGCAGACACATATGGTATTGGATCTGGCAGTCTAGGTTGAGCCACCGGTTTGAGCATATAGCTCACATGTGTGGGTTAGCCAACTCACACCTAGTACCAGCCTACATGCTTTGTTGAGGGTAGTTTTGAGTCTTTTTTTGAGCTGTGGGAGTTGCGGCACCATACACCACAAGGCTGTAGTCAATGACTGACAGCACTGAGGTAGTCACTGCAATTTTTAAGGCTTCATTAGTAAAGCAGGGTTTGTTATGATAAAGTAATCCCAGCTTTGCATTAGCAGATTTAGCAGTTAGATCTAGGTGCTGGGAGTATGACAGTGTAGTATCTAATGTTACCCTCAAGTATTTGAAGTGGTTTACCATTTCCAGGGAGCTGAGGTTGTTAACAATTTGACCTGGTGGTACCTGTGTTTGTTGTGGGCGGAGGCAAAATCATTGTTTCATCTTTTATAATTTAAAATCAGTTTTGAGTCAAGGAACCATTTTTCTACTGAGGAGAAATTGGACTGCATCTGGCATTCAAGCACAGCGGGATCAGAGTGGGATGAGTGGGACAGGGTTGAATAGGACCCTGTCCCAGTTGTTATGGAGATTTTGAATACAGTGATCTATTCTGTTCTTTTCTTTCCTGTCTCTTGGCTGTCTGGTTGCGTAACCAAATTTTCCTGTGAGACCTAGGATTTGATCACCCTGACAGTCTCGCAATTCTTTGCCTCTCACTGTCTCTCAGTCTTCCATTGCTGTTTCTGTCTTTTCCTCCCTTGCATATATGCTGGTATAAAAATATATGCAAATCATTATATGGAAATGTAACTGATATTGAGATACCTTTGTTTAGAAATTATAGTGTTACTGTTGAAATGTATATAATTATAGTTAGAGATGATTGCAAAAAGCTATTGGAAACTCAAGGGATTAACCTGAGAGCAGTTTTAAGCCCTTTTTCAGAAGTTGTGGAGAAGGGGCCTCAGTTCTAGGACATTGAGTTCTTGCTGCACCTGCATGAAACTGACAAGTATGTTGGAAATTTACAAGAACATTTTAGAAAAAAACAGGATGCTTGTTAAGGAGGGAGTGGCAAAGACTTAGAAGAGAGAGAGAGCTGCAATGTTTTGAGAGACACAAAGACTGAAGGAAAACTCAGATGAATCTTCTGTTTATTCTGCCTTTGTAAATAGTTATACTGAACAAGTTTATTTGTTTTATGTTACTGCTAGTACTAATAAATACTTTTTGTGAATTCTACAACTGCTCCTTGTTTTTCCTATGCTTTCTGACCTGTGCCTCAATGACAATGAGTAGAGCACAGCATCGTCTGCATATAGCAGTACTTGGTCATTTACTGCTTGAGGGCGTTAGTTAAGAAAAAGACTGAAAAACAGTGGTCCTAGGATGGATCCTTGGGGTACACCAGTGGCCACAGACAGATTATCAGAACAAATGTCATTTATTTTAACTTTATGAACTCTACCTTGGAGATTAGCTCTTGAACAAGGCAACATATTCCTGGGAGAGGCTAGTGTTGGATAGTTGGCAAAGGAACAGGTCATGATTAACTGTATCAAAGGCTTTGGTGAGGTCAATATAAGTAGCCCCACCAAGAGCTATGGTCAAGAGTGCTGTGGATGTACCTAGTAAATTCCAGGAATACAGTTGAGGTGCTATGCTGTTTCCAGAAACTGTGTTGTTGTCTGCATTGAAGTTGGTATTTGTCTAGATATTCAGTTAGTTGATCTAAAACAATACATTCCAGCACTTTTGGGGGTAGTATTGAGATGGGGTGATAATTTGTGTGATTGGTTCTATCTCCACTTTTGTGCACCTGTGTGACTACAGCTGCTTTTCAAATCCATGGGAACTTGCCAGTTATGAGGGATACATTTAGGATTTTTGTAAGGGGAGTAAGAATGACATCTAGCGTAAGTTCAAGGAACTTAAGATCTAGCATATCACTGCTAGCTCTGGATTTGCCGAGGACCTTTGTGATATATTTCTTTGCCTCTGCAGGGGTAGAAGGGAGGTGGTGAGCCTGTTTGGGTCATAGTTCTCTTTGGGTTATTGCTTTCACTCAGCGGAAGAAGGAAGTCAGGTGGCAGTATACCACTACGGTCCGTGAAAGCTTTGTTGAAAGTTTCTGCGATGGTAAATGGGTCCTGAGTAGGAATTCCATTGACATTTATTAGAGATGGAAGTTATTTGTTAGGTTTACCATCTAGAGACTTGATATTATCCCAGAAATGTCTACTGTCTCCCCAGGAGTTTTCTAGCTCCTTTGTAAAGTGTTGTCTTTTGGCTAACCTAATTGCACATGTACACCTGTTTTGGGAAGCTCTGTACAGTTGGATATCAGTAGTGGATCCCAAACTTTTAGCTTTGTACCAAAGTCGATCTCAGTGTTTCATCAAATCAATGAGCTGTGGGGTGATCTACGAATTAAGGGAGCTTCTAATCTTCTGTTTGGTGTAGGGGCAAAAATATCACAGGACTGGTTAAATTTGTGGATAAAGTATTCTAGGGCAGTGTCAACGTCATCTGTGGTGTTTAGTAAGCTCCAGTCGAGGCTGCTTAGATGTGCTTTTAGTGCACTAAGCTTCCCTTTTTTTAGTAGCCTAGATGTGATTATTTTGGCAGGTACTTTAGGTGACTTATCTGACCAGGAAAGAGGATAGGGAGTGGTCGCTGAGGGAGTCAGGGAGTACTATTAAGTTGCTGATTCCTTCCAGGCAGCTAGTGACCAGCCAATCGATGAGAGTGCTTGTGCCTGCATGGTATTTCATCAGAGTTGAGTACCCACTAATTGCAAGGTGTTAATTGAGGATAGGACATCTTTATATTGGCCTGGTTCTGGAGAGGTCCAGTTTGTGTTGAAATCCCCAACAATATAATTTTGGCATCTTGGCAGTGGTCTGTTAGGTAGTCAGTGGCAACTTTGAAACCACTGTCTTGTGCCTTAGGGGATGTATACAGATACCACAGTGAGTTTTTATGGTTAGAGCTGAGAAGTATCTTTATTGGTAGCAGTTGGGTGCTGCAGTTTGTAGTGATGTGTGACAGTAGTTGCCCCTAGGATGCTCTTTTGGGTATATAACACAGCCACTGCCACGCTTGCCAAGTCTGTCTAGCCTGAAAGTTGCATAACCTGGCAGCTGAATGACTGAGTCTTGGATGCGTGGGTTGAGCCAGGTCTCCACAACAGACAGGATGTCTGACTGGTGTTGGGTGACCCATACATGAAAGGACTTAATGGAAGCATACACAAATACAGTCCATGACGGAACATTTTTGTGTTGTACCCCTTTTTGCAATAAACATAAAGGGACTGTAAGTCTTTTTCTGCCATAGTTCACAAGTCAGTACACCAGCAGAGGGAAAAAGGCACCAGAGTCTGAGCTAATGAGGGTACTGTTATGCATGAAGGTGCTGTGTTATGAAGAGCAGTTCCCCAGTGCCCTTGCCCCTGCCACTGCATAAGGTGCAGTGACCCCACCATGGTAGAACTGTTGAAAGCTGTTTTTGCAGTGGTCACAGCCTTGCAAGTCAGAATGTTCATTCCAGCAGAGGAGAACTGTTGGGTGGGTATAACACTACTAGCAACAGTAATGAATGGGAAAAGAACTAGGAAGGGTGTGATTGACTGGACCCCAAGGATGTCAATGACCAGGTATACCCTCGATAGCAACACCAACACAGCTCTACCAACCCATTGACAAAATCGACAGGTTGCCAACAGATCACTGTGTTGGTGCACCCAACACAGGGACACACTGTCTCCCAGTCCTGCACCCCTCCCCGAATCAACTCTGATTGGAGTTGAGAATCCTGAATATGGGGTGTGCAGGGGGCAGAGCCCCATCCCATATGGGATGTGCGGAGGCGAAGCTCCCCAATGAAATAATGGACTGGGAGATACACTGGAATTATGTCAACTGCAACTTGCAGTCAACATAATTCCTATTGATGAGATGCCAGTTGAAAAAACTGTTGCCGAACCGTCATCGTAGAGCCAATGACCAATACACAGGATTCTGGGACCACTGGACCACCAGGGAAGACTAGTGAGGAATGGTATAAATACATAGTGGTGTGGCCATAAAGTTCTCATTTAGGCATGAGGGGGAGGAGAGTGGGCACCGGCCATGGCATGGAACCATACACTGGGCATCATGCTATGCTTCAAACCCTGTAGCTGTCAAAGTATCATTATGCCTGTGGCTGCACAGCTGGATTCCCAGTACCCTCATGGCAAGTCCATGGGTGAAGCAACCCGTGGCATGTGTCGCAGCCTTGCAATCAAGCGCAAAGGTTAGGTAGTGCTCCTGAAAAACTAACTGATGGGAATGTGGATAAAGAGGGAGATCCACACTCACTAGGGATATGAACAATCAATTCCCAGGATATCAGGGCTAGCCTGGCAAAGAACAATATATGTAGATGTGTCAGGGGGAAACAGAGGGAAGCAGGGAAACCAATAAGGAGTACAAAGGTGAAAACTGAAGAGAGAATAGCCCAGGAGGTAACAAAAGGGTACAAGACATTTTTTAGGTATGTAAGTGAAAAGAGGAAGACCCAAGGTTGGGATTACAGGTCAAAAAAGGAAGGTGGGGACTGCACAGAGGGGCACCAGGAAAAGGTAGACACCCTGAACAAATACATTTTTCATTGTTCACAGAGGAAGGAGGAAGGGAAGGGCCACAAACAAGTAACAGAAGCTTTGGACAGAGGGAGGAGACACTGGTGCATTTTCAGGACAGAGAGTCCTGAAGGGTTCACTAATCTGAAGGTGGACAATGCAAGGGGCCAGATGGAGTGGGTCCAAGGGTGTTGAGGAGTCGGGAAGGTACTGGCCACCTCTGACTGTCTTATTTAACAGCTCACTGGAAACAGGAATGATTCTGGAGGACTGGAGGAGGCGAATGATAGTCCCACTACACAAAAATGGTAGCAGGAAGGAGGCTGAAATTATAGGCGACCCAGCCTGACGTTGGTGGTGGGAAAGTTAATGGAATCACTGCAGAAGGAAAGTTGTGGAATATTTTGAATCCAGTGGGTTTCAAGACCTGAAGCAACATGGGTTCACAGGAATGAAGTCATGTCAAAGGAATCTGATAGATTTTGACTGGGTGGCAAAAGGAATTAGATCAGAGTGGAGTGATGGACATGGCCTACCTATATTTCAGTAAGGTTTTTGACACTGTTCCACATAAGAGACTAGCTAGTAAGCTGGGTAGCTTAGGAGTGGGTCCAAGGTGGTAAACTGGATAAGAAATTGGTTAGGCGATAGACGATAGAGGGTGGTGGTAAATGGATTTCACTCTGAGAAAGGGAGGTTGACCAGAGGGGAGCCTCAAGGATCAGTGCTGGGTCCAGTCCTCTTTAATGTCTTTATGACACAAATTGCAAAGGAGCTGGAAGGGAAGCTCTACCTCTTTGCAGATGACACCAAAATCTGCAATAGAGTGGACACTCGAGGCGGGGTGGTGGAAAAGATTAGCAGAGACCTAATAAAACTAGAAGAATGGTCAAGGGTATGGCAGCTGCATCTTAATATGAAAAGTGCAAAATAATGCACTTAGTGCACAGAAACCGGGGTGGAGTACAAAATGGGTGGAGTGGTACAGACGACTATCAAGCAGGAAAGAGGCATGGGGTAATTATATCTGATGACCTAAAGCTGGCCAGGCAGTGTGACAAGGTAGTCGAGAGGGCTAGAGGGATGCTGGGGTGCCTAAGGAGGGGTATTACCAGCAGGAAACAGGGAGGTGGTGTTGCCTTGTTATAGATCACTGGTAAGACCCCATCTAGACTACTGTGTCCAGTTCTGGAGACATCATCTCTGGAAGGACATAGATAGAGTGGAGACGGCCCAGAGGAGGGGAACTAAAATGGTGCAGGGTCTGCATCAAAAGCCCTGTGAGGAGAGACTAAGGACCTCATCTATGTACACCCTGGTAGTGAGGAAAGAGAGGAGGATATGACAAAGACCTTTAAATACCTCATGGGAGTAAATGATGATACAGGAGGAAGTTATTTTCAGAAAAAAAAGTGCTCAAGAATAAAGAACATGCCATGAAGCTGGAGGCCAGTAGCTCCAGGAGATGTGAGGAAGTACTTTTACAGAATGAGTGGTGGATTCCTGGAACAGTCTTCCAACAGAGGTGTGGGGTGAAAACAGTGGTGGGGTTTAAGAATGCATGGGAAAGCATAAAGGAATTATAGTGGAAAGGAAGGGAGGGAGAAGGAGCTATAGATTAAGTACAGTCTGCGGTAATAATGTAGGTATGGAAAAGTGAGCAGACAGGGTAGGCCAAGTGGTCTTATCCGCCATCAAGTTCTATGTTTTATACATATTGGCATGGCCTTCAAGCAGCCAATGAGTTATCTTGCAATGGGGGAAGAGGAATTACTTTATTTATTTTATCTCATTTATTTGAGTTTTGGTAACCGGATAGGTCCATTGAGACCATGCAGTCCCTTTTTCGGTGACAACCCGGGAGAAAATTGTGAACACAATACAACTAATAAATACAGGAATAATACAAGGTACAGTGAAAATTAACAATGATTCAGGTATTACAGAGGCAAAGAAGATATGCAACGTAATAAACATTCAGGCATTTACATAAGACAATTAAGCAAGACACTGAGATTGTGCAATATGTGCATTGCTGGAATAAGTGGTAAATAACTACAAGACACACGTGTCAAAGTAACATAGGATGAGTATCAGAGGCACAGATAGAGATTAGTTAAAGCAATTGCAGAGGCAGGGTTTGAGTAGATAAGAGGTAAGCTCTTTTTTGAAGAGTGATAGGGTAGGGCAGGAGAGTAAGGTAGGGGGAAGGGAATTCCAAGCAGTGGTAGCTGAGAAGGCAAATGGCGCTTACCCGATGGGCAGTCTCGTCTTCTGGATTGCTAATAAGGGTAAGGAAGTAGATCTAAGGGCGAGCAGATGCTTTAGAAACTATCTCTCTTAGGCAAGGGGGGGATTAAAGACGTGACTAGTTTGAATACAAAGTACAGAGTGTGAAACTGTAACCTGAGTCATAAATAGGCCATTGAAGAGAACAAAGGTGTCACAATGGTGTTTTCTGGAGTCCGCGCCTAGGGCAAATCGTCCAATCCTATGATAGATTTGATGCAGCAGGACAAGGGAAGAAGATTGTGCGGTGAGTAAGAGTGGGGCACCATAGAACAATCAACAGTAGCACCATGCACCTGGTGCTATGTCATGGAACAACCTTCGTACTGTTGCAATCCAGCATGTTTAAAGGAGTACTGCAATTTTTTACTTCAAGTATATCTTGTACAGAGAGTTTTGATTTGTGGGTATAGTCCTAGCATATCATTCTCTTTACTATAAGGACTTTTTTTCTAAATTTGCCTGCTAATTTTATGGCCCTTTGGGATCTCCAAGTTCAATTTTCTTTGTTGCTCTCCTTTGTCCTACAATGCCTCCTGTCCCATGTGACAGCGATGCATCTGTGACCAGTGCATCTGTCTGTCTTCTGACTGTGTTCTCAAATATACTTTAATATCAAGAATCTAAGCATTAATGAATTTGTGTCGCTGTTATGAGCTTAAGGGTTAGAGCTACTACCTCTGGAACCAGACAATGATTGATCCCTGGGTCTGCTATGTGCCGGTATTTCAGTTTGCAAAAGATATCCCCCACAAGCTGGGTAGGATATTTCAGATGCAAGAAGTTGAGGTTTTAGGACTTGTTTAACATTAGGTCTTTGAAAAATATGTTATATATTTTGTGATACATTGTGGTACTGTCATATGTAGTGATGACATTCACTTTGTTGTGCATCAGATGACAAACTGAATGTTTTCTGACTTTCTCAACCCTGTTTGTGAACCTCACACTAATAAATTAGTCCATTTAAACAGCCGCTGGCTCCTTAACAAAAACTTTAAAAACACAATATTTGTACATAAAGCAACTTATATTTCTCTTTAACTCTGTATTAATTATCCCTATTATTTATTATTGAGAGCATTTTGTATAACAACAAGATAGTTGTTCTTGAGGGTTCACCAGCTCCTACTGTTTCTTCCAACCAGATGTCATAATAATCTGCTTGTGACATCACAGTTATTCCAATGACAACAGTCTGTGATATCACAACAGAGCATTATGATTTCAAGTAGGGAATAAGATAAAAAAGCAGATGAACTCTAAGAGTTAAAGATATTGTTTCTGTGGGAATTTCTTCAGTATTAAATAACTGAGAGGAGAAATCTATAGAAGATGCATGAAATGCAAGCTGAATCGTGTCCAAATATTATGTTTTTCAAAGTTTTCCCAAGGGCATCAGTTACTCTTTAAATTGCTGGTGTAGCTTTTTCTTAAATACATGACCATTCTAGGAGAACTGAGGCTGCCAATGGGAAAACCTCAGAAAAGAGAGGGTGACGTGCAAATATGTAAGTCATAGCTATGCAATTAAACACAGTTCTGGCTGAATGGTACCGAAGGGTAAGAGTACAGATCTGTAAGTCAATGGCTTGCAGATTTAGTACCCTCAGAGCCATAAGCAATCTTGTCTTAGGAAGTTGGAGCTGCATTGAAACATATTAGCAACTACTTGAGCAAACACTCAGCAAAGATTAGACTGAGACTTACAAATGATCCAACCTTTTCAAAGTATAAGCACCCACACCTCCCGTCTGGGGGTTCACCCAATATGGTCTGATATGAAAAATGTCACATGTACATTAGGGTGACAGCACAATGCACCACGATCATGGCACCAGGCAGTGTGCCACCTGATCTCAAGTGCACAGAATGCACTGGGACACATCTGTGTTCTTTGTAGGGGCCTGCACCTTCCACACCCCATTGCAGGGGCTTCCACCCACATCCCTGAAAGTTATTATAATCACCTCCATGGTGCAGATTTATCAGAGAGGAGCTGCACGCAAGTGTGGCACTCTCCCTGCAAGGCTGTCCGACATCCAGTTTGCCACTGTGACAGGTGAACTGCTGGTGGCGCCCTGATCATGTCTCCCTAATTGCATCAACCCAATGATGAGATATCAAGTCTTGGAGCTTACCTTATGCTTCCACTGTGCCCCTCCTCCATCTTCATCCTCCAGTTCACCTGGATCTGCACTAAAGAGAACCAGCAGGGCAACTGCTTCTGATCAAAGGAGTCCTCGTGGGAGTCATGCCAAGGCTCCACTCCTAACATCGCAGCTGGACCTGACAACATCACCCATGACTGGATTTTCTTCATGCTTTTTACTAGAGATTCAAGTTTTTCTTTCATTTCTTTAAGATTGCTTGTTGTTAATTTTTCTTACTGGCTGAGTAATCAATTATTAGATCTCTTATGACAGACACATTTATATATTTCCCACATGATGGATACAGGGTATCTTGGGCTATATTAATTTTGAAAAATGTTTTGTTTCTTCAGTAATCAACTTACGGAATTCAGCATCTCTAAGTAATGCATTGTTTAGCGTCCATCTTGGTTGGCATGAATAGTTCTTTTTAGTGTCTACATTATAAACTACAAAGGAATGATCTGATATCACATTACCTATAATATCAGCAGTGTTAACACCTTGGCAGGGATCTTTAGATACAAAAATATAATCAGTTGTACTATAATAATTGTGGGGAATGTAACAGAATGAATAGTCTTGCCGGCCCGGTGGCACTAAGGATTGAGGTGCTGGACGCCACACCTCGTGCCACGCTGGTGACCCAGGTTTGGGAATGGACTTGGATTAATGGAGGTCAGTGGGGGAGGGACAGTAATTAGCATCCAGAGGACTGCTCTCTTCTCCAGGGGTGGGTAGTGGGCTCATGCTGTTCCACAGCGGACCCTGATGGAGATTGGGTGCACAGCAAGAGAGACGCCTTACAAGGGGTGGAGTGGCAGCAGATGTCTGCACATTGGTGAGGTGACATCATTGCATGTCCACACTACAGGGGAAACATCAAGGCAAAATACCCTAGTCCCTGGATAGGTGATGCAACCTCTAGTACCACCGCCACACACACCCACCAGGCACGACTCATTGGCTCTCCTGATCCTCTGCCAACCTCGTTCCTGACAAGTAAGGAAAGGCTTCTAGGGCTAGGTAGGTGGGGAGTGTCTGTCCCTGACTTCCCAGGAGGGTCAACTTCAGGCAGGGTGGTAGGCGGTTGGTGGTGTGAGGGGTCTGCTTGAGAGAGTTCCAGGGGGCAGTGGCAGAAAGAAAGTTGACAAAAAAAATGAATAGTCTCTGTTAATTAGATTTAGTATTCTGCAAGCGTCACAGAGGTTATCCTCTTTAAGGATTTTTAATAATGCCTCCCTCTCTTTTGTCTTGCAGATTAATTGGAACAATTGCTCTTACCTAAATATGGATCTATTGCTATATTGCAATAGCTCCTACTACATATTTGTATTTTTAAAGATTTGAATTTGTTTGAGATTGTACAGTACGAAAGAATTCCATATGTGGATCTGACAGACCATATATATTACATAGCTTTGAGAAAGCACTTGGTGAGGTGCAAAAATGTTTAGCTGAGGGAGGGAGCAGTCCATTTATCTGTTGTTGCTGTTTTAACAATAAAAGAGATTATCCTGAACACAAGTTTGAATGCTTGTGATGTTCAAATTGGAGACCTTGGAGCTGAGCCCCTAAGAGACTTAAGTATATTACATATTACTTGTTCTTAGCCATTTAAGGTCCCTGAAATGATGAGCCATCTGCCTTCATGGTATTGTATTTCTTTTATTAACACAGATGCCATGTTTTTTTCCCCTGAACAGAATTGATATCCCCCTCCTGTTAGATTTGTAGCAATTATGGAAATTTTGTCCTGTCCACCATTTGGGTAGTTTTTGGGCTTCCATGTTTATTAAGTGGGTCTCTTGCAAAAAGACAATATCAACTCCGCTGTTGTTTAGGTTTTGCAGAACTCTGGACTTCTTTATAGAACTCCCAGTGCTTTAATGTTCCAGCTACAAACTTTTATGCTAGCCATAGTAATGGAAAAAAATAACAAGAAATACAGAATATAATGTTATTTTCAAAGTTACTGAACCCATGTAGTAGAAACAAGTTTTCCCAATACATATTAAAGCGACAGAGTTAAAAACTGCATATAAAAGAGCAGTTACATCCTCACAGAGTTTCGCAACATTTTTCGCAAAGTGACTCAACTTTTTTCTCTTTGTGATGTGGAACAAATAGTATATTTGTAGCCATAAATCAGCTGGTCAGTAGAATGCGATGAGAAGATATAAGAGTCAAATCCAAGCAGTTCCTTATGAAGAGCAAGTGGAAACCTGTCTTCCTTTTTACAGCTGCAGTAGGTGGAGCCTGCAGATGTTTTGCATGTACAAAAGGAGTGATGTCATATTTTCTGTCCGTGGAACTGACTGAAGGTGTAAATAGTCTCTTCTACTTACCCTCCTCCAAGAAATGTTTTCCACCCTCAAATAAATATGCTTTCATGTTAGTCAATGGCTGAGGTGCACTATTTTCTTCTTAAGTGGGAGGTACAAGAACTGAAATCTGAGTAGTGGGAAGCAGCATTAGTTTTTTTGGGTGGAGTAAGATCCCCCCACTCCCACTCAAGAAGCTCCTAAAGATCCACCCCACCTTTTTTTTTTTCGGTTCATGTGGGAGGGGCATGAGGTGGATCTATCATGATGGAACAATTGGCTATCAGAGCTGCCTGGGGCATCAGAGCTTAAGCTTCAGAAGGAAAGAAAAAGCCTGAAATTGCAACCTTATACAGCACTTGTTTAAACAGCCTTGGCTCAGCTTACATTCCTCTCCGGGTCACACATTTTCACAAATACATTCCAAGAGATGAAAAGTCCCTCTGGTGGGTATATGGTGTTATTCAGACCTGTCCTCCAACCCTTTCCCCACCACCTTACTCTGTATTTTGCATCAGCTGAAGCATGTCAGTACAGCAAGAGGCTACAGTGTATATTTTTACTGGGCAGTTTTAAAGGAGCAGTCAACTCAGAATTTTCAAAAACATATGTTGTACAGAGTTTTTGATTTGCATGTTAAGTCATAGTGTGTCCTTCCCTTTGTCTGCTATTAGGAATTTTTCCTAAATTAGCCTATTAGCAGATACCTGAGCGCTACCTAACTGGAGTTTATGTAAGAAAACTGCTACTAAATTAAGCTCTAATTCACTATTGTTGTTTTCGATGTGTGTCAGGTCTAGCTTGCAGGAGTGTTTTTAGTTTTAAAACTTTTAATTCCATCAAACTATACACAACCATAAAAGCACAGAAAATCCCCAGATCATTAGTGCTATAATTAGTTAAGACTCTAGCTGTTTTCTTACAGAAAACCCACTAAGCTAGATTTCAAGTATTTGCTAAACTATAAATGTAGGTACCAGCATTCTATTAGGTAGAACTAGCATTTAGTGCTGATTTTGCTCTGTGACATGATTTTCATTTTTATTTTACAAATGAAGTGTATGGTATGAAGCTGCAGCCTAGAAACTGCAAAATACTTTAAAGTCACTTTTTCTCCTGTGTGTGGTATAGCATGAAAACAACAGGATGACAGTGACTATAGTGACAGTTACACATTTGGTCCCATTTTACAATGGTTCATTGCACTACATATTTAGTGTATCCCACTTTTCAAATAATAAAACAAATATTAGCCAAACTAAATAACTGACACATAGATACTTTTATACTTTAATAAAAGATGCTTCACATTTGTAACCACAAAAATTTGAAAATCATGTCACAGAGCAAAATGAGCACTAGCTGCCAGTTCTACCTACTAGAATAGAGGAGGTAGTATAGTGCAGTGGTCTAAGGCTCTGAGCTGAAAACCTGGTATCCTGTTTTGAATCCTACAGCCTTCACATGTGTACTGTGTGTCCCTGAGCAAATCATTTAACTTCCTTGTGCTCCCAGGTCACACCTGTAAACAAGCTTTAGTGTGTCTCTCCTGGTAAAAAAAAAAGGAATGCTGATACCTAAATTTACAGTTTATCAAATACTTTAGAGCTAACTGAGTGACTTTTCTGTAAGAAAACTGCTATAGTCTTTACTAATTATAGCAGTGATGATCTGGGGCAATTTCTGTGCTTTTTATTGTGCGTGTTGATGAAATTTAATTTTAAAATGAAACATATATTACTGCTAGCTAGCATGACACACCCAGAAAACACAAATAGTGAATTAGAGCTATTTAATAGCTGTTTTCTACAGAAACCCCAGTTAGGTAGCTCTCAGGCATCTGCTAAATTGTAACTGTTGCCATTTGTGCTCACTGGATAAGAACAGTTACAAAGCTCTGCTGTTGTGAACTGATTTTAAAAAGCACTGCATATGCTAAATCTATGGGCCTGGCTACATCATTGTCACGTGAGACAGGGTGCATTTAAGAGGCAGAAGGCAATAAACCTATTTGTGATGGAGATTTCCAGGGGTCATACAACTACCCTAAAGCTGCAGCCTAATTTAGGAAAAACTCCTAATAGCAGACAGATGGAAGGACACACTAGGACTTTACATACAAATCAAAACACTCTGCATAACATATGTTTTGCAAATTCTGGGTGGACTACTCCTTTAATTGAGCCATCCACAATCTGTATGTTTCAAGAATCGCTTTTTGTGGTGTGCATACCAGCGTGGTTATTTCACTCTTATTTACATTACACCTTTATCAATTTTTAATTGCAATTGTGTCTATACACTCCACTGTAGCCTCCAGTCTCCCACTATACCTGCATGCATTACAGTACTGTTTCACTGCATGCAGGGAGGTCAGAGGCTACCAGGGCATATGGAGACGGCAGTGTGGAGCATGGGTGTAGGCTGCAATACTGGGATGTCTCTATACCACAGTAACCTGACAGATGTATGTGTACCTCCCAGGTGTACCCCCATGTCCCCACCTAACCTACCTCTCTGTCCGCACTTGCCTCCCCGAGGGCCACCTCCTGTTGGTACCCATGTACTGTCCTTGATTACTCTTCTCACTGTGCCGAGTATTGGGAGTACCCTGCCTGCCCATGTGTGATGTGGCAGCAATACTATCTGAAGAGCAGTGCCAGTAGTGAACACATACATTAGTGGAGCTCCTGAGTGCATCATGGAGCACTGCTGTGGTGGACAATAGACGTGTGGCACTGTGTACAGTGGAGCAGTGGGGAACACTGAAGGCAGTAATAGAGGGTCTGCCTTCAACCATTCAGCAGCAATACATCAATGTCTGTTGTGCCCAGGTGCCCTAATACTGGCAGAACTGATACCATGTCTCCCCTCTCTCTCTCTCTCCCTTCCCTCCCTCTCACTGACATAGCCCCGATTCCAACATATGGATCTCCCTCCCTTGAACCTCTCTGTCACCTCCACAACATAAGTGTGTCTCATAACAGTGAAATTTGGTTATTTACATAATATGACTGTGCCATATTCACAGTACTCCATAGGACATTTAGGAGGGCATCTCAAAATGCAGCTGTCATCACTGAGTGCACCATGGGATGTGCACTGCTATTGCAGGGTTGAGACCACACACACTATAGCACTCAGTGTGGACAAGCTATAATGTTTTCAAACCATTATTCACACTGTTCACTGGCAGTGTGGTCCCACTGTAATGTTTACAGTCTGGAATGGTTTGATTCCATTATAGTTTTTCAAGTGTAGTGTGGACAGGGCCTGCATGTCTATGTAATTATCTGTCTTTCTATCAATTGCACGTATCACTATTTTTACCTATTTCTAAAACAAACCTGCATATCACATTTGCCTGCACTCTGAGCACATACTTATGAAACTGTGCATATTTGTACTTCACTTCTGCATAGACCTCATACTTTCCTAATATTCCCATTATCACAAGCATAACTACCTTGTCCTTATCAAAAGCGACCCCCTCTGAAAGTTACCATCACATTTTCTCTGCTAACAGTCCACCATCATTACACCTGACTTCCTGACATCAACGTATTGCTTAAATATAACTTACATCACTTCATGGACAACAACCCTGTTTCTCTAAAAAAAAAAAAACCTGTGTAAATAATCCCAAGGCTGAACATATGCCAGACATTACTTTTTCATGTACTGCCATCTTCTATACCATCATGGGGGGTTTGCATATGTTTCCCATGATGCTTAACATTATTGGGGTCTGTGCAATTGTGTTTTCTATAAAATTTGGCTGTCCGGCCAATATCATCTGGGATAACACATACATCAGTGGCATTTGCTCTGGGGTTCTTTTGTAAACCTATATTGCTTCCTGTTCCTTCCATTAAAATGTACACTCCATGTATTTTCCTAATAACATGTATGCCTTCCTTAGAACAGAAACTAAAACAAATCTTACTACTTACAAATCATTGTGTTGTTTCTCCATATCTCCTTAACATTTCCACACAACTTCACTAACTTCATTATGCAGCTGTGGTGGATCTGACCAGAATTTGTTTCTACTGTAGTTATTCTAATTTCTGAGTGGTAATACTGTACTTGTGCTGACAGAGACCTGACTTGCATTTGACTGCATACATGCTCCTAGTATATGTCTGACCTGGTATAGCATAACCATAGAACTGAAAAGTTGCAGAATGTAAGTAGCTAATACCATCTAAAACAACAACTATATAATAAACAATTGTGCTCTAGGTATACTAAAGCATTATTTGAACAATTAAATTGTCTCTGCAAATGATCTTCTGCCTTGTATTGATGAAGGAGACTACAGAATTCATTGTAGATGTTAAATTATTAGGAGTTTTCATAGACACTCTCAACAAGAAGACTGTGCCAGACTGGTACATGGGACCCAGAATCACAGATGGCCTGTCTTAGCTTAATGGGAAGCATGTGGTTCTTGGTGCTGGATCTGCACAGTGGCTATTACCATATCTCCTGGAAGAGGAAGATAAAGAGAACACAACCTTCATCTTCCCTCTGGGGTTCTACCAGTCTGAGAGGGTGCCCCAAGATATGCCTGGGACCCCTGCCATGTTTCAGAGACTGATGGAAAAAGTAGTGGGAGACATGCACCTGCTGGAGGTGCTAGTATGCCTGGACGACTTAATAGTTTTTGGGCAGATGCTGGAAGAGCACAAAGCCTGACTGATGAAGGTGCTGATTAGATTAGAGGAGTTTGATCTGAAGGTGTCTCCTGACAAGTGCCAGTTTTGCCAGCCCTTGGCCAAATATGTGAGCCACATAATTTCCACCAATGGGGTACAGACTGACCAGTCCAAAGTAGGGACACCCACCACTTGGCCTGGAACACACAGTCATAAGGTGCTATAGTCATTTCTCAAGTTCTATGGATACTGCAGGCAGGCCATGAAAGACTATTCTGTTGTTGTTCACACTCTGATTGACCTCACCCAGGGGTATCCACATACATACAAACAAGAAGAAAGCACACTCCAGGAGGACCAATCCCCAAACAGAGTACTGGTAGGTGAACAAACCGTTTGGTGACAGGCAGACCTAGCAGAGTGAAAGTAACTTTCAGAGAGATAATCAAATGCCTAAGTGAAGCACCAGTGGTGGTATTCACTGATTCGACCAAACTCTACATCTTGCACTCCAACACCAGTTTAAGCAGCTTATGAGGAGTGCTCCTGTGCCAGAAGCACTCTGAGGGACTTTGTCCAGTGGCTTTTGACAGCTGCAGTTTGACATGTCTGAAAAGCTCTACCTGGTGTGGTGCACAGACTAGAATTTCTAGCCCTGAAGTGGTCTGTCACTGAAAAATTTAATGATTACTTGTATGGGGCCCAGTTAACAGTGAGGACAAGTAACAACCTGCTCACTTATGTAAGTACAACAGCCAAATTGAATGCAGCTGGACATCTGTGATGTTCAGCTTTACCTTTCTACAACTACAGCCTAGAATTCTGCAGTGAGCGAAGCAATATTGACACCCACGCATTACCCGGTGAGCACACTCTGATCTGCCCAACATAAATATGTCAATTCCAAGTGCAGCAGCAAAGATACCATGTTCGAAATTTGTCACTATAGATAGAGTCACTCTGCAAACCTGCACAGAGCCATCAATATGCTGGGGGCCTCTCCAGATGCTCTTCTGAGAGCATACCTCAATTTCACTGGTTTGGATCTTTCATATTTGCCCCTGCTTAGCTATCCTGAACTCAAATAAGCCAAATAGGAGGACTGTGTATTTCATTGTGTGGTATGTGCCCTGAAGAAGGGGCAACTCGGGTACCAATAATTCACCCAGATGTTCCCTGTTGATAAGAGAATGGAACAAATTGTCATTAAAAGATAGACTGCTCATAAGAATGAGTCATGACAGTGCACACCCTGTGTTCCCTCAACAACAATTGGTATTACTGTGGAAGTACTGAACAGCTGTTTTCCGATCCCTACATGATGACATGGGTCACCTGGGGTCCAACTGTACTCTGGACTTATTATGAACACATTTCTATTGACCCAAAATGGCAAGCGAGGTTAAAAAACATTGTAAGAACTGTCTTAGAAGCAGCAAATGAAAAACTTCACTAAAAAGAGCAGCACCTTTGGTTGACATCAAAACCAGTGGGCCACTTGAACTAGTATGTATGGACTTCTCTCATTGGAGCCTGATAGAAAACACATGGGCTGCATCCTAGTGATTACCAACCATTATATCTGATATGTTCAGGCATACCCAACAACAGATCAAAAAGCCACCACTACTGTCAAAGTATTGCAGCAATATGTCAACCATTATGGCATACCTCAAAGAATTCACTCTGATCGAGGGAAGGACTTTGATAGTTGACTGGTAAAAGCATTTTCGCAACTAATGGCATCAGAAAATCAAGAACCACTCCTTACCACCCACAGGGGACCCCCAACTTGAATACTTCAACAGAACTCTGCTTGACATGTTGAGCTCCCTTGACCCAGAACAGAAACCAAATTAGAACCAAAAAGTAAGTTCCCTGATACATAACTACAATTGCACCTGAAATGACACCACTCAAATGTGATGTTTGGCAGAGAAGTTTGTCTACCAGTGGATCTCTGTTTTGGAGTCTCAGTCAATGGTGCATCAGAAAAGACCTACTTAGAATATGCTGGCCATTGCATCAACAGTTACAAAGAACATACCAACTTGCCTCTAAGGCTGCAGCCTAGAACAGCCTTGGAAACAAAAAACAGGCATGACATAGACAATAATAGCTATGCAACTGTGTGTTATGACACACTCAAGGTGTGTGAGGACCTATAAACCTCAAGAGTGATTCTTGACAGGTTTATAAGGTTATCACACTCCAAGGGTGTGTAAAAAAATCCATAAAAACAAAGTTGCATAGGCTTTATTTTTTATAATTATTAGTGTAGGGAGGTGTTTTTTTGTGTACTTAGAACACTTGGTCCTTTGAGACCGCCAGTCCTTTGAGCACTGGTGTCAGAGACACACACACACACGCACACACACACACACACAGGCAGCTCTGTCTGTGTCTCTCATTAGTAGAGACATTATTTTCTTTTTTCTTTTTTTTTAATTGCACTTTAGAAGCACCCGGGTAACCGCAGTAACTGACAGTATGAGCAGCCAGCTACCAAAATTGTTTCCTGGTGGGAGTCACTGTCTTTCGAGAAGGATCAACCTGATACAGATTTTTTTTTTGTAATGGCAGGATCAACTAGATAACCAGTGGAAAAAAAATTAAGTTTACACATGAAGAGGGTGGCAGATGAGCTGTTAGTCCAGGCAGGCAGGCATTCAGTGTGACTCCACAGAAACAGAGAAATGGAACCACCATGTTTTTTAAGTGTTCATAATGCCCAGAGGCAGACTAAGAGCCAGTCAGGTGGCATGGTATGGATAATTGACAGTGCTGGTAAAAGAAAGTTTTTAGAATGCCATAATAACTCATTTTCGGGTTATTATGGTGTTTTGGAAAGCCTTGTAAATGGTGTGATAAAGGGAGGTCACCAATAATTATAAACAAGTTCGACACTAGGAGTTGCAAGCTGAAGATCATGTACTCCTGAGAAATTTGGGTTTTCAAGGAAAACACAAAATTCAGGACTGTTGGACATCATAATCCTACATCATAGTTGAGCAAATGCCATATTTGCCTTTCTACAAAATTCACCAAGAACATGGTAGAGGTCTAGAAAAGACTATCCACAGTAACCACTTTCTACCAATTGACGAGATTCTGCCTAAGCCTGTATCAGAAGTGGAATGCCCAGTGCCTAAGAGACCAAAAACTCAAGAGTCAAACAAATCCACCGAGAACTAAGATACAGTACCTAGAACTGATACCAGTATCCCTAATGTAGAACCTGCACAAGAACCAGTGGAAAATGGTTTGGGCAAGAGTAATGATAACATTGTGTGTTGTACCACAGTACCTAACAGATTTCAAGGTATACAGTTTCAGTCAATAGAAAGGAGAAATTCAGAGCCATCCAGCTGAGGACTTTGTAAATCATGAACTTCTTCACAATCTGAATCCAGAAACAGCATCATATGTGCCAGGGGAATTGGCAGTTGAACAACTTGAAGATCCAATTATGGCCAGTGTTGTGGAGTTTGAAATGGAGGAAAAATCCTAGAGAATGAAGTAGTTCCTATCATTCCTGACCATGCCCTTGTGCTGGGCACAATGCTTGAAGAGAGAAATGCACGCTCCATTTCTGAGGAAGAAGCACTCTAACCCAGAAAGTCTGGGTCTGAGTCTAAGGCTATTATCAAGCTCAATTATGACCCCCTCGGTGCCTCCTCTGACCTCCCCATTCATGTGACCCATAAGTTGCTAAAGCCCATTGTATGTGCCTTGCCCATTTTTCCCAGATACAATTCAGAGATAAAGATCAGTGTTGAGGAATGTAATGTTGCTTCTGTTTCATGCGGATAGATAGGCATCAATTCTCTAGTAAGAAACTGATGCTGTGTAAATATGTAGAAATGCACTGATTAGTTAGGCATCAGGTGGTAGCTATAAAGTGTATATTGTTGATATGAATGCTCTTGCCACTGCAATTTGGACTTGTGGACAGTGTGGACATGGACGTGGCAAGGCTGCCAAGAGTCTAGCAGGGGTGTGCAAGCCCCCCAAATGTGGGGGCTTACCTTTTGCCTGCACTGTGCCCCTCTTCTGCCTTCACCCTTCAGTTCTGCTGAACTTGCAGTAGGGAGAACTGGCAGGGCAACTGCTTCTGCTTCCAGAAGCCCTGGTGGGAGTCATGCCAGGGCTCCACTCCTAACATCACGGCTGGAGCTGATAACATCACCCATGATTTTGGCCCAGGATTGCTGTGTGGGGACTGAGACAGGGTTGGGAAAGGCACCATCTGACATATTTGGCTGTCTCGCTGACCAGCCAAGAGTGGGCTGACTTTGCCAAAATGGGTGAGTGCCTAAGGAATGCACTAGCAAATGGGTGGGAAGGAGGGGTGGAAGAACAATGGGGAATAATAAAAACTGCCATCACAGAGGTAACGAGCCTTTGTGTGAAGCAAATAAACAAAACAAGACGATGTAAGAAACCACTATGGTTCTCAAAGGAAGTGGCAGTGAAGGTTCAAGAGAAAAGAAAGCATTCAGGAAGTACAAGGAATCACAGGAGCAGGACAGAGAACTGTATCAGTTAAAGCAAAAGGAGGCTGGGAAGGCAGTCAGAACAGCAAAAGGCCCAAACCGAGAAAAGATAGCCAACTCTGTTAAGAAGGGATAAAACCTTTATAGGTACATCAGGAGCAAAAGAAGACCAGGGAGGGATAGTGAGGCTTAATAAAGGGAGGGAGGTGGGCAGAGGGAGACTGTGAAAGGCAGAGATACTAAACAAATATTTTGCTCAGTATTTACAAAGGAACAGGGAAGGTACATAAAACAAACAGTAGTAACACTCTGGATACAGAAGTTGATACCAGCCCATTTACAGAAGAAAGGGTTCTGAAAGAACTCTTAAAACTGAAGGTGACAAAGCAATGGGGCCTGATGGGATTCATCCCAGAATTCTAAAAGAACTAAGGGTAGAACAAGTGACACCACTGACTACCCTCTTTAACAAATCATGGGAGGATGGGGTGGTACCCGAGGACTGGAGGAGGGCAGATGTGATTCCCTTCACAAAAGTGGGAGCAAGGCAGAAGCAGGAAACTATAGACCTGTTAGTTTAACCTCAGTGATAGGAAAATGATGGAATCACTTCTAAAGGAAAGAATTGTCAGTATCTAAGGCCAGAGGGCACAGGACCCTAGGCAGCATGGATTCACAGCGGAAGGTCATGCCAGACGAATCTGATAGATTTTTTGACTGGGTGACCAAAGTAATAGATCAGGAGGGGCTGTGGACATGGCCTACCTAGACTTTAGCAAGGCATTTGACACAGTCCCACACAAAAGATTAATATATAAGTTAGCCAGCCTGGGGGTCCCAAGATGATAGCCTGGTGAAAGATTGACTGGAGAATAGGACACAGAGAGTAATAGTAATGGAGTCCACTCAGAAGAAAGGAGGTTACTAGCGGGTACCGAGGGTTCAAGATAGAGCAGATCCTCTTCAATGTCTTTATGCTGACATTGCAGAAGGACTGGAAGGAAAAGTATGTCTCTTTGCAGATGACACTAAGATCTGCAACAGAGTTGATGCACAGGGTGGTGGAAAGGATGAGAAGGACTTGCAAGGTTAGAGGAATGGTCAAATGTATGGCAGCTTAGATTCAATGCTAAGAAGGTGCGTAATGCACCTGGAAACAAAACCCCAGGGCAAGAGTGCACACAATGGGGGTGAGATACTAACAACAACAAAAATGGAAAGGGACCTGGGGTAGTCTATCAGATGACCTAAAGGTGGCAAGCAATGTGAGAAGGCAGCAAGGAGGGCTGGGGGATACTGGGATGCATGGGAAGAGGCATCACCAGTAGAAAACAGGAAGTTATTATCCCTCTGTACAGACAGCTGGTGAGACCCCCATCTGAGTACTGTGTGCAGTTCTGGAGACCCAATCTCCGCAAAGACATAGACAGGATGGAAGCTGTCCAGAGGAGGGCAACTAAAATGGTGCAGGGTCTGCACCGGAGGACATATGAATAGAGACTTAAGGAGCTTAATATGTATAGCCTCGAGGAAAGGAGGGAGAGGGGAAACATGATAGAAACTTTCAAGTACCTCAAGGGAATCAACAAAGTCCAAGAGGGTAGCATCTTTCAAAAAAAGAGGTGTGCAAGAACAAGGGGGCACAATTTGAAGATAGAGGGGCTCAGAGGTAATTTAAAGAGTATTTTCACAGAGAGGGTTGTGGATGCATGGAATGGCCTTCGAGGAGGATTTGTGAGTCAAAATCAGTGGTGGAATTCAAGCATGCATGGGATAGTCATAAAGGCAATTCTGGGGGGTGGGGTAGGAAGAAGTAGGCTGCTGGTTAACTAGGATCTGCAGCTTATCCAGTAGGTAGGGAAATGGGCAGTCTGGGTGGGCCAAGCGGTCCTTATCTGCCGTCAAATTCTATGTTTCTATGTTTCTATGGGTCAGGAAATAAGGAGAAGTGTGGCAGCCATGTCAGGCTGCCACACATGCACAGTAGCTCATCTCAAAATTGGAGATCCAGGTCAACAATTAGGCTATGCACCCACCTTTTTAAAGACTCCAGGCTCCAGAGAAGGCAGCAGAGCCAGGAACACAGTTAAATCAGCCCATTTGGCACCTAAGTGTTTCTCTGCCCAAGGCAGGCAATGGGCCAGGAAGGGAAAAGAGATATTGTGCATATGTGTACCCAAACAGTAGGGACAGCAGCTTGGAACTGGCTGCCTCCAACAAACCAGAACCCCTGACTTTGCCACGGGGCTAGTGCACAGTAAAAGAAACATGTCACTGGCCCCAGGAAAGACATTGGGGACAGGGCAAGTGAAAACCAACACTGGAGGACTTACAATAAAATGGAAGTAATCTGCCAAAGAGGGACGTATATTGTAAACAAAGATGGAGTACTGCATGCAGTTTTGGAGGCCGCACTTAAAGAGGGATATTAACCTCCTGGATAGGGTCCAGAGGAGGGCAACCAAAATGATTTGGGGCTTGGGGGACAGGACCTATGAGGAGAGGCTTGAAGAGCTAAATATGTACACTTTGGAAGAGAGAAGGGACCGGGGGGACATGATAGAGGTCTTCAGGTACATGAAGAGGGTAAATAGGGGAGGAACAGTGAGGGTGCTTCGAAGGAAGGAGGAGGGGCCACTAGAGGGCATGGGTGGAAGCTGGAGGGGGGAAGATTCAGGGGAGAAAGGAGGAGGTGCTACTTCACTGAGAGGGTGGTAGAGCCATGGAATGCACTACCTAGGGGGGCTGGTGGAGGCAGAGACAGTGGAGGGGTTCAAGAGGGGGTGGGACAGGTACAGGGGAAGGGTTCAGGAAGCAAAATCCAATGCAGCAAGAATATCCGGAACTGGGAAGGGAGAAGCCAGAGAAGGCGAGGGGGACAGCAAGGTCAGCACCCAGGGTGGGGGCTGACCAAACGAGCAGACACGAAAGACCATTAGGCCTATTCTGCTGGCATTTTAGTATGTTAGTATGGTGACCCCCATGGCTCCACAGCCTCAAAGCCTTGTGGCAAAGGTGTCAGTGATCTGCACTAAATTTGTCTGTGAATTTTGACCAATCAGGAGCCTGCAATGTGAGAAAGACTGTATGCAAGTCCAGCACAGCTGGGTGAACATTCTAAATACTGTTTGCCCAGTAACAAGCCTGATCACTCAGCTGTTGAGTTCCATACCAGATAAAGGAGTTGTTCTCAGGGATCAAGGCCAGTTCAGTCAAACTACCACAGTGAGCAACTGTATACTGAAATGTAGGCCAGTGTCTGTCCAGGAACTGCAGGTCTGGCAGACCTGAGGAGTCAGGCATCTCAGTGAAAGTGTTTGAAGAAAAGAAGCAGTTTTAAACAGAACCACAGAGTAAAGGCAAGTTTGTAGCTGGGGTTTCCCTGCCCCACCACAGACTTTCCCCTCTGGAGGACAAGTTCCTGCAGCATCTATAGTCCAAGAAGGTCACTGCCTTAATCCAGGTCCCAAGCCTCAAGGAGAAAGAGAGCAAGCGAGAAGTGAAACCCGGTGAGAGACCACATGCAAGGTGGGGGGAATCATGCGTCCCAGCCAGGTGCAACTCCACCCATCTTGCCTGTCCCAGCAACTGACACCAGGAGTATCATTTGAGACTTCAAACCATGAGTAAACACTGAGGGTTTTAGCCCTCCAACTGAGGAGAGTATGTACTGTGTCAGGGACTGAGGGAGAAGTCCTGTGGAGGCCACTCTGCCACCTATCCTCTGGATTTCAACCTGTTAGTGGTTTATGTTCTGGAACAGTTGTGTTTAAAGTTTATTTTATCTGCAGCAATTTAAAGCATGCCACTGAGCTCCACCCTGCTAATAGCAACTGCGTCCTGAGGTACCGACTGCAATGTAAAAAGAGAGCTCACATCCGTGGCCTTTGGGGCAAATTAAGTCAGTGCTTTGGGTTTGGAGGACTGCTGGGGAGTGGGCAGATTCTGTGGGGAAAATTGTTAAACTGCTTTACTGCCTACATAAAGTATTAACATTTTACTGCCTAGAGTTTAAGAACTGTTGCAACCCCATTACTCCCATTGTGCCTTGCTGCCACCTTGTTCTTTCTGTACCCTTCCTTTTAAATAAATTAGCTGTTGGAACTTCATTTCTTGGTTTGGGGATTTTTATTGCTGCACTGTGTCACTTCTTTCTGAGGTGGGACTGTGGGGGCAGATTATGCATTGTTTCTTGGGGGGAATAGCCTTGTGTGTTAGCATCCAGGTACCCATATTGCAACCCCAGGTGGAGGTCCAGCACCACATTAGACCCATGCATGCAGTGTAATACATCTTTAGGTGAGAGTATGGAGAGGTGAACCCCTAAGAAAATCCAGGTGCCAATATTGTAGCTTTCCTAAGCTTTTCCCTCTCTTGGAGATCAAAGAAAACATAGAAAGTCTGACCTTTTTTCAACTTTTTCTTTGACGTTCTGGGCATTTCTGACCTTAAATTTACACAAGCAGTGCGGAACAGTATGTGGAATTTGGTATACTATAATAGTCCATATATACAATCTAAATGGAAGTACCATTGGACAGGTAGGTTTAGTCAGGGGAACAAACAAATGTAGCCCATCAGTCACTAGTCAATTTTCCTGCTCCCTTCCTGTACACCGACTTTTATGTGACCACTGTAAGTCTGCTGGCTACATCAAGCAACGTTAAAAAATGAAAGGTCCTGAAATTCAAATTTTGAAGAAATCTGTTTAACCACGTTCTGCTGATACCTCAACTGTAAAGTTTGCACTAGAAACCGGAAAATCAGTTTAAAGGGACAGTGTAAACTCTTTTTGCATCATGTTATTTCTAGTTAAAAAAAAAAACATATTTTATGACTGCTTACCTTCTACATTTCATTGATATTGCTGGTTGCTTGCTTCCTTCCTTTCTTAGCAGAACTCAAATGGATGCCAATGGTGTAATTATAACCAACCTTGTTTTGATTCAAATTCTTTATCCACTTTTACTGCATAGTTCCTGACCATTAGGAAAGCCCCCAAACAGTGCAGCCACTCATGATGCAGTAGTCTCTTTTCCTCTCACTGCACCATGAGCAGCTAAACTGTGTTTGGGGTGTTCGTAAGTACAGGAAGATGCAATGGGAGCTGATCAAGCACTGTAAACAAACCTGTTGTGTGGCCACATCAATATGGTGGACAGTCTGTTCTTCACTTTTGAAAAGAAAAAGGGAATCAGTATGTAACCCCCCTGTTACCCGGGGTTACTAGAATCCCAGTAAGACCTAATGGTAGACAGGGAAGGCAGCTTGTGAAACTCCAGTTAAATGGATTTCACACTGTCTCACTCTGTTCTCAGTCTCAGCTGAGACTGAGGGATGACATCACCATAGAACTATCACAGCTGCATGAGCCAGAATGGAATCTGCAGAAGGGAGTTAGATTAGAATGTTGGGAGTTTTGAACAGTCTGTAGTAGTCTGTAGTTGGAGATTGTTGTGAGAGGAGCACAGCAGTTCTGTGCACAGGCTCTTGGAGCCTCAGCTTTGAAACAGAGCTACATTTAGGGAAAGGTGTGTGTTTCCACCTAAAGAGGGACACAGTTAGCTGTTCTTTAAAGTGGTGGAGACCGCTGATTCAGGTCTCTGTGCTCCATCCCTCAGGGGATGGGGCTGGAAGGTTTGCCTGCTATTCCAGGGGCAACCCCCTGGCTACTGCTAGAGAAGATGCTGCCTCATTTTTCCATGAGTGTGTGGGGTACAAGAAAATTTCAAGATTCGCCTGTGGGGCACCTGCAACCAAAGGGTGAGTTCTGCTCTTTCTAAAGGGCCCATGTTTCATCCTGAACTGTGTTAAAGTGGGGATTGGACTGCTGAAGTAGTGGGAGGCCTAGAGTAATAGGCTTAGCCAAAAGTAAAAGTATGTTCAAGTCCAGCACAAAGGGAAAGTCAAGACATTTAGAAGAGATGTGACATACGTCTACCCTGTAATCTATATTGCCAAGCTTTCAAAAGAGTTGTTTAGTATCCAGAGAAATGGCCAGGTATGGATTGTGGGAGCTGGAGGTGGGAGACCCCCATCTTTAGTAACCAGGTCCACCTCTACGGATTTGCTCTGTGGATTTCTACTTTGCCTCATGCACTTGGCCAGTGATGAGGGAAGTGCCCAGACGTGGGATTGGAAGGAAAATTTCCCTTAAGGAGTCGAAGGCTTTAAGGTGGTTTGGGGAGCCACCAACAGGAAAACTGGTTCATTCCCTTATGAACCGTGATCAAGTGGCCGGCGGAGGAGTCAGACCATGGGAAAAACCCAAGTAGTGTACAAGTCGGGCTGTGTACCCAAAGCTGCGTGCAAGTCTGGGCTGTGTGCCTGGTGGATTCAGAGCCTGAGGGCTGGAATAGTAAAGAAGTGTTCTGTTGCTCTAATCTGCATTACCAGGAATGTAGCCCCGTGGGGGTCCATCTATGCTTTGTTTGTTCAGTTTGGATGTGAATAAAAGCCACACTCTAGAATCCCATTCCTGGTTTTGGACATTGCAGTTATTGCTTGCTGTGTTCGGATTTACTTGGGTGCCCCTGTGCAGAGTAGCCAAACCTAGGCCCCCTGTGCTGAGTAACCTAGTCCTCCCCGAACCCAGTCTCCACCAGGTATTGCTGTCAGCTTCAACAGCATACCACCTGTCATTTTGCAAAAAGGCAGGGTGCGGGCATTACAAAATGGAGGCACTGCTTTGGATTTTTAAATTAGGGAGGAAAGGTGCTCGGGCAAGGGGCTAGCATTTTGGCTATCTGGCAGTGGGTAGCCCAAAAAGCTGAAGCAAGTTAACTAGTGTGTCGCTGTGTGCTGTGGTTCTTATGCTGCTGTTAAAATGCCAGCTGTTTACCAAGGAGCAGTAAAGCTAAAAGAGTAAGCCCTTGTCCTGCATCAAATGTTTACAATGTTTTTGCCTGCTTTTTAAAAGAGCTGTGGTGATAAAGAAAAGTGTGGAAAACTAGGGGTAGCAACAGGAAAATTGTACCCTGGACGTTGGAAATGCTTTTTACAAGAACTGTGGTGATAAAGAAAAGTGTAGAAGACTAGGGGTAGCAACAGGAAAATTGTGCCCTGGACATTGGAAATGTTTTTTAGTGAACTGAGAAACTTGCTGTGTGAATGGGCAGGCTAAATGGCTGAAATGGGCTCCCGCTGTGGAGTCAGTTGAAAAAAAAAAGTGGCTTCTGCAGTTTAAATTTGCCTGCTCGACGATCGCCGTGAAGAGAAGTGCACTCGCGAGGAAGAAGAGGCTCATTTGCATGGCGTCATGTGATTGGAGAGGCTGCAATCAGTCCTGCCCCTCAGCCAGCTCTACAGTGACTGCCCAGCATTCAAGAGGGAGTGTGAGTGGAGTATGTGTACTGGCTTGGTGGAGGAGTGTTGAGATGATTAAAAAGCGCTGTAAAACTGTTAAAAATAGCCTTTGCTGTTTAAAATCGGGCTCAACCCGCATCTCGATCGACTGAATTGCGAGTGTGGTAATCGGGGAGACGATCTGCAGGACAGCCCACCCGTTTTCCTTCTGAGGCCTCCAAGACTGGCTGCAGGCCGTTTTTCCATTGCAGCTAACAGCTACTGATAACAGTGAGTACCAAGAGTGATAATTGCTCAAACAGTGATTTTCTGCCAAAAGCCAGCTGAATGTGTGTGCAGCAGTGTAGTCGCTTTGCAAATGACGACTGTGTCAAGTTTTACCAGCAAGTGTAAGTCTGTTAAGCCATTGACTGTGAGCATAGTTATGGATTCAGCATCAGTTTAAAGTTTTAAAGCCAGAGAGAACCTGTGAGTTGTAGCCAAATGTGCAGCACTAGTTTACAGGCAATCCTGTGCTTGAAATCCTGAAGCTTTAAGGGACTGTGAACTAAAGAAATGTTATCAGCAAGTGAAAAGTCCATGGCAAATCATGTAAATGTGTTAGAAAAAGAACAGTGCAAGTTTGTGCAGTTTGAGCAAAAGTTATCAGTAGTGTGTGTAAATTGGATGCACAGTGGTTAGACCCAATTTCAGAATGTTGATGCACAGGAGTGCTGCCACCACCATTACAGGGTGGGGTAGTAAAGTAAATACAGCAGCAGAGGAGCCATTTTAAAAGTAAAGAAAGTGTTCAGTGAAGTGGGACTTTCAGTAACAGTGAGCTTTTGTTTGTTTTCCCTGCAGTTATGGCCTCAGGACCAGCTCACTACCCGGATCATGCCCGGGCTGCAGTAACAGCAGCAGTAAATAGGTTAAGGGACATTGAAAGGTGTTATTATGGAGGACAACTGCCTTCTCATGTGGTGATTCCTGGATATCCAGTGCAAATGTGTCAAATTTGCTTAAATGCTGGAAGGGACATCTTCATGGTACCTCACTGTTCTGGGTGCCTAGAAAAATATGGCTTGTATAAAGTGCCCCAGATTTGTTTGGCTCCTACATGGACAAAGGTTCAGGAATCTGTAGTTGGCAGCACACAGCACTAGGCAGAGCCTGTTGAAGAAGGCCCCTTGGGGGAGTGTGGCACAAAGCTAGAGGGTGCAGATTTAGAGACAGAACCAGATGTTGATGTTTCGGATGCTGGATCTCAAAAGGAAAGTTCAGATAAACCATCAGTAGACCCCGGGGGGGGGTGTGGGCCTAGCCCAAGTCTCATAGGAGAAGATGAGATGCGGGAGGCTTTTGAATGGGAGGTGTTGACCTCCGCACCTAGTGATGAATGGATAGTCTCAGGAGTGAGGACGGCTGCTCACTCCTGGGCTCAGATCCTCAGTGAGGAAGAAGATGAGGGGGAGCCTATGTGGCCTTGTGAAAAAGGAATGGGTCGCAGCCTCAAGATCTTGCCTCAGAAGAATGCATGGAAGAGAGTGGTGATGCCACTGCCTGGCTATGCAAGAAGAAGAAGTCAGGGATCCGCTTTAATCTTGTTGAGGATGCGAGCTGGCAGAACCAGGACTGGCCACCCCCAAGCCAGACCAGAGGTCTCAGGTTGACCAAAGCTAGTAAAGAGGAGAGACTGGTTTGTAGGAAGGCGAATGAAATCTATGGAATGTCCTTTCCTACCTTTCCTCTGAGAGTCTGGGAGGAGATTGAGAACAGCAGGAAATCCTGGATCTAGGCCGAAGCAATGAAATGTGTGCATCCTGGTGCAAACAAGCATGTCAGAAACAGACTGTTTCATGAAAACTATACCCAGTGCAAGAGAGGCAGGACACTGTTTATGGACAGAGTGCGAATAGTGGATGGAGAGGGACTTGAAACCTTTCACTGTGTGAATTATGTGCGCCCAGATGGGGTAATAATTCAAGCTCCTGACCCCCAGTACTATTGGCCTCAATGCAAGGACCTCCTGGCGAATGTGCCCGTGCCTACTAGATGGAAAGCCGAGCAGTGGTAGTCAATACTGCCACACCAGCCTTTGTAGTGCCTTTATTGATCCACCAGTGTGGACATCTTGGACTCAGGTGCCCCACATTCATCAGTTCTACAGTGTACTGGCCTTTCCAGAATCCATTGACTGGCCCACCAGATGACTTCAGATCCAGAGAGGACACCAGCCCAGCTGTATCCTGCTTCATCGCCTGGTAATCGGATGATGTCAGACTAGCTGTTTTCCTTTTTGTTCCTGTTCTAAGGTTCCATCTCCAGAGATGACATCAACCCAGCAGTTCCCAGATGTGCCCTCCTGTAGTTCCCAGAAGATGTCCGCCCAGCTGTATCATAAGAATGCTGCCAGGGAGAGTCTTCGGCTGAGGAGCAGGTCGGTTCCTTTATTCGTTCTACAAGGGGCTGGTAAGTCCAAACTTTTCTATCCTTATGACATTGCAGTACACACCCTACACTAGCAGACTCCAGAATGTTTGAACTGTCCTCAAAGACTCTCCCCTTCGGGACTTTGGCTTGCTAGAACTGTGCTTCACCGGGCTCCAGCCCAGGAGAGACTCTTTAATGGACTAGCCTTCGGGCACTGTAGTCACTAGATGGGACTTTTAAGGCACTCCATCCCCCAAATGTGTATTGTAAATAATGTCATTGTTTTCACTTTTCTAGTGTATATACTGTTTTTCTACCTTCTAAAAAAAAAAAAAATCTTTTGGGATTCTCCAGTGTTTTGATGGTAGGGGTTTAGGTAGACTTGTATGCAGATTAGGAGTGTGTGTTGTCTTTCTTTTTCTTGCAGGTGTTCCTGAAGAAGATAGAAGAGAAGACAAGAAGAGGAGGAGGGGCTCATTGGAGTTCCTCACTAGTACTTTAGTGTGTAGTAATTTAAAGTACTGTGGTTGTTATTGTTGTTGTTACTGTATTAACCCTTTCCTTCCAGAGGTGTGGTTGTGGGAGTAGGGAGGCAGTAATGTAATAGATGGTATTAGTTTCTTGGTGTGTGGTTGCAGGGTGCCCAAGGTCGGGGAGGTCCCTGGGTTGTTTTTGTTTTGGGGTGTTAAGTTAGAGACAGATAAGTTTTCCCTAGAGGGCTAGGGGGATAGACAGACCATGGCCCTGACCTGCAGTAGTGGTTGCAGTGGTGATCTATTAGGGCTATGCTCTGGACAGTTCGACCAGAGCCACTAGGCGTCCATAGTAAGTGGGTAGAGTAGAGGCTGATATGTCAGCTAAAGGCCTCTAGGCCCTTAGTGTTACCTGCCTGTGCTCGCACATGGTAGGAGGGGGCCTGATCACCCCCCTCCGTAGGTAGCACATAGGGTGAGAGGGCCTAAGCCGAGTAAACAATGACTGCGGACAGTCATTTTCCTGGTCAAGGGCAAGTATAACCCCCTGTTACCCGGGGTTACTAGAATCCCAGTAAAACCTAGTGGTAGGCAGGGAAGGCAGCTTGTGAAACTCCAGCTAAATGGATTTCACACTGTCTCACTCTGTACTCAGTCTCAGCTGAGTCTGAGGGATGACATCACCATAGGACTATTGCAGCTGCATGAGCCAGAATGGAATCTGCAGAAGGGAGTTAGATTAGAATGTTGGGAGTTTTAAACAGTCTGTAGTAGTCTGTAGTTGGAGATTGTTGTGAGAGGAGCACAGCAGTTCTGTGCACAGGCTCTTGGAGCCTCAGCTCTGAAACAGAGCTACATTTAGGGAAAGGTGTGTGTTTCTGCCTAAAGAGGGACACAGTAAGCTGTTCTTTAAAGTGGTGGAGACCACTGATTCAGGTCTCTGTGCCCCATCCCTCAGGGGATGGGGCTGGAAGGTTTGCCTGCTATTCCAGGGGCAACCCCCTGGCTACTGCTAGAGAAGAAGCTGCCTCATATTTCCATGAGTGTGTGGGGTACAAGAAAATTTTGAGATTCGCCTGTGGGGCACCTGCAACCAAAAGGTGAGTTCTGCTCTTTCTAAAGGGCCCTTGTTTCATCCTGAACTGTGTTAAAGTGGGGACTGGACTGCTGAAGTAGTGGGAGGCCTACAGTAATAGGTTTAGCCAAAAGTAAAAGTATGTTCAAGTCCAGCACAAAGGGAAAGTCAAGACATGTAGAGGAGATGTGACATACATCTACCCTGTAATCTACATTGCCAAGCTTTCAAAAGAGTTGTTTAGTATCCAGAGAAATGGCCAGGTATGGATTGTGGGAGCTGGAGGTGGGAGACCCCCCATCTTTAGTAACCAGGTCCACCTCTACGGATTTGCTCTGTGGATTTCTACTTTGCCTCATGCACTTGGTCAGTGATGAGGGAAGTACCCAGACGTGGGATTGGAAGGAACATTTCCCTTAAGGAGTCGAAGGCTCTAAGGTGGTTTGGGGAGCCAGCAACAGGAAAACTGTTTCATTCCCACATGAACTGCGATCAAGTGGCCGGAGGGGGACTCGGGCCATGGGAAAAACCCAAGTAGTGTACAAGTCGGGCTGTGTAACCAAAGCTGCGGGCAAGTCCGAGCTGTGTGCCTGGTTGGTTCAGAGCCTGAGGGCTGGAATAGTGAAGAAGTGTTCTGTTGCTCTAATCTGCATTACCAGGAATGTAGCCCCATGGGGGTCCTTCTATGCTTTGTTTGTTCAGTTTGGATGTGAATAAAAGCCACACTCTAGAATCCCATTCCTGGTTTTGGACATTACAGTTATTGCTTGCTGTGTTCGGATTTACTTGGGTGTCCCAGTGCAGAGTAACCACACCTAGGCCCCCTGTGCAGAGTAACCTAGTCCTCCCCGAACCCAGTCCCCACCAGGTACTGCTGTCAGCTTCAACAGCATACCACCTGTCATTTTGCAAAAAGGCAGGGGTGAGGGCGTTACAAGTATCAAACTACCAGCTGTATCAGCAATCTCTACAGAATGTGAGCAATCATACAATGTGTTTTTAGGGCTGCAGGTAGGCGGATCCTGCAGCCCTCTTGCATTAGCTCTAAAAATGAGCTTACCGTGGAACTTCCTTTTTGGCCTTTTAGAAGTATCCATCCACAACTGCAAAATAGTGTGCTCCCCCTCTGACTTTTGCTATTTGCTGCTCTGTCTTAAAGGCAGAGGGATGCCAGCTTCTCAGAATATAAACAAAAAAAAACTTTTGAAGCTGTTGTCAGTTAACCATTGCAGGGCTGCAGAATGAACAGCTGTCCAGCTCAATCAAATAGATTCGTTCTAACTCTTTCAGCAGCCTAGGGGTTAACTCATTATCTCCTCACTTTGACTTAATATTGACCCAGTAGCACATGGCTAAATAGGCACATGTGTTATGTGGGAAACAGAGCAATATTGCAGCTAGCAGGAGACAGGACAGAAATTGATGGTTCGCAATTATAGACTTTGTTTATAAAAGTAAGAAAACAACATTTCAAATGTAGAAAATAGGGTTCAAATGTTTTATTATTTTAACAGGAGTTATAAAAGTTTGTTTAATGGGTTGCTTTTGAAGTACTGGCATGTGGGCAGGATGGCACACTGACATTCACAGAAGCCTATCTGAATACATAACCCCCACTACACTTTCACTGTTGGACTGATGGCTGTCCTTTCCAGGCACCTACCCCCCCCCCCCACACACACACAGGGACAGCAAGTGAGATTTTATCAGTTGCTTGCTATAATGCTATTTGTTCCCCAGCCCTGAAACTGACCTGTGCCCACAAAAGGTAGTATTGGATTAGGGAAACACAAAGACACATACACACAGACAAGGGAGATACACTGCATAATTTATTTATTTATTTAGTTAAACATCAGTTTAGAAACCTTTGAGCCAGAGGCTCATTTACAAAGGTACCTCATCACAAAGAGGACATCAGAACAGTAGTACAAGGGACACAGTACTTACAAACAAAAAAGTTACAGTTCAAAAATTCCAATACTGTCTTTCATATGGGAGTGAACCTCCCTCTATGACACAGGATGCCTTATATATAAGAAAATAGCCTATATAAGAAGTAGACCAGGAATCCCCCCCCCCCCGCAATCCCTGCATATGCTAATTTCTTCAGTCTTGAAGCTGGGAGTCGTCATGTAGGAATTTTTACTGTCTACTGCTGTCAACACTCCCATGTGTCTAAGTTATGTAGTTCAAAAATAAATTAGAACTATGAAACTAGTCATACAGAGGGTATATTGACTTGAATAGTTTTTTTTGTTTTGTTTTTTTCTTTTTGTTTGTTTTCTTTTACTGGTCCAAAATACTGTAAGTATCCGTTTAAAGTATATGAGCCCTGTTTGATAAATGAATGCTCTGCTATGCCATGCAGTTCTAAATGTCAATACTAAAACAATGTTATCAAGTCAGTCTCTTCTGTAGCTAGTTATTCTTTTGGTAACAAGGTAAGTCCCACTAGTCCCAGGGCCTGTTTTCAGGGACAACCCAAGGACACTAGGACAGTTAAGTGACTTATTTAGGGTCACCCAGTACGCAAGAGGAGGTTGTGGGTATCAAACCCTGTTCTGCTGGATGTATCAAGCTCATTCACAGCTCATTACTCTAATGTCTAGGCTGCTCTGCCAGCCCTATGTTGTGATTTAACAGCCCCACACAGTCCTACTACACAGTGCAATAACACAATGACCAAGCACTAGAGAACAGCACACAGGAGTAAAACACAAACAAGGGATATGGGATAAGGTTTATTAGGGAAAGCAGGAACAAGGCACTGGGGAAGGAAAGGGAAGGGTTAAAAAATAAACAAATAATTGGCAATCCTTGCAATCTCCTCCTCACCTCACCCCTCATCTTTGTCAGTCTTTCACAGTCCCAGCTAACAGGCATAGCAATTATACTATCCCACAGTCCCTAAGAGCCCTCTGTATTCTACTGGGTAACACAGTTGTTGAATCATCATAGGCCCAATGCTTGATGTAGATGTGGCTATTTAACCTGCACAGTTATTAAATTTAAAATTAAAGGGATTGCTATTGGTAAATGGCCAAAATGCAGTTCTTCTACCCAGGCATTCCCAAAAGAGGCAGTCCAGTCCTGCCTTAATTATCTAACTAAAATAATTGTGACAGAGGTCTGATTTAGCACTCATGGTATGCAGATCAGATCAAATCAGACCCTGATGGGTTTTAGATGTATAATGCTGGACTCTCTGGTGTGCAGTAGCTGCAGGTTGCATGCTGTGGCTCTTTACTGTATCACAGCAGACATAGTCATGCGAGAGGCTTGTAGGCCTGTGATGATTCAACTACTGTGGCACCCAACAGAACATAGGGGAGCTCTTAGGGACAAGGGAGAGGAGATAAAGAAAAAAGGATAGTGGTAGTGGTTTACCCTTACAGCTGGGAGGGAATGGCCCCACTGCAACCCACCTCCCACTGGCAACACTGTCTGTTGGTGGTCCCACCACTGAACTTTTCATGGGGCCCCAGAAGTCCAAAAGCTTCAACTGGCAGAGGGAGTGAGTGAGTGAGAGAGAGGGAGAGACACACATACACAAAACAGACAGAGACAGAGACTGAGTTGTTGAGTGATTTAAAGAAATGAAGTAAGTGTGTGTGTGAGTGTGTGTGTGCGCGTGTGTGCGTGTGTCTGTCTCTCTCTTTTCCCCTATAGCAGCACCGCTCGGGAAAGTCAATGTCAGCGAAGTGTTGCAAGTGATGTCTGTGTAGGTGTGGCTTTGTCATGTACCTCAAGGTATGTGGGCCACAAAGACACAGAGGGAGCTCCTGAGAGACACACACACACACACATATACACACACGAGCACTTCACACCACAAAGGCAAGTATACAAAGTACATGTTGTATATGATGCTGCAAGTTCAAGGGCCTTTCTACCAAATTCCCACTTCCTCCAGGTAACTGAGAAATATGGTCTTCTACTCTACTTGCTGCCACTGGACAAAGTCTAAGACTGAATCATCGGCTACAGGCCCTGATAGAAAAATAATTTTAATAGTATTTTGTTAATCAAATAATTACCTGCAGCCAGTCAATACATTTAACTGGTGGCACACATGTATGGTCATACTGAAGATACCATCATCCTTGGTGATTTGAATTTAAACTGGCTGTTTAATGTATCTGCACCTTTGATAACCTTTTTGTGACACCTATGGATTCACACAGCTAATTAAAGACCCAACTAGGATCAACCTAAGAAATTCCAGCAACAGCTCACTCCTGGATATTATGTTGGTAAACAAGCCTCACTTATATTCACATGCAGGAGTACTGCCGAGTGATGTGAGTGACCATTACCCTATAGCTGGCATAAGATCCACACTCAAACCACCAAATCCTGCAGAATTTGTCCTCAAAATGTCAAAAAAAGAATTTCAATATCTCAGGTTACCTCCATGACCTGAGTAATACAATATATTGGCAAGATTTCTATCTTACAACCTCTGTTGAAACAGCTCTCCAGACTTTAAAGGTTATTATCACTAATGCTCTCAATATTCATGCACCTATCACCAGTATCAGAACTAAGGTAAAATCCTGCCCTTGGTTCACCTCTGAGCTTAAAGCAGCCTTGAGAACCAGAGACAAACTGTGGAAAATGCGAGAAAACAGGACACCAGAGATTGGCTAAATTTCAGAAAAGTAAGGAATTCATGTACAAAAATAAGAACTGCCAAAACTGCCTATAATACAGCTGAATTGGATGCCTCCACAATAACCCATCCAGACTCTGGGGTACAATAAAAGGACTTCTGGGCCAAAATTCTACTCCTGCCTTAACCTCCAAACTGCTACTAAATGATACAGAAATTACAGGTAAACAAGAAATCTTAAATACCTTCAATGTTCACTTCACCACAGCTGGCCTAGCATTTGACTCATCACCTGCAAATATCCTGAGATCTTCCTTGAACCTGCAAACTACTGTGGACAAATGGCCACTTCAACTTTTTCCTTCATCCCAATATCCGTGAAAGAAGTGGAAGATCTCCTCTCTAATTTAGACACTACTAAGAGTGCAGGTGCAGACTCCCTGGATCCCTATTTCCTGAAAATTGCTTCACATGTCTTATCTGCCCCCTCACTCATCTCTTCAATCTTTCCCTAACTACTGGATCCATTCCTTCTACTTGGAAAACAGCTCAAGTAGTTCCATTACTCAAATCTGGTGATACTAGGGAATCTCAACAATTACAGGCCTATCTCCATCCTACCAGTACTATCCAAGATGCTCGAAAACTAGTAAACTCTCAATTAAGGGACTATCTGGATAACAACAACCTTCTAAATTCTGCACAATCTGGATTTAGATCAAAGCATAACACCATTACTGCCTTAGCTAAGGTAACCAACGATTGGCAGACTGCCTTGATAAGAAAAATTGTACCTGTGCTGTGTTCCTGGATTTGAGTAAAGCTTTGACACTGTGGATCATGACTTATTAATCACCTCCTTAACTCACTAGGCCTAGATTCCTATCACTCAACTGGTTTTAAGGATTACCTTTCAGATAGGTCACAACTGGTTAAAAATGGAAATTACCTATCCACCTCAAAACCACTGCTAAGGGGTGTACCACAAGGCTCTATTCTTGGCCCTATCCTCTTTGTCATTTATATAAACAATATTGATGCCAACCTCACTCAATCTAACATTCATCTGTTTGCTGATGATACTGTATTATATGTCGCAATCCCTCACCTTCTAAAGCCTGTGAACTGTTACAATCCGAATTCTCCATTCTGCAGCACAATCTACTTGACAAAAACTACTTCTAAATGCCAAAAAACAAAGCTATGTTCTTTGCCACAAAGAGTTGCTCTACCACTACCCCAGCATCCACCACCCTACAATTATCCACCTTACTTGGAGAGAAACTGGAATTTGTTGATAACTTCAAATACCTTGGAGTCTGGATAGATAACAGGCTTGACTATTCTGTCCATATTGAAGAGCTACTTAAAAAGCTAAGACAGAGGCTTGGGCTATTGTTTAGAATAAAACATTACCTAAACAGTGATTCCAAAAAAAGGTTAATTCAGGCCTCATTCCTATCCCTCATTGATTATGCTGATTTTCTCTACTGCCATTGTTCACGTCATCTCTTACATAAACTGGACACCCTGTATCACAGGTCCATAAGATTTATTACTGACCTTCCCTCCAGCACCCATCATTGCTCCCTTTATATGGCAGTCAACTGGACATCATTACAACACAGAAGAAATAGGAATGCTGCTATCTGGATATTCAAAGCGTTAACAGGCAAACTACCTACCTATCACTGATTGCTTTACCCAAATTACAACTAGGCCTTACACCTTAAGGATCAGTAAACTCATCATATTAAAGGTCCCCAATGCCTGCACCCGGTTTGGGAGGGCTGCTTTCAGCTATACCTTAGCAGTTGCATGGAACTCTCTCCAAAATCCATGAAGCTAGATAGCCTACTACCTCTGGCATCTTTCAAAGATTGTTCTCCCCCTTTTTCCAGAGCTCTGCAATTGCTTTTATAAAGCCTAATCCCTACCCTACCTGACCCACCTTCCTTTTCCGTCCATTATATTAATTCAATTTCTATCTTCCAAATCACCTATTATATTCTCATAAAAACTAGTTAGACCCTATAATTTATATTTTATGCCTGCTATACCCTTTGTCCCCTTTTTTCTTACAGGCTAAATGGTTCTACTGTTCCTTGTATATATGTAAATTGTTGTATATAATCATTTCATGTCATTGTATTGCTGTTTATGCTATTCTTGTCTATGTAATAATACTTGTATCCTCATTTGTATGACCACTCAGGTCCATCTTGTAAATGAGCTTTGCTCAATGATGTTCGCCTGAATAAATAAAGATTTTGATTGATTGATTGATTTTTGATTGATACTATATCATAAACAGTCTTATTACTAAGGGTTAGAGAAATAGGCCATTGGCAACTTCCGTTTGGCTTTAAACCCATACATTTGGTTCGACTTCCAGAATTCAGCAAAACTATTTCATCTACAGTAATTGTCATAGAGCAAGCTGACCACAAATAGGGGGTAAGAAGTCTTAAGGTCAGCAATAAATAGTCATTATTATCGCTTACTAGTTGCAGGTGCTGTTGGCATGCACCTGCTATGGATTGCTGTTTGTGGTGTTGTGACTGAATCTGCAAATCCCACTATAGCAGCTACAGCCCAATGTGAGCTACCATAATAGTTACTGTTTATCACTGATCTCAAGACATACAGGCCCAGATATTCAAACTGCGCTCAAAATGAGTGCAACAGCAGGAGCAAGCACAAACCAGTTGCGCAAATGCGCAACAGGTGTGATATTCAAACATGGAGCAGAACAAATTGCGAAAGCAACCAACGTCTGAATATAGCACATACTGCACCAAGGCACAACCAGGAAGGAGAAGCTGAGCCGAAATGTTGCGCTATGGCGCAAGCAGGGCAGCCCAGCTGAGCATTCCAGAGGTGCCATAGCGCAAGCAGAGCCCCCAGAGCAATGGAACTGCACATCCAGGGAGGCAGGCTGGGGCCCACCGCCAGCCATGCCACACATGGGCACAGGAACACACTGCAGAACCCACACCACACCTGCACACCCCAAGCACAGCATCACTGGGGGTGTGACAGATGATCTACTGGCCCATGGGGACAAGCCAACAAAGCATAGTGGAGCCATGACACCCCAGCACAACCACTGGAAAGCTGAGAGTGCCACACACAGGGGGTTGACAACCACTGTGCACATCAGCCCCTCGTACGCACAGCACACCCTGCACTGTGACTCCAAGACACCACCTATGTGCAGTGATTGGCACTGCAGGAAACCAACCCCCTGCAGCACAGAAGCCTACAAGCCAGACACACCCTGTGCACCCAGCAGTGGGTGGCAGCAGACGGCAAGACCAACAGAAAGTCACTGCCATGCTGGAGATACCTCCCCATGCACACACACGCACACACACACACACACACACACACATACCCAGGACCATACCACCCCAGATGGCATGTACACCCCTGCAACTGAGCACCCATAGCCAGCTGCAAATCAGAGACCAACACATTATTCGTATCAAAATAGAAATGTATATTGAGAGAAACAACAGGACAATAAAAACTATTTACAAGGGGGGGGGAACGGGTACAAGGTAGGGGTGTTAAAGGGTAGGGATGACAAACTTGGAGAGGGAAGGCAGGGTGGTAGGGATGGGAGAAGTGGGAAGGGTAAGATAAGTTATGGGCCCGCCGCCTGCCTTCTGGCTGGTGTCGGCCCGTCCCATGCCGCCTCCTCCGAAGGCCATGTCTGTGTATGGAATGCAGGATGGCCTGGTTGTCTGCCAGCAGCTGTCTCAGGCCCCGGACATCCCTCCCAATGCGCAGGAGAACCTCGAGGCCTAGGAAAATGGGAACACAGTCAATGGCTGTGACTGACCACAACCCTGAACACCACCCAACCTGCAAGCCATATAGCCCAATGTCCCGCACCTGTGATGGCATGTACCCACCCACAGTGAACATGCACATGGCCATCACAAACAGGCGCCGCCAGCTATGTGCACCACTGCACACACACACTGCCCATGTCCATCACAGCACAAACAAGGCTGGCAAGTGACATGGCAATGTGGTGCGATGCCAGTTACACAGCTATGTGCCCAGTGCATGCCTGGACCACCAGTGATGCATACACAGACATGCTGTGATACTGGACAGTGATGCATGTCACCTGTGTCGTGCATACAGACATAGATACATAGACAGTGTTGGCAGATAAGGGCCTATGGCCAACCCAGTCTGTCCATTTGAGCATGTAAGTTCACTTTGTTTACCTAGGAGTCTGTTGCCCCTTACCCCTAACCTCCAGAATTCCGTTATGTCTATCCCGTGCATTCTGAAATCCCATGATTGTTTCAGCCCCCACCACTTCCTCTGGCAGGGTGTTCCACTTGTCCACCACCCGTTCTGTGAAGAAATTCCTTCTCATGTTTCCTCTGAATCGTCCTCCCTCCAACTGCATCCCATGCCCTGTAGTCCTGGAACATCTTTTTCACTTCAAAATAGTGTTTCCCTGCACCCTGTTCCACCCTGTAAGATACTTGTATGTCTCTATCATATCCCCTCTCTCCCTCCTCTCCTCCAGAGAGTACATGTTCAGTTCCTTCAACCTGTCTCCATAGGACTTGTGATGCAAGCCATGCACCATCTTTGTTGCCCTCCTCTGAACCTTCTCTGCCCACTCTACATCCTTACGTAGGTATGGTCTCCAGAAATGTACACTGTACTCCAGGTGGGGCCTCACTAGTGTCTTGTATAGTGGAATTATGACCTCCCCTTTCCTGCATGGTTGTATTGTGCAGGGCTACTGGTCTTCCCCACCCCCAGCATGCAATAGCATCGATGAAGTCATGATACTCACACTGCTCAAGCAGCTCTGTCTGCCGCTGTTGCTGTTGCTGCTGCTGCTGCTGTTGCTGCCGCTGCTGCTGCTGTTGGGGTGCAACCCCTGCTCGCACCGGGTCCCTGGCATGGCCCTCATCAACCTGGGCCCGCATCCTCACATCCCGGCCTGTGGGAGACATATGTTGAGACAAACATCAGTGTGACTCAAAAGCAGACTGCCCCCTGCCCCAGTGAGAGTGCCTGCCCACACAGCCATACCCATTCATCTCACAGCTGCACACACTGTCACAGCCAACCGTGGCCGAGCCATCACCTATGCACAGCCACCAAAACACACACACACCCCCCTACAGATAATACAGGTGCACAGATGGTACACCCACCTGGCCTAGGCACCACGCCCCGCCTGGCACGTGACCGCAGCCTCGCCAAGACGTCTGCTTCTCCGCGGAGGAACACTGACCGTGCCGGCACTGCTCAGCAGACCGGCACCGGCCCAGTGACCCCCACCAGGTCAGTGGCCACTTGCTGCCACACTTGTTCTGCAATGGTGAGGGCACTCACCATAAAGTGCCCCATAGTGGGCTCTACTAGGCCACCAGGTTGGCCACTCTGCTGGCTCCAGGACACCGCCTCCTCCCAGCCATGGTACCAACTTTACAGCAGGCAATATGGTGCCCCGCTGCGCCATAACCCCACGTGGAGATGTTGCGCAATAGACCACCACAGGCTCCAATCGCGCTGTTCGAACAGCGCCGTCACTTCACATAGCGCTGTCACCAGACAGCGCAATAGGGACGTACACATGGCAGGCGAACAGTGCCAGGGGGCAAAGGTCATACACAAGGTCATGGGCAATGACGCAAGGCTACGCACAGTGCCATCTGACGTATAGGCATCCTGCGCGACCGACCAGCTGCATACCAGTGCCACAGTGGACTATTGCGCAGTAGTGCCACAGCGCCATATAGTGCCCATTGCTGTAGCGCCACTGGCACAATGGTGGCCGTGGCCTGAATTGCCGATCGTGCTTAGCACGTCAGCAGTGCGACAGACACCTGCGTAAGCTATCTGGGCATGCGCAATGCAGTGTACCACACAGTCACAGATCTGCACCATTGGCTCAGCCGACTCATCCGTATTGCGCAAAGCACAGATTCGCGATATTCAGCCGACACATGCAGATCATCTGATCAGCCATTCAAAGGCGCAGTGGCGCGATTTGCATGTCATTATAGTTGCTCCACTCCTAATTTGCATGTATTGCGCTATAAATGTGCGACATTGGGCTGCGCTGACCAGATTCGGTTACTGCAGGTGAGAGGTGAGTTGCATGCTGTGTGATGTCCTGGACAATGGTCATGGGAAAATGCTGTAGACTGCACAGTGACAGGTGTCCACTTACACCCATACAGATCACCATGACCAAGCAGAGTCATTGTGAGGGTGAGGACGGTGGGCGTAGGAGGAGACCCAATTTACAGCAGCAGAGATGGAGGCTCTCTTCCAGGCCTACCTGGATGAGGAGCCAGTGCTGAGTGGACGGAGGGTCACCCCTCAGTCCCGTGCGGCTGCATGGGAGGGGGTAGCTCGGGCCATTAACCTGCACGGAAGCCACCAGTGCTCCGTGCAGGAATGCAAGAAAAAGATGGGGACACACCGCAGGAGGTTGAAGGAGAAGGTGGCAGCCTTCAGGGCGGCGCGTGCTGGCACTGGCGGGGACCCGCCAGTGGTGTTGCAGCTGACCCCAACTGAGGAGACACTGGTCACAGCCATGCAGCCGAGCGCCATTGAGGGTGTGCCCAGGCGGAAGATTCCAGACAGGTGGAAGCCCATCACTGCACGGTATGACATGGTGGTGGTGTTTGGGGGGGCAGTTGTTCACATGCACTCACATGTACTCCTCTTTCTGTTACAGATCCTGTTTGTCTTCAGGAGATGGTGGTGGTGGGTCCAGACAGTGATGCTGACCTGCTGGACATGGAGGAGGGTCCATCCACCTTCACCACCAGCCAGCAGGCACTGCAGCAGCATGCACGCTGGACCGCAAACTCTGGTGTCAGTGATATGGGTGTGGGGGGTGCACAGCCTGTGTCTTAGCAGTCTAGCATGCAAGCATGCCAGCACGCTGTGACCATGGCAGTAGTACGTACCTGCACCATTGATGATAGAAGGCCTGCAATGGGCAGTGATGGTTGTGTGTCCCATGACGGACACACGGCAGGCCAGCACATGCCCCTGGGCCTGTCTGGTTCCAACTTGTGTACCAGCATGCTGGCACAGTCCCAGGCTGTGCCTGTCAGCACCCTTGAGGCAGCACCGGTGGCTGTGCAGGTGTCTGGCACTGTTGCCAGCACAGCGGTGGAACGAGTGGACCCGGGGGCACAGTGGTTGGAGGGACAGCAGCAGCAGAAGCCCACCAGGTCTGGGGGTACAGTGTCAAGCAGTGGCACATGTCCGCCGGCCTTTGATCCACCCATTCCTGGTCCTGGCGAACAGCACCCACCCTCAAGGGGTGTTGTGCATCAGGACCGTCCACACCCTGGGGGTCAGGATGCCGTTGGGGCACAGTACCCATTGGATGAGCAGACCCGCCTGCTGCAGGAATCAGTACAGCTGCAGAGGCGGGTTGCAAGGTCCGTGGAGGCACTGTCTGTGTCCGTGAAACAGCACAGCAGGGAGTGTGCTTGGGACCGAGCTGAGCTGGTCCGTATGCGGATGGATGTGACCGCTGCCATTGACAGGCTGACCCAGGCAGTGGTCTCTGTCGTGGATGCATTGGGCACACAGTCAGGTGCCCCTGTACTGCACACCCCACACAGTGCACTCTCCACTCCCCATTCCCGGCGTCGTGCGACACCAGGCGTGTCGATGCTGGGTTCTGCTGTGGGCATCCCGAGCACCCCTGGTGCAGGTTTGTTCGGCATGCTGCAGACCCCTGTGTGGGCAAGGTCGCGTTCGAGCAGTGGGACCCCTGGTGGTGCAACAGTGCCACCCCATGTGGCCCCTGCTCAGCCTGCCTGTGCTGTTGGGTCACGGCGGGGCCGCCCACGCATCTGCGGTGGCCGTGGGACAGTGCTACATGACTGAGCTGTCTTCCAGTGCGGGCCCTGTCTGCTGCTGCCATGTGTGCAATGTGTGTCATGGTGGGCAGTGCACTGCCGGGTGCTCTGCTCACCACGCCGACACACGGACCACCTGCACACCCTCCCAACTGCTGTCCATAGGTGCATGTGCATGATGATGCCTGCATTGCACTGTACACCAAGGTGCAAGGGTGCCCAGGTTCTGACACATGTACTTGGACAGTACGGGTGGTGGGGGTGGTCAGTGGTGCTGTGTGTTAGCAATGTCGGTTCTGCAGTGCTGTGCATCTGCCCATGTACGCTCTGTACCTGGTGTGTGTGTGTGTGTGTGTGTCCATATGAGTGCTCACCCCTCCCTGATGGTGTGTTTGTATGCCTGGACCGTTCCACTCCCCTGACCGTCATGCACCCCTGGTGTGTTCCCCTGTGTGCCTGTGGTTTGCGCATGGACAGTGTTGGTTGCACATTTCCCCTTGACTTACCTGTGTTGTGCGTTGTGCTCCTCTGTGATGGTGTCCCGGTGCAGCTGGGCCTGCCGGATCAGTCGGGGGTCCCTCTGTCCTAGGGGGCTGCTCATCACCATCATCACCGGTGCCACTGGCGTCCCCATCGCTGTCCCCCTGTTTGACCTGTACGCTATCCCATGGTCTTTGGCCATGTTGTGCAGGATGCAACAGGCTAGGAATATCCCACAGGCCTTTTGGGGGCTGTACTGTAGGGCACTGCCGGAGGTGTCTAGGCATCGGAAGCGTGCCTTGAGCATCCCAAACACCCGCTCTATGATGTTGCATGTTGTGGCATGTGCCTCATTATAGCATAGCTGCGCTGGGGTCATGGGGCGCCAGTACGGTGTGAGCAGCCAGGGACAGAGTGGGTATCCGCAGTCACCTGTGTGGAGATAGTGGAGATCAGTGTCATGTTCAGGTCCATATTGGCCATCTCCCTGTGTGCCACTACCATGGCACCTGTGGCATTCCCACCCTTGCCCAGAGTTTGCATTCCATACATGTGTACTCACCCACTAGATGTCCTGTGGGGATGTCCCCACTCTCGAATCGATGGCACAGTGCAGACTGATACCATATGAAGGCATCATGTGCTCCACCAGGGTGTGTGGCACAGACATTGATTATGCACCCAGTGGCATCACACACCACCTGGCAGTTGACATTAGGGAATCCCTTTCTGTTCCGATATGCATGGCCATCGGGGCTAGGTGGCATGCAGATGGCCACATGGGTGCAGTCTATGGCCCCTAGCACACCAGGCATATGTGCTACCCTGTGGAACTCCTGCATGTTTGCTGTACGCTCTGCCGCGGTGCTGGGGAAATGGATGTACTCCACAGCATGTGGCAGCAGTGCGCTGAGGAATTGGGTGAGGATGCGTGACGTGGCTGACTGTGTGATGCCTGTGGTGCCCCCTGTCAGCCTCTGGAAGGTGCCTGTGGCGAGCAGGCACATGCAGGCTGTCACCTTGGTCTCCACCGACAGAGTGTGACTCCGTCGTGAGGGTGCCTGCATCACATCACTGCACAGCTCACAGAGCCATCTCAGTATTGCCCTGTTCAGGTGGTACTGGCCCACGATCTCTACATCTGTGTACAGCTCAAAGCTGATGCGGGCACGGTACCGCCTGTCGGGGGTGTACCGCTGACGGGCCCTTCCACAGCCACGTCCCCCTACAGCATGCATTCTCACCCCCCTCATTACGGCTTCCATGTGGAAACTGGCACTGTCCATCTCCCTGGCTTATGCCCCCGGCTGGTGTTGCTGTGTTACCCCACTGTCCTGACTGCTACTTCCACTGCACCGGCACCCCCGCTGGCCTCTACAGACTATGGGACACTTTCCTTGCCTGCCCTTTGCTGTCTGTCTGTCTGTCTCTCTCTCTCTCCCCACTTGGCAGCCTGGTAGCTTTCTTGCCCGCTTCCTTGAGCCTTTTATTTTGGCTCATTTCCAGCTAGTGCGCAATTTCCGGCTGTGCATGTACGCGTAATGCAAGTCTTTGAATATCGCATTGCAGTCTTTATGCATGGATCCGCCCCCTTCGGTTGCGCATGCCTTCATTTTCATTGCGCTGTTGCTCAGCATGTTTTCGGGGGCGCAACTGCCTCCTTCTGAATATCGCAAAATGGCGCAGTTTTGGACTTGCACATGCGCAACCCTGTTGCGCATGGCGCAACCCTTTTGAATATCTGGGCCACTGTATACTCCTATGTAGTCTTTGCTTTATTATTTCATTTTTCAGAAAATAACCTTTGAGCAAAATGCTCGTTTTCAAAGGTTCCACGTCAAAGGGATAGAGTACGTGACAATTACAGCAGAAACAATACAATAGAAACATCACAAAAATATGACTGGTACACAGTCAACTTATTATGAAGGTTACATTTGGGACAACACAATTCAGCTATACATGTGGTTATAAAAATTCAAGTGCTGGATTAAACAAGTTGGTTGGAAATAAAGGCGGCAGGAGGTATACAAACCAGTGAAAGACAATATGATCGCTGATATTCCATGTGGCCCAGAAGACATTCAGAGAACTTACTAGACAGCACAGGAGAAACAGGAAAAAATAAAAAGGAAATAACAGCAGTCAGAGACAGGCATTTGTCAGGTAACAGGTGGCGGTGGGGGGGGGGGTAAGGATTTGATTAGCATAGGGAATGGGAGCCTGGAGGAGAATTTGGGTGAGAGCACCAGATTGGTTGCCCATAGAGAAACCTGGGACCCCACAGAGAGGTTGAGTGGCAGAGTTCAGAGAGCTGGTGAATATGACAGATAAGGTGCTAATATGGATGGGGGTGGTGGACATGCTTTACATGTATGCCACTTTCTATATTTTTTCTGTCTGGCTACATTGATTTTCAAATTACATAAGCATAACCCTCCCCTCCCCCCAAAAAAAAACAATAAGTTATGCATCAAAAATCCAAACAATTTAAAGATATTAAATGTATGGCATTGCATTGCATGTGAGGGGTCTTCATTAACTGATACCAACACTGTTGCTCTGTGTTCTCAGTGGCACACCAGATCATGTGCAGCTTGTTGGTGATGACAATGTGAAAGTTGTTAGCATTGTCATCAGAGGAAGGAGTTGCCTCACTATTGCTGAGGTGATATGCCAGACTATGGGTCCAGTGCCAGTGGAGAAAGTCCAGATAGACTTGCCACCAAAAGATATAGGAGTGGGACTAATAGTAGATGTTTAAGCAATAAGATATCACAGAGTGTTAGTCAATGGGGAAGTTGTCTTCCCAGAACAACCTTGCCATGGAGTGCATTATTGTGATAACAAAATGAACCTAGTTGTGAAAAACACTAAAACACAAAATGAATGAATCAATACATAATGATTTGATGCATCCACCACTCAATAAAATAGTCTTTAATTCAATTGTTTTGCACAGCTGAAAGTAGATTGTTTGTGTCACAGAAGTTGATTCCTCCTTGTCTTCCTGATTCCAATACATGTGCTTTAACAAACTACATAAGTATTTTTAAAGCACTTAGACTCCACCTTCCTTTCCCACCCTGTTTCTTTTTTTCTCTTTCTTTCACCCACCCCAATGGGTTTGCACCTTTGGCAGAGCCTGGCAATGACAGGCAGGGGAAGAGGTTTGGCAACTAGGCAGTTATGCACCAAGATACATGGATTTCACACTGGGATACCCGAGTCTAGTGCCGGCTAGCATCAGGTTCTGGTGGTAGGAACTCAGTTTTTAGATTTACAGGATGGAAGATGTTCAGGCATTATCCAGAGAACTGCTTGTTTTGTTGCCTGGCAGGTGCTAGGGCTGTGGATCTCATTTCAAATTGCTGGTGGGGATAGTGGGAAAAACTGGTAGCTGTTGTTCATATTGGGGAGCCTGCAACAGCCATTTACAGGCCTACAGTAGGCGAGATGATTAATATGGACCCTTTTCTTTGAGAAAGCAAATACAAATTTGTTGCAGGCAGGAAGCCACCTTAATTATGGCATCAGAGGTAGCTGTAGCCCACTCCCATGGTCTTAATAGAACAGGGTTGCGCTCCTACACACTTCTTTCCATGACAGCTCATAGGGAGTAAAAAAACATGCCAATACATTTATAATTATTGAGCTTGACTCCACACAGCTATTTGCTTTAAAAAGTTTCCAATGTTTCTTTCTAATACTACTTTTTAGATTATTTTCTCATTAATAATTCAGCGTCACGTGTGAATATTCTTTCTTAGTTCCATAATTAATTTAATGGCTACTTTTTAGTTTTTGATACATTCGAATAACAATGTGCTTGTGACCATTGGTGAGCTCCCTTATATAGTCAGCATGCACTATACTACTTTAATGCAGTACTTCTGCATTTATTTCCACACATGTGAGATAGGCTGTGGTGTGGTGAGAGCAAGGCAAGAGCTCCGAGTATTCTTTATTCACTCTTACCACACTCTCCTCGTGTTGAGCAGCCATATCAACTCTGACCAGAGTTTGTATACTTTTGTAAACACCCCTCTGCTGCCACATTTTCATTTTACCTACCTTTTGTCCTGCACTTTAGTTCACCCATTCCAAAAATGTGTCATAATTGCAAACTGATTTACAAGACTCAATTCAGGTCAAGATGTAAGGTTTATTTGGGGGGTACAGTCCCACCATACTCCACCCTGTCATAGCTGACTAACCTTTGGTTGGGGCCTGGGCTGAGGGTGATTTATCTTGCACACCCAGGTGCCTCCAACAAGGGAATGAATGGTAATGGGTTACATGGTAGCGAGGTACAACCCTCTGAAAAGCTGTCCCTAACCATTTCCCTCCCCAAGTAGCCCTGCCCAGCAATATCACACCAGCAGATAAACAGACATTGGTAATATAATGTGAACAGAAACAAACACATCACCTTTCAGGCAGGAATTGAATATCTGCTCTGCCCTTCTTCATGAGACAGGGTCATAACAAGGCTATGTTGAAAATGTGGTGTACAAATATTACAAAACAACAAATTCATGAGCCTACATTACATTTTGCTAATGCAGGCTTGTAACTTTGGTAATTTTCAATATTTTTACAGCAAATTCCTCACCTGCAGTCCTATTGGCTCTGGCCAGAATTTGTTTACACTAGAGGAAGTTTGAGGCCGAAGAGGATTGACAGTGCCCTTTTAAATCCAGAGGCTTTATCTTATATGTCCAGTTATCTTTCAGTACTGTTGCAAAATGACTTAATGCCCTTTTGAACCTTATTGTCAGGTCTATCTGATTATATTACTATGTTTGATTACTCCATTGTTCTGTACCTGACCAGGCTCTACTTAAGCTGATACTATTCATGTCTTTAAAAATATATCATAATCCTATATTGATGTGGAACCTTCGGAAAAGAGCATTTGTGCTGAAAGGTGTTATCCCAATCTCTAATAAATAAATAAATAAATCCCAAATCCGAACTGCAAAAAATCATATTTACCCAGCAAAGAATGGCTGAACTGTAACATTTAGTTTTTTTTGCTGTATCCTGCATTTATCCAGTTGTGTAGCGGGGAAGGAGCTAGGCCCAGGTAGGTTAAGTAATTTCATTTCATTTTATTTAGGGGGCAAATTGCAACCCAAGAATTGCAGTCTGTCCAAACAACAAAGAAAGTATATAGTATAGCAAGATTCTTTGCAAAAAACTTTGTTACTGCATCAGTTAGGATTCATATTAAAGCAGCAAAAGTAGCGAAATACAACATTAGGGTTTTCAATCCTAACTCCTCATCCCCCCCTCAAAAGCAGTGAAAGCGGCAAGACAACACAAGCAACTAGAGGCAACCATCACCAAGTAAGACTAACAACAAACAGGTCTTTGCAAATAAGACAGGAGACATCCATTATCATGGTCCACCATGTCTGCAGCCATGAATACACTTCAATACATACACACCCGGCTAGCCCAGTGGAACTGAGGGCTGAGGTGCTGGACTCCTTACCTCACACTATGCTGGCAACCCATGTTCAGGAATGAGTATGGGCCTCCAGGTGTCAGCAGGGGAGGAGAAGGATCGAGCATCCAATGGACTGCTCTCCTTCTCTGGGGAGGGGGGTGGCTAGCAGTCGGCATCTGACTGGCCCCTAGCGGTGGCTGGGGGGTGCACCAATGCTACAGAAAGGGGAGAAGATGGGGCAGAGACTTGGAGGAGAATGTGTGAATGTGCATGTGCTCTCTCCATGGGCATCATTGCATGCCTCACCTCAGGAGAAAACCGGAAAAGGTCCTGGCTGCGCAGCATGACACTGTCCTCCACTGGAACCACCCCTGAGATGGCACCTCCCTGGCTGGATCCGTTTTGGGTGGGTTAAGATGCTCCCCATCACCCTGCCATGAAGGGTAAGTCATAGGAACACAAGGGAGGGGGCCTGATCCTTGGGTGATGGTGCTGGGGGGATAGCATATGGTAGTAAGAACACCAGCCAGGATGAGGGGTGAAATACCATAGTAAAAAAAAAAAAAAAAAAAATACATACACACCCACTTCAGGCTGCAGAAAGACACCACCTTGGAAACTACAGAATAAAACACAAAGGAAAAAAAAACAGAAAAAAAAATTATGAGCCTTCTGTTTTCTCAATATATGCATGACAAGAATTGGCACAGGGTCATAATGTCATAAGACATTATGCCACATGGCAAAATCGCACTGCCAATACAGCACAATTTCTGCCATGAGGCATAAGACTTTTTTCTGTGAGGGGCTCTGCCCCCCACACCCCTGTTAATGGGGGTCTGGGACCCCTGAACCCCACCCACTAAAGAGTCTCAACTCTGGGGGGGGAGGGTCAACACAGAGAGCGCACAAGTCAAAGAAAAAATGTAAGTATCTGGGACCAGGAATCAAACCCGGTCTCAGACGCAGTGACTGGGTTCCTGCTGTTGTGGCTCAGTCCTGTAAGCCACAGCAGCTGCTCGATGGAACCCACTCCCAGCAGAGGTCTTTTCCTCTGCCTGGGAAAGCTCTAATGGTGCAATACCGCATACAGAGTACACATACAGCACCATTAGCGCTTGTATACTACGCTGCACCGGTTTAGCCATAATGTCATACACTATTAAGCGTGCAACATTATGACCTGGTAGGACAAGAATTCCTGCTTGTCAATGCACTGTTATCACTGTTATTGATTTAAATTAATGTCGTTGTTCTTCTTAGTTGAGTGGCAGCATTGATTTAAATCGAGGGAACATCTAAGATACATAAACTTGCAATTCAAAATCCACCCCCATTGAAATCAATAGAACGTGCCCCCACGCTCTACAAACATGGTTTCACAAAACATATGAGCATGGGGGCAGCATGGGGGCAGAGCTGTGTGTGAATGGTATCAGGAAGTGGAAGGGATCTGGCTGCCAGCTCCTCAATTTGAGGATTTATGATCCCTTCCCCTACAAAAACAATGAAAGCCCAAAAGAATGGCTGCAACCCACAGTGCAGGGCTTGGTGCTCACTGGCAGGGTGGCCATCCCCAAACATAAAGATGAGAACAGTTAAAGAGGGACTACAGTCAACATTTCTGGCAGCAATACATTTCAGAATTTGGATCAGCAAAGCCCCAATCAGCTTCATGCCAAAAATGAGATCTCTAAGTTACTTTGTTTAAAAGCAACAAGTCATTTTACAACCCTAAATTCACTGCCTGTTCAGAAAAGTCAGTTTCAGTGAAGAGCTGCTGACGGTGTCGTCTCTGGAACTCAAAGTCTAGTCTTCCCTGTCAGCAAGCTTCTAGAACCTGTTTCTTCAAAGGTTGGCATTTATGTGCAATACTTTTCACAAGTAAAACAGGCAGCAACGTTCAAAAAACATTGCTATAAAAACTGTGTGTTTAAGGTTTTGTAAAGAAGATGACAGATGTGTATTCTTTTTTTTTTATTTATTTTGGTGCCTTTATGTTGTGGTCCTTTTCTCCAGGGTTGCTGAATGCTGAATCATAGCACATTGCAGTGAGGTTTAGTTTCAATTTCAGTTTATTTTTATACTGGAAAGGCATGTGAGCAAAAGTTCCTGTTTTCACTAGTGAGGTTTGCAGACTGAATAATTTTCTGATGTGGTGGAAGGCTGTGACCATTCACATCTGTCATTCAATTGAGGTGATTTCTCAGGATGGCACTTTAAAACAGTTATTCTACCTCCCTCTAAATGGGGGTGGGAGAGGTATTGCCATTTTGAAACCTTACTATGAGTTTCTATGCAGTAGCCAACCCAGCCATTCTAGTGCTAGATATTCAAAACTTTGCCCTGGGGCAAAATTAGCATTGCATGGCAGGCAAAATTAGCCCAGAACCATTGGCACACCTTATTTAAAGGAATAGCCACAGGGCTAAATGAGTTGAATATAGCGTGCAAATGAAGGTGTGCAAACAGGGCTGAGAGTGCAGTGCAACAATAGCCCAGCAAATAAGACAGCACTGAATATAACAACAGAAAGCAGCGCAAACTGCAACAGCAGCCCAGAGCACACGGAGGTGGCGTGAGGTACTGTAAGGCTAAACAATGTGGGCAACGTGTGTGCTAGCAAAGCATGGGAGCACAACAGCAAACAACAGTTCAGGCCAAATACTGCAGAACCATGTGATGGAACATTACAGTATTGCGTGGCACTGACATGTTTGCCCAGTGCTAAAGTTTGCTATATTCAAAACTGCAATCCAAATTAGCCTACTCAGGCAATCCATGGGCAAACAGCCACATTAGCATTCACGGTATTGCACCACTCGCTGTAAGCTACAGTGCTGCTGGGCTTTAGCTACAATGTTGTACGCTATTAAGCATGCAACATTATGACCCAGTAGGTAATACTGGCACACTGCTGTCAGGAGCAATCCCGTCAGTGAAACATGTGCACTGTGTGGATGGCCCCAGCCATGTGGCAGTACCTACTATGTGGTGCAGCCTGGCCATTGGTACACCCTCCCCTCAACACCCTCCATTCTCCCAGTGCAGCATGTGTCTGCTGGACTGTGTTGGTGTACCCCAGTGGGGGAACTGGAGGTGTGTACTGCACGGACACACTGCCATGGTTTCCACTTGGTGCTGGAGCACCCACTAATGCCTGGCAGGGTTAGCACCAGTGCCAGATGACGACGATATGGGTGGTGCCATCTGTGTGCTGTATGTCTCTGCCATGTATGTGTTCTTTTCATTGTTTTTTATCACCTTGTTCACCAGGTAAGCATACTGGGCCAAGGCCCAGTGTCAGGAATGATCCAGAGACACTAACTGTGTGGCTGAGATGCAACAGTGTACAATAAAGACATACAATGCACAACAACACACAATACACAAATATCACATTAGGTACAAGTTACAATACATTACAATACCATACAAATAGTTTGTTGCTACAAGTGGTGTTCTAGCTCAGTTGTAACATTTACATGAGTGTTCACTTCACAGCACTGTTGGAGCATTGCATTCCATAGTCTGTGCCTGTGCATATGGAGTGGCCCAGGGTGGCAGTCCACCCACACTGCCCCCTTATTGGATACATACAGTCTTGTTCCCTGTTGCTGCTGTGTCCATGCCCCCCATCCTGGGTTTGCCTGGCATTAAGACCATCGTTTCATGGGTGGTAATTTGCACCGCACTACATGTTGTGCTAATGCATGTTGTGCAGCACTATACTTTTGAATATACTGTTGCATCTGTATGCATGTCCCCGCACCTCACTTTGCACCATGCATACATTATCTCGTAGCCTTGGCACTATCACATTGCGCCGGCACTATTTGGCCTTTTGAATAAAGCACTCCCGCTCAAATGTGGGCAATCAATTCGCACCCGGCACAAAGTTTTGAATATCTGGCCCATAGTGTTTTCTCCTTGACAGGCTGTTACCTAACCTACATTCAGACTCATCTGTGTTGTATTCCACATTAAAATGATACTTTTACCTGGGCTAGCATCCACCACTAGAAGGAATTAACACGTATTAGCACCTTTCATGGTGTTCCAATACGTTACATCTTGTAGTCATTATATACAGTACTAGACCTGAGAGGGTGTGTGCATTAGTTATTTTTGGCCAAGGCTTACTCTGCTTTACATAATTTGGATTTGTTTTTGAGCCCTGCTTTAGCCCTGCTGCACTTGCCTTTGCTATTCAGCTGCTGGGCTGCTGGCTTCCGATGGCATCACTGTAGGGCAGAGGAGTGACTCACACTGTGTAGTACAGTGCCGTCACAGCAATTTTGCAAGGGAAAACCACCAGTGCTCAATATACATACTATGTTCCCCCTTCCTGAATACACCCTGTTAGCAATGCATTATGCCAAAATCCAAATGCCTTGTCAGTATGTTTTTTTTTGTAAAATGTACTTTCTTCTGCCTCTGTAGCAAAGCATGGGGATTGAGAGAAGATAAGAGTTGCTGTCAGCATCTTTCCCAGTCCTTTTGACTTTCATGCAAATGTAACCCCCTCCTACAAATGGGGGTTCCCAAAAAGTCTTTCTTGAGCTTGTCTAAATGCTCACTGTCAGGCTGGTGTCCTGTGTTTTTGCAGTTTAAATGTGATTGCCAGTGAGTGCCTATATAGCCTCTGTGTACTGTCTCTTTAAGAGCTGCCTGGATTGCAGTCATAATTAATCTAAAAGGGAGCTCTGTTAGAAGATGTGCTTGTTTGCTGATCATTTGTTAGAGTAGTAATAATATTGCAGTTTCTTCTAACCTGCCTTCTTTGTAGCATGGACAGTTCTGTTTGTTTCCATCATCTTGGTCCTGGACTGCTGACAAGGGCCAATCAGTACATTTGGGACTCTAAAATAGAGCCTGCCTACAGGGGCTTGGTGGGGTCAAAACTTGTACGAATTGTAGTTTTGGGCTTTTTGTGCCTAAAATAACCCTGAGGGGGAGTCCTTGTTGTGACTGACAGACAGGTCAGCCAACCAAACCTTTTGGATCTTGGGGGAAAGTACAAATTCTTGCAGTTTCAGTTAGATCTAAGTTGAGAAGTGAAGAAGTAACAGCTCAAGGTAGTTCGAGCAATAATCCATAGTGGATTCACGTGGGAGAACTGTGGAAAGGCCTGAGTTTTGGCCTGCATGTCTGCCTGCTGTCCCTGAGAGGGAACTTGTGCCTTTTTCAGACTGAATCCGAACTTGAGAGCGAAGTAAGCCGCTGAATTATGACCAGGTTCCTACCTGAAGAAGACCGAAGATTTGCTGAATGCAATCGGCCTGTCTGGACTTCCAGCCACCTCTGGACTCCCGGATTGTGCAGAGACTCTGTAATTGTGACCAGAGAGTCTTTTGCCTGGTACAGTGTAATTTCCTTACATGTGAGTGTGTTGTGTGCTTATAGTGGGCCGTGATTTGGTTCCCCACTGTGGTTTGAATTATATTCTGCTTGCTGGAAACTGCATTAGAATTTCCTTACAAGTAAATGTGCTGTGTGCTGCTAGTGGGTTGTGATTTGGTTCCCCACTGTGGTTTGAACTGTATTCTGCTTGCTGGAAGCCGCATCCAGCCCCATGGACTGAATTCAAAATCATCTCCATTGGGCCTGGGCCTTGCCACACTGGCCATGCCCAACTACCCACTGCACAAAGAAAGTCATGGATGAGAGACCTTCCCAGGGATCAGCCCCTGCTCAACACTTGAACAGGAATGACGCCTCTGTGATTCGTGTGGGCCCTGCTTCTCTGGGCACTCCAGCTCAACAACCTGCAGTCTCGATTTCATCCTGCCTAAGTCCAGTATTGGGTACCGTGAGTAAACATCAGGGTAGCTCCCTGCAACAACAGCTAAATCTAAAGTGTTGTCATCTGATTGTTTTATTGCTTTTTCTTTCATGAACTGCACCCTCCAGCTCTGGATTACAAGTAATGTGTGTTGTGCATGTTGCTTTCTTCCATCACAGGGCCCCAACCAGCTGTGACGTTCTTGGCTAGCCCACCATTTTCCTATTTGGGTACCCAGAGTGTGTGACTGTGTGGGGACTTAAAGCGCATGCATAACTGTTTGATTAATATAGCCTTTAAGCCAATCAACCTGATTACTCCCCTTCCTTTTTCAAGTCCCCCTGAATAAATCTGACTTTTTTGCTGCATTTAACTTGACTGTGGTTCCAGTTTGTGCCAAGAGTATTGTACTGTTGCTATTTACTGTGCATAAACTTGTTTTACAGGGGGTCCCCAGGGTCGAGCCAGAGGAACCAGCCCTGGTGGGAAGTGCAAACAGTGTGGGTACTGGTATAGTGTACAAGGGGTACTGCGAAAGTGATTATTGTATATTGCTTAGGCCACTAGAAGGGAAAGAGGGGGGGGTTACAGTGTCCTGGAGGGCAGTGCCCAGGTTAGTTTGACCACTACCAACCCTGACCTCCGGGTGGAGGCACCCGTTTCAGAACTCAGGCCCCTTAACCTGCTACTAGCCACACATGTAGGGGTAGTAGCCCTTTGGATAGTGCCACCTAGGGGTGGTACACAAAAATTACCCCATTTTGTGAAAGACAGGGCATGAAACTTACAAGAACAGCAGGCTGAGTTTCAACTGCTAGGAAAAGACAGCTTATAAAATAGAGCAATATTTTGTTAAGAGCTAGAGATTGAGATTTACAGCGCCTTTCCCTGTCCTTTTGACTTGCATGCATATATTACCCCTTCTTGCACTAATTCTGGAATTGCACTACATTCATTTTGAAGAATGCTAAAACTAACGGCAGAGGACAGTAATGAAATACAATTCCAGAATCAATGCAAGAAGGGGTAATTTATGCATGAAAGACAAAAGGACTGGGAAAGGTGCTCTTTAAAACTTGTTATAAAGCAGACACTGACAAACAGCAGTGAAGTTACCAACACTATACAATACTAGTAGCAATACAACTTCCCAACAGACACAGTAGAGTAGCACGCCAAATGGTATCAGCAGCCTAGGGGCATGTTGACACAGCATTCAGCAATGCTGGAGAAGTGGACCACATCAAAAAGGCATTAAAAATATGAATTTGTCAACTTTGTTCCAAAACCTGAAACACACATTGGGCCTGATTCTAGAATGATGGCACAAGTCACCTTCAAACTCAGTGGAGTCAGGGACCCTGCACTCCATTCTTCATCAGGCAGGCTCCTCGTGGCTAAGTCCCATGACTTGCTCCATCCATACCGGTATGCCAAATGGAGGGTGTACCCGGAATGGTTGGCAGCAAGCCTGTGGCTTGCCCAAGTGAAGGGCTCAAGTGCCCCCCTCCACACACACACACACACTGTATAGTCCCACAGGTCTAGTGGACCCCCAACCCCCCACCAATGCCCCAAACCACCAAACAAAAAAACCCGTAGGGCTAGCATCCCCCTCCATGCCTGATGCCCCGAACATATGCCCTATGCTCAGCAAGGCTAGCACCTCCCCATGCCTGATCTCCCAAACACATGCCATATGCCCAACAGGGCTAGCACACACCCCTCCATGCCTGTTCGCCGCATTATTAATAAAAGTCCCGCAGGGCTAGCGCCTCCACTTCCTGATCCCCGGAATTGCAATATGCAAAGAAAATAATTAACATAGCCCTCACTCTCCCTGGTAATCTAATGGCCTCCACCCGGCAGTTCCAGTCCACCCCACACTCCCCCACCCATCCCCAGCTGGTGACTGACACAGCCTACCTCTCACTACCATGACCAGCCACCGACTGAGCTTGATATGAGCGCGTACTACTGTAAATAGTACATGCTCAGTGAATGCTCTTCTCTGGACCCTTTCAATCTCATCTATACCCTTGCATAAGGTGAGGTCTCCAGAACTGGATCCCGTACTCCAGGTGAGGTCTAACCGTGGTTTTATAAAGAGGCATCATTACCTATCTCCTTCTACTTATTATGCCCCTCCCTATGCATGCCAGCATACTATTTGCCTTGCCCTCCGCTTTGCTGCATTGGTTACCACTTTAAGGTTGTTTGATATTATAATCCCCAGATCCCTCTCCTGCTCAGTTGGCTTAATTACCCACCCCCAGTGTGTAAGTGGCTTGTGGTTTTTTACACCCCATGTGCATTATTGTACACTCTTTGGCAATGAGTTTCAGCGCCAAGTTTCTGACCACCCTTTCAGAATCTTCAGGTCCTCCCTTATGGCCTCCACCCCCCCCCCCACAGGGGTGTCCACTCTATTACAGATCTTCATATCATCTGAAAATAGTCATACACTCCCCTCCAGCCCCTCCCCTATACTTGACAAATTAACCTTGTACTTATAGCATGATGTGCCCCCCAAGGCATTTGTTAAAACACTTGAAATTCACAGTTCTCATACAAAATCCATAGCATTTGGTTTGAAAACACACAGTCTCTCCATTCTGGGCAGTTCTGTTAGTTCTCACAGTCTTTCCGGGATTGCCCCAAACTACTCACTGAACCTTCAGTCCCATTCCTCCTTCTGTGAAATCTTCACCCCCTCGGGGCTTCACAGAATCTGGTAGCCACCATGTCCAAAACTGGCCACTGGTTACTGTACTAGGGCAGAAAATAACAAACTGAGGGTCCCACCGTCTGACAAGTGGCCTCTGACAGAGCATCACCTGCCTGTAGAACTCTTAACTTCACTCTCCTGGCTCCAACTATGGACTGACTCACAGAAAACCAGCATCAGCAGTGCACTGTGGCTTATGCTGCTGTGAGAGTTCTAAATTCCATGCCATGATCCCCTGCTTTAGCAGAACTAAGCAGGTGGTGATGTAATGTTTTACAGAGTTTTAAACCCTCTGGAACTGCCCAGGCTATCTGCCTGAACTAAAACGGATGGGACCCTAGTAACCCCAGGAACTGGTTGGTTACATAAATGCATTTAACTGAAACCAACCCACATCACAATGTCAATAAGGCACTCCATGGTGTGCAATAAGGTGTGATAACTTTGCTTCTACAGTGGTGGAAGAACTCAGCTTCCCTCATGCTTCCACAATCATGAAGAGTGATGTCACTGTACTATAAAACACACCCTATCGTGCTTTAGTTATTACTGTAAAGTTAATTTTCTCGGGTTAACAGTACTGTCTGTTTTTCAGTGTCAACCGGAAAGGGCCTGGTCGGGGCAACACTGCTTTCTACTAACACTTCCCAGCCCTAATGACTTCCACCCCAAGATTCTTCGAATATCAGCACCTGCTATTTCCGCCCCCTCGCTCATCTCCTTAACCTTTCCCTCACTACCAGTACCATCCCCAGGCTTGGAAATTAGCCAAAGTGCTCCCCCTCCATAAAGGTGGGGATTCCAGCTCGCCTGGCAACTATAGGCCCGTTTCCCTCCTACCTGCTCTCACCAAACTCAAGGAGTCTCTTATCTACTCGTGGCTCCTGGAACATCTCTCTGCAACTGACAGTCTCTCTCCCTTCCAGTCTGGTTTTAGGAAGCAACACTCCACTGCCTCCTTCCTGCTCCATGTCACCGACTCGATCCATTCAGCTGTGGACAAAGGCCTTATCACTGCCGCCATTTTTGTGGACCTGGCAAAGGCCTTTGACTCTGTCTCTCACCATCTTCTAATCCTGGTCTGGCTCCAGCTGCCACTGATTGGTTCAGGTCATACCTTCAACACAGAAAGCAATCTGTACTAGTAGGAAACAACCCCTTCCCCCATATTATCCAGTGTCCCCCAAGGTTCCATTCTGGGTCCCATTCTATTCTCAATATTAATAAATGACTCCGCCTCATCTGCTCCCCCCCTAAAATCCATATGTAGGCTGACAACACTTACATATGTCTCTGGTCCCTCTGCTGCAGACGTGACTCCCTCTCTGCAGTGCAACTTAGACAAAGTGCTGCAATAGTTTCATCAAAACTGGCTAAAACTAAACTAAAAAAAAAAAAAACAGTATCAAAGTTCTTTGGATCGAGGCAAAGATGGTCCAAGTCCCTCCAGCTGCACCAAACTCCACCCTAAACTCAGCATCCTCTACTGACACAAAGAATGTCTCCCTTCATCCACTCACCAAGACTTAGTCACCAAAACCATTCTACCTGTAACAGACTATGCAGACATTGTCTATGATTCTGCTCCTGCTACTTCCCTAGCAAGACTTGATACTCTACTCAACTCATTTTGCCATTTTGCCACTTCCTCTTTCCCTCTCACTTACCAGTGTACCCTCTACTCCTCCCTTTCCCTAATGCCTGTACCAACAAGGCGCCAGATACACAGCCTCACCTTCATCAGTGAATTCTGGTTTGGGATACTCCCACAACCTCAACTCCTACCTATCACCATCTAGCTCTTCCACATACTCCCTTCATTTGAGGGATGCTCAAATGTTCTCCCTTCCCCACCCTCGCACATGCACAGGCCAGGTGGCATTTACTTACCATCTCCCTCACCTCTGCAATCAACTTCCTTGGGACACTCACCACTCCCCTGCTTTCTCTGCCTTAAAATCCCTGCTCCAAACTATTCCTGCCAATACATGTTCTTGCCAGTCCTCATCCTCATCCTCCTCCCCTCAGTCCAGCCCTCTTCCTTTTCATAGGCACGGCATCCTTGCCAACCCAGTGGAGTCCCAGTCTCCATGGCCCGACCCATATTGAATTATTTCGTTTCTGCCTGGTCTGACTGCTACTGAATTGTTTAGTTCTCTTAACTACAAATTCCCTACTGTCATTGTTTGACTAAGCACTGATCCTCCATACCTGAAATTATTTTGTACATTAATGCACTATTGTGTTGACATGTATTATTATATTACTCTGATGCCTCTGTATATACCTCAGCTCTGCAATTTGTTCTTAACTTGTATTAATTTCTGTACTATACCAACTGTCCATTTTACCCCTGTATGTGTTCAATCCCCGGATTGCACCTGGAAACGAGCCTTGGCTCAGTGTGCCTTTCCTGGTTACCAACTTTTAAATAAATAAATAAAACAAAAATAAAATTTTTCCTTCTATTTTTTAATTGTTTTTAATTTTTAACCTAATTATATCTTTACTAAACGTCAAATTAAAAATGTCTAAATATGTATTTCTTTTGCCTTACTACTCCGTTAACAATTACTGATGAAATTCATGTCCTGCTACAATACTCATTTCATGTGTATGTTGGCAATCATATGCTATGGATGTTGTGGTGCAGTTGTCATGTCAATGGTGGGTATTAACTTTAGTATCTTTACTTCAGAGTCTCAGGAGGTACCCTCCGCTGACTGCAGCTAGTGCAGAACGCAGCTACCAGGTTACTGACAGGCCTTTCAAGGTTCTGTCATGTGACTCTGGTGCTGCATGAACTGCATTGGCTGCCAGTCAGGTGGAGGGTTATCTTCAAGGTGGCTTGCTCACCTTTAAGGCCCTACGTGGGCTAGGCCCTGGCTACCTGTCTGATCTCCTAACACCTGCCATCCCCGTCTGCTCCCTCCTTTCCTTCTCTACGGGCCTCCTGGTGATTCTCAGAATGAGGTTAAAAACTGCTGGTGACAGGGCTTTCAGTGTCACCGGCCCTGTCCTGTGGAGTTCGTTTCCCTCTGTCATCAGGGAGGCCCCTTCAGTTGAGATATTTAAGAGCCGCCTAAAGTCCCACCTTTTTTCTCTGGCCTTCCCAGGTACTGTATAGTTATTTAACCTGATGTATGAATTGACTACTGAATTTATTTATTTGCACCTATTTATCTGTTTTTTTACTGTTTTAAATATGTATTCTTGTACACCCTTTTTTATTCCTTACTTGTCTTTATGTGAGGCATCCAGAGCCCCCAGGAATGGACACCATACAAATAAACTTTGCCTTGCCTATTAACTGCAAAGCAACTTTATACCGACATTCTTGTATATAATTAGTACTCATAAACATGCAAATGTTATATACTCATTTGACATTCCATTACATTGATGTATGTTAAATTAACATATTTTCAATTTTTTGTTTACATGTGCATCTGTGGTGTTTGTCCTGTAAAGATCAGGCAGCTGGAGTGCATGTCTTGCGGTGAGATAGAGCAGATGACATACAGAAGGGAAGATACAGATGTCTTACGTATAATCTTGCATCCTGGTTTCCAGTCTGTAATTCTTGACTTCGAGGTTTTGCAGATAGTTTACTGCACGTATTTATTTATTAATTATTTTTGTTAGACAGGTTAACCTATTTTCGGGCATGACTTGGGAGATTACAAGGGGGCAGATTCAATAAAAATAAGCACAATACAAACAATGCATTTACATAGATAAACAGGATATATGAAAGATTTCATGACAATATCACCAGCAGTACAGCGGAGGAAATGCATCACCAGGGATATACGAGTAAGTGTAAACACCATCATATCCCTTACACATGGCATGTATGTGCTAATTGATTGAGTAGTGTTGGGCAATGATCATGTTTGTTACAGCTGTTCTTCTGTTAGGTGAATACTTTCTGCTTTTTTCAACTTGTCTGTATTTTACTACCACCACCAAGTTCAATATTACGGTTGTAACACTGGTGTCACATACACTGTTAGGGTAAGAGAACCGCAAACTGAAGTTGAGCAGTTCTAATACCCTAACACTGTAAGTGAGACAACTCTTTCAACCGTAAGAATGGTGTCAGCAGTGGTATTAATATATTATTTATCACGTTCAAAAAATAATACATTCATTAAAAACATTCATAATTGTGACACTATCCCCAACAGTGACCACATCCAAACTACTTATCTGTCTGATACTGTACATTCACACATGCATAACAACCGGTGATGTTGCCATGATGTGTACACTTTCCTCGTGGCTTCACACACATCTCCTATCAACCCACCAAGTCTGAAATACAGATTATACAATGACATGTTAAATACTGGCTCCAGATTGGCTGGCTGGCACAATTTACAATGTGTAAATTGTACTATCATATTACCCAACTGGAAGAAGTGACAGCCAGCCAATCACCCCCCCCCCCAAGATCACTCAGACACAAAACTTCAGAGGTAACGGTCGCCAAGTTTTCAGCCGGTAATGGCAAACCACCTCACCCCACCTTCCCAAATTGCAGCTTTGGTGGCAGAGTTATTTATGCCCTACAGGGCTCTTTTAAATTAGAGGCAACTGTAGCCAGCCTGCTGGCGCAGCGGTAGTGTTACCGCTTGCGATGCCAGTGACCCAGGTTCAGTAGCGAGTCAGGGTCATCAGGGGGCAGGCCAGTGGGAGAAGGATAGAGTGCCCAGTGGGCCGCTTTCCTTCTCCGGGAGGGGTGGGCAGTTCTCCTCACTACAATGCCGCCACCACCTGGGTGGCCACTCATGGTGCTGGTGCAGCTGAGGAGGTGGAATGTTAGGGAGGGGTGTGCATTAGCCGAGGACCAGAGTGGAGGTGTGTCTCTGCATGCCTCCAACTCATTGGTCCTCCCCGAGTGCTGATGTCTGCGGGGGGGGGGACCAGAACAAGGAAAAAGATCCCATGTCTGGGCAAGGCAACAGGCTCCAGCACCGAAATGACCACAGAGAATACGGGGAGGAACTCCACATGCAAGCTCCCCTGAAGTTTGGAGGGGGGGTAAGGGGAGAACCTTCTCCATCTCACTCAGGGGGTCATCTGGACCTCTAGATGTCATGCAGCTTGTCACTTAATGGAGTGATCCCCGGTCCTCTCGGTGCAGCCTGGGTGCGCATTGGGATCCCTGAGAGTTGGGCTGGATGTAGCGACAGGGGCTGAAAAATGGAAAGTAAAAAAAAAAAAGGCAACCAAGGAGAGGAAATGCAGCAAGGAGCTGCTGTTTACTGAAACTGCTCCTTCGGAATGGTAGACCTGGGTTGAGAGCAGGGAGAGAGTGCACTGAGCAGCAAGAATGCTAGTCAGTGAAGCCCCATGATTAATGTCAAAACCTGGGGAGTGTGTGGGTTCAAGGGAAAAAAGCAGCAAAGGAGCTGCTATTTTAAGTGAAGCTGCTCCACAGAAATGAAAAGCCGGGGGGGAAGGGGTCCTGGACTGAGCGAGGGTCCTGGAGTGAGCAAGAGGATGGTAGCAGCAAATGAGGAAGGTGCCACACATCGGAAGCCACACCACAGCTTAAATGCAGCAGGTAAAGGGGGACTATTTCTTCTAACGCAGCAATAACTTCAATAAAAATCATTAAAAATGGAATAAAAAACAACATTCCCTTTATTTTTTTCTCCCAGAAATAAAGAAGGCCATTTGTATAATCGCAATATCCCACGAGGCAGTGTGGGTGATCGCAGGATTTACCCACACCTGGTGTGGTTTCCTCACTCGACCTGCAGCCTCATGAGCAAACCACCACACTAGGCATGGGTAAATCCTGCCATCACCCACACTCTCTTGTGGTATATGGCTTAGTCAACCCACGGTTTTCCCTGTTGTGTTTTGTGTGTTGCTTTCACAAGAAGCATAGCATACAGTGCCATTGCCTCCATTTTACTTTGTTTTTCACCTATATTATACATTTGTGGGTTACAGGTGTGGGTAAGTCACTGTGGAGGCATGCACCCATTGCACAATCACACAGTTCAGTTCCTTTGCTTGCTTGTGTGGTACAGCAGTATCTCGATGACTCTCCCTATAGTAACTGTTGTAGTGGTGCCAAGCTGCACTATCAAGACAAGACAGGATAGCAGTCTGTTTGCTGATTGGTCATGCCTATACCCATCAAACACCACAAAACAACTGACTGCTTTCGAACAATGGTGGTTGTTGTGTCTGTAGATAAGTCATTCAATGCCTCTACACTTCATGCTACGGATCATGCTCGACTATTAAGTTGTCAGGTATCTCTCCATGCACTCTACACTCCACCAGTAATGCTGTCAGTAACATAACAGCAGGTCAACTGTGCTGAGTACTTGCTTAATGATGGTGTACATTATTGTTTGTGGGTACATGGTTAGCGGCATTGGTTATGCTGTTTTTTTTTGTGAATGGAGCTGGACAATATCAGTTTGTACATGTTATATCATTTAGTTTTTATTTCATTTCCAGTAGTGTATGCATATTTTCTTTTATGTTTAGGAAATACAGATACACCGGATACATCAGCTGTTCCATTGGTGTTGGAGATACCTTGGCAAAGATATATGTGCTGCTGCTGTGCCTGCATGTGCTCTGCAGAAGGTAAGAGATTCTTATCCAAAGCCCTGTTTACAGTACCCGATTTGCAGCGCATTAGCCCATGCTCAGAGGTTAATGTGCTGCAAATGTCACCATGTGAACACTCACCATATTGCATCAGGATGCCTTCGGTTCTGTTTTTTGGTAAGATGCAGGAGAGGGTGTCCCTTTTGAATTGAATACATTTGCCCTGAATGTACATGTGCTGCTGTGCTCGAGTTGCTACGCTGCCCATTTTCCTGTCCATGCCCCCACTAGGGAACAGTAGCCATGTGGTGCAACTTGCGGCGGAGCATAGGAGGCTGTGAAAACTCAGATGTAGCAGTGGACAGACAGTGCAGCAGATGAGGAGTGGCAGAGATTTCACATCACTGCAGCAGTGTAAACAGGGCTCAAATGAACCAGCAGTTGAATACACTCACTTCAAGCCTGATTGCATTATACATAGAAACATAGAAACATAGACTTTGACGGCAGATAAGGACCGCTTGGCCCATCCAGTCTGCCCATTTCCCTACCTACATATACCGCCATGAATGAAATATTTTCTATTTTCACTACCTTAAAATGTTCATAAATAAAGTTTATTACTTCTTATTAACATGCAACATTTACACTAATTAATATAAACTTTTGAGAAATATATGGATATACTGTATATCAAGTTATAAAACATTTCAGAAATTGATTAGTTACACCAAAATAGTTTTCTTACAGTACATAAAAGTTCTTTTTTTATCAAACCTTGTATGTCCATATATGTTTGTATGACATCAAATAACTATTTAGTAGTTGAGATGTACTGTTATGGTGTGGTAAATATATATATATATATATATATATATATATATATATTATGGTAGCACGGTAGTGCTACCATAGTTAGGGTTGAGGAGCCATTTCCATATTAAACCCAAAATTTTGCACCTTAATAACTTTGCAACCGTTTGATGTATTGCCTGAAATTTGGAATGTATGATCAAGACCCATAGGCCTTGAGATCTGCCAATTTTTGTACTGATTGGATATACGGTTGCGAGTTATTAAAGCGTGATCACCATAGCGCATTACGCTTTTCTGGAATTCTGTAATTGTGGCATGACAGGTCGCTGCGGTTTTGGTGACTAGCCCGAAATCTTCAGGGAAACATGCAGGTGGGGTCCCCAATGTGCCTTTTGAAGATTTGGTGAAAAAATATTAAACGGTTCAAAAGTTATTCAAAAAACAGTTTCCCATTATAAGTCAATGAGAAAAAGTTAACAAAAAGTTCGACAATGTCGCAAATGCATTTTTACTTTCGCAAATGGGCCTGTTACTTTCGCAAATCCGCCATTTTGTTTTCAGTTGGTGATCAGAAAAATGGTTGGAATTTAAATTTGAGACCCTCTAGCAACATAATTCTTTTTGTATTTAGCTATTCGGGCCCTGAGGATGCTTGCCATGTCTTTATTTTGTGGTAAACACCCCAGGAATATGTTTTCAAATTTCTGGAAAAAGTACTTCATAAATTAGCTTCGTTGCTCCGAGAGTGTCGAACTTTGCAGCTTTACGCAAATGCGACAGTAATTTTCTAGTCTGTGGGAAAATTACAGCAATTCTTTATTTTCACCTGCAAAATAACCGTTGGAGTTTTGGGCTGAAATTTGGAGGAACGTAGCGACATCTCACAGATGTGCCTTTCAGTGTTGTATTGAAAAAATATTACATGGCGGCAAAGTTATGGCACTCCAAAGTTGACAGTTTTCCCATAGGATAACATTACAGCGCCCGAAGCATTACAGGAATCCTTTGGCACCCTGCTGCAAAATAACGGTTTGGTCTTTTTTCCTGAAATTTGGAGGGAAGACAGCCAACAGTACACAGATGTGCCTTTCAGTAGTTTGGTGAAAAAATATCACATGGCGGAAAAGTTACGGCACTCCAAAATTGATGGTTTTTCCCATAGGATAACATTACGGCGTTCGCCGCGCCTTTCAGGGCCCGTATCTCGGAAACGGTGCGAGATACGGACTTTTCGTCGGAAAATTTCTTAGCCCCATAATGGGGTTAAGATTCAAATTAGCCAGGACAGTTGTAAATAATATGACTTTTAAATTTTTTTTCTACGTCGTACGGTTCCTGAGATATAATGTATTTAGTATTCCAAGATCTCATTTTCTGCGCCGATACTCATTATTTTGCATACATTATTTGTACTCACTCTCTTTCTCAATGCAGGTTTTGGGGAAAACCAGCATGTGCACTTACATTACTGTTACTGTTGCCCTTTCCGCTTGCGGATCCGTACCCGTTTCACTTACCATTGACGTCTGCGCCACCATGTGCGTTATCCTTTGCGTTTTCATTTGCGCTTGCGTTTCTGTTATTTTTTTGCCATTTCTGTCTACAGTACTGTTTATCTTACTGTTTCACTTTACATCACCATGCCCATTGACATTTCTGTTTGCAGGCACCATGTTACTATGTGACAACACATCACGTGGCAGACCATTCCCGTCTGCGCCACCATGTGCGTTACCCTTTCTGTTCTCATTCGTGCTTGTGTTACCATGTGCACCACTGTTAGCATTTCTGTTTGCATTGCTGTCCCTGTTAGTATGCCACAACACATCATGTGGTGGGAGCGCGGGGCCCTAGGCGCCGCTGCATTACATTCACTATTTCTCGTTATCATTCTCAAAAAGAAGGGAAATTAGAGGCAAAAAACTCCGTTTAATGCATTAGTTAGGGTTGTTCCACAGTGACAAAAGTGAAATTCACTGTTGGGTTGAAAACCCCCTGGACCCGCCCACCCCAACCGGCATTGGGGTGCGCATTGGGATCGTGGGTCTAACTCTCACCCATTCTCCTATACTTCTGCTGCTTTACACATGTCATGGGGTGAGAGTTAGGGCAGCTGATCCCAATACGCAACTGCCGTGATGAAAAGTCATCAAGGTTTTCAACCTAACAGCGAATTTCCTCACTTTTGTCACTGTGGAACAACCCTAACTAATGCATTAAACAGAGTTTTTTACCTCTAATATATATATACATGCAGTATATATTTAGAGAATAATGGATGAGGAAGGGTTTGATATGATAATTTAATGCACACCAGAGTTGTGGGATGCTACATAAACCCCGAGGGCAAAGCCCGAGGGGTTTATTAAAGCATCCCACAATGAGGGTGTGCATTAAATTCTCATATGAAGCACCTTCCCCATCTTTTATATTTTATAATAACAGGCCAGCAATTTTTCTCCAGCAGTTTGTGAGACTGTTTGGCCCCACCCACATATAGAATGTTGGCCAATGAGGCAGCAGCATAGTTTGACTGGCATGGCTCATGAATGTCACAACAACCAGCAGGTTGTTATGGAAAATATCAACCTGGTCAGTACATTGAGAGAAATTGCTGACCCATTATTATATATAGATATATATATATTATTTACAGTGTGCAATTTATTTTGTCTACTCTTTTTAGAAAAAAAACTGCTTTTAGGAAGTACAATAATACACAGATGGAGAGGGCAGGGAGGTATATCTGGATAAACTAAGACAGGCAGCAGAAATGGTGAGGACAGAGAAGGAACAAACCAAGAAGAGGACAGGCGATTAGAGTCAAAAACAGTGATAATACTTTCTTCAGGTATCTCACTAAAAACAGTAATGTAAGTGGTGGGATAGTGAGAACAATGAAAAGATGGGAGGGGGGCTGTGCAGAGTTAGACCAAGATAACATTTCAAATGACTGCTTCTGCTAATTCTTGACATAGGAAGGGGAGGCAACAGAACAACTTGTATAGGCAGGCACCATATGCAATGGTTAGTGGACAGATGTCCTTTGCATAGTACAGATTACAAAGGGGATTTGAAGCCATAAAGGAGAAGGAGTTGAGGGTGCAATATGGGATACACAAAGTGTCAATAAAATAATTCATTGTTAATAACTAATTGTTGTACACACTATTCTCAACAGTAATCAGCACCTGGTTATACACAGAGGTAGATGGCCAGGACTGTAGCAGGTCAACATGGTCTCTCTGCACTAGAGTCTTAGTAAGGAAGAGCCTACCAATTATACCCCAGTGAGTACTACATCAGTGTTTTGTGAATTTTGTGGAAAGCATGCTGAATGAAACATTGATGGAGTACCTGGAAACAAATAATAGTAGTAGGAGTACCACAACATGGACTTAAGCAGGGAAGCTTCAGGAGGGTAAGTTTAAGATGGATTTTGGGAACTACTCTTTCACAGTAAGGGTTGTGGTCTCTTGGAACAGAGTGATGTAACAGATGAGTGGGTAAAGGATAGGGTAGAGCATCAAGCATGCAAGGTATAGTCACATGACCATAACAGACCTATGAAAAGGAAAGAGGTAGGGACACCTATAACCACATTTCTATGGTTTACAAACAGTCATGTCAAATGTGGTATTCTGTATGTGCCAACCAGTTCTTTTCTACCAACACATATACTGTATGTTTCTATCTCCAAATTAAAATCTGTCATAATTTGGAACATCATATTGTTGAGGGTTTGTTGAAACGATTAATAAAGTTAGCCTTTGCTGCTTCGTGATCAACATTGGTGAATGCTCATGTTAGAGGTAGATGATCCTCAGTACTTGGTGTGTTGTCCCTTAACTGTAACCTTCCCTTCTTTGTGGCTATTCCATGAATTACCTCAGATAGAAGACTGTGTGCATATTCTGTGAAAGCAAGTAAGAAAGTGTGAAATCCAATGTTGTTCCAGTACTTGCAAGTCACTTTCCATATATGTTTATGTTAGCATCAATAACCAATCAGGTCTGGACACATACTGCTCAGTCTGATCACATGACTTTTTGGGGGCAATTTCTAGACCCATTATTATATCCCTAAAGCCGTGTTCAGCAACACATTGCTGCTCCCCATAACATTACATTCATTGTTTAATTTACAATTGTTCATTTTGTTGTTATAGCATGTTTAGAGTTGATGGCTTGTAAATAATCTTGATAAACTGACTATTCACTGTCTTGACTTGTACATTTTTAATGGCATAATACACCACCCTCTACCTGTCTCGACTTCAAACCTGTCATTGTAAAGTTATTAAACGACCAATGTGTCTAGGCAAATGACTGTGTAGCCCTATGCATACTTGTACTGTGCCCCCGACACCATCAACACACTGATGCAGCCTGCTTACCTGGACACTCACATACCACCCACTGCTATCCCCTCAGCCTGGTGACTACTGCTCACAGCAGAGTTCATTTGAGAGTGCCATATACTGGAGTGAGGTTGTGGTGCCCGGAGCTGTGATGACAGCAGGCATCTGTGCTGGTTGTTTGAATTGATATTTGGGGTTGGGGCCAGTGGACCACAAGTCATGTCCATAGTACATATACTTGGCAGTCAATGGGTGTGATGAACCACTGGATAACACTGAGTTTTGAAGTGGTGATTGTTGTAAAGATGTACCACTAGTGGTGTCCTTTCAGTGTGAGTGTCAACATGAGGATGCTGCAAAACATGCAAATGAGGCTATAATACACATGCAAATTGCCACCTAGAACCTTGCATGGCCAATGGTCTATGTGGAATGCTTGTGCAGAATATATTGAACCAGTGAATTGTAGCTATCCTGTTTCTGTCAGTGTTATCAATTGTGTGCCATAGGCATGCCTGGTTCACTTTTGCGCATTGATTCACTTACTGCTGTGTCAGCCTGGCCTGCTATTCATGCAGATATTGTCTTTGATCATAAAGCATTATCTGTTTGAATGTCACATGATCCTGGGGGATAGCAGCAGCAAGCGCAGTGATAATTACCATGATTTGATTGACACATTCATTAAGTAAGAGTTCAAGAATGTAACATCTACAAACTGTCATATATTTTAAATACTATAGGTAGATTTCCATTTACTGTAATTGTAAGAGCTGAATGTTCTCCTTTCTTTGCTTTCGAGAAGTACACCTCCAGCTTCGGTTTCCCTGCTTCGTCCATCACAACAGGTTTTTCGCTGCATTCATTGCAGTGCATCGTGGCAACGAATAGTCTGTTAATTAAACAGATACATCATTGCCATTGTTTACTCAGATATATGTTTCACCAACAGTCACTGCTTCATTATAACATTTAAGTAATGTAAAACTAAAGACAGGCAATATGGTACTCAATACACAAGTTCACATTTAAAATGTTAATATATTACATCATAAACACCTGAAAAAGTATGCATTACATATCAGACAGGCAATGTGTTGCCTAAAGGCCCATCTTCAAGATTTGCCTAATAACAATCAAAGTCCTACGCACACTGGGCCCAAGATACCTGAACGATCTGGTAGCATGAGATTACAGAGCTGGGGAATGGGTGCCATCAATAACAATGACCCAATCCCCAGTGCATGTCTCGAGGGCTACCATAGGGGAAGGCGACCAGATGGGGGGGTCGATGAATATAGCGACAGGATGTTGCTATACATATGCGCACAGTAGGGGAGCGAGCATGCACAGTGAGGGGCAGGAGGGAATGTGAGGGGTAGTGCAATGGTGGGTTGCCAAGCCTATCCCATGGCATGGTGGGTGGGTTGGTGGTGCTGGTCGGCAGGGTACTGGGTTTGGGTCCAGCCACTGGTACATTTTTGTTGCACCCAGCCCAAACTTTTTAATGTTTTCACCCCCCCAAACACCCCCCCCGGGCTTAAGAATCCTTAAATAGAGGGGTTCAGGGGGTGAAACCCCCCCCGTGGGTGCAGGGTGCACAGCCCCCTGCATGAAACATTAATAAAGTAAGTCCCCAGTGCTGTTTTGCTGTGATCAATAATGGTGATTGCCTTTAGGCTTTTGCTGTTATCACGTGTAACCAATGATCTTCTGAAGTCTTCTACTCCCTCTCACCCTCTCTGGTTCATAGATGCGGGTTTACTTCTGGTTTCCTGTTTCTGTTTAAAACTGTCTGGGACTGCGGTCTTTGGAGTTGTGGCCCCTTTATTGTGGAATTCTCTCCCAGAATTTCTATGTTCTGCCCCCACTGTGGATTCCTTTAAACAGAGATTAAAGACATATTTATTCACACAGGTGTATCCAGTTTATTAATTAATTTTAGACCCTTCTATTTGTTATTGTTTGAATGACATTGTAATGTATTTATTTTGCTGTTTTTTATACCTTCAAAGTGAAGGTATAGGGGTGCAGGGGTGAAACCCCTGAGAGGTGTGGTGCACAGCCCCCACATAAATCATTAAAAAGTAAGTCCCCAGTGCCGCTTTTGCTAGGCGGCGTGTCAGAGTGCAGAAAAACATTTTCAGCACTCTTGACTTCTTGATAACGGTGATTGCCTTTCCGCTTTTGCTGTTATCACATGTAACCAATGATCTTCTGAAGTCTTATACTCCCTCTCACCCTCTCTGGTCCACAGATGCGGAGGGGAGAGCTGCCCGCCTGCCACTCAATCCTTCTGTCGGCCCTCCCCCCAAACTTCCCAAACTCAGGTCACCGACATGGGTTAGGTAACATGCTAAGCACCTCAGCCTTCTGCACCACTGGGCCAGCATGTATTACATATTTGTATCGGCATGTTTTGAACAATATGAATTCACTCATAGCAGATGTATGAGTAGAGTTGTTAGAGGTCAAACCCTGCAGATAAAAATAAATGCAATACTTTTATTCACACCATGGTCAACCCATCATACAACCCATTGCATATGCCATTTATACAATGACAGTGCCTCACAGGCAAATTTGCTCCTTTAAAGACATATTATACTATTTCTGTTTGATTTCATTCCTCTGTTTCTTAGCAGCAACAGATGAAATTGTGATGTTATCAGGCATCATGCTGTCTGTTGTCCCGTTGGTTGTGACCTACTTTGTAACTGGCCAAAAGTGGAAATAAATGATGCTTATCTTTGAAAGATTAAAATAATTGTTTTATTTCTAATTCAGGCCTGTGACAGATGACAATACATATATTTGGCACTATGCACGAAGCGGGCAGGGATATGCGGAAAAGTTGTGTACCCTGCCTGCGACCATGCACCCCACAGACAGGTGCACCCCTACCAGCATTCACCAACGCTGGCCACCTGTCCATGACCCCCCCCGGTGCTCAGGACTCTGCAGGGTGGCTGGGGGTGGATTTGTGGAGCTGGGCGGGCATCCAATGGGATGCCTGTCCCAGGTCCAATAGTGGATCCCTCACACTGTGATACATGGGTCCGGGGTTGTGCATGATGCAATCCATGTACCATCATTGTTGCCCTCCTCTGAACCTTCTCTACCCTGTCTATGTCCTTATGTAGGTAAGGTCTCCAGAACTGTACCCTGTACTCCAGGTGGGGCCTCACTAGTGTCTTGTATATCTCCCACTCATGGTTATCATTACACCAGGTCTCTGTGACGGCCACAATGTCCAGGTCTGACTGCACCATGGCAGCCTCCAGATCCTCCATTTTGTTGCTATGGCTCCTAGCATTGGCACACATGGCTTTCCATGATGTGAACTCCCTGGACTGTTTAGCTGTTCTACTCCAGTCTCCTCCATGGTTGTCCTTTATCCCTGGTTCTCCATGCTTTCTGCCTTTCTGTTGAACTTTGCCCCCTTTCCTATCCACCCCTTGGGTGCCTATCTCCATCTTTTGCACTCTAGAGACATCCCTTCCAGTAGGGAGTGGCTGACCCCATTTTCCATTCCAGCTTAACCCGCAGTATATTGTATTACTACTGAGTAATATAGGAACTTCTTGTCTCAGAACAGGAAGATCAGGAGCTAAAAGGGCACAGAGGCAGTAAGTAAGTAAGTAGGGAGAGAGAAAAAAAAAGAAATAAACAAACAGAGGAAAGAGTAAGTATTCTGAACAACAGTTAGGGGGCCAGAAATAAGACATGATGGGAGTGGTGCAGTGCAGTGGGTGTGGAGCAGCAGTCTTCCGGGAGAAGTTCTGGAGGATGTGGTGTTGTCCCATCTGCAGGCACCTCTCTGGGCTGAGGGAGGAGGTTGCTCATCTTCAGGCTGAGTTGGCCAGGATTTGTGGGACCTCTTCTCCCACCCAGGGACCACCAGGGTCACTGCCATTGCCTCAGAGGTTGCCAAGAAAGAGGAGAGCTTGGACCACAGTGGGCTCAGGGAGGGTGAGGGTGGTGGAACAGAGGCACATCCCTCCAGCTGTACCTTTCCACAATTTCTATGCCATTTTGGAAAAGTGTGGTTCCTCTATGGAGGCACCCACAGTGGAGACCAAGGAGGATGCTGGGTACCTCCACAAAGGAGACCTACAGGAGGGTGGCATGGGACCCCACAGGGGAAGAAAACAACTCCTGGTGGGGGACTCCATTGTTAAGAAGGTAGAAATGGGGGAGGAAGGGGAGAGGGAGGTAAGGTGCCTGCCTGGCGCCATGGCTTGGAGGGACAGGGAGCAAATCCTCAGGATTGCAGGAGCAGCTGCACAGTGGAGGGAGCTGGATGTCATTGTCCACCTAGGGACAAATGACCTGGCTAAGAAAGGCATCAGAGCAGTGCAAGAAGTGTTTGTGGGGATGAGGAGGGGCCTTAGAGAAATAGCATGCACGGTAACCTTCTCGGAGGTGCGGCCTGTCTATGGTATGGGTGAGACTAGGGTGCTCCACACCATAGGATTCAATCAGTGGTTGAAAAACTGGTGCAGAGCTCATGGATTTGGCTTCATTGGGGACTGGGGGTCCATCTGGAGGGATGCAGGCCTATACTGGCATGATGGTCTGCATCTGTCCAGGAGGGGAACCAGGATCCTAGGTGATAAGTTTAAATGCTTCATTGGCAAGGATTTAAACTAGCCAATGGGGGAGGCACTGGAGAGGAGCAGGGAAATCCTAGCCCCCCCCCAAAAAATCAGGGTACTAAGTGAGGTAGACACCAACATAGAGATGTCAATAGGGAGACGTGAAGGGGTAAATGGAGAAAGTGGCCAACACAATAAGGACAGAGATGCGGCAAAAAAGGGGTAAGACCATCAAGAAATGGAGGGTAATGAGTATCAACACCCGTAGTCTGGGCAACAAGCTCCCTGAACTGGTGGCCTTGATGGAAGAGGGATGCTTGGATATCGTAGCAGTCACAGATACATGGTTCACAGAGAATCATGACTGGGATGTTAACATTCCAGGGTACACAACCTACAGGAGAGACAGGGAGGGGAGAAGAGAGGCCGGAGTAGCTCTCTATGTAAAGGAAGGGATAAAAGCAACTGAACAAAAGAGTAAACAGGGAGGAAAGGAAGCACTGTGGGTCACCTTAGAGACTGGAAATGGCACCACACTCTGCACAGGGGTTGTATACAGACCCCCACATCAGGGGGAGGGAATGGACAAGGATATGATAGAAGGCATACTTAGGATGGCAGAGAAAGGGGAGATACTATGGATGGGGGACCTTAATATGCCAGATATTAATTGGAGCACCTTTGCTGCAGCCACATCTAAAAGCAGGGCCATTCTCGATACCCTTCAGGTGGCATGCCTCAGACAGCTAGTTTTGGAGCCCACTCATGATGGAGCAATCTTAGACCTCATACTCTCAAATGGGGACAGTGGGAGGATCTCGGATCTAGAAGTGGGTAGCCATTTGGGAACAAGTGACCACCAAACAGTGTGGTTCATGATAAACTCAGCTACAGAGTCAAGCCATACAAAAGTGAGGGTTCTGGACTTCAGGAGGACTGACTTTGGCAAGATGGGAGAGTGCCTTGGAAAAGCACTAGCAAACAGGCTAGAAGGAGGGGTGAAGCAACAATGGGGAAATATCAAAACGGCCATCACAGAGGCAACAAGCCTTTGTGTGATGCAAATAAACAAATCAAAATGAAAGAAAAAGCCACTATGGTTCTCAAAAGAGGTGGTGGTGAAGGTTAGGGAGAAACAGATAGCATTTAGGAAGTATAAGAAAACACAGAAGGAGTAGAACAGAGAAATGTACCAGTTAAGGCAAAAGGAAGCAGGGAGGGTAGTCAGAATAGCAAAGGTCCAAACTGAGGAAAAGATAGCCAACTCAGTTAAGAAGGGGGATAAAACCTTTTATAGGTACATCAGCGAGCGTAGAAAGACAAAGGGAGGGATAGTGAGGCTGAATAGAATGAACGGTGGGTGGGCAGAGGGGGACAATGAAAAAGCAGAGATACTGAATGAATACTTCTGTTCACTATTCACAAAAGAGGAGGTGGGGGAGGTGCCTAATCCAATTAACAGAAGCACTCTGGAGAAGGGGGTCGGTCCCAGTCCTTTCACAGAAGAAAGGGTTCTGGAAGAACTCCTAAACTGAAGGTGGACAAAGCAATGGGGCCTGATGGAATTCACCCCAGAATTCTAAAAGAATTAAGCAGAGAACTAGTGACACCACTGACTACCCTTTTTAACAAATCATGGGAGGATGGTGTGGTACCTGAGGACTGGAGGAAGGCAGATGTGATTCCCCTTCATAGAAGTGGGACCAAGACAGAGGCAGGAAACTACAGGCCTGTCAGTTTGACCTCTGTGGTAGGGAAGGTGATGTAATCACTTCTGAAGGAAAGAATTGAGTACCTAGAGGCCAGTGGGGCATAGGACCCAAGGCAGCATGGGTTCACAGCAGTAAGGCCATGTCAGATGAATCTAATTGATTTCTTTGACTGGGTGACCAAAGTAGTAGACCAGGGAGGGGCTGTGGACATGGCCTACCTAGACTTTAGCAAGGCATTTGACACAGTCCCACACAAAAGATTAATAGTCAAATTAACCAGCCTGGGAGTGGGTCCCAGGTTGGTAGCCTGGGTAAAACATTTGCTGGACAACAGGACATAGAAGATAATTGTAAATGGAGTCCACTCTGAAGAAAAGGGGTTACTAGTGGGATACCACAGGGTTCGATGCAGTCCCAGTCCTTTTCGTTAGAAAGCTTGCGTGCATTAAGGAACATTTTGGGAGAGTAGCACATTTGAGGTGTGCTCTCCCATCAATGCACTGCTCTCCTTGAGCAGGCGTGGCAGTCCCTGCACCAATGGGTGCAGGAGCTCTGTATGACAGTGGTGTTCCTCTGCTTCAAAGGAAGCACCACTGCCATACTGAGCGCCGCCATCATCGTCCCCGCCGCATCATTCGCTTCCCCCATTCGCGTCATGCCGCCCCCAAAGCTTTGGTGCCCGTGAGCCCACCCCAGCGTGGCAAGCGTTGTTGCTGACGAGGGTGATCAATCCCCGTCGGCTCCACGGCCCCTCAAGCCATACTGCTGCCACGCTGGGAGCCCACCCCAGCGTGGTAAATGTTCGGTTTGTTTTGCCGACGGGTGCCCAATCCCCGTTGGCTCCTCGACCCCTCAGCCATCTTCTGCCATGCTGGAGCCCACCCCAGTGTGGCAAATGTCTAAGTAGGTAGTCTTTTTTTTAAACCTGTAAATAAAAATGGTCCCTGGCGTCTCCCAGCCCCCTCCACAACCCGCACCCATCCTCTTTTAGCCTCCCCACACACACACCTCACCCCCATGCCTCCGGACTCTGGCACGGCGATCTTGATTGGACGGGAACCGTCTGCACTCTTCAAGGCGACCGCGAACTGAGAAATGCCGGTGAAGCTGTATAATGGGCTAGATAGGGGGTTTCAACTTTATGCATATCTCAGTCATTTTTGGAATTTTTGGACCCCTTCTTATGAGCGATGTCACTGTCATGGTGTTATTCAGGGCCGAAGGGTGATTTCGCAGGCACTGCACAGTCACTGTGTGAAATCACCCTTCCGGCTCGAATAATGCCATGACAGTGACATCATTCATGAAAGTCCAAACCATGTTGAAAATTTGGTGCAAAATTCCAAAAATGACTGTTTTACAAACGTGCGTTGCGCAGTTCCTACGCAGGCTCGTAAGTTCACGAATTTTCAATATTTTCCCTCCAGATTTTCAACATTGCCATTTGATCACACCTTCTTATGAGCTGTACAGCTGTCATTTTTCACATCTCACCCAAAATGTGTTTTCGCCCATGTAGCACACAATGGTGCAGTCGGTGTGCGAAATCAATGTATGGGACACATTAAGAAAATCACAGTGACACTGGTCATGAGCAGAGGTCTTAAAATGGCTGTGCTGAAAATTTGGTGAAAAAATTCCTAGAAATGACTTCTTTTCACAGTCGGCGTTGCGCCAGTTCCATGCGCTTCGTAAGTTTCTTGATTTTCAATATTTTCACTCCAGATTTTCAACATTGCCATTTTACCACACCTCCTTATGAGCACTGCAGCTGTCATTTTCACATCTTGCCCAAAATATGTTTCCGCCATCATGTAGTGCACAATGGCACAGTCACTGTGTGAACTCAGTGTATGGGACACATTAAGAAAATCACAGTGCTGCTGTTCATGACAGAGATCTTAAAATGGCTATGTTGAAAATTTGGTGAACAAATCCTAAAAAATAACTGTTTTATGAGCGATGCGTTGTGCAGTTCCGCACGCTCGTAAGTTTGCGAATTTTCAATATTTTCACTCCAGATTTTCAACATTGCCATTTTACCACACCTCCTCATGAGCAGTACAGCTGTCATTTTTCACATCCTGCCCAAAATGTGTTTCCATCCATATAGCGCACAATGGCACAGTCACTGTGTGAACTCAGTGTATGGGACACATTAAGAAAATCACAGTGTTACTGTTCATGAGCAGAGATCTTAAAATGGCTATGTTGAAAATTTGGTGAACAAATTCCTAAAAATGACTGTTTTATGAGCGTGCGTTGTGCAGTTCCTACGCACGCTCGTAAGTTTCGAATTTTCAATATTTTCACTCCAGATTTTCAACATTGCCATTTTACCACACCTCCTGATGAGCAGTACAGCTGTCATTTTTCACATCCTGCCCAAAATGTGTTTCTGCCCATGTAGCGCACAATAGCACAGTCGGTGTGCGAAATCAATGTATGGGACACATTAAGAAAATCACAGTGACACTGATCATGAGCAGAGGTCTTAAAATGGCTGTGCTGAAAATTTGGTGAAAAAATTGCTAAAAATGACCATTTTACGAGTCTGCATTGCGCAGTTCCTATGCACGCTCGTAAGTTTATGAATTTTCAATATTTTCACTCCAGATTTTCAACATTGCCATTTTACCACACCTCCTTATGAGCACTGCAGCTGTCATTTTTCATATCCTGCCTAAAACATGTTTCCGCCCATGTAGCGCACAATGGCACAGTCAGTGTGCGAACTCAGTGTATGGGACACATTAAGAAAATCACAGTGTCACTGTTCATGAGCAGAGATCTTAAAATGGCTATGTTGAAAATTTGGCGAAAAAATTCCTACAAATAACTTTTTAAGGCGTGCATTGTGCAGTTCCTCACTGCTTTCGTAAGTTCTTAATTTCAATATTTTCCTCCAGATTTTCAACATTGCCCATTTTACCACACCTCTTTATGAGCAGTACAGCTGTCATTTCACATCCTGCCCAAAACATCTTTCTGCCATGTATTGCACAATGGGCGCTAGTCGGTGTGCAAATCAATGTATTGGACACAGTAAGAAAATCACAGTGACACTGTTCATTAGCAGAGGTTTTAAAATGCAATGTTGAAAATTTGGTGAAAAAATTCCTAAAAATGACTGTTTTTATGGCGTGCGTTGCACAGTTCCCATGCGGCTTTCGTGGGTTCTTAATTTTCAATATTTCCACTCCAGATTTTCAACATTGGCATTTTACCACACCTCCTGTGAGCAGTACAGCTGTCATTTTTTCATCCTGCCCAAAGCGTGTTTCCACCCGCGTTAAGCACAACAGTCCGTGTGCGAACTTAATGTATGGGACACATTAAGAAAATCACAGTGACACTGTTCATGAGCAGAGATCTTAAAATGGCTGTGTTGAAAATTTGGTGAAAAAATTCCTAGAAATGACTGTTTTACGAGTGTTCTTGTGCAGTTCCTATGCACGCTCGTAAGTTTGCAAATTTTCAATATTTTCACTCCACATTTTCAACATTGCCATTTTACCACACCTCCTTATGAGTACTGCAGCTGTCATTTTTCACATCTTGCCCAAAACGTGGTTCCGCCCATGTAGCGCACAATGGCACAGTCGCTGTGTGAACTCAGTGTATGGGACACATTAAGAAAATCACAGTGTCACTGTTCATGAGCAGAGATCTTAAAATGGCTATGTTGAAAATTTGGTGAACAAATTCCTAAAAATAACTGCTTTACGAGCGTGCATTGTGCAGTTCCTACGCAAGCTCGTAAGTTTGAGAATTTTCAATATTTTCATTCCAGATTTTCAACATTGCCATTTTACCACACCTCCTTATGAGCAGTACAGCTGTCATTTTTCACATCCTGCCCAAAACGTGTTTCCGCCCATGTACTGTACAATGGCGCAGTCGGTGTGCAAAATCAATGTATGGCACACAGTAAGAAAATCACAGTGACACTGTTCATTAGCAGAGGTTTTAAAATGCCAATGTTGACAATTTGGTGAAAACATTCCTTACAATCACTGTTTTACCAGCGTGCATTGCACAGTTCCCACGCACGCTCCTAGGTTTGCAAATTTTCAATATTTCCACTTCAGATTTTCAACATTGCCATTTTACCACACTTCCTTATGAGCAGTACAGCTGTCATTTTTCACATCCTGCCCAAAACGTGTTTCCACCTATGTAGCGCACAATGGGGGTAACAAAAAGGTCATGCTAACAATTTATTGTGCAAATACCAGCTGTCGCACAGGGCATTAGGGTAAAGCACCATACATGCCAAACAACACTGCAAATACCTGCAAGCGAACGTTCGGCATTGACAAATGCTTGTTAATGTCTTTATAAGTGATACTGCAGAAGGACTGGAAGGAAAAGTATGCCTCTTTGCAGATGACATAAAGATCTGCAACAGGGTTGATACACAAGGAGGTGTGGAAAGGATGAGAAGGGACTTGGCAAGATTGGAGGAATTGTTAGAAGTATGGCAGCTTGGATTCAATGCAAAGAAGTGCAAAATAATGCACCTGGGAAACAAAACCCCAGGGGAAGATTACACAATGGAGGGGGGTGGAGGTAGAAATAACAAAAATGAAAAGGGACCTGGGGGTAATCTTATCAGATGACCTTAAGGTTGGCAAGCAATCTGAGAAGGTGGTAGGGAGGGCTGGGGGTATACTGGGATCTATAGGGAGAGGCATCACCAGCAGAAAATGGGAAGTTGTTATCCCCTGTACAGACAGTTGGTGAGACCCCATCTGGATTACTGCGTCCAGTTCTGGAGACCCCATCTTCACAAGGACATAGACAGGATGGAGGCAGCTCAGAGGAGGGCAACTAAGATGGTGCAGGGTCTGCAATAGAAGCCATACAAGGAGAGACTAAAGGAGCTTAATATGTATATTCTTGAGGAAAGGAGGGAGAGGTGGGACATGATAGAAATGTTTTAAGTACCTCAGTGGAATCAACAAAGTCCAAGAGGGTAGCATCCTTCAGAAAAAGAGATGTGCAACAACAAGGGGACACAATTTGAAGATAGAGGGGGGATGGCTCAGGGGCAATGTGAGGAAGTATTTTTTCACAGAGAGGGTGGAGGATGCATGGAACAGCCTTTCTGAGGATGTTGTGGGGTCTAAAACTGTGGGAGAATTCAAGAATGCATGGGATAGACATAAGGCAATTTTTGTGGGGGGTAGGAAGAAATAGGCTGTTGGTTAAATAGGATCTGTAGCTTATCCTCTAGGTTGGGAAATGGGCAGACTAGGTGGGCCAAGCGGTCCTTATCTGTCGTCAAAGCCTATGTTTCTATGTTCCTGTTCACTGGTTCCACTGCTAGCTATGGAGTGGGCAATTAGGTACCCTCCTTGATGGCCAGCCACCCCCCTTGGCTAGTTTAAATGCTTGTCCATGTAGCATTTAAGCGCATTATTAAATGCTTGGATTCCCCTCCAGGACGGATGCAGATCGTCAGGCTCGAACAAGCCCCTATCCCTCCAGGTGGGTCCCCAGTCACCAATGAACCCAAAGCCTTCCTCACAGCACCAGTTCTTCAACCATATGTTAAAGTTCCTGGTACGTGTGCCCCTACACTCTCCCATGCCTCTCACAGGTAGTACTTCTGAGAAGGTGACAGATGTAGCTACTTACTAGAGACCCTGCCCCAATTTCCTAAACTCTTCCTGAGCTTCCTTAGACTCCCCATTTGCCATGTCATTAGTAGCTAGGTGAGTGATGACATCCAGTTCTCCCTCGCATCTTGCCTTCCCAGCGATCCCCAGTATCTTCCTCCCATCACTCCATGCCATGCCACCTGGTAGGCACCTCATCTCCCTGTCCTCCCCCTCGTGTGTTCCTAGCTGGATCCCACTTATGATGGAGTCCCCCACCAGGATTTGCTTCCTTCTCCTCTGGGGTCCACTGCTCTCCCCACTGAGGTCATCGCCTCAATAGACCTCCACATCCTTCCCTTCCACTTCTCTGGGCACCTCTGTATGGTTGTTCCTGTTTGCCAGTGTGGCATATGAGTTCTGGAGTGGAATAGAATTTGGGATGTGCCTCTGCCTGACCTCTCTAACCCTCCCTGAGCCCACCTTCATCCAAGTGCTCCTTGTTCTTGGCATCCTTTGAGGCAGTGGCATTGGACTGGGTGATCTCTGGATAGGGGTGAAGGTACTCCTGACACAGTTTACTTCCACTCTGAGTCTGGCTACCTCATCCCACAGTCCAGAGAGATGCCTGCAGATAGGACAGTACCTCAGTGTCCAGAAGGTATGCCTGAATATGGCTGCCCTGAATCCACTGCATTGCACCACTCCCCAAATTATACTGTACTTATACTGCTATTCCAGTAGTTGTCTGTTACTGAAGCTCTCCTTCTAGTTCCCTCTTTATTAATTTACTGTCCTGAAAATCCTGCCACCGGTCCTCAGATACCTAACAAAAAATGAGTCGAAAAGCTTGTTCCAAGGATGGGCTTCCTCCTTGTTATGCCCCTCCTATTCCACAACCCCTGCTATTCCCTGTGTTTGGCTCCTGTTAATCAGATATAACAGGGCATTTAATTAAGAGTGGGCGGTGGGGTAGGAAGGATGGGTGAAAATGTGCAATAAGTAAAGAAAGCAAAGAAAAACAGCACCACTAAAAGCACATCAAACTAGGTTTCAAATGTACAACAGCCCCAAAACAATTCCAAGTAAAGACAGCAAAGGAATAACAGCACCACTAAAAGCACACAAATCTAGGTTTAACACAGAAACAGCAATGAACGGTTACTGCACTGCACTGAAATGAATCTGAGTCCTTCTCCTTCTGGCCTTTTCTCAGAAAGGCATAAATTAGTCATGAAAACATGAGCATATTGGTTGCTCTCTGATGCAGTCTTCCTGGACAGAAATGATGCTTTCTTACTGGAGATTGAGCTTGTATGATAACTGTACTGATATCTTAGATCCAGTCTATCCTTGTCACTTATGAACTTCAACCAACAATGCTATAATGTCTGACCTATGTTCTTTATCTCATCAAGCTGCACGTCAAACCACGGTGATGGCATGAGACAAGTTGTGGGTCATAAATGAAGTAATGTGATATTATCAAGGACTGAGATAACATCCCTGTTATTTGCCACCACTGCCTCCTCTGTTCTGGACTAACATCACACCAGATTAATATCAATTTTGTTAATCTGGAGACCCACTGGAATTATTTATTCAAATGCATGTCTGTGCTTATGTGTCAAAACAGTAACAACTTGTGTGAGGCACAGTGATTCCATAAGCTGGTGGAACTGTTTTATAAATTGTGAGAATTCATCATTGATCCTGACATTGTAGTCATCCAGAACAAACCAACAGGGTGAGTCCAATAACATCTTGGTGATGAAATCAGCTATTTCTAGCCACAATTCTTTCTCATGACACTGAGTCCATATACAAGAAGGATCATGCAACCTGGACTGGGACTGGGACTACAACCTACCGGGTCATAATGTCATATGCTTAATAACGTACAACATTATAGCTAACCCGAAACAGCGCTGTCCATGACAGCAAATGGTGCAATACCGCATATACTGCTGTAAGCGGTATTGCACCATTCACACAATCCCAGGCAGAGGATAAGACCTCTGCTGGGAGTGGGTTCCACCAAGCAGCTGCCGTGGCTCACTGGACTGAGCCACAGCAGCAGGAACCCAGGCGCTGCATCTGGGACCGGGTTTCATTCCCAGTCCCAGACATTTTATTTTATTCCACACTTTGTGCGCTCCCCGAGTTGGACCCCCCACCGGAGGTGAGAATCTTTAGTGGGGGGTTCAGGGGGTGTGGGGGCAGAGCCCCCCACAGAAAAAAGACTTATGCAGCATGGCAATATCACGCTGTATTGGCAGCGTGACTTTGCCATGCATCATAATGTCTTGCGACATTATGACCCTGTGCCCTACTACAATGGGACACACATTCAGACAACAAGGTAAATCCCTATAGTTACACAGTAAAGTTCAACAACAGTGCCAAAAAAGGATGAGTGGAAACTGTTGGAATAGAAGCCACCTATTGGTATGGTGGGAAATACGGGTGTAGGAACATGTCACCTATGGACTCACCCTAAGTCCCATTTAGACAGAGGACCAATATTTGCTAATGAACAAATAAAATATTTCTTGTTCCACCCAAAATGTCAACTGTCTAAAATAATAATATTAATGTTAAGCACATTTCAAACAATAATAAAGAATAAACTGTGTTATGAGGTACAAAAATAAAAATGCTTACAGTGATATGGTTGTATCAGCTTCTATGGCATCAATAATAGAGTAATTTAGGGAATGAAGTCTGGATCAGAGGGATCATAATTGCATTCTTCTTGGTTTGTCTTGACCGGTGTTTGAAAAGGTGTTGAGAATGCAACTGGCTTTTCATCAAGAATGTTGCACTAAATACCAGTGGATGACCTTTTGGTGACTTTGCCATGACTCATGTAATAGAGATCAGATATTATAATATGCAGTATTAAATATATTATGGAAACATGTAGGTCATTAGTGATAAAAACAATGTAGGCACCTTTATTTCAATAAAAGATTTTTGTGTTTGTCAGTGTTTTTATTGATCTGTTCAACAATGGGGGAAATGGTCCTTCAGATCTGGAGTCAGATATTTGATTAGGTCTCAAAACAAGTGTTGGAATGAGAAATGGGACTTCTGCTCCAAGCAGCTGAGGGTCATCATTTATACTGTCAGTACTGCATCCTTTAGAAACGGTTCTAGAAGTCAAGGTAGCGGCTCAGCATTTTTGTTATTTTCATTGACATTGCCATGTAACAACTGCAATGTACCTATCTATATATACATATATATATATATATATATATATATATATATATATATATATATATATTCATGGCAAAAACTCTGTTTAATGCATCAGTTAGGGTGTTCCACAGCGACAAAACTGAGGAATTCGATGTTAGGGTCCCCACCCTCCTTCCCCACCCCCACCCGCCCCACCACAGGCATCGGGTGTGCGTTGGAGTCATCGGTCCTAACTCTCACCTCATCCCATATGCAAACAAGCTAAGGTGGTGCAGTATAGGAGAATGGGGCGAGAGTTAGGACCAATGACCCCAGCGCACACCTCGATGCCTGTTGGTGGGGGTGGGTTGCAAGGGGGGGTGGTAACCCTAACATAGAATTTCCTTGCTTTTGTCACTATGGAACAGCCCTAACTGATGCACTAAATGGATTTTTTTGCCATGAATTTCCCTTCTTTTTGAGAATGTGCAATATAAACAGTGAAGCAACTTCAACGCAAACGCAAGCATAAAGGCTAATGCACATGGTGATGCAAATATAAACTATAACGTAAACGGTAATACACACACGAGTGCAAATGTTAATGAAAACAGAAACACAAGCACGTATGGAAATGCAAACCGTAATGCACATGGGCATGGTAACATAATTGGAAATGCAGACAGTTACGGTAACAGCAATGATGACACCAATTGAAACAGAAACGCAAACGCAAATGGAAATGCACACGGTGATGCAAAAGGAAACGCAAACAAAAACAGTAATGGAAACACAAATGTTAACAGTTACACAAATGCAAGCGAAAACGAAAATGCAAAAGGTAACGCACATGGTGGCATAGAAGTGAATGGTAACACAAATGGAAACAGAAATGCAAGCACGTACGGAAACGCAAATGGTAACGTGTATGGTCATGGTACTGCAATAGGAAACGCAAATGCTAATGGTAACAGCAATGATGATGCCAAAGGAAACACAAACAGAAGCGCGTACGCAAGCACTAATGGTAATGCACACGGTGATGCAAAATGAAACACAAACAAAACCAGTAATGGAAACACAAATGTTAACAGTAATGCAAATGCAAGCACAAATGAAAACTCAAAGAGTAACACACACGGTGATGTAGACAGGAACGGTAACGCAAACGGAAACACAAGCAAGTATGGAAATGCAACTGGTAATGTGCACGGTCACAGTACCGCAATAGGAAATGCAAATGCTAATGGTAACAGCAATGATGATGCCAAAGAAAATGCAAACGGAAGCGCATACGCAAATGGTAATGCACAAGTTGATGCAAAACAAAACGCAAAGAAAAACAGTAATGGGAACGCAAATGTTAACAGTAATGCAAATGCAAGCACAAATGAAAATGCAAAGGGTGATGCACATGGTGGCGTACACAGGAATGGTAACACAAACGAAAACACAAATGCAAGCACATACGGAAATGCTAATGGTAACGCGCACGGTCACGGTACTGCAATAGGAAATGCAAATGCTAACGTAACAGCAACGATGACGCCAAAGGAAATGCAAACAGAAGCAAGTATGCAAACACAAATGGTAATGCACATGGTGATGCAAAATGAAATGCAAACAGAAACAGTAATGGAAACGCAAATGGTAACAGTAACGCAAACGCAAGTGCAAACAAAAAGGCAAAGGGTAACGCACACGGTGGCGTAGACGGGAACACTAACGCAAACAGTTACAGAAAGACAAGTGGGAAAGCTAACTGTGACAGTAATGAAAGTGCACACCCTTTTTTTCACCAACAGCTGCACAGAGAAACACAGTGAGTACAAAGAATGTATGCATAATAATGGGCCTCGGAGCAGAAAATGAGCACTTGGAATGCTAACTTGCTTATATCTCAGGAACCGTACGATGTAGAAAATAAAATAAAATTTCATATAAATTATGACTTTCCTGGCTAGTTTTATACTTAGCCCCCTAAAGTCCATATCTTGAAACGTTTCCGAGATCCGGGCCCCAAAAGGCACGGTGGGCATCGCAATGTTAGTCTGTGGGAAAAAGTGTTAACTTCTGAGCACCGTAACTTTCCATTTTTGCCATATTTTGTCACCAAACCACCACAAGGCACATCAGTGAGATGTTAGCTTTCTTCCCTCCAAATTTCTGCCCAAAATACCAAACCGTTGTTTTGCAGCAGGGTGCCAAAGAATTCCTGTTATTTTGGGCATAGTGTCACAAAACTGTTGCAAATCACGACACTTTCACAAACGAAATCACAAAAGTATCGTGAGTGTGACACTACTTTGTTGCACTACTTTTTACAAAAATTTTAAAAACATATTTCTGGGGTGTTTAACCCCCGAGAAAAGACATGGCTAGCATACGCAGGGTCCGACTAAGTGAACACAAAAAGAATTGTGTGCCTAGAGGGTCCCAAATTTAAATGCCAAGCATTTCTGTGACCACTAACTGAAAACAAAATGACTGACTCACGACATTACAGGGGTCATTTGTGACACTAAAAACTGCATTTGCAACACTGTTGAACTTTTTTTTAACTTTTCCCATTGACTACAATGGGAAACTTGTTTTTTTTTTATGACTTTTGAATCATTTAATATTTTTTCATGAAATCTTCAAAAGGCACATCAGGGACCCTTAGTGCATGTTTCCTGAAGTTTTCGGACTGGTCACACAAACCGTGCGACCTCTAGGCGTGAGCAAAGAATGCACAAAAAAGCATAAATGCTCTATGGAATGTCGCTTTATAACTCCGCAACCGTATATCCGACCATTATGAAACTTGGAAGATCCAGAGATCTATGGTACTGCTCTGGCCTACCAAATTTCAGGCAAATCGGTCGTGCAGTGGCAAAGTTAAGATGCAAAATTTTACACTTTAACCTTAAATGGGGTACTCAACCCTAACTATAGTGGCACTACCGTGCCACTAAATATATATGGCTATATAGATATATATAGATAGATAGATATATATAGATATGTATATGTACACTGACATATCTCAAAAGACAGTATGTAATATTGAAATAAAGCCAAAAATGTAATATACACACTGGTTATTATGCCTAACTATATACCTCTTGTGGGTCTGGTATCACTTCAGAAATGTCTTCATTAAGTGATTCATGATCACTACAGCCTGCATTATATTTTAGCACTTGCTGAACATGCAGCATTAGTTAGTATCTGAGAAAAAAGCAAAAGCTAATGTTTAACATTAAAGTGCTGCCCTCACTATAAATAATGAACTTTGTTATATAGAGAATAACACATGGGGAGGTGTGTGTTAAGTTAGCAATAACCCACAACAGGGTGTGGGGTTATAAGCATTTAATCCATGCCTGAGGTGCTTTTGGAGGCACGAGGCCACAGGCCGAGTGTCCTCACAGCTCCCCAGGCATGGATTAAATGCCTATAACCCCACACCCTGGAGTAGGTTATTGTGCTTATAACATGGGTTAGGTTACCCATAAGGTACAACCCCCCAAAACAGCTGCTCCCCCTGTTTTAATGGCAGAAAGGGATTTTATCCTTCTGCCTTGCAAAGTAGTCCCTGACTGTGGATTAAACTGACAGTTTAATCAATGGCTGCAGACAGAGACAATGACTTCTGCACTTATGGACTTCAACACAGAGCAGGACTTCTGCACTTTGCTGTCTCTCTCTCTTTCTCTCTCACACCCACAGCTCTGCAGAGGCAGGGTACTGGCGAACTCTCACTGTATCTCTCAAGGGGACTTTCTCTGGCTTTTTCTCTCTCTTTCAATGTGGCAGAGGAGGAGTACTGAACCATACAGCCAGCACATCAAACTGCACTCCTGTTGTTTTGCTGAACAGAGACAGAGCTAGCTGAGGAGATGGTGACAGGATGCAGAGAGGAAAACAAAGCAGACACAGATTGAAATAAATATGTTGTGGCTGCACTTACTAAATTGTGTCTCTCTCACTCTCTCTGTCAGCCAGCCCGCTCACTACTGAGCAAGCAACACCAGGTCTCCATCGACAAAAACACCAACAGGTGAGGAGAACAAGACTGCAAGGACCACAACAACTCAAAATGTCCACAGGTAGGACAATACAGCCAGGAAAATGACAGAGAGGCACAAGGACACATGGCATGAGAGGGATCAATGGCGCACACAACGAACCGCAAGAAGACACTGTGCGATCGGTTCCTGGAGGTGTGCAGGGTGGGTGGATTGGAAGACACTGTAAAAGTAATGGCTTTCTGGAGAGAGCACCAGACACAAATTCTGCAAGCAACACAGTTCTCCCTGTTATATCAGGACTGCACCATGTGACTGTCTACAGGGACACAGCACAGCGAGAGATATAACAAACTACTGCACTATCGATTGCTCACTCTCTGTCTCCCCGTAGTTGTGCTGACAGTGTGTGCCTGTGTCTGCAGCACCTCTCACTCTGTGCTGTTCCTCATATCCTGAAGGAACAGCGCTGTTGGACGTACTTTTGGAGAACGGGCAGGGGGATTAAGGATGATAATCCTCTGTGACACCCTACTAAGGTACTGTCTCTCATGTGAGACAGGGCAAGATAAGGGGGAGCTGTGCGACATTCAGATACCGCTGTGTGTGCCTCTGTATGACTGTACTGCGCCGTTAGCTTACAGACCACTGAAGACACATAGAGACACATCTTACTGTTACTTCATTGTGCTGTGTGTGTGTCTCTCTCTCTCTCTCTCTCTCTCTGCCTCCATTACATGGAACTTTGTGTGTATTGCCAGGCTCCGGAAGGATGTCACAGCAGCGGCTGTCTCTGCAGGAGTGTGTTGGGGGCAAGTCACTGTGTGCATCAGAGCGGTGCCTTTCTTTCTCTGTGTGCTACTTACCTTGAGTCTGACAATACCGTGCTAGCTGAATAGAAGGATATACACTGGATTGTTTCTTGATTTTGGGGCTCCAGCAGCACAGGACATATAAGACACTGGATTTCTCTGTGATGTCAAAAATGAGCAGAGTTCAATCTGTAGATCCCTCCATGATGTGATCATGTCTACTGCTGAGAAAGCAAGAAGATCAGGCACACCAACCATGGATTAGATAGGAAATCTAATCCATGGACAGCTGACAGCTCTCTACCAATCAAATCAAGTAGTTACCCTAACCCATGTTATAAAAGAACTTAATACAGAACCGAGGTGTGTGTTAAATTTGAGTAACCTCACCATCCCATGCTTTATTTTATGTAATTCCTGGTCATTCATTTTTTTCTTAACACCCCCTCCCCCCCAATAATTTTTTTAAATTGTTGGTTGGTTAGGTAGCAAGTTGCTTTTGACAGCAGTGACTGAATCTCATACTGGGCAGACATCCAGTTTACAAATCCTGTAAAGTGACCCCAAAATTCATTTTTAAGTGAGCACTTTTTTCCTCACAAGCACCCAATAAACAAATAAGGAGGAAGTGGAAGTCATGTCAAGTAGCAAAGTCTTCCTCTTGGTAGTGGTTAGCTGGCTCTGATACTGAAGTGACCTGCAGTGTAGAAAAGCACTGCAGGGGACTATATTTTAAAAGTAAGTCTGGTTTTACAAAAGAAAAAAGTATTGAACAAGCATATAAAAGCCCGCTTTGTGGCCACCTCAGATACGTAGTGACTCACTTAACAGCATTTGATACTGTCTCAAGACTGCAGTTGCTGTTCCGTGAGCCCACGTTTGCTGTGATAACCGGCCAGTTATTACAGTGAATAATAACTGGCCATCTCCATTGAAAAAATTGATGGTGAGTTATTTTAATAAAATCTTGTTTATAACAAATGTTCATCTTGGCTCCTGTCTCAAAATGTCAAAGTTCTGATTACAGTTGCTGATAGTTGTTTTTATCTGATCAGCTTGCTAGCGAGGTGATCAGTCAGCTGTCTGCAATACTGTATAAAGGACCCAGGTGTTTGTCAGGTGGTTTATACCTGTAGTCCACCATAGTGCTGCCCGTGGTGCTGCTTTTTATTTGTCTTCATTTTTAAATAAAAAATGAAATGGTCTGGCTACTCTGTGGAGACAAAGTTCACTTTTCTGGACAGGCTGAAAGCCAGTGAGATATTAACCAAATTGTCCAGCGAGACTGGATATACAAAGTCCACCTTATGCACATGGCAGAAACAAGAAGGTGCTTTAAGAGGCTTTATTTCTGACTGTTCCGAATTTGAGGGTCTAAACCACAAGAAGCTGCAGATGGCGGATGAGGATGCAATTGACCGTGCTACTCAACTATGGTTCATCCAACAATGTGCAAATGGAGTTCCAGTGTCAGGAAGCTTACTCTGTGAAATGGCTGAGCATTTCTCCAGAGAAATCCATGGTGAGGGCAGCCACTTTAAATCATCTGCTAGCTGGCTATGGCATTTGCAGCACTGTCAAGGAATAAGAAACGTGTGCATCACAGGGGAGCAGCAGAGCTGTGATGACATTTTGCCCTTAGAATTCATCCCACGATTATCTGGCATCTTGGACAAGGGGGGATACCTACCAGAACAGGTGTATGGTGCCAATGAGACCAGCCTGTTCTGGCGGTGTCTCCTTGATGTAACACTTGCTGCAAAAGATGAAGAGAATGCTAGTAAGGGATTCAAGGTTGTAAAAGACAGAGCGACATTTTTGTTCCATACCAATACTACTGATACACACAAGATCATCCCACTGTGCATTAGTCACTTTCAGAAATCAAGATACTTCCATCATTTGAATACAGAATCATTACTGGTCACTTATGCCAGCAGCAGGAATGCGTGGATGACCTCAGACATTTTTAAAAGGTGATTGATTTTAGCTTTGTCCCTTCTGTTTCTGCCCATCTCTGTGCTAACAGACTGCCACATAAAGCACTGTTGTGGTTAGACCAGTGTCCTTCCTATCCACCAGAGAGCAAATTAAAATCTAGGGATGGCCGCACCGAGCATTGCTTCTGCCCAAGAACACTTCCTCCAGGATCCAACCCCTTGACGTTGGCATTATCGTCACTTTCAAAAACATTAATGGAAGCATCTCCTGTCCAATCTGGTGTCAGAGGCTGTTGAAGGTAGTGTGACAGAATTTCTGAATCAACTTACCATTAAATATGTGATCTATCTGATTGGGAAGGCTTGGCCAAAAGTATCAACTGCTACTGTTTTGCAATGTTATGTCTCAGCACTGGGGCAGGCATTTGGGGGGGGGGGTGCTACAAGAGGGACAGGAACTGAAAGATGAAGCTGATGAGACCAAGTACAGTGGAGTCAGCCATGATGATGTGCAGTAACTTGAAGTAATGACATGTCACAAAATTCTGCATGACAAAAGGGCTTAATTGCCATTGACTTACAATGGCCCCTGCAGTAAACTGCAGCATTCTGTGATATTCTGCAGCATTTCTGCATTTTATCCTGGCTGTCACATCTGTAGACTGCTGCCATAGTGACAAACCCAAACATGGCAATAGTAATCTCTGGAACATTGGCTGGCAGTTGATGACACCATACTGATGCATGAGTAGCTATCTGAGAAAGAGATAGTGTATTCCTTGAACGGCATCTGGGCAATGCAGTCTGAATCACAGGAGGTTGAGGAAGGCAAGGAAAGTGATGACAGTATCAGACTAACAAACACCAAGGCAGTAACAAGGCTTGAGAAAGCCTTAGAATAGATGGAGCACCAATCTGTTGACCCCATCAAACTCATTCAGGTGCACAAGCTCATACACACATGATCTGGATATGAAAACTACTACAAGGCATCATACCTTTGCCCTCCCCCCCAAAGCGCACCTCATCAGGTCATGCCGCTTTCTTCTTCAAGTTCCGCAATGTCTGGAATTCACTCCCTCTTGAAATTCGCTCCGCTCAATCTCGTCATTCACTAGCCCATCTCCTTCGGAAGCGCACTGTTCACAGCTGCACCTGCAACTAACCCATTCCCTTCCCACCCCTTTTCCCCCACCTGCCCCACACCCATTTTCTTCCAGTTTCTCTGACAGCAGCCTCCGCCACCCCCTTCCCCCACCCCACTTTAATCCCCTCTCCTTCTCGCTCTCTCTTTTCCTCTCTCTTCCTTCCTTTTCATGTACAACATCCCCTCACAGGATTCTCCACATCCAAGGTTTCTGAAAGAACTAATAAAATTGAAGGTGGACAAAGCAATGGGGCCTGATGGGATTCACCCAAGAATTCTAAAAGAACTAAGGGTAGAACTAGTGACACCGCTGACTACTCTCTTAAACAAATCATGGGAGGATGGGGTGGTACCCGAGGACTGGAGGAGGGCAGATGTGATTGCTCTTCACAAAAGTGGGAGCAGGACAGAGGCAGGAAACTACAGACCAGTTAGTTTGACCTCAGTGGGAGGGAAAATGATGGAATCACTTCTGAAGGAAAGAATTGTTGAGTACCTAGAGGCCAGTGGGCCACAGGACCCAAGGCATCATGGATTCACGATGGGAAGGTCGTGTCAGACGAATCTAATAGATTTCTTTGACTGGGTGACCAAAGTAGTTGACCAGGGAGGGGCTGTGGACATGGCCTACCTAGATTTTAGCAAGGCATTTGATACAGTCCCACACAAAAGATTAATACATAAGTTAGCCATCCTTGGAATGGGTCCCAAGGTGGTAGCCTGGATAAAAAATTGGCTAGACAACAGGACGCAAAGGGTAGTAGTAAATGGAGTACACAGTGAAGAAAGGAGGGTTACTAGTGGGGTACCACAGGGTTCAGTACTGGGACCGGTCCTTTTTAATGTCTTTATAAGTGACATTGCAGAGGAACTGGAAGGAAAAGTATGTCTCTTTGCAGACGACACAAAGATCTGCAACAGGGTTGATACACAAGATGGAGTGGAAAGGATGTGAAGGGACTTGGCAAGGTTGGAGGAATGGTCAAATGTATGGCAGCTCAGATTCAATGCAAAGAAGTGCAAGGTAATGCACATGGGAAACAAAAACCCAAGGGAAGAGTACACAATGGGGGTGAGATACTGACAACAGTAAAAATGGAAAAGGACCTGGTGGTAATTATATCAGATGACCTAAAGGTGGGCAAGCAACGTGAGAAGGCAGTAAGGAAGGCTGGGGATACTGGGATGCATAGGAAGAGGCATCAATAGTAGAAAACAGGAAGTTGTTATCCTCTGTACAGAGAGTTGGTGAGACCCCATCTGGAATACTGTGTGCAGTTCTGAGACCCCATCTCCATGAAAGGACGAGACAGAGTGGAGGCTGTCCAGAGGAGGGCAACCAAAATGGTGCAGGGTCTGCACCAGAAGACATCTGAAGAAAGACTAAAGGAGCTTAATATGTATACCCTTGAGGAAAGAAGGGAGAGAGGGACATGATAGAAACTTTCAAGTACCTCAAGGAATCAACAAAGTCAAGAGGGTAGCATCTTTCAGAAAAAGAGATGTGCAAGAACATAGGGGCACAATTTGAAGATAGAGGGGGGACGGCTCAGAGGTAATGTGAGGAAGTATTTTTTCACAGAGAGGGTTGTGGATGCATGGAACAGCCTCCCTGAGGAGGTCATGGAGTCAAGAATAGTGGGGGAATTCAAGAATGCATGGGACAGATATAAGGCAGTCCTAGTGAGGGGTAGGAGGAAGTAAGCTGTTGGTTAACTAGGATCTGCAGCTTATCTGTTAGGTAGGAAAATGGGCAGACTAGGTGGGCCAAGCGGTCCTTATCTGCCATCAAATTCTATGTTTCTATGTTTCTATGTGGTGTAATTTCCCCTGGCTTGCCTTGCCACCTCCCACCCCCCTTCCCTTCTCCTCTCTCTCCCGCTGCCTTCCTTGAGGTGTACTTCTTAGGCTTGCCTTGCCTACTCTCACCCCCTCTTTCCCCTGCCCTCTCCCTTCTCTCTCACGTCCTTCACATCCGGGTACATACCCCTTGCAGGGTTCTCAGCATCTTGAAGGAGTGTAACCCTCCTGGCTTGCATTGCCTTCTCCCCCCTCCCCTTTCTTTGCCCTCTCCCCTCTTTTTCACTTCCTTCCTGTCTGGGTTCATACTCCCTTGAAGGGTTCCCAGCATCCTGAAGGGGTTATAACCCCCCGACTTACCTTGCCTCCTCCCCTCCTCTTTCCCCCTGCCCTCTCCCCTCTCTCACTTCCTTCCTGTCTGGGCTGATACCTCCTTGCAGGGTTGTCAGCATCCTGAAGAGGTGTAACCCCGACTTACCCTTGCCTCCCCTCCTCCCTCCTCCCTCCTCTTTCCCCTGCCTCTCCCTCTCTTTCACTTCCTTCCTGTCCGGACTCATACCCTCTTGCAGGGTTCTCAACATCCTGAAGGTTTGTAACCCCCCTGCCTTGCCTTCTCCCCACCCTCCTCTTTCCTTGCCCTCTCCCACTCTCCCACTTCCTTCCTGTCCTGGCCCTTACCCCTTGCAGGATTTCTCAGCATCCTAAAGGGGCGTAACCTCCAGCTTGCTTTGCCTCCTCCACCCTCCCCGCCTGTCCTGGTCAGTTTCCCCCTTACAGGGTTCTCAGCATCCTGAGGGGGTGTAACTTCTTCCTCCCCCTTCCAACACCCCTTGTTTCACACTCCCACTCTACCTGCCTACTTAGCACTTGGTACCCCTATACTCTGCTAGCCTTATCTAGCATATTAAGGTGTACTCCACTAGGGTCTACACATTCCTTGTTACCTAATATACTCTTATGCCCATGGTATTGTATCCCTGTGTGATTTTACCTTAATACTATGGTTTAATCCCTTTTCATTGTCCAAGCTAGTAATGTATTTGTTCGTATGCTACACTATTTTTCTATTGCCTGTCTGTTTTTCTTTTTTTGCTCCCCCCACTTATGTAACCCCTCCCTCCAGAATGCTACTGGAAATGAGCTGTTTACAGCTTATGTTGTCTTTCCTGGTGAAGCCTTTTCAAATAAATAATAAAATACAATTACTGACATTTTTAACAGCAAAACAAATACAATGGCCAAGAGACTCTAATCAAAAGTACTGTATCTCTTGCTTTTAATTTATTTATTTAATAGTGATGTATTGACTTGTTTTAACAACTGTGACATTACATTAAAGTTCTTGACGTTTTTTTAACAAACAGCTTGTTTCTTTATGTACCTCAATTTAATGAACAAGCCACTATAACAAACAGTCGGGCTGGTGTACAGTGTTTCATGGCACTCCATGATCTCCCGTTGATCCTGTTGTAATCAATCTCTTGTGTCTGGTGAATACCCCATAACACGGTTGCATGTTTCCTATATTTTACATATTAACTGGTAGTCCAGTGTTCTACCACCACCACCACCACCCCAACCACCCCCTCCCACCTGGACAGCAATCTGCACAAACTGTCCTCTCACAGTCTACCATCAGTCAACACCACCACTTACTCTGGTGCCCAGTGCTCCATACAGCTACACACAATGACTGGCAAAGTAGTCCAGTTGCCTCTGCGACTGTCAGCCACATGAGTTGTCAGCCAGGGTGTATACTGTAGGAAAAAGGTGTTGCTACTGTAAGTGTCCTCAATGCCAGCTCATACAGCGAGCAGTGGAGGTGAAAGGATCGGTGTGCCGGTCGCTCTATTTATCTGTGTGAAGCACCTGACACCAAGATGTGGGAGGGATGGTCAGGAGGTCGACTGTGACTGGACGAGTTGGATGAGGGCCTGTGGGGTGGGGGGGAGTGGTTAAGGAATACTAGACAACAAGAGGATAGGTTCAATATATGAAATGGGTGATGGGGTGGGGTATGAACCACTGCACACCAGGGAATGTTTACAACATCTACAACCTGAGAACCCAGGGGTGGGGTCCTGTACCACTATTGTTATGGTTTACATTTTGTATGTGGCTGTTAGGAGCTGCCACAAATGCAAATGATAACAAAATGGTGATGTAAATGGCACCTTACCGCATTTCATGTTCAATTATGCTCATTTGTATACCAAGGCTGAATATAGACTATATGTGACTTGGTGATATAGTGTTTTGGACATGCTATTCACTGTTGACCTTCTGCATCCTAGGTCCCTGTTCTGTATTGTCGTGGCAGTACAGATTCACTCAGTGCTCCGCCGACATGGACCGATACATATCACTGGTCAGGGTGAGACATTAAAAGGTGCGTAAACATACATAACACTGCAGACCATGAACAGGTACAGTATTACATATCAGGGGCAAGATATTCATACAAATATTCAAGGGCACAGTTAATGTTTGTGCTGAGATTGTGCAGGTGCTCACCCCAGCTGCTACTCTATTCAGTCACGTAGCAAGCAGTGCTCTCCAACTGCATATTGTAAAGGGTCAGTGCAGTGTTAAGTGCAACTGCGATGGTTCCATGTCATAATTCGATTGCAAAAGAGTGATCCCATTAGAGTGAGTGTGCATCACCGAAAAACACAACGGCGATGTACACTTGTGGGCGACAACACATCTGGCAAGTTAAAATAGTATTTATAAGGTTGGGGGGGGCTGCACCACCCTACACCGCCCTGATTTAATATAACCAACTCCAGGGGGTGTGCATGTCGGGAAGGGGGAAACAGTCTGGAAAAAAAAAACATTTTGGCAGCAGTAAAATATTCCTCAGTCCCCAGCCCCAAACCCAGTACCTGCTATATCAAAGCTAGCCACTCTCACCACCACACAGCTAACTCGGTGGCAACACGGCACACTACCCCATACAAACCTTCTTCCCTATCTCTATCCCTCCTCTTTGCTTCCCTATCCCTCCCCTTCTGATCACCCTCCCTCACTGATCCATACTTTCACTTTCACATTCTGTCACTACCCTTACAGGGTAGCCCAACACTGTAGCGCTGTAAATGAGTCACTCTTTTGACAGTCGCTCATTTACAGTTGCTATCATCACTGGATACCAATTGTGATGCCCTGACATGCAACAACAAGGAATAGCGCTGCATGAAATGGCATGGTGCCAAGACCCATGTCTGCAGCATTCAGTCCAGACATGGAAATAAGCCTATTGGGCATGCAGGTGCTATGGGGACATTTTCATGTCCATTATAGGCAACTTTGCATGGCGGGCAAGCAGCCCCTTAGCAGCATTGCAAAGGGGAAAAAGAAATATCTGGTGGTGTAGTATGTCCCACCAGCCCAAAACACTCCACCAAGTTTTCAGTACCATAAAATACTCTGGTAACTGGGTCACTGTGTAAGTTACGTTTATTACCCCTGCTTGCGGGCTCAACAAGGTTGAGGGGCATGGGCTCTGTTTCTGATGGAAAAGGGGGGTTCTTTCCCCTAATAAAAAATAAGTAGAGGAATGCCTCCACCCAGAGTAAATTATAGTGGGCCAGGTGTTGGTGTAGTACAACCTCCTGGGATGCTGCACCTACCCACCTCCCCTCACAGTCACCCTTCACATGGAATACCACCTTAAACTGTAATACTTTAACACACATGCAGTTTAGGATGGTAGCTAATAATATGCTCACAGACAGTATTTGAACAACAATAATAATTTTTTTTTTTTTACTTGCCTGGCTCCTCAGCTTCAGAGGGGTCCTCGTACCCCATCCACCAGGTCTTACCAAGGCTCCCCCTCCCCTGGTTTCATAGTGCTTGTGAGGCCAGGGGTGTATGCATTTTTCCCTCATTTTTCTCCCTATCCCGAGGACGCCGGTGCAGAGGGCATTTGTTCATACAGACAACATGCTGACGCATGCCGTTGTCAAGTGCCTGACAGCATCCTCCCTTCCCCAACTCCGGAGAGCCATGTGCCCCTACTGCCCATGCTTCCACAGGCATAGGTATGATGGGTACCATGTGCTACCCGGTAACCCACCCCAGGAGAAGGACAGCATCCGTTGGGATGCTCAATCCTCCTGCCCCCATCCAATCCCCAGTGGCCTGAGTCCATTCCAGAACCCGGGTTGCCGGCATAGTATGAGGTGTGGCATTCAGCTCCTCAACCATCAGTGCCACTGGGCTGGCCCAACAATAAATATTTTATTAAAAAGGGGCAAGAGAATGAAAAATGCAAAAATAAGTAACTGCTTGAAAAGATTTGATGGAACTGGCAATAACAGCATAAACAATAATGTGAAAAGTGCCCACTCCCAACAGCAACACATAAGCCCCCCCCCAGCAGTATCAGTGTTCCTCAAAGTTAGTCTGGGTACCCAGAAAGAGCAGTAGTTGCAGGCCTGTGTGGTTCAGCTGGTTGGCTGGTACTGGTGCACTTTTACAAAAAAACAAGGTTTGGCAAGAACTTTGTACAGACCACAGGACAGGGCAGGCCCTGTGTTTATTCACAGTCCTGCAGACAACACACAGGGTCTAGGCAGCAGTAGCAGGTAGGACCAGTAGAGCTGAGGCCTCAAACAGTGGAGCAGGATGCTGGAAGCTTGTCACCTTCGGAGTTGCTTGCAGAGTTGGGCAGCGTGTCACCTTCTGGGTTGCTTTCTCAGGAGTAGAAACATAGAAACATAAAAACATAGAAGCTGACGGCAGATAAGGACCGCAAGGCCCATCCAGTATGCCCATTTATTTTTCTACCTTATGAATGTGCCATTGGCCTTTGCTCTGTCAATGGTCTATCTATTCATACTCATCTGTATTGCTTCCTTATGCCAATCCCATGCCTGTTTGAAGCCCTGCACTGTATTCATATCCACCACTTCCTGAGGTAGGCCGTTCCATGCATCCACCACTCTTTCTGTGAAAAAGAACTCCCTGACATTACCGCTTAATTGACCTCTCTCTAATCTCATGCTGTGTCCTCTTGTCCTGCTATTTTTCTTATATTGAAACATGTTAGACTCTTTCACCTTGTTAATGCCCTTAAGGTGTTTGAATGTTTCAATAATATCACCTCTCTCACCCCTTTGCTCTAGGGTATACATATTGAGCTCAGTTAATCTGTCCTCATATGTTTTCGGATGCAGTCCCTGCACCATTTTGGTTGCCCTTCTCTGGACTGCCTTAATTTGATTAATGTCCTCGTGAAGGTGTGGCCTCCAGTACTGCATGCAGTACTCCAGATGGGGCTTAACCAGTGTCTTGTAAAGAGGGATTATTACCTCCCTCTTCTGACTTGTGATATCCCTACTAATACACCCCAACATCCCTCTAGCCTTACCTACTACTTTAGTGGTCTGCTTGGATGATTTCAGGTCATCGGTGATGATGACGCCCAAGTCCCTTTCTTCCCTTGTGACTGCCAGCAATTCCCCTCCCAGCCTATGGGTGGCTTCAGGGTTTCTCTTCCCTATGTGCATGATCTTGCAGTTCTTTGCATTAAACCCCAGTTGCCACTCTTCCAACCATTTTGCTAGTTTATCCAGATCTCTTCTCATTCTGCCCACCCCAACTGGATCATCTACTCTGTTGCAGATCTTGGTGTCATCTGCAAACAGACAAACCTTACCCTCCAGTCCATCTGCAATGTCACTGATGAAGATATTGAAGAGAACTGGCCCTAGGACTGATCCCTGAGGTACCCCATTTGTGACTTGCATCTCTTCTGACTGTACACCATTTACCACCACTCTCTGTTTTCTACCCATCAACCAGTTTGCCACCCAGCTGACCAATGTCTGACCCACCCTGAGCCTACCCAGCTTATTAATCAATCTTCTATGTGGAACAGTATCGAAAGCTTTGCTGAAGTCAAGGTAGGCAACATCAACTGCTCCACCTTGGTCCACCACTTATACCCAGTCAAAGAAATCTATGAGATTAGTTTGACAGTAACTTCCTTTTGTAAACCCATGCTGTCTTGGATTCTGTGCTCCTATGGATTCCAAGTGTTGCACTATCCTTTTCTTAAGGAGTGTCTCCATAATCTTGCCCACTACTGAAGTAAGACTGACTGGTCTGCAGTTCCCTGCCTCCTCCCTGCTACCATTCTTGTGCAGCGGGATCACATGAGCCCTTCTCCAGTCTTCTGGGACCTCTCTTGTGCTCAGAGACTCACTAAACAGTTCTGATAATGGCTCTGCTAGTTCCACCCTTAGCTCCTTTAGTACCCTGGGATGCATGCCATCAGGTCCCATTGTCTTGTCCACCCTGAGCTTATCGCTCTTGTAGGACCCTTTCTTTTGTGAAGGGACTAGTGCACACCTCCCTCCCCCTGTGTCCATGGTGCTGAGCTGTGGGCCCTGCCCTACCTTCTCTTCAGTAAATACTGAGCAGAAGTATCTATTTAGGATAGATGCTTTTACATGGTCCTCCTCCTCCTCCTCACACTCCCCCTTATTCCCTTTGATCTTAGCAATACCCCCCTCTGGACTTTCTCCTTTCACTAATGTGTCTATGGAAAGTCTTGTCTCCTTCTTTTACTGTTCGTGCTAGTGTTTCCTTGGTTTGGGCCTTTGCCTGCCTTACTGCCTTCCCTGCTTCCTTTAGGGAAGTTTGGTATGCCTCCCTATCTTCATCCTGCTGCTTTCCCTTATATTTCCTGAAGACCAGCCATTTGGCTCTGACCTTTTCTACTACAGTGTTTGAGAACTAAAGTGGTTTCCTTCTTCTGTTGCACTTTCTTTTTTCACTAACACAATGGGAAATTGCTTCAAGTATTGCATCTTTAATGCTTGCCCACTTTGCCTGTACCTCTGACCCGTATTTCTTTTTGCCAGGGTTAGCTTAACTCTGTTGGCCATCTTATCAAAGTCAGCTCCTCTGAAGTTCCATATTTTTGCCTTAGAATGGGATGATTTTGTTCTAGTGGCCAAATTGAACAATACAATGTGATGGTTACTGGCACCCAGGTGACCTTCTACCTGAAGATCTGTGATCCTTTCCCTGTTAGTCAGTACTAGATCTAGGATAGCCCTGTCACTTGTGGGTTGTTGTACCAGTTGTTTGAGGCCCTCCCTATGCAGGGAATTCACTATATGTCTAGTTCTGGCAGATGTTCCTGCTGGTATTGACCAATCTGTATCTGGCATGTTGAAGTCTCCCATTATCAGAACCTCACCTTTAGCTGTCACGTCTTTCATAGCTTCTAACAGTAACATGTCTATGTCCTCCTCCAGGTCTGGAGGCCTGTACACAACCCCAGTTCATATGGCTGTCCCATTTCCTGTTTCCAGGGTGACCCACAGTTCTTCTGGCTCCTTATGTGTATTCTGAATTTCTGTAGCTTTGATATTTTCATTGACATAAAGGGCCACCCCCCTTTTGCACCTCGGTCTCTTCGGAACAGTACATAGCCAGGTACTGAAGTCTCCCAAGTGTGGTTACTGGTAAACCATGTCTTGCTAATGGCTACTATGTCCAGTTTAGCCTTTATCATTATTGCCTTCAGGTCTGGGATCAGACTGCGAGCATTTGTGTACATGATTTTCCATTGGCCAGATTTTGGTGTGTTAGTTGTTGGGCGAGGTCTGGCATTTCTCCTGTGTGTCGTATGGGGAGCTGGGCCTTTTTCTTTAGCTGGTGATGCAAATGAACTACAAACATGCTGAATTCCTGTTTGACCACTAGCTGAGGGGGGAGGAGTGTTCTTCCCATTCGACGTATGGAGTGCTGCACCCCTCTCCCCATTTGCTAGTTTAAATATTTTGCAAAGACGTCAAACTTCTGCCCCAATGCACTGACTCCCTCCTTAGTCAGATGCAGTCCATCAAATTTAAAGAACTTTCGCTCCCAAAACTGTTGCCAGTTCCCTACAAATTTGTGTCCTTTTTCCTGGCACCAGCCCTTGAGCCACATGTTTAGCTCCCCTATCTTTCCTTCTCTGACCTTCCGTCCATCTGTCCCTCTCTCCCAGACTGGCAGGATCCTAGAGAAGGAGATGCCGGATGAAATGTATGATAGTTTGTCACCCAGCCTCGTCAGGTGTTCCTTGGTCTCCACAACTGACTGGCTGGCAAGATCGTTAGTCCCTATGTGTACCAGGATGTCAATGTTTTCTCCTGCTTTCTGAACAATTTTAGCAATGTGGTCAGTGTCTCTCCAAGCTGATGTACCTGGGAGACATCTGACCATTACCCCTGGCTGGAGATACGTATCAACTCCCCGAATCATGGAGTCTCCTATGATCAGAAGTTTTTTGGATTTCCTTTTCGCTTTTTTTATTTTGGTTAATGTTTTGGGTGAGTTTTGTTGTGCTAGCTCCTGTACTGCAGTGTCCTGCTCTGCAGTGTCCTCTGCCCCTTTGTTTGATGTCAGAGACAGAGGCAGATACCTGTTTGTAGTTTTTATATGGTTTGTGGAGGTGATATGTTGGAGAGCACCGAGTGATGGAGTCAGATCAGTACTGAAGACCAGGGCCATATGCTTACCCCATGTGTCCAGGCATCTAACTCCCATGGGCAAATGATGGATAATGCTCAGCTGTTGCACTACCTGGCTGATTCCCCAGACTGTCCTTGCAGGTGTGATTCCTATTCTGGAGCTCAGGAATCACACAGCCTTTTTCTTCTAGACTGGAGAAGCAACAGTCTCTAAAGTGGTTTTCTAACTTTCAGGTGCCACACCACAAACAACTTCCTGGCTCCCCAGGTCAAAAGGACGTTCGGGGGGCTCCTCCCAATTCTGGCTTTAGATCTCAGGCAACACATCAGTCTCTTGGCAGATTGTAGTCCCACCCTCCTTACAAGCAGAGGGCTTTTCTCAAGGTGTCACAGGGATTTACTTCCAACCATCCTGCACACTTTAACTCTGGGTTTTCTAGACAATGGAAAGATTTAGGCAAGTCTCCCAACAGTCAGCTGTGGAAGCCTTGGGCCGACCTCCAAAAAGTTTCTGCTCCCCTACTTCACTCAGAGAGCCTCGGGCAGGACTGCCGTGAGCTGTGTTCTCCCCCAACATCTGAGGAGAAAGAATGGCAACATTTGTTGGCTAACACAGCTGTCCATCTAAAACATTATTATGCATAAGGTTCACTTGACACCTGACTGGCTGACCTAAAGGTGCCAAGAACATCGTCTAGTCCCCCCTACCTAGGAACCATAGCAGTAGTTCATGGAGCTCCTAGAGTACCGATTGGATGGAACAGCATCAGAGGTTACCAAGATGGCACCCATATAAACAATTTATTGATTTACTGGTATTTATATTTATTTAGTTTTTGTTGACCAGGAAAGGAGAACTTGACAATTCTGTCTTTTCAGTCTCGTCCCAGGGGAGGGGGATACAGAAGACTACCAACTGACATTGAACCAGATTAAAGCTATGGGAGGGCTTGCCCGAGGCTCAATGTGGGGAATAGCTCCTCCCACAACCTCTACATAAGCCCTCCTCTAACACACCTCCCATGCTTAGGGAGTGTTTTTTCCCGGGGTCCCTGCATGTCTTGTGTGGCTGAGCTCTCTTCGCTTCCTCTGCCTCTCTGGTTCTTTCTGTGCTCCCCTCCCCTCCCTGTGCCTGTTCCTGCTGCTATATTGTGTTCATCTCCTTGGCCATTCCAGCCATCTCCCTCCTCCTCCTTTCTCTTCCCTTTGCTATCCTGGGGCTCCTGTGTTCATGCTCCTGTTTCTTTTTTGGGCCTCTTCTGCCCCCTGACGCCTCTTCCAGGCCTCTCTGCTCTACTTTCTCCTCCCCGTTCACTTTTTCAGTGGACTTCCCCTCTCTTTTATCCCCTAGCCTTGTACAGCTGATCATCGCTCGCTAAACTACCTGCTGCTGTATTGAGTAACAGCTGTACCATGACAGTAGCGCTTTTCCAGAGCCACATTACCCAGGCCTCGCATCCGTTCTTCCATTCCTACTCCCTGCATGGATGTCTGGATCTTAGCCACACTCACAACAACCCCTACCTGTAAGTATCTTGCTTGTTTCGTGCCTTAATCCTCACTATACTTCCAATCGAACTTCCAGTTACCATCAACTATTTCTCCTCACTCTGCAATATTTATGGCCAACACCTTTTTGCCTAATTCTCCTGCAGCTACTACAGTGCTACTCTTAGCACGCTAAGTGTACATGTGTAAGGGGCGTATTCTAGCCTTATTTCAGAACTTAAAGCAGATACCGTTTCACAGACATCCACTACAACGATGCAGGTAGCTCTTTCCAGTGAAGCATCCGTTCACTCACCATCTTGATAAACAGATTGGCACCAAAACTGCTGCAGTAGCAGATTGGTACTAATTTCATAGTCAACAAGTACTGCAGACACAATGAAATTTCATATTATGCCTCAATTTGGGAAATCCAAATACTGCCACAGGGTTACAACTGTTATGGACCTCTCTTTCAACCCTGCCATTTCCCAACGTGAAGTAATGAGCCCCATTCCTTAAGGACGATGGCATAGCGTGGCCCAGTGATTCAGCTCTGACAGCCAAATCCATGTCTCATTTGCAGATGCCTCCTCCAGTATCTCTGATCTTCGTGGGGTGGTGGTATGGGAACTCACCCTGCTGCATTTCCCTGGTTGAACCCGCATGACTTCACTTCAATACCTCCTGATACGGAGCCCTCTTTTCTATATCCTGCTACCTGAGTCCTCCCCTTGTCCTTCAGTTTTCCTCTCATTGTATGCCCCACAGCATCACCCATTTCCTCATCCTATTTTATACTTCCCTACCATCACAACATGTATGTCTCATTCTACCACTCGTATTTACCATGCTTGATAGTTTATTTCACTGCTTCATAATCCTGCACCTACTTCTATGTCCTACCTTTCTTCTCTCCCTTCAGCAGAGTTGCGGTTTTAGCCAGCCCATACCAGCAGTACTCCGGTCTCTGTCCCTAGCTCGCACTTTCTGAGGTGCTGAGTGAAGGTGAGCTTCCCCTGTCTACCGGGGATGGGAGTCCATTTCAATCATTATATCAGACTACTACCAGCCTGACATCCTCCATCCCCAACTCTGCTGGACTGCATCGAGTGAAGGTTTGCTGCCCCGATGACCGGGGATGGGAGTTATGTCTACCACATATGTACTGTTATCATACCTTCTCTACCTCATTCAGTTGCTGCTTCCCTTCGGGAACAGAACTACCTACTGCTTACCAGCTCGACATCCTCTGTCCCTAACTCTGCTTGGCTGCATTGAGTGCAGGTTAGATTGCCACGACTACTGGGGATGGGAGCTACGTCTCCAATCTACAGACTTATACATGCCTTCTCCACCTTATATTAGTTGCTGCTTCCCTTCTGGAATGGAACTCTCATGCTCTGCATATCATAATCATGCTACTTATACTGCTCCAGGTTACTACTGTCCACCTATGTATCTGATGGTTTTCTGAATCTATGTTCTTATGCTTCAATGTACATGCTTTCAGCATGATTCCTGGCTGCCTATCCTTTCAGGATCAGGACTTTGCCCTACTTACTTCTCCATCTTACCTTGTCTGCAGCCTAGACTCATCGTCCTATCTGCTGCCTTCCACTGCCAGGAGCCTGACTCTGACATGTACTGTCTCTACCTTTGCATCCTCACCGATGCAGATTGCCATTCAAATCTGGATCTCCAACCTCATTCTCATCATCCTTTATTTCTAATCGCCTTCAGTCCAGATCTTTATACTTTGTTCGTCCCTTCTGGATGCAGTTCCTCCATTCCGCTGCTTCACATGTGTTTTTCTCCACCTGCTACCCGATGCCACAACCTTTCTGGACTTGAATCTCCTACTGCTGAGCAGTCTCCGATTCTCCTCACTGAAGCTGTTCTTCCAGCCTCAACATGTATGCACTGCAGAGACTACCCTGCCGGGTGTATGGCCCTAGCTCACTTCATTGTGTCCGATGTCTCCTTCTCACCCTAATGCAGGTTGCTGCTTCCCTTCAGGGCCAAGGCATTTCACTCCTCCAGCCTTTCATCCTCAGCTCTGCCTGTGACTTCAACTGCAGAACCAAGACCTCCATGATTGGTTGCCTCCATCATGTCGGTTTGCCATGTTCCTTCCATCGCTGGACCCTTCTGATTTGGCTGATTTCACTTGACATCCTGTTCTTCCATGAACCTTCATTCTATAGCCCTTTTTTGTATCCTTCCCTCCTTATATGGATCCTGATGGCTTGTCCAGTCCTTCTCACTCCTGGTCAACTGCCTCTTGGACTTCCTTTTTACAGGTTCTCCATCCAGCTGTCATACAAACTTGTTTTCTTTGCTGATTGGAATTCATCCTTCGTCGCTCAATCACTTTCCATTCTCTTCTCTGGTCACTTCCAGTCTTCATCAGATATGGGACTTCCATTGCTCATAGGACTTGGCTTGGCTTCCTGGCTTCAGTGGATCATCATCCTATGCCTTCCTTCAGCATTCTCGCACTTCACTGCCGTTCACCATAGAACTGATGTCGTCCTGCTCCTTCCTGCTCTGGATGTCATCCGGCTTCGCCTGGCCCATAGCTTCCTCTGCTTCTTCCTTCAGTTGCTCAGGATCCACTCCGTACTTCCTTTTCATATGTATGGCTACCTTCTCTGCTTTGCCTTGCTGGCTCGGGGCTTCATACTGTTTGCTGTGGCTCTTTTGGGCCTTGTACCTAATTTCTGACCAGTACTCCTAACAAGTCATCTGCTTCCATACGATCCATCCCCTACTTCTGCTCCTGCCTTTCTAACAGTACCTTCCACTACTCATTCGAACATTTATTCATTACTCTGGAGTAATACTTCTGCCAGCAAAACATTCCTTGGCTCACATGCCCCATAGACTCTTACTTTATCATTGAAGTCTCACACTGCCAATTCAGTTCTTCGCAATCATTCATGGAATCCCATTCGCCTGGACAATAGGAAGATTTCCTCTGTCTCTTTTTGGATATACCCTCTGATTCCTGTCCATCCAATCACCATAACTCCTCAGATACCCCGTCTCATTTGCCATCCTCATACATGGAAAGAACTTAAATCCTTCTGTTCTATTCAGACTTAGTAATCAACATCACTTCTACAGATGCCGGGAATCGCAAGATAACCTATTCAGCTATGGACTTCATCCATTTTACTTTATGCTGCTTCTTATTTCAACAGTGACTCTGATGACCAAGTTACTCGACTCCCACTTCCCAACAGTCATTGCTAGTTTTAGGAATTGCACAGATACTGTATTGTTCAGAATATTCATCATGGGATCTCCATTGCCTAGCTGATTCCTGACTCCATGCCATCCACACCTTCGATTTCACTCCCGGACATCGTTATTCCTTATACTATTATTAACACCTGCTCACCTAGTACTTTCCGCCAGGTTAACCGTTCTTCCAGCGGGCCATTCGGCCTCTTCTTCTCAAAGTACCTTTGTTAATCTCTACGGTAAAGACTATCATCAAGAACTGGCTCTCTTGAATTCTATCTGGCAATCCGTAACAGCCAAGATGAATTGATCAACTCAGCCTTGCATCCCAATCACTATTTATCGGCTGTAGCACTAAATCCTATATCATCCTGCATTTATCGATCTCACTACCAATCCAGCCTACAGACTCTTCCTCTCATTTGCTCCAGGCTTTCGTATGTACTTCAGCATCAGGATTACCCATAAACTTAACCACCTATGCCACCACAGTGCATCTCCTAAATGATCACACCACAGGAATACCCACACGTACTTCAGGCAGCATACCAGCAAAGGATTAAGCATAAAGTCATGTACATCATGACCAAAGAAGTCATCTATTCCTTATACCACATTTCCAATCATTTCTCTTATACAGTATGTTACCATCTGGATGGCTCTGCAAATCATCTTCTGGGCTTTACTAATCACTTATGGCATTACTCTCGTCAGGCACTCAAACTCCTCTACTCATTTTACTCTGGGAATGCTTACCTAGTGACTTTTGCTCACTAATCGATGCTTTACCTTCAGACTACCTCGAATATCATACCTTATACAATTTGGAGCAGTCACTCATAACTTTACTAATCATCACCACTGCCACAGTGTACTGTCTGGTCTTATGTCAATCTCATCTTGCTCTCCTGCCTCTTAACCTCCATGCAATCCCTTGGACATCCACTCTTTGTCACTTTGGAAATATGGTCTACATTAGCCCTTCCTTAACTGGATCTGCTTTACACATAGGATTTTACCATCCCTATGGAAAGATGTACCCTTCAACTTCAGGATCATCATTCAAACTGTATCATCCTTGGATCGAGAACGAACCACCATCTCCATGTCACTCAAAGACTCTTCTACAAATTCTATTCTATGGATGTTTCCTTAGTGACTTCTTGTTCAATACAGAATTCCTAACCTCCGAACCATACTCTTACATTCGAGCCTCTCACAAGTTGGATCATTCACTGATGACTTCTTCTACCATTACAGTTCCACCATTCCCAGCTTAGTACCTTATTGAGCCAATCATGATCCCTCTGCCCATTACAATTCCATTGGACAAGCATCATTCATCATCTTGGATACTTGGACTTCCTTCATCCTCCTTCACTCGGATTTACTTTATACTTAGGATTCTACTGCTCATTCAGAACAGATCTCCTGTTCAACTTCAGCATCATCATGTGATCGGCATCATCCACAGATCAAAGATTGATTATCATCTCTCCAAGCAACTCACCAACCTCAAATTAGCTATGGTTATTAGAACATAGACCCTTCTCCATTTAGTATGCCCAGAAGGACGGGCAGACCTCTGGCCATGGGTCCTCAGAGGTTTCCTCTACCTGGGGGGGTTTCCACTCCTGAGTGCCAGGGAGTGATATTCTCTGTGAGATGGAGCAGGTTTCTTTTTGGGCCTTCTATTCCCTACAAATTACTACCTACATACCTACTACTCAAGGGTGGGAATAGAGTAAAGCCACAAAAAGTACTACAAGTTACACAAGCACTATATACCCCATCTCTCCTTATTGATATTCCACAAACATTGAATTAGTGGTATTTTTAGTGAATGGGGGAAATTTGGCCAGGACACCAGGAAAATTCCCCTGCTCTTTTTTGAGAAGTGCCATGGAATCTTTAAAATTCACCTGAACTAACACCAGAATAGGCAGATGGGACCTTGGTTTAACATCTCATCTGAAAGACAGCACCTCAGGAGTGCAGCAACTCCACTTATGCTGCACTACAGTGTCACTATTGGAATTTAACCCAAGTGCCTGGTGTGGGGATAGAACCCACAGCCTTCTGATCTTCTTGCCTCAGAGGCAAGTGTGCAACCTGCTGAGCCACTGACACTGCTGCCAAGTTCAAAATCCTTTTTAAGAGCTTCTGTGTGGCTTTAAAAGTTAATGACTACATGCCACAATAAGTGTCCCTCTGTACTGTTATTTGGTTGAGGGCTGGGCTCTGCAGGAGTCCTTCTCTGCCTGTCACTAGTGCTGTAGCACTAAGTCCCCAGGCAACAGGCAGAAATGCATCCACAGGGCAGCTTGGTAGTTCTTAAAGCAACAGTACACTTAAAAGCACTTATACAATTTTATACAAAGTTTTACTTTCTTTTGCTCCCCATATGTTCTGTGATCGCAGAAGTTGGAACACACAAGATATGCTTGTCCTTTTCTGCAAATGAAAAGTTAATATGGACACCGTAATGCTAAGGGATATGCTAGCAGGCCGCCAGCTCACACATTTGAGCAGGAACCAGCTTGAACATGTGCATACTGAGATGTGCGGCAATCCACTGCTTGTTCAGTGCTAACTATGCTGCACTGCCAGGGGCTGAACTTGAACTATTTATACAACTCCTCCAGCCCTACAGCAAAATAGGTTCATAGGAGCCAGCAGCAGTTATATAAGGAGCACCCAGGGACCCAGGACTGATTGGACCAGATGGCAGGGAGGCAGACCAGGTAAGCCCCCACCAATGGGAGGTGGGGGGTTATATATGTGTGTGTGTGTGTGTGTGTGTGTATATATATATATATATATATATATATATATATGCCCTGCTGTCCATTAGCACCCACAACCCCACAATCATTCAGTCCCCCCTCACTGACACATTAAACAAAGGTAGTTATTCCCTGGTGGACTAGTGGTTCCCCTACCCCCTCCAGTAGTCCATTTATATAAAGGTGTTTATTCCCTGATGGCACAGTGGTTCCCCTACCCTCCTGGTAGTCCATTTATGTAAAGGTATTCATTCCCTAGTGGCACAGTGGCTTCCTCACCCCCAGTCACCCACTGACATGGTATGACTCTAAGGTGGTCTGTTGCCAACCCCCACCAACATCCCTGCTAATATCCCACTTCCATGCACCCTCCACTCAGCATGGTCACCAACATTCTTTCTCAGCTTGATATAGTCACCAGCACAGCCATCCTCTCACCTAGATGTCCTGCTGCCTTATGAGTTGTCAGTAAATGCACATACTGTAGAAAGATTTGTACTGTATGCAAACTCACTAATGGCTCATATGGTGGCCAGCCATGGAGGTGAGCGGAGGGCTGTGTCAGTTGCCATATCGAGCTGAAAACAGTGTCAGCAACCAGGTAAGGAGAAGGGTGCAAGGGGGTGGGTTGTCAACTGTGCTTTTGGCACGGAGCACTAGGCCATCATGGACTCCAAGGGTATGCAGTTTACATAGGTATTGGTTAATCAGTGAACATAAAATGTAGGGTGTGTGGCATACATAATCATCATGAAAAAGGAGAGAAAGAACACATGTTATGTGTATATATTTCTTTCTTTTATTGGCAACACCCTCGCCCTGTTAACCATCAGCTTTTCCACTGCATGACTCCATCGCTTCACTACTTACTCAAATGAACTGCCACCATCATATGAGCACTTGTAGACATTTTCAAGCAGTAGAACTCTTTTAGTAACAACTCCATGCACACTTGGGAGAGAACCCTTGAAGAGTTTTAAGCCTGTGGCAAATTTCATCTTGAACTATATATAATTAGTGAAATCACTGGGTAATAAAAAAGTTAGCGGATCAGATGGATAGTGCCAGCACAGCTTGCCAGTCCCAGTCTCAGTGTAACTTAACAAAATTAATCCATTTTTTTTAAACCAAATGGGAGACTTGCCACATTTTGGAAATCCAAATAAAGAAATTTCATCTGAAGGCATATTGCTACATTCAGCTGCAATGCAGTGGTTAACCACTTTTTTTTATGATGCAAAAAAGTAAAATACCACAGAATATAGTACTATGAAAACTTTTTCCTACGTCTTGATATCTTTACACTAATAATAACATCAAAATTATAATAAATGATTTAATGAATATAAACAGTGTTATACACTTGGTAAACAAACATTATCATTGTTGGTTATAGGTTTATTTACTAGTACAATGATGTACTAGTTTGCTCGAAAGCTTCTTTAATCCATCATCGCTAAAATTTAAACTTTTAGAGAGATGTAAATAACTGCTGCTTCATACTCAGACTCCTCGCTTCAGTAGCTGCCTAAAATGGCCGTTCGTGCTTATGCCTATGACATTGGTTTACAAGAGTGCTCCGAAAGCACATAGTTCAGTATTAGACCTTTAGTATTAAATTGTTGAAATAAGATAAACAATGCTTCTCCTCCAATCCTTAACTGTGCAGTTGTCAATCCTGCACAGTAAATGATTTGGAGGAGAAGCGCTTTGTTAATCTTATTTCAATAGCTTATTACTAAGGTCCCAATGCAGATTGTATTACTCCTATGGAGCACTCTGGTTAAACTGATGTTGTTGCATAAGCACATAGCAACGATTTTAGGCAGCCACTGAAGCGTAGAGTTTGAGTATCAAGCAGCAGTTTGTTTACATCTCTCTAAAAGGTTTAAAGCTTAGCAACAATGGATTAAAGCAGCTTTCGAGGTGAACGGAGTACATCATTATGTACATAAACCTATAACCAACAGTGATGTGTGTTTGTTTGCCAGAGTGTGCAACTCCTGTTTATATTCCCTTAAAACTGACACAATGAGGGTAAACCACTAAACAGCAATGATAAAAGTACAGTATAAAGGGAAACTGTTGTCATTCAGCTGCATGTGACAACTGTGAAACACTACTAAATATGATACCATTAGGGATGTAATTGCATAGAGCCACACATGTGGATGGAAAAAAATTACATAAAGCACTTGTGCTATTATATACAGAAAATAAGCAATTTCTTTATTTATGATGGCTATAGCACTTTTGTAACAGTGGCATACTGTATGCTTTCAGGCTTTGTCTTTTACACTGATGAACTGTAACAGTTCAGCAATATTCAGCAACACAAAAATGCTAACACTGCCTGGATGGGCCTAGTGGTCCTTATCTGCTGTCAGTTTTTATGTTTCTATGTTTCCTTTCTGTGGCAGTTCCTTAGTGCTCTTAATCAACATATCTGTTTAAAAGATTATTATCAAGCCTGTATAATGGCAAATAGTGGGCAACCTCGAGCTCAATCGCACAGCAGCCTACAATTAAAGCGATGTGCTTCTGCACTTCCACTTTCTTGCTGCTCTGCGTTCCCTGGTATGACATGTCAGCAGGAGCATGCAATGCATTCTGGTAGGCATTGCACTTGTGAACAAAATGGCAGCATGTAAAAGCTGGTTTTAAAATGATTAGTTTTATTATCATTCCAAGAAGTTAAAAATTTACATTAAGAAATATTAATTGGACAGTCTATAGATAGATAGATAGATAGACAGATAGATACTTGGATATAGATAAATAGAGAGAGAGAGAGAGAGATCCAGCAATCACCAGCTCACTGCTCTCACTCAAGCCGGCAGCAGCACTCCAGCTGTAGCTACAAAAACCAAGAAAGTCCCACTGTTGATCTCACATTGTTAAGCCCCCAAAGAACCATGGTTCTTTCTGAGGGATGTCCCATAAAACATATTTGGGGGTCTTTTTTCAAAAACAAACTCCCAAATCAAGCTAAATGGGTCCCATTTAATTAGGTTACTGTGTTTATTTTTCTCCAGGGCATCATTTTTATGGATTTTCAATAAAAAAAATTTTTAAAACAAGATGGCGACCATGTGAAAAAACACTTCTTTTTTCTTGAAAGAACAATTTCAGCTTATGAAAAAAGAATCTTTTTTTTGTGAGCTAGAAATTCTTCTTTGGCATTGGACATATAAATGAAAAACACTACTGAGTATGCTCAGAACCAAAATGTCAAAACCTTATACCTCAGGAACAGATATTTCTCACCAAACTAAAAGCAGACCTCTTTCTAGGACAAGCTCCTTCCACTCTGAAAATTCATCTGGGCTGTAGGTGAGAGCAAACGAAAGGCAACAACCTCAATTTTTTTACTTTCTGCACTCTCTGGCTCTCAGACTCCAGATTTCCAAATGTCATGAAACTTGCCAGATCATGAGACCTTGCCTCTTAGACTGTGCATGTAAAATGTCATGCAATTCTATTGAACAAGGGCAAAATTATTTATGTGCAAAGTTAGGGGGTAGTAGGCATCCTATTCAACCCAAGTTATAGGTGCACTAGTGTGCCCCTATCATATATTTATGTGTGTGTGTTAAAGAACAGATAATACAAATAAAAAGCACAAATTAATTATTTGAAGTCCTTAAGAGCTGAAGAAAGATTCTAAAAATTAATAAATATATAAAGTTCATATGGGTATAGTTGCTACAGGTTAAAGGTACACTAATACAACAAAACAAAAAGCAGTCAATTATTAATAGTCTTACTGAAAGGGGCTATGATACAAATATAAAGTTGGGGTTAACCTCAAATGAAACCCCCCTTTCTGCTGGGGCTCTGTGCCTTTAACAGCTCTGTGTATAATTATACTTGACATTAATAGTAACAGAACCAGCTCCTGTAAGCGAGTTTATTCTTAGCTCTTGCTGCCAGAGCAGAGAGTAATTATCATATAATTTTAATTGGTTAAAATTACGTGTTGTGGCAGAGCTGTGGAAAGTTTTGCCTAGCTGTATAAAGAGGAAAGTCATTTAATTTTCTGTCTTCCTGCCGCTGAATGAAAAATGGAAAATATGTTGATTTAACTGCTGAAAAATGCATGGTAGAGGCAGAAATGGCCAGGCTCCCATTTCATTAGTAAACCACTAAGTGGTAAAATGAGAAAGATGTGGGTTTCTTAAGAGGTTACTTCTTTCTTGTTTTTACAACATGCTGTTTGTATGATTTTAATTTTTCCTCTAATTTCCTTTGCAGGCAGGAGTGCTGCTACCTGACTGTAGGAATTAAAGGGCCCCTGGCTGAGCTTGTATGAACACAGACTGCTAAACTGTCACCACTCTGAAGGAGACTTGAATGGCACATCGCAGGCATTCCCATCCAAATCACACTCTAGCCTAAAGCCCTGCATGAACAGAGGGAAACCACAAGGAAACACAAAATGTATTCCAGCAGTCCATTGTTTTAAGACAATCAGTCTCTGTAAAATATTAAGTTTTGAACACACAAAAATCAGTCTTCTGGTGGATCCACATCCAATCAACCAGATCAGCCATCTGAGCTAAATACCCTGATCATACTGTCAAGTGCACACATTTTATTACATGTTTACTCTAGTACAAAAATGAGAATGGTTTTATACAAGAAATGCAGAAATCCACTCCATGCCTCCCTCTCAATGTATAGTTAAATTACACTACTTTCTACCCACAATATTTCATGACTACCAACAGTGCTAATCATTTTTTGAAAGCCTGCTGAAAATAAGGACTGGGGAAGGGGGCTTGTCTCATCAGCTTCTTCCACAGTTGCAGCTCTGAAGTACGTTTATCTGGTGAGAATGAGCATCCTGTTGTTGTTTCTGTTCCCAGTCTCCTTTTTTGTATTTCAGGTGCATCAGCATTAAGGTTGTGACCAGACACACTACTGTAGTAGAACTTGGGTTATCACTTGCCCTGATTTTGTCAGGACAGTCTGAGTTTGGGGGTCTATGCTATGTCCTGTGTAAAAACAGCAAAAATGCAAAAATGTCTTGATCTTTAGCTACACAAAATATGTTCTTACTTTCTTCTACAAGTTGCAGAAAATGTTAATACCTTAAATAAAATATCTCAAAATGTTAGAAACGATGGCCCCTATGCACAAAAGGGGGTTTGTGCCTACACGCCGTGGATCTGCGGAATGTAAGCACCTCTAAGTCATTCAGCTGAGTGTCAAGGGTCCCACAGATCCCTGGCAGCATACATGGAAGGGACATGCATCCCTTCCATACTAGATCCTCCAGCCAGTTGCACAGCTATGTGAGTAGCCAGTCCAGAGGCATGTCTGAGAGATGTGATTGCACTCCACACCATTCACAAAGGCACAGTGTGTTAGGCAAAGGGGATGCAAGATACAGCAATGGGGACCTTGCTGTATCCATTGCAAGCCCCTCCAAGAATAACCACGCAGGCAGCGGGAAAGTAGAGCCCCCCCATCATGCTATCCAAGTGCTCTAGTAAAGCTGGGAGGACTCAACCATTCAGGCACTTGCCCAACACAGCTGAATTCCTGGTCCTACCTGTCCAACACTCCCCTGCTCTGTGGGGGCAGGGCCTTGGACAAGCACCATTGCAGTGTCATGCATTTGTACATACCAGCCACCATGCACCTGTCTGCTGGTATGGAGCTGCAAGGTAAGGGAAGCTTCTCTTGGTCATACCCTGTGCCACATAATGCATAGGCCCCATTCTGAAAGCTTCACTACTAAAACACTGAGGCTCAGCTATGATTATGTAGAAAAAAAATGTCTGTTGCATTGGTCAAGGTTAGATACTGTCCTGCGCAAAATTTTGCTGCAGTAAGAAATGTCCTGGTTCAGCTTCTTAAAAGGTCGTAACCCTAATAGAGCCCATTACTACAGACAAGGGGGTTGAGGAAATTGAGACTTCCCTAAACCCAGTCAGAGTTTACAAGCACCAGCAGTTCACTTCATGGAAGGTTCACAGTAGCACCCTGCATTTGCTCAAAACAGATCCCAGTGCTAAGAGAGCAGGAGGACCTGAACTACTGCCTTCCAATGACCCCAAGAGAACTTAAAATGCTCCACCCCTCTGCCCTTCTCCAATCAATTCTGCAAAACAATACATTGAAATGCTGCAACATTCTTGAGGAGTTAACACAGAGCTTACCTCGATTGTGCCAGTCATGTAAAATCTGAAAGGAGTTCACTGGTGTCAGTCCTGCACATTTCACCAGCTCAGCAAGCAAAACAAAAAGAAATACAGAAACTTCAAATTTAGTTTGGATATTCTAGTATCGGTGACTTTTGTGCCTCATAATTTGGGCCCTATACAGGCTAAGTAATGCCATGTTAATCAAACGCCAGATAGACTGCATAGTACCTCTTGACTCATATCCCATGCCAACTATGTGGTGTCATGTTACCTTCATACCCTATGGTCTGCATGGTGTCCAACAGTATTAGGTCAAAATAGTGCCATAAAAACAGTAAGGACAATAACAGTGAGGGAAAAAGGGTGAGGGGAGCAATTGCGCTCAGCAACATAGCGAAAACCAGAAACGAGAATGCATCAGAACAAGTGGACTAAACTTGAGAGATAGGGAGGAAGGCAAAAGTGAAAACAGGCAAAACAAAGACTACAACGGTTAATGTGGGGGGGCTGTGCCCACCACAACCCCTGCACCCCTATCACATATATAAACATACCCCAGGATGCACTTTCTGTGAACAAAGGGAAACATAGTGGTGGGTGGACAGAACTTGGGGAGGGTGATTATCTTAGCAGGGTGGTGGATGTAGTATTGCCACTCAGGGGGGATGGAGAAAACTCAGGGATGGGAGTAAAACTTCATGTGGGAGCCCCAGCAACAGTCGAAGAAGAAAAAAAAAGGAAATTTCAGCAACAGCAAGCTTCAAAACCCTGGTCTGCCACACCACAGATGGTGACTCTAACCTGTATACTATGCTAGCGACCTGGCTTGGAGCTGACAGTAACTGAATTATATTGATTATGTTCATGGTGAAAACAGCACAACTCACAGACAGCACCCAAATGACCCATGCTGTCCTGTGTCACTTGTTATTTTCCCTGGCGCTGTTAATCCTTGCTATTATTACTGCACTGTTATTGCGGTGCTATTTTCACCTGACACCATGTCCAACGAGTAGCTCCTATAGTAACTCGTGATGTGAGAGGAGCTGTGCAGAATGTGGAATCCAGTGGAATTCATACAGAATGATAATTCTGCTTCCAAAATACTTTTCAGAATTAAATGTTTACCCAGGAATTCAGAAAAGCTTTTCCATGTAAACCACAGAATAATATTGAATGGATCAAGTAATCCATGGAATAACATTCTGTGGTTTAAAGAAAATGAATCCATGGTTTACATAACCTGTGGAACATGATTCCACCGGTAACATTTCCCTTTCAGAATTTCAAAATTCCACTGACAGAATTCCACAGAACTAGGTGGAATTTCCCAAACTGCATGGTATTGCAGGGGAAGCGGATTTTGGAAGTTCTGCACAACTCCAGATGTGTGGTTTCCTATGGATTGTACTCTACACAGGCTACATGGGCCTTATCAGTCAGGCCCCATACTGGCTGTGTTGAGCCTCTTGACTCGTAGAAGACACCGTTGGAGAAAAATGGGTAAATGACAGCATTTCTGTAGAGAGGGAGGAATGAGCAAGAGAAGGGGACAATGTAATATGGTAGAGGATCAAGGGATATGATGATTTTTACATGGAGTTGTTGATGTTTGACAAATCTTGGGGCAGAGATGGAGGAGAGATGGAAGAGTGTAAGAGGATGTTGGCCAGTATTAATAGAGGGAATGTGATGGGGTGGAGCTCCATGTGTTATTTGTAGGACGTGGTTATTATGGCTGGGAGAACTCGGTGAAGATCTGACCCATATTAAATAAGAACCAGAACACGGTGAAGTTCTGACCCTTATTAAATAAGAACCGGAACATGGTGAATTTCTGATTTGTTCCGATTTATTGACAAATATTTGAAAAAAATGCAAAAACATGCATAAAAGTGGCCAAAGTCGGTCACATTTGACACAGAGACCCAAAGGAAATAATTTAATGGATTATTTGTATAAAAATGAATGTAAAACTGATAAATAAAAAAGCAATGACTCACCACTAACCTCTTCATGGCTGGCCTGTAATGGTGGGGTGGCATATCCTGCTCGGTCCGTGACATGAGTATACTGGGAGAGAGAGAGAGAGAGAGAGAGACTTACAGATGCAAATACCTATATCATAGCACCACCAAGCACTGCAGACACTGCCAGGCTGCTAAGATTGTTTTTTATTAATGGTGCTGTGTGGGTATTATTTTGATGGATGTTTCAGTCAGAGCCAAACAGGCCAAAGAAATGGATATGAATGATCAAATGAGTAGCACTAAGAGAGCCCACCCACCCTACCCATGTCAATGATGCAGCTATTTCGCACGCCCTAGTGTACTGTACTGTGGTATATGGTACACTACCTGGTCCAAGAGGTGGTAATGTTTTCTAGTACTATGACTACTTCTACTGATTCTGATCAACACGCTGAATCCTTAAAGAAGAAAAATGAAAGACATAGTGATAACCACCACCCAGGCAGGCAGCCAGTCACACATTGCATCAGTCAAGTGCAGTGCAGTCATAAACAAGTTTGCCACTGCCACCTGAAGATAGATACACAATACAATTGCATCCTTCCTAGTTCCACAATTGCTGCTGGCCACTGTCGAGTAATATAAGTATTAAAAATAAAATATAGTAATATAATAATCTTAGCCCAGTTACTGTACATGAGATGTAACCAGGCTAGCATACCACGCACATACAAACAATAAAGAAATTATATGAATTTTCAATTTAGCAGCATTTTTTTCTGTGAATTCATGGCCAAATATGGGGGACATGAGAAGTACACAAAGAGAATTCAGTTTCTGGGTTTCAGACATCTGCTAAGCCATGCACTGAATGAAAATTAAAACAGTACAGTCAGGATCAGTTGTTAAGGGCAAAAAGAGTGACAAGTAGTAGTAGTGTGTAACCCCCCCTGTTGGGGGCTTACCTCTGAGCCCCTGAAAAAGGCTTGTTTCCCCGGGGTTTTGCTTCCACCCCACATTCTTTTTTTCTCCTGGCTTGATCCCTGTGTTCTGTCCTCTCCTGCCAGCCCCCGCATGGTTTTTGGAGAGAGAGCGGGGCTGGAGGAGCTGGATAGTGGAGCCGCCGGTTGGAGAAATGGCACCGCAGTGCTGGCGAGAGCCACGCATGTGCAGAAGCACATTTTTGTGCAGCTGTTTACGGCCAGTTTGGTTTACTCTCTGGTGGTCACAGTCCCAGGGTAATGTAAGAGAGGGACCACAAATGTGGGCAAGACCAGAGAGGCAGCAGGGAAGTGGCAGAAGAGATTTTTGTGAGCACCAATCATGTTCGGGAATCAGGATGTAGCCTCATTAATATTCATGAGGTGGCATGAATAATGCATAAGCCGGGAGCCTGTCTAGTGCTGTAGACACAGAGTTAGCACGAGCAACAGGCAGGAACAGGGAAAAAGATTAAATAAATAAAGTAAAGGTGTGGCTGCAAATCCATGGGGAAAATAAATAAATAAAATGTATTCACGGACTGCAGCCAGGGAATAAAGTGAAACATTATGTGGGCAGCACAGAAAGAGTTCACTGGGACTGTGTACATGCTGCCTGGGAACACTTATAAATGGCAGCAGCGACTGTGAAAGGGCTAGAGAAATGTATTGAAGAATGCAGTCGCTATCCAGGGCACAGGGATGACTGCCAAATGGTGGAGCAAATGTGGATTAAAAGCAAGGGGTTTGGCCACAGGGATAACTAAAACCTGGGACACTGTTAAAATGTTGGAACACTATTTACATCAGCCACCATGTTTTGCAGCCATGTGAAACCAGCCAGCCAACCACCAAGCCAGGATTCTTGCCAGGGACTCTGGGACTGTGTGAACAGAGTTTTGGAGGAAAAGACTGGGGAAAATCTAGGTGCCTTTTCTGCACCAATGAGGCATTGAGGGAGCCTCATGCATATTAATTTTTCTGAAGGACTGTGGCTCCAGCCAATGGGGAGCTGCCAGAAAGCTCCCAAGAGGACAGAATTTTTAGACTTTGAGTCAGTTTGGTGGGAGCCCTTCCAGAGAGAGGGGGGCTCCTGCCCCTGGAGAGAGTGGGGCTGCAGGATGGACCTGCCATTAATTTGTCCCCTAGGGCAGGGAGTGCCTGCCCCATCAGGGACAGGGAAAGGAAAAGCTGGAGAGAGAAAAGAGGTTAAAGAAGCATCTTGGCAGAGACAAAAGGAAAGTTGCAGGATGCTGAATGCTCTGTGTTGTTCTGAAATAGCACCACAGCGGTGAGATGAAGAGGAAGAGAGAAAAGGTTGTATCCTGAACCTGGGAAAAGGGCAAAGGTTGTGTCTTGATCCTGAAAAAAGACAAAAGGTTGCGTCCTGAGCCTGGAAAAAGAACAATGGTTCTGTCTTGAGCCTGGTAAAAGGACAAAGGTTGCATCTAAGCCTGGGAAAAGATGGAATACAGAGAAATGATGAGGAACAAGTGAATATGAATGTGCTGAGAAAAGAAAAGGAAGAGTGAGCCTCTTCATTTGGAGAACTGCTATGTACCTGCATGGTGAGAAATGAGACTTTGAGTGCAGGAAGAAAAGGGACTTTGAGTGCAGGTGATATGTGTGAGCCAGAGTGAGAATGTGGCTGTGTTAAAGTTGAGAGACTATAAAAGCAGAAGGATGGACAGGTGACTTTCCGGGTCGGGTACCTGTTGTCTGCTCCTGAGATACAGCAAGGGAAAGAGAGAGACAGATTGCTGTGCCTACACACCATGGCAGGAAAGAGAAAGAAATAGCAGAAGAGAATGTGCTGCATGGTTTCTGCTGACACACAGGGCCAGGTGGGGAACTTGCTAACCCTCATCAAGTGGGGTCTGCCACTGCAGGGAATCACGAGTCTTGTACCCGAGTGCTAGGGTGCTTTGATTGGAGGGAGCCGTGCCGTGGGGCCTCTCCCTAGTCTGGGTCCTCTGTAGTTGGCAGGCCTTGCACACATGCTCTGCAATGGGGCCTGTAATTGGTCAAAGGGGACAAGCTGCAAGATCTGCAAGCAAGAAGAAGAAAGAGCAGGCTACAGCCTCTGTGCCCCCTGTTTCAAGAATTGTGCCTGGTTCCGCCTGTGTTGCCATCCATCCATCCTCAGCACTTCAGCAACTGTGCATCAAAGGACTGATTTTGCAGAACCATGAGTAAAAAGCAGGAATTGCCCTGCACCTGGGGAATGTAAATAGTTAAGCAAGCACACCAGGGCTGGAGATAGAGCCAAGGTTTAAATAAGAGAGAGAAATGTAAAAAAGTTGTTTAATTCAAGTAAGCGCACCAACGCCGGCTACCAGCTGCACCTCAGGCCTGCAACTTAAATCTGGGTACCCAGTGAATAGACTTTGGGGTTTGAAATGGACTGGGACCTGCTGGTCTGGGTTTTGGCACTTCTGCAGCAGTTAGCTAGTTTAGTTAGATCTTGTGGCTGCAATGGTTGCAATATGGGATTGAATCAAAAGGGAAATGTGATCCTGGTAAATGCAAATCTTTGAAATGAGAAGGAAAGTGATTTGCTTGAACTCTATTCCACTTACCCCATCCTAAACTCTCCCCCCCGTAAATAAGCCAGATGTTATTGTTTTACAGCAGAGATGAATCCAGAGCCTAATTTTAGTGAGCATATCATTGGCTGAAATGTTAAACGTAAATGACGAAACTGAATGTGAGGAGGTTCGAATCCTGGTAAGTACGTGCCTGGGGTAACTGTTGGGGAGGTGGGTTGGTATGACATTCCAGGGGGTTGTACTGCAGGTAATCAGACTCACTGATATGTACTCTGGGTGGAGGCACTGCTATTTTATTTAACTTTTGGGAAAGGACCCCCGTAGGTCAGCTATGGGAACCCAGACCCCTTAACCGTAGTCAGGCCTGCATGGCAGGGGTAGTGGCCATCTCCAGGATAGCACCGGAGAGAGGCTACAGTAGTAAGGACTGGAGTAAGGACAAAAAGTGATAAGAATCTTGACTCATGAGGACAAAAAGTGATAGTAATTGTAGTAGTAGACAGCAGTACCCTACCTTCCAGATCAGATAGTGGTACCAGGTACTACCAAGTAAGTTTGTGACATGAAATGCAGTTGCTTGCTGTATTTGGACTCTGAATCCACTGATGTTATTTTTTTTTTCAATTTTGTGTTGCTTATGTGATCATTCAGGTAATAGTGGCCTGGCCTAGTCCATCCTGACCTGACTTGTTGCAATTAATTTCTACCTCATGTAGTAGACCCTATTCACAAAAGATTTTCACCACAGGCACAAATTCTTGAAAGTGTTTTATGGATAGGGCCGTCTCAGAGCAGTCAGTGTATGTTTTATTCAGGTATCATATTTGAAATTAAAGTGAGGAATGTTGACTTTGAAAAATGTGAGGCACTCAGCATTTTCTGGTGTCAAACAGGATCGTATGTCAGTAATTATTTTACCAGCTGAACTAAACAATCGTTCTGAACACATGCTAGCAATTCATGTATTTCATTGTAATGTTTACTGAAGCAGGCCACATATTTTGTTTGGATTTCCAGTGTTGCAAACAATCAGCATTCCAGCTGATATTGGGCTCCAGCAGGTACATTTCAACAATGGTCTGTGCTGAGGCTGTGTTACAAGAGGCAGATGAAAAATATGTTACAATAACATCCTGTAAATGACTCCAGAGACATGAAGCTGAACCAAGTGACTATCTGACAGTGATATGCTTGGCTGGTGGTGAAGAAGAAGATTCGGCTGTAGTTGGTGAGGAGGAAGAGGGAGAAAATGCTGTAACAGTAGAGGATGGGCCACCTGATGCTGTGCTGTGTCACGAAGAAGATTCTGAATGTGTTGCTGCTGTTGTACTCTGTTCCATGACAGCACGCAACTTGTCAATTATTTCTTGTTTATCTTGAAACAAGTGTCAGCATCATCACTCAATAGTTGCTTCAATTTTTATCGTGGGTCCAAGACTGTTGCTTTAATTTAGTACAGAGAATGAAGCATTTTACATAGTTTGTCATCTTCTGCAACTGTTCTGATCATACATCTCGTTAGATCTTGTTGTATTCTGGGGGCAACCTGCATGTGTCAGCAGAACCATTGGCAGCCTGTGTGATCATGGAACTGTTTTGCTTCTCTAACTTTTCCCTAATCAGATTCAATGTGAATTTTAAAATTTTATTAGGGGTATTACCTGGCTGAGAGTTGCTATGTTTGCATTAACTTCCCTGGTGATTTCCTCAAATGGCTGGAGCAGGAAAATTAGAAACTCCAGCATGGCCCACTGTGGTGGAGTAATATAGACGTCTGCATCACCAATTTTATTTTCTAAGGTGTACTGCCTGACAGCTTTCTTTTGTTTCAGCAGCCTTTAGAACATATAAAAGGTCAAATTCCATTGAGTAGAAATGTCGTGGATCAGTTTGTGGAATGGTAAACTGTGCTCCTGCTGTATTTTTTCAAACAAGTGACAGGCTTTACTTGAGTGACAGAAATGAGTGCATATTCTTTTAGCATTGCTAACAAGAGCCTTAATCTCCCTGTCGTCATTGAGAAAACCATGAACTATTACATTTAAACAATGCACAAAGCAGCGGATGTGAACAAGGCGCCCCCTCCTCCAAGGCCTTCCTTTTGTTGGTTCCATTATCTGCAATTTTAAAGCAAACTAACAGTCCCTGTGAAGTGAGCCGTTGCATTGGTTTTTGGAGTTCTTCATTGATGTTGTATGAGGTATGTTCGGATGGAAAATAAAACATTCTTAGAACAGTAAACTGCGATGCTTCACTGTCTCCAGTCCCATGTGAATTATCAAAACATGCCCAATGTGCCATGATAGACATGAAGGGTTCAGGCTGACAGTTTGTCCAGATATTAGTTTTGTGAGATGCACCACCCTCCCAACAGCATTGCACAAGATTCATCTTAATTTTTTACGTACGACATCATAAAGATCTGGAATCCCTGTTGTTGAGAAGTATTTTAGCGATGGTATACTATATCAAGGTACTCAAGCAGCCACCTGAACCCTATATGTTCAACCACGCTATGTGGTAGCAAATCAACAGCTATCATTTCTGAAATTTTTGGGGTTATTGTAACAGCAACTGTGAGTCGAGGCATATTTGTCTTTATGCTCATATGCTTCTGAGATGGTAAGCTGTCTCCTTGAAGGAGGAGGGCTTTTGAACACATAGTCACTTTCAGTAACAGTTGGAGAAGTCCTTCCAATGGGAGGAAGTGGTGGTGGAGATGTTTCAGTAGTGCTGCAGGGGCTGCCACTGCTTTCATCTTTGGGAGTTACCCCTGAGTGTAGTGAGCTATCACTGTCACTTTCTTTTCAAGACTCACAACTGGACTTCTCAGTAATGTTATGACATCTATCTAGGTGCCTTTTCAGTGCTGAAGTTCCCAATGCTCCTTTCTTTTTACCCTTGCTGCTTGGCCATTTACAAATTGCACATGTTGCTACCAACTCATTGGAAGCACTAATGGAGAAGTGTGACCAAACAAAAGGTGATATTTTTTTAGTTTTGTTCCAAGGAAGGCATGGCACCTTGGTCACCTTTTCAGGGTCCCCGCCTCCAGATTTTTCTTGGCCTGTTCCTCTTGTGGTTTATTCCCACTGCCCCCCTTCACAACCAAAACATTTCTGCCTCTTTCTTTCTCATCTGCAATTTCCATCCCCTCTAGTAAACCTTGTGCTGCCTGATCATTCTCTTCACCGTTATTATTACCCTTGTCAGGTTCAACCTCAGAAGAATTGGATGAGGGACTGGCAGTAGCATAGTATGCAATTGTTCCATACTGTTGAGTGCCTCTGCGGGTGGTACCCACCATGTCCTTTAGTTTTTTCAACTACATAACTTTTCTTTTACTTGGGACTGATGATGATCTAAGACATTCACCTTTTTTGGATTCAAGCATTCGTTTGGAAGACAAAACCTTAGACAAGAAAAAATCACTTTTGGGCCTTTTTGTTTGTTTTCCCTTTTCAGGCTGATTGCTATCTTTTGCAGTGCCACTGCCTACCTGAGAAATAGAATGCACCTCATTAACACTTTGATCCATTTTCTATTAGTATTGTAACCTGTAACAAAAGATCCCTCTAACTAATGTGATGTCCTTCTGATGACTCCCACCCACAGGCCAGGGACAAATTTACTGTTGTGACTCGTGACTGTACATAGCACACTGACAGCACAGCAGTCCACCACCACTTCCTTCCAAGATTACTGGACTTATTCCTACAATATAGTTACTTACTGTTAAGTGACCAAATTCATCAACTGTTAAGTGTGCCTCAGAATTTGAATTAGAGATGCAGACTCATCTAGTGCATAATTGCACTCATCACAGTCCCACACTGGGTTGGTTAATGCTTATATGTAATGCAACATGATATACTATAAAATTAATGATAATAAGGAGGAATAATGGGGAATGAGTGATGATGATGATGATGATGATGATGATGACACTTGTCTGTACAGTACTTGTACTTTACTTGTGTTGTACTGTAAACAGCCTACTACAAGTCATAAAGTCAGATTATCCCCTTGGCCACCCACTGCCAGCAGCACAAGCGCATCAACTTGTATGTTGTTTGTCTGAACAGTAATTTTTTTTAATACATGAAATCATGAATGAATGTTAACAAGTGATCATGATTCATGATTGGATGGCACAAGTCAAGGATTTATTTTTCCACCCTGCTGCCCTTGCCCTGTACACACAGCCACACTGAAGCCAGGAAAAAAAAATATTTGGGATTTCTGGGACTATTACATTTATTGTGGGCCACCCTGCAGTCTCTCTCTCTCCCTCCCCTCTGGATGTCACAAGTCAAAAATGTATTTTACCACCTTGCTGCCCTTGTCCTGTACACACAGCCACACTGAAGCCAGGAAAATAAATTTTATTTGGGATTTCTGGGACTGTTACATTTATCGTGGGCCCCCACGCACTCTCTCTCCCCCCCTACCTACCCACCTGTCTCTTCCTCCTTCTTATTACTACAACCATGATGGGGAGTTCTCAGGAGGAGGCTCCGCATGGACTAAATGAGGTAGTTGTTCCCTGGAGGTTGGACATGGGATGGTAAGATTATCCATTTACGTTGACTATGCATACATACAGTTCTCAAAAGGTAGGAATCCATTGACAGAGCCCAGACTCATCTCCTGGAATATGCAGGGGCTAACCACCCCATTAAAAGGAAAAATATATTGACCTGCCTCAGGGCAACTAAATGTGATGTGGTTGTGTTACAGGAGACCCACCTCCTTGGGGATGATTTGGCGAAGCTGGTACAGGGTTGGGTAGGGATGGAATACTCTGGTACCTTTACCACTAAAAAGTGGGGGTGTCTATTCTCATTTGGAAAGGGAGCTTAATACAAACTGAAAGAGAAGATAAGGACAGGGAGTAGAGATGAGTGGTTCTTAGTGGTGAGGTTCAAGCTAGGCCCATCAGCATAAGTAACATATACGGACCTAATGTGGATGATGCCCATTTTTTTCTAGATGCTAGTGCAACAGGTGGAGGAAGTGGGGGCCCAAAACACTTTGGTGGTGGTGGTGGGATTTCGATTATGTGCCAGACCCCATTCTGGACAGCACTTCTAGGATATTCAGAGAACCAACCCACAAAATGGCTCATAAATCCCTTCTTGACTTGTGCCAGGAGCATGGTCTGGTGGATATTAGGCAGCTAAGACATCCCACAACCAAGGTCTACACCTTCTGCTCTTCTTGGCACTCTACATGCAGTAGACTGGATTATTCTCTGGTCAGTTCCTGATTTGCACATGAGGTGGTAAAGGAAACAATACAGCCTATGGTATTGTCAAGCCACTTACTGGTGACAATCAGTGTGATGTGGCTAACTGCCAAGTCCCCATAATGGAGGAACAATCCCCTACTGCTCCAGAAAGGTGAATTCATGGAGCGGCTCACCAGGAAAATCCAGGTCTACTTTGATCTGAATGCCACACCAGAGATGGCTGAGGCAGTAGTGTGAGATGCATTTAAAGCTTTCATTGGGACTGCATTATTTGTTATGCAGTCCATTAAAACAAAAACGCAACAGAAAGAAGCAGATCTTCTCTCATTGCAACTGAGGGACACCGAGGAAAAATATTATGCCCAGGCCACTAAATTAGAGGCAGACCTTCAGGCCATTGCTCTTCTCAAGTATAATATCAACAAAATACATATGCAGAAGGCAAAAAGGGAACCTTTTTCATGTGAAAGCACTACTGGGAATAAGGTGAAAAGGCGGGTAAGCTTCTGGCCTATAGGATGAAGACAAAACAGGGAGAGGCACTGACACTTCACATCCAGTTGCAAGATGGCTACCTCTCCTCCAACCCTACTTAAACCAACTCTGCTTTTCTGTAGTTTTATCAGACCATAAATGCTTCTCAGGGGGCTCCCCAGTAGGGGCAGTAGGTCAGTCTCCGAGGGCCATCAGCATTCCCCAGGTCCCTCCTGAGACTGCCACTCTGTTGGAGAACCCAATCTATTTACAGGAAGTCTCCATGGCCATCTGACCTCTGGGGAAAAGGGAAACCCCTGGGAACGGATGCACTATCAGCAGTATATCGTTAGGACGGCAACTGAATTTTGTCACCACAATTACAGTGCGGCATCAAGGGCAACAGTGAAAGGGGCAATCTTGATTTTAGATCACCTTTCACTCCTGTCACCCTTTACCCCCACACAGTTTTCCCCACTTCTGGGGCATGCTCACCCCAGAGGAGGTTGCATTTAGTTTTGGGGGGTGGTGGGGGTGCAGCCGACTGTTACCTTGTAGGGTGCTTTGGCACTGTAACTTCTGGAAAACATAATGCCTGGTGCTGTAATGCTGGGTGGTATGTTGCTGACGGTAACCCATGAGGTGAGCACATGAGGAAGGGCACTGTCCATAATGGTGACTCCTTCCTGGTGCAACCCCTCATGGCAATGGGAGGGTAGGGCAACTGGATGAGGGGTCGGGTGAACTGGGCAACAGGATGTCACTATGTGTATGCACACGGGGGGAGCGAGCACAGCAAGTGTGGGCTGGGAGTGGCCAGAGGGGCTGTAGGGCATGGCACTGTGGTGGATGGCTGAGCTGTGTCATGGCATTGGGGGTTAGCTAGTGGTTGGGGTGGGTGAGGTACCGGGTTTGGGTCCAGGCACTGATGCAATTTTATTGCGCCCAGCCCAAACCTTTATTTTTTTTAATGCTTTCACCCCCCCAACATACCCCCCCCGAGTTGAGAATCCTTAAGTAGGGGCTGCGGGGGCGTAGCTCTGGGTGGGAGGGTGCAGCCCCTACAGAAAGCATGAAAGAAATCTCCTGGCACTGGTGTCCTGTGCACTGGGGTTGTCAGAGTGCTGAAAAGCTTTTCGGCACTCTGACTGTGTGATAATGGTGATCACCTTGAGCCATTCGCCGTTATCACATAGACACCGTTGCCAACACTGTCATTGGCATCGGCAACATGTTTGTCACTATGGCATGGTGAACCACTATCAGCAGACTTCTTTCAGACTTTCTCTGATATTTTATGCCTTGCTTGACTACCCTGTTTCAGGGAGTGCATCAGAGGGATACTCTCTCCCTCTCCATGTGACAAGCAGTCATTACTGTTCTCCCAAAGCCCCAGAAGGATAGGGTGCTCTGTGCTAGTTACCATCCCATATCCATCTTGAATGTAGATGTCAAAATCCTTGCTTAAGTAATTGCCACTAGGCTGGAACATGTCTTACCATTTATCATTCATAAATCCCAAACTGGGTTCATGAAGGGTAAACAAGAGGCTGATAATCTCTGGCTCCTAATTAATATATTGAAACAATCCCAACTAGCACCGACCTCATCGACCTTTCAGTATACAGATGCAGATAAGGCCTGCAATTCAGTGGAGTGAGAATACTTGTTTGAGGTGATGCATAAAGTGGGAATCGGCCCAAACTTCATATCCTGGGTTAAAACCCTTTATACCTCCCCGGAGGCGATGGTTCTTACCAATGGGCTGTTATCTTCTCCTTTTGCATTCTACTATGGAACGAGGCAAGGCTGCACCTTCTCCCCTCTCCTCCTTCTGATTGCAGTAGAGACCCTAGGGTCTCAAATTCAACAAACTGAGGGAGTAAAAGGCATAAGCTTTGGAGATGGGGTCTCCAAGACCTTACTTTATGCTGACAATCTTCTCCTCACACTCTTACAGATGTCAGAGTCCCTATCCCAGGTATTAGGGATCATGTCAGACTTTGGCAATATCTTGGGACAATTGGACAAAAACTGAGATACTTCCCATTGGGGCTGCACACAAGAGATCATCCAGGTAGAAGGAAGGACTCCGATACTTAGGGATGATCATTACCCTCACGCTGGCAAGACCTGGCCACAACTAACCTAAATTCTCTGCTAGCAGACCTCTTCCAGGATACGGACAGATAAAAGAAACTGTCCTTATCACTACCAGGGAAGATTGCTGCCTTTAAGATGATAGCACTATGTAGGCTGCTATACTGTTTGAATAATCTTCCCCTATGAATAAGCACTAAGACTTGGAGTAGGATAAATCAACTTATAACTTCTTTCATCTGGAAAGGAAAGCAGCCCAGATTCAGTAAAAAGATTTTTAGGGCACTCTCAACCTAAGGGGGATAGAACCTCCTCTGGTTGTGGGCATACCAAATGGCACATGGTGCCAAATAGGCATTGACCTGGTTGGAGGCAGACCATGCAACACATCAATTATGGGCCCATGTAGAACAAGCTCTTTTTGGTGCCTCCCCAGTCAGCTTAGTACTCCTGGGTCTGCTCTCAAATTGAGCAAGGCTGGGCCTTTCAGCTAAGTTCTCACAGGGGGCTTGGAGAACTGTAATGAAACTTATGGAGTATGGTGATACTAACCTAGGCCAACAGGAACCAATTTAGTATAATCCCTAAGATTTGGGTGGGAGGCCCACCACTGAAATGGTGGGTCTGGCAAGCTAAGAGAATTCTAACCCTCGCCAACTGGTAGATCAACAGCAGAACATGTTGAAGTCCTTTGCCCAGATGAAAGATGAATTCAGTCTCCCAGTATGTGACTTCTGGAGCTTTCTGCAGCTTAGACATGAGCTGGCTGGTTTGCCTGGCCTGACATACACCCTGGCCTGTTCTGAATGCTGTACTTGAGGGTATCATAGAACAACCCGGGGGGGGGCAGTGTTTTAACAAAATCTTACAAGACTGTCACCCCCCATCATGGGAGGCTCATAGACTACAGTGGAATCAGGAGCTCTCGGGGCATGTCACAATGCTACAATGGGAACAATGCAGGAGAAAGGCTCATTCTGGCTCTTCTGATCCCAAACTACAACTAATTTAAGAGAAGGTGTTAGGGCGCTGGCACAGAACTCTGGATAACTTGGTCAGAATGGGTTTGCAGGTGCCTAACAAATGTTGGAGATGCCAGCATACTCCAGGGATTATAGCTCCAGTACTGTGGCAGTGCCCCAGATTGCATGATTTTTGGGGAGAGATAATCTGCATGACCAGAAAAATCCCAGGAAGTAACATCTCAGATATTCCAGATTTTTGGATCTTAGGGGCAGCCCACAATATGTCAGAGGGACTGCATGAATTGCGCAGATGACACATTTGGTTATGGAGGCCAAGAAACAAATCCTCATGTAGTGCTGACAGAGCCTCCCACAGTCATGGATTGGTAGGTTGGGGTGTCCCATTCGGCCTCATATCTGAGAGTCCTGTATAAGGCTTGAGATAAAAGGTCCCAGTATAAGGAGATCTGGGGACCTTGGCTTTGATACCTGGGAACCCCTCAGGATGGTATTGTGCCAGACAAAGGCGGACCGAGAGGGTTCGGTGTCAGGTCAGTGGGATAGGAAGCTGGTAGGTGATACAGATTTGGAACCTGAGTAGTGACTGGCCTCCTCTCTTAAGTGTAGAATGGAATGGGTAGGATCTAAAGGGGGAGGTAGGAGGGATAACCATTTGCCTCCCCATAGTGGCAGCAGGTAGAGTATGAATGCAAGTTGGTCAAGTATAAGGGTGGTTGTGTTATAGTGACTAGAAGTTAGGGGCATAAGGAGGTTATGATATGTAGGACAACTCTAACCCATACAATGATACATGTACCGGTACAGGTTAGCATTAGATAGGGATCATGGAGATGGCTTTACCAAAGGTCATAGATTTTGGATATCTTATCCACCTTCAATGTTAGTTTCCTGAATAGATCTCATCAGTTAGTTTGTACTTCCAGAAAAAGCCCTCTTCAGGAGCATAAATTGGTAATTATGAAAATGAGTTTTTTTGGGGGGTTGCTGGATGCCTGGCGATTAGTTAAAATTTCCTGCCCCCTGTTTTATTCCTTTACTTCTTATAATGGATTGCCAGGAGTGCACTTTATTGCAGTAACAATTTTGAAGTTAAATAGTTAGGACTATGCAGTGCCAGATTATGATATGAGTTTTAATATGATAGAGCTTTAATTTATTGCACTGTTCAGTTCATTTTGTATTTTTGATGTTCAGCTTTAATGTGTATTGATGTATGTGTGATCAGTCCTAGCACTTAGAGTGTATTTCCATGGTGCTTGCCCTGGCTAGGCACCTCGTTTGAAACATAGAAGCTGTCGGCTGAAAAGGACCTCTTGGCCCACATAGTCTGCCCTATAATCCCTACCTACTGTGCTACCATGGACCCTACACAATCTCTAGCCTTACCTCCCCCATCCTGTTACTAAGGTCCCCTTGTGTCTATCCCATGCATGCCTGAATCCTGCTTCTGTTTCAGTTCCCACCACATCTGCTGGGAGGCTGTTCCAGATGTCCACCACCTTTTCCGTGAAGAAGTATTTCCTCAAAACCCCTCTATGCCTCTACCCCAAGCCTCATATCATGCCCCCTTGTCCTTGAGCATCTTTTGCTATGTAAAATACCACTCTCCTGTACCTTACTAATACATTTGAGGTATTTGAACATTTCTATCATGTCCCCCCTTTCCCTTCATTCCTCTAGAGAGTAAATATTCAATTCCTGGAGTCTTTCCTCGTAGGGCTTCCGATGCAGGCCATGCACCATTTTGGTTGCTCTCCTCTGTGCCGCTTCCACCCATTCTATGTCTTTCTGGAGATGGGGCCCCTAGTATTGGACATAGTAGTCCAGGTGGGGCCTCACCATTGATCTATACAGGGGTGACACTACCTTCATCTTTCTGCTGGTGATACCCCTCCCTATGCACCCCAGCATTCCAGTAGCCTTTCCCACTGCCTTAGCACACTGCTTTTCTACCTTCAGGTCATCAGATATGATGATCCCCATGTCTTTTTCCTGTTTTGTGGCTGTCATCATCCCCCCAATTAGTATATTGCTTTTGGGTTTTTGTGCCTTATGTGCATAATTTTGCACTCTTTGGCATTGAAGCCTAGTTGGCAAACCTTTGATCAGTCTTCCAGCTTTTTCAGATTGTCCCTCATTTTTTCCCCACACACCCTACCCCCCCCCGTGTGTCCACTCTGTTGCAGATTTTTGTGTCATCCGCAAACAGGCATACCTTCCCTTCTAGCCCCTCTACGATGTTGTTAATAAAGACACTGGAGAAGACTGGTCCTAGTACTGACCCCTGTGGCACTCCACTTGTTACCTTGCCTTCTTCCACGTGAACCCCATTTACCACCACCCTCTGACTCCTGTCACTTAGTCAATGTCATACCCATTTTACTACCTTTGAACCTACTCCCAGGTTGCCCCACTTGTATTCCCACCTCTTGTGTGGAACGGTGTTGAAGGCCTTACTGAAATCCAGGTAGGCCACATCCACCACTCCTCTCTGATCCACTTCCCTGGTCACCCAATCAAAGAACTCAAGTTTGTTTGGCAAGATCCCCCCCAATGAACCCATGCAGCCTTAGATCCTGCAATCCACTGGCTGCAAGGCATTCCCCAATCCTTTCTTTTAGTAGAGTTTCCATAACTTTGCCCACCACTGAAGTCAGACTTACTAGTCTATATTTCCTGCCTCTTCCTTATTCCCACTTTTGTGAAGTGGGACCACATCTGTCCTCCTCCAGTCCCCCGGGACTTCCCCCATATCCAATGATAGGTTGAAAGGACCATCAGAGGTGCAGTTAGTTCCTCCTTAAGTTCCCTCAGTATCCTGGGGTGAACCCCTTCCGGCCCCATTGCCATATCATTTTTCAGTTGAGCTAGTTCCCCGAGGACTCTCTCCTCTGTAAATAGACTAGTGTCCACCTCCCTTCCTTCAATGCCTTTTCCGCTGTCTGTGGCCTGTCACCTACCACTTTCTTCGTAAATACTGAGCAAAAGTACTTGTTTAATATGTCAGCTTTCTTCTGGTCCTCTTCCACACAGTCCCCTCCTTTCCCTTTTAGTCTTACTATCCCTGTCTTGTTCTTCCTCTTTTTGGTTATATACCTAAAGAATGTCTTATCCCCCTTTTTTACTGACTTGGCAATATTCTCCTCCATTTGTGCCTTTGCTCTCCTTACTGCTTTTCCTGCTTCCCTTTGTTTCTCCTGATAACCCTCCCTATCCTTTTCCTTCTCTGTTGACTTGTACCTTCCAAAAGCTAGCTTCTTTGTCATTACCTTCTTTGCTACCTCCTTGGAGAACCATACTGGTCTCTTTCTTCTCTTGCTCTTTTTATGGGGTGATATGTTAATACAGTAACATGTATGAACTGTGTCAGGTGTGTTGATGTTGTGAACTCAGTAAAATTTGTTATACAAAAAAAAAAATCTCTTGGGACAGACAGCCTTCCGAGGCTAAATAAGTTCATTAATTCATGAACTTTGATGAACATGCATGAATGGTTCATAAATATCCATCAAAGTTCACCAACTGTTCTTCAACTCAGTTCAGGAACCAAGTTCATGAACTATTCATCAAACACAAAGTTCATGAAGTTACTGAACCATTAAAGGACCATGATGAACTGAGACAAAAGTCGATTTTCTTGACTAATTTGCATATTGTTGTTTCTGATATTGGGTTTACTCCTTTCACCTGTAACTCACATAATTCTCTGACTTCAGCACTTCTCCAGTATTCAGTCTTTCCCCATGTTCCTTATTTCGAGAAGTTGATTCTATTTAATTGTTCTTTTGTCCGTTCTACAATTTACTGTATGGTAATTTACTGATTGACAATTTATTCTTAAGCATTACTCTCTTGTTTATTTTGGTATACATATTTCCATTGTATGTATTTTTATGATCTATTTTGTGTCTTTTCACTTCCCTTTCCTTCCCTTCTCTTCTCTTCCCCAGGACGCATCTCAAAACAAGCTGATAGTAGCTCAATATGTCTCTCCTGGTAAAACCTTTCAAATAAACAAACAAATAAATAAATACACAGTTCCCACTGTTAAAGTTAAAAAGTATCACAAAATCAGAACTTTTTCAGTTTGGGAGTGGAAAATATATGCTTTACAGGGCAATTTAAACTCACATTTAAAAGAGTTGCAGGTTCTGCTTATATAAATAGCAGGCAGGCCTTTCTTTTTATAAAAAGGTGAGCAGTAATTCCATCTGATGGAAGAACAACCGAAAATAAGTAGAAGGTAAGTTACTGATTCTAAAATGCAGTGAGTGTAAGAAAAGTCATTCCTTAGATAATGTTGAGTTTGTTGAAAAAAATTCAGTAGTCGTGGTCAATTGCTTAGGTTGTATACGTGATTAAAAGTTGAACAAGTCTGTCACTGGTTTGTACAGCGTACAGAAATATTATGGTAATAGGGCTGAAACAGAACTGTCTGATGAATTAACCAGTATTATAAAAGCAGGATATCAGCCTGCCCGGTGGCACTGAGGGTTGAGGTGCTGGACGCCACACCTCGCTCTATGCCAGCAACCCGGGTTCGGGAATGCACTCAAGGGTAGGCCAGGGGAAGGAAGATTAAGAATCCCACATACTACTCTCCTCCTTCAGGGAGGGAGGGTGGGGAGGATCGCTGAGCCACTGGCTCCTAGCAGTGGCTAAGGGCTAGTGCAGGCTCGGGGATCAATGTGTGGGCTGGTGCAGGCAAACATCAGGCGTACTGCAGGTGAGCATGTGCACAGGAATGTAACATGGAGGGGACTAAGGGACAAAAATAATAATAAAAATACTCCAGCGCGAATGACGGCAGACTCATCGGTGCTGTGGCAGTCCCACTTTAGATAGCTTCCCTTCAGCCCCCGGCCTCCAGGTCTCAGCAGTGCACGGGATAAATCCCCACTATGAAGCAATCTGGGATGGCAGGGCAAAAAGGGTCTGAGCTCTGAAGGGGTCCAGGGCAGCAGCCAAGGAAGGAAGGAAGCCTGAAGTGGGGAACCATGGGACCACCCCCCAGCCAAGAAGGTGAAAAGAAAAATAATTAAAAAAAAGAATAAAAGCAGGGTATCTCTGGTCATCAAAAATATTCATGGACTGTTTCAGTGGAGGAACTTTATGTTTTTTCCATTGACCGGTATAAATCTTTATGTTCAAGAATGCTCATGTACACAGTTTGCCCATTTGTTGTTCTTGCACAATTCATGCACCTTCATGAACATGATTGCTGAACATTGATCCACTTTCATGGACTCATTTCATGAACTGTTCATAAATAATTCATGGGTGTTCAAGAACAGTTTATGATCACTTCGCCTGGGTTACCCCAGTGTTTAATAAAACTTATGGTGAACAACTAGGACCAGAATTCGTGTTATTATTTAATTAAACTCTGGTAATGGGCCAGTTATCAGATATGATAGATATACATATATAAAGGAGACAAATCAGATCTGTATAACTGGAGGTCTGTAAGTCTTTTAAACAATGATTTTGGCACAATGGTTGTCCAGAATTGTCTCTTTTGTACAAGCCCCTTATCAGTTATGGGCCATTCTACAGAGATCCATCTACAACAATGTTTTTGTCATTCATGACTTATTGGAAAAGGACATTTCTGGGTCCTTAAATGGATTTATCCTATTGCTGGACCAAGAAAGCAAGGCAATTTTATTTCTGTAGTGTCCTATCCCAAAGGCTTAGGGCGCTTAACATAAAAACATCAGCTAATGCAGCCATACAATCATCAATTTCTCAGATACAAAATCATCAGAGGTATGAATACAGCATAATCTGTTATCAGATCAAATGTTAATTCAAACAAGTGAGTTTTCAGGCCCTGTTTAAAAAACCTTCACCAAGGGGGAGCTCCTAAGATGATGTGGCAGGGAGTTTCTTATTGTAGGTCCCACCACCGAGAAAGCCCTATCTCCAAACTATTTCAAACAGGATCTTGATATGACAAGCAACAATTCCTTGACTAAGCAAAGAGAAAGGACAGGAGCATATCAGACCTAGAGGACTTTGAGGTAGGCAGGGTCTGATCTATCCAGGGCTTTGTATGTTAATAAAGCAATCTTAAAGGTGGTGTACCACCTGATGGGAAGCCAGTGCAACTGCCATAGCACAGCTGTAACATGATCTCTATAGGACACCCCAGTCACTGTTATTCTGCTCCAGCTATAGGTGACACACCAAACCTCCTGATGGCCCTAGGTAAAGAGCATTACAGTAATCAAGTCTTGTGGTCAAAAAGGCATGCATTAGGTCCACCAGGTACTCTTGCTCTAGATAAGGTCTGATCTAGGAGATATTCCTCAGCTAGAACAGGAACAGGAAGGTTCTACAGAACCTCCCAATGTAGTCACCAGGGAGGATTAGTCAGTTCTTCATGATATAGACCCAAGGGAGGGAAGCAGGAGACCCCAGAGGAGGAGGAAAGAAATCTTGTTTGGGGACTCCATTATGAGGGGCATAGATTTTGGAGGAGGAAGTGGGGGAGACAGGGAGGTAAAGTGCGTAGCCCAAGGCACAGCTTGGCAGGATGGGAGGCAGATCTTTGGGATCACTACAGCAGTGACTAGGAGGGAGGAGCTGGATGTCATTGTCCACATGGGGACAAATGACCTAGTCAGGGAAGTGGTGGACATAGGAGCAGTGCAAAGGGACTTTAAGGACTTGGGAAGGGGTCTTAAGCAGGTAGCATGCTCTGTAACATTCTTGGAGGTTCAGCTTGTCTATGGCAAAGAGGAGGATGGGGCGTCCACACCAGGGAATTCAACAGATGGTTGAAAGATTGGTGTAGACAGGATGTATTTGGCTTCATTGGGGACTGGGGCCTACCTGGATAAATAAAGGACTGTACAAGTCAGATGGCAAGCATCCGTACGGGGGGTACCAAGATCCTTGGTGAAAAGCTTAACTGTTTCTTTGGCAAGCATTTAAACTAGCCAAGAGGGTGGAGGCAAAAGCATGAGGAACATATCATATTGCCCCCCCCCACAAGATAAGGGAGCAATAAAAGAGGAAGCTAGGGATAGAAGTTCACTGATTAAACAGAAACAAAGCATAGGTAGTGAGCAGGACAGAAGAACAAATGAGGCAAACTACAAGAAGGGAACACCAGCAACAAAGCGGAAAAAAGAGGGAAAGTATTAAGTACAAATGCCCGCAGACTCGGAAACCAAATCCCAGACCTGGTAGCATTGATGGTGGTGGAGGAGGACCTGGACATAGTGACTGCTACAGAAACATGGTGCACAAGGAACAATGACTGTGATATAGCCATACTAGGATACACACTATTCAGGAAGGATAGATAGGGAAGGTAGAAAGGGAGGTGGGGTGGCTATGTATGTGAGGGAAGGAATCAAAGCAACGGAGGTTCAGGGGGTGCAGAACAGAGGGGAGGCACTATGGGTCACCCTAGAGGCAGGTTATGGGACTACCATTCACACAGGAGTGATCTACAGACCGCGAGCACAGGGTGAGAATGCAGATGAAATACTGGTGGAAGCCATCCACAAAATGGCAGCAAAAGGCAAACTACTGCTGCTAGGAGACTTCAATCTGCCAGATATAGATTGGAGGAACCAGACTGCAAGTACTGCCAGAAGCAGAAACATCCTGACTACCCTGCAGGGAGTATGCATTAAACAGCTTTTGGATGAACTCACCCATGAGGGGGCTGTCTTGGACCTGGTACTCACAAATGGGGACAGGATCAATGAGGTTAAGGTGGGCAGCAACATGGGATCCAGTGACCATAGAATGGTGTGGTTTAACATAACCATGGTAGAAGAGGCAAACCACACAAAAATAAAGGTCCTATAGACTTCAGACGGGCTGACTTTCTCAAAATTGGGAAATGTCTTAAGGGAGCCCTGGCAAAGGTGGATGAAAGGGGGGATGTGGAGAAACAATGAGCTACTCTCAAGGGGGCTATTACAGAGGCAACAAGCGTCAGTGTCAAACTGCTAAAAAAGTGTAAACAATTATCACTTTGGTTCTCTAGGGAAGTGGCAAGGAAAGTAAGAGCAAAACAAAGGGTCTTCAGGAGATACAAGGTAACATGGGGGGAAGACAGAGAGCAGTATCTAGAAAGGAAAATAGAAGCTGGATAGGCAGTCAGGTGCACAAAGGGACAAACAGAGGAAAGACTAGCCCAGGCTTTTAGGAAAGTGATGAGATCCTCTTCAGATATATTAGAGAAAGGAGAAAGACTAAGATTGGGATTGTCAGGATAAAAAGGGAGGAAGAAGGGTGTGAGGAGAAGGATATAGAAAAGGCAACAATACTGACCAAATACTTCTGCTCAGTATTCACCAAAGAGGGGGAATGTGAGCTACCACAAGTCAGGAAGAAAGAAAACAATGTAGGGGAGGTGGACACCAGTCTGTTCACAGTGGGTAGAGTGCTAGAGGAACTCGGGGAAACTGAAAACAGACAAAGCAATGAGGCCAGATGGAAGTCACCCCAGAATATTAAAGGAGTTAAGGGAGTTGCTGGCAGCCCCACTAACTACCCTAGTCAACAGTTCTCTGGCGACAGGAGAGATCTCGGAAGACTAGAGGAGGGCACATGTGGTCTCTCTCCACAAGAGTGGTATCAGAGAAGAGGCAGGCAATTACAGACCAGTCAGCCTGACCTTGGTGGTGGGTAAACTAATGGAGTCACTTCTTAAAGAGAGGATTATTCTATTTTTGGAAGCCAGTGAGGCACAGGATCCAAGACAGCATGGATTCATGACAGGAAGGTCCTGTCAAACTAATCTAACACATTTCATTGACTGGGTCACCAGGGAGATAGATCAAGGAGGGGCGGTGGATGTGGCCTACTTAGATTTCATCAAGGCCTTCAACACCTTCCCACATAGAAAGCTGGTACATAAGCTAGACAACCTGAGAATGAGCCCCAAAGTGGTAAGCTGGGTCAGAAATTGGTTGAGTGGCAGGATATAAAAGGTGATGGTAAATGGTGTTCAATCTGGAAAGAGGGAGGGAGGTGACCAGTGGGGTGTCTCATGGGATGGTACTGGGGCCAGTCCTTTTCAATGTCTTTATTAGTGACATTATGGAAGAACTGGAAGGGAAGGGTTGCCTGTTTGCAGATGACACCAAGATCTGCAACAGGGTAGACACTCCAGATGGGGTGGTAAAAATGAGGAGGGACCTAGAAAGGCTGGAAAAATGGTCCAAAGTGTGGCAACTGAAGTTCAGTGTGAAGAAGTGTAAAATCATGCACCTGGGGCACAGAAACCCTGCAGAGAGCTACAGGATGGGGGGAGTTGCTGACAGTCACCAGGGAGGAAAGGGATCTGGGGGTTATAGAAACATAGAAACATAGACTTTGATAGCAGATAAGGACCACTTGGCCCACCCAGACTGCCCATGTCCCTACCTATTGGATAAGCTGCAGGTTCTAGTTAACCAACAGCCTACTTCCTGCAACCCCCCACTATAATTGCCTTATGTCTGTCCCATGCATGTTTGAATTCCCCCACAGTTTTAGACCCCACAACCTCCCCAGGAAGGTGGTTCCATGCGTACACCACTCTCTCCATGAAAGATTTTCTCACATTACCCCTGAGTCATCCCCCCATCTTTAAATTGTGCCCCCTTGTTCTTGCACATCTGTTTTTCTGAAAGATGCTACCCTCCTGCACTTTGCTGATTCCCTTGAGGTACTTGAAAGTTTCTATCATGCCCCCCCGTCTTATCATCTCAGATGACCTAAAGATGGCCAAGCAGTGCACAAAGGCTGTAGGGAGGGCCAGTGGCATGTTGGGGTGCATAGGAAGGGGAATCACTAGCAGGGGGGAGGGAGGTGGTGATACCACTATATAAAACCCTTGTGAGGCCTCATCTAGAGTACTGTGTGCAGTTATTGAGGCTGCACCTTCGTAAGGACATAGACAGGGTGGAGGAAGTTCAGAGAAGGGCAACTAAGATAGTGTAAGGCTTGCAACAGAGGACTTATGAGGCGAGATTAAAAGACCTCAATATGTATACACTGGAAGAGAGGAGGGAACGGGGATGGTATGATAGAAACCTTCAAGTGTCTTAAGGGTAGAAACAAAGTGCAAGTGAAAGGCATCTTTCGCTACTGGAGAGGTACAAGAATGAGGGGTCACGATATGAGATTGGAGGGGGGTAGGATAAGGGTAATGTGAGGAAGTTATTTTTCATGGAAAGGGTGGTGGATGCATGGAATAGTCTACCTCAGGAGGTGGTGGGAGCGAGCACAGTGGCAGGATTCAAACATGTATGGGATAGGTATAAGGGAACCCTAAAGGTGGGAAGGAGGAACTAAAGCTGATGACCAAGTAGGGTCCATGGCCTCTGTAACAGGTAAGGTAAACAGGCAGACTTAATGGGCCTAGCAGTCCTTATCTGCTGTCAACTTCTATGTTTCTATGTTTTTTTTGAAAAATCCACTGCAGACTACAGTCAACACCCAATGTTCACATGTGTGTTTGTGCAGCATCCATATACATGCATGGCCAGTGGCAAAAATGCACACATGTACTGCCATGCATGGGATCCTTGGGAGTTCCACTATAAAAGGAGTGGCATCATGCTCAATCCTTCACATGATGTGTTGGAATTGTCATCAAGAACAGCATGGGCAGAGCATGCTTAAGTGTGGCTGGTGAGTAGGGCTTGGTGAAATTAGCAGATTCTGATTTTGTGGAATTTTCATGAAATTGTGTGAAATTCTATTAACTTTTGTGAACTTTCCTGAAATTTTGTGGAATTTTCCAAAAGTCTTTAATTAGTCCTAACTTGGTCAATATTGCAGCAACAGAACTGCAATTTGGCATAAATATTGCCTGGAATATGCCCTAAACGGATGCTGGGTGTCATGATGTTTGGATGAGGGGCAGAGAAGTTATAGGTCCTCAAATTCTGGCAATGTATGACTCATGAAAATTTCTGAAACTATTTATATGCTTATAACGTAGCTACCTTAGGGGCTACATAATTGTAAATGCATATGCATACTATCTTGGAAGAGTCATAGAAACTGCTAAATAGAGAGAGAATTTGTTGTGTAAATAGTAAGAAGAGTTCAAAATGTCACAGTTTAAATTATTCATTAAATTGTATGAAAATGTTCAAAATATTTGGATTTGTATAGCTCCACTGCTATTGCAGGCATACACTCAAGGTTTGGCATGCATACTGAAGTACATATGTCCTGGAATCTAATTAAGTTGGATAAATGTGGTTTTGGTAGATTAAAATGTATTGTGGATACTTAAGAAAATGCTAACTGGCAAAATTTGCTCAAGAATTCATGGACGCATAATAGGTAATGCCTCCAAAATTCCATTTGTGGTATTTAACTTTCACAAAGTACTTATCACTACTGAATCACCTTACCTACACTAGCATCATGGCCCTGCAGTACCTCTCCAACACTCCTGTGACGTGATGCCCAGCATCATGTTCCATCATGACTAAAGGGATCAAGATACTTCTGTCACAATGGCCTGAGTCACAACTAGTTGTAAGGCTTGGCATTAATTAGTGCCACTGTTTTTAAATAGTAAAATATTCATTGTTATCTACAGGTTTGTTAAAGAGTACTTACTGAATACTTCTGTTCAGTCTTCACCAAGAAGAGGGATGGGTCAATACCCGAGAGGAAGGGTGAGATGGAAGAGGGTGGGGGAGAAGCAACCACAGATGGGGAAATCATGGTGGAAAGAGTGAGGGAAGGCCTTAAGTCCCTGAAGGTGGACAAGGCACCTGGCTGAGACGGAGTCCACCCCAAGGTGCTGAGAGAGTTGGCAGAGGTACTGGCAGGGCCACTGGCAGACCTGTTCAATACCTCTCTGAACTTGAGGTGCGTGCCCAGGGACTGGAGGGAAGCACATGTGGTACCTCTTCACAAGAGTGGGCCCAAGGATGAACCGGGGAACTACAGATCAGTGAGCCTTACTGCAATTGTGGGAAAACTGATGGAGACAATCCTCGAGGAAAGGCTGGTGCAATTTCTTGAGGATAACAACCTCCAGGACAGCAGGCAGCACGGATTTGTCTCAGGCAGATCCTACCAGATGAACTTGGTTGATTTTTATGACTGGGTTACGAGGGCACTGGACAGGGGACATGAGTTGGATGTCCTCTACTTGGATTTCAGCAAGGCCTTTGACTCGGTGCCACACGGTAGGCTGACCTGCAAGTTGAAGAGTCTGGGAGCAGGAAAGAAACTTGTCAGATGGGTTGAGAACTGGCTGCAGGGTAGGCAGCAGAAGGTAGTAGTCAGGGGGCAGTCATCTGAACCCAGGGCAGTAACAAGTGGTGTACCACAGGGCTCGGTGCTGGGACCGGTTCTGTTTAACATTTTTAATAGTTGACATTGCAGTAGGGATTAAGAGCAAGATCAGTCTCTTCGCAAATGACACAAAGATTCGTGCTGAGGTAGATGGGGGAGCAAAAGTACTTCAGGAGGATTTGGCAAAACTGGAGGAATGGTCTCACACTTCGCAGCTTGGTTTCAATGCCAAGAAGTGTAAAGTGATGCATTTAGGAGGCAAGAACCCAGGACACAATTACTGGATGGAAGGTGTCAGGTTAACAAAATCTGGGATCTGGGAGTGCTGGTAACTGGGGAGATGAACCACTCTGCTCAGTGCAGGAGGCAGCAGTGAAAACAAACAGGATGCTAGGTTGCATATTAAGGGGGATTACTTCCAGGAGTGGGGAGGTCATCTTGCCGCTGTACAGGTCCCTGGTGAGACTGCACCTAGAGTACTGCATGCAATTCTGGTGTCCCGACTTGAAAAGGAACATCAAACTACTGAAGGGGGTACAGTGCAGGGCAACAAAAATGATCCTGGGGTTGAGGGATAGACCATATGAGGAGAGACTGAGAAAGCTCAATGTGTATACCCTGGAGGCAAGAAGGCAGAGAGGGGATATGATTGAGACCTTCAAGTAACTGAAGGGTTTGAACAGAATAGACACCAGGTGTATGTTCCATCTGAAGGGCGGAAGGGAAATCAGGGGACTCTCTATGAAATTGAAAGGGGGCAGGTTCAAGAGGGAATGGAGGAGGCACTATTTCACAGAAAGGGTAGTGGCAGGGTGGAACGGTCTGCCAGAGGAAGTCATATCACTGCAGAGTGTTGGGGGCTTCAAGAGGGGTGGGACAGATTCGTACCGGGTCATAATGTTGTACACTTAATAGCGTACGGCATTATGCGCGAACCCCGGACCTGTGCGCTCTCCGTGTTGGACCCCCCGGAGTTAGAATCCTTAGTGGGAGGTCCAGGGGGCACAGCTCCTGGTAACAGGGGGTGTTGGGAGCAGAGCCCCCCACAGAAAAAAAGATTCCATTAAATCGCGCAAGGCAATTATTTCGCACGACATTCTGCCGTGCGCGGTACTGACCCCGTGCCGGACAGATTCGGGGGAGGGTACAAACAAGGAGAGAGCACAAGATGGGGGCGGGCATATGAGGGAGGTGGTAGCTGCAGTCTAATGGACTGAAGTGCTGCACACTCGAGCAGACTAGATATACTGAATGGCCTTCATCTGCTAGCAATTTTGTATGTTCGTTAGAGTCAGCAGATGGCATTGTACAGAGACAGTGCTACACATGCATGTGCTTCCACAAGTCATTAAGTCAATGCGCTGTAGTGGTTATCTGGCATATTGCAAGATTTCAGGCTAGTGCACAGTGATGTCCATTGCTATTCTTCATGGTTTGTCACTCAAGATAGTAACCTGACACTTGCCACCACTATACCTTTATTATGGAGTCTCCTATGAATGCTACATTATTGTCACTTTACCCAGTTTTTACCTTGCTCTGCAATGGCAACTCAAGTGAATGACTGGGCAAAATGTACGGACATGACTTTGACAAACGTATCACAACATTCCACAGTTTCACAAAAGCTCATGAATGCTCAACTTTAATTACTGATGATATTTTGGAATCTTAGACTGCTTATAACTTGGACAGCCTTTGAGCAAGAGATTAGAGAGCTGATACACTTCCTCTTTTTTTTTTTTCTCCAGGTTGGAAGCTCAGCTGTCAGGGATATACCCTCTTCACATGGATATACCCTTATCAGGCTGAACCCAGCCATCAATCAGTTGGCTACCAGGTTTTTCCACCAACTTTTTCCCCTCTCATCAGCCCTGGTGGGGGTGATGCCTCTGTCAGCCTCACACAGCCATAGCTTCTCCTGTGGCAGGAGCAATCTCCCTGGCTTAGCCACAGGGGTTGCTGTGTTGGTGGAACCCACTGCCAACCCTCCTGACCAAGATGCACTGCCAAGCAGCTGCTGTCTCAGCCATGGTCTGCCTCCCAGCATCACTGAGTATGTTTAAATACTTCATTTGTTTTGCAGAGTTTTAACCTTTTTTTTTTGTTTTCAGGTGCTGAGGTTCAGCTTTTCTGTAGCATTTAGGATGTATATCAGGCATTGTGAGTGTGCAGTTTGGTGTGCATCATGGCTCTAGATAGTGTCTCAAGGTGGTGCTATGTGTTTGGGAGAAGTGTGAGTGTTTTTTAGGGCTCTGCACAATTTTTAATGGTTGAGTTTACATTTTTATGGTGGTCATGTAACTCCCATGGAGCTACTGTACCTTTAAGACACCAGCTGCCACCGATGATGCTATGGCATCTGTGCTAATGCCCAGACTGGGAATCACCCAATCGGATTTGCTGTTTGGGTGTGGAATTAGGTTTAAACCACAGTGTTGGATCAAATATACTTGATCTGACCTCAGGTCATACCTGAAAAAGGAATGTATATTTCAGTGTACCCACCTGCAATTTTAAAATAAATTAAATTTAAATGAACTGAAAATAAGAATTATTGAGGAAAACTGCATTTGGACTACAAGTTGGGAGCCGTTTTCTTCATCTTTGCCCTGAGATGGCATTACGATAGTGCAAGAGGGTGACTAACCAACCAATTAGATGACTTGTCTGTGGGGAGAGTCACAAGGGCCCCTGGACTTGTGATGGACCTCTTTAATTCAGACACCTTTGGAGCTGCTCATTGCCCATCTAGTGACAGACCTCCAAAATTACTGTAAGTGAATGACAGTTCAAACCACCTATCTGAGTTATTGACTACCCAGTGAACAGCAGGAGCTGTTTCAAACCCAGTTCAGTCTGAGTCTGGCTGCTGAACAGACTGGTGCCAGAGTGCCGTTGAGAGAGACAGCTTGTTCTGCATAACATTGACAGATTGCATCTGCCAGCTCAGAAGTGAGAAGCAAAATTCCTGCCTCCCAATTGAGATGTAATCACATGCTGAGTGCCGCATGAGTTGAAGCTAAAAGCTACAGCTTGTAAATAGATGTTTATGCTTGGGCTATAGCTGGAGACTGCAACCACCTGATCAGTACCAGAACCAGGAGCTGGTTATCGCCACCCCTGTGGGACCCATTACAGAAATGATTATATGAAATGTTTTCATGCTGCACACATAAAACTACCCATGTCATATGTGTGCTGTAAGCATGATTTAAATGTTAAACTGGAATTGACTGCATGCATGTGGCATGCATGCAGCAAGCAAGTGTGGAAAGCATGCTTTTTTTGTTAAATTGAAACAGACTGCATGCATGTGACATGCATGCAAAAAACAAGTGATCACTGCACACATACTGTGTAAGTTAGGTGACTTGCTCAGGATCACATAGTATACAAATGGGGGTTGATGAGATTGAAACCTAGGTCTCATCAGGTCTCCTGGTTTGCAGTTCAGTGCCTTTAACCACTAAGATATACTGCCTGCATACCTATGGCTTGCTTGTACTTCAATACAAATTTGCATGCCTCTGCATGCATGCGGCATGCTTATATCCACTGTTTTACTTTTTAGCTTTCTTGCTCCCCTCATCTCAGCTGCACAGCTGAACTGTAGCACACATGCCAATGGAAACACATGTGGTTCTTCTCACCCCCGATACGCACACTTACCCACAAAACTACTTAATTACTTCTGTCTGGCCTGTACTCAAACTGTTTTCTCTCCATAGTTTTTAATGCTTCCACGAAAACATACTTTAAGGGGCACACACAAAAGTAGCAATAACTCAACACCCACCCACATGGCCAGTCCCCCTCAATGCACACACACTGTAGTCGATGCGGCCACTCTGCTACAGACAACCCACCAAGTATAGATATAAGTCGAGAGTCTCATATCTGAGTACTAGGGAGCCGGAGGCAGGAGTCCTTAACAGATGATGTCCATAGGTCAGAGTGCTGGGGCATACCCCCTTGAAATGAATGGATTTATTTTTTATTGCTATTTTATACATTATGATGGTGAGTTGCAGAATAATGAAGGCCACTGTTCTACAAAAAAGGCCCTTGTTAGTCAAGCGGTGGCCTTCATTAATTTCCAACTCTCCATCAATAATGTATAAAATAGTAATAAAAAAATACCCTCATTCATTTCAGTGGGGCACACCCCTGCACTCTCCTTTGCCCTATGTCATAATGTGCCTGAGCATGGGGATGTGGAGGTCAGCTTCCAATGGGGGGCATAAGTGTGACTATACTGGGGCTCCAATAGTCTGTGCATGCCATTCCACTCAACTGTCCTTGAATGCAAGGGACAGCCCTCATTTTACCCTGAAAACTGCTCTGTCCTCATCTATCTCTCATGGAAAACATACTGCTCACATAGAGAATGTCCTGCAAATTTAGACTTTATGGTAGGGGTGTCATTTCAGATTTTAGCGGGGGGGGGAGCCAACAACCAGTGGAGGCCAGGTGCTAGTTAGCTCCTAGGCAGCAAGCTCTAGAATGTCTAGAATGTCTCTAAAAGGTAAAACTTATTTGTTGTGACTGAAAAGAGATATGCAAATCAGGAACAATTCAAATGTATAAGATTCATATCTCTATACCCCTGAGCAGTGCATTAGATTTGGGCTTAAACCCACCCAGTTACTAACCATTTTTTTCCCTGGCTGAAGTTCTGAACCCCCCCAAAATGTGCCCCAATTTCTCTCCCCAAACTCCATTCCATTCAGTACCCATCCCATACAGGTCATGGAGCCACCCAAAGGTACAGAAACATGAAAAACACATCAATATTTCAGTCCTTCCCCATTCCTGCTGTAAAAAAAATATTTACTTTTACTTACCCGGCCATCTGGCCAGAACCTGCAGCCTAGCCCAGTGTGCCATCAGCCCAGTTTTCAGTCTGCTCCTCCTCCATCCTTCTGCCAGAAGCTGGATGCTAGAACTAACCATCCCAGGTCCCTAACATTGTCTGCGGCCAAGTCACCTCACCAACTGAACCCACCCAACCTGTGTTGCTTGCTTCTTGCTTGGCTGCTGCTGTGGCTGCTATTGCACTGCACTGATCAAGGTCTAGAAAGGTCCCCCACACTGCTGTCACAGCTGCTGCGAAGCCTAGCTTGCTGCCATAAAGGGCCTGAGCTGTTTTTTTTTTGCGAGGCAAGCCTAGTAGAGTAAGAAAGCAGCCTAGTCTTGAGTTAGCTTCTAGCTCATCCTAAGCCCCTTCAGTTACCAAGGGAGACAGAGACTCATTAAGAGTAGACCAACAAAAATGTGTCACCACAACACTGCTATTGAGAGTTCAGTGCTCACTGAATCCTCAAAGCTGCAAAGCTGTAGGGTGCAGCCTGTCAACTCTGTTGTGGGAAAGACAGTGTCCCACTCATGTAATTCATGTGCTCTTGCTTGGCTGGAGCTCCTCCACAACATGTGTAATGGAGCCACTGCTAATAGGTATAGAGAGTGGAAATCACAATACAGACACAGTTGAGTCAGGATTGCACCTGCAGCGTGAGTGCAACACAAGCCAGGGCGAAACTTACTGTGCAAAAGATTAAATCCAAATTTAATGCCATTAATGCCACACCATAAAATCAACCTAGGCACAAATGTGGGGGAAGGGCAACTTCTCCCCTCTGCCCTATCTAACTGGCACCCCTGCTTTATGGTAGAAATTAATTCTCAATGGCTAACATCAGTATAAGTAAATCCAATGTGTTCTTGGTTGTCTCCATGTTTCAGGATGTGTCCCGGTCACTTTAAGGGTCAGTGTCCCTGATTGTCCCTCATTTTGAGTGTCCATGTCCCTCATTTCAGTGACAAAATATAAGGTATGGTGCATGCTTCCAAGACACTACTCAGCACAAAGAGTGCTGAGCATGGCCATAGTGTATACAGTATACTCCATACAGAATGACAAAGGGAAAGTAAGTGAGCCATAACAGTTATAGAGAAACACATTTGTAGCACTAAATATGCATAAGGGGATTTGCATGGCCAAAAACAAAAAGGTCAGGCTTCACAACACAGAGGCCCCTCTTCACACATCTGGAATGGTGGATGTTGGCTGACTATATCCTAGGCATTTAATGCAGTAAACAAACAATACTTTACGTCTTTATGGAAGAGGGATGCCTGGATATTGTGGCAGTCACAGAAACATGGTACACAGAGAACCATGACTGGGATGTCAACATACCAGGGTACACAATCCACAGGAGGAACAGGGAGGGAAAAAGAGGAGGAGGAGGAGCTCTTTATGTAAGGGAAGGGATCAAAGCAACAGAACTAAAGGGTAAACAGGGAGGAGAGGAGGCACTGTGGGTCAACCTGGAGACTGAAAATGGCTCCATAATCCACACAGGGGTTGTATACAGACCCCCATCTTAGGGGGAAGAAATGGACAAGGAAATGATAGAAGGCATCCTTGGGATGGAAGAGAAAGGGGAGATATTGCTGATGGGGGACGTGAATAATCCAGATGTTGACTGGACCACCATTGCTGCAGCCATATCAAAGAGCAGGGCCATTCTCGATGCCCTACAGGGGGCATGCCTCAGACAGCTAGTTTTGGAACCCACTCGGGAGAGAGCAATCTTAGATCTGGTACTCTCAAATGGGGATGGAGAGAGGATCTCTGATCTTGAAGTGGGTAGCCATCTGGGAACAAGCGACCATCAAACTGTGTGGTTCACGATAAACTTAGCTGTAGAGTCCAGCCACACAAAAGTGAAGGTACTGGACTTCAGGAGGGCTGATTTTGTCAAAATGGGAGAGTGCTTCAGAAAAGCACTAGCAAACAGGCAAGAAGGTGGGGTGGAGCAACAATGGGGAAACATCAGAACCGTCACCACAGAGGCAGCAAGCCTTTGTGTGAAGAAAATAAACAAATCAAAACGAAAGAAAAAAACACTATGGTTCTCAAAAGAAGTTGCGGGAAAGGTAAGGGAGAAAAAGATAGCACAGAGGAAGTATAAGGAAACACAGAAGGAGCAGGACAGAGGACTGTACCAGTTAAAGCAGAAGGAAGTGGGTAAGGCAGTCAGAATAGCAAAGGCCCAAACCGAGGAAAAGATATCTAACTCAGTTAAGAAGGGGGATAAAACGTTTTATAGGTACATTAGGGAGCAAAGAAAGACTAAGGCAGGGATACTGAGGCTGAACAAAGAGGATGGTGGTTGGGCAGAGAGCGACAGTGAAAAAGCAGGGATACTGAATGAATACTTCTGCTCAGTATTCACAATGGAAAAGCAGGGGGAAATACCTAATCCAGTCAATAGAAGCACTCTGGATAGAGGGGCTGATATTAGTCCTTCCATAGAAGAAAGGGTTCTGAAAGAACTCTTAAAACTGAAGGTGAATAAAGCAATGGGGCCTGATGGGATTCACCCCAGAATTCTAAAGAACTAGTAACAACACTGACTACCCTTTTTAATAAATCATGGGAGGATGGTGTGGTACCTGAGGACTGGAGGAGGGTGGATGTGAATATCCTTCACAAAAGTGTGAGCAAAACAGAGGCAGGAAACTACAGACCTGTCAGTTTGACCTCAGTGGTAGGGAAAATTATGGAATCACTTCTCAAGGAAAGAACTGTTGAGTACCTAGAGGCCAGTGGGGCACAGGACCCAAGGCAGCATGGATTCACAGTGGGAAGTTCATGTCAGTCAAATCTAATTAATTTTTTTGACTGGGTGACCAAAGCAGTAGACCAGGGTGGGGCTGTGGACATAGCCTACCTAGACTTTAGCAAGGCATTTGACACAGTCCCGCACAAAAGATTAATGTACAAGTTAGCCAGCCTGGGAATGGGTCACAGGGTGGTAGCCTGGGTAAAACACTGGTTGGCCAACAGGACACAGTGGGTAATAGTAAATGGAGTCCGCAGTGAAGAAAGGAGGGTTACTAGTGGGGTACCTCAGGGTTCAGTACTGGGGCCGGTCCTTTTTAATGTCTTTATAAGTGACATTGCGGATGGACTGGAGGGGAAGGTATGTCTCTGCAGATGACACAAAGATCTGCAACAGGGTTGATACACAAGGTGGGGTGGAAAGGATGACAAGGGATTTGGCAATGTTGGAAAAATGGTCAAATGTATGGCAGCTTAGATTCAATGCAAAGAAGTGCAAAGTATTGCACCTGGGAAACAAAAACCCAGGAGAAGAGTACACAATGGGGGGTGAGATACTGACAACAACAAAAATGAAAAGGGACCTGGGGGTATTCATATCAGATGACCTAAAGGTGGGCCAGCAATGTGTGAAAGCAGTAAGGAGGGCTGGGGGGATACTGGGAAGCATAGGGAGAGGCATCACCAGTAGAAAACAGGAAGTTGTTGGCCCTCTGTACAGACAGTTGATAAGACCACATCTGGAGTACTGTGTACAGTTCTGGAGACCCCATCTCTGCAAAGACATAGACAGGGTGGAGGCTGTCCAGAGGAGGGCAACCAAAATGATGCAAGGTCTGCATCAGAAGACATATGAAGAAAGACTAAAGGAACTAAAGATGTATAGCCTGAAGGAAAGGAAGGAGAGCGGGGACATGATAAAAACTTTCAAATGCCTCAAGGGAATCAAAAAAGTTCAAGAGGGTAGCATCTTTCAAAAAAAGAGATGTGCAAGAACAAGGGTGCACAATTTGAAGATAGAGGGGGGACAGCTCAGAGGTAATGTGAGGAAGTATTTCTTCACAGAGAGGGTTGTGGATACATGGAACAGCCTTCCTGAGGAGGTCATAGAGTCAAAAACAGTGGGGGAATTCAAGAATGTATGGGACAAACATAAGGCAATTCTAGTGGGGGTAGGAGGAAGTAGGCTGTTGGTTAACTAGGATCTGCAGCTTATCTGTTAGGTGGGGAAATGGGCAGACTAGGTGGGCCAAGCGGTCCTTATCTGCCATCAAATTCTGTGTTTCTATGTTTCTATGTAATGACAAAAATCAAAAGCCATTAAACAACTTGCAAAAGGATCAGAATTAATGGGCGTACAGTGATGTGAATGAGTATTATTGAGCGGCTCAATTTGAGCAACTCAATAATACCACCCATAGGAAGAGTGAGTGGTGAACAATATCGAGGAGTAGGTTAGAGTGAGTGTAGCAGTGAGCTGCACTCTCTAGAAGGAGACATGAGAAATAGTTTGGCCAGATCCTGCTGAGCTGGTCATTTGGCATAGTGGCTAGAGCCACCACCTATGGAGCAGAAAGACCTGGGTGCAGGACATAATTTTTGTTGTCCTGGGGTTTCTCTTTTTTTCTAAGTCCACCCTGCCCCCGCACCGGGGTTGGTAATCTTTAAGTTGGGGGGGGAGGGACACAGCACCCAGCCGAAAACAGTTTTGTTTTTGGTCCATTTGTTTGAAGTTATCAACCATTGCTGTTTGTGGTGGTCGATCTAATGCTCACTTTAGTGACTTGCAGCCTTTTTTTAGTCACTCATTTTGGTCGGCAACTTAAAAAACTCGCCCTTGTCACATAAAACTGAATTAATGAGTTTGCCTAATTTTAATGAGAAATCAAAGAAAAAGGTATAATGACTCTAATTGCTAACAGTAGTATGAGAAATAGAAACCGATGTGTTTTTTAGATGAGATTTGCACCAGCTTAGTTGCTGCACACATGGCAAGCATGAAGCATATGAACCTGATGTGATGTTTAAATGATGTTCACACCAGCTTACCTGCTGCACACATTAAAACTTGCAGCATCTGAACCTGATGTGCTTTTTAGATCTGGTTCACATAGGTTCACTTTGTGTATGTGAACCACATGCAAACATTGCACAATTAAGCATGTGGTATACATTCTGCATATACGCAGAACACTTATATTTCTGTACGGGACTGCATGCCTAAATTTGTTGGATGGGGCAGATCCATCAAAATTGTCCCAAGAGGAGCTGACCTGTGAAGAGAGGAATTGGCAACCAATTGCCAGGAGAGGCTGGACCAGCACTGAAGAGACAGCTGAAGTCCTGAAACACCCAACACCATCACCTACATGAGAAAGAGGAAGAAGTGGAGAGAGAGGAGAGAGAGAGAGAGAGAGACAGAGAGGGAGAGAGGGAGGGAGGGAGGAAGGGATGGGAGGGGGGAGAAAGAGAGAGAACATCAGCCAGAGTAAAATATTGCTACAAACAGTGCCATCCATCCATGCACAGTGAGGAAGGGAGAAACCCTAGTTCAGAAAACCATGAGTAAACTCCTGCAATCTGAAATCTGTAAAACAGTTGGAAAGCATTTAAAGGAGTACTGCAGTCAAAATTTTTAAAAACATATGGGCCTAGATATTCAAAGGGGATGCCTCCGGCGAAACTGAGTTGTGCTGGTGCATCCCCAAATTGCGCCCCTGGGCCATATTCAAAAGGCGGGGATGAGCCACGCAATCCCGGATGCACTGCAGTGAAAATATAATATATGTGGCGCATCCAGAGGGGGCATTCCCCTGCATATGGGGAACACTGCAATATTCAGACGAGATGTACAGCACAGCTGTCTGCACATCTCAGAGATGTGCTGCACAAAGTTATGCCTGGAAATTCAGGCATAAATCATAGTCACCCATAGGCAGGCGGCTGTACTGCACAGTTCAACACAGCAGTCACCAGCCTCTGGGTGGCTACTTCCCCAGCCCCGAACATTAAAAGAGGGGTATACCCCTCATATCCCTGGTAGTCTAGTGGTACCCCCTCCCATCCCATTTGTGAATAAACCAATATTCCCCCTTGCAACCATGGTAGTCTAGTGGTACCCTCCTCCCTACCTGAAACCCCATCCATGTATTTAAAAATGTCCCCATTCATTCCTGGTAGTCCAGTGGTACCACTCCCTTCCTGAACCCCGTCCATATATTTAAAAAGTCCCCATTCACCCCTGGCAGTCTAGTGGTACCCCCCCTTCTTGAACATGATCGCAGTGTAAAAGAATAAACCCCAGTAACCCTGGTGGTCCAGTGGACCCCCCCACCCAATGAGGGGACCCATACCCCACCCCGCTCCCCCCATCCTGGACTGGCATTGCACAGTGTCAGCAGGCAGCACATCCCTTCACACACTGCCACGGCTGCACAATGGGAGCTGTTAATGAATGACAGTGTACTGTGCTGCTGTAAGCCCATTGGGAGACACTAGGCGCCAATGGAGCTTGCAGTGTGTACTGTACTCTTTTTCATTCCAACTGTGTGCCGGTCACACGATTGTGATGAAAGTGTGGTACACTACAAGCCGTGTAACCGGCTGGGCGCAACGAAGCAGTACACTGTCGTTATGACAACTCAGTGTAAACGCCCTGGCGGGGATGTGTTGCCCTGGCTACCGTGGCCAAGTGGCCCACTCGAGACAAGTGAACTGCGATGTGGGTTCTCAGAACCAAGGAGGCGGGTCCACTGGACACCACTGAGGACTTTATTTACACTACAACCACTCAGGAATAGAGGGGGCCACTAAACACAAGATGAAAGTGCTAAATGTACAGAGCAGGGTTCAGGAGGAGGGGCTCACCTGGACCTCCAGTGACACTAGGGATTATTGTTTTATTCCTGAATGGAGATGGGAAGGATGGTCACTAGACTACCAGGAGAAGTGTACAGGAATAATATGGGCACAATAAGACTTTGGGGTGGGAGGGTCACTGAACTACCAGATTACATATGTTTGCACTGTGGGCACGATCAGGGCTTGCTTGTAGGGCTCCCTGCACATCCTGCCGAGTGCATCCCTGCCCCAGACATGAAAATGGGGCCATAATGACATGCTAATGGACCCATTTGCACCTTGCATGACTAATGGCTCCATTTGCATGTTTCGGTCTAAATATCTGGAATTTGTGCTCTGCACATCCGCAGATGTGCCATGCATCCCGATTCCAGGTATTCAGACTGTGCAGGGGGAATGCGCTGGAGCATCGTCGGTGGCCGCCATTTGCACCTCAGGTATTTTGTAACATATTCAGATGAAATGCATGGTAGCGCATCTCATTTGAATATAGCACTTTTGCTCTCTGGCACAACTCAGTTGTGGGGAACAACCATTTTCACCCTTTCTGGGTGACGTTTGAATATCTAGGCCATGTTGGGCAGTGTTTTGATTTGTGTGTGCAGTCCTAGTGGGTCCTTCCCATTTTTGCTGTAAGGAGTTTTCTCTAAATTAGCCTGCTAGTTATATGCTAGTTTCATGGTCCCAGGGATCTCCATCCTAGCAAGTTTTATTGCTCTTCTTTTTCCTACAATGCCCCCTGTTTCATGTGACAGTGATGTGTCCGGCACCACTGATTCACCAAGTCCTAGAGACAGGAGCCTGATGTTGTGGCCACCATTAAAGTATTCTAATTCAATATTTTTGTTTTTCATGTGTGTGTCAGGTCTATCCAGCAGGAATAAATGTTTTGTTTTTAAAACTTTTCATTTCATCAAACTACACACAGCCATAAAAAGCATGCAAATCACCCCAGATCATCAGTGTTATAATTAGTAAAGACTCTTGCTGTTTTCTTACAGAATAACCCACTCATTTAGCCCTCATGTATGTCCTAAACTGTTAAGTGTAGCCTTTAGTGCTCACAGGATAAGGAAAGTTACTTAATATCACAGTTCTGCTGTTGTAAAATTGACTGTAAACCAGTAATTGTTGAATCAATGGTTCCTGATACATCACTGTCACATGGGACAGAAGGCATTTTAGGAAAACAAAACACTCTGCACAACATATGTTTTTGCAAATTCTGACTGTGTACTCCTTTGATGGCCCAAGCCAGCAGTTACAAATATTTTAGTAGGAGCTTTACAAGCATTTGGGTTTGGGGTTTGAGGTCACAAAGCATTGCTAACCATTTTTATGACAGGGTGGCTGGAGCCCTGTAGACATTTTGGTGTTACTGTAGAAAAAGGGGACTTGAGACTTCATCCAAAGCGCAATGTCAGAGTTGAACCACGATCCTTCCACTACCTGAAATCACTGCACTTAGGGACAAGGGGAGAGTTCCTTTCCTACATGTAGCATTCTCATGCCAGATCAAATTACAATCAGTGGATATGCTCACTTTAAACAGCATAGACAGCTTATTTTAGTCTTAAAGGACACCTAATCCCTCTTTTTACATATTTTTATCTAACAATGACATGTTGGCAAGGCTGTATGTTTTTTGTACAGTATGTAGTTCTCCAAGCAGCACTGTTAAATCAGCAACTTAACAGTCTTGGAACCAGAGGTGTATAGGAACTGTGTTTTATAGCTCTCTGTTGAATTGCTTCACAGACTATTGCATGACTCTAATGGATATATTCCCTCTTTGATATGCATGGATTGACCTGACTGGTCAAGTCAGAGAATGATGAATAACACACACTACAACTCAGAAACAAAGTGTTTACTGAAAATAAAGGTTTTGACAAAAAAGCATCCCCAAGTTATAACTAATTCAACATTTTTAGGTATGTATGAGCATCAAAGTCCTGGCCTTGCAGTGACTTAGTATAATAAAGTCCTGCAAGAGCTGCACCCTTTATAAAAAAAAAAAAAAAACACAGTGGTGGTGGTGGTGTGTGTTTGTGTGTGAAATTTAAAACCTAGGAGGGATGTTATGTAAAGGAATTCATGGCTACAGTTTTTTATGCTGTCATTAAAGGACTCCTGGAGAAACTTGGAGACATGGGTTTGAATCCCACAACCACCATTTGTATTCTGTGTGTGACCCTGAGTTGAGCAAGTCACTTAACTTTATAGTGCTCCCAGGATGACCTGGAAATGAGTTTTAGCTCAATGTGTCTTTCCTAGCCAAAATAAAGTCGGAAAATAAAGGTAAAATAAATAAATACGGACTTGAAACTTGACTCCTGCAGCTGAGTCCTTATTTATCTGAGTTCTGGAGTGAGGGCTGGATCTGGGGGGAGGAGGTGATTTAAATAAGAACTCTCTACACACCTGTACTCAGGTTCCTGCACCCTCAATCGACCATCCTGTAGCTCTCTTGAATATTCCTGGTAGTCTAATCACATTAAACTGTTCCATCAATGAGTTGGTTTAGCACTGTTTTTTGAGTTGGCAATGCATTGCCAACTCATATTGCATTATTTTTCAATGCTTAACCAGCTGATGAATAATGTTTTTAGAATGTTTTTGCAAATCAGTTGGAATGCATCTGCAGTCCAGTCACAGTGCAATGCAAAGCTGCATTTTAACTCTTAAGAAACAGTTTGTGTAAGGCTTTGTGCTGGATCCAGCAATACTTATGCAGCTCAGTCAGAAATGCCACAGCAACTCATTGGAGGAACAGTTTAACATGACTTGTACTGTACTCAGGACCCTCCTCCCCACGACCCCCCCTTCCTGCTCAAGTCACCTAAGCCGAAGTACAGAAATAGTGACAGCGACCTGAACAGCCCTCTGCTCAACACCTTGGCCTGCCACCATCCGATTGTCAGTGAGTCATCATGAGTACAGTAGAAGCAGGTGTTTGTATAATACTTGTGATTGCTCAGAGACCGTCAGATGAAAACCAGTTGAGGTGGTGAGCAGAGGGCTGTGCTAGTTATCACTATTGCTGTAGTGGGACTGTGTATAATGAAGTCCTGCAAGACTTGTCTTTCAAGTTGGTGCTCAGCTCTCTTTGTGTGTCTGTTTAAACACACACACCCATCTGCTCCTATTTAATCTGCTGTCTCCTTCCTTACAGGTGCCACTTGCCCCCACGGGCAGCGGTCACAATCCAGCCATAGCAACTCTACGGTGCAAGAAGCCTGATCCACCCCCACAAACAGAGAGAGAGAGATAAGGTATGATGCTTGAAAAATTGCCACGATTTCTCTGGGCTGTGAACGCTTGAACTGACTACTTGCAATTTGCTGTTTTCAATTTCAGCGCCTTCTCAGGGTAGCACTATTGGCTCCATGCCTGTGTAGAGCTCCCTGATTGGCTGGTCTCACTCACCTGAGACAGGAGCACCCGAGATGTGTGGCTTAATGTAAGCCTGCATCCCTGTACTCGACTTCTAATTTATATATTTTAATTTAGCCTGTTCTGCTTGGCCTGTGTAAAGTAACTTACCATTCCCTCCTGCTGCAGTTTCTTTCCAAATGTATGTGTACTGATTCAGTGCTAGCTCTGCAAACTTCCCCTCGATTTTTCATCCCACCCCTCCTCCCCCTCCAAGGCCTCCTTTAAATGCACACAGTCTCCGCCCACTATCTGATGTTTCAATTTATTGGTTACTTACTGTCAACAACTGCAATTCCTCCCATCCTCTTTTTGCAACTAAGCCTTCTAGCAGCTTTATCTCATTCTGTCTTGCTGAGGCATACCATTTTGGTACTTTAGGTTTGCTTATTGCTGACTAGCATATCCTGTCTTGCTAAGGCAGTTGATGTAGGTCAGGTGATCTCTTTAGTACTTAGTCTGCTCCAGAGTAGTAGCTAAGAAACCTGCTTCAAAGCCTCTCTGCCCCTAGTACTACTCTATAGTTAGGTGAACTCTTTTCCTATTAGCCTGACTAGGAGCTGTACTTAAGGATTACTAATTCAGGCTCCACTGCCCATAGTAGTATTCTGCAGGAATTAAGAAATTATCCTCCATTGATAATCCCTTCTCTTGCCCGCACTTGTAGTGCCCATTGGGTGATAGTCTCATAATTTATTTATTTAGCTTTTGTTAACCGGGTAGGTACACTAGGCAAGTTACATGCCTATTTTCAGGAACGACCCGGGAGAGTACAACAGGTATTACAGATACATCAATACAGCATAGCAGGTAAACAGAACATATTGTAACATAGTACAAAAATTAAACAGGCAGGATAGGAATCATATGTAAGACAGGAAGTGGCAGAAAACATAGTGAGCAAGCATTAAGCAACATTGAACATCTGTAGCATTGGCAAGTGCATAAGGAAGAGCTGGAGCAAAATCAGCAAACGATATTGATTCAGTTGGTGTTCCAGTAACAGGAGATCATGGCGTAATAGTACCTAGGATGATGCACTAGGGAGGCTTATGGCACTTGCAGCATGAGGCCCGCTTCAGATGCTCCCACAGGGATGTCCGAAGACGTTGATGGGAGAGGGCAGTGTGAACCTGCTCAGGAAAGGTGTTCCAGAGCCTAGGAGCACATGCAGTGAAGTTTCTGTCCCCCATAAGGGTGCGGGTTGGAGGTACTTTTAGTATCCCGGGACCCTGGTACCTGAGAGGGTAGGAGGAGCGGTCAGCTAGAGAGAGAAGCTGAGCCAGTCCCGGGGGAACCAGTGCTGATCACTTTGCTCCAAGGCACCTTAGTCAAAATTTAGGCGATTGGCTGGGGAAAGCCAACCTAAGCATCATAGAGTTCGCAGTGATAGGTGGGGCTGGGGCAGCCAGGAGGCGAAACAACAGATGTTGTGTATGTCGTGTGCCACCGAGTAAGAAGGGCTTCGAGGTACGTGCAAATAAGTGGAGACCATAGCTGAGGGAAGGGAGTAGTACTCCTCTAGCAAGGGCTAGATGAGCAGCAGGGGTTAGGTTGTGTTTGACCCTGTAGACCAGACCCAACTTACAGTTCACAGCTCTGCAGACATTGAGGATATGAGTCCCTAGGTCTAGTTGAGGGTCAAGCGTCACCCCGAGATATTTGAGAGAGGTCACAGTGTGAAGGGGAACACCATCAGTGCAATTGATTCGGAGAGGGACAGGAGAGGCATGGATCTTGGCTGAAGAGCCAAATAGCATGGCCTGCATTTTTGTCAGGTTGAGGACCAACTTCTGTTGGATTAGCCAAGCCTGAATGTTCTTAAAGTCCTCAGACAGGTGGAGATTGAGGGTGGCTGCGTCCTGGGAGTGGGCCAGGAGGACCAGGTCATCTGCATACAGGATGACCCTACAATTGGTAACCACAGCAGGGAGATGGTTGACAAAGAGAGAGAAGAGAAGGGGTCCCAAGACCGAGCCCTGAGGAACACCAGAGGTCACGGGTAGGGGATCTGAGAGGACTTTACTGAATTTGGTTAGCTGTACTCTACCATGCAGGTAATCAGTTAACCAATTCATAGCTGAGGGGGACAAGCCAAGGGACCTCATCTGAGTACAGAGCAGGTCGTGGTCAACAAGGTCAAAGGCCTTGGACAAGTCAATAAACACTGCTCCAGAGAGTTTCCCCTGGTCCATAGCTGTTCTGATACTGGAGAAGACAGCGATCAGGGCCGTGGTTGTGCTGTGCCCTTTTCGAAAACTATGCTGGTAAGGGGACAGCAATTCATGGGCCTGGATGTACTCGGAGAGTTGTTCAGCTACTATCTTTTCAAGTAACTTGCTGATGGCCGAAAGAATGGCGATCGGCCGATAGTTGTCAGGGACTTTAGGGTTGCCCTGCTTTAACACGGGACAACCCTGGCTACCTTCCAGATTTCTGGGATCACCCCCAAGGCAAGGGACAGGTTAACAATGTGGGCCACCGGGGAGGCGATGTGAGGGGCTCCAAGTTTCAGAAACTTAGGCTCCAGATTGTCTAGGCCAGGACTGGAGTACTGGGAGAGGCCGGAGAGAAGAGACAGCACCTCCTTGTCTGACACCACCCTTAGAAGAAAAGGAGGTCTGTGGGGATCAGACACCTGCCAGTCCGGGGATGAGGGGCAGCTTGCACTCCTGTCAGTTGAGACATGTGGGGAGAGTGTAGATAGGTCAGTGAAGTGGGAGTTGAGAGCGTTAGCAATCACATGTGGGTTGTTGCAGGAGGCTCCTTCAATGATCATGTCAGTAACTCCCGAGTTGGAGGACCCACTGACCAGAGCCTTTATGTTTCTCCAGAACCTTCTCGGGTCATTTGCAGAGCTAAGAAGGGCAGCCTTGCAGAAGTCACTTTTAGCGACACTGATGGCTTTTTTACACTCATTTCTGAGTGTTCTATATTGTTGCAGCAGGGTCTGATTGAGGGAGTGTTTGAAGTGTGCCCAGCACTTGTCTCTCGCCCGCGTGAGGGCAAGGAGGCTCCCATGCAGCCATTTTGTGGATGACCCCCCTGACCCTCTGTCTAATAGTAGGGGCATGCTTGTCTTGCAGGGCCCCAAAGGTGTTGAGAAACTGGGTTGCAGCTGTAGAGGGGTCGGTGGCACCATACATCCCAGTCCGTGAGCCTCAGATCCTCCATAAATGCATCCGGATCAAAGCTGGAGAAGTTTCTGATGTGGATGATTTTGTGAGGAATCTTTGGGGAGTGGTTTTTCCATATGCAGTAGACAGGAGAGTGGTCTGAGATGGAGTCAGATAAGGTTCCTGCTGAGAAGATCCTCTCGGGGCGATTTGACAGGATCCAGTCCAGTAGGGAGCTAGAGGCACTGTTTGCCGACCGACGGGTAGGCTCCTGTATAAGTTGCGTCACGGTTAGGCTGGCAAGTAAAGGTTCGAACTGTTTGGCATTTCCACCATACCAATTTAAGTTCACATCCCCCAAGATTAGGAGTTCGTTGTCACCAATGCTAGGGCCAACAGTGTCCAGGAGGTGGGCGAGGCCCTGGAGCCCTCCCTTTGGGAGGTTATAGGTGCATACGACTTGTAATTTTTTGGCATTACCAAGTAGGAGCACAACGTGTAGCAGCTGACAGAGGGACAGCAGGGAAGTCTGGTGGGTCACCAGAGATACGTTAAGGTGGCTTCTATAGTATATTAGGATGCCTCCTCCCCTCTTGTTGTGAGACCTACCCAGCCGTATGAGCTCGTAGCCTGGGAGCGCGCAGACTGAGTCAGGAATTGAGGGCTTGAGCCAGGTTTCCGTTATACCAAGGACATCAGGCTTGTAGAGTGCGACCTATGCGACAAGCTCGTTCAGATTGGGAAGGAGACTGCGAATGTTGAGATGAGCCACTTTTAACCCCTTTCCCGCCCAGTCCTGAGGAATTGCAGAGGCCTGGGGGTGGGGCCAGGATTAAGTTCAATGTCTCCAGCCAAGGCTAGGATCAGTAAGAAAAGCCACAGGAGGTGCCCTCAGGAGGAGGAGCTCCTGGTCAAGGGCTCGTGGGCTAGGCGTCGACTTACCCTGGTACGATACAATATGGGCCTAGGTACCAGACCGCATGTGAGATAGCAGGGTCTCCCAGTGTCTGCCAGGAGATTAGAAAAGGTGTAGTCATCCACCTCACAGGGGGAAGCCCATTCGCAGTTAACACCCGCGGTATGGGAAGGGGCAGTTACCACTTGGAGGGTAATTAGTCCCAGGAAGAGACCAGTAAGGACGACAGTGTGGGAGGGGGGCAGGATGATACCCCTAGGGGCCCTGGGAGACTCCATTCTATAGGAGGGACCTTGCCATACACTGGATCCCTAGTTCAAGGGGCTGTAATGAATAGGGACCCGGGGAAGTAAGGAGGGACAGAGCAAAAGTATAATAGGTAATATATAGACGATAACCTGTATAGAGCTAGCGACAGATGTGTGCAGTAGGAAGCGACCGTCCAGTAAGTCACAGTAGTCAGGAGAGGTTGCAGGGGGCAGGTAAAACAGAACCGGACCTTCCAGGTAATTGACAAAGGAGAAGTAGAGAGGGAAAGTGTCAGAGTATATAGGCAAAAATATGGGCTGGAACCTCTGTAGGACTATGGACAATTTATGCAGTAGTAAATTACTATACAGTATAACACAGTAGTAAGGAGTGGACACAACAGGCAGGAAATTAAGAACAGGGCAATCCAGGACAATGACAGTGGCTAATATCACAGGTAGAGCAAGACAGAGCAGTCCAGGACATTACCAATGGCTAAGATCGTAGCAGGTTTTCATTCTTTTCACTGGTAGCTATAAAGGAGACTCTTTACAGTGCCATCCCTTGCAATCTGACAGGGCACAGCAAGGTCAGGGTGGGACAAGTGGATTTAATGGGAGGAGGGAGCGGGGTGGGTGGAGGCTTCCCTCCGGCAAAATGTGGCAAAGTCCCAGGGTTGCGCTCTCCTTAAGGCAGGAGGGCTGGTGAGTCACAGCAGTGCAAGGGCCAATCGGGATGTCGACAGAAAATGGCGCCAAGTTTGAATCCCCAGCAGCCGGATATCGTGGCAGGGCTCCGCAGAGGTAGGAGGAAAGTCAGGTCCAGGGGCACTTGTGGGTCTCCTGCACCAGCAGGGGCAGCTTGAAGTCCAGGGGTCATGATTTTTTCACCGAGGAGGCCCGCCAGAGCTTGTGTCGCAAGCCGGCACCTCTACTCAGCCGTCGGCAGCAGATGTGAGCACGAGGGGGGGGGACCTGCGAACTCAGGTCTCCCTCGCTTCCCCTTCGGCATAATGAGGGCTTATTACCTGTTTCTGTGCTGGTCTCTACTCATCTTACATGTTTTGGACCCGAAAGTGAATCAAAAAATAACTCCTAGAGTGGAGAATGACTCTCTTTTTACATTGTCAGAACGGAACTTTTCCTATCAAGTAGAAGAACTTGTATGTGCTCTAACTTCCCCTAGCCTCCTGCTAGTTCTTCACCTGCACCGGCATACAGGAACTCTTCTAGAGCCTGCCCACAGGGCTACACCACCTTCTGCATACTCCCCCCTACTCCCATTGACTCTCTCGGTCAGGGTATTATTCTATGCAGCATCAGAAAAACTGGGAACTAGCCTCAGAACTCCCTATACTGCCAGACAAATCACATAACCGAAAGAAGACCCAACCACCCACACTTCTCCTAGGACTCTGCAGGAAATTCTTGTTCCTGCTTTTACTATGCTCAGGAAATGTTGAGCTTTATCCAGGCCCTCTGGCACCCATGGAATCCCCAGCAGAGCTACAAATCCTCAAGGGGCTTATATTCTTGCATGTTAATGTATGTAACCTATTAAAAAAAATCATTTCTGTTCAGGCCTGGGTATGTCATACTGCTTCAGATGTTCTGGTGATTACTGAGTCCTGGCTCCGTCCGGCGACCGGTAACAACGAAGTTAACATCCCCTCCTACTCTTTGTTCAGAGCCGACAGGCGAACCAGAGGTGGTGGGGTGGCTATTTACATCAAGGATAAATTCCCTGCCTCCATAATTGACTCAACCTCTGTCCCAAAAGAATTCAAAAGCTTGTCATTAAAGATTGAAATTGTCACTGGTGTCTCATTATGTATAATAGGATGCTACAGACCCCCATCAGCTGGACTACAGTTGTTAAAACATCTCGAAAACATTCTGGGTTTAGCATCTTTAGAGTGTACCATACTACAGGACTTCAACTTAGACTGGCTCTCCAGTGTATCCAACCCACTTAAAATGTTCTGTGATTCCCTTGGGTTGTCACAGCTAATAAACAAATCTACTCGTCCTAACAAGCTCAACCTTAACTCTCTTGGATATCATTTTAGTTAACAAGCTCCATTTATTCACCCATGCTGGCATCTTTTTCTCTGATATTAGCGACCATTGCTTCATCGCATGTGTAAGATCCGCTCTTAAATCCACAACTGTATCAAAATTCTCATTTAAAAGGTACATATGCAACTTTGATCTCCATGGGTATATATCAGACCTATGAGACTCCATGCGATGGCAAGACTTCTATCTAGCCAAGTCCCTGACTATGGCTTATGATATTTTCTCAGAAATTGTGCTAGGGGCTATCAACAAGTATGGTCCCATAGTAAAAGTTTGTGCCAGAAACAAATCCTGTCAGTGGTTTACAGAAGATCTGAAAGATGCTTTGCGGAGTAGGGATGTACTCTGGAGAACTGCTAGGAAAACTAATTTAATAAATGACTGGAATTCTTTCCAGAGAGCAAGGAACCTCTGCACCAAAATGGTCAGAGAGAAGCCAAAGCTAATTTCTACCGCTCTCAGCTGGAGAGCTCCTCAAGAAATGCCTCCAAATTCTGGAAGACTATCAAAGACATTGAAGGTCACACCACTGTAAATTCTCTACCTACTAAATTATTGATCGACAATACTGTCATCTCCGACAGACCGTCTATCCTCAATGCTCTTAATAATCATTTTGCCACTGCAGGGCTAGCCTTTGACTCCTCTCCCTCGAATATCCTCTGCCAACAACTTAGATTGGATACACAAGAAAAACCCATCCCAGTCCATCCTTCTCTCTGCAGCCTACCTCCCTGAAAGAAGTCGAAGATCTTCTCCTTCAGCTGGACACTAGGAAAAGTGCTGGGGCCGACCTCATTGACCCGTACTTCTTAAAGGTCAGCTACCGTGTCCTCGCAGTCCCAATTACTCATCTCTTCAACTTATCCTTGTCCCAGGGTGACCTACCACCATTTGGAAAAATGCACTTGTGGTCCCTTTGTTTAAGTCAGGAGATCCTAGTGACCTCAACAACTACAGGTCAATCTCCCTACTTCCAATCCTGTCAAAGATGCTGGAGAAAATAGTGAACACCCAACTTTGGAAGTACTTGGAATCTGAAAAATTGCTCAACCATTACAATCCGGTTTTAGAGCATAGCACAGTACAATCTCTGCTCTAGCCAAGGTGCAAAAGACTGGCAACTTGAATTAGACAAAAAAAAACTTTGCGCAGTTTTCTTGGACCTAAGCAAGGCGTTTGATACTGTTGATCACAGACTGCTTCTGTCGTCCCTCCAGAACATTGGTTTGGATTCCCTATCCCTTAAATGGTTCTCCAACTTCCTCTCAGGATGACTTCAACAAATAAAGGCAGAAGGGGAAGTTTCTCGACCAAAACCCCTATTGAGGCGTGTACCGCAAGGTTCCATTCTTGGTCCCTTGCTCTTCACCATTTATATTAACAACGTAGATGCCCCCATCAAAGAAGCAGAAATACACCTATTCGTGGATGATACGTTACTCTATGCTAGTAGCCCCTCACCTGAAGCAGCCTGTAAAGCCCTTCGAAATTAATTCAATCTGCTGCGACATCAGCTTATAAACCAGAAACTGCTCTTATATGCAAAAAAAAAATCAAAGCAATGGTCCTCTCGCGCCTTCAAAATGCAATAAATCCTGCAATTGCTGGGACACTCCTGCAGATCACTACCATTCTAGGTAAGTAGTTGGACTACATACCAAAGTTCAAGTACCTGGGGATCTGGTTAGACCATAGACTTACTTTCACAGATCACTTAGAAGAACTGGCAAAGAAACTTAGACAAAGACTTAGTCTGTTCTTTAAGATTAATAATCTCACAAGAGATGCTAAACTGAAACTGGTTCAAACTATATTTCTTTCCCTATTGGATTATGCAGACTTTCTCTATAGTCAGGGACCTGCATGTACCCTAGCCAAACTCGATATGCTTTATCACAGAGCCATAAGATTTATCATGGGTCTTCCATACTCACCCACTACTGTGCATTGTACACAGCAGTGGGATGGTCATCCCTTGCTTACAGATGGCAAAAAAATACTGTGGTTTGGACATACAAAGCTATCTCAAATAAACTGCCCCAGTATATCTCTGTCTGTTTACCTTTGTACATTCTGGGGAAGTATGCCCTGAGAAGCACCTCATATTTATGTTCACAAAGCAAAATCTCGCATTGGCAGAGCAGCCATCAACTTTGTGCTCCCTCAACTGTGGAACAAGCTGCAAAAAACTTTGAAATTAACTCACCCCATCAGCCTAGCAGCTTTTAAATCTCTATATCTACATCATAATAAGGAGTCATGTGCCTGTCTACCCTAAATAGTGACTCCTATAAGTCCAAGTACACTCTAATTACTACTGTTATAAGACTGATCACATCTATAATCGACTCTTCCCTCTCCCCTTTTTCTACCCCATATCTGTCCCTTCCACATTCCTTTGACCCTGGTTCCAGCTCTAAATTCTCCATACCGTATCACTATATATCTTCTTATATTAGGTTTTATTTGTGTTCGGTGCACCTGATATGTATACTTCTTTACTTTTATGAAAAATTGTGTCCTACCCAAAACTAGCTTTATCTTCTGTTCCAAACATATACTACTGTCAGTGATACCTGCTGATACTTTGTATATACTGTATTATTGTGTCTCACTTTCTTTGTATTATTACTGTTTTCTTGTGTGTTGCATCCCATGTATGTTGTCCCTTGTTCCTTGTTAACAAACCCAGGTCCACCTCGAAAATGAACTTGCTCAACAGTGATCGCCTGGTTAAATAAAGACTTTGATTGATTGATTGATTGATTGATTGACTGTGCCTTGTGTAGAAAAAAAAATACAGTAGTGGTGGATACAGTGGTGGTGGTGGTGGTGGTGGTGTGTGTGTGTATAATTTTAAACCTAGGAGGGGTGTTATGTAAAGGAATTCCTGGCTATAGTTTTTAAGCTCTCATTAAAGGACTCCTGGAGAAACCTGGAGTCATGGGTTTGAATCCCACAGCCACCATTTGTGTACTGTGTGACCCTGAGCTGAGCAAGTCACTTTTTTTTTTTTTGTCTTTGGTAACCGGGTAAGGCCCATTAGGCACAAATGCCTGTTTTCAGGGGCGACCTGGGAGCACTGGGCAGTTAAGTGACTTGCTCAGAGTCGCACAGTATGCAAGTGGAGATTGTGAGAATCAGACTCGGGCCTGGTCTGCTGGATGTATCAAGCTCGTTCACACCTCATTCCTCTAACCTCTAGGCTATGCTTAACTTCATAGTGCTCCCAGAATGACCTGGAAATGAGTTTCAGCTCAATGTGTTTTTCCTGGCCAAAAACAAATGTAAAAATGATGGTAAAATAAATAAATAAGGACTTGAAACCTAACTCCTGCAGCTGAGTCCTAGTTTATCTGAGTTCTGGAGTGAGGGCTGGATCTGGGGGTGGGGGTTGGATCTGATTTAAATAGAAACTGTCTGCACACCCCTACTCAGGTTTCTGCACCCTCAGTTGACTGTCCTGTAGCTCTCTTGAATATTCCTGGTAGTCTAGTGGTCTCCCCCCACATATAAAGACATCTGATCCTCTGTCAACCCACCTGCTCAGGATCCTTCTCCCCACAACCCCACTTCCTGCTCAAGTCACCTAAGCCAAAATATAGAAATAGTGACAGTGACCTGCACAGCCCTCTGCTCACCACCTTGGCCTGTCACCATCTGATTGTCAGTGAGTGATCATGAGTACAGTAGAAGCAGGTGTTTGAATAATACTTGAGATTGCTCAGAGACTGTCAGATGGAAATCAGTTGAGGTGGTGAGCAGAGGGATGAAACAGCTATCGCTATTACTGTAGTTTGCATTATGTGACCAGGACTGTCAAGATGCCTGAGAGGGTGAGTTAGTAGGGGGTCAGATACCCTTATGAGAGATCACTAGTCCACCAAGAAAATACCAGACAGCTACAAGATGGGTGATCTGGATGCTTTTACAATGTATTTTTCCAGGCAAGATCAGCTTACATGCAGCATCTGCTTTTCAGTGGGTTTCTGCTGTAGGGCCCTGATTTTACAGGTTTGAAATATATTTACACAGGATAGATCAGCTGAATTGTGATATAAGTTCAGCACAGAATTCCACACTCACCACCACCATGTAGAAAAGAATGCTGCTCACAACATCTGTTAAAGTACAATCTATATTGAGGAGCCAATGCAGGACACACCACACCACACCACACCACACGCCTTGACGAGTTTCAGACCAAAAATCCTTTTTCAAAAGACATATCTTTTGAAAAAAGATTTTTGGTCTAAAATGCATCAAGGCATGTGCTGTGGTGTGTCCTGCACTGGTACCTCAATAAAGATTGCTCTTTAATGGAGATGTTGTGAGCAGCATTCTTTTCTACATGGTGGTAGTGAGTGTGGGATTCTATGCTGAACTTATGTCGCTTTGTCCCTGCACCCCAACCTTGTGTGGCTTTCTACTTCTGAATGAGGGCTGAGTTGTGATAGCTTGTTTGTAGTGGGGTTCTGTTTGACCAGGTTTTTACACTGTATTTACCCAGGATAGTACAGTGGAGATTCAAGATCTTTTTTTTCAATGGGCTCCTCCTTTTACCCATTTTTATAATGCAGTTACCCAGGATAGCCCAAGTGAGAGGCAATTTCTTATATTCAGTGGGGTCCAGCTTTTACTATGTATTTTTCAATGATAGAGCAGAATAGTGGACTTATTTAAGGAACTTATTTAATGTGGAAAAGCAGCAGTGCATGTTTAAATGTATTCTCCATGAAGGATTAGTAACTTAATAACCTGGCAGTGGTAGCTTTTTTCACATCTTGAAGTTCGTACTTTTTGTTCATGTGGAAGATAGAGCTGCAATCTAGGGAATGTCCTGCAGAAATTCCCTAACCTAGTGAGTGGCTAGCTGTACCTCTGTGACTGGAGGTGCTGCTGATACTATGCAGAGTGAGAGTGGGGATCAACCGACTAGTCGCACCATAAGAGCCTGTGAGAGGTTAATTCTCACAAATCGGGAGTGACAACTTGGCCAGAACTGAATGAGTTAGATGGTCGGTGCCAACAAAACAATATGAATTAATACCCAGACTGAATTTATCATAAAAGGAGCAGTGAGGTAAGTGTGCTGTTTTGTATTAATAATTTTATTTGTATTGGATGGTCTTATCTGATGGTGGGGGGGCTGGTCTGGGTCCAGTGACTCGCGTGATCTCTTTCCCCCCAGCTTGCCCCTTGCCACCAGCCTCCTGTCCCCCCACTGTGAGCAAGCATGGAACCCAGGAAGTAAAGTCCACATGCATCTGATGGTGGATGGCAGTTCTTCAGCATTAAAGCATGTGATGCATTTGGATGAGGCATTAGGGAATTGTTTTTTGGCTTCGGTGTCTAGGATGACTTCTGAGTGGGTGTTTAGGGAGAGATGAGCCCACCAACGGCATTGTCCCTGTCCTTGTGTGTGACTGGGCTGTCTACATGGCACAGAATGTGCTTGGCATTAAGTCATCATCTGTTACAGTTGTCTGTGCACCCCTGTAGGTTGGCTGTCATGTGCGGGTTGTGCTGGAGTGCATGATGGTGTTGTGTTTCCAATGTATGACATATGGGGATTTGGGGGTTGGCCACTATATACTGAATGGGAAACATCACCCTGCTGTAGAGCAGTGACAGTTATGGTCATGCCATTGTGAGAGGTCTCACACAGGTTGTGGAAACCTTGCTGTATGTCAAGTCTGTGGGATGTGATGTCACTGTATATGCCCTTTATTTCATGCAGCTGTCCTTGCTAAGCCTTAACCCTCCCCCCCCACTCCAACTGTCTCAGTTTAGGGTACATGCAGACAAAGCAGTCATGACCTGGTATCCATCCTGTGTCATTGCTGGGCCTTGAGGGACCCTCCAGTGGGTCCTGTGTATCAGTTCCATTCTCTGGCATTGATGATCTGTGTAAGTGTCTGCTGTGTGACAGACACAAGCACATCCAGGCTGGTGTTTTGTGGGCCCTTCTCACTGCCTTATATGTCTGACTGTGTAGTGTACACTGTTGGGGGTAGAGTCTGCTGTTCAGGTTGCAAGGTAACAAGTGCAATGCTTGCTGCAGTGATAGCTGGCTTTACTCAAGAGAAGTGGTGTATAATTGAATGTTTGAAGGGTGACCGGGGTGGGATTTTTTGCTTTAGTTTTGGCAATTTTTTTTTAAGAAAATAAAAAGTAGTTATTTTGATAGTGACATAGAGTGGTCATAAAAAGACAAAGAATGAGCATTCATTCACATTTCTGGTCCTGTGTAGTACAGTATGGTCTGCAAGCCCATTGGTCCACACTGTGGACCAATAGGCATACAGATCATACTGTATGCTGTCATTTGGGGTGAGGCCAGGCAGAATGATGGCGAGTGCTGCCACCCATCGATGATGGGGGGTGCTGGGTGGCTGGGGGGCCTCTGTTGGTGGGTGGGGGGTACCACTGGACCACCAGGTTTTACTTCATTTCCACAATGGCCTGCAATCAGGCATATGGGGGAGGAGTTACCTGCTAGATCACCAGGGATGATTACACTTTAATACAGCACGTGATCAGGCATAGTGGGGAGGGGGCACGTTGCAGCTAGACCACCAGGGATTTTAACAGTTATTACAGCCCGCGATTGGGCATACAGGGTGGGTGGGGAGGTCCACTGGACCACCAGGGGGGTATGTGTGCCTTGCAATGGTGGTCTGGGTGGGTGGGTGGCCACCCATGGCTGGTGGCTGCTGTGTTGTGCCTTGCAATACGGCAGCCCACCTGTGGTGGCAGGGACTTGCTCCTGCTTTTTGGGGTTCAACTTTGAGCCCCTGTGCGTGCAATGCAGGGTTGCGCCTGAAGACATCGCTGCACATCCCGGCTGAATACCGGGATGTGCCGCATATGCATGGGCATGCCCCCTGCATCTGCGCTGCATAAGATTACATTGTTCCCCTGTGCATTGGGACATGCACTGCATCTGGCAGCCTTTTGAATATCCCGCCAGGGTGCAATGCGGGGTTGAATATCCTGGCTTGAGAATAGTGGATGGGCAACCATGGTCTAGCATTCCTCTTCTCTCTCTCTGTTTCTTTCTCTCTAGGAATCAGATTTATATTGGGAATGCTGAAAAGTGAAGCTGACAAAATGCAATAACTTACTTGACTTTATTGTCAACTTAAACTTTTAAATTATTTCCCAATTTTTTACAACTAAAGCTTTTTATGTGCACTGAATGGATACAAAAATATGTATTTCTGAAATCACTGACTGTAACCTACAGAATATGTACAATATGTAATGTTCACCACTGCTGAGCTTAACATAGAAATATAGAATTTGACGGCAGATAAGGACCGCTTGGCCAACCCAGTCTGCCCATTTCCCTATCTACTGGATAAGCTGCAGATCCTAGTTAACCAGCAGCCTACTTCTTCCTACCCCCAACCCCTAGAATGTCCTTATGACTATCCCATGCATGCTTGAATTCCACCACTGTTTTTGACTCCACAACCTCCTCCGGAAGGCCGTTCCATGCAACCACAACCCTCTCTGTGAAAAAATACTTCCTTAAATTACTCTGAGCCACCCTCTATCTTCAAATTGTGCCCCCTTGTTCTTGTATACCTCTTTTTTTTGAAAGATGCTACCCTCTTGGACTTTGTCGATTCCCTTGAGGTACTTGAAAGTTTCTATCATGTCCCCCCTCTCCCTCCTTTCCTCGAGGCTATACATATTAAGCTCCTTTAGTCTCTCTTCATATGTCTTCCGGTGCAGACCCTGCACCATTTTAGTTGCCCTCCTCTGGACAGCTTCCATCCTGTCTATGTCTTTGCACATAGTATTATATGGCCCAGGTACTTAATTTGTTTTGGTTTTTTGTTTGAACCTCAAGCCCGCATCTCCTTACCCCTCCCCCCAACAACCAGCACACACATTTGTATCTCAAATTGCTCTGTAAACCAACAGCATGAGTGCAAAACTGGAACAGCTGTGTGCCTTATCCATTTGAATCACATAACCTGTCATACATAGCAGTGTAACCCTCCCTCCCTCTCCATATCTAGGGTATGGATGGAATACTTCTGTGGGAAAGGGGCACCTACAGCAGCAGAAACACTTCCAGTGGCCATGTTACCCAGGCCCAGATGTTACACACAGTCTCCCTTTTCCTCACTGGTGCTGGATGAAAACAACAGGTTAATGCATATTAAACAGTTCCTTTCAATAATGGAATGCTCATACGGAATCTGAAAAAAACAACAGGGATCCCAAATTCACTAAACATATTCACACATAGCTCTGGGGAGCATCAGTTAATTAGTGGGGAACACATTCAGCTTTCACATGACCAGTATGGCCATAATAGCAGTTTTCACCTGGACTGAGGAGGTCGCACAGTCTTTAGGGCAGCATTAACTTGGGACCGCTTTGGTAATGAAAGCTTTATGGCAGAGCAAGTCAAAGAACAGTTCACAGTGCCTAACAGCTCATTATTCTTCACAGGCACACAAACTCTCAATGATCCCCATATCTCACTCTCTCGCCATACTGACTCAGTGGATACCCCTCGGATAATGCAGTCCTCGGGGCTTGGGGATTTGTGGATTCCCTCATGACCCCTGCATCATTTCCCAAGACTGGCAACAACGGTCCCCAAATTGAGAAGTTGACATGTCCCACAGAGCTCCAAATCAGCTCACTGTCTGGACACTACACTCCCAGCCACATTCTTGTCCACAGGATCTCTTCACTAACCAGTGCACTCTGTGACTTGCAGCTGCTGGCTACCCTCTCCAGTTTAGCTGCCCTCCAAGATACTATGTGGCTTGTGGCTACTGGCTCCAACTTCTTCTTCTTTGTCCCCCCCAAGTGCCACTGGCCGGGGGGCCAAAGCGGGCAATCGACCTCGCCAGCCCTGACTCAGTCTCACTCCCTCACCGCTCACTCCTCCAACTGGAACTCTCTCTCTCCCACCTAAATTGAGGGGCTTCATCACCCCTCTCACCCATGGTAACCTCCTGACCTGTGGGAGGCTCCACCCAAGTGCTGAGAAGAATTAACCCTTTTTTCTACTGGGCCGAATTAGGCCACAAAAACCCAGGGAGGGCTGAAGAGAACTAGTAATCTCCCAAAGGGGAGTGTTACATAAACATTGAAACTGATGGCAATATAATGACCACTGGGCCCATCTAGTCTGACCATTTTTAATTATGATCACTGTTGCTGCAGACCCAACTTGCTGTACAGCACTGTCTCTCCCATTCAACTCCTTCCTACTAGGATTCCTTTGTGTCTGTCCCAGGCATTAGTGAAATCCACCACTGGTTTCACCCCAACTGCCTCCCATGGAAGGCTGTTCCAGGAATCCATCACCCTTTCTGTGAAGAAGTACTTCCTCACACCTACCTCCTTCCAGCTTCATATTAAGACCCCTTGTTCTACAGCGCCTTTTTCTCTGAAACATATCTCCCTACTGTACCTTATTAACCCTCAAGAGATATTTTGAATGTCTCCATCATAGCCCTACTCTCCCTCTTCTCCTCCAGGGTGTACATATTGATCTCTTTCAGTCTCTCCTCATAAAGCTTCTGATGCAGACTTTGCACCATTTTGACAGCCCTCACCTTTCTTGCTGCTTTCTCCTTTTTCCAACTGTTCCCCCTTCCACACCTTTCTCCTTTAACTGCTCTTTTCTCCCTTCTTCCTTTGCTAACCCCCGTTTCCTTGAATAACTTGCATCCTTTTGGGACTCTCTTCCCTTTGGATCTCCCTACTCTATCTCAGCTTGTGGTGGATTACTTTCTGCCTCCCATATTTCTTCCATCACCCCCCCCTCAGCTACATTAATTGTCCATAGAAATAACATTTGAATTGTCCGCTGAGGACTGTGGTTGCCTCCTAGATGAAAGCAGGCCATCACCTCAGAATAGGTTCTTATCCTTCCAGGTTGGCCCACAGTCCCCAGTGTAGACATACCTCTCCTTCCTGCACCATTCCTCCTACCATTGCTCAAAGGCTTTGGTAAGGCACTCCCTCTCCTTCCAAATATAGTATAACATGCACTCACCACTCACATTTTAAACACATGGGAAACACAGGATCAACCAGATAAATGATCTAACTTTAACAAACATTATATTTACACACGAAGATGACTACAGCAATTCATATTTACATTTAAGGCCATGAAACACCCTTATCAAGTTAATGTATTAACAGCCATAGTGATTCTGACCAGAGCTTATATTGATATTGCAAGTGCTCCATACCTTGCCAACCATGTAAAACATCATCAGGCCTACATTGTTTCCGCAGTTGGGTACCCAGTGAAGCACTGGGAGCTCCATAGGTAGAACTGATTGTGTAGAACTTGTTCCAGTGGGGAGAGGTTAGTACCCCATAACGGGTGGGCTAAAGCTAAGCAACTATACTGCACATTGTGGTGTGGGGGTGGGCAATGTTTGAGGGTTGAACCTAAAAGAGCACTGAAGCACAGCCCAGGGGAAAATATTGCTTTGTTTGCACCTAGAAGGGCATAGAAAAGCATCTGGCACTAAAATAGACAAGGTCTGGGAAGACATTGAAGACCAGCCAAGGGATACTATTCAGCCATATCTAATTACTGCTAACCATGCCCTTTTTCGCCATTTACGGCTTGGAGCTGAGCCTGAATAAAATCTCTTTTTTTTGTTTGAAATTCCTTGTCTGAGAACCATTTGTTTAGAGTATTAAGTGCATGCTTTGTGGGGACTGTCACTTGCCTGTATTGGTTTGTGGGTGGGGTGAGCTAGTGGGGAAGTGGGTACGTCTGCATCACAGAGGGTCATACCATACTTACATCAAGCCTGCCATAACCTTTCTTTGGGTGGAGGCATGACACTGTTTTCTATCTTAGCTCTGGATATGACCCCACCCAGAAATAGGGGATTAAAGGACACAGGTTCCTCAACTTTCTCCAAACCCACAAGGCAGGGGTCTCCATTATTACACCCCTGATGGCACTGTAAAGACTAGGGTAGCACTCCATTTTATATTCATGCTAAGGATCATACTAAGGATTTTAAGAGCTGAGGAGGCAAATAGCCCATAATTATCTCCTTACTAGTAGTATCTCATAGGTGTATTCATTAAGTGCTTATCAGGCCTGTTTTTAAATTCATTTTCAGTTCTACTTATTTATTATACATAATGGTAAGATGTTCCAGATGTTGACTACTCTGTTGATAAAGAAGCATTTCCTTTTTGTGGTACAAAAGTGTTGCCCTACTACTTGGAGCGGATGTCCTAATGTCACGATTCTGTCATGTTTCATGTATTAATTTGGTACTTTCTCTTTTTTTATGTGTAGATAGAGCTTAATTGGTTCCTGCTGTGTTTTTTAAATGTTAATTAAGCATGTTGTTCATGTGTTAATAAGGTGCTTATCTCAAATGTTATTACCATATTAATGAGGTGGTTGTTACATGTATTAATAATGATGTAATAAAGTGCTTCATAATGTGCTCGCCCGGAATTAATATGTTATTAAGTTGTGAAAAACTTGTTGATAAGGTGGTAGTGATAAATTGGTTGGGTATATTGCAATTAAATGTGATAGGAAAAGTTCTTTACACTTCTAGATGCCCTCCTTTTTCCCTTTTTAGTGTGTATCCAATATTCTGATTTGCTTTGATCTGTTATTACTAAATCAATAACCTTATTTTTTGCCTTTTAACTATCCCAAATCCCTCCATCCTCAGCAGTTGTTGCTTTCTCTCTTTTCATAATGCCTGAGAATTCTATGCAACCAGTAACGCCACTCCAAGCCATTCAGATGAACGGCAAGGAGTCGTACAACTGGTTTCTTGGAATGTCTTAGAAATATAGAAAGTAAGAGCAGTAGCTGCTGAAGAGAGTAGAACTCTATGTAGATCTGAGGGCACCCAAACGCTAGATTATTTATTTATCAGAAATTGGTCAAAGCATATCAGAGTACAGAACTGGGATAGAAACATAGAAACAGAATTTGATGGCAGATAAGCACCCCTTGGCTCGTCTAGTTTGCCCATTTCGCCCTACCCAAACTATTACATCAGACCATGCCTGATCTACAGCGCTTTCTCCCTCCCACTTCCTTTCAACTATGATTCATTTGTGCTTATCCCATGCATTTTTAAACCCAACCATTGTTTCTTCCCCCACCACCTCCACTGGAAGACTGTTCCAGGAATCCACCACTCTTTCTGCAAATAAATACTTCCTCACGTCCCTCCTGAATCTACCCCTTCCCAACTTCATAGCATGTCCTCTTATTCTTGAGTACATTTTCCTTCTGAAAAATACTCCCTTCCTGTACCTTATTTGACCCTGTGAGGTATTTAAAGGTGTCTATTCTATCTCCCCTCTCCCTCCTCTGTTTCAGGATGTACATATTGAGGTCCTTTACTCTCTCCTCATAGGGCTTTTAATGTAGACCCTGCACCATTTTAGTTGCCCTCTTCTTGAATGCCTCCACTCTGTCTATGTCCTTCGGGAGATGTGGTCTCTAGAACTGGACACAATACTCCAGGTGGGGTTTTACCAGTGATGTATACAGTTGCAACGCAACCTCCCTCTTTCTGCTGGTGATACCCCTCCCTATGCACCCCAGCATTCCACTTGCCCTCCCTACTGCCTTGTCGCACTGTCTGGCCACCTTTAGGTCATCCTATTTGATTACCCCCAGGTCTCTTTCCAGCTTGGTGGTCATCATTACCACTCCACCCATCAACAGAGTTAAGCTAGCCCTGGCAAGAAGAAATACAGGTGAGGGGGTACAGGCAAAGTGGGCAAGCATTAAGGATGCAATACTTGAAACAACATCCCATTGTGTTAGAGAGAAAAGGAAGTGCAAAAGAAGAAGGAAACCACTTTGGTTCTCAAAAACAGTAGCAGAAAAGGTCAGAGCCAAAAGGCTGGCCTTCAAGAAATATAAGGGAATGCAGCGGGATGAAAATAAGGAGGCATACCAAACTTCCCTAAGGGAAGCAGGGAAGGCAGTATGGCAGGCAAAGTTACAAACTGAGAAAACACTAACACAATAAGTGAAGGAAGGTGTCAACACATTCTATAGATACATTAGTGAAAGGAGAAAGTCCAGAGGGGGTATTGCTTAGATCAAAGGGGATAAGGGGGAGTGTGAGGAGGAGGACCATGTAAAAGCATCTATTCTAAATAGATACTTCCGCTCAGTATTTACTGAGGAGAAGGTAGGGCAAGGCCCACAGCTCAGCACCATGGACACAGGGGAGAGGGAGGTGTGCACTAGTCCCTTCACAAAACAAAGGGTTCTACAAGAGCTCAATAAGCTAAAGGTGGACAAGGCAATGGGACCTGATGGCATACATCCCAGGGTACTAAAGGAGCTAAGGGTGGAATAAGCAGAGCCATTATCAGAACTTTTTAGTGAGTCTCTGAGCACAGGAGAGGTCCCAGAAGACTGGAGAAGGACTCATGTGATCCCGCTCCACAAGAGTGGTAACAGGGAGGAGGCAGGGAACTACAGACCAGTCAGTCTCACTTCAGTAGTGGGCAAGATTATGGAGGCACTCCTTAAGAAAAGGATAATGCAACACCTGGAATCCATAGGAGTATAGGATCCAAGACAGCATGAGTTTACAACAGGAAGGTCCTGTCAAACTAATCTCATAGATTTCTTTCACTGTCTAACCAGAGTGGTGGACCAAGGGGGAGCAGTTGATGTTGCCTACCTTGACTTCAGTAAAGCTTCCGATACTGTTCCACATTGAAGACTGATTAATAAGCTGGGTAGGCTCGGAGTGGGTCAGAAGTTGGTCAACTGGGAGGCAAACTGGTTGACGGGCAGAAAACAGAGAGTGGTGGTAAATGGTATACAGTTAGAAGAGATGCAAGTCACAAGGGGGATACCTCAGGGATCAGTCCTGGGGCCAGTCCTCTTCAATATCTTCATCAGTGACATTGCAGATGGACTGGAGAGTAAGGTTTGTCTGTTTGCAGATGACACAAAGATCTGCAACAGAGTATATGATCCAGATGGGGTGGTCAGAATGAGAAGAGATCTAGAAAAACTGCCAAAATGGTTGGAAGAGTGGCAACTGGGGTTTAACGCAAAGAAGTGCAAGATCACGCATATAGGGAAAAGAAACCCTGAAGCCACCTATAGATTGGGAGGGGAGTTGCTGGCAGTCACAAGGGAAGAAAAAGACTTGGGCATCATCATCATCACAGATTACCTGAAATCATCCAAGCAGACCACTAAAGCAGTAGGTAAGGCTAGGGGGATGTTGGGGTGTATTAGTAGAGGTATTACAAGTCATAAGAGGGAGGTAATGATCCCTCTTTACAAGACACTGGTTAGGCCCCATCTGGAGTACTACATGCAATACTGGAGGCTGCACCTTCACAAGGACATTTACCAAACTGAGGCAATCCAGAGAAGGGCAACCAAAATAGTGCAGGGACTGCATCAGAAAACATATGAGGACAGATTAACGGAGCTCAATATGTATATCCTAGAGCTAAGGAGGGAGAGAGGTGATATGATTGAAACATTCAAACACCTTAATGACATTAACAAGGTGAAAGAGTCTAATATGTGTCAATATAAGAAAAATAGCAGGATGAGAGGACACAGCATGAGATTAGAGGGAGGCTGATTAAGGGGTAATGTGAGGAAGTTCTTTTTCACAGAAAGGGTGGTGGATGCATTGAACGGCCTACCTCAGGAAATTGTGAATATAAATACAGTGCAGGGCTTCAAACAGGCATGGGATAGGCATAAGGGAGCAATACAGATAATTATGAATAAATAGGCCATCGACAGAGCAAAAGCTTCAGAAAATATACCGATAGAGATTGCTATGACTTTAATGATTCATTATTAATGCTGTAAGAAAATCACGGCAAAAACCTGGCTCATAACAATGAATTCACAGTAAAACTAATAAATTAGTGATTTTCACGGAACAGCTTGAAAATTGAGGAGATCGTGAAATCCATGCATGCCGTGATTTTCTTACAGCCTTACCGATGGCACATTCATAAGGTAGAAAAAGAAATGGGCAGACTGGATTGGCCTTGCGGTCCTTATCTGCTGTCAACTTTTATGTTTCTATGTACTCTCTCCATGGGTTTCTGTGCCCTAAGTGCATTATTCTTCACTTTTTCACATTGAAACCTAGCTACCATACCTTTGACCACTCCTCTAGTTTTCTCGGGTCTCTGCTTATCTTTTCTGCCCCTCCCACCCAAAGTGTCCGCCCAATTACAGATTTAGGTGTCATCTGCAAAGGGGCAGACCTTCCCTTTCAGCTCCTCTGCAATGTCACTTATAAAGACATTAAAGAGGACTGGTCCCAGCACTGATCCTCAGGCACCCCACTGGTCACTCTCCCTTCATTGGAGTGAACTCAGTTTACCAGCACCCTCTGTTGCCTATCACTTAACTAATTTCTTATCCAGTTTGCCACCTTTGGACCCACTCCTAAACTACCCAACTTGCTTACCAGTTTCCATTGTGGAATGGTGTCAAATTCCTTACTGAAATATAGGTAGGCCTCTTCTACTGCTCCATCCTGATCTAATTCCATGGTCACCCAGTCAAAGAAATCTGTCAGGTTCATTTGACATGACCTCCCCATTGTAAAACCATGCTGCCTTGGGTCTTGTAACCTACTGGTTTCAAGATATTCTACATTAATTTCCTTCAGCAGTGATTCCATTAACTTTCCCAAAATGATATCAGGCTGACTGGCCTATAATTGCCAGCCTCTTTCCTGCTACCACTTTTGTGTAGTGGAACTACATCCAGTCTCATCCAGTCCTCCAGAACCACTCCTGTTTCCAGTGAGCTGTTAAATAGAACTGTCAGAGGCGCAGCCAGTATTTTCCTGAGCTCCCTCAATACCCTTGGATGCACCCATCTGGCCCCATTGCTGTGTCCACCTTCAGATTAGCAAGTCCCTTCTGGACCCTCTCCTCCAAATAAGGACTAGTGTCCACCTCCCTCCCTCCAAAGCTTTTATTACTTTTTTGTGGCCCCTTCCCTTCTTCTTCCTCTGTAAACACTGAACAAAAGTATTTATTCAGTATGTCTGCCTTTTCCTGATCCCCCTCTGCACAGTCCCTCTTCCCATTTTAACCTCACAATCCCACCACTGGTCTTCCTCTTTTCACTTATATATCTAAAAAATGTCTTGTCCACTTTCAGTACCCCCTGGGCTATTCTCTCTCCAGTTTGTGACTTTGTACTCCTTACTTCTCTCCCTGCTTCCTGCTGTTTCCCCCGATACACCTCCCTATCCTCCTCCCTCTGAGTCTCCTTATACCAACTGAATGCTACCCTTTTAGCTTTTACCATTTCAGCCACCTCTTTCAAGAACCATAGTAGTCTCTTTTTTCTCTTGCTTTTGCTCATTTGTTTTTCACAGAGGTTTGTTGCCTTTACTATGCTCCATTTTATCTTCACCCACTGTTCCTCCACCCCACCCAGGTCACCCACCCCTGCTAGGTCATCCCTGAGAAATTCACCCATCTTTTTAAAATCTGCCCTCCTGAAGTCCAGGACCCTCACCATTGAGTGGTTCTATTCTGCAGCTGTCCTTATATTAAACCACACCATATGGTGATCACTGGTCCCCAAGTGGCCTCCCACCTTGACTTCTGCAACACTGTCCCTGTTAGTGAATACTAGGTTCAGCATTGCCCATCATGAGTGGGTTCATTGACTAGTTGCCTGAAGAATGCCCCCTGCACAGAGTCCAGGATGTCCCTGCTTCTAGCTGAACCTGATGCTGGGAGGCTTCAGTCCACATCTGGCAGGATGAAGTCTCCCATCAGCAGCACCTCCCCCTTTTCTGCCATCTTGCCAATGGCTTCCACCAATACCTTATCTAATTTCTTCCTCTGTGCTGGTGGTTTGTAGAGCACTCCAGTGCGAATAGTGGCTCCATTCCCCATCTCCAGGGAGACCCACAGTACCTCTGCCTCCCCCTGTATTCCCTGTATCTCCATGGCTTTTATGCTTTTCCTCACATAATGTACCACACCTCCTCCTTTCCTTCCTACCTGGGTCCTTCCTGAACAAAGTATAACCCTTTATAGCCATGTCCCAGTCATGGTTTTCAGTGATCCATTACTCAGTAATGGCCATAATATCTAGGTTGGCCTCTGCCATGATGGCCTCTAGGTTCAGAATCTTATTTCCTAGACTTTCACACACATGGCCTTCCAGACTTTGATTCCACTCTGCTTGTTGACCTCCTTTTTACCTTTTTGCCCTCCCTCCTTCCAGGGGCGGATTCACACAGTATTCTGATGTATTCCAGAATACTGTCAGAATGCCGAAACATTCCAGATAGCCATTTTGGAATTTGACATTTCAAATTCCTGTCAGAACTACCGGAAAATGGCTACCAGGAAAGCAGGTATATCAGGAGCACAGCATATGAAGCAGAGGAAAATAAGTGCATTTTTTGAGCAGTAAGTCCCACAAAGTCAAAAGAATTGTTTTAGTTATTGTTCAGGCAAGTTAAATTGGACTGTCAGTGTTATTCTACAGCGTCGCTAGCTGCTCAGAGGTTGTACAGTGGAGCATAGTGACTGGCCATCTGTGTAAACTTTGAGAGGCGGGGCTGCTCCAACCTCAAGAGTGTTTTTTAATTATTTCCTTTCCCACCAAGCATGTTGTAAAACGACCTTTAACTCAAGAATAAAAAAAATGACATTTTACATGTTTTAGAACTGCTGCAATCAATAGTGTTCTGATGTTACAACAGACTGCCAATTCAGGACACCAGGCATGGGGAAGAGAAAAATAAAAAAAGCATTGTTAAGGGTCCATCCGTGATTTACTAATTTTTACCCTAATCCTTTAGTGATGACTCAGTGGGCTGCTGCCAAATAGCAGAAACAGTTGCTGCTGGTGGTTGAAGTTTGGTAGGGGAATGTTGTGGACTCGCTTGGCTGCATGGCGGATTAAGAGGGCACAGTGAGCAGTTCAGTTTCATTTTTTCCTTCCTATTCTCACCTGGCTCAGGATTTGTTTTATAGCTACCTGTTTGTGCTAGTTGACTGGGGGGTTATAGAGCTGAAGTACTAGATCACTGTGTTCACCCTCCCAGACTACCCTGTTGGAAATCACAGTTTAGCAGCCCAATTTTCTGACAGGGCATGAGATAAATGGCTTATTGGTGAAATGAGCCATATAGCTTATTTAAAGGACGTGCTAATGCAAATATATTGTTGAGGAGTTAGGAAAATGTTCTATTGTACATTTTGACAAGTTCACTCGTTTTACACAATTTAAATAATTCTGTCACAGAGTTCTTGTTATGTGTTTCTCTCCTGTGTGGTTTGCAGCACCTGCCTTTGATGACATAGCTAACTTTGTGACAGCTCGGATTGGAATTTTACACTAGACTGCAGCCTGCATAACTGTGATACAGTACCTTAGCAATGGTGAATTTCTGCACTAAGGGGCAGTATTTTCTGTGCCTCCTTGTACCTGTTGTTTTGTAAATTTCTCAGTGATAGAACAAAAGATTTTAACTGAGAGAAACAGCTGTCCGCAGACTCACAGAGTGTGGTGTTTGTTTTGTTTTTTGCTTTCCCGCCCAAATGCAGCAGCACTCTCAGTGTATGACACTGACTGCTTTAACTCTGTACAAAATACACCTTCCCTGATCCAGCGATGGTAGAATTGCCCCTTGACTTGGATAGTGCCTTACCACCTTAGAGTAAGGAGATCTTGCTATGAGCCTTCCAGCTGCAGTATCCTTTATACCTGTATTTGCAGACAGGGTGCTGTTATTTTTGAATTATTTGTATTTTCTTGTGTGTGAGTTATTCATCCTTTGAAACCAGTCAAGTACTGGAAAAGACAGTTTGGGACTGAAAAGGATCATAGGTGCGGTGGCTCACTTTTAAATCAACATGTCAGGAGTGCACACATCGGGGACTTGAAAATATTACTTTACAAACAATGCCGCAACTCTAGACAGGTCAGCACTTCTCACAAACAGCTTTGATAAGAATATTTTAGGTAGCTTACCCCGTTCAATTCTTTAAAAGCTCTTGAGTCAAAATTCATTTATTACCTACATCAGCAATGTGTGAGTTAAAAATAAAAATCCGCATTAGTCCAGAAAATACAGTCCTACTAGTGCAGTCACTCAGTTTGCAGTTTTGAAGTACACAAATGTTTTGCTATTCAACTCACATAGACCATCAACATACCTGGACAAAATATCAGGTCCGGGTGTGTACAGTAGCTGGTTTATAATAGTTGAGTAGAAAACATTTTGTACTTTAAAACTGCAAACTGAGTGAATGCACTAGCAGGACTGTATTTCCTGGACTAATGGGGATGTTTTGTTTTTCTTATTCACACAGTGCTGCAGTAGGTAATAATTAATGACTTTTTCATAGAACTGGACTGACTCGAGAGTTTTTAAAAAAGTGAACGTGATAAGCTACATAAAAAGTTTTAATCAAAGCTGTCGGTAAGAAATGCTGACCTTCACAGTTGCAGTGTTGTTTTAAAAGTTTGGGAATAAAATGTACTGTATATCAGATTCCTCTCATCAGAATTGTCATATAAGATGCAGTACTTTAATATGTGGAGTCCCGGAAGTAGAAGCTTTCATTAATTAGAGGAAAGGTGTTGAACTCCTTGCTGAAATCTAGGTAGGCTGCATTCACACACCCCCACGATCCACTTCCCTGGTCACCCAGTCAAAGAAATCTATCAGATTTGTTGACATGTTGCCTTGGATCCTGTGCTCTGCTGCTTACAAGGTGCTCCACTATCATTTCCTTTAGTAGTGATTCCATAATGTTTTTTTCCATCACTGAGGTCAGGCTGACAAGTATATAGTTCCCAGCCACCTCTCAGCTCCTATGTCGGTGGAGAGGGACTACATCTACCGTTTTCCAGTCCTCTGGAACCACTCCTGTATCCAGTGGCTTGTTGAACAGGGCAGCCAGTGGTGCTGCCAGCACCTCCATTAACTCCCTCAGTATCTTAGGGTGTAACCCGTCTGGTCCCACCGCCCTGTCCACCCTCAGTTTCATGAGTTCCTTTATGACATCATCCTCTGTAAATGGACTGGTGTCCACATCTCTTCCTATCTGGTTTCTTTGCTGTGTTCCCTCTCCCTCTCCCTCCTCTTCCTCTGTGAAAACTGAACAGAATATTTGTTCAGGATTGATGTTTTTTTCTGGTCTCCTTCCATGCTCTCTCCTTCCTCCTCTTTTAGCCTCACAACCCCTCCCCACCCACCCCACTGTTTTTCCCTCAATTCACTAATGTACATAAAGGAGGTTTTATCCCCCTTCTTAACTTATTTTGTTATTTTTAACCTCTGTTCGGGCTTCTACACCCCTGACCTCCTTCCCTGCCTCTCTGCTTCTCTATATACACTGCCTTGTCCTCTTCTTACTGTGTTTCTTTATAATTCCTAAAACTCAACTTTTTTTGCCCTTACTTTCCCTGGCACTTCTTTTGAGAATAACAGTTGTTGTTTTCTTTTTCTCTTGCCCTTGTAGTAGAAGCCGTGTTATTAAACTACACAGTACCCTACATGAGAAAGGGAACCAAAATGATGCTCAGTATGCAGGGAAAGCCCCATGAGGAAAAGGTGTAGGAAACTGGATCTGTACCCATTGGAGACTAGATGGGAAAAAGGGCATGATAGAAAACTTTTAAGAATGTGAATAATAAGGTTAGGGTGGGGAGTTTATTTACAAGGAAAGATGATACGAAACTAGAATTCATAGTCTAATATTGGTAGGAGTAAGATTTTTTTTTGTTAGTTGTTTAACCAGGACTAGCACACTAAGCTGAGAGCTTTTTTACAGGTGCAACCTGGGAGCACAGGGAAGTTAAGTGACTTGCTTAAGGTCACACAAGTATGCAAGTGGAAGCTGTGGGATTAAAATCCAGGTCTGGTCTGCTAGATGTTACCAGATTTGTAGCTCAGAGCCTTAAACCACTGTGCTATACTGCCTCCCAAATCCTGAAAAGATTTAAGGGCAATGTGTGGGGTGTTACTTCACAGAGAGGGTGGTGGAGACATGGAACAAACTGCCAGAGGAGGCAGTGGGGGCTGAAATGGTAGAGGGATTCAAGCGGACATGAGACAGACATAAGGAGTTGGCCAGTGGGAGGGGGTGGGGAGGGTCACTGTCAAAGGTCATGAGTAGAGGGAGGGAGAGGCAGACTGAATGGGCTTGAGAGGTCCTTTTCTGCTGTCAGATTTCTTTGAGTCTATGAATTCTGCATAGCACTGCATTTCATCCTGTCTGGCACCAATGTGTATTATATGCATTCTACCTGCATGTATTACAGCTCATCTGTGAAGATTTTTTAATGCACCAATGACTGTTTTAAAAAGGCTTACACAATAAAATAGATTTTTGATAGTTTCTTGTGTGCTTCTTTAATTTTTTACTTCAAACATCAATTGAATCCCATCTTTTTTATTTTAAACATGGCTATTTTCTTAGCTGAACACATTGGAATAAGTGTTTTTTTTGGTTCTTAGAATGATCATCTCAGGTACTCTAAGTATACTCATAGAAAACAATTTCTGGCCAGGGGTCCCCAACTCAGGGGGCACATCCCCCTGAACCCGCCTCTTGCTGATTTTTAGGAATACTGTCAACATCTTAACCTGAATCTGCCCCTGCCTTCCCACCTCTGCGTTTAATGCTCCTGTTCCTTTACCCCTTCATCTCTACCACCCTGCTCCCTTTATTAATTTGCACCCTGGGGATTCTTCTCCCCTCAGGTCTCTTTACTCTGTACTTCAGCCTGTGGGGGAAGACAGTTTCTAACTCCCCAAATCCTTCTGCCACCCCCCTTGGCTAGTTTACATGTCCATCGAAGCAACATTTAAACCATACATTGAGGACTACAGTTCCCCTCCCAGAGGGATGCAAGTCATCACCTATGTATAGGCCCTTATCCTCCCAGGTGGGTGCCTAGTCCCCATGCTGCCAAACCCTTCCTCTCTGCACCATTCCTTCAGCCATGAGTTGAAGCTCCTGGTGCAGAGTTCTCTCTCCTGTCCATGTTGTAAACAGGCAGCACCTCGGGGAAAGCCACTGAGTGAGCTACCTGTCTAAGACCCCTCCTCAGAACTCTAAACTTCCCCAGCACAATCCCACCCCAGTCCCTATCCAGGTTATTAGTCCCCATGTGGACAATGACATCCAGTTCTCCCTACCATCCTGCTGATTTAGTGATCTGTAGGATTCACTTCCCATCCCTCTGGGCCATGGCACAAGGTAGGCACTTAATGTTCCTCTCCTCCTTTCCTATTCACAAATCTATTCCCCTCACAATTGAGTCCCCCACCAGAAGTTGCTTCCTTTATCTCCTCTGAGGTCCCCTACCACCTTCCTTGTGGTCTCCAATATGGAGAGCCGCCACATTCCCATTGGTCATGGGTGCTTCCTCCTGACAGTCCTGCCCCGCCAGAGCAGTGTAGGAATTTTCTAGTGGTACTGGTTGAGGAATGTGCCTCTGTCCCACTGCCCCTACCCTTCCAGAGTCCACCATAGTCCAGCCATTCCTCCTCACTGTCATCCTCTGAGGTAACAGTGGCAGACTTGGTGGCCTCTGGGTGGGGGAGAAATTCTCCAAATCCTAGCCAACTCATCCTGGAGTCTAGAGACCTCCTCCCTTAACCCAGATAGGTGTGTGCAGATGGGGCAGCACTGCACTGTCCAGAAAGTCTCTCTGAAAACTGCTGCCCCACAGCCACTGCACTGCACCACTCCCAGCATTCTCAACCTCTATTCTCCCTGTGTTATGTGGAGATACTTTTGTTCCCTTAGTCCTGATAGGGTGTTTATAGTTTCCCCTTTTTTATTTCTGTTTGTGCTCCCCCGTGCCTTGTTTAAATTTTTATATACTCTTACTCTAGATAGGGTGTTTTTCTTATTCCCAGTTTTGACCTAGCTTTGATCTTCCACCCTTTCCAGCAGTAAGTATTACACAGAAATGAACAAGTGCCTTGCCCTAGTCAACTGGCAGAGTCCCCTGCTTCTCTACTTCCTTCTGCTGACACCTGCTAATGCCAGTCAACTGTTCCACTCACTCACTGGACACGAATGTGTGGGACACGTTGGCAGTGGCTGCCCTTATGCAGAACTTGCTGCCTTCCTGGTGGTGTGCTATGGGCTGTTGGAGGTCAGTTATCAAGTAGCTGAGGCTGCAGACCAGACAATTAGCACCCCTCTCCCAAACTACAGTGGTAGACACAGGTCTTATTATATGGCTCCTAAATTGGGGCTACTCTGGCTGCTCTCAAATTTACCCTTCACTCAACAAGAAATACACTAGTTCAACCAAGTTTCAATACAACATACCCCACCTATGCTGTCTTCAAAAAAGCAGGTCTTTTTTGTCCCTCCTGTTGCAAATACAGGCAGATTCTTCTTAAAGAAAGAATGGAAGGGAAAATCAGAGGGCAGTTAACTGCTGTATGTAAAATCATTTTCTATCACCTTTAAGTAATATAAAATATAGGGAAATATCTGATTGATTTTCTCTGGGAGACAAGGGCCCATTTATGTACTATATATGTGTAATGCAGCTACCCAGCCTACCTTAGTTCAGTAGTAGGGCAATCGCTGCGGCTGTCTTGATGGCCACCCAGAGCACTTGGAGTTCGCCTTTCTTCCATTGAACTCCAAGGGGCCCAACTTAGGTTCTTTCAATAGCAGGACACAAACAGGATGATTAAGTAGCAGTTTGGTGCCTCCACCTGGCGTAGCAGTGAAACAGGGGTTCTATGTGATAACGGTGACTGCCAAATGGCGATCGCCATTACGGCAAAGTCAGAGTGCTGAAAATCAATTTTGCACCCTGACCTCTCAAGCACTACAAAACGGTGTCGGGACTTGCATTTTTATGTTTACCCACCACACCCCCACACCCACGGGGTTTCTGCCCCTGCACCTCCCTACTTATGGATTCTCAACTCCAGAGGGGTGCATGTCGGGGGGGGGCAAAAAGTAAAAAAATGAATAAAATTCAGGCCGGCAAAACAAAAATGAACCTGCGCCTGGACTCAAACCCAGCACCCTAGCCACTAATGCCACGAGCCAGCCTGCTACACCACGGGGCCAGCTTGGCAGCCTACCACAGTGCCACCCCTCAAATCCCCTCCCACCCCTCACCGAGCATGCTTGCCCCCCCCGTGCATACCTGTAGCATTCTCGCTCCTACCCCGCTGTGCAAGTACCTGTAGTGACTTCCTGTTGCTAAGGTCACCAACCCACCACATCCAGTTGTAGCTGTAGCTGCCTGGTAGCCGCTGAGTCATGCGCCATGATTGAGTCGCCCTTTCGGGGGTTGCTCAGTCATGGTCGTGCACATCATGGCATACCAAACAGGGTACCAGCTTGAACCCTAAACCTCCCCCATGACAATGCAGTGTAAGCCTCCTGCAGACAAGTAGAAAAACCCCAAATAATGACACTGGACTAAATAGAAATAGCCTGTACACCAGAACTAAAATGCATCAATGAACAATTTATTTAAGGAGAGGGGTAAGGAAAGAACAAGGGGACATGAAGGAAAAATGGAAGCAATGGGGGATCCCACAATCCCTCTGGCAGTCCCAGACCCCAAATGTGAGCTCATCTTCCTTATTCCCCCTCAATGGCCTTAGTGACAGCTCTCTACATGGTGCTTGTTATGTCACTGGATTGCTGGTAGCAAACCAGAGTGATTATGAGTTGGTGTGTCTGAAGAAAATTAAACAGCTTGAACCACAATTTCAGAAAATGAACAAATGGGTCTCTGTTTATTACCCACATAAGGGCTGGGTCGGATGGTCATGTAGGTCTTCTCATCTCCATTGTTAAGCAACAACAAAAGTGAGCAATGGGGTTGGGGCTGGTACCTCACAGTGAATTATTTCCCATGGCAGACTAGCATATGTTACGCTTGGTGATAGATAGATAGATAGATAGATAGATAGATAGATAGATAGATAGATATTTTATTTATAAAAGCACCCATCTCCAGAGACTCTGGGCGCTGTACAATAAAAAGCACAAACAACAATATATACACAGCAGTTCATCATTGGAATGGATATAAAATTCCAATAAATTTTCCTATTTTTATAACCAAGTGTTCATTTTCATTGCCCTTTTGAGGTGGTGAGTGGCAAGCTTTTTTGAGGTTTCTGGATTTAAAATTCCTCTATCCATCCCTTAAAAATAACAATTGATCAATCGATAAAAGCTTGTTGGGACAAATATGTCTTTAACCCCTTTTTAAAGGCTTCTACTGAGGCAACCTCCTTTAGATAGCCAGGAAGCGAGTTCCACAGGGTAGGTGCAGTCACCGAAAATGCCCTGTCCCCAGAATGCCGCAACTTAACCCTGGGAACTCCAAGGAGGCCTCCCCCAACAGAATGGAGTGCCTGGGGTAAATGGTAGGGGACAAGGAGATCTTGCAGACAAACAGATCCCCTTTCATGCAGGGTCTTATAGGTCAGTAGCCCTACCTAGAAGACAATCTTCCACCTGACCGGCAGCCAGTGCAGTCCGTGGAGGACAAGGGTGATATGCTCATACCATCTCACCCCAGTCAACAACCTTGCCACTGAATTCTGCACCAGCTGCAGCCTGTGGAGGTTGCCTCCAGATAACCCTAGGTACAGGGTATTACAGTAGTCCAGCCTGGAAGTGACGAAAGCATGCACCAGCATGGTCAGGTCCTCAGGCGGGATCAGGGCTCAGATTCGAGCGATATTCCAGAGATGGTAGAATCCACTCCTGATGATGGCTGAGTACCTGATGTCACTGATATTTGCTCTGATATATGAACACAAAAGGGACTGCCCTAACATTTTCAGAATAATTTAATAGTATCCAATCAGTTCATTGCAACAGTGTCCCATTTATTCAAGATGCTCAAGGTCGATGTAGATAATACAAGCAGTGAAAAAACTGTGCTAGCTGCAAATTGTTCAAAAATAAATGAGATAATTCTGTTAGAAAAATAGGGAATTTCATTGTGTTCATGAACCCACTTGTTACCTCTTAAAATTTTTAACACTTGTCTGATGCTGCTTTTAAAGAGTGGTTCTTCATTTGTAAATGCTGGTGATACTACCACTTCATTACTTGAGTGGATTGCATTGCTGTTTATGACACAGAGTTCAGGTTTGAAAAAAAAAATTGAGAACACTGTGGTTGAAGTCTGATTGGGTAGTGCACGAAGACCTTCTGGCAGTATAAGAGGTTTTCACGTGCTACCAACGCATATCTATCTCTATCTACCTACCTACTTTGTTATTTACCTCCCTCTCCCAGCTCAACCAGCCCTCCCTCATTGTTCACTGATATTTATCCATTATGCAATAATAAAAGTGGATCAGGGTGCCCACTCCTGGTGCTGTTTGCCCAACCACTTCCCATCCAGATCAGCCCCCTCATTATAGGTGGCACCATAGACTAAAAGCCCACACTGGAGTGGCCAGTCCTCAGTCTTGGATCCAGAGCCTTCTTTGGGGTTGTTAACCCAAATGCCCACCCCCTCCACTGAGCAAACAAGGTCGGACATGATCTGTTTTCTAATGAGCTCTACAGGCCCTGTGTGAAGACAGCTACAACAGATTCTGTTAGCAGCATGTGCTGGAACATACTTCTCTACCTTTGAAGAGTGTATCTCTATGAGACACTAGCTTGAAGCTGTATCTTGTGACTGGTGTATTAATGTAGTTTTTTTGGAAGGAATTTACTTTCTTTTTGAGGTAGTGGAATCATATCCTCATTCACTCAGGTCTATTCAGGACCTTTGTGAACAGATGCAGATGCACAGGGCCCTGCCAGCCATGCACCAAGGAAAGATTCCATCTGCCTATGCCTATGGAAATGCAGGGCTCTGCAGGCTTTGCACTGCTGTGCAGCAACAGATGTCAAAAATTCATGGGGCTGTCTGGTGGGCTGCAGAGAGCCCTGTGCTTCCATCTGGCTGTAGATACAGATGCACAGGGCAAAAAGTACCTCTGTCAGCCAATGCACAGGGCCCTGTGCCACCCACGGGTGCAGAGCTGCAGGACTTTATGCCAAGAAAAGAGTTGTCTTCACTATATGGTGCCTGGGCCCATGCAGGCTACCCTGCACCCTTCCTTCCCTGGCTGGGTGGTGGTGTTGCATGACAGAGCCAGTCCCCCAGCTGGATCACTGAGCTTTCCCCCAAACTCAGCTCACCAGCATGGGATCACAAAGCACTATCCACAGGTGTAAAGGTTGACATTACACTCAACGTTTCTTAATAATTATTATTTTTTTTATTTTCTCCCCAAATTTTTAAGATAGTCATTTTATGACTTCCCTTATAAACATGACATGTGGCATTTATAGTATATTGGCTGAAAATTATTTTGCAATACAAGTGCAAAAACATGTCTTGTTGGAAAGGATTTCAAAAATGATACCTGTCACGTTTATGAAGTGGTGTGAAAAAACATCTATGTTTGGAGTCAAAATATTGAAAATTAGAAAAGCTAAGAGTGAATGTTGAATATTTAAAAGTTTACTCATAACTTGGTCATTTTACCACATTTTTACACCAAATTTTCAATATAGCCTTTTTATGACCTCACCTCATGAACCTGGTAGGAGAAAATGTTCAAATTACCACAGAAATGTTATTTCACACCATGGGGCCAAAACACATGCTGTCCAGGATTTGAAAAACAACAATTATTGCACCCATGAGGTGGTATGAAACAAATGGCTATGTTGGGACTTGGGAACATAAGCAGGAGGCTGGTAAGCTGGTAAGGACAGAGGTCTGGGGTTATATTCTGTTTTAACTGAAATATTTGAATAGTTTTGTAAGTGAAATTAGTTCTATGTGTTAAAAATTATTACCTTGAGTTAGAACTGTTACTTGGGCTGTGATATTGTAACTTTGGAGGCTTGGGAACAGTTGTTTGGCAGTGATAATTAGAGTGAAATTTAAATGTGTTGTTTGCCTGGTGTTGGTAAGAGCCTCCATCCACCCTGTTTTGTAGGCTTTTCTAAATACTGAAAAGCCACTGGGGTTGGGATTGAAGGACTGAGTATTTCTGTTTGGGACTGAAATTTGAAGCAACAAGGAGCTGGTTGGCCTGTGACATCATCGGTACCTGATGTCTGCATACACACACTGTTAGTGGGACATGAACACACACTGGACTGTGTGTTTGTGAGACTTGGAACTTTATTGGTGGGGTTGAAATTGGGTTTTAAATAACTACAGTCAGTATAAAGAGAAACTGTATTCAGGGAAAGGGACTGAGAAAGGGGTGTGCCATTATAAATAGAGGGATAAACAGGGTGGCCATATTCCACCATGGCAGGCATCTTGGAAGGGTTGTAGGCTGCATAGGCTGTGGGATGGTAATTCTCAATTGGGCCTGAGAGGGGAGGCTGTCCACTTGTAGACAGCTATCTTGTATCAGGAGTGAGGTATATTGGTTAAGGAGTAAGCTGGGGGAGCTGGGGGGGTGTCCAAGGATAAGGGGTGTGGATATGGGCAGCAGAAGGGTGGGGCTGAGGGGAGGCTGGGGCAACGCTCTGAAATTACAGGAGGTTATGTTACAGCAAGCAGGAGGGGGGATATTAGGGACAGAGGACCCTTAGATAGGGATGTTGATGCTAAGGGGAAAGCGTACGGGGTAAACATTCTGAATGCAAAGAGAGTGGAGGGGGAAGAGTCAGGAGGGGCTGTTGTGGGGAAGCCTAAAACAGCAGACTGTGGGAAGGGAGCTCCTAAGGTGAACAGAGCAAGAGGGGAAGAAGAGGGGCAGTTTAGAGGTGCAGTCAGGGGAAACTCTGGTTACTTGATGGAGGCTGACATAGAGTGTCACAATAAATTTGAGCTACTAAGCAACCTAGAGGGAGGAAGGGTTGGTGAAAATGAGGAAACTTATACAGAGGCCGGGAGGGAGTTGGATACCATAGGCATCACAGACCGGCAATGGAAAGGATAGAAATAGTCCCAGAGGGAGAGGGAAACATAAATGTTAAGCAAATGGGGAGATGCAACATATTGCAGACATGAGGGAGGAGAGCATGATTGGAGAGAAACTGGGAGACAAGGAGGTGGAGAGAAGCCCCTTCAGCAGGGGTCAGTGTACCAAGGATGGGGCCCTAGCTGGGGACCACAGAGAGCCTCTGGAGCAGGGGTACTATTAAAAGGGGAGGATGGCGGTGTGGGGAAGGGAAACCATCAGGGCCAGGATAAATAGTTCAGATAAGAGAGGGTTAAAGGGAACACCTATTCAGAGGGGGTTTGAGTTAAGTGGGCAAAATAACGAGGGAGGCAGAAAGGGGAGGGTGACAAGGGGGTCTCTAATAAGGCAGGAAGACTCCCATGGAATTGAGATCATGAATAAAGGGGGGAAGGGAGGCTGAGAGGGCATAGTGGAGGTAACCATAAGGATGATGGCGGTGTTAAGGTTCTGTTATTGGGAGACTCGATGATTAGGGGTATCCAGTGGGAGGGACAGGGGGTGGATGCCATAGCCAGGTGAAGGTAGTGAGTATCTCTGGGCTGACAGTGCACAGAGCAAAAGTTCATGTGTATGAAATGGTTAGGGATTGTGGAGGGAACCGATTTCCTGTGCATTTGGGAACTAACGATCTAGAGGAAATAGCGCTTTGGAAATCCAGCAAGGTTCCAAGAACTTGCCAGAGTCTGTCAGGATAATGGATGCAACATTTCCTTTTCAGAGATATTGCCAGTACCAAAGGCCTCAGTGGAGAAAAAATGAATCAGAGGTTAATGACTGGCCTAGTAGGGTAAGAGAGTGGGTTGGGGTGTTAGGAACTTTGGAATGGAGTTTTGAGGATAAGGGACTATATGCCAAGGGACAGGCTTCATCTTGCCCCCATTAGGGAAGGAAGTCCCTAAACAGGGACATGGCTGACTACTTCAAGAAAGGTGGGGTTTAAACTTGTGAGGGGGAAGGATAAGGAGGGCTGACCAGAAGCCCTCTCCTCCAGATGAGGGAGTAGCCTTCAAGCCCAAGGGGGAGGGGAAACAGACTGGGGTGGAGGTTTCAGGAGGAGCAGAGGAGGATGGAAGTATAAGGAATCTGGGTGGGGTTGACAAAGAGGATCAGGGATAAGGGTGGGGTTGGTGTTAGTAAATGCCAGGAGCTTGGGAAACAAGTTGCCAGAGTTCCAGGCCATGCTGTTGGGGGGTGGATGTGGCAGCTGTCACGGAGACGGGCCAACAAAACCAATGACTGGGACCTAAACGTACAGGGGTACATATGCTTAGGAAGGATAGAAAGGAGGGCAGAGGGTGGAGTGGCTATGTTCATTAGAGATGACATAGAAATTGCTAGGTAGAAGAGGCAGAGAAACGTGGAGGCCTTATGGGTCACCTCTGATCCCAGCAGGAGATAAGGTCAAGCTGGGTGTAGTATATAGGCCCCCCGGGATGAGTGATGTTCTAGAGGATGGTTTGCTGGACAACATCATTGCCCAGTGTGGACCAAAAGGGGAAGGAGTGGTGTTGATGGGGGACCTTAATATGCCAGGTACAAACTGGGGAACCATGTCCTCTAAGGTGGCCAAGGAGCAGAGGCTGCTGGATGGCTTCCAGGATGTGTTCTTAACACAGCATGTGATGCAGCCCACAAGGGAGGGGCATGTCCTGGACATGGTTCTGGCAGATGGGGATCTGGTAAGGGACATGGTTGTATAGGACCCCCTGACTGGGAGCGACCACAATACTGTCTGGTTTCAAATAAGCATGGGGGAGGGGGGTGAGATCTAGGACACTGGCAGTGGACTTCAGCAGGGCAGACTTTGTGTGCATGGGAAATATTCTCAAGGATCACATGAAGGGGATTACATCAATGACAAGTGTGGAAAGGAGATGGGAGGTCATGAAATGGGGACTTCATGAGGCAGTCAGGATCTGCGCTAAGTTGAAACATAAGGGAGCATGGTCACATAAACCATGCTGGTGGTCCAGTGAGGTACAGGTAGCAGTCAGAGAAAAGAAGACGGCCTGCAAAAAATATAAAACAACAAGAGGGGATAGGGATAAGGAAATGTACCATCTTGCATCTAGAAAAGTCACCCAAATGGTGAGGGGAGCAAAGTCCAGTAAAGAGCAGCGGCTGGCACAGGGGATACATGGAGGGGAAAAGGGGTTCTTCTGGTACATTGGGGAGGCGGAGAAAAACTAAGGCCATCTCAGCAGATTGAGATGAGAAGGAGGGGGTGGAAGAGGCGAGGACCAGGCAGAGGTATTTAACTAGTACTTTGCCTCTGTGTTCACTAGGAGGGGGATGGACATCTACAAAGCAAGGCACCTAAGGGGATAGAAGCAGCAGTAAGTGGGATCAGGGAGCAACAGAAATGGAGCAAGAGGAGGAGAGGTACCCCAGGGTGCTTCATCTGGATAAGGATAAAAGGCCAGTAAGGTGGAGGGACGGGATGATGCTATCTCCGCCAAAGGGTGTGGATTAGCCCTCAAGGCCCTAAAGAAAGACAATTCCTGGTCGGATGGCATTCATCCGAGAGTACTATGGGAATTGTGGACATACTGGCTGCACTTCGGCGGAGCTCTTCAACAGGTCACTTGAAGGGAGGGTACCTAGGGATTGGCGAGAGGCACATGTGGTGCCAATCCATAAAGGGGGTCCGAGGGAAGTACCAGGTAACTATAGACCCATCAGTTTGACCTCGGTGGTGGGAAAATTAATGGAGAGTATACTAAAGGAATGATTGGGGTGTACTTGAGGAGGTGGGAGGTCTGGATAGTCGGCAACATGGGTTTGTGCCAGGTAGATCATGTCAAACCAATCTTGTGGAGTTTCCACGAATGGGTAACATCAGAACTGACAGGGGAAAGCCTGTGGATGTATTATTCCGGACTTCAGCAGGCTTTGACTCTGTCCCCACAATGGTCTGGTGGAGAAACTGATGGGGTTAGAGTAGGCCCTTTGATGGTCAGATGGATTGAAAACTGGCTAGCTGGATGCACCCAGAGAGTAGTGGTCTGTGGGGAGCTCGAACCCTAGAGAGGTTGGTAGTGGGGTACTGCAGGGCTCGGTCCTCGGTCCGATCCTGTTTAATGCATACATATCGGACATCAGGGAGAGTATAGGGTGTGAAATGAGTCTCTTCGTGGATGACTCCAAGATGGGAGCAGTAGTTGAGGGAGAAGAGGAAGGTTGACCCTGCAAGGGACCTGGACACCCTGGAAAGCTGGGCTCACATGGAAATTAAATTTCAATATCACCAAGTGCAAGGTGTTACATCTTGGTCGGGAAACCCTAAACAGAGGTACACCCTGGGAGGAGGCACTGGAGGCCTCAACAGGGAAAAAAGACCTAGGGTCATGGTCGATGCATGTATGAATAACTCTGAGCAGTGCAGGAGAGTGGCTAGCAAGGCAAACAGGATGTTGGGATGCATCGTAAAGGGGATCACCTCTAGGAGCAAGGAAGTGATTCTGCCGCTGTACAATGGACTGGTTAGACTACACCTTGAGTACTGTGTACAGTACTGGAGACCACACTTGAAGAGGGACATACAGCTCCTGGAGAGGGTACAGAGGAGGGCAACTAAGATGATACGAGGGCTAGGGGATTTGACGTATGAGGACAGACTTGAGGAGCTCTGCCTGTTTTCATTGGAAGAAAGGAGAGACGGGGGACATGATTGAGGTCTTCAAGTACCTCAAGGGAATAAATAGGGTAAACATGGAGGGGATCTTTAGACTAAAGCAGGGAGGTATCACCAGAGGGCATGGTTTGAAGTTGGAAGGTGGAAGGGTGAGGGGGAAAGAGGAGGAGGTTTTTCACTGAGAGGGTGGTGGACCCTTAGAATGCACTGCCTGGTGAGCTGGTTCAGAGATCCACAGTGGAGGGCTTCAAGAGAGGGTGGGACATACACAGAAAGTGGATGTATCAGATGATGGCCTGTCCCAGGGGGGTGGGGATGGATGATAGGGGTTTCTGGAGCACAAGGGATGGGAGGGCCTCGGCACCCGACTAAGGATCTAAGGTTCGAGCAGACTCGATAGACCGTAAGGCCTAATCTGCTGGCAAATAGTATGTTAGTATGTTGAAAATTTTGGGTCAAAATACTGAAAATTACCAAAATTATGAGTGAGCATAGAAAAATGTCAATGTATGCTCATAACTTTGTTGTTTTTCTAGCATTTTGACTTCACATTTTTCAACATAGCCTTCTTATGGCCCCACCTCATGAAGCCGGTAGGTGAAAATCTTCAAATTCCACCCAAAATGTGATTTTGTACAGTGACCGCAAAATCACTAGATTTGAAAAATTCCCCCATCCTTGTTCATGAGGTGGGGTCCCAAAAACCCATGTTGAAAATAGGGTGTAATATATTCAAAAATGACAATGTGTTTTTTTTTTGTAAACTTTATTTAATTCAAAATGTAATACATGACTTTTTCAGTTCCAGCAATACAGCATTGGCACAAATTTCAAGGTAATATCCTTTCTCGAAAGGAAGTAGAGCATATGATGACATCAATACAATTTTACAGATAATCTTTTAAGTGTAATTTAACATTAGAAATTCTTAAAAAACTAAAAAATATTCCTGGATACCGGAATTAAGCTCAAAAATAGTTGTGTTATGCTGTCTCTGTGTACCAAGCAGTATAACAGTGCAACATACAAGTGTGAACCAGGAATGTTAAAATGGTATGCATTCTCAATTGTGGGTGTTGCTTTTTCCATCAGCCTTCTACAAATGATAAAATCTGAGGACTAAGGGTGAGTGCTGTGCAATAAAGGCCTGGATATTCTCTAGCTTGAGACCTAGAAAGTCAGAAACCAAGGGGTCACCGGGGCCTCTTACAGGCTACCCCATATTAAGTTATATTTCTCCACCTGGTTATTCATTGTATATTGTATATGTTCCAATTGAATACACTGCAACAATGACCTGATCCAGTGCGATACTGTGAGCATTCCCTCAGAGCCCAGTGCATCGCCAATACCTGTTTAGCCACAACAATACCTATTTTCCATAAAGGATGTTCAGTCCCTGCCTACCATTCTCCTACACTCCTAGATAGGCCCAAGAGAATCTGCAAAGTTTCCGGTGACCATGGTCTTCACACTATCTCACCCAATATGGAAACAATTTCCTACCAAAAATCCTATACTAAGTGTCTTCGCCATACAAGGTGAAAAAATGTACCAGTATGGGTCTTACATTTTTGGCATAAGTCCGATTTTGTAGGGTCAATTTTATTGACCAGGACAGAGGTAAAGTATGTCTGAAGGAGGAAGTTGTAGCACACTACTCTCAATCTGTTGTTTTTAGCACACTCCATTCCATCTTTAAGTATAGCCCTCCAATCTCCTCCTGTCAGACCACCCAGGTCCAAATCTCTCTCCCATTTCCTCTTGACCTCACCCAAGGGATCGGGCAATCCTCCAAACAAGGTTCTGTACACTTTTGACATAGGTTTCACCTTAGGATGGCCCTCCTCCTTAGCAAACACCTCGTCAATAGGGATTTCTCTGGAGTCCAATAACTAGGTTCTGTCCCCTGTCCTGTAAGCAGGCGGGAGTGAGCTTGTAAATACATGAAGGAATGAGCAGGTGGCAAGCTAAAAATCTTTAGGAAGGGTCTGATATGATTTTAATATCTCCCCCTTGTACAGTTTTTTAACCTATCGGAGTCCCACAATGCCCAATCCTCAAGGACCACTCGAACTGGGCAAGGGGTACAGCCTCCCTCCCAAAGTGAGTGGCGGATAAGAGCATCGGGTGATACAGTTGGAGAGTATTTGATTATAGAATGAGCTGACAGGCAAGCTCTGGCCAAAGATCTCATGCAGGGGTTAGTGATCAGTTTGATCACCTTTCTTCAGAAGGATGGTGCAAGAAGGGCTCCCATAGGTGGTTCCCCCAGGGCCTCCTCCTCCTCCATTTCTACCCAGGCTGGACAGGAACTCGACTCAGGCTGCAAGTCTGATATATAAGCTAACTGTGCGGCCAGGTAGTAGAGTCTGAGATTTGGGAGACCCAACTCCACTTCAAGTAGAGGCTGCCAGAGGATCTCCTGCTTCACTCTTGGCCACTTTCCACTCCACAACAAGTTAGTGATACAACCCCTAAGTGTCTTAAAATATTTACTTAGGATATGTACTGGAAGAGTTTGAAATAGATATAGGTATTGGGGCAACACACACATTTTAACAAGGTATACTTTCCCTATCGGGGAAAGTGGTAGGGACAGCCATCTGTCACAAACTTCTCTAACTTTTTAAATTAATGGCTTGCAAATAAGTTCCCCTAATTTTGACAGGGATCGTGGTATTACAACTCCCAAGTATGTCACTTTAGAGACTGGCAGTAGATAGACACTCCCCTCTCAGACCGGAGTGGGATCCCCTTCAACAAAACCATTCACATTTTGACCAGTTGATTTTATGGCCAGATATTGGGCCATAAACATTAAAGAGCCATGTCAGTGCTGGCATGGCCTTTTCTGGGTTGTCTATGGACAATAAGACATCATCCACAAATAATGATATAGTGTGTTCCCTCCCCCTCAGTTTAAATCCCTCAATATCTGGGTGAGTTCTAATGGCCTGGGCAAGAACTTTGATAGACAAAATATAAAGAAGGGGGAGAGGGGGCATCCCTGCCTGGTCCCTCTGCAGAGCCTAAGGGGGCAGATATGGTGTTGTTTGTGAGGAGCTGGGCTTGGGGCGTTTTGTACAATGTCACTATCCAATTTTGTAGCCTGGGCCCAAATCCATACCTCTAAAGGACTGAGAACATAAACGGCCATTCAACCACATTGAAGGCCTTCTCAGCATCTAAAGTGAGAAGACCTCGATTCCCTGTTCCCTTGGTTAAAGCCCATCTGTGAATGATAATAAGCATTCTTCTGATGTTGTGCTTCACCTGTCTGCCTTTCACGGACCCTCCTTGGTCCAGATGTATTAACTGTGGCAGGACCCTCTGAAGCGTGGTGGCAAGCAGTTTAGCTATGATCTTGTAGTCGGCATTCAATAGGGATATGGGTCGATACAACCCACATTTCATAGGGTTTTTACCTGGTTTTGGCAAGACTGTGATTACAGCCAATGTTTGGGATTCCGTCAGGGTACACCTCTCCTTCACCTCTTGCACCATCAATAGCATGATCTGATGGAGGTCCTGCCAGAAGGTTTTATAGAATTCTAGGGGAATTCCATCAGGGGCTGGGGCTCTACACACTCTGGAGGACCATATCAGCTCTTTAATCTCTTGGGGGGTAATCTCTACAACAAGTTCTACCACTATTTCTGGGTTCAATGATTTTAGGGGGACATTTTGGAGAAAGGAATCCAGGGACAAGCCTTGGGGGATCTCTGATGTGTACAGATCCTGGTAGAAGGACTGGAAGATATTATTGATATATCTTTGATCCGAGGTTAGTTCCCCATCAGAATTTTCTAATTCCAATATCTGCCTTACTGCACGCTTTTGTTTCACTTGCCAAGCTAATCATTTGCCCACCTTTTCCCCCTCAAAATAAGACACTGTTCTGGTAATTAATTAGTACCACTCAATGCACCTCGAGAAGAGTTGGTTAAACTTACTCTTTAATTTTTGAAGTTCTCCAAATCTATTTCTCCCGTACCTAACATCAGGGCCCTCTCCTGCTCTGCAATCTGTGCCTCCAGATCAGATTCCTCCTGAAGTTCCTGCTTCTTTTTATGAGCTGCATACCCTATTGAGACCCCCCCAGCCCCTCCGAACATAACCTCCCAGGTAGTCGAGGCTGACGTATTTTCTATTTTGTTATGTATTAAGAAATCCTGAATTGCAGCTGACATTTACACCCAGAAGGCCTCATCTGAAAGCAGGGTGGGGTCCAAATGCTACTGTCTATTTGGTGGCAGGCCTTCTACATTCAACAGATCTACTCTGAGGTGGGCATGATCAGATATGATATCAGGCCATATGAGGCATCTTTCCAGTGTCTGAGCAGGCTCACTGACAGCAGGGTAAGATCGATTCTTGTGTACACTTGGTGGGAGTGGGAGAAGAAGGAAAACTGGCACTGACCTGGGTGTAGGTGGCACCACACCTCAGTTAAAGCCCCTTCCTTAGCTAAGTTTCTCAGGGCTGCTACAGTTCTGGGGAGCAGGGCATTCTAGACCCAGAGTGGTCAAGGACTGAATCCCAAAATGTATTATAGTCACTCCCCATAATGAGATTTTCTTTCGAGATGGCCACCAAAATCACCAAGTTGTTGAAAAAAATCTTGGTTGTCAAAATTAGGGCCGTAAACCGGGACGAACATCAGCTGCTTCTCCCCCACCAAGGCCTCTACTATCATGTAGCACCCCTGTGGGTCTGGCTGTGATGACAGCATCTGTACCCTGTAGTCCCGGTCTAAACCACACATTCACCCCTTTGGCCTTTTAAGTGAATCCAGGCCCAAGCAGGGCCCCCCCCCCCGGATGTTGCCAGCCTGTCCATCTCCTCTTTGGTTAGGTGGGTGTCCTGGAGCAAAGAAAAAATCCACCTTTACTTTTTCAAACTATGTTAACACCAATTTTTGTTTCACAACTGTCTTAAGACCACTGACATTCCAGGAAACTATTGTAAGAGAATCCATTGTAGAAACCAATAAGGTTTATGGAACTCTGTACCCTGCTTTTCATTGTTTCCCTCCCATTCTGCATATTAACAGTTAATGCTGGAACATAATTACTCCATAAAAGAACACAGCAGAAACAGCTTAAACTTTTCAAAATACTAAATATATCCCACGTAAAACTATGCCCCACAGCTAATATAAACCAACTTCCCCTAATTCTTGCCCTCTTGTAATAAATTCCAAACAAAATACATTGCAATAGTAAGAGGATCACCCCCATTTTTCCCCCCACAAACAAAACCATAACTCCAAGGGTGGATAACACTTCTCCCCCTTGTAAGTCTCAACACAAGGAACCCCCAAAACATTGAAAACCAACTCCCAACAATAAGTAGCAAAAGAACCTTCCCTCCCTCCCCCACCTTCTTAATCTTGGAGAGGGTACTTTCCCCCAGTGTTCATTTCACTTCATGGAAGAGTCAGTTCACTTCCATCCAGAATACAATATAAAAGTCTTATGATCCCTTCTTCCCAGCTCTGCTCCCTGTTGTATCTAAGTGCTGAGAAAATCAACACATCTTATAAAAATGTAAAAATACAGGAACAGCAAGGTGTGGCCTAGGACCCCCCCTCAGAGTCTCTACTAGAGACCCAGCCAGCCCCACGTCCCAGGGGAGGTAGTCACCAGTGTGTTGACTTTGGGCCTGCATGAGGGATAGAGGGTCTGCCTGTGGACATGCTGATTCTCATCCCTGCTAGATCCCCCCTCTCCTTTAATGCTTTTCTCAGTATTAGCCAATGATTGCTCTTACGTCCCGGGATATACATCATGCAGCTACCCCATGCTTTAGTACTCACTGTGTTCTACCCCCCCTTCCCCTGGCAACATCAGGCCACCAGATCTCCTCCCAGGTCCCATCTGGGCCTGTCCCCCATCCCTGACCACTACAATCTCAGTTGCTATACAATGTAGTGAGCAGCAAAACGTAGCTGCCTCTTTTTAGGTAAACATTATTATTAAACAAAGAAATAAGAAGTATAAAAGTTGCCCTAGTTGACCTTTCTTCAGCCAAAAGTATAACTCCATTTTACAGACAGGAAAACTGTCCTGTGCATGTCCTGAAAGCTGTCTATGCTCTGAGAACAGAGAAAACATCCTCGGTCACTCTTAACCACCATACAGCCCCAGTTCTGAGTCCTGGCCCAAAGTGGTAATAGCATCCAGTGTGTCAGGAGGGGAGATGGGGGCCCCCGGTCCAGCCCTGATAGGCTGGCAGTGCCCATTGCGGACCGGGTGATACAGTCCCCCTCCATCACAACACTAGCAGTTTGAAAGCAGTCAGCAATTACCTTAAATTCCTGCCTACCGCTCAGGTAGTGATGAGGCTCGGTGGATTACTAGCACTCTGTCTTCTTTCCTCAAGCTCCATGATGACATAGGTGAGCGCTTCTTTTGGGTCCGTAAAAGATTGCTGGGGCTTATCCAGTGCCCTAATGACAAACCTGGCCAGATAAATCAATGAAAAAGGGCATTTGATTGTATGAAGCTTCTTCCTGGCTTCTGTGAAGGCCTGCCTTTCCTGCTTCAAGCATCACGAGTAGTCTGGAAAAATGCTCACCCTCTGGCCGTCCACCAGTGTAGAATCAATCTTTCTAGCAGCCACCAAGACCCACTGTCTGTCCTGGTAATGAAGGAACTTTGCAAGTAGGTCCAGGTCGGCGAACCAGAGATCTGTGTGCTTGCTGGATTTCCAAGTTGGCATCCCTGGGTAAAGAAAGAGTGATAACCAGCCAGGTCTGTAAATAACCCCTACAGTCCCATCCCTCTGCTCCCTTGGGAAGGCCTACTGTGTGGGTGTTGCATCACCATTCCCTATTTTCATCGTCATCGAGGGTAGCTTTTAGTTGCTCAATTTCTTTGAGGGCCATTTGCAACCGGGGTCTATTTTGTGGGCAGCGTCCTCCTGGGTACTCACCCTCTGCTCTAATTCCTGCAGCCAACCATTGTGCTTTTCTAACTTGTCTGCCATAGCATTGACAGTGTGCTACAGGTGAACAAACTGGGCATTTAGATTTGTGAAGTCAGCCTGCATTTGGGTGGTAAGGTCGTACTTCAGGTCCGCTATTAATTTTTCCAGAGAGGAGGTTGTTGAGTGTGATGGACCTGCCATGGTGTTATTTTCATCTGCTGACTTTCCGTTGTGGATCTGTGGGCCACGCTGGTAACTGGGTGGCCAGGGCCCAAGGTCTTATTCTGGTCTTCTGCTGATTTAAATGAAAGTTGTGCTTGTTTCTTAGTCGATTTTGCTGCCAATGCCATAGAGGTAGCCAGGGCTTGTATTTTAGTGAGTTAACAGCTGCGTAGAGTGGGAGATGGAGCAAACTTATTCTAGATGGAGATGGAGCAAATCTTCTAGATGATCATCTTGTTCCCTGGCTTGGCCACACCCCCAAAAATGACAATGTTATGAATAAAAGTTCAAACCTCATTGAAATACATTAAACCAGACTTACCTTATTTTCTCCTATAGCAGTTGCTGGTTCCAGCAGCAAGACATGTCTTTGATCAGAGAGTAGCTCTATGTCATGGGACATGTTCAGGTGAGTGAGAGTTTGTGGGAGGTGTGGTGGTGGGTGCTGAGTGGGGGATCAGGTTGGGGTAGGTAGGGGTGTGGAGGGGTCTGATCAGTGAGGGACTGTTTTCTTTTTTTCAGGGTATAACAATAAAAGACATAAAAGGATGGTTTTCTTTTTTTCAGGTTTTACAAAAAGAAATTAAGATATCAAGAGAAGTTTTTCTTTTTTTTAGGTTTTACAAAATAAACCTCTATTGGATCCGACACTGGGGATTGACCACCCCAGTGTCAGCTAAACTCCTCGGTGGTCCCGGGCTGGGCACCTCTGTGTCACTACATATTCATGGGGGGCATCCTGGAGTGGATGGGGTTGGCAAGTGGTACTGGGGGTGGGCACTCTGGTCTGCTTTTGGAAATTAAAGTGACTCTTAATAAGATAGATAGACAGACAAACAGATAGACAGACAGACAGAGAGAGCAGGGGATCACTGGTTCATCACTCCAACTGAAGCAGGCAGCATGACTCCAGCTGCAGCTTTACAATTCAAGAAAGTCCCATTGTTCTCATACTGAGAACACAGGTGAACAGCTCCTCTCATTAAGCTGGGAACCCAGAATTTTTGGGTGCCCAGAAACATTATTTTCAGGACAATTTTCAAAAAATAAACACCAGAACCTAGCTAAATGAGTCCTGTTTACCTATTTTCAATGTTTTTTTCATTAAAATAAACATGATGGCAGCCTTTACAACAAGTAAATAATTTCTTAAAAGCAAATCATGAAAATAAGCATTGATTGATGTTTTTTTTACCTTTCATGTCAGAAGGTTATCCAAATGGCATAACTTTAAATTATAACTCTGGAACCATATAATATTTTTTCATGAAACTTTTGAATGGCACTACCTTGATATAGGCCCCTTCTACCCTGAAATTTTCGTGAAAAAAGTCTGCACCATCTAGGCTGTGCATGACAGCACAAAAAATAAAAGCAAATTAAGTGTAGGAAAACCAAAAAAACATTATTTTTTTTATTCTGCATCTTGAAAACCACACAAAATGCTATCAGGAAACTTTTCTATCTTGAGACCCTTCCAGCCACACCATGCATTTCACATTTTGGGTTATTTTGTTGAATGCTGCCAGCATTGTTAAGGAACATAATTTGAAGTTTAACATTAAACAGCCTGTTCAGCCCTAACTATAGAGGAGCTACCGCACCCCTATAATATGTATTCTTTGCAAAAACCTGTGTTAATGCACTAGTTAGGGTTCAACCTAATGCCACAAAAGTACATAAATGTGGCATTTTTGGTGTCTAACCCTAAATCCCCACCCCCAAGTAGGAAAAGGAAAAAACATTAGGGTTTTGGGTCTCTGGAATCCTGCTAAATCAGGGGTGGGGTCTTCCTTGGGGTTGTCAATCATAAAACTCACCTCTCCTCTCCTCTCAGCCCACAGCTTCCTGTCCAAAGCACAAAGTACACCTCCAAGGCAGTGCCTCATAGTGATAGTCTTCAAAGGTAAAGAAGTATGTCTTGCTACATGTTGCCAAGACAGTCTGTTGTAGCTTTATTCATGCAGTGCCCTATGGGTCCTGCATGAAGAAAGGAGATCACATTTGACCATTTTTGCTCAGGGAACAGGGTGAGCATTAGGGTTGACTCTGCTGCTGATTCACCAAGACTCGAGACCCAAAACCCTATTTTTTTCCCTTTTGCTGCTTGAGGATGAGGGAGTTAGGGTTGGAAACCCTAATGCCACATTTCCCTACTTTTATGGCATTAGGTTGACCCCTAACTGGTACACTAATGCAGTTTTTTTTTTTACAAAAAATTTCCTTTCTTTTTGAAATAGTTGCATCATACCTCATTCACACAGGCCCCTTTCAAGAAATCATGGAGCTGTCTGGTGGGCTGCAGAAGCCCAGGGCCATCTGTTCCCTATGCTTCCATGTGGCCCAGATACAGACATACGGGGCAAAGAGTCTAGCTGTCAGCCAGTGTACAGGGAACTCTGCCACCCACAGCTGGAGATGTGCAGGACAAGTAAATCAAGAAAATAAGCACTTGTGGTAGTTGATTTTTTTTTTACCATTCACATTTGTTGGGTAACTCAAAAATCCTTAGAACTCTGAAATGCTATAATATTTTTTTCACAAAACCTTCTAAAGGCACACCCTTGGCATCGGCCCCTTCAGACCTGAAAATTTCATACAAAAATTCCACACTATCTAGGCTGTAGGTGAGAGCAAAAATGTGCAATATATGCAAAATATGCAAAATATGCAATGTACAGTGAAACCAAACGCGTGTTTTTTCCCCTTTTTTAGTGCTCCATATCTCAAAAACTGAACAAGATACCATCACAAAACTTTTCACATCTTGACACTCTGACAGCCTGATTGTACATGCCATAATATTTGCATTGTTTCATCAAATTATGCCAAAGTTATTAAGGAACAACGTAAGCAACCCTAACTATAGGGGTGCTACCATGCCCCTATAATATTATATAATATAATATATACAAATAAGCAACAGGACACTTCAAGGCTTGCACTGACTGCCTTCAGCACTGGAAAGTGCATTAAGCCCAGGCAAAGAGTGCCCTGGAGTGTTTTATTGCACTTATACAATTGGTAAACTGCAAAACAATTAAAGAAACACAACAAAAAAAGGCCAACATTTATTTTATTAAACATAGGTATTTTCCTTTGTTAACAGTAAGTAGTTAAAATCTGTCTCATTCCGTCTGTCAATCATCTCTATTTCCACACATTCAATAAATGGAATCTTTATTAATTACGTAATGCAGGAATTCAAATATCTGCAGAATTCCTCTGGCAGAATGTTCACCCACTCACATACAACAGAAGCCTTATATGGAGCCAAGGTGAACATTTTCTCTGTAGCAGGGGTAAGCAATGGATAATGCCCTGGCAATCTGGCATGGATAGGAGGGGAATTTTTCATTATCACAAGAAACACCAGGAATTATTAAACTGTGACTAGTTCTTCAGTTTTTTTATTTGTTTATGTGGGTAAGGAGGGGGTCACGATAGAAAAGAATGCTTATTTATTTTTTTAATATTAAGGGAGTTTTACTTCTTAGGCCCTTGTTAAAGGTTTTCAGTGAGTAAAGGTGACAGCCATGTTTGTGATGGCAATCAGGGATGCATTAAGTGGCTCATTTTTCTGTATTCAGTTTACCCAAATTTCCAATCCCACTCCCCTAACTTGTTCCAACCTGTGCATTTCTGGGGATTAACATATGGGTCTCAGAAGTTATTTAGCCAATCAGGACGTCAGAAATTTCCAAAGCACTTTATACATGCACATATATAAGCTCCTGGACATACTGAGCATCTTGGGTATGTGACAGCATGCAGTGGAGATACAGTGCAGGCAATTGATGCCTATAATGTTGCCATTTCTTTGCAGCTAGACTACATCGCACCAATCCATATCTACCTGCTGTCCTCCCATCATAGCTCACCATGGAAAAATGATGAGCTATGTCAGATGAAGGTGACAGGGTGGAGGTTGGAGCATTCCTGGAAGAGTTCAGGCTTTTTGGATGACAGGATGATTTTGAGGTATCATTATAGAGACTGTCAGAGGATGATAATTTTGAAAAAAACAAATTCCTGTCACAAGTTATTGCCTCAGAGAAGACTAGGCCAGCCCAGCTTTTTCACACCACAGACAAACTCAGTAACCCAGTCTGTCTGCAATCTGGAGGTGCTTTGTCACAAGAAAGATGTGAAAAGTTTGGCAAATTTTCCCTGGACAGAATGGATTCCATTAGGGCTGTTATCACTCCTGGTGGCCTGCCATGGGCCAGCAGTGATTCAGAGGAGAAGCACATAGGCACTCAGTCTATTTGGAGTGAGTTTCAGTTAGCCTCTGAGACTAATGTTCTCAAGATAACAACAGGTTTGCAGCCCAGATGCTGTGAGGTGGACCAAGGCCCAGTGCAGCTGTTTGTGGACTGCCGTGGGGCCCTGGGTCTGGTGTTCACTGGCATTGTCAAGAATGCTCTTCCAGAAGGTTGTTTCCTGGGTGCTCTTAAAATTGTCTCCATAAAACTCCTCTTGAAGAAACCATCTTTGAACCCGCAGCTGTTAGCAAACAACATTCCCATCTCAAAGCTTCCCTTTTCAGGGAAGGTGATTATGAAGGTGGTAGTGATTCAGCTTGAGGCACACCTGGAGAAGAATGACATCTGTGAGCCATTACAGATGGGTTTCTGTGCTTGCCCTTGCATGGGAACCTCACTGTTCAAGATGTTTAATTACCTGCCCTGGTGAAGGATTGAGGAAAACAATCTAGTTTCATTCTTTTCACTCTCTCTTCAGCGTTTGACACCATGGATCATGGAGTATTGATGGACCACCTTGCAGAATATGGGGGGGCTTACACAGAACCACAGGAAAATACGCATTACGCAGAAAAAGGTGTTACTGCTATAAACTAGTCAAAAGATATGAGGCAGACAAATGGTAACAGTGCACATCAAAGCAATGCAAAAAGTGGAAAATGTATTTCATACAGCATGGAGAAACTACTCCAGTGCTTCAGGGGGCCCCTGATGAAGATGAAGTGCATGGCCAGCCCACAGTGCAGCAGTAGAGTTACTGCTTGTGGCACCACCAACATGGGTTCAGGAGCAAACTCAATTGTCAGAGGGTCTTCTGAAGGGGAGGAAGATTGAGCATCTGTAGGACTGCTCTCCTCCTCTGGGGAGGGAGGACTGCCTCGTCTGGTGTAGTACTGACCTCTAGCAGCACTTGGGGTAGGGCACTCAGGGACAGCAATTTAGGGATGGGAGAAGTGACACTTGCCGATATTCTGTGTGCGGGATGGCACATAGACATGCCTAGGTGATACTGCACATTCTCCCTCCCTCCCTCTCTGGGAATACCACAGGAGGAAGAAAATCACGGATGGCCAGCATGATGGAACCCCTTGCAGGCTCCACACCCAGTTCTGTGGTGCACCTCCTGTCTGAGGATCTGTTTCCTGGCAAAGGTGAGGGGCCACTCCTGCCATGGGGAGTAAGCCATGGGGAAGATAAGGAGCTGAATGGTAAATCCATATGGTGCAAGGGGGGATGGGGCTGGAGGGCTCAGTCCTTGATGATGGGGCCAGCCTGGGAGGCAAAAAGAGAACCAACTACAACAATAAAAAAAAAGAGGCAGAGCATCTTCGAAGCACTGGGGATGTTGCTTCATGCTGCATTAAAGGAATATGGGGGGGGTCACCAGGACAGCACTGAAGTGGTTTGTCTCATTCCTGAGCAGCAGATTGCAGTAGATTGTGTTGGGAACATTCTTGTCACAGCCAGTTGTGATCATTTGTGGAGCTCTACAGTGTTTGGTTCTACTACTGATGCTATTTGTGGTGTACAGTGCATGCTTCTATTAGGATGAGTCATTAGATGGTACGGTGTGAGTTTTCACTGCTACATAGATGACACTCAGCTGTTCCCTGTCCTTTTCACCTGGTAGAAAGACAGTGGTCTCAGTGTTTGAGCAATTCCTGCAGGAGATCATGTACTGGATGGCCTTAAGTTGGCTGAACCTGAATCCAGATAAGATGAAGCTGTTAGAAACATAGAAGCATATAATGTATCAGCAGAAAAGGACCAGTAGGCCCATTTAATCTGCCCTATTTTCCCTGCCTATTAGTGCACCCTTGTTACTAGTGGATCCAGGTTCTCATGGGCTGGCAGCCCTATGTAATGCTGTAGCTGCCTTGTTGGAATAGTAAAACTATGACCAAGGCACCTAGTGCACTGCGGCACCTTCTGCAAAAGGGCACCTAGGCTTCTACGGCAACATTTTCTGATTTCTACTGCACAGTTTATTTATTTCTGTGACAAAATGCAGTCCCGTCATTGGCGAAAATATGATGTGATGTCATCAATGACATCACATGCCAAGCATAGAGAAGGCGCTTTAGGATAAATGAGATGGGGAAGGGAACCAGGCACTATGGAAAAACTGTATATTCGAATGAAAATTCACCAACAATGAATTCTGCAGCACTATGTATATTCTGCTGCATGATGCAAATTTTGTGGAAAATTCTGCAATCACAGAATCACAGAATTCCAAAGGCATTGCCTATGGCTAGTATGGGTAGGGTGAAAATCTAGTAGTCACTGTGGACTCTGGGCTGACTCTTGAACATCATATCTTGGCTGTAGTTCACAGTGGATTTTTCCATCTATTCACAGTAGCTACAGTAGGAGTGTTTAAAAAGAAGCTGAATGATTGCATATCGCAAGTTAAACTGTTTGGCTATGACCACTGAGAAGTGGGGGATGAAGTACATGGGAAAATATCTCCTTTCATCCTAAACTCTAATATAGTATCCAATGTATAATATCTCAAGAATATCTCCCAGATTAAATCCTATCTGGTACAAGAAGACCTGGCCAACCCGGTCCATGCCATTGTGACCACGAGACTGGAGTACTGTAACACTTTTAACTTAGGGTTGGCTGGGAGGTTGGTGAACAGCTTGCTAGGGGTGTGGCCAGAAATTTACATTTTACGCACACTCCCTGACTGCTGTCCCTATTTAAAACAAGTGTATACATCCTTTCCAATTGCTGACCCCATTACAAAACAAATCAGCTTTCCGTCAGAATACTTCTCTAACCTCTAAACAGGTTGTGTACACATCTAAATAGAGGTTTAACCAGAGACACTCCTCAGTGGCCTAAAGTAACTCAAACACTGCAGATCAGAATAATAATGGTAACAAAAATGCATATGGTTTGGGACAGGTACACACACAAAACTGTACACAAATGTGTAGTGAGTATGCCTGCCAACACCCTTGCTGCCTGCTGCTAGTACAGAATGCTGTGGCTAGGCTGATTATGGATGCCATGTACAGGAAACATATCAGACCTGTTCTGAAGCAGCTGTACCGGCTCACGGTTAGGAGGCACACCACATTCAAGATCACTTTGTTAATAAATAAAGCCCTGCACAGTCTGAGTCCTAAAGGTCTCTCCACTTGGTATGCTCCTGACCATCTGCTCCTCCAGTGGTTTTTTCCTGGTCATCCCAAGGCTGCATCTGAAACTTTCAAGCAAAAGACTGTTTGTGGTGATGGCCCATCTAATCTGGAATGCGATGCCGGTGTATTTGAGGAACGCTTTGTCATTTGAGACCTTTAAAAATGGGCTCAAGACCCAACTGTTTTCCTTAGCTTTTAATTAGTTTGAGCCAAGACTCTTTTTTCTTAATCATTGTATCTGTGCATCTTGATTGTATTTTTTATGTCTAATATTTTTATGAACTGTGGAATTTTGTAAAGCATTCTGAGCCTGTTTTGGATGGAACACTATATAAAAATAAATGCATTGCCTTTGCCCTTGCCAAAATATATGTGTGTGTGTGTGTGTGTGTGTGTATGTGTATATATATGTGTAGAAATAAATATATAGATATATAGATATATTAGATAGATCTCATAGGGGTGTGGTTTGTCATCACCTTGCACCAAGATATTTTGGAATTTTGGTCTGAAACTGAGCTTGGGTCACAGAAGTACCTTTCACAAATATCAAAACAGAACAATAATTACATAACAAAATGTATCCCAACACATACAGCCTTAAAACAAATAGGTTTAGTGAAAAAATATTAATCCATTCCAAAGTTATTCAATTTTACAGTTCCCATTATTTTCAATGGGAATTTCACTCTCCAGAATAGCTTCCTGGAATGAAAAAGGAATTTGATCTCAGGAAAAAGGATTCTTTTTCATGAGGGGCCAGTCCTTTTTCGTGAGGAAAAATTCCTTTTTCATGAGCCACCATCTTGTTTTCCATTTAAAAAAAAAGCTTCAAAAATGATATTCCGTCCACACACCAATACATATATCTTGCTTATTGGGACTCCATTAGTTGGATTCTGTGGTTATCTGGTAGAAAAATTGCCTTGCAATACTTTTTTCTTACAATTTACAATCCTTTTCGCGATGCGCTAACATCCTGTTTCATGAGCCTGTTTTCATTCTCACAAAAAAGGATCTCTTGTCATGAAAAAGGATTTTGGACTTAGGGTTTTTTTAATCCTGTTTCACGAGATAGGATCCATTTATGAATCCTTTTTCGTTCTCGTGGAAAAGGATCCCGTGTCACGAAAAAGGATTGCTGACTTAGTGGTTTTATTTTTAATCCTTTTTTGTAAGTTAGGATCCTTTTTCATGAATCCTTTTTCATTCTCATGAAAAAAAAGATCCTATCTCATGAAGAAGTATTCGGACTTAGTTTCTTTTTAATCCTTTTCATGAGATATGATCCTTTTGCATTATCCTTTTTAGGTTTCTGAGAAAACCGTATCCCATGTCGAAATAGGATTTTGGACATAGGGTTTTTCAATCCTTTTTTTTGTGAGATAGGATCCTTTTTCGCAAATCTTTTTTCATTCTCACAAAAAATGATCCTATCTTGCCAAAAAACATTGTCAAAGTAATGTGTTTGAATGGGGTTTTCAACTTAGATACATAACTTTGAAAGTTTTGCAAATTTAAATACAATTTGTTCAACATGGCATTTTCAAAATTCACATCATGAGGAGGTAAATAAGGATACAATTACAGTGTCATGAAAATTATGGATGCATGGGTGCACTGGGTCCCAAAGGACCCTGTGCTCCCACATGGAAATAAGGATGCAATTATGGAGGGAGTAGAGGGCCCTGTGCTCCTATAGGGAAATAAAGATACAATTATGCTATTTCAAAAAGTAAGGAAATTCATTATAATGAACTTCATTAATGCACCAGTTAGTGTTAAAGTGACAAAAGTAGGGAGATGTGGCATTAGGGTTTCCAACCCTAACATCCCACCCCCACCCTGAAGGCAGCAACAGGCATGGGGTGTGCCTTGTGGTTGTCAACTCTAATGCTCCCTGTCACAGACTCGCGCAGCCGGTCAGTCCTCTACTCCCAAAGTACCAACCTCTGAGCATATGATTTGTGTACAGTGAACAGAACAAGGTAACCCTCTTGTCTGTTTTGTGGGTTCAAGTCACCTTAGTCTCAAGCTCTGGAGGGATTCAAACTGATAACCTCTTGTTAGCATACCCAATTATCAGGCTCAGATAATTCTGTCTTCGGGGGGCCAGATATCTTTGCCTATGGGCACCCAACCAGGTCTTTCAAATGAACCCTTAGAACTCTATGCAAGACTTTAGAGAACTCTATCCATTTTCCAGTTTAGTATACAATAAGCCCATACACAGTGTTACTTATAACCTTTAAAAGCTCCACTTAAAATAAAAAGAAATGTCAAGGCACTCCATGCAGTTTCCATTTGTAAAATATATCTTAACTTTAAAAATATCAAAACGGAACAATAATTACAGAACAAAATATATCCCAACACATACAGCCTTAAAACAAATAGGTTTAAAGTGCAAGTTTCTACAATACATACATTCAGACTGGCCTAATCTTACTCTCTTTCAGTGCTGTGACAATTCTCCCTCAGTCAGATAATATTGTCTTGTGTGTGTCTGTCCAGGCTCTCTCAGCAATTAAGCACAGTTCTGAGCTGGCCCTTTCTGATGTCACATAACTCCGCCTTGGTGTAACAATGTCTATATTTTATCTCACAGGATGTCCAAATAAAATATTTAAAAAAACATAATAGGTGACTTCACTGTCTTTCCTCCTCAGGTTAACCAGACCAAACCGGTTTGTGCTCTGCTACACATACATCTCAAAAGTTTCTTTGATCTAAGTCACTGTATTCAAGCAAAAGTGTATTTGCTTCTTTAATCCCATCTGGACCTTGGAATCTAAACCTCAAAGGTCTCTTTGTAATTCAAGGGTTCCCTGGGAAAGTATATTGGACCTTCCAAATTCATCTGGGTCCTCCCTGGCTCAGACATCAACCTCTCTTCAATGTCCATTCTGGCTTCTGTCTGACACCCCTCCCTCTCAAGTTCTTCCTGACAACTATTATAAGTCAAAGAATTTTCCCTGAGGGAATTATGAATGGCTAATCTTATTTCCTGAGATGAAAGCAAATTGACAAGGTAATTGCACCCCAGATATCTGCAGTTTAGCTATGTTCTGTCCTTTGAACTTATCCCTGGGGGGTCTTGATGTGTCAGTTCCAGTAAGATTGTAGTTTCCTCAAACTGACCTTCCCATCACACATTTTATATGTAATAAAAAAAATTAATACAGCACTCAGAGCACTCAGAGCTGGCTGTCTACATCACACTCCTCCCCAACTAGACTGAATTTGGGGGATTAATCCCCTACATGGGATGAACTTCCCAAATCAGTTCACTCCTCATAGACCCTAGACAGTCCTTCTGAGTTCTGATTCTTGGCTGCGGCCCTATGTATGATTTTCAAATCATACCCTTGTAAAGCAAGACTCCATCTGAGCAGTCTGCCATTGTTTTTTCCCCATCTGCGTCAACCCAACCAGGGGGTTGTGGTCATTCTGCACCACAAAAGGCTGCCCATACAAGTATGGCTCCAATTTCTTTAGGGCCCACACTGGGGCAAGACACTCCTTTTCCACCATGGAGTATGCTTGTTCCCTGGGGAGCAGCTTTTGGCTCAGGTAGGTTATGGGGTGGTCCCTCCCTTCGCTGGATGTCTGGCTTAGTACTGCCCCAATACCCACATCTGAGGCATCTGTCTGAACTATAAAAGTGTTGCTATAGTCTGGACTTGTCAAAACAGGAGCACTTGACAGTGCCTCCTTCAGTTTGGTAAAGGCTTCCTCACAGGCTGGGCCCCAGGTGATTTTCCTTGGCATTTTTTTCTTTGTCAGGTCAGATAGGGGAGCAGCCAGGGCACTGTAATTAGGTACAAATTTTCGAAAGTACCCTGCTGTCCCGAGAAAACTCCTGACCTGCTTCTGAGTTTCTGGTCTGGGACATGCCTGTATTATCTCTATCTTGATTTGGTTAGGACGGAGCTGTCCCCGGCCTACCACATGCCCGAGGTATGCCACTTCTCCCATGGCCACCTGGCACTTCTCGGCTTTGACAATGAGCCTGGCCCTCTGTATTCTGCCCAGCACTTCCCTAAGGTGTGAAAGGTGTTCCTCCCAGCTGGTACTGAAGATGGCAATGTCATCCAGGTACACCACAGCGTACTCCTCAGCAATATTTAACACCTGGTTCACCAACCTTTGGAAAGTGGCTGAGGCAGTATTCATTCCGGAAGGCATTACTTTGAACTCAAATAAGCCTATCAGAGTGATGAAGGCCGACCTCTCCCTAGCTCTGTCCGTCAACTCTACCTGCCAATACCCCTTTGTCACGTCAATGGTCGTAAGGTAGGTCACCCCCCCAACTTGTCCAGGAGTTTGTCCGTCCGGGGCATCGGGTGGGTGTCTGACTTCATGACTGCATTCAGTCCACGATAGTCTACACAGAAATGAGTTGAGCCATCTAGCTTGGGTACAAGGACTACGAGTGAGGCCCAGAGACTGTGGGATCTCTGGATTATCCCTAAATCCAGCATCTCATCCACTTCCCTCCTAATGTCCTTTTGGACAGCCTCAGACACCCGATATGCTGTCCGCCATATGGGCGTCTGTGTCCCTGTCTCCACATCATGTGTTGCTAAGGGGGTTAGTCCAGGCTTGGCACTAAACAAGGGGGCCAAGTCTGCTAAAACCTCCCTCACTTTCTGGATCTGGCCCGGGGTCAGCTGGGGAGACAATTTTACTGCCTCCACAGAGGACTCCCACTTACTTTCCTCCAGCAAGTCCAGAAAGGGGTCTCCTTCGTCCGTCCCCTCCCCATGACTACACATTGCGAACATCATGTCAGCCCTATTTGCATATGGCTTCATGTTGACATGGTACATCCTTTCTGTCTGTCTACAGTCAGGTAACTCCACAATGTAGTTTACATCATTTACCTTTCTAACCACTCTGTACAGTCCTGCCCACTCAGCTTGCAGCTTGTCTTTCTGGACCGGACTAAGGACCATGACTTCCTGACTCACCATGTATGAGCGAGCTCTGGCTCTGCGGTCATACAATACTTTTTGTTTCTGCTGGGCAACTGCCAGGTTGCTCTGGGCTGTCCCCATAAGATCCTTCAGCCTTTCCCTAAACCTTAGGACATAATCCACAATGGGAGTTCCCTGGGTGGTGTGCTTGCCTTTCCAGTCCTCCCAGATCAAGTCTAGGGGCTCATGTAGCCGGTGTCCATACAAGAGCTCGAAGGGGGAAAATCCTGTCGACTCTTGGGGCACCTCCTTGTATGCAAACAACAGATGGGAAAGGTATTTCTCCCAGTCCCTCCTATGCTGTTCAGCAAATGCCTGGAGCATTGACTTTAGGGTACCATTGAAGCATTCCACAAGCCCATTGGCTTGTGGGTGATACGGTGTCATGCATCTCTGCACCACCCCACACTTCTTCCATAGACATTTCATTAGGTCTGACATGAAGAAACCCCCTCGATCGGTGATTACCTCCTGCGGAAACCCAACATGGGAGAAAATCCCAAGCAAGGCATCTGTCACTTTGTCTGTCCTCAGTGAGGAAAGGGCAACTGCCTCTGGGTATCGGGTGGCATAATCCACCACAGTCAGGATGAACATTTTCCCTAAGGAGCTGGGTGTATTGAAAGGCCCCACAATATCCATTCCCATCCTCTGGAATGGCTCCTCCACTGTGGGAAAGGGGATCAGGGTGGCTTGGGTTTTCTTGCTTACCTTCCCTATTTCTTGGCACTGGTGACAAGACCTGCAATATTCCTTCACCTGCTGGGTGAAGTTAGGCCAGAAGAAATTCTGGGCCAACTGCTGCATTGTGCGTGTAAGCCCCAGATGACCAGACAAGGGAATATCATAGGCAACCTTGAGCAACTGCTCACGATATCCCTGGGGAACGAAAAGCTGCCTGCCTAGCATCCCTCCCTCTGTCTGTACTGCCTGTGTATACATAAGTCCATTTTCCCAATAAACCTTATGTCTGCCATCACCTCCCTGTGCACTGTCCGAGTCTGCCCAAGCCCTCAGCTTCTCTAAACTAGGGTCACTTCTCTGAGCAGCTGCAAACCCCTCACACCATCCCAAGGCATGAGACAGGTCCTCTTCCATCGCTAAACTAGGGTCCCTAGCACTAGCATCAGGACCCTCAGAATCTACCCTCTAACAAGAGGTCACCCCTCCCTCTTCAGAGTAACCCTCTGTAGCTATGTGGTTACTTGCTACTGGGGAAATTTCTACCCTCTTTTTATCAGTCTTCCCCTCTGGAGACACAGGCTGGGGAACCAGCCTCTCAGTATCTTCCCCAATGGCTTCTGGGGGGCTCAGGGAACTACAATTTTCCCTGGCCGCTTAGCTACGGGTAACTATGCATACCATTCCTGGTTGGAGATTGTTACGCAGGATCACATCCACTGCTAATGTGTTGGCTACAGCCACCTGTTGCACAGTTCCCTCTGTTTCACCCCAGTCCAGGAGAACACTGGCCAGTGGCAATGTTTTCTCTTCACCAACAAAGTCCTGTACAGTCACATATTTATTGGCTATAAGCTGACCAGGCTGTACCAGATCCCCTTTTACCAATGTCAGGGATAGCCCTGTGTCCCTTAACCTCTGCGTCTGCATGCCATTTACCATGACTGGGTGCATGTGTTCCCTCATGTTGACTGGCATGCTCTCAGGAACACACAAACAACCCACTTCCTTTCTGGTACTACTATGTGTATTATTGCTTGCCCTTCTTGGACACTGTCTGGCAATGTGCCCAGTTTCTTTACATAACCAACAAACATTTCTTACTTCAGAGAAATCTTTTCTTTGAAACCTGGGGCTAACTGGTTTCAGTGGAGGCAGTGAGGGTTTTAGCTGCCCTGAAGGCACGCTTTTCCCTTTCTGCACTGCCACACTCGCCCCATTTGCTCTCAGAGCAGGTCTGCTCTTGGCATAGCAGTCCAAGAGTTCAGCAGCCTCTTGCACTGTTTTTGGATCTCGGTCCTCTAGCCAGGTTTTTAACTCTGCTGGGCATGCCCAATAAAACTGTTCTAATAAAATCACATTTTCAATTTTATCAATGGCGTGTGCCTCAATTCCTTCCCACCAACATTTAAAAAACTGACGTTGCTTTGTGACTAGCTCCTCGTAGCTCATATCAGGGCTTCTCCTGAACTTACGGAATTTAGCTCTGTATGATTCAGCAGTTAATTCAAACTTTTTTAACAGTGCAGTTTTTAACTTGCTGTAATTATCACTATCTTCATTGTTCATTTGACCCAATGCATCCTGAGCTTTTCTGGTAAGTAGCAGGGATAGCTGGAAACTCCAGGATTCTTTAGGAATTTTAGCCTGAATACAAACTTTTTCAAAAGAATTTAAAAAGGTGTCCATGTCCTCCCATCCTTAAATTTGGCTATTAATTTGGAGTTCAATTTGTAACCCAGTCCTGTAGTCCAAGTTAAACCCAAGCCACTTACCTGCGGATCCAGGATACTGGTGACTTGTCCCTGCTGCTGTGGCCCTTCACTGACAGTGGCCCTGCTGTCCACCTCATCAGCTCGGGACCCCTCACTGGCCGCTAGCCCTTCCAGACTTGAGTTTTGGTCCCTTTCAGTCATGGTCTGTGACTCGCTGCTCTGGGTATCTGCTGCCATCAGGGCCTCTATGAGGTTCTGCTTATTGGCTTTCACCCCAAACAGGACTCCCCTGTCCTCGCACAACTGCTTTAAGAAATCTACAGTGTACCTGCTGTAGTTGGAAGCCATTTTCTTCTTCCCTCACTACTAATACTATTCTGACTGGCACTGCAGAAAAAAAAATGGGTGGGAACTTAGCTGTAAGTCAAGGGATATAGTTCTGTTTCCTTTTGAAATAAAACACTGCCTTTTTTTTTTTTTTTTCCAAGTGAGCTAAACGGTCTCAAGCTGACACATTGAACAATGAAGTTTATACCACCAAACTTTTTATGCCACCACTGCCAACCAATCTGTCACAAACTTGCTTAGCCAGTCAGTCCTCTACTCCCAAAGTGCCAGCCTCTGAGCATATGATTTGTGTACAGTGAACAGAACAAGGTAACCCTCTTGTCTGTTTTGTGGGTTCAAGTCACCTTAGTCTCAAGCTCTGGAGGGATTCAAACTGATAACCTCTTGTTAGCATACCCAATTATCAGGTTCAGATAATTCTGTCTTCAGGGGGCCAGATATCTTTGCCTATGGGCACCCAACCAGGTCTTTCAAATGAACCCTTAGAACTCTATGCAAGACTTTAGAGAAATCTATTTCCCAGTTTGGTATACAATAAGCCCATACACAGTGTTACTTATAACCTTTAAAAGCTCCACTTAAAATAAAAAGAAATGTCAAGGCACTCCATGCAGTTTACATTTGTAAAATATATCTTTACTTTAAAAATATCAAAACAGAATAATAATTACAGAACAAAATATATCCCAACACATACAACCTTAAAACAAATAGGTTTAAAGTGCAAGTTTCTACAATACATACATTCAGACTGGTCTAATCTTACTCTCTTTCAGTGCTGTGATGATTCTCCCTCAATCAGATAATATTGTCTTGTGTGTATCTGTCCAGGTTCTCTCAGCAACTAAACACAGTTCTGAGCCGGCCCTTTCTGATCACATAACTCCACCTTGGTGTAACAACATCTATATTTTATCTCACAGGATGTCCAAATAAAATATTTAAAATAACATAATAGGTGACTTCACTGCCTTTCCTCCCTCAGGTTAACCAGACCAAACCAGTTTGTGCTCTGCTACACATACATCTCAAAAGTTTCTTTGATCTAAGTCACTGTATTCAAGCAAAAGTGTATTTGCCTCTTTAATCCCATCTGGACCTTGGAATCTACATCTCAAAGGTCTCTCTGATGTAATTCAAGGGTCCCCCGGGAAAGTATTTTGGACCTTCCAAATTCGTCTGGGTCCTCCCCTGGCTCAGACATCAACCTCTCTTCAATGTCCATTCTGGCTTCTCTCTGACACCCCTCCCTCTCAAGTTCTTCCTGACAACTATTGTAAGTCAAAGGATTTTCCCTGAGGGAATTATGAATGGCTAATCTTATTTCCTGGGATGAAAGCAAATTGACAAGGTAATTGCGCCCCAGATATCTGCAGTTTAGCTATGTCCTGTCCTTTGAACTTATCCCTGGGGGGTCTTGATGTGTCAGTTCCAGTAAGATTGTAGTTTCCTCAAACTGACCTTCCCATCTCTATATTTTATATGTAATAAAAAAATTGATACAGCACTCAGAGCTGGCTGTCTATGTCACACTCACCACATTCCCATATACTGTACCTGTCTCACCTTATTTACTCATGGAATGGGGTGAGTATTAGAGTTGACAACCCCAAGACACACCTCATGCCTGTTGCTGCCTTCAGGAAGGGGGTGGGGTGTTAGGGTTGGAAACCCTAATGCTACATTAAGTCTCACCTTTAAAACCTCTCCTGAGGGGTGTACCACAAGGATCCATTCTGGGCCTCTTGCTATTCACAATTTATATTAATAACATTGATGCTTCCATTAAAAAGGCATGAATACATCTATTTGCGGATGACACAGTGCTTTATATTAGTAGTCTTACCCCTGATGCGGCATGTAAAGATCTTCAGGATGAATTCAATCTGATGTAGCTTCGGCTACTAAATCAGAAATTGCTTTTAAATGATAAGAAAACAAAAGCAATGTTCTTCTCTCCCTTTCCTAATGCACCAAACCCGATCACTATTGGGACACTTCCCCTGATCACCACCATACTTGGTGAACAGTTGGAGTATGTAATTAAGTTCAAATGCCTGGGGGTATGGCTTGACAATAGACTCTCCTTCTTAGGGCATAGAGAAGAACTGATAAAGAAACTCAGACAGAGACTTGGCCTCTTCTTCAGGATAAAAAATCTCCTCTCTAGGGACGCCAAGATGAAACTGGTCCAAACCACCTTTCTTTCCTTATTAGACTATGCTGACTTCCTCTACAGTCAGGGTCCTGCTGGTGCACTCACCAAACTTGACACGCTTTACCATAGAGCTCTAAGGTTCATCATGGGCCTCCCCTACTCCACCCACCACTGTTCCTTGTATTCTGCAGTAGGTTGGTCATCCCTTAGCTTCAGACGACAGAGAAATGCCATATTCTGGACCTACAAAGTCATCTTAAATAAACTGTCCGACTACATCTCTGCCTGCCTTCCATTATGTACACTAAGTAAGTATGCTCTGGGGAGTACCTCCTACATCTTGCTGAAGGTATACAAGGCAAGATCACACTTTGGCTGGACGTCTATTAGTCATGAGCTTCCTTTAAATGTGGAATAAGATGCAAAAAAACCTTAGACTAAATCACCCCATTAGCTTAGCAGCATTGAAAACATTATATTTGTGTCATAACAAGAAATCTTGTGCTTGCTACCACTATCCTTGTGTCCCCTATCACTTTTGAGTACCCAGCGTGTTCTCCTGCTCCTGATCCTCCCTGGGTTCTTCTGGAACTATCTACTACTCGACTCCCCCACTCCCCTCAAAATTATTATTGTAACCCCCCACACTACTTCATCCCCTGAACCCCAGATATGTTACTGTAACCACCATATTCACCACTTCCTGCCCTTGCTGTATTGTTCCTCTTGATAGATTATACTTCACAAACATAGCAATTTGAGGCTTTTGATCCCTATCATCTATCCCTTCCCAGCTCACTCCTTCCCCACTTCCCTCCCTCCCTCCCTCCCCGCCTGCACTTGTTGACTTGGCTGCTATCACAACTACTGGATAATGCACCTCGGGATCCCTTAGGCCCACCTGCATTATTGACCTTTTCTAATACATGGTTTGCTTTGTACTTATGGCTTGACTGTATATATTGTTGCATTTTTACCTGCTTTATACCTTTGCTTCTGTATGGACTATGTCTTGCTGTTCACTTTCTGTGTACTGTACCTGTTGTCTATGTACTTTTTTCTTGTATTTGAATAATCCAGGTCCACCTCAAAAATGAGCATTACTCAACGGTGTTTGCCTGGTTAAATAAAGATTTTGATTGATTACATACTGTGTATATATATATATATATATATATATATATATATATAATATGTATCAGTGCATATATGTAATAAAGGCACAGTTGTGCCTGTAAATTAGGGTTGTGCCCTTTAATGTTAAATCACAATTTTTGCACCATAATAACTTTGGGTATGCCACCCTTACGACAACACCAACACAGCGAAATACACACCTGTGCAACCTGTCGGCAAAATCAACACTTTGCCGACAGGTCACTGTGTTGGTGTGCCTGAGACGGGGGAATGCTGTCTCCCGGTCCTGCACCCCCACCCTGAATCAACTCTGACTGGAGTTGAGAATCCTAAAGACGGGGGGACAGGGGCAGAGAGACAAAAAAACAGGACCGTGAGACACACAGGAATCATGTAGACCGCAAGTTGCGTTAGACATAATTCCTGTCTGAGAGATGCCGGTTGACATAAAGGATGTCAAACCAGCATGGTAGAGCCATAACTTTTCCCCCATTTAACTGATTTTCTTAAAATTTACAAAGCACAGAAATGGTGTCAGATACTCTGGATCCTAAACATCTTAAGGCAATTAGTTCACTGGGGGCAAAGTTACAGGGGAGCAAAAACTCCAAAAATTACATCAATTAACATACATTGAAAGAAAGCTTTCTCATAACTTTGTTCAGTTTCAGTATTTTGACCCCAAATATCAGCATAGTCATTTTTTCACACCACCTCATAAATGTGACTGTTGTCCTTTTTCAAATCTGTGCTGAATGTGTTTTGGCATCTGTGGCGCAAAATGACATTTCAGCTGGGATTTGAACATTTTCACCTACCGAGTTCATGTGGTGGGGTCATAGGAAGACTAGGTTGAAACTTTGGGGTCAAGATATTAAAAAACAACAATGTTATGAAGGTATGTTGTAATTTTTTTGATGCTCACTCATAACTTTGGTAATTTTCAGTATTTTGACAGCAAATTTTCAACATAGCCAATTTTTTCACACCACCTCATGAACATGACAGGTCTTGTTTTTCAAATCCTGGCCAAAATGTGTTTTCATACTTGTGGTGTGAAATGATGTTTTTGCCAGTATTTTATAAATGACACCTTCCATGTTTAGCTGGGGGGGAGGGACAGGGGGAACATAAAAAAACATAAAAAGACTATATTGAAATTTGGGGGTCAAAATATCACAAAAAGAAGTATGAAGCAACATTGTTTGCAGAGAGAGCTGTTGGCCAATGGGACCATATTGTCTTCCTATGCCAGTGACCTAAGTTAGGGTGATGGCTCAGTAAGCCAGCCGATTTGGCAGAGGCTGGGGGGGAACAATGCAGTGTATGGCACCAACCCCAGCCTGGTGAGGGACAGAGGAGTGTTCTGGTACGCAAATGACACCTTGTGACGGGCGAAGGAGCCATCCCCCACAAGGTGTTGACATGCATGTTGAGGCCTGATGGGCACATGCACTGCACTGAGACTATCTCCCATATTCTATTCATTGCATTTTGTGGGAATTATGATACAATTCCATGATCAGAAAAAGAAGAAAAATTCATTGCAAACAAAAAATGTTAATGCAGACATTGGGGCAGAAGACTGTAAAGCACACAAAGTAGGGAAATAAAAAATATTAGGGTTTGAGGTCTCCAGAATCTTGGCAAATCAGTGGTGGGATCTTCCTTGGTGTTATCAACCCTGATGCCCACCCCCTTCTCTGAGCAAACAAAGTCAAACATTATGTTTTCTTCATGCAGTGCCTGCAGAGCCCTGCATGAAGACAGCTATGACAGATTCTATTAGAAACATGTGGTTAGCCATACTTCTCTACCTCCGAACGAGTCTATCATTATAAGGCACTGGCTTGGAGCTGGTCCTCATGCTTCTGACAGGAGGCTATGGGATTGGGTTTGGGGGTGGGCATTAGGGTTGACAATCCCAAGGAAGACCCCGCCACTGATTCGACAAGACTCTGGAGGCCCAAAACCCTAATATGTTTTCATTTACCTATTTTGTGAGCTTTGTGTTCTTCATCGTTAATGTCTGCATGTATGTATAAATAGATAGATATGTACAGAGAGTGAGAAAATGAATGATGGGTAAGTTTGGTATATAAGAAAATTTACCCACTCAGGGGCCAATCAGATAATAAAGCTATGATCCCAAAAGGTGAGTGGCTTTATTACCTGGATAGCAACCTTAATGGGTATATTTCTGAGTATGCCAGACTTGCACATCTTTTTTGTGTTCACCATGTGCGCAAGCGAACACGTTTGTATGAGAGTGCCCTTTAAGGGGTGTGACACTGTCTGCTCAATGCAGAGCAGTGTTGCAGGGGTGCAACAGTGCCGGACCAATCAGCACCCAGACTGACAATGATGGAGTTTCTGGCTTGCTGGACGGGGATGGCACCAACTTCAAAAGAAGTTGCAGTCCCTTTGATCAGCGCCACCAAGCAAGCCAGACTGATCTGTCATGGTCAGCCTGGAATGCATGCCTGCAACAAAGAAAAGCATCCACCAATGTTTGTTGCCAGTGGCCTTAATTGCCTCCCAACCCGACCCTCCCTGGCAGCACCCCTTCCCTCCCCCACACACACAGTAGTAACACTGGGGGTGCTCAATCCCTAAATGTCTAAAACTGTCCCTCATTGTTTATTTCCCCTGAAAGGAAGAAAACCATCCCTAGACATCTGTTGCACCCCCTCAAACACAAGTCAGTGACACTGGGGGTGCCCAATCTCCCAGTGTCCTGTCCCTGAAATAAAGAAAACTGTTCCTCGTTGTTTTTGTAACCTGGTAAAAAGGAAAACATCCATTATTGTCTGCTGCACCATTACCCACCCCCCACCTCACCCTCCCAGTCAGAACCCACCACCCCCCCATACTTATCCACCAGAGGTCTGTCCCCATCATCTTCCTTGAACTGCAGACATGTCTTCACTCTTCAAAGCCCTAACTGTGAACTGAGGTAAATGTTTCAAAGTATTTCTCCACTCCCTCCTACCAGACATATGCCACTTGTTGCGCCATAGACAAAAAAATCAAAGAAGGTCTTCCTGAGTCTATCACTTGCTGGTTCAAACCTTCCTTACCAACCTACTCCCTGCGAACGATGGACAACTTTCTACTGGATACCCCCAAATGTGACACTAGGATGGGCAATTATGCCTATGCGGTGTCTGGACCAAAACTCTGGAACTCTCTCCCTAAGGAACTGAAACACGTGCAGTCCCACCATATCTTTAAAAACGGCCTCAAAAGTCACCTACAAATCAGAGATGAATGCTCTTGCCCCTAAACTATATGGAGTACAGACCTGGTTCTTTTCTCTCCACAAGGTCCCACTAGCACTTCTGGGATTCCTCTATTCCAGCTCACTGCTCTTAGAACCAAGCTGCTGGCCACTTACTCTTGACTCCCCTATTAGTCCTCTGTGTAATTTTTCCCACCCTCTGTTTCATGGTGCCCTCTGTACTTACATGCATTATTTTTTGTTCCTTACAGTGATGATTGCCTGTTGAATTCCTTGTACTCTCTGTGCATATTCATTATATACCATGTGTTGATTGTGTACTCCACTGTTTTCTGTGCTGTATGCTGTCTGGAATTCCCATGTTATAATATACCAGATTTGTCTGTAACTCTCCCAGGTCATGCCTGAAAATAGATAATGTTGTTGTTTAGTACGCTCACCCAGTCAACAAAAACAAAATCAATAAATACATATTTCAATGGGGTTTTCAGCTTCAATGTATTTCAATGGGGTTTTCACCTTCAATGTATTTCAATGGGGGTTTCAATTTCAATGTATTTCAATGGGGTTTTCACCTTCAATGTATTTCAATGGGGTTTTCAACTTAGTGGCATAACTTGGCCATTTTTTAATATTTTTGCCCAAACTTTTCAACATACCTTTTTGGGACCCCACCTCATGAACAATGCAAGTAATGTTAGGTAAATCTGTCCCAAAAGGTGATTTCATGGTCACTGAACAAAACCACCTTTCAGGCAGGAGCTGAATATTTTCTCCACCATTGTTCATGTGGAGGAGTCGTAAGAAGGCTATGTTGATAATTTGGTGTAAAAATATTAAAAAACAATGAAGGAATGAGCCTGCTTTGAAATTTGCAAACGCAGGCTCGTAACTTTGGCAATTTTCAATATTTTGACCCCAAATTTCCAATATATCCATTTCTTCATAGCACTTCATGAATGTGACAGCTGTCATTTCTCAGATCCTGGCCAAAATGTTTTTTTTTTTTGCATCCTGAAAGGTGATTTTGCAGTCGCTGCACGAAGTTACCTTTCGGGCAGGAGTGGAAATTTTTCTCTGCCTTTGTTATTAGGTGGGATCATAAGAAGGCTATGTTGGAAAATTTGGTGTAAAACTATTAAAAAACAACAAAGTTATAAGTCTGCATTGAAATTTGTGAATGCAGGCTCGTAACTTTGGCAATTTTCTATATTTCGACCCAAAATTTTCAATATAGCCATTTCTTCACAGCACCTCATGAATGTGACAGCTGTCATTTTTCAGATCCTGACCAAAATGTTTTTTTACATCCCGAAAGGTGATTTTTCAGCCACTGTGCAAAATCACTTTTTCGGGCTGGAGCTGAAAATTTCTCTGTACTTGTTCATGAGGTGGGGTCATAAAAAGGGTATGTTGAAAATTTGGGGTGCAAATATTAATAAACAAGACAGTTACACTGTCCAACATCATCATTTCTGCTTTGCATTCTTAACTGTTAATAAAATGATTCCTTCACTGAAGCAATTTTTAATGTCAATTTCAGTGGTATCAGCACCACACACACCCATGACACCAGTGCACGCAGACAACACTCAGCATTGAAAAAAGCTTGTTTATGTAATACATTAGGATTTTTTGTGTCTTTTGTCTTATAGTGGTAGTCAGGTTGATTTTCAGGTTTGTCTGTGGTCAGGGCCATTTTCAGGTTTGCTATTAGTTTTGGTCCTCTGCGTTTCCATACTGCCATGGAATTTGGCTTTTAGACACCCTTTTAGCCCTTACACATTTCTGTAGTATAGGGCTCCACTATACAAGGGGGAGTCTCTGTGGCTGGTCTTCCGTTACTTACAAAGAAACATAGAAATATGGACAATGATGGCAGAAAAAGACCAGAGGTCCATCCAGTCTGCCCAAGTTCCCTATAATCCCTGGAACCCACTGTTCCTCCAGGTTACTAACACCCCCCCAAGTCATCTCTCTATTCTCCTTCTTGGTCCTGTTGCCCCCAGTAACCACTATTCCCTTCATTATGTCCCAGTCCTGCTTGAATCCCCTGACTGTTTTCACACCCACTACCTCAGCCGACAAACTGTTCCAAGGTTCCACCACCCTTTCCATAAAGTAGTACTTCCTCACATCCCTCCTGAATCTACCTCCTTTTAATTTTCCATTCGTGTCCACGTGACCGCGAATTGGTATTCGGGCTAAATAATTACCTGCAGTTCACTTTGTTAATTCCTATAAGGAACTTGAAGGTCTCTATCATAGCTCCCCTCTCCCTTCTGGTCTACAATAAGTACATATTTAGTGCCTTGAGGTTCTCCTCATAGGATCTGCCCTGCTGTCCCTGAATCATTTTTGTTACTCTGTGCTGCACTGTCTCCAATCTATCCTTATCCTTTCTGAAGTAAGAACTCCAGAACTGGGCACAGTACTCTAGGTGAGGCCTCACCAGGGTCTTGTAGCAGGGGAGAGAACACACAGAACACCAGGAGGAAGGAGCTACTGGTATAACTAAAACTTCTCTACTGGGACTAAGAACTAGAAATCTTGTACTGGGACCTTCAATTTAGGGTAAAAAAAAAGAGTTAGTGTGTTTGTCAGAGGTAGTTGAAGTAAATTGTTATCTGTTATCTGTGTTATCTGTATACTTATCTAGGTGCTTGTCACAGGTGTCAGAAGAGAATTGTTATCTGTGAAATTAACTAAGTGTAGAAAGATTTGCAAAGTAGGAGGAGTGGCTTTGCTAGAAGGAGCCAGATTAAAACTGGATTTAAGCACTGTCCTAGATAGCATCTACCAGAGAACAGACAGAACACCAGGAGGAATGAGCTACTGGTATAACTAACATTCTCTACTGGGACTATATTACCCTCCTTCCCTCCCCTCTACCCCCCCACCCTAAACCAGTTCCACTTTTATAGGCACAGGATTTAACTGACAATAGGATCTTCCTGTTTGGGAGCAGGAAGTGAGTGATCACAAAGCCACCAAAGACTCACCATCCTAGAAGGGCAAGAGTAGCCCTCTGCCCCCCCCCCATCTGCTGGAGGTCTGACTCTGAGCAAGTAAGGAGACTACTGAGAAAAATAGGAACTTCTTGTCTTAGAACAGGAAGATCAGGAGCTAAAAGGACACAGAGGCAGTAAGTAAGTAGGGAAGAAAAAAAGAAAATAAACAAACAGAGGAAAGAGTAAGTATTCCAAACAACAGTTAGGGGGCCAGAAAAAAGACATGATGGGAGTGATGCAGTGAAGTGGCTGTGGAGCAGCAGTCTTCCGGGAGACGTTCTGGAGGATGCAGTGTTGTCCCATCTGCAGGCACCTCTCTGGGCGAGGGAGGAGGTTGCTCATCTCCAGGCTGAGTTGGCCAGGATTTGAGGGACCTCCTCTCCCACCCAGGGACCACCAGGGTCACTGCCGTTGCCTCAGAGGTTGCCAAGGAAAAGGAGCAGTTGGACCACAGTGGGCTCAGGGAGGGTGAGGGTGGTGGAACAGAGGTGCATACCTCCAGTTGTACCTCTCCACAATTTCTATGCCATTCTGGAAAAGTGTGGTTCCTCTATGGAGGCACCCACAGTGGAGACCAAGGAGGGTGCTGGGAACCTCCACAAAGGAGATCCACAGGAGGGTGGCATGGGACCTCACAGGGGAAGGAAACAACTCCTGGTGGTGGAGTCCATTGTTAGGAAGGTAGAACTGCAGGAGGAAGGGGAGAGGGAGGTAAGGTGCCTGCCTGGTGCCATGGCTTGTAGGGACAGGGAGCGAATCCTCAGGATCACAGGAGCAGCTGCACAAGGGAGGGAGCTGGATGTCATTGTCCACCTAGGGACAAATTACCTGGCTAAGAAATGGATCAGAGCAGTGCAAGAAGCATTTGTGGAGATGGGAAGGGGCCTTAGACAAATAGCACATACGGTAACCTTCTCGGAGGTGCTGCCTGTCTATGGCACAGATGAGGCTATGGTGCTCCACACCATGGGATTCAATCAGTGGTTGAAAAACTGGTGCAGAGCTCAGGGATTTGGCTTCATTGGGGACTGGGGGTCCACCTGGATGGATACAGGCCTATACTGGAGTGATGGTTTGCATCTGTCCAGGAGGGGAACCAGGATCCTAGCTGATAGGTTTAAATACTTCATTGGCAAGCATTTAAACTAGCCAAGGAGAGAGGCACTGGAAAGGAGCAGGGAAATCCTAGCCCCCCAAAAAAATCGGGGTACAAAGTGAGGTAGACACCAACATAGAGATGTCAAAAGGAGAAGCGCAAGGGTAAATGGAGAAAGTGACAAACACAATAAGGACAGGGATGGGGCCAAAAGGGGTAAGGCCATCAAGAAATGGAGGGTAATGAGTACCAGTGCCCATAGTCTGGGCAGCAAGCTCCCTGAACTGGTGGCCTTGACGGAAGAGGGATGGCTGGATATCGTAGCAGTCACAGAAACATGGTACACAGAGAACCATGACTAGGATGTCAACATACCAGGGTATGCAACCTACAGGAGAGACAGGGAGGGCAGAAGAGGGGGGAAGTAGCTCTCTATGTAAGGGAAGGGATAAAAGCAACTGAACAAAAGAGTAAACAGGGAGGAGAGGAGGCACTGTGGGTCACCTTAAAGACTGGAAATGGCACCACAGTCTGCTCAGGGGTTGTATACAGACCCCCATGTCAGGGGGAAGGAATGGACAAGGATATGATAGAAGGCATACTTAGGATGGCAGAGAAAGGGGAAATACTGTTGATGGGGGACCTTAATATGCCAGATGTTAATTGGAGCACCTTTGCTGCAGCCACATCCAAAAGCAGTGCCATTCTTGATGCCCTTCAGGTGGCATGCCTCAGACAGCTAGTTTTGGAACCTACTCATGAGGGAGCAATCTTAGACCTCGTACTCTCAAATGGGGACAGTGAGAGAATCTCAGATCTAGAATTGGGTAGCCATTTGGGAACAAGTGACCACCAAACAGTGTGGTTCATGATAAACTCAGCTACAGAGTCAAGCCATACAAAAGTGAGGGTTCTGGACTTCAGGAGGGCTGACTTTGGCAAGATGGGAGAGTGCTTTAGAAAAGCACTAGCAGACAGACTAGAAGGAGGGGTGGAGCAACAATGGGGAAATATCAAAACTACCATCCCAGAGGCAACATGCCTTTGTGTGAAGCAAATAAACAAATTGAAATGAAAGAAAAAGCCACTGTGGTTCTTAAAAGAAGTGGCGGTGAAGGTTAGGGAGAAAAATATAGCATTTAGGAAGTATAAGGAAACACAGAAGGAGCAGGACAGAGAACTGTACCAGTTAAGGCAGAAGGAAGCAGGGAGGGTAGTCAGAATAGCAAAGGCCCAAACTGAGGAAAAGATAGCCAACTTGGTTAAGAAGGGGGATAAAACCTTTTATAGGTATATCAGGGAGCGTAGAAAGACAAAGGGAGGGATAGTGAGGCTGAATAGAATGGATGGTGGGTGGGCAGAGAGTGACAGTGAAAAAGCAGGATACTTGAATGAATACTTCTGTTCAGTATTCACAAAAGAGGAAGTGGGGAGGTGCCTAATCCAGTTAACAGAAGCACTCTGGAGGGGGTCAATCCCAGTCCTTTCACAGAAGAAAGGGTTCTGAAAGAACTCCTAAAACTGAAGGTGGACAAAGCAATGGGGCCAGATGGAATTCAGCCAGAATTCTAAAAGAATTAAGCAGAGAACTAGTGACACCACTGACTACCCTTTATAACAAATCATGGAGGATGGTGTGGTGCCTGAGGACTGGAAGAAGGCTGATGTGATTCCTTCACAAAGTGGGAGCAAGACAGACGCAGGAAACTACAGACCTGTCAGTTTGACCTCTCATGTGTAGGAAAGTGATGGAATCCCTTCTGAAGGAAAGAATTGTTGAGTACCTAGAGGCCAGCGGGGCACAGGACCCAAGGCAGGATGGGTTCACAGTGGGAAGGTCATGTCAGACGAATCTAATTGATTTCTTTGACTGGGTGACCAAAGTAGTAGACCAGGGAGGGGCTGTGGACATGGCCTACCTAGATTTTAGCAAGAAATTTGACACAGTTCCACACAAAAGATTAGTAGTCAAATTAATCAGCCTTGGAGTGGGTCCCAGGGTGGTAGCCTGGGTAAAACATTGTCTGAACAACAGGACACAGAAGGTAATTGTAAATGGAGTCCACTCTGAAGAAAGAGGGGTTACTATTGGGGTACCGCAGGGTTCAGTACTGGGTCCAGTCCTTTTTAATGTCTTTATAAGTGACATTGCAGAGGGACTGGAAGGAAAAGTATGCCTCTTTGCAGATGACACAAAGATCTGCAACAGGGTTGATACACAAGGAGGCGTGGCAAGGATGAGAAGGGACTTGGCAAGGTTGGAGGAATGGTCAGAAGTATGGCAGCTTGGATTCAATGCAAAGAAGTGCAAAGTAATGCACCTGGGAAACAAAAACCCAGGGGAAGATTACACAATGGGGGAGGTAGTAACAACAACAAAAATGGAAAGGGACCTGGGGTAATCATATCAGATGACCTAAGGTTGGCAAGCAATGTGAGAAGGCAGTAGGAGGACTGGGGATACTAGGATGTATAGGGAGAGGCATCACCAGCAGAAAACAGGAAGTTCTTATCCCTGTACAGACAGTTGATGAGACCCATCTGGAGTACTGCCCCAGTTCTGGAGACCCCATCTCTGCAAGGACATAGACAGGATGGAGGCAGTTCAGAGGAGGGCAACTAAAATGGTGCAGGGTCTGCAAGAGAAGTCATACAAGGAGAGGCTAAAGGAGCTTAATATGTATACCCTTGAGGAAAGGAGGGAAAGGGGGGACATGATAGAAATGTTTAAGTACCTCAGTGGAATCAACAAAGTCCAAAAGGGTAGCATCTTTCAGAAAAAGAGATGTGCAAGAACAAGTGGACACAATTTGAAGATAGAGGGGGGGACGGCTCGAGGGCAATGTGAGGAAGTATTTTTTCACAGATAGGGTGGTGGACGTATGGAACAGCCCTCCTGAGGAGGTTGTAGGGTCTAATACTGTGGGAGAATTCAAGAATGCATGGGACAGGCATAAGGCAATTTTTGGTTGGGGGTAGGAAGAAATAGGCTGTTGGTTAAATAGGATCTGTAGCTTATCCTCTAGGTAGGGAAATGGGCAGACTAGGTGGGCCAAGCGGTCCTTATCTGCCATCAAAGTCTATGGTTCGATGTTTCTATGTAAATATTACCTCTTTTCTTCTGCTATCAGTAACCCCTTCTGATACATTCCAGCATCCTGTTAGCCTTGCTATAGGCCTTATTGCACTGACTCGATTGCTTAAATGAGTTGCTAATGATAACTCCCAGACCCCATTCCTCATCAGTACTGCAAAGTCTCTCTCCACCCATCCAGTACTCTTTTTCCCTTGGTGCATTACTTTGCACTTTTTAGCATTGAATTTTAACTGCCAGACTTTTGACCACCCCTTTAGGTTTTGTAGGTCTCTCAGCATTTCCTTTATTTCCGCATAACTATCCACCCTCTCACATAGTTTTTTTGTCATTTGTGAAGAGACACAATCTGCCCTGGATTCCTTCTCCAATGTCACTAATAAACATGTTGAAGAGACTGGACCTAGGACCAATCCCTGTGGAACCCCACTCATAACCTCCCTTTCTTCTGATTTAGCCCCACTGACCACCACCCTCCGCAGCCTTCCCTCTAGCCAATTACTCACCCAGTTCAGTATGGGTTTAGCTGAACCCAGGTCTTCCATCTTCTTGAGCAATCTTTTGTGAGGTACTGAGTCAAAAGCCTTGCTGAAGTCAAAGTAAAGCAGATACACAGCATGGCCCTTGTTTAATTTCTTTGTCACCCAGTCAAAGAGAACTCTCAGGTTGGTCTGACAAGGTCTTCCTGCCACAGAACTGTGCTGTTTACTATCCTGGAGCCTGTTGCCCTCCAGGTAGTCTATGAGGTCCTCTTTGATCAGTGACTCCATCAGCTTCCCTATGATAGAGGTTAGACTGACAGACCTATAGTTCCCTGGTTGCTCCTTATTCCCCCCCTTATGAAGCAGTACAATGTCTGCCACCTTCCAATTGCTTGGAACTTCCCCAGACCTAAGTGAGCTGTTGAACAGACATACCAGTGGTTTAGCCAGGTACATGGCTAATTCTCTGAGTATCCTCAGATGCAACCCATCTGGTCTCGGGGCTTTATCTAGCTTAACAGCAGCCAGTCCTTTCAGAATCCTTTCATTAGTGATCAATGGCTGTCTCATTTCCAGGATTCCCTTAGTGGATGCTTTGATGCCACTCTCAGGCATGGACCTGCTGTCCTCCGTAGTGAAAACTGAGCAAAAGTAGTTATTTAGGATGGCGGTCTTTTTCCCATCCTCCTCTATCACCCTACTCCCCTCTACTAGTCTTATGATTCCCCTCCACCTTTTTTCCTTTCTTCACTAATACATCTAAAAAACTGTTTTTCTCCACTCCTGATCCCCTCTGTGATACACAGCTCTGTGTATGCTTTGGCCTCCCTAATGGCACTCTTTACCTCCCTATTTTTCTGTAGATAGTCCTTCTATTCTACCTCCCCCTGCTTTTCCTTATATTTATAGAAGGCCTTCTTTTTGACCTTTACCACCTCCCTGACCTTTCTTTGAACCATAGTGGTCTCTTAAAACTGTTTTTCTTTGTTACTGTTCTTATGCATACTTTAGATGCCTCGAGGATGGCCCCCTTAATTACCCCCATCTTTCCTCCACCCCACCTATGTCCTGCACCCCTACTAACTTATTCCTGACCAGTTCCTCATCATATCAAAGTCAGCCTTTCTAAAGCCAAGGACTTCAGTTCTCAACTGTGGCTTGCTGACCCCAAGGGCCAATTCAAACCAGAGTTATGGTTGTTGTTCCACAGCATCTCCCCTACTCCCACCGCTTCCACCATTTCTGAGTTGGTGAGCACCACATCAAGGACTGCAGTCTGCCTGGTGGGTTCCTTAACTAGTTGCATCAGTAGACAGTCTTGGAAGGCATGCAGCAATGCCTGACTTCTGGCACTCTTGGCCACCAGGACCTCCCAATCGATGTCTGGCAGTTTCAGGTCTCCTGCCACCACTACTTCCACCTTTGCTATCCCTCTTTCAAGTTCATCTATGAGTTTTCCATCCCTTTACTCCCCTTGCCCTGGAAGCCTATATATCACCCTCAAGTGAACTTTTCTGCCTGAGGCTGCCATGCGTTGCACCCATATTAATTCAGCCTCACCGCTGCTACCCCTAATGTACCCGTCTTCTACCACCTTGATGCCTTCATTGACAAAAAGGGCAACTCCTCCCTCTCTACCAGTTTCTCTATCCCTTCTGAACAGTGATTACTCAGGGACTGTCATCTCCAAGTCATTATTATTTGTGGCCCACATTTCCATGATGGCCACAAGACCCAGCTCAGTGTCTTCTGTCAATGCCTGGAACTCACTGAGTTTGTTACCTAGGCTCCTGATGTTAAGGCATACCCCCCTTTCAGCTGACCTCTGCTCTTATTTTGGTACTGTGCTTCTGTTTTCCATGTTTTCTCCCACCTTTGTTGGGACTTTTGCTCTTTGTTTTATCTGCCACTATTGCACATTCCCTTGGTCCTGTAAACACTACTGCTTTCTTTGTATCCTCTTTGTTGCTAGGGTCCCCTGGATGTGGGGGGGGTACTATCTAGGATCCCCTTCTACTCACCATCCACCATCGTTACCCTAGTCCCAGACTCCCCCGCAGTCAGTTTAAATCTCTGATATAGGCAACAAACTTCTGCCCCACTGCACTAGCCCCCTCTCTCTCATCAGGTGAAGACAATCACCCTTGAAAAGTCTTCTGTCCCAGAAGTCCCACCAGTTCCCTACAAAATGGTACCCCATGTCTTGACACCAACTCTTAAGCCAACTATTAAACTCTTCTATTTCAGCAGTCCTTATCCTATCCTGCCTCTCTTCCCTGCCCCACAAAGGGAGTTTACTTAATTGCTACAGCAGTATCATAGTTTGCAGCTGTAGTCAGTGGTTTAGCTTTGCTTTCTCAGTCAGGAGTGCACACTGAAATCAGGAGTGATATAGTGTGTCATGGGTTTGTGGATTCTGTGGTTGGTAGCAATGTCATCATGGCCAGTGGATTTTGTGGCCAGGTGTAGTGTGTACAGAGATGGTGGCAAAAGCATGGATGGCATGTCATCTGAGGAAACAGCTGGAGCACTGAGGGACATACCTATAGGAGGTATCCTGGCAAGACCATGGCAAAATAAACGTGCCGTGGAAACCACACTGTTATCACAACAGGCATGGTTTCAGAGTTTGTTTATTTTTATTAGTGTGATTTTGAATCATGCCAGTTTTTGGTGTTCCGCGCGGAGCATTTTTTGACCACCTGATTATTTCCCACACAGTCTTGACTTGGACCCCCTGCAGGAGAATGCAGAGCATGGCCACTGAGGAAAGAGCTGGAGCTTTGAGGGACAGAGCTGCAGGAGTATGTAGGGCTTGGTCACTGAGGAAAGAGCTGGAGCTTTGAGAGAGGGACAGAGCTGCAGGAGCATGCAGGACCTGGCCACTGAGGAGAGAGCTGGAGCTCTGAGGGACATATCTGCAGGTGGAAGCAGGGCCTGGCCACTGAGAAGAAAGCTGGAGCTTTGAGATTTGATGGGCATATCTGCAGGAGCTGGCAGAGCTTGGCCACTGGAGAGCAAGCCAGAGCTTTGAGGGACATACATGGTATCACAGGTGCATGCAGGGTTTGGTCACTGAGAAAGCAGCTGGAGATTTGAGGGACATTTCTGCAGGAGGAGGTAGAGCTTGGCCACTGATGAGATAGTGGGAACTTTGATGGACATATCTGGAGGAACATTCAGAGCTGGCCACTGAGATGAGAACTGGAACTTTGAGGAATATGGCTGGGTATGTGGGAGCTGTTTTTTGTGTTGTTGCTGTAACATTGTTTTTTGCATTGTGTTTTGGTATGGTGTATTGAACATTAGAATTTTCTAGGTGGTTTGGTAGGTTTCCTAATTGATGCAGTAATTGTTTTTTAGTTTGTTAATTATTGTTTAATTGGTTCATAATGGTTTAATTGGTGGTTGGTTTACATTTTTTTCCCCACAGTATATCGCTTTCCTTCCGTATGTACAGTACACAGCTTTCCTTCCAGAGGTACTTTATACAGCTTCAATTGGGAGGTATACAGCTTTAATTGGGAGTAAAGTAGGTTTAATTGGGAGGAATTTAGCTTTAATTGGGATGATGCCTTTATGGGAACAATCCATACACACATAATTTATATATTTAGGCACTTATCATCCAACACATCTGGAGCCTTCCCTCCGAGAAGCTCTCACTGCTTGCATGGTCCCTGAGCAGCTTACCTGCCCTTCTGACCTGTTGGAGTTCCTCAGATGCCGCCACCCTGAGAAGCTCTCACTGCCTGTGTATCCCCCGAGCAGTTTACCTGCCCTCCTGACCTGTTGGAACTCCTCAATCCTCAGATGCCGCCACCCTTGAGAAGCTCTAACTGCCTGCATACCCCCCGAGCAGCTTACCTGCCCTAATGACCTGTTGGAGCTCCTCAGACACCACCGACCCCGAGAAGCTCGCACTGCTTGCCTGCCTCCCAAGTAGTTTACCTGCCCTCCTAACCTATTGGAGCTCCTCAGATGCCACTGCTCTCGAGAAGGTATGGAGCTTCATTCCAGTGCTCCAGACTGGCTGCTGAGTAATCCAATTTTGAACCTGGCACCATTTTCTTCTCCACGTAGCCCTCTCCTCTTTTCAACTGCCATAGTAAGAATAGTTGCTGGGAGCCCCATTTTCCGTTCGGCAGCCTGCTCAGTATTTAAATCAGCTGCAGCTCTTTATTAATTGATTTACTTAGCAGAAGCTCTTTATTATTTTTTTTAATCCATCGCCAGCCTGTTGTTCCTGATTACTAGACTGCAGGCAGCTGAAGCAAATTTATTTTATTTTATTTTCTCATGAAATGAGCCACTGTGTTGTTTGTTCATCTGCTGCCAGCTGTAGCAATGTATTTTTAACTTATTTATGTCATTGTTCAGTTAGCTGGTGTGTTAAATTTCCCCCTGCAGCCAAACTGTCCTGATATTGAATTTTATGTGCTGCAAACATTCCTGGCTGGCATAACATACAGGGTTACTGTTCCAAGAAAACTGCCTTATTGAAACTGTTTTATGCTAAGCTCAGAATTCTGTTAAAGTAGCAGTTTAGTTCAAGACTTCATCTAAAGTTAGAATTAGTGTTCTGGGCAAGGGAAATGTGTGGTTCCATTCAGCCTGGTTAGCTAATTGCCCTCTCTCTCCTTCGCACCATCCCATTGTTCTCCTGTAACTCGACCTCCTGCCTACCTGACCTCACTACATTTTCTCTCCCCCCTCCTCTTCAGCTCTGACTTTATTTTAATTTCTCCCCCTCTCTCTTTCAGCTCTCACTGCCCGTGTGCCCCCGAGCAGCTTACCTGCCCTTCTGACCTGTTGGAGCACCTCAGATGCTGCTGCCCCCAAGAAGGTATGGAGCTTCATTCCAGCGCTCCAGGCTGGCTGCTGATTAATCCAGTTTTGAACTTGGTGTCATTTTTCTTCACCATGGAGTCTGCTCCCCTTTTCAACTGCTATATTAAGAATAGCTTCTAGGAGCCCAGTTTTCCATTCAGCAGCCTGCTCAGTATTTAAATCAGCTGCAGCTCTTTATTAATTTATTTAATCCATTGCCAGACTGTTGCTCCTGATTACTTGACTGCAGGCAGCTGAACTTCCCACTGTCGTGCAAGCGAAGCAGCTACCCACTCTCCCCCACCCACCCACCTTTAGCTGCCACTAGTTATATAGTTGTGGATCACATGGTTTTTCTAACACATGACTTTGCCGTTTGAAGGTTATACTATCCATCCACCAGAGGGCTCCAAAGAACCATTCTCTCTTTCTCTGCTAAACACTCAGAGACTGTAAGCTCTTTCTGACTCTGAGTCAGTAAGCACAGACTGAAGTTCAGTTTGTACCCCCTTCCCTTCACTAGTAACCAGCTGTAACTCATCTAACCCCCTCCCATGAAATATGGCCTGCCAGGGTGCACTAGTAACTGCTGCACTCATCTGCCTCCTGCTATGTGGTGATCATCTTGCAGCTGCCCATCTAAACAAAACAAGGCAATCCATGCTAGACGACACACTTGGTTCCACTGAGTACTTGCGGGTCTCAATACATCCCTCTTCTTATACCTTGCTCCTGTAGAGTCTCCGCAGAAATGGTACTTGCTACCTCACAATGACTGGTATTCACTACTGTATGACTCTCCAACCCTCTTCTCTGAGCATTTACCCATGGTTCCTAACCTTTCTTAACGCAATTCTACTATCATGGGATGTCGAGCAAAACCCTGGTCCTATGGTGCAGAAATCAATGGTGTTTGTTCCCATAACCCATACATGGTCTACTACTAAAGGACTAATAATTATTCATATGAATATCCATAGTCTATGTCCCAAGTTACTCGAGCTTGAAGCCTGGACCATTTACTACTCCCCTGACATAATAGCCATCTCTGGAACTTGGCTTAGATCCTCAGTGCTCCTGCATGAGACTGCACTACTAGGGTACTCGGCTTTTAGGAGAGATCAGGCATCTAAGCGTGGAGGGGGTGTATTGATCTATATCCACTCTCACCTAGCTGCCACTGAGCTGGATGTACCCTCCATGAAGAATTTCCCCAAGGAATACATCTTCATATTTGTCACCTTAGGCAAAGTTAACTCCCTATGTGTTGGCTGCATCTACACCCCCCTAACTGTACTACTCAGGCTCTGCCCTCTGTCACCTTCTGCCTCCCTGAGCTGCACCCCACAGAACTCATAGTGTGCAGTGATGTGAACCTCAATTGGCTGCTGGGCCCCAACCAGAGAACATGTCAGTTATCTCTGGACAATGCTCACCTCACTCACATAATTACTGAACCCACCAGACGTAACCCAAGATCTGGCAACCATACTCTGTTAGACCAGATACTGGCATCTAGGGTAGATAGGATCAGGGCCTCCAGGATTCTCCCCTATACTCTTAGTGACCACTCTCTGGTCTATTGCAATGGAGAAACAATTCCCCCAACCCCCCCCCAAAATATATTGAGGCAAGGGACCTCACCCACTTCAATGAGTCTGCTTTCCTTAATAGTCTCACAGAAATCAACTGGAGCCCAATAAATGACCTCTGCAGTGTAGATCAGACACTTGACTTCTTTATATGTAACTTTACTAACACTGTGAACAGATTTGCTCCCCTCAGACAATGCAGGGCAAAGGGTCACTATGCTTTATGGCTCAATAATGAGCTTTGTAAAGCCTCCAGACTCAGGGACAAAGCCTGGCTGCAATACAAGCTCTCTGGGCTGCCCACTGACTGGCACCTCTACAGATGCCTTAAGAACACCTATAAAAGCACAATATGATGTGCTACGCAGACACAGCTAAAGTCCCTCCAAGCCAAAAATCCCTAATCCCCCAAGCATTTTTGGTCCCACATAAACCAGCTTTTCCATGGTAAAAATTCTGTTCATGTCCATGATATCTGCTATGATGACCAAGTTCTATCTAACCCCCAAACAATCACCTCAGAATTCAATCGTTTTTTCACCATCCTAGATAGACTCAAGGCCTCCTTACCCACTCTCACAACCTCCTCCCAACCCTCCTTACCCCAATGGTCTTCTGAAAATATTACAACCCCTCACCCGCAGACTTCACGTAGAATATCCACACCAAAATTTCACCTTAAATGTGTGTCTAGACTGGATGTCCTTAAACAACTAAAGAGGCTAAAATGTGGAGGCTCACCAGGTATCGACACTCCAGAGCCTTGCTTTCTGAAAATAGCAGCACCAGTCATAGCCTCCCCAGCCAGAGACCTTATAAATAAGTCCTTCCTAACTGGCTCTATCCCTGACAAATAGAAAATGGCTATTGTGGTGCCATCCACAATGGAGGGCAAAAGGACAAGATAGAAAACTATAGACCAATATCCCTCCTCTGCACACTTGCCAAACTCCAAGAGATGCTCCTATATGAGCAACTCCTAGCCTACCTGGAATGGAACAATACACTTACACACTTCCAGCATGGTTTCTGCAAAAACCATGGCACTACTACAGGCCTGGTCCAGGTCACCAGTGACATTATCGATGCGATGAGTCAGGGCATGGTCACTGGGGAGATCTTTGTAGATCTAACAAAGGTGTTTGATTTGGTTAATCACAATGTGTTACTTACAAAACTTTACAACTGTGGTCTGGATGATCTCTCTTGTAAATGGTTTCAAAATTATTTAAATGTGCGGAAGCAGAGTGTTAAATGGGAGGACATCATCTCACTACCAAGATTAATCTCTGACAGGGTACCCCACGGTTCTGTACTTGGTCCCCTTCTCTTCTCCCTATACAATCAAGGAACTTCCCCAGAACTGCGGGGGAGCCTCAGTGCAGCTATATGCTGATAATGCTATATTATATAGATCCTCCCCGGACCCAGCCTTGATCAATACACAGTTAGTGAATGACTTCGGAGCTCTCAAAAACTGATTTCTGGCCAATAAATTCATTCTCAATGCCAATAAAACAAAAGTTATGCTTTTCAGCCATAAAAAGCTCAGCTCTGATAGGTAGTATCTCCTTAGACTTATCACTCTTTCTGGGAACTCCTTGGAGGTGGTCCAGGCTTTTAGGTATCTAGGTCTGGTCATACTGTAGATCAACCCATGACCTTTGAACAGCATGTGAACGCATTAACTAAAACTCTAAACCAAAACCTTGGCCTACTGTATAGACTCTCCCCTTATCTGACTAGTGAGGCATGCCTTACCATTGCTAACAGCACCCTCTCACCCCTCTTATTTTATGGTGCCCTAGTTCTACAGGCTGGACAAGAAGTCACCCTATCCAGGCTTAAAACTCTTTATCATGGGATTGGGCACTTTGCGAGTAGTGCACACCCTAGATCACACCACTGCTCTGTGCTAATGACCCTGGGGTGGCCCACCTTTGAGGCTAGACTGCACTACCCACTGTATTGTATCACCTTTAAGCTCATGCAGTCCCCCTTCCCTGCAAGTCTCTATGGCATCTTACAATGCAAGCAGTCTGCCAGACCTCTCCGAACTGCAGCCCTCCCCTTGCTGGTAGTCCCTAAATTGAGGTATGGAATAGGGAGGAGGTCTTTCTCATACTCATCGCCTCATCTGTGGAATTCCCTGTCCCCCTTGATATAAACTTGCCCTACCCTAGCACTGTTTAAAAAGAGACTAAAGTCCCTCTTCTGGTCTGCAGCACCCTGCAACTGCTTTCGCTGAAGCCCAGAGTCCCTCCCCCCCTTCCTCCTCACAACTTTTCTGTTATATTATAGATAATACTCAGAACTTTCCCAGGGTTGACAAGTCTCCACTGTATTTAGCTACTTACAGCCATTGTACAATTAATTGAAAGATTGTATTTATGTAATACTATAGCATGTAACTAATTTTTAATCATGTCTACAGCTGTATGTACTTTTTTGTATGTTTACGTTACTTATGTCTTGTACTATTCTGTACATAAATATCCTTCACTGTATGTAACTAATTCTGAATCGCCTCTGAAAAAGGGACATCTTGTCTTAGAGGACTTACCCGGTCATCCAAATTCAATCACTCAATCAATCAATACATAAATGTTGCCCCCGTAAGCTCTTACCATCTCCTTAGGATGCAGAATGCCAATTCCATCCTATAAGAAAGGTACCAGGAGTTTGAGGTGGATTTATCTGTTCTTAGTGCTAGTATAGGACTGGTTTTAATCATTGGGATCTTTTGTTACTGGTCTGCCGAGCGAAATGTAAGTTTTTATGATTCTGATCGCTTGCGATGTTCATAATGGTACAGTATTTAAGCCAGCAGTTCAACTTCTGCACTTGCACTTTGTTAATAAAATATATTTTGATACTGGTCCTTGGTTTGGGTGCTCACTCTTCCTTTTGCCTAGCCCTTTCTGGAATGCAGCTTTTGCTGTTTTTTATGCTGCATTTTGGCATTTTTCTAGATAATCATCTGTTTTTCTGTAGTTAGAACTGTACAGAATATTCAAATTCTGCTTTCACTGGAATTTCGCAGAAATTTGGAAATTCTACCTAACTGTGCAGTATTCTGTCAGAAGCAGAATTCTGAAATTCTGAAAGTGGAATGTTAATTGCAGAATCATATTCCACAGTTTATGTAAACCGCAGACTAATTTTTCACAAATCGTGGAATATTATTCTGTGGATTACTTGATTCATGGAATATTATTTCATGGTTTACTTAGGAATGCTTTTCAGAATTCCACAGAATTAAAAAGGAAATTCATGCTGGCCCAGTGGTGTGGAGGGCTGAGGCATCATGCTTTACCTCCTGCCGCACCAGTGACCTATGTTTGCAGTGCAAGTGGGTCGTCAGGGGTTGACCAGGGAGGGAGAGGATTGAGCATCTGGAGTACAGCTTTCCTCTTCTGAGGATGGTGGAGAATGGAGACTGGTACCTGCCTGACACCTAGCAGTGGCTGGGTGTTGGCACGCCAGGTCCCGTACAACGTGGCGTGCAGGCAGAGCAGCCGACCAACATGCTGTATGCTTAAGCATGTGTGGCTCAGCCATTGTGTGCACTGCATGCTTCCCCTCCAGAGTGAACAAGGAAAAATATCCCGGGCACATTGGATGACTGCCGTCCTCCCGGATTCCACTCCTCACAGAAGGCACCTCCCTGAAACTGGATCCAGTGTTAGTGGGTTGAGGGGACTCCACAACACCCTGCCATTGAAGACAAGCCATGGGGGAAGAAGGGAGGTAAGTTCTGTGGTCATGGAACGGGGCTAGAAGGATGACATGAACGTGGGCCAACCAGGACCAGGACGGGGGAAGAGAAAAAAAGACAAGCAAAAATAAAAATAAATTCATAAAAGCATTTTGGTAGTGGAATTGCAATGCTACAGTACTGCCATCTACTTAGGAATCCTGTCTTTGGACAGGTGTCCAGTTTTGTTTGATTTCTGGTTTGTTTACATTTAAGCCCTTCAATAAAAGGTTATTTAAAAAAATGGCATTCCTGACAAGAGCAGCTGCTTGGTAACCAATATGGAACTTGATGACAATTTGTCTATAGTAACCATTTGTTTACAGTGGTCAAGAGAATTCAGGCACTGTAGCAGATTCCAATCCCATGTTTATTGTTTACCAGTAAAAGTATTACTAGGTCCAAATACTGCTTTGAGGGGATCTCCTTGGATTACACAGCAACGTTTAATTCAAGCGAGATGAGTATTAGTATATTTATATGTTTTTTTTAATTATTTATTTATCAGGTTGTGGTTGTGGGTTGAGATCAGCGTTATTAATAGCACAGATTACTTCATACACAGACATGCAGGAGAACATTACTGAGGTATAGAGGGGTTGGGTGGAGTGCAGGGCTACAGAACCGTGGTGACCCAGAGGGTGTTCTAGGAGCATGGCTCCTGCCTAAACTATTGGAAGTTCCATGTCCTAAGGACTGAATCTGAGGCTGAAAGGGCTGAAATGCATTTCTTAAGGGCCAAAGCTAGTGGGGCTATAGGACTACTATAGTCTCCTCAGCTACACAGGACTCAACGGTCTGGCATATGTGGTTGGACAGTAGTAGGGAAATAGGAAGAAGACAAAAGGGAGGCTACCTATTTGGCAGAGTGTGAATACCTCCAGCAGATTCTTTCTTTTGATGGAAGATGTTCCACCAGTATCCAACAATGTGTTGGCTGGAACTAACGCACCTGTGGAGGTGGCATCATCCACTGGGGATGAGTCAAGAAGGGGGATCTAAAAAGGGGAAGTAAAAAGGTATTAGTGATAAAGGAATCTGTAGTAAGAGGGATGGAGGGGATAGTGAGTTCCACATATGAGGGAAGGTGGGAAGTTCACAGTTGACCTGGGGTAACAGTGGGCACACTCCATACTGAAGTGGTAAAACTCATCAGGATGGATGAGGCAGGCCAGACATCATTGTGCAGATAGGCCCAAATGGCCTTACCAGGATGAGAGGGGATAAGGTAAAGGAGAGTTTCCACACTGTGGGAAGGACACTTAAGGAAACAGCAGGGGTGGTAATTTTCTTAGAGGTTCTGCGAAGACCACAAGAGAATGAGCAGGAACAGTTCAGGGTCAATCAGTTTAATTATGAACAAAAAATATCTGAACTGTCCACCAGGAGGCTCTCTGTGGGTGACTGCTGCCTTCCTCTGTGAGAGGTCTGTGTTTTTAGTTTTGGGCTGATTTGCACTGAATAAATGCTGTAAAACATATTTTGTTTCAAAACTATAGTTTGTCTGTTTCTTATCTGGCATTTTTGTGGACAGTGCAGATATTTTTTGTCCATAATTCTTTACACTATAGTTTACACGTCCATGCCGGTGGGGCAGTTTTGCATGCTTTGACTCTATCAGTTTAATGCATGGCAGAAGGCACTGATCATTGGTGAGAGGTTTCAGTTCGTGGGAGACTGGGGCCCCCTTTAGAGGAGCTGGCAGCTGTTCAGAAGGAATGTTCTGTACACAAACTAGAGGTCATAAGGCTGTTAGGGCAGAGGTTCGCAGATCACATCAGGACCGGTTTAAACTAGGTAAGGAAGGAGGTAATGCAGTTGAGGATAGGCACACCTACACAACTGTGGGAGGTCAGGTGGGCCTTTCCACAGCACTATCTTAGGTAGAAGAGACTTCACAGGATGCATACAGAAGAGAGAGAGAGAGGGGGGCACATACATTAAAAGTAAGAAATAGGGAGAGGTAAGAAAGCTGGAAAAATATGTAAGAAATGCAGGAACTTGAGGTGGAGATTGCAACACGGGGAGGGACCCATTGCGACACAGAAAGGGAAGGGGCTGGGAACAAGACCAAGGTGCAGAGGAAACAGAGTGGAAATGAAAGAAACTAAAAAGAACATAAGGAGGAGGAGGCAGGAACTCTGCAGGACAATGTGCATTAATGCCCTGAACCTGGGGAATAAGCGCAGAGCCAAGTTAGATTTTGTGGCCGTAATGTAGACATGGGCCACACACCACCATGTCTAGGAACCATCCATGCCAGAATACACAGTTTTCAAGAAGAATAGAAGGTAGGAGGAAGGGAAGGAATGGCCTTGTACATGAAGAAGGCCTTCAGGGCTACAGAGCACAAATACATGAGAAAAGGAACTAATACAAAAGCATTGTGGGTACAGGTAGTCACAGATGGAAGGAGGATTATCAGGATTGGTGTGTCATATGGAGCCCAATGTTAAAAGGATGAGGCAGAAAAAGAGTTGGGAGAGGTAATAAGGAGGGTGTCGAAGCTAGACTAGCACATGCAGATTTAGACTAAAGTGTCCCAGTAGCAGCAAGTACCAGAAACCAAAAACTGGTAGAGGTACTATAGGATGCATTCCTGGTACAGAAGGTGGAGAAGCCCTCAAGGGAGCTGGCCTTTCAGGATTTTGGTCCTCACAAATAGGGACAGCACTGGAGAGTTCACAGTAATGGGACCCCTGGGAACCAGCACTCACCTGACTATGTAGTTTGACATAAAGCTGGCACCAGAAAGCAAGCACTCACAGTCTATGGTTTTAGACTTTAGAGCAGAAGATTCTGGTAGAATGATAGAACTGGTTAGGAAGAGGCTGGTGGGGGTGGAGGCAGCAATGAGGGAAGACAGTAAATGGGGATTGATTAGAAAAGGGTTGTCTGAAGCAACAAGTCTGAATTATTTTGCAGTAGGGAAAAAAAGGACAGCAAGGTTACCAATCTGGCATAGAAAGGAGGTGGAGGAAGCAGCAAGGGAGAAAAAAAGGCCTTTAAAAACTGAAGGCCGACCAAACAGATGAAAAGAAGGAAAAGTACCAGACCAAGATGAGAGACACCAGCAAGAGGGTTAGAAGGGCAAAGTGAGAAGCAAATATGAGTATAGAGGAGGGGCAAAGAATGGGAATAAGACATTCTTCTGCTACATTCGGGAGGTGCAAATCCAAGGAGACGATAGGTACACTGAAGAAGATGGAAGGGTAGGTGGTGGAGGAGGATATGGGGTAAAGTGGAAATACTAAATAAGTATTTCTGCTTGTTATTCATGGTACAGAAAAAGAGGCCATTGCCTGAATGAAGTCTCAAGACCAGAAGGGCTAGGGGTCAAATTTAACATGGAAAGGATCATAGAAGACAAGGTGGTGAGGGGCCAAAGCAAACCAATGGATCTGGATGGGTTGCTCCCTAGAGTGCTTAAAGAAATGCAGAATTTGCTGGCTGCACCACTAGCAGACCTTTTCAATTGTTCACTGGAAACAGGAGTGGTGCCAACAGGTTGCAGGGCAGCTGATAAAGTACCCCTGCACAAGAACTATGGACCAGTCAGTCAAATGTCTACAGTGGGCAAATTACTTGATTTTCATATTAAGGAGAGGGGTAATGGAGTTTGTGGATGCCAGTGCATTCCAAAACAGAAAAATACAGCATGGATTTACCATGGAAAATCATGTCAGACAAATCTGATCAACACCTTTGACTGGGTCATGAGGGTGACAGGCAAAAGAAGAACAAGGCAAGGCAAATTTTATTTTGAGGGCGCCCAATCTCTGAGGCTATGAGCACCTAACAAAATCTAACAAAATAAACAACAATGGCAGTCCAGAAATGACAGGGATAAATAACAATCAAAGCTCAATTGTTAAAATTAACTGTAATAATACAACAGATAGGGTACATATTACTATATGAATGACAGGCTGAAAAGGTGGGTCTTTAGCCTCTACTTAAAAACACTAATCAAGGGGGCCTCCTGGACTGCAGATGGTAACGCATTCCACAGGGTCAGCCCAGAGACACTGAAAGCTCGATCACCAGATTTCTTGAGCTGCACCCTGGGAACGTCCAGGAGGCCCCTTGAAGAGGAGTCGAGGGAGCGAGCAGAGGTCGCAGGTGTCAGGAGCTCTGACAGGTAACCAGGACCAAGTCCATATAGGGCCTTATAGGTGAGGAAGCCCACCTTGAAAAGGACCATCCACCTGACTGGCAGCCAGTGCAGTGTACGCAGGATCGGGGTCACATGACAGGACCTAGGCAACTGGGCTGCCACGTTCTGCATAAGCTGCAGCCTGCAGAGGGTGCCTCCTGTGACCCCAAAGTAAAGAGTGTTACAGTAGTTGAGTCTAGAGGTACCAAAGACATGTACTAGGGTCGGCAGATCCTCGGGTGGAATGAGGGGCTTGATCCTGGTGATGTTCCGCAAGTGGTAAAAGCCACTCTTAACCACAGACAATACCTGGTCTTCAAAGGTCAGCCTATGGTCCAGGATCCCACCTAGATTTCACACCCTCGGGGAAGCAACCAACAGAGTAGACCTCAGGAAAAGACCTGTGTCTGCTCCAGGTTGCAACACCTAATGCCGTGACCCTGCTAGATCACTAGCACCTCTGTCTTATCTGGGTTTAGTCTCAACCAGCTGGAAGCCATCTAGTCATTGATTTTAGCCAGACAGATATTAAGAATGTCAACAGTGCTGGATGGTCCGGGACCACATGACAAATACAGCTGGGTGTCATCTGCATAGCAGTGAAATTCCACGCTGTATTGCTGAATGATCTCACCCAGGGGCAGCATGCACACTGCAAACAGCATCGGCAACAAGATCAAACCCTGTGGAACTCTACATGATAGAGGCATTGGGATGGAGGAGAAATTCCCCATCACTACCCACTGCACCCTATCAGAGAGATAGGACTCAAACCATCTGAAGACAGCACCAGCGAGTCCACAAAACTCACAGAGCCAATCAAGAAGCACGATGTGGCCCTTGGTGTCAAATGCTGATAAGAGATCGAGGAGCACAAGAACTGACCTGTCTCCTTTATCTCTAGCCCTGAGTAGGTCATTATGCACCCCAAATAGAGCTGTTTCTGTGCTGTGTCTAGCCTGAAAACCTGACTGAAATGGCTCATAGATGTCAAAGGACATGAGGTGATGTGCCACCAATTTCTCGACAACCTTGCTAAAAAAAAGGCAGGCTGGAGATTGGGCAGTAATTTGCCAGGATGTCTGGATCGAGGGAAGGTTTCTTAAGGAGGGGTCTCACCAGCATTTCTTTCAAAGCTATTGGGAACACCCTCTCCACCATTGAGCACCTGGCAATCCTGATGAACATGGGGCCAACAACCTCAGGGCATCCTATTAAGAAATGCTTCGGGACTGGGTCCTGTTCGCAAAATGTGTGCTTCAGCTCTAAGATCACTCCAGTCACCTCGGACACCTCCACTGGCCTAAACTCTTTCTGGACAGGCAGAGAGCCTCTGCTCCTACTAGTCTGGCCAATACAAGGAGTAAGCCTCCCTGGTGGACTCTCCAACTGGATAGATGACACTCTGTCAGAGAAGAACAGAGCAAACTCTTCACACAAGGTGGATGAAAAAGTCTTCTTTGGCTGTACATAGGCAAAATGGAGAAGCCTATCCACAGTCTGAAAAAGCTGAGCAGGTCTGTTCTTCCCTGCTATAATCTCCCTGGACAGAAATTCTGCCTTCTTATTGGAGATTGCCTCTTGGTACTCACCGCAGTGGGCACACAGGACCAGTTTGTCAGCCTCCAGCCAAGTCTTCCGCCAGTGACACTCCAACTTCTGACCCTTGATCTTCATTGCCTTGAGATCCCCATCAAACCAGGGGGATCTCAAGTGAGAGGATCTGGGTCATATACGAACTGGAGCAATGTCATCCAGTGCTTCGGACACCACCTTGTTATAGGTGACCACCACCTCACTGGTGCCAATTGCACAAGCTGCCTCAACTCTAGATAGGTCAGCCAATGCCAGAAGTCCTTCTGGGTTTAAACCCATTAAAGGGTGGTAGCTGACCATCTCCACAGAGGAAGGACTATTGGGGGGGTCCCAAATGTGAACCCCATGGTGGAGTGATCGGACCAAGAGACCCAATCAATCTTGAGGCTGTCAACTCCAGGACCCAGCTGGAACACCAGATCAAGTGTGTGGCCATGCCAGTGGGTTGCAGAAGCAACTGCTTGTGTCAGGCCCAGTGATGACATTAACTGGAGGAGGTTGTAACTGAACTGCGAGGATCCATCGTCAACCTAAGCGTTGAAGTCCCGCAGGACTAAACACCTGGGGGACTCCAACACCTGGTCAACGATGAAGTCTGCTACCTCCTGCAGGAATTCTCCTCCCGCCCTTGGAAGCCAGTAAATAAGGAGAATCCTGCAACCTGCACCTGGACCCCAGCACACGGCAATGCACTCAAAACACCTGGTGTTACCAACTGAATGTACCGTAAAGCCCAGGCTGGCTCTAAAAATGATGGCCACTCCCCCACCCCTATAATCCTTCCTCAGGGCAGTACATTACGGAGTACCCAGCGGGGATGGCAGTGTATGTACTGTATCTGGACTTTAGCAAAGCCTTTAACTGTCCCACATGAGAGAATGGTTAAGAAACTGGAGGATCTGGTTGGGCAGAAGGATTACAGGATGGACCAGGAACTGGCTGGGTGGGAGAACACTGACAATAGTCTTAAATAGGAACTTCTTGGAGGTAAGGGAAATCACTGGTGGAGTTCCCCAGGGATCAGTCTAAGGCTCAGCACTTTTCAACATTTTCATTTCTGACACTGGAGAAGGGACCCAAAAACAGATGTGCCTCTAAGTAGATAACACAAAAATCTGCAGTAAAGTTGGCATTTATCATGATGTACCTTTCCCGAACTTGGAACTGTGAGCTTTCCAAATTTGCCTCTGTATTTCTTAGAAGAATTTTGTTCTGTAGCCTCCCTGGTTGTACCTGTAAATAGGCATTCAGTTGTCTAGTGTATCTACTTGGCTACCAAAAACCAAATAAATAAAGACGTGAGTCAGGATCTTGAGGGAAGATTTGAAGAGACTAAAGACATGTTCAAGAGTCAGTTATCTAAGACAGCCCGGTGGCATTGAGGGTTGAGGTGCCAGATGCCACACCTCGTGCCCCACCAGTGACCCGGGTTTGGAAGTGAACTCGGGCCATCAGGGGTCAGTAGGGGAGGACAGGATTGAGCATCCAAAGGACTGCTCTCCTGTCCTGGGAGGGAGGGAGGGAGGAAGGGGGACTCTGATGTCAGGCTTGGGTGACTCCTGTCAATAGCTGGGGGCACAGCAAGCTCGGGATCTAGACTTGTGAGGATTGGCTGTGGCATTGACCCTGCATGCATGTATGGGAGAGTATGTGCCCACACTGGGACACATTGCACATCTGAGCCAAGGGGGAGGGACCTAACAAGAAAAAACAGCATCTTGGGGAGGCAATGGAGGCCTCCAGGAACCATGGCTTTCACACCAGACACCAAATTTTCCCCTGGCTATCATCCTGAGCCCAAGCCTGTCCTCCGGAGCCAGCAGATTGGATTTCAGAAAGTTCACCCAAGGTAAGGAGTGGATGATCTCAACCGGGGTGGCTTAGATCCTGGGGGTCAGCCAGGCTCCAAGAGGGAGGTGGGGTGTCTCACATACCCCATTGGGCCAGGGGGAGGTTTCAGGTGGGTGGAAGAAGCTAAGGTTTAGTGTGGCTCTCCTGAGAGATGCCCTGAGGTTGCAGGTGAATAAATAGAAGATACCAAAAAAGTCAATGCTCTGGCAACTAAAACTCAATGCAAAAAAGTGCAAAGTAATGCTCATAAGGGTCAGAAATCTGAAGACGGACTGCAGGATGGGAGATGTGTTATTAGAAAAAATTGTCAGAGGAGAGGGTTCCTGGGTTCATAATAAAGGACAACATAAAGTAGTCAGTGCAGTGCAACAGAGCAGTGGGGTAGGCAAATAAAAATGCTTGGGTGTATAGGCAGCAGCAGAAGGAAGAAGAATCAGCATTTATATAGCGCTTTTCATACACAATGTATCCCAAAGTGCTTTATAAGAAAGAGGTATACATCCCTGGTGAGGCTGCATTTGATGTACTGCACGCAGTTCTTGAGCTCTGGAATCCTGACTGAAAAAAGAACAGAAACTGGGTGAGGTGGTACAGAGGAGAGCAACAAAAGTGATTTAGAGGCAGCAAGAAAAGTCCTACTTGGAGTGACTTGAGGACCTCAACATGTGTACACTGGATATCGGGGAAGGGGGACATACTGTAATTGAAATGTTCAAGTTTTGTCGTGGATTAAATAAAGTGGACACTAGGGAACTGTTCACAATGGGCTTCATGCACAAAACATAAAATGCCTAAGCGCCCTATCAGAGGAGTGAAGGTACCCCAAGTCAAAGAGTCATACATTGGGGTCCCACAGACCCCCATAGCATGCACTATAGGTGCATGTGCCCCTTCCACACTCAAGCCCCTGGCCGTTCATGCAGTTACACACATGGATGGTCAGGGAGAGTGTCCAGAGGGTGTACCCCCACTCTGCGCCATTTACTAAGGTGCAGAGTGTTGGACAAGGGGGAACAAGCTATGCAAGCAGGTACCTGCTGTAGCCACTGTACGCCCCCTACACAAATGTCCCACATCAGCTGCAGAAGGACTATACACCCCACCTGCGATATTACCCCAGCCCTCTGGTCCAGCAGGGAAGGCTGGAGGCAGCCATTTGGGTGATCACCCATTAAAATCCAAACACCAGCATATGTGGTGTCCCACAGTCATCTGCTCTGCACAGAGCAGGGGATCCACTCCCGGATCAGGATGCCTGCCTTTGTCCATCAATCACCCCCCCACCATACACACACACACACACCTGCACACTGGAGCAGACTGTGGATAGGCATCCTGCAGTGGCTGGAAATCATGAATGTAGTGCCCCATGTGCCTGACTGCAGATGTGGAGCTGCACGAGCCAGGTGTGCACCTCCTACACTTACCCAGCCCACAATCATGCATAGCCCCAGTAAGCAGAAACACAGATGTAAGGGGAAACTTAAAGAAGCTGACAGGAAGGAGATTCAAGAAGGACATCAAGAAGTACTTCTTTATCAAGAGGGTGGTGGATAAGTGGAACAGATAGTTAGGGGGGTCTGCACCATGTCAGTAGATGTATTCAGGCGAGGGTGGGACAGACATAAGGGGCTGTTGAGGCTAGTAGGGGAGGATGGCACAGGAGGAAGAGGAGTGAGTGATGATTAGGGCATTCACATCATGGTTTAGGTAGGGCCAGAAAGACTGGATGAGCCAGTGGGTCTTCTTCTGCCCTCGGTTTCTATGTTCCTAGAGGTGCACCCCAGCTGGTGTCACCCACAAGGTCAAGGCTATACAGGTACTGTACAGGAGGAGCTGTGAGAGGTGGAGTCCATCCCTCCTTGGAGTCTAAGACTGTTGCCTCTGCAGCACTTCCAGAACTTCACTGACTTGGAGACAAGGGTAGGGATTGCATTATGAACCTGGGTCTCGTAAATGGTAGTGCAACCGTCTTCTGCTGACACCACCAGGCTTCCAATAGTTTCTCTTTGAAAAACATTTTATAGGCTGGCACAGTGGTGCTGCTCATGTGTATGTATGTGTCTGATCCCCAGCATCCCATACTGGAGCTGGCAAGGAAACATGTGTTCTCTTTTGTCCAAACAGGATTCTCTTAAGACAGACAAGGAAACAGGTGTATCGCGAAAGCGATGCACACTAGTCCTGAGAAGGGTAAGGCTGGCCATCCAGTATTATCATACACGTGTTGGCTGACCATGGAATGACACTGATGTTGATGTTGGCTGCTAAGGCAATAACCCATTTATCCTTGCAGGTAAAGGAAGAGTGCAGACAGACAACCCCAACACTGGGGTGGGAGCAGGGGGACAAAAAGGAGCAAAACAATTGAAAAACTGTTACCAAAGAGTCAGAACACATCTCCTGTACCTCCATAAGCCTAAATTTAAACAGAAACCCCTGACAAGCAGTGTGAAAGAAATAGAGCAGGCCAGACTGATGAGTGCAAGTGGACAGCTCTAGCAGCTGTAACAACTCTTCATTGACAGTCACTTGCATTCTGGTCTATTCCAGCCAATACACAAAAATATGTGCATTTTCTCTCTCTGTCTCTCCCCTCTCTCTCTCTCTCTCTCTCTCTCTCTCTCTCTCTCTCTCTCCCTCCACAAACTTCCAATGACTGACAACCACATCCCATGTGAGCAGCTTCACCTTGGCACAGCAAATGGTCTTTCTCTCCAGCCTGATTTTTACTGCTACAGAAGCAGCAGGGGGAGACCTAACGTAGGAAAACCTGCTGTGAAAGCAGCCACTACTAAAGCGATATGGCAGTCTGCACTGGCCAGAAATATTTCATCTTTTCCTAAATGGAGAAATAGTCAAAAGAAAAAAGATCTGAAGACTCCGGTCCAGTGAAGTAAAGCAGTCCTGCCTTGAAATAAAATAAAATTAAAACACACACACACAGAAAGGGATTTGTGTACTCACAGTGGGGGCACATAGATTTACTGTCTTTTTGTTCTAAAGTTTGCCTCCAAGCATTTCTTTACCAAAATTGATGGTGATCTGGGAATTACAGGTGTTTATTGATTTCTCAGAGCTTTCTCTTGCAGCCATGGAGTGGGAGGACGACATATGTATTCCATATGGCATGCCTCGGCCAAGTGAAAGGCCGCCAACAGTAATACACGGAGGAAGCCTTTAATGTTCCTGCTTTGTGTTCATACTGTAAGTACATTTTCAGACACCCCTTGAACACAAGACACAGGTCACAGAGGGAGGGATATGCATGCTGATTCCACCACTGCCACCACCAATTTATTTCTGTCTAAAGAAACAAGACTATTTAAAGGAAACAAAAACCATTGTTATTACATTTTGTTTATCTTTTTCATTAGATTTTAACAGGTGTAAGGTATGCATATAAACACTTGATGTTCCATGTCCAATCTGACGTTGTTTACTTAGGTTATATTCCAAATAATACTGTAAACTGCTTCAGAATTTCACAATATAACAGGCTATTTAATATAAGGACAAGTGGGTTTAGCAAAGGGGAAGATGGACAGAGTCCCAAACAGATGTTTTACCACCCAGAAATGATCATCCCCTTACTCCTCCAGTTTTCTACAATTTGTAACACTTTTTACTTTCACCATATACAGTAGGGAATATACTTTCACTAACTGCAGTAAGAAAGGGGTCAACTTCTGCTGGAATCTCTGTTCCTCCTGCCCTGCTGTGACAAATTGCATTCTTTTTTATTACATGCAAATAGATGATTTACCCATTAGGTCATAGTTGGCAGGGTAGAGAACATCTAGTTTTGCGCAATAGTTTTTTCAAACTTAACTTTTTATTAAAACAGAGAAAAGAGTTGTGTGATGCAAAACATTCTATTCCATGACATAAATAATGTGGTTCTTTTTTTTTTTTGTGGGTGGGGGATATTTTATTCAATATCAAAAGGTACATATAGACAAGTTGTCTAATATTACATGCTATACATATCAGCAAAATGGCATAGATAAATTATATTATTACACTATAGTACATGAGGCATGACATTCATCCATGCAATTTATGAAATTACAGTCAGATTCGATAAGATATATGCCTCAACCAGAATTTATACAGCTGTTTTAATGTATATTCTTAGCATTACCACCACCATATCTCCATTCATGAATACAAAGTTCTCATACCCACAAGTAGTAAATGGACCACAGCCCATGGACAGAAATTGATGAGGGCTATCAGGCCCATGTATTTGTAGGGATGTGTGGCATTTTCCACATTTTTTTCCATTGACATTGAACCTATGTAATAAATAATAGATATCTATTAAGATTTTTTACCCACACACTCTAGCTAACTGTTGCAATATTGGGATAACTTCTGTTTGTTCAGCAAAGGTAATGAAAGGTAACCATGTTTCATTTAGGCATGGATGGATACTAAAATACCCAAACTCAAGACTACCCGTGGATACCTCTAAAGTACCCTAAAACTACCCAGATGAAAACTGAGTAGGTGGGTCGGGTAGTTACTACCCGACCCAGTCTACTACCCAGTCACCTGACCCTGACCATAACAACAATCACATAAAAAACTGTTTTTTTTCACTATTACGCTGTTTGTTAGGTGTCTTGAGCTGTTATACCCATGGGGGAGGGGCCTGGCTGAGGCAGGTAGGAGAGGTACAGCTGCTCGTAGTGAGCCTGCTGCTGTTTCCAAAAATTATACCCATGGCGGGCATTGATGAGGTGGCTATGAGAGGCCTAGCTGCTATAAGTGAGCCTGCTGCTGTTTCAAAAAATTATAATCATGGCAGTCATTGCTGAGGCAGGTAAGAGAGGCACAGCTGCTGTGAGTGAGGCTGCTGCTGTTTCAAAAAATTATAATCATGGCAGTCATTGCTGAGGCAGGTAAGAGAGGCACAGCTGCTGTGAGTGAGGCTGCTGCTGTTTCAAACAATTATACCCATGGCAGGCATTGCTGAGGTAGGTACGAGAGGCACAGCTGCTGTGAGTGAGGCTGCTGCTGTTTCAAACAATTATACCCATGGCAGGCATTGCTGAGGTAGGTACGAGAGGCACAGCTGCTGTGAGTGAGGCTGCTGCTGTTTCAAACAATTATACCCATGGCAGGCATTGCTGAGGCAGGTAAGAGAGGCGCAGCTGCTGTGAGTGAGGCTGCTGCTGTTTCAAACAATTATACCCATGGCAGGCATTGCTGAGGCAGGTAAGAGAGGCGCAGCTGCTGTGAGTGAGGCTGCTGCTGTTTCAAACAATTATACCCATGGCAGGCATTGCTGAGGCAGGTAAGAGACTGCAGCTGCTGTGAGTGAGGCTGCTGCTGTTTCAAACAATTATACCCATGGTAGGCATTGCTGAGGCAGGTAAGAGAGGCGCAGCTGCTGTGAGTGAGGCTGCTGCTGTTTCAAACAATTATACCCATGGCAGGCATTGCTGAGGCAGGTACGAGAGGCACAGCTGCTGTGAGTGAGGCTGCTGCTGTTTCAAACAATTATACCCATGGCAGGCATTGCTGAGGCAGGTAAGAGAGGCACAGCTGCTGTGAGTGAGGCTGCTGCTGTTTCAAACAATTATACCCATGGCAGGCATTGCTGAGGCAGGTAAGAGAGGCACAGCTGCTGTGGGAGTGAGGCTGCTGCTGTTTCAAACAATTATACCATGGCAGTCATTGCTGAGGCAGGTAAGAGAGGCACAGCTGCTGTGAGTGAGGCTGCTGCTGTTTCAAACAATTATAGCCATGGCAGGCATTGCTGAGGCAGGTACAAGAGGTGCAGCTGCTGTGAGTGAGGCTGCTGCTGTTTCCAAAATGTATACCTAAGTTGGGCATCAATGTTACATAATATAACATTGATGATTGATGAAACAAAAGTAAGTAGTGTGGCACATGTGGCTGGCATAGTAGCAGTGGTGATGGTTCTGTTTGTTTCATACACAACCTAGTCATCATATTCAGTATCACTGTTTGCAGGCTGTTGTTCATGTTCATGGTCAGAATCAAATAATTCAGCGTTTGGGACAATTGGGAAATTGTCAGCATTCAGTCTGAGAAATGTAAGCTGTTCCACATTTACAGAACTTAGCAGTGTTCTTTGGTCAGTGACTATTTCTCCAGCTGCACTAAATATGCATTATGAATATACACCTGAAGGTGGATAACTGAGGTACATTATTGCAAGATGTGCTAGATCTGGCCATATTGTTCTCTTTTGTTTCTAAAAGAGTAATGGATCTTCCTCGAGACCAATCACAGAATGGTCTGCAAAATACTCCAGGATCATTGTGCTGCATGAGACGGTTACCAGTCTGGCAGATAAGCAAGCTGCACTTTCTTTATAGGATACTAGTCCATGTTGTTGAAAGCAATTCAGAAGTGATTTCCCTTTCTGACCCTGAACATAGGATGCCCAAGAAGTAGCTGCACATGTCCTTTCCTCGCTGATGACACTGGTGATTGTGAAGAATTTATAGATGTGCTACTGTCTGCACCAGAGGCTCACTCTGATAGTTTGGCAAGGTTTGACTGCTGTACGTCAGTTAATGGGGTTGGAGGGGCAATGTCACATTTGGCTAGCAGATCTCTCCAATACTCAATGTCTTCCAATGCAGGAAAGGTGGCTTCAATGTTGCACTTAAAGCAGGGAGCTAGCAATGTAGCCAACACATAGGTGTAATTCTTAAACATGGCATTTATCCTCTGACCAGTCGACAATCTGAGACTCAAGTAATATGCCAGCATAATAACGGTGGTGTCTTCTTTTGACTGAAAGTCTTTCTTTATGTCATCCAGGAAAATGTGAAGAAATCTTATTTGTGGAAGAATTTGACACAGAGTTGAACTGTCCGCACTGACATTACATGTGGCAGCCTCAAATGGTTTCTATAAGTTGACCAAAGATTCAAGTAGAGTCCAGCTGCTGGAACTGAGCATGATGTCTATTTTCCTATTTGATTCTGCATGATGTAGTCATGTACAGATTTTATCTGTTCAAGAAACTTTTCCAACATGTAAATTGTTGAATTCCAGTAGGTTGGAACTTCCTGCTTTGATGTTTGAAGTGGTAAGTTGTTTAAACTCTGCAGCCCCTTCAGGATTTTTTGTGCTTTCACAGAGTGGCTAAAATGCCCACATATTTTCCTAGCAAGACCTAACAGGTTTTCAACATTTCTGTTTCCATTTAAGAAACTGTGGATGAGCAGATTTAAACAATGTGCAAAACAAGTTACTATATGTGTTGGTAGCTGCCATTTCTAACAGCTTTGACTATGTTGTCACCATTTTCTGACACTATGAACCCCAGAGATAAGGAATGTCGAGAATGCCATTTCTAGAATTATTCTTCCATCTTCTGCAAAATATTCACAGCAGTGGGGTGTTCCTCAAAAGTGGTGACACAAAATACAGCATGCTTTTCACTGCTTACAGTACAGCGAGGATTATTACTTTCTGATTGAAAACTTGCCCAGTGAGCTGTAACAGTCATGTACAGTAGTCAATTGTCTGGTTGCTGGTCCATATATCTGTGTTTATGTGAACCTGCTTCACCTCAGAGAGCTTCAACTGCTTAATGACTGCAGTACACACCAAGTCATACAACTGTGGAACAGCCTTTTTTGAGAATTATGTTCAACAGGGAACAGTGTACCATGGTTCAATCTGGTTCATGAGCTTGAGGGAACCTTTTTGGGCAACAAAAGGAAAAGGGAGTTGATAATTGGCCAACAGCTCTGCAATGACTCTGTTTAACAGCTGGCATGTTGGATGCTTGCGGGCAAATTTTGATGTTCTAGAACCACTTTCTTTTAATGTTAGTTGACGTGAATGATGAGATATTTTTAATTTGGGGGGGAATGTATTTTTCACTCCTTTTTCACGTGAAGTACTACTTTGGGATTTTGCTGTACTTGATGGTGTCAGAAGAAAACAATCTATGTTTGTCTGGGAAGACTACATGGACACATCAAATGATTCGATGTCAGTTCCTCTTCCAGTTCATTGTCACTATGGTCTCCACCACCACCACCACCTCCACTACCACCCATACCAGCCACACTCCTTGCCCTGCCCCTCTCAGTTGGGTGTTTTGCCATTCCATGTCATGTCATTACTAATGTTCCGAAATGTCCTGCTTTGCCACCATGATGGATGCTCTTTTTGCACAGACTGCATACAGCTCAAGAGTTGTCTGCGGCGTCAATATAAAATAAATTCCACACTAAAGCTACATCTTTTGTACTTTGTACCATGGTGTCAGGCACTATTTCTTATACAGTCAAGGGACCTAGAGGAAACTTTACAATGCCATTTCCTTGTTGAGATGAATTATTCTCATTCATGCTCATTTTCTTATTCTTACATTTAGCATATGATTTTTTCTTCTGCACTTGCCTTTTATGCTTTACAGCAGCATCCTCTCCTACCCCCTCATCGAAACTAGAGACCTCATCACCACCCGATTCAGAAGAACTGGAAATGCTGTCATCATCATATGGGATATAGCCTGGATTATCCCATTCCCAGCCCCCACTATCACCAGCATATCTATCAGCATTCGCTGCCTCAGCATCTGAGCTTATATTAGAAGAGGATGCCTCCTTGTATGCTGCTTCAGCAACTGGAAGCATCCTGGCACATGTGGCAAAATGTTCAATACTTCTACGAGTAACTCCAGTTAGTTCTTTTCAAAACTATACTATCAATTCACTGCTAACACGCTTTTTTGGTTCAGTAGGACATTTAGTGCCAGTCCTGGTACTGTTATTATTATTTTCGCTATATTCTTCATTAGTGCTATGATTCATATAGTCCATATCATTAACAGCTGCACATGCAGCAGCACTATGCTTCTTTTTGGTAGACATAGACTGGGAAATATGAGACATAGTAGACACAGCCATGAAAGGAATGGATCATTGTTTCACTAACTGTTGCAGAAACATACAGTGTAGCTGACTATGTCACATACAATAATAAATGACGGATTTCAGGGCACCTAACAAACAGTGTAATACAGCCTAAATTGCTTTCACTATGCTGCAGAGAGACACACAGTATAGTTATGTCACAGTAATATAAATGACAGGGCTTGGGGCACCTAACAGACAGAGTAATACAGCCAGCCCAAATGAATTTCACTATGCTACAGAGAGACACACAGTATAGCTATGTCATAGTAATAAATGACAGGGCTCAGGTCACCTAACAAACATTGTAATACAGCCTAAATGGCTTTCACTATGCTGCAGAGACACACTGTAGCTATGTCACAGTAATATCTGAAAGTGCTTGGGGCACCTAACACATAGCGTAATACAGCCTAAATGGCTTTCACTATGATGCAGAGAGGCACACAGTGTAGCTATGTCACAGTAATATAAATGATAGGGCTCATGGCACCTAACAGACAGTGTAATATAGCCTGAATGGCTTTCATTATGTTGCAGAGACATACAGTGTAGCTATGTCACAGTAATAAATGACAGGGCTTGGGGCAGCTGACAAACAGTGCAATACAGCCTAAATGGCATTCATTATATTGCAGAGAGACACACAGTGTAGCTAAGTCACAGTAATAAATGACAGAGCTCTGGGAACCTAACAGTCAGTGAAATACAGCCTAAATAGTATTCACTATGCTGCAGAGAGACACACATTGTAGCAATGTCACAGTAATATAAATGACAGGGTTGGGGGCACCTAACAGTGTAATACAGCCAGCCTATATAGCTTTTTCTATGCTGCGGAGAGACACACAATGTAGCTATGTCACAGTAATAAATGATAATGCTCAGGGCACCTAACAAACAGTGTAATACAGCCTAAATGTCTTTCACTGTGTTGCAGAGACACACAGTGTAGCTATGTCACAGTAATAAACGAAAGGTCTCAGGGCACCTAACAGACAGTGTAATGCAGCCTAAATGACTTTCACTATGCTGCAGAGACACACAGTGTAGCTATGTCACAGTAACAAATGATAGGGTTTGGGGCACCTAAAATACAGTGTAATACAGCCCAAATAGCTTTCACTATGCTGCAGAGAGACACACATTGTAGCTATGTTACAGTAATAAATGACAGGTCTCAGGGTACATAACAGGCAGTGTAATACAGTCTAAATTACTTTCTCTATGTGCAGAGACACAAACCAGCTGCCAGTGCCTTTCCTTCTATGTTTTTTTGTCTCCCCCTTGCTCCTTCTTTCCCCAGCACTGCTCCACCACCCACCTCCTCGATGGAGCAAATGATCCCTTAATTCTTCCCTCCCTCCTGAGATCATTTCAGTCCCCAACCCTGACCCTCACTCCCTTTTGCTCCATTGTGGAGGTTTTTACTTTTTTATTATATTTTTTTGTTTGTTCAATAAGTTTTTGCTGCGATTTAGTGGCAGTCTGCAGAGCGAGCATCTGATTTCTTCCACTCCCTCTAGAGTCTGGTTGCTATCTGCACAACAGGCTCAGAGCAAACAGAGTGCAGACATGACTAACCAGATTGTCAGCCTGGTGTCACATGCTCCTATTTCTGCAGTGAGCTCATGAAGGAGCCCACTGGCTGCCCTTTCATGCCTGTTTGCAGCCTGGAAAGTCCTGTCAGGCATCCCAGGAACAATGCCTGTTTTAAAAATTACCTGTTACCTGTGTCAAAGCTACCTGACCCATGAAATACACTGTTATGTTAGGTAGGGTAGTAAATTACCCGAACTACCCTACCCGGCACAAAAATCACTGTTACCCGACCTGCCCGATCCAGCTACCCTATAGGTAGCTCAAGTCTAGTTGTATTATGTTGTTCTGTTTGCAGATGTAACCCAGGTGTGATTAATTTCAACATTTTCAGCGCCTTCCATGTGACCACCCATTTTTGTCTAGTGGGGATTATCGCTGCCAGCCATTTAAGGGTCATGCATTTGCATGTGGCCACAATGCAAACATTATAAAGCTTTATTTCTTCTTTACTTTTGATTTCCTTAGGAGGCAAGCCCAACATAATGTGAACTATTAAAGAAGACTGTGCTTAAGAAAATAATTTTTGTAACGCTACACCTTTGCATAGCAATAGGTTTTTTTTTCATTATACATCAATAATGTGATTTCTGCCAATCAGTGCACAGAGCCACTGTACCTCTTTTCCTGTGTACTGTGTGCTTTTGCGAAGGAGCATTAGGCAGGAGTGCTCCACTTCAGCACCAGGGAGAAGGATGGAACAATGAAATAATAAAATAGAATAACAGATAGATGAGTATGTATCATAAGGCAGTAAGACCATCGAGAGGTTTTGGGGACTTGGAACCTTGAGAGCAAAGCTCGAGAGGTTCCCAAAGTCCCCAAAACTTCAAGATGGTCTGACTGCCTTCTAATACATACTCATTTATTTGTTGATTTTTGTAATATATGGATCCCATTGTGAAAATTAGCTGCTTTTTTTCATGTGGATTCTGTGAAACAGGCTGGCCCCCTGCTGCACTGAACATGTGCTGTCTCTCAGTCACCCGCAGCACTGAAGTCTGTCCCACCACTTGTTTTGGATAAGATTTTGTTTGTTTGGAGTTAATAGGCAGTCCTACCTTTTAGGTTTTTTCATCGTTCGGCAAATGCAGGATCAGTGAGATAGTCCATTATATGTTAAAAAAAAAGAAATTCATGAAATGAACTGGACACATTCCTCTCGCTAAGTGAGAGGAAAAAGATGGCATGTTTTTCAGGCTGTTCTGCCTGCCCACAACAGAAAAGCTGCCAATGGGGATGCATGCTATCAGTACGGTTGTGCAGAAAGGGACGTGGCATCATGGCAACTGGGTTTCTAGGCAGGCAGATTTGGACATGTGCTGTGGCATTTTAGTGATAATACTATAGTTGAGAGCTGAAATGACAGTATTATCAACTCTGAATGATAGTATTATCAGGCAGGAACGATGGTATTATCACTTCAGGCAGTGTTTTATTACTGGGATTTTTGTGTATGGGACAGGATGGTATTATTTGACCATCTCCCTATATTGCAAAATAATTCTCTGAGTGATCCATAATATGATAATAGGGCCTCTGAGGGGTGTCTCTTATGGTATAAGAGACTTCTCTTGTGAGATATGAGCAGACAGGATTGCTTAGCTTTGCTTTGTGATCCGCTTGCCTAAGCCTCATGCTCAGAGTATCTTATAAGAGATACCAATTAGAGGCTCTATTAACTCACAGCATTTACCATAGCAATGTTCCAAAGGGTTCCCCCATGAGTGGTCCCCTGTTGGCGCATGTTCTATCCCAAATATTGTCTGTAGAATTGCATCAAGTTGTCTACTGAAGGTTTATCATAGGTACACAAATATACAGGTAAATAAGGACAGAAAAATGACTAGGTTGTGTCCCCTGCAAATATGGTGCAGCAAGGATGTGTTCTTTGTAAACACAATGCAGAAGGATGCGTCCACTGTAAAATCAGTAAGGAAAGGGTGTATCCTCTGTAAACATGGTACAGGAAGGGTGTGTTCCTTGTAAACACAATGCAGAAGGATGTATCCCCTGTATACATGGTGCAGTAAGTGTTTGACCCTGAAAACATGATGCTGGAAGGGTGTGTCCCTTGTAAACATTGTATAGAAAGGGTCAGAAGGTGTGTTCCTTGTAAACATTGTATAGAAAGGGTCAGAAGGTGTGTTCCTTGTAAAACATTGTATAGAAAGGGACAGAAGGTGTGCTCCTTGTCAACACAATACAGAAGAAGGATGTGCCTGCTGTAAAAACAATAAATAAAGGATGTGTCCCCTGTAAACATGGTGCAGATGAGTGTGTCCCCTGTAAACATGGTGCAGATGGGTGTGTCCCCTGTAAACATGGTGCAGATGGGTGTGTCCCCTGTAAACATACTACAGAAGGAGTGTGTCCCTTGTAAACATGGTGCAGATGGGTGTGTCCCCTGTAAACATGGTGCAGATGGGTGTGTCCCCTGTAAACATGGTGCAGATGAGTGTGTCCCCTGTAAACATGGTGCAGAAGAGTGTGTCCCCTGTAAACATGGTGCAGATGGGTGTGTCCCCTGTAAACATGGTGCAGATGGGTGTGTCCCCTGTAAACATACTACAGAAAGAGTGTGTCCCCTGTAAACATGGTGCAGATGGGTGTGTCCCCTGTAAACATAGTACAGCATTGGTGTATCCCCAGTTAACATGGTGCAGAAACGGTGTGTCCACTGTAAGTATGGTGCAGAAACAGTGTGTGCCCTGTAAACACCACACAGAAGAGTATGTTCCCTGTAAAAACGGTAAAGAAAGGTTGTGTCCTATGTAAACAGAATGGAGAATATTATGTCTGCTGTAAACATGGTACAGAAAGGATATGTCCCCTCTTAACATGGTGCAGAAACAGTATGTCCACGTAAATATGGTGCAGAAAGAGTGTGTGCCCTGTAAACGCAATGTGGAATAGTATTCCCCCTGTAAAAATAGTGAAGAAAGGGTGTGTCCCCTGTAAACACGATACAAGAAGGGTATGTTCCTTGTAAACACAATGCAGAAGAGTGTGTCTCCTGTAAACATAGTACAGAAAGAGCGTGTCCTCTGTTAACATGGTGAAGAAACAGTGTGTCCACTGCAAACATGGTACAGGAAAGGTTTGTTCCTTTTTTTTGCAGTTAATCTTTTTATTGAGTAGAACTTTTCATTTTTACAAACATTTGATGACGGGATGATACAAAGTGGTGGGCGAAGTGCATTAAATTCGCTACCCATAGTTTTTCACGTAGAACCCGAACTTCGGGTCATGCTACAGGCAGCAAAGTGAATAACTACACATTCAGTAGTAACACAAAGTTTTAATTTATGTGAGTACTCTGTGTTACTTCGGGATGCGTAAAAAACACCTATTTTGTTTCCCTAGTGTCTAGTGGTGCCACACCCACCCCACCCTGTCAGGTAGTGCCCCCACCCCGTTCCCCCCAACCCCAAGTCAGATCCCTGTAAAAATATATTATTTTCCTTAGTGTCTAGTGGCCCCCACCCTATCAGATAGCACCCTACACCACCCCCTAACCCTGAGTCAGATCTGTTTAAAAATATAATTTTTTCCCTGTGCCTAGTGGCCCTCTACCCCTGCCACCCTGTCAGGTAGTACCCCCACCCTGCTCCCCCCAATCCCGAGTCAGATCTGTTTAAAAACTATATTTTTTCCCTGGTGTCTAGTGGCCCCCACCCTGTCAGGTAGTACCACCCCACCCCGTTTCCCTAACCCTGACTGGAGCGGGCCACCAGCACATCCCTCCACTCACCTCCACAACAGCCGGCAGCCCGCCTGACTTGACTCAGTGAATGAGCGCATGCTTGTACATGCACGCACTCATTCATTGACAATTCATGTAATTTACTCACTCCTGCAGGGCTGTACAGAAGGGTAGGGGGCTGCTCCAGTCACTGGTGGGGGTGACAGGATGGGGGAATGGCGTTGTGAACCCCGCCGTTTTCCCCACGACACACTGGAGCAGCCCCCATCCCCTTTTGTATACCCCTGCAGGAGTGAGTAAATTACCACAACTTGTCAATGAATGAGTGCATGCTTGTACAAACACACGCCCATTCATTGAAATGAGTTGGGCAGACTGCCAGTTGTGGAAGTGAGTGAGGGATGTGCCAGTGGCCCACTCCAGTCAGGCTTGGGGGTACTACCTGATAGGGTGGGGGGTGGGGCCACTAGACACCAGGGAAAAAATATATTTTTAAACAGATCTGACTTGGGGGTAGTGGGGTGGAAATTACCTGACAGGGTGTGGAGGGGTGGGGGCTACTAGACACCAGGGAAAGAATATATATATCATTTTTTACATAGATCCGACTAGGGGTTGGGGGACCGGGGTGGGGGTACTCTCTGACAGGGTGGGGGGTCACTAGACTCCAGGAATAGATCAGAGGTGGTGTTTGGGGGGATTCTCCATTTGTGACCACTACTTGCTTTGGAGTTTTTAAGTGCAATTTGCATTTAAAACCCCCAAAGCAAGGTGAAGTCATAAATGGCAAATTACGGGTTATTTTTGGAAAATTACGTAAAGTGCTACGCAGGGCGAAATTGACCACTTGACAGCAATTTCGCCCATGTAGTGAAACTTAATGATACATGTACAGCAGAATATTTATTCAGTACAAATAATCATAACAAGACAGGAAATAACTTTTACGTTCTGAGGATATCTATGGAATGAATGTATTGGACTTACCACACTCTCTTCTAAACAAACAGGTGAACAGGTCGGGTTCCCCAAAGTTTAGCTTTCTAAGGGTTGGATTTCTCACCTACTGGGAAGCCGTATCTACTTGTGTGGCTGTCCACATACTTTTGACACCTGGTACCTGGAAAGAAAACACATATTTGAGGCCAAGTTACCTAGCCGCATCTTTGAAGTGCTTCATGGGGGCCTAAACCTGTCCTCAAAGTATTTTGTCAATCAGTTTCTTACTAGTAGCTGAGATATATTATAGATAAAGGGATCAAATAGTCTCATAGTTGTACAGGCTCCCTTTATTGTAATATGAAATTCTAATATGGGAAGCTAGCGTTTCCAAAGTAGACAGCCATTCCCCAAATGTTGGAATCTCAGTAGTCCTTCAGCGCCTCAGGATCAGCCTTTTTGTCTTGACTACGGCCATTATAACCCACATCAGCTGAGGGCTAGTTAGATTGGAGGTCTGTGGAAAGTCCCAGCAACCACCAGGTGGGGGTCAATGGGATGGGAATCCCTAGGATTTTGGAGCAGTGTTGTGACACAACAAGCCAAAGACTTTGGAGGGGTGAGCATTGCCATAGTATGTGTGGGAGGGCTGCAATGGGGTCTGACATCTCCTGCAGCTGTCTTGGGGTAGCAGACCCTCTTTTTTAAGCTGTGAGGGAGTTCTATACCACAGGCGTAGCACCTTATTTTTTATAAGTAAACTTCCTTGATCAATGCAGACCTGATGTGCCCTTATCCAACACTGTGACCAGCTGGCGTCCAAAATCTGGGTGCCTAGTTTGGTTTCCCACTTGCTTTTGGCTGGGAGGGAGGGGTCTTGGGCACTATCCCTCATGAGACTTAGGATCTTACCTACCAAGTCCTGCCTTTGTTTTAACCATATTCCTATGGGGAAAGTCTTTTCTGTTTTTATTTCTTGAGCACATTGCACACGGCAGACCAGTTTACCCCAAGAGTTATGTAGACTCCTAACCTGCAGGTATTTCCAAAAATCATTTTGTGGTAAATTATACCTGGTCCTTTACCCTTGGAATGAGTCTAAGGCTGTCCAATCGGAGAGCTCAAGGTCTCTTAAATGTTCCACTGAATTATTTGCCCACTCTGGCCATCTTATTGGCTTATGGTTAATACAGAGACGAGGATTGTTCCCAATGGGGGTGTGCAGCCCTGGGTTGAGGCATAGCTTTGTCCTCTGTCCCACCTTCTTCCAGGCCTGATGGGACTTCCTAATCATCAATCAGCCAATGCTGCTGATGCCTTGGTAGTGGGAATCCCAGGTAGGCTGCTAGGGTGTCACTGTGGCTCAGTTGGTAGCACATCTGCCTCTGGACCAGAAGGTTGTGCGTTCTCGTCCCACACCGGGATTGGACTTGCACCTAAAACTCACTGGCATCCAAGTGCAGTACTGGGGGGAGCTGTACTGCTGGGGTGTGCCGTCCTTCAGATGAGACGTTAAACTGAGGTCCCTTCTGCCCATCCTGGTGTTGTCCTGGTGGGTGTTTAGGTGTAAGTAAAAGAACCCAGGGCACTCTTTGCAAAGAGCAGAGAACATTCCCAGTGTCCTTGCCAACATTCCCCTTCCCATAAACCAGTTCATGCAATTATTCAAGCTGTGTGTGGGTGATGATGTGCAATATGGCTGTCACCCCACATTCAGTCACTTCACTACCAGTCTAGCATTGCTTGTAAAGCACTTTGGGATACTGTGTATGAAAAGCGCTATATAAATGCTGATTCTTTTTCTTCTTCTTCTTCTAGAGGGTACCCTTCATTAATTATATAGATTACATAGACTGTACAAGGCTAATAAGACCATTAGTCCATTAAAGCCTGCCTATTTTATTTATTTGTACCCTAAGATGTTATTACTAAGTAAATATTTGTCCAGTCTTGATTTGAATTTCATCATGTTTTGACTTGTGATCACCTCCAATGGTAATCCATTCCATACTCTCTCTACCCTTATACTAACCCAGTTCTTCCTTCTGTTAATGCAAAACTTTTCACCACCAATTTGTAGAAGATGTGCTCTTGTGTTGTATACCTGGTTTCTTAGTCCCAGTCCCAGTTGGACACTGAGTGTGATGTCAGATAGTGCCTTATCGACAAGGCACATATCCCCTCTTAACCTTCGGAACTCCAAAGAGTCAACTTTCAATTCATCCAATCTCTCCTCATATGGTTTTCCTGCTACTTCCTTTATATGTCTTGTAGCCTTTCTTTGAATTTTCTCAAGAGTCATTATTTCCCCTTTCCCACCTGGTGCCCAAAACTGAGCGCAGTATTCCACGTGTGGCCGCACCAATGATCTTTACAGTGGGAGTTGCACCTCCTTAGCCTTACATTTAATATGTCTATTTATACAGTGTAGAATTCCACTGTCCTTTTTCATTACCTGATTACAGTGTGACTTAAAGCTAAGATCCTTGCTAGTTCTAATGCCTAGGTCCCTCTCATCTGACACAGTCTTGAGTGGAACACCACCAAGTATATACTCAAACTGTTGGTTGTGCCGACCCACATGCGTAACAGTGCATTTATTCATGTTAAAACTCAGTCTGTTTAACTCTGTCCACGTCTCCAATTCACATAGTGCCATTTGTAGTATATAAGCTTCTTCCTTTTTGTTGACCACTGACTCCAATCTGGTGTCGGCAAATTTAGAATGCCATACACCTGTTTTGTTACTTATAGATGATATAAAGATGTTGAACAGGCATGGGCCCAAAGCAGAACCCTGGGGCACTCCACTGGTCACCTCTGCCCATTCTGAAAAAGCCCCTTTTATGCCCACCCTCTGCATCCTATTTGAAAGCCATGACTCAATCCAGCAAGACAGTCTACCTTGGATCCCATGGTCAATCAAGGCATCTACTAGCTCTCCATGTGGAACCTTATCAAATGCCTTAGCGAAGTACAGAAAAATAATATCAACTGAATTACTATTGTCCACTGCCTTGCTAACCTTGCCGTAAAACTCCAGTAGGTTTGTTTGGCAGATCAGCTTCTGGTGAACCCATGTTGAGCTGGGTCCACTGCCCCTGAGTTTTGCAGAAACTCTGTTATGTGTTCTTTGATTGTACCCTCAAGGATTTTACCCCATATAGCTGTCAAACTGATAGGGCTATAATTTCCCACCTCCTGCCTAGAGCCCTTTTTAAAGATTGGAACCACCCTATTCCCACCCAAGTAGGAGGTGCCATGCTGGCTTTCTGGAAGCTTTTCAACGTTTTACCTGTAATGAATGCTAGTGAGTATTGAGCAAAGTCTGGGAGGTTCCATCCCCCTCTCTTCCATGAGGCACGCAATTTGGCCCTGCTGTACCAAGGGGAAGATGTACCCCTTAGAAATGTACTCATTATACTGTTCAGCCTTTGAGCCCAATTGTCTGGTAATATAAATGGAAGGTGGAAGATCATGCAGAATACCTTAGGGGCTACCATCAATTTGATTGCTGCTATTTTCCCAGCTAGTGATAGGTTTAGGTGTTCCCATCTTGGTATGTCTTTCTGGAGTTTCTCCACTAGTGGTTTAAAATTAATATCTGCCAATGTCTTTAGTTTGGGAGAAATCTTGACACCCAAATATTTTGATTTCTGTCTGCTCTCATGTCAGGTCTATATTGTCTAATAATGCAGGAGAGGCCAACTTATTGAGGGGTAGAATTTCTGATTTAGAAATGTTAATTGTGAGGCCAGAGAATCCCCCCAAAGTATCCAGCGTTGTCAAAATATGGGGGAGAGAGATTGGGAGAGCTGACTTGTTAGTATCAGACAGTCATTGGCGTATAATTAAGTGTGGTATTGGTTCCCTCCAATGGTGAGCCCTGCAGTCTGAGAGTGCACATTATAATGGCTGCCACAAGAGGCTCCATAGCAAGAACGAACAGCAAGAGTGACAGACAACACCCCTGTCTGGTGCCCCTATGTAATGGAAAGGGATCCGACATGTTACCATTAGTAAGCACTTTTGCACTGGGGGACCTGTACATAGTTTTGATCCATGCTGCAAAATAAGGGCCAAAGTTGTATTTTTCCAGGACTGCATGCAAATACTCCCACTCCACTGAGTGAAAGGCTTTCCTGAAGTGTATTGTGACTGCTGCTGCTGGAGTGGGAAGGGTGGCTGAGGTTTGCATTAGGGAGATCAATACTCAAATGTGGTCAGAGCTTATTCTGCCCTTAACAAATCCCACTTGGGAGGGGTGTGTAATGTCGGTAGGCTCTTCTTCAGTCACAGTGCCAGGATTTTGGAATCTGCATTTATCGTTGAAACTAGCCTATAGTTTGCTGGGAGGGGTGTGATCCTTTCCATCCTTGTTGAGAACTGTGATGATGGCCTCATTCAGGGTAGATGGGAGCTCCCCTTGATGTGGGCCTCTTGCAGCACGTTTAGGAGTGGGGGTGCTATTATAGGTTGGATCAATTTATAGACATCCATAGAGAATCTATCCACCCCCCGGGGTCTTGTGGGGTGCCATGAGCGAAACTGCCTGGGTGACTTCTATTTCCCAAATGGGGGCTTTCAGAGTTGCTCTTTGATTGGGTGGGAGTTCAGGGAGGAGGGGGAGGTTAGCTATAAACTTACTGAATTTCTCCAAGTCCCATTTTGCTTTGGTGGAGTATAGCACCTTATAGAAGTCAGTCATGATTTCATTTATTATTTTTTACTTGAGGACACCTTGCCTGACATGTCTTTTAATTGTTGATTATCCCTCTCTGCTTGTCTCCGTTTTAGCCTGTAAGGCAGTAACCAGCTAGCCCTTCCCCCCTTGGCCCAATATTTATGTTGGATCCTTCGGAGGTAGAATTCCACCTTTCTGGCCGCCAGGCAGTTAATTTTGAGTCTTACCAACGTGATTTCGGAAATCACCTGGGGATCTTTTAAGATTCAGGGATTAGTTTTGTATTGGTTCTCTATTTGAGTTGGGCCTCTAGCTGGGAGTGTTCCTTTTCCCTCTGTCTGTGCCTAAGTGTGGCAAAGTTAATAATTTTGCCCCGATCATGGTCTTGTATGCCTCCCATATCATGGCAGCTGAGGCCGAGCCTGCAGGGTTTTCCCTGAAATACAATTCAGTTTCTTCCTTGAGCCAGGGGGCAAAATTCTTGTACTGTAGTAGAAGTGGATCCAGCTGCCATTGGAGGGATCTGGTTTGTTGTGGTGTATTCAGGAATGTAAGAACCACTGGGGCATGATCAGACATGTACAGAGGTGAAATAGTTATGCCATTATTAGCCACAGTCGGGTTAGAAGTTGTAAACCAGTGATCCAGCCTGCTGGTCATGGCCTTGGGGGCTGAAAAGTATGTAAAGCTAGCTGATGTAGAGCAGCCATCTCTTTTAGTGCAAGGAGAGACTGGACATGGGGTTCAGGGTTTGCATTAGACCTGTCTAGTATGAAGTCCATTGTTAAGTTAAGATCGCCATCTAAGAGAATTTCTGGGTTATCAAGGGAGATATCAAGTATTTTTTCAGAGACAGCATTGAAACACTCTGGGGCATCAACACTGGGTGCATATACATTTGCCAGCAACACAGGTCCTACTGATGTGGTCACCTTGCTTATCACCCACCTACCCTCATTATCCATGTGCACCTCTGTGGGGTGCCACTGAAGTTTACGGTGAAGCAAGATCGAGACATCCCTTTTGGTTGCCCCTGAGGCACTGTGTACTTCCTACCCCACCCATTCCCTCAGTAGTTTTTTTAGGTTCCAGGCATTCAGAGTGCTGGCATTTCGCTGAAGGCATAATAGCGCTGGTGAAGTGGCAACATCAAAAGGGGTAAACCCGCAATCACAGCACCATGCAAACAGGGCACCTGGTGGGTTGCGGACAATGCATATGCAAGCAATTAGCAGTGTCAGTGGCTCAGTAGGTAGCACACTCGCTTCTGAGGCTAGGAGATCAGAGGGCTGTGGGTTCAGTTCCCACATCTGGCACTTGGATTAATATCCCAGTACTGACACTGTAGTGCAGCATGAGAGGGGTGCTGCACTTCTGAGGTGCCGTCTTTTGGATGAGATGTTAAACCGAGGTCCCATCTACCTGGATTGGTGGTAGTCCAGGTGGATGTTAAAGATCCCATGGCACTTATTGAAAAGAGTAGGGGAATTTTTTATTGAAAAAACAATACATCACAACAACCAATCACAGGGAAAAAAAAGAAAATTTACCAAAACTTTACAACACAACAAAACATAGAACCCCCCCTTTTTTTGAAAATAAGAAACATAAACTGTCACAAAATCAATATTGTAACTATCACCATACTAAACAGAAAGAAAAACTGTGCAATCATGGTAGAAAAAAGAAAATAACAGTTTTAGAGACAGAAAATATGTTTCCAAAAAAGCCGAAATTTAGGTAAAGCAAGTAATGTTCGTTCAGAGTCCTTCTGTGTCCGGACTGTGTTCTCAATCTGTGAAATAATAGTCAGAGTCGGTACATTTAAATGTTGCAAAGAAAACTGACATCGAGGCTGCCAAAAAAAATATTTAACACAAGCAAAAAGTAAATTCAGAGTACTGGGATGGTAGCGAGAAAAAGCCCCAGTGTAATCCCCCCAAATCAAAGTTTCATACTTAACCATTGATGCCAAGCTCCAATGCCATTTAGAAGCTAGATCTTTCTAAAACAGTCGAGCACATGAACATGTAAAGAAAAAATGTTCCATAGTTTCCTCAAAACCCACACATTCCAACCGGATACATTGTCTTTCCAATAATGGCTTATGTTTTAAATGACCCCTTGCCCCTAGTCTACCATGACAGCAAAGCCATAGTATATCCCACATATGTACTGGAACCCGTTTACCTGTTAAGGGGCGTAAAGCACAGGTTACTTTCTTAGGAACACATCTAGGGAAATCTACCTGACCTGCTGAGTTTCTCCCCATTATATTCCCATATAAACATTTACGAGAGAGAGTCAGAACTATTTCCTTCTTAATTCCCCATATATTAAGTTTTCAAACAACAGGAACCACAAAATCCGGCACTTCTAAAGTGGCACACAGTCTGGGTACAGTGCCCCCCCCCTTTCAACACAAACTGTTCAAGGAGTAAGTCTGTCCAGCCACCCCACTGGTGTCTGTTGCCCTCAGGTTTAGGAAGCATGGTGGGAAAAAAAGAGAGAAAAAAATGCCACAGAGTGTATCATTCCGAAACCCCCTTTATTATTTTATTTAGTTTTTGTTGACCGGGTAAGTGCACTAGACAAATTCTGCCTATTTTCAGGCACAACCTGGGGGAGGGGGATACAGATGAATGCCAACTGGCCTTGAACCAGATTAAGCTGTTGGTGGGAATTTTAGTGAATGAGGGAAATTTGGCCAGGACACCGGGGAAATTTCCCCACTCTTTTCAATAAATGCCATGGGACCTTTAACATCCACCTGAACTACCACCAGTCCAGGCAGATGGGACCTCAGTTTAATGTCTCATCCGAAAGACCGCACCTCAGAAGTGCAGTACCCCACTCATGCTGCACTACAGTGTCAGTACTGGGATATTAACCCAAGTGCCAGATGTGGGAACTGAACCCACAGCCCTCTGATCTCCCGGCCTCAGAGGCGAGTCTGCTACCTACTGAGCCACTGACACTGATGGGCAAATAGGTAAATTCTCTTCTCACTGGATTAAGATGGCTTCCCCAAATCATATGAAAAAATATACTATACAATCTTGTTTCTAGGGAAATAGGAAGTGGAAAAGAACCACATATATATAAAAATAAAGGAAGAAGGATGTTTTTAACAATCAAGACTCTTTTTAGCTTTGACAGAGACCAATATTTCCAGAGTTGCACCTTATGTTCCCCAATTTTAATTCGATCCACCCAATTCAGAAAGGCAACATCCCCAATGGCCAAGAAAACACCCAAGAATTTTAATTGGCTCCTGGAAAACCAAGCTTTGCCCAGTGTTTGATATGGGAACCCCATCAACCACATATACCCCCTTACTCTTAAAGTAATTAATCGTTGCTCCTGAAATAGAAGCATATTTATCTAAAACTTGTATAGCTGCCTCCCCCAATGGAATGTCAGGAACAATTATAAGTACATCATCAGCACAAACTGCCAGTTTTTGAGGTTCCAGAACAGAAGAGGGTGGTAAACCCTGAATAGTAGTGTCATGGAAAATGTTCTGGATTACTGGATCCAAAACAAATGTGTATAACAGGGGACTAAGGGGGCATCCCTGTCTGACTCCTCTATGTAGAAATATAGGTTCTCCCAATTCCCCATTAAGTGTAGGAAAAATTTTAGCCCCCACATAACAGAGACTACTCCAAGTCCGAAAGCAACTTGGGAGCCCATAGCATTCTAGAACCTCCCAGAGAAACTTATGAGACACTGTATCAAATGCTTTTGTTTGATCCAGGGCCAGCAGAGAACCTAAAAGGTGTTGTTGCTTCTCAAGCTCACAAATGTCAAATTATGATATATATTCCACCCTGGAATGGAGCAAGTTTGTACTGGATGTATTAAATGGGATGCTACCATTTGTAATCTATGACAAAGAATTGCTGAAAAAAATTTATAGTCAGTATTAAGTATACTAATAGGTCTCTAATTTCCAATGTCCGTCTTGTCACCCTTTTTAAATAAATATAAAGGTATTGCGTCTGAAAAATCTTGAGGCAGTATCCCTGTGTTCAGAATTTCGTTATATAAGACCTGTAATACCTCACAAAAATCTTCTAAGAAAAACTTATAAAATTCATTTGTCAGGTCATCTACCCCTGGGGAAACATTGCTAGCATTGAAATCTCTTGTCGAACTTCTTCTATTGTAATAGTTTTTTCTAAAGCCTCAATATCGAGTTTTGAGGGGCTAGGTGGTATGCAAGAAAAAACATCCTCCCATCAGATCCCAATAACATAGTTAGTTCCCTGAAGTGCACAGATAGAATTTCTAACTGCTTGAAACATTCCAGTCGTAGAATGTAACACCACTCCTTCAGTATTCCTAAGCCCTTCCATCAAAGTGTTATCTAAATGGGTTTTGCAGGTTGCCAAAGGGTCAGCAGAAGGCAACTTCACAGTACCATATTGCATCTCTGCTTGTAAAAAAACCACACAGTCATATTGACAGGTCCTCATAAGCTGTTTAATAACATCTATTTGTGATTTAATTCTAACACCAGCAACATTAGGCAAAGAGGTTAAATGATAAAACTGCTGTTGAAAAGTTAGATACTGTAAATATTTTTTGTTTTGTGCATATTGTCCCTAAGATAAAAATAAATCTTTAAAATGCCATTTAGTATCTGCCCACCAAGGTGCCATCTATTTGGTACCCCTGGAAATCTTATTTATTTATTTATTTATTTCGATCTAGGATTACAATACCTTTGAGCTGAGGCTCTTTTACAAAGGTTCCACGTCAGCATGTACAACAGTCATCATTTTTAGTTACAAACATATAGTCATTGACTTACAGACATGTAATAACCAGTACAAAGACTTGAGCTATGAGCAAGACAAGGAAGGGGGTGGGTGGTGGAGGAAGTGAGGTAGGAGATTGAGGGAAGGAGGTGCAAGGGGTAGGAAGTACAGGAGGTGGTTGAGGCAGGGGCAGGAGTGGAGATACGCGGGGAGGTGGGTGAGGGTGGGAGACAGTGCAGTCAGGGGGCCTTGTCAAGGGAATATGACAGGTAAGGTGCTAGGGGCGCAAAGACTGATTGTAAGCGTTGGGTGCTGGGGCATTTTCAACTGGAACAGTGGAAATATTAAGATCTTGGAGGGAACTGAGACATGCTTAATGTACAGCATAAAACTAAATGATCTGAAAATTCACACAAATGAAGAAAAAAAGAAATGTGAAATAAAAACTTAGATAAAAAGAAAAAATAAATTCAGTATGAAATGCACTGCATCTATAGGTAGCTCCATCATCAGTGTGGAGCAGATGGTATGCATCTTTTAGAGAAGCAGTCTGCAAAATTTTCAAAAGAGCACATGAATCACAATAATCTTTCGTCTGAATTGTATCTTTAATTTTAACATCCAGACCACAATTCATGTCTCCACCCCAAATAATTTGCTTCCTAGTAAAATAAGTAGGGCAAAATAGTGTTAAATAAAGATATCCGTAAAGTCTTAATTTGGGGTGCATAAGTATTAATTAGACACAAAGAAAAACCCTTATAAACACAATCTAAAAGCAAAGCCCTCCCAGGATGTATATCCACAAATCTAGAGACATGGACAGAGGTATGATTGAACAGAATACCAAGGCCATCAGCAGCATCTTCTCTGTATGACCAAAAAGTAGGCCCTATAGTCCAGAGTTTAGATGCCTGCAATATCAGCAAGACAGTTAAACCTAGTTTCTTGCAAAAAAATAATGTCAGCCTGTTCTAAAAGACAAAAATGGAGAAAGGCCATTCTTTTTTTTTTAATTCTTAATACTGCAAGTATTTAAAGAAATAAGTTTAATGCTTGCCATAAATCAAGGAAAAGCAACGTACAACAAAACAGTTAGGGATTGGGAGCATCTTTCTTCTTTTCTTTCCTTCTCTTTCTTTTTCTTTCCCTCCACCAGCCCCCCCATCTCTCTCACAATCCATATCAGAAACAATGCCTGATTGGATGGAAACATCTGATTCCAACCCTCCTTCATGGGCCTGAAGGGGATGAAAAGGGTTATCAGTGGGAATTATAGAGGGTGAAATCAAAATCCGACTAGAAGCTCCGGTCACTCGTTTAGGAGGGGGAATTTGAAACTCAGAAGTGGAGGGAGGTATAGGCTGCTCACCTTGTATATGAGGTAGGTCCTCAGAAAGGGAGGCCTCGAGTACCTCAGCCTGGGGTTGGTTCTCATGGCTTATATGGTTAGAATCCATAGAAGGAACGGCAGTACAGGGTTGAGAAATCTGGGGGGGGGGAGGGTCTTGAGACAGAAGTTGCAGTATCAGAAGGGGTAGCAAAAGGTAGAGGCAGTGCCTTCAGGAGCAGAGGCAGAGCCTGGATCAGAAGCTGGAGTTGTACTAGGATTTGGATCTGGCCTCTCTCTAAATCTAAACCTGTCTTGTGCATTGTTTATCAAATCTTCCTTATTCACCCCTCCTTGCTTATTTTGACCAGCCCAAGGACACTGGTGATAAGCATGTCCTTGTTCATCGCAGAGATTGCAACGAAAGACATTCCTACAAGTACCACTATCGTGGTCAAAATCTCCACATAAAGCACACTTAATTTTATCACATGCACTACTAAGATGCCGCCTGTTACTGCATTTATAACATGCTTTAGGCTGTCTGGGATAGAAACATACCCCCCTGTCTTTACCTAAAAAGAAACTATTGGGGATATGTGACACCTCATTTCCTATAATATGCAGTTTTACTCTGAATTTCCAACTGCCAGTCCAGATTCCTTCCCCATCAATCACTGCTTCTGGTGGCCCTAAAACAGTACATTTATGTTCCATCCAAAAAAGAATATCATCCACATTAACCCCTTCATTTCTGAACATAACATGCACCACCTTATAGAGGGGTTTAGCAATAGGGATAGCCCAAAAGGGCAACCATAAAGGTTGGGTTTTACAATTCTCATAGCAAGACCAAAATTTATCAAGGCCTGAAAATGTCCTGAAGCTAACATCGAAGGTATCTTCCCCTTGAACATTAATTAGAGCAAAAATATCAGTTGTTTGAAAATTCATGGAGTCTTTTAACAATCTTCTGGCCACATAGAGCCTGTCAGGATGTTCTTCCCAACCTCCACGACAATGGAGGCGAACAGCATTTCGTCTGGGTGGCTGTTCCAACCTATTGTTTTTAAAAAGGTCAGAAAAATGGGCCCCTGGGTGACGTTGAGAACAGGGGTTGGGAACAGGAGGTGAATGTTGTGCAGCACCCTCAGGAATGTCCGAAGTATTAGATGCCCCTTCCCCCTCAAAAACTGGAACCTCAGGTAAAACAAAAGGCTGACCTGGTGATCAAACCTCAGGGCATTCCGAAGTGCATTGTATGGGTTCCTGAGTGAAAGTTTCCCATTGTGAATCAGGCATCCACTTGCAATTCACTAAAGTCCAGCCCGCATCAGCTAGGGCAGTCTCTTTCGACCAGTCTCCGTTTGGAAAGGACACCTTCCTCGTAGTCTGATTCCGCATTCCTGGGTCAGAAGCGTCATCCGGGTGAGTCATGATGACGGAATCTGTCAAAGTTGGCCAAACAGTACAGTCCTCTGCAGGAAATACGAGTGCAGGTGCAACTTCATGGGTAGCACTATTTTCAATCAAAACAGGATCTGCGCACTCTTCAGTCAGTAATGTAGGTAACGTGGAGGTCACTAATTTTGCAGGAATAAATACATGAGACTCAGTAACTGAAATAAAGTCTCACGATGCATGGTTCTCACCATGCCTCACTGCAGCAGCCTCCATAGGGAAACCTGATGAGTTCACTCTATCTAATGTACGATTCTCCATCTGTGTAGGCTGCACAAGACAAGCAGCGTCAGAGAAATGTTGCTCCTGCAAAGGTCCAGAGCCATCTGCCATGTTCATACAGCAGCCGGTTCCCCTACTGGCAGAGTAGGGGAATTTCCCCAGTGTCCTGGCCAAATTTCCCTCATTCACTGAAAAAAAAAATACCACCAACAGTTTAATCTGGTTCAAGATCAGTTGGCATTCATCTGTATCCCCCTCCCCCCCGGGTCGTGCCTGAGAATTGGCAGAATTTGTCTAGTGCACTTATCCGGTCAAAAAAAGCTAAATAAATAAATTAGAGTGCCAGCCTGAACAGGCGCACACACTGGGGCCGCGAGCATGGCAATGCATGTTGCCATGGCAACAGTACACATGGCACATGGAACCGGTGCAATGTCGACAGGAGTGACAGCAGAAATGAGAAAAGAAAGCCAGCCAAAGACACCCGCTGGACAGCTGGGTGAACATCATGCCATGTCCGCATGGGGAAGGAGGCACCCTTGTGCTGTCAGCATGACTGTTCTCTGTGTCGGGTCCAGTTGTGGGTGAGGGACACTGTGGATGGCCAAATAACGTTGGACGGCCTTTTGGTCTGTGGCACAGGATGGTTGCTGGGTGTGGGTACCATGTCCATGTTTCCTTTGCACCATCACCTTTGGCATAGGGTCTGCAGGGGCAAATTGGCAGGTGCACTCTTGTCCACAGTTCCTTCCGTTGTTGTCGCCCCTCCGGTAGCCCTGCTGGTGTTTGGCGGGGGACTGTGCGAGGTTCGGTGATGTGCACTCCTTGCATATGCTGCCATTGGCTGGTGCCTTTACTGTTCTGCATGGTATTGTTGCAACGCATGGCTTGTGGTCACCTTTTTGCTAGTGCTCTAATTGCCAGTGGTATTATTACGGGCGTGTTCCAAGGGAGGAACCATTTTTTTGCCTCTTTTATGCTCAATTTTGTTTCCTGCAAAAATGCAGGTCGAGTCCCTAGCTTTTTGAGCCTGGTCAATATATTTTTCCATTTTACTGGAGAGTTTAAGCCATTCACATTCCAAGATGTTACTATCATATCTGGGTTATTAGCCATTGTCAGGTTGTCTCCATCTTGCGTATTGATACATGGACACTTTAAACCTTGGTGCCTTTAGGCTGTTACTGTTGCAACCCTCTGCCATCCATATTTTATTTCCTTCAGCAATTACCATCCCTAGATTTCTCTTTTTTTTTTCTTTCATGCTATGTAAAATCCATCCCTTTTTTAAATCTATTCCTTCTACTTTATTTTTCCTTATTAACAATGGAGCCCAAAATGCCTGGGTGTACCACCCCTAGAAGGACTTCAATAAAACATAACACAACATTTTGTTCCTGTATGGGGGCGTCACCTTTATATACAGTATATCCAATACTTGTTGTGTATCTGAGAGCCCCATCATGTAAACCATTATACAAAACCATAACATGCCCTCTCATACCGAAAGAAACCTGTGAGGACTGGCAACCAGACCATACCTGGAGACTAGTCAACCCAGCCAACCTCCAATGGCCAGGTCGCTCTCCTCCAGGGGAATGGTGCATAAGCTCCATCATATCTATGTGCTCCTACCTCTGGGGTCTATGTCATTTTAATTCTGTACAGGTTAAGGTAGACCAGGGACCACCTGTATTGTGTGATCTTTCTGCCTATCTAGTGGTCCACCTGAGACCCTTGGCAGGGAACTGCTGGGTGTTCAGCGGGGAAGAGTTTGGTGGTTGAAAGGGGGGAACTCCTATAATTCTGGCTGTTAAGGCAAATAAGCCCACCCTACCATTAGGACATCTTGCTTGCAGCTGCTCTGCCCTTCCCCCACCCATGATGAGGAAACATCCCTCACGTGGCTTCTTCCCAAGGGGGCTTTTGGATGTTCTCCGGGATAGCGACCCTTCTATAGGAATGGGGTTGATTGTTTGAGCCCCACATGCCATTGTGGGATCCACTCCGTGCTTTTACATGGCCATGCAAGCCATGGTATAATTTGTTGTGGGCTCCATGTGGGCTGCAACCTAATCGGCACATAACCCTTTTGAGCCCCCAATCTGGCAGTGTCCTGCTTGTTGCTCCTTATGTACAGCAGACCAAGCATTTCCCACTGTGTGAGGCCCTTATAAATTGCTCAACACCCATGAGGAAGGACCCTTTGTAACACCCTCTGCCCTTTTGTGCATTCTCTTGTTTCCTGAGGGAGCTATCCATGTTGTGAGGTGCTCCTCACCAGTACATGGTAGCAGCCTCTGTGCTCATTAAACTCCCCAGTTCCATTACTGCTACTAGGATTACTACTAGGAAAACAGAATGAAACCGGGCAACTAGGTCCATCATGATGGCCCCCCACACATATGGGTATACTGAAACCATTTTTAATTTAAATAATTATTCCTATCTAAAGTGTTTTTAAATTCTATAAAGCTTTTAGCCTCTACTGCCTCCTTAGGTAAACCATTCTGCATCCCAGCATAACTGCCCCAGCATCAGGGCTTTTAATGTACATTGGAGAGACCAGTTACCAACTTTAGGACCCATTAATACTCCTTCTCCACTCAGCCAAAGGATACGAGTGTCAGCAGCTCACAGCCAGGCTGCTCTGTATGCACAGATTTCCCCTCCCCACTTGGCAGCTCGGCAGTGCAGTTGAAGGGGTTAAAGCTAGCTACTTAACCATAATATCTGTTCAGAACACAACAGGGACATTAGACTGACATTTAGTAACAGCTATTGTGAACATAATTTTACAGTCCCAAAACCTGCTGCTCACCCCGGGAATGGACGAAACTAGGGGTTGCTGTTGATGGCACTGAAAAGAGTATCACTACATGTAGGCTGCAACCCACTTTCGGCACTGAATCCTCCTAGTCCTCATACATTCCTACCCTTATAAATGTCCCATTCAACATAATTAGGGATTAGGAGCCCTAAGGGCTGAGCATCTAAGATAACTTGATACCTGCAGTCCTGTGAGCCTTTCAACTCTGGATGATGTTCATGGTCAGCAGTGGTGAAACAAGCATCTGTACCTCCTGGGCCTACTATAAGCAATTGGCCCAGTCTTAGTGGCTGTGTGCCCAGACTTCCTTGGTGTTTCCCAGAGTTGGGTCTTCCCCCATTGAAGTTGTGTCGCCAGATGGGTCGGGCAGCATAAGGAGAGTGGGCTGGAGGTCCCCCAATGCCTCATACCTGTTGCTTGTCTTCACTAGCATGCTGCACGGCAATGAGCTGCTTCCCTCTGAGACATGGGCCTTCCTTTGGTGGCTGCATGATCTGGCGCATCAGGACCTGGCTTTCTGGGGAGAAGGCTGCCTGCCAGGCGGCTGTTTTGCAGTTTTTTTTTTCCTTCAGTCTCCCTCATTGGATTTGCTGCCAGTCCTGTGCTTCTCCCAGTGGTGATTCAGTATGATTTAACTGCCACTCCTGCTCTCTGGGTGCCTCTGAAGTGTCCATCTCCTGTGGGGCCTCTCTGTGAGGGAGAGACAGAGTGTGTCTTGGTGACGTACTTTCCCCTGCAATGTCTGCCAGAAATTGCTCTGCCTCCTACGGGGAATTAAAGGTAATAAATTCCCTCTGAATTGTACTCTAAGTAGTGCTGGGTACCCAAGTGAAGCTTGAATGTTCATTTTATAGAGTTTTTGTTTAATGGGGCCATAAACTCTTCTTCTTCTTCTTGACAGCTCATAGGAGAAGTCCTGATAGTTTTGAACGGGGCAGCCTTCCCTTATTATTTGCTTTTGATCTCTGGCTACCTTAAGGTAAACAGTTTTTGTGGGGTACTTCAGAAACTTACAGAGGATTGGTCTCAGATCTTCTCCTTGCCTGGGACGGGGTGCCAGGGAGTGATGGGCACACTCGAGCTCTGGGGGGGAGGGTCACAGTTATTTAATTTGAGCATTGCAGGGAGGGCATTCTTCAGATAATTGATCATGTCATTATGCTTGGCCCTCTCTGGCACCCCAATAATCCTGATGTTCATGCTTCTTGCTCTGTTTTCTAGGTCATCAGCCTTAGACATTAGATGTTGTAATTGACTGTTACGATCTCTGAGTTGGCAGTGATGCTCGTGTAGGAAGCCATCCTGACGCTTAATGGTGTTTTCAGAACTGGAAACCCTGGATGTTAGCTGTGACAGTTCTGCTTTAGTACTTGTGGTAGTTTCTTTTAATTCAGCAGTAAAACCTTGTTGAGCAGTGTAGTAATCCTGGCCAGTTGATGTTCCACATCCAGCACTTCAGAGTGAGCCATAATTGTATCCTGCTCCTTGAGTTGCCCTCCAGGTGGTGCCTTTGAAGGGTCCTCAAACTTTACCCTGGTGGTCTGCTATTGTCCTACAGGCCCAATGTATTTTCCCTCTGCTGCTGGAACAAAACAACACTTTCCCAATTCAGCTGAAGTCAGCAATGTAGAAGAACTGGTATCAATTAATAGGTCTCAGTCCTGTGCATTATATTCTGGTGCTTCTGTGTAGATTGGAGGTATTGTTCTGTCGGATGGGTCCAGATAAGTGGTCCTGGCACTGCAGCTAGTCAATTACACACCTACCATCCTGGCTGGCTAGCTTCACCCCCAGAAAGGTATGTTCCTTGTAAAACACAAAGCAGAAGGGAGTGTCCACTGTAAAAACAGCAAAGAAAGGGTGTGTCCCCCCAAACATGGTTTTGAAAGGGTGTATCCACTGTAAAAACAGTAAACAAGGGCGTGTCCCTGTAAACATGGTGCTGAAAGGGTGATGCCACTAAAAACAATAAAGAAAAGGTGTTTCCCATGTAAACATGATGCAGAAAGGATATGTCCATTGTGAACATAGTGCTGATATGTGTGCTCCCTTGAAACATGGTACAGGAAGTGTATTTTCCCTGTAAAAATAGTAAAGAAAAGTTGTTTCTGCTGTAACTATATAGACATATAAATAAGTAAAGACAGAAAGAGGCTAGTTGTCCACCAAGTCTGCCCTGATGTTCTATGCTGGATTACTTTACCCCTCCAGAGTCCTCCCCACCACCTACCTCCCTTGTGTTCCCAATAACCCGTTTGAAACTGCCCCACTGTGTTTGAACCCTGGTATAGTCCCAGTGTTGATCACATTACTGGGTAGACTGTTCCCACCCGTCTAGCAGGTGCTCTGTGGGAAAATACTTTCTGACATATGGTTTCCACCAATGGGGAACATATTCTGTTCTACTGCCCCCTCCCAAGTCTCCTTTCCGGGTATTGTCTAAACTAGAGGTAAGCAACAATGCCTTAAGTGTCCAAGTTGAATTAACATTTTAAGGAAACAAAAGAATATTCCCACCCTCATTAAGGTCTCATACTTACCTCAAGCCTCTTGATTTCCATTTGGGAAACACTGACCTTCTCAATGTAGTATTACCTGGGAGCTCTAAAACAGGGAAGCACATAGAGAGATTTTTGATTTATGTGCGATCCATTTAATTCTGTGTTGTTCATGACTACGGAATTTGTATTATCCATTGCTGATGCTGCTTGTTTGATTCCCTAACTCTTTGGTATTTTATCATCTTGTCAACACTGCAACAGAATGCATTATACTTATTAAATTAAAATAACTGGGTCCCGTTTTTTCCCTTAGGAAACCTGTAGCATAATTTATTTATTTATTTGAGAAAATCGGAATTACAACCCTTTGAGTCGAGAACTCGTTTCCAAAGGCTCTACGTCAGATAATAGCAACAATAATATACAATAAAGTACAAGAGGGTACAAGCAGGTAAACAGAAGCTGTGAGCTTACAGGTAATGGAGGGGTGCTTATTTGCCATAATAAAGGAGTGTTTATTATGGCAAACATGTGCCAGGTCTCCTTTCTGCTGCACATGCGCCAGCACCAGCTGCCGCCCTTCCGCATCGCCGCAAGTGAACCTAAAGGCAACAGACCAGAGCACCACTCTGACTCGGCAGGAAGTAAAACTTTAAAAAAATGGCAAATGGCTGCACTAAAACTATTTCAAACTGCCTCCTAACCAAAAAAGAAGAAGAAAAAAAAAAACAAGCCTACTTTATTCTGGATTATCTTAGATACTGAGCATATTTCTACTGTTTATACTGTTTGTTATTAGTTAACCAATTTATCATGTGCAGAATCAATTTCAATATATTTATTTGTATGGTGCACAATTCTTACTTGCTTATTGTCACTTGGAATCCATTCCTTCTTTTTTTGCTTGTTACTACTGAAGTTCTATTACTCTTTTGTACTCTCCCGTGTCTTACCTGAAAATAGGCATTCAATTGTTTAGTGTACCTATTGTACCTGGTACACAAACAAATGCATAAATAAATAAGCAAATGTATAAGTACAGACATCGATAAATATGTTTGTAAGCCTTCAGCTAAACTGAGGCTAGGATAGCAGTGTATGTTTTTTGTATACATTTCATACACATCTTCTCTAACCCAGGGATTCATATGTCTGGGAGAATCCATCTTCCTAAAACTGTTTCTTCCATCCACCATGAGGTGGTTGAAGTGTTGAGTGAGGGTTTTCCCTGGGATAATAAAATAAAGAAAAGTTGAACACCATAGTACATTATCTTAAGTTTGGGAGATCCAAAGTAAAGATGATCAGATAGCGCAGAATCTCATCCAACAACCAGATTTCAAACTATACTCGTTTAGCTATCCTAATCCAAAATTTTGTTGAAAATGTGAAAAAAAAATCCCTTTGCCTTGCAACAAATACTCCCGCTCCCCCCCTACCCTGCCATCAGGTAACCCGCCACCACCATGCTCATGCTCTAACACCCAACCTTCCTCCTTCCCCCAAGCCCCCGTGAGCATATATTTTTAATTATAAGCCTCACTTCTTATAAATAAATCCCGTCCACACCAAGTCACAAGTCGCCTATCTCCCCCACTTTGTCACTAATTCTGACCCCTAAGATTACAATGCATTGTATGCAATGGGCTCAATTTTCAGAGCACTCCTAGAATGGCACAAGTTGCACCAAACCCCTGTCTGTGGCAACCTCAGGTGTGCCAAGGACCCTGTGCCAGATTCTTGAACAACAGGGGTCCCTGCACCAAAGTCCCCAGATGGGGTGCAGTGCCAAAGAGGTGTGAACCAGAGGGGTCTGATGGAGGGTGCCATCATGCCCCCCTGGTACAGAGCCAGCACCAGTACAGCAGCACAGTGGAAGGGGAACACCCTGTAACCAGCATGGGACACTGAGCTGGGACCTGTGGGAGTGCTCTAAGGGGTGTCGTGTGCACTGATGGCAGTGCCAGGGTAAATGGTGGCATAGGGCAGGTGTGCCTGCATCAGGCTCACAGACCCACAGATGGGGTACTGCATAGTTAGGCTTACTGTGCACACTGTACAGTAAGCCTGATTATGTGGTACCCCATCTGCGGGTCTGTGAGCCTGATGAGGATACACCTGCCCAGTGCCACCATTTGCCCTGCCACTGCCATCCCATACTGGTTGTAGGGTGTCTCCCCCTCCCCTGCATAGGTCTGACTTTTGTCACAAGGACTGTTAGACCAGCACTTGGCTGGTCTAAGCACAGCCATGACTTGTGGCCATGGCGGGGCTTTCAAACTCCCAATTTAGGGGATGCTGAAGCCCTACCATGATGCTAGCCCTGTTCTGCCATGGCATACCACTTTGGCCATTGCAAGTGTGGCACAAACTTGGTTGATGCATGCAGCTCCGCAGTGGTCCATGGTTGCTTCCAGAATAGCACGGGGTCATAATGTCGCAAGACATTATGCCGCATGGCAAAATCGCGTTGCCAATGCAGCACAATTTATGCTATGAGGTATAAGTATTTTTTGTGTGGGGGGCTCCACACCCACACCCACACCCCCCGTTACAGGGGTCTGAGCCCCCTGGATCCCCACCAAAGATTCTCAACCCGGGGATCCAACTCAGGGCACACAAGTCAGAAAAATAAAATGTTTCTTGGACCGGGAATCAAACACAGTCCCAGATGCAGCGCCTGGGTTCCTACTGCTGTGGCTCAGTCCTGTGAGCCATGGCAGCTGCTTGTTGGAACCTGCAGTATGCGCGGTATTGCACCAGTAGTAGCAGCATACTGCGCTGTACCAGGTTAGCCAGAATGTCGTACGCTATTAAGCATGCAACATTATGACCCGGTAGGTTCCAGAATCAGTACTGGAGCAAGGTGCAGTGCATGGAGCCCTTTGTGCCATTTTTCCCTGCCGCAAGCCCCTTTGAGCCAGTCCCGACTTGTAAATCAAGCCCAATGCATTGAAATTATTATACATTCTTCAAACAGCATGATTCTGGCTTGAATCCAACTATATAAAATAAAAGCTCAGTTTTCAAAAATAGGCCTGTGCTATTTACTGTAAGGATGGCCATAGGTTGTCATGTAATAAGTTTCAAGTTCTGTGACCAATTTGTTCATTGGACTCTGATAATGTAGTGATTTTGCTCCAGATTTTGTTTAAGTTTTGGAATTTGCAGCTCACTCACTGTAGTCAATTCTGCTCTGAGAAAAACTTACAGGTAGCCTTTTGCCCACTTAGCACCATATGCATGGAATAAGTCACTAACTCCTCTTAAAGGACACGTAGACCATCAAGAATTCCAGTTAGCAATTTGGAAAAGGAATATCAGAGTTTACTTGATTTACTTGGTTACAATAGGCAAAAGGAGGCCACGTGGCCCATCTGGATTGCAACCCACACATTGTGGGTGGATTAAGACAGACCATTATTTGCTATCAAATAATCATCTGATCCCTGTTTAAAACCAATAAAGGAAAATGTATTTACTAACTCGATAGGATGTTTATTCATAGAAACATAGACTTTGACAGCAGAAAGGACCACTTGACCCAACCAGTCTGCCCATTTCCCTACCTACTGGAAAGCTGCAGATCCTAGTTTTACCAACAGCCTACTTTCTGCTCCCTCCCACTAGAATTGCTTTATGTCTGTCCCATGCATTCTTAAATTCCCCCACTGTTTTTGACCCCATGACCTCCCCAGGAAGGCCGTTCCATGTGTCCACCACCCTCTTCATGAAAAAATACTTCCTCACATTGCCCCTGAGTCATCCCCATCTTCAAATTGTGCCCCCTTCTTCTTATCTTGCACATCTCTTTTTCTGAAAGATGCTACCCTCTTGGACTTTGTTGATTCCCTTGAGGTACTTGAAAGTTTCTATCATGTCCCCCCTCTCCCTCCTTTCCTTGAGGACATACATAAGGTATTCCATAAGGTGGCAGTGCACAGGCCAGCCATCTGGCCCAGTAGCATGGAGGGCTGAGGCATCCATGCCTTACCTCCTGCAATGCTGGTGACCCATGTTCATGGTGCGAGCAGGCCACAGGACTCAGCTGGGGAGGGGGAGGATCAAGCATCTGAAGGACTGCTCTCCTCTCCTGGGGAGGGAGGACTGGTGCTCCCACCGAATGACTGCCTCCAGGTGAAGGCCTGAGGGTAGTGCGGGTATGATGGTCACCAGGGAAGGGTGGGTGCTGCGGGACATCTGCAAAAGTGCACATGCCTTCATGTACGCATGTCTGGAGTGTGCGACTCAGCAATGGGGATAGGAGGAAATGTCAGAAACCCCCCTAGCTGCAGGTGATGAATGTCCCTCCGCAGGCTCCGCACCCAGCTACCAGGCAAAGTAGAAGGTAAGTCCCGGTGATACCGTGGTGACAGGGCTGAGGGTAGATCAGTCTGAATGGGGCAGCTAGCACAAGGAGGAGCATAAACTGCATAGAAAAAAAAAGGTGGCAGTGCGCACAGAGAAAAAGTTTTGCCTCAGACTGGTATTTACCCTAGGGATCACTAGTTGTTTATCATGGAATCTTAGGTTTGTGGTTGGATTTTTAAATTGTAATCCATACTGACTCATAGATTAGGATTTTTTAATGTGTTGTATAAGAGCAACAAATCCCCTCTTTTTCTTTTGGTTTCCAAACTAAATAAACCCAAACACTCCAATCTATTGTGATAGCTCTTTTGTTCCATGCCTAGTGCTCTCCTATTTAAAAAAATATTTTGTGCTGTGTCAAAAGTACCTCAAATACCACTTCTGGTCCTATCCTACTTGTCAATGTTTATGCACCCAACTTTGACTCCCCAGAGTTCTTCCATAATTTAGCTCAACAGATTTTATCCTTTAACTCAGATAACACTCCAATTATTCTTGGAGGAGATCTTAATTTAGCTTTAGAAGCTAGCATTGATAGGAGTACCTCCACCATAGATACTCACCCCAGAAGTATTAAAGCCCTTTCATTACTAATGAAAGATACAGGTTTAGCAGATGTATGGCATCTTTTTTCACCCCCGAGACCGGGATTTTACCTTTTACTCCTCCCTACACAAACCATACAGTAGAATTGACTATTGGCTAGCCTCCCCTGCCATAACGGAGAAAACTATTGATTCTTCTATCTCCCCCATTATAATTTCAGATCATGCTCCTGTTAAATTGCACCTTTTATGGGGTCCATCAACACCTAAATCTACTTTCTGGCAGCTGGACCCCCTCCTTCTTAAAGACCCCAAGTTTTTACCCATGATTAAAGCTGAAATTCAAGACTTCCTCTCCCACAATAATCCTATCAAATCCTCTATGTCCACTGTTTGGGAAGCCCTTAAAGCCATGATCCATGGGAAAATTATCTGCTATGCTGCACACAGAAAAAAAATACGAGAACAACAACTGGCTGACTTGGAAAAATCCCTGAAGGTTAAAGAGCACCTATATTTCTCCTCTAATAAGCACTGTCCTGACTCTCAACTTCTTCTTGAAATTCTTCAACTTAGAATTAAAATAAACGACCCAATTTCTCGTAAAACTGAACTGACCATGTTTAAACTTAAACATAAATGTTGGGAACACGGTGAAAAAAATGGGAAACTTCTGTCTTACCAGCTCAAAGCACAACAAATGGAACAACATATTTAAAGCCTTAAGGATGAGCAAGGTATAAGTCACTCTGATAACCCCTCCATAAACCATATTATGAAAACCTTTTATCAAAAATTATACTCTAATACAAACCCGCCTCATATCACTCAAATTCAACAATTCCTAACAGCTTTACACCTTCCTCATCTCTCCCCCTTGAAGTGAACCCTTTGGATGAACCCTTCTCACTTCAAGAAATTCAAGCTTTATCATCTCTAAAACCAACAAATCCCCTAGTGGCCACTTCGGTTGACTTCTATAAACTGCTCTCTGACATATTTTGCCCCTTCTTCTAAATGTTTATCAAGAAGCTTCCATTACTGGCAAACTCCCCTCATCCTGTACTGAAGCGGTTATAACCCTAATCCCTAAGAAAGATAAAGATCCCATACACCCAGCAAGTTACAGACCAATCTCTTTATTAAACACAGATGGGAAGATATTCGCTAAACTACTGACCTCTCGACTCGAACCCTTGATCCCCAAACTAACTCATAACTCTCAGGCTGGATTTATTAAACACAGATCAAGCTCTGATCACGTATGCTCCCTTTTCAATCTAATACACAAAGCCAAATCTCTTAAATCACTTGTGGCAGCCATAGCTATTGATTTCGAGAAGGCTTTTGACTCCTTAAATTGGGAATACCTCTATCAAGTTTTATCTCATTTTGGCCTCCCTCATACCTTTTGCTCCTGGATTAAACTACTGTATAATTCCCCTATTGCTCAGGTACTTACTAACTCCACCCTCTCCTCCTACTTTTGGTTGGCAAGAGGAACTAAACAAGAGTGTTCCCTATCACCTTCTCTATTTATTTTAGCCATGGAACCCCTATCTGTTTGCTTGCACCAATCTGCCAGCATTAATGCTTTTCCTGTGGGAAATTCAAGATGTGCTTCTCACTCCTACGTGGATGACCTCTTAATCTTACTTGAAAATCTACACAAGGCCGGACCCTTGCTAGTAGATTTACTTAATACATTTACGAATATTTCAGGCCTCGCTTTAAATTCTAGTAAATCATAAATCCTCCCCCTTAATGACCACTGTAAAGCTTTTATGAACCTTCCTCTTGATTTCCGCTGGTCTCCACAAGGTATAACATATCTCTGTGTCAAAATAATTAGTAACTTAAAGAAAATGTGGGACATCAATCTCAACCCCTTATTAGATAATATTAAAACAATCCTGGACAGATGGAAGCTCATTAAGCTCTCCTTCATGGGGAAAATCGCAGCCATTAAGATGTCCATAACTCCCAAAATTCTTTATCTTTTCACCAACATACCCTTAATTTTACCATCCCCTTTTCTTGCTAAAATTGATAGGTTAATAGGTAACTTAATCTGGGATGGGAAACCACCAAGATTCAATAGTAATAAACTTCGATCTCACTGGAATACAGGGGGATTTGGACTACCCTGGATCAAAGGATATCTATAAGCCTTTTGAGTGGCCCAAACCATTAAATGGTTTCAAAAACCTTCAGTTCATTCTCCACTTTGGATTGAAATGGAATCTGCACTTTGCCCTGGAGGAGTTCCCACCTCCTTTATTTTTAATCCCCTTCCCTCAAAACTAAAATCACACCCGACTATACTCTCCTCTGCTTTCTGTTGGAAACTTCTCCACAAATTTTTGAAATCTAATCCTAAGCCTTGGTTTTACACTCCCTATGGGGCAACCCACTGCTTACTCTGGAAAACCACCCAATCTTCTGTTGTATGTGGAAGAATAAAGGATTTTTTTTCCTAGGAGATATCTTGGACCAGAATTCACTCACTCTTAAAACATTCTCAGAGTTACAGGCTACTTGGAAACTCCTTAATCAAGACTTTTGGAGGTTTTTACAAATCCGGTCAGCTTATAACCTAGTTTCTAGCTATATATATATATATATATATATATATATAAGCACACTCTTCTAGAACCTAGAACCATACATGTCACACTGGGGCACTTTATCTGCTAAACTGAACAGCTATATTTATAAAAACATTATTGATGATCTCCCCGATCAGTCCATATCTGCTAAGAATAAATGGAGTGCTCTCCTTAACTACAGTATATCACCTTTACAATGGAGTAAGTGCTGGCGTTCAGTTCATAACATATTTAGAGATACTCGTAGCTCCCTAATACAAATTAAGATTCTACATTTTTGGTATAGAACTCCCTCTGTTCTTCAACATATGGGCCTCCTAAATAATAATAACTGCTGGTATTGTAACCAAATCAATGGGGATTTACTTCACATCGTATGGACATGTGCTCCTGTCAATAAACTATAGCATAAAGTTTGTTTATTTGCTTCCAGAGCAATAGTACAAAAACTACTCTTTGACCCTAAACTATTCCTTCTTGGCATCCCTATTCCTGATAAACTCTCCCTTTCCTATGCACATGTTAGATGGCTCAACATACTTTTTTTTTTGGTTAAACGTCTGCTTCTTATGAAATGGAAATCCCCATCTATCCCCACCCTTTCTGATCCTTTCTGATGTGCTTCAAAGCCTCTATCAGTATGTGTCACTAGATCGTTTATCCCATGTTATTCATGACCGACTCACTATGTATGACAAATGTTGGCAGGATTACCTCAAATACATCAAATCTTCTGTATCTTCCAGACCCAATCCTTAGATGTATTAAACCTCTCTCTTTCTCGATACTACTAAGCTCAGATATCTCCTTTTCTCTTTCTTTATTACTCTCTCTCTCTCTCTGTCCTACACCCTTCTTACTTTTCTTGTTCACCCCTTCTTTTGTCTTCCTCCTCCATTAGTACATAATGTATGTACTCCCAGCGATATCACTTTATGTAAATTATTAGGGTTTTGCCATAATTATCCCAGTATATATTTTGTAACTGATTACCTCTCTTTTTGAATTCACAATTACCTTAATAATTGTAACCCCTTAGTTCAATACTTATAATACAGATAAAGTTAACTCTTATCACTATCATATGTTTATAAAGCTCTTTATTTTTATTTTACCTACTCATATAATTTGCATATAAAGTGATTTGTTTCTATGTACTTTATATGGAGGATACTCTTCACTGTATGTGTTTGTAAACTGTTTACATTTAAATGCAATAAAAAGACAAAGTTAAAAAAAAATGTACCTCAAATTCTGAAGTTTAATCCTGTTTAGCACAGTTGAAATATCTAAACCAACATGATCTGCTTTTAAAGAGGGGGTCAGGCCAAATATACTTAATTACAGATTTGGAATTAGCATATCCCCAATAAGCCTCATATCAAAAATTAGATCTCTAAGTTACTTTGTTTTAAAGTTACAAGCCAGAAAGAGTCATGTGATGAGTCAAAGCTAGAGGCAGCACTCCGGCACAGCTCCAACCCCCGTTTGAGAATTTCAGCTAAATAACTGCAAGCTGTGTCTATCTGTAACACTGCTAGATAGGCAAAATCTGGTAACTTTTTTCTGGACTGTTTCTGAGTTTTTTTTATTGCAATCACGGCATGGATGACAAACTAGATCACTGTCTTCATGTGCCGCCCTCTCCTCCAGTCTGTGCCGAGGGCTCTAAATGTAGTATACTTGAAGCAGAGCAACTTGAGCCATTCAGCTTAGCTGCCGACTCTTCCAGTACTGCCATTCTTAGTGTTAGCAGGTTTTTACTCAAGCTCAGTCTTATTAAGTAAACTGTTTTTGATCTTCTGGGGACATTAAAGCTATCCATTCTGCTGTTGAGGACTTAACCAGGAGTCTAGGTAAAGATGAAGCCCAAATACTTTCTATCAAAGATCGCTGTGTTCAATCAGAACTGAAGCTCACTAGCATGCAGTGGAAAATTAGTAAACTAGAAGAGCAGTTACTCGATTTGGAGGGCTGTAGCCACAGAAATAATATCATCATTGCAGGTTTACCCAAACAAGTAGAGGGTATGGATCCTATCAAATTTATTCAGCAGCTTTGTAAAAAAGTGGTGGGTCCCTCTCTTAATGGGCCGGAATACGTAATTGAAAGAGCTCATACTGCATTATGGCCTATGTCTCTCTGGAGGAAAAACTGCAGCCAGTCATCTTTTGAATGTTGAATTTTTTAGACAAAATTTATGTCCCCAAAAAAGTGTGTGTACTTCTGGTAATGTCACCACCCTAATGGCAGTCTAGCTTTCAGGCTCACGCTCACTGTGCTGAATCTAACTTCATCCTGGTTGCACAAAAGCTCCATTTCTCTCAGAAATGCTCAACACAATAACCACCAGGCAGAAACTAAAGGAATTTTCTGCTTCTTCAAATTCCAAACCTAACAAGTTGGCACTGATGGATCCGCCACGTAACCATCCTGAATCTGTGCTGCACACCCTCCCTTCCTCCTCTTCTGCTAGTGACCTGGAGAATTAGGAACATTTTATTGTCACTTCTATAAAAAAATGTGTACACAACTTAAACAGATTGGGGAAACATTCTGCCAGCTGGAAACCATGGTGGTGGATGATCATAGAGATCTGCGGATCATAGAGAAGTGGACTAGCACAGTGGAGGCTTGTTTAACAGAGTACACTCAGACCATGGATGTCAGTGGCGTCATGCCCACAGGGCCCGAGGGGGCATGTGCCCCCCAATATCTGCGACCAATGTAGAAAAAAATCATCTGTTTTTTTATTTTATTTTAATTTGTGGAAGTGACAAAACAATCAGTGTTTTTTAATCTTTGGTGGTGAGGGTGGGGGTCCATTGGTCTCAATGGGTAACTTTCAAAAAATGCACGCTTCGTTGCCGTGATTTGTAGTCCATGATGACAAGACAATCAGCATAAACTGTACCAAATCACTTCTCCTGTTGTCGTTTGTTTCTGTTGTCACTTGAGCAGCCTGCCAGCCAATCACTGCAAAGAAATACCAGATGAACATCCAATTGGAAAGTAATACAACGAGTGAGGTAGGTGACAACCGTACTGCGCGGCAAATCTGTGCATTTTCTAGCACCATCTCAGGATAGCAAATTCTCCATTTGTAGGAGTGAGACTGTAAGAGAGAGTGGTCTGCAGAGGAAAACCTGAGGCTGAGCAGTTTAGCAGCCACCTAGAAAAGGAAGGAACAACAACTCATCTTCGAGTTATGAGCATCAGTTGAATTGAAGGGTTCACCCGCCTCTCTGTAATATTTTAATAATCGGCTCTGACTGAACCAGTGAGCCTGCTCACTCAGAAAAACAGAGGGTAAGCGAGTGGGACAGTACAGTGTGTAAGTGTGTACTGTACCCTTCTCAAGTGCCTCGTGGTCGGAACTTAAAAGGGTGTGCTGGGCTGGGTTGTTGTTTGCCTGGGTGGAGGGTTGTTAACTTGCTGTGATGGAACATCAATCAAGCACCGGTCTGCAAAAATCTACGAAAACACAGCAGTGGCATGGCGGGCATCCGGTTAGAACATCTTGCAGTGCCACCAGCAAGCAAAGGAGTGGATCATCAGAGTCACTGAGCCAGGAATCACCATCGGGCTGAGCGAGGACAAGGGCGAGGCAGCAGCTGCAGACTAAGTCTTCAAACCTGGTAAGAATCTAGACTGGACTCATGCTGAATATTGACAAACTAGTAGTGATTTCTGGCTGGGCAGGGTAGACAGATTCATTATTATTTCTTCTAGTACCACGTCCATACCGTGTAGTCCACTCTGAGCTTGTGGTTCAATAGCAACTCACATTTCATTTACCATGTCTCTCAAATGGAAATAGGTGAAAATTGTAATTACACCTCAGGATTCTAATTGTAGGGCCAGCTACTGCGTGAATGCAGCTGCAAAAACGAATATGAGAAACAGGTGATTTAAAAAAATTCACCAGTCACCCACATTAAAGTAGAGCACATAAGCTAGGGGCACTGATAATAAGCTGCTTTGCAGCCCACGTCCATGATAGGTTGCCACACTACATGTATGCGTTGTGGGGTTTAAATCTAATATAATGGGGCTGGCCTGGTGGTGTAACCTAGAAGTTAGAGAGGTGAGCTGCGAATGAGCTTGATCTGGGTTTGATTCCCACAACCTCCACTTGCATACTGTGTGACTCTGAGCAAGTCACTTAACATCCCAAGTGCCCCAGGTTTGCCCCATAAAACAGCCACTTGTGCAGAGTGGGCCTTGCTCGGTTGCCAAAAAATAATACTTTTAAACAATATCAGTTGTTTATAAAATATATCCCAGGTGATTTTTAAACTTATGTAAACTGTTTCTTAGCAATCTAAGAACAGTTAACTTTATAGAAAGTTAGAAATGCCACAGCTTGGCACAAACCAGGAGAAACACAGAAGAAATCTATCTACAGGACACAGGAGAAACCTTCTATCTGATGTAAAGAGACTCCTTGTTCAGTGCTTTAAGCACCATTGACTATGGCACTGTGGTCCACAAATGACAGTTTGTTGTTCCAGTTTAGGGGTCTGCTGAACAGGGCCTGCCATTTTGCAGTAGACCTTAGAATAGATACCCACATCTCTGTTCTGTATAGCAAACTGAACTGGCTAAACCTTAACTCAAGGGTGTTTTTTGACAATTTGGTTTAAGAAAACAAGCTATGCTAGGCTTGCTCTCTCTTGGCGTGCATATTACCATGATCAAATACATAGATAATAAATATGCTAGCAGGGTTGTGACACATGACTATCTGCTACTACCATTGTATTTTATGTTTAGAGTATGCTGGCCCTGTATTTTTATGATCTGTATAATGACATTTTGATATGTTCGGTGGCTAGAGCCTCCGGGATGGGTGTCTTTTCAAATAAAATTTGCCTTGCCTTGCCTGCCTTGCAGGAGAACTTTGTTGGGCCACAACTCCATCTTTCAAGTTGCCAAATAGTGGAATGAAATGACAAACATGTTAAGAGGATGTGACTCCATTGCATCATTTAAACTCATCATTTGTTGGCTTTGCTTACTGCCCCTGGAATCCGTAACTGCTTCCAATGATCATATTGTAATCTTTACAATGTATGTTATACTGTATTTGTTTTACCTTAAAGCCTGGAACCTAATCCTAAAACTGTACATTGCTATTATTTATAATTTCTATTTGTAGGTACTTAAATGTCTATACAGTATACCTGACTGAATCCTATGAAGACAGACACTTGTCTAAATGATTTAATGTAAAATAAAACTAAACTAATCCAAACCAGTGCTGATGATTCACAGTTTAAGGAGATCTATTTAAACATACTGCTAGAGTAGCACCACTTACTAACACTGTCTTTGGAATCCCATTTTGCCAGGACTATTAAGACGTATTATATTTAATACACAATTAAGTTCAGAATTATAACATTTTCTGTGAAAGGCATTGCCATATTTAGCAACACAAATGACCTCAGTTTCTATTACTGTACTCATGTTGTTTTCTGCAAATGCATAATATGAACCCCATGCACACTTGCTAACACGTGTTCAACCGAGGGAAGTCTCACTCATTCACAGCTTCATTTTAAGCAACTTTAACCAGCCTCATCAGAATAATGACATGCCACATGCAGCACCTCAGTGAGATGCTGCATGTGGCATGTCGTTATTCTCTATTCTGCACCTCACTGGAGTCACTGCTACTATTGCTCTGAGTGAGTCGCTCACACAGGCTGTGGCTGTCCACTTAGTCACAGTTTTTCTGTGAGTTTGGGATCCTCTACCCATCATTCAGATATTATATCCTAAGCTCACAGATGTCGTTCTGAATGATTTCTGTCCCAGATTGTTCTGCCACACTTCTTTAGTACTAGCCCATTTGCCTGGCTTGTATTTTTTGTATACCCTGAGCATTACGAAAAAATGCTGGCAATGTGCTTCCTGTAGAGCTTGCTCTGGTGCCGGTACTGAAGTGGTGTAATGTAATGTCAAATTTGCATTTATTTAAAAACATGAGTTCAAGGTAGATTGCATGCTGTAGCCAGATCATTGAATGGTTTCAATTTACCCTTGCCATAGAAATTTTCCAGGAGGGTAATACCTCTCTGATCCCATCTTTTAAAGCCTTGATCGCTCAGGAACTCTGGATGTATTGGGTGACTCCACAGAGGTGTGAGGCTGGTATGGAGGAAGCTCCTGTCCCCAACCTATGACCCCTATGCCATAGTTTCAGCAAATGTGTGAGGACTGGGTTTCCTCATTGCCACTCAACAGTTGTGTTCTGTGGATGAGTAAAACGGAACTTCAACCACGAGTTTCTGCTTCCCTGTGAATGCTTTCTCCATAAAGTATACCTTTTTATTTGCATTCAACATCATTTACACTAATCCCTCAGGCCCACCAACTGCACCACCAGTAGTACTTTTTAAAGTGGGGGACTCCCAAACCGCCCCCTTAACATGGCCTTGCAATCTGAGTCACACTCACCTGATGAGGCATGATCTCAGGGCAGTCCTGCATCTGTGGAACAGTAATATCAGGCCTGCTAAAAGTCACCAAAATGCACCATTTGACTTCAGTTTTTCAAAATGTTCCCGGGGGAGCATGTCCCCGGACCCCCCAGAAGGGTTGGGATTTTGTGCCCCTTCAGAATTTCTGATTGCATGATGCCCCTGATGGATGTCCACAACTCTGTGCTCTTAAATCTCCATCACCACGAACAGTACTTAACGCCAAACTTGAGGACCTCGAGAACTGCCATTATTGCAGCAATATCTGACTCCATGGTTTGCCTGAAAAAATGGAATAGGGGGATATGATAGTTTTCATGGAGGGACTCCTGCAAGAAATTCTAGGTTGGCTGAAACAGAAGCCCCTGAACATCATACAGCCCATTGAGCTCTTATTGCCTTTTCTATGGATGGCAGTGCTTGACCCCAGTCTATAATCATGGCCTTTCTCAATTTTCAAGTTAAGGAATCTGTGCTTTGAACAGCCTAGGAAAGCGAGAAGTTTTCTTTGGCGATCATGCCTGTTTTTTGAGCATGACTTTGCTCCACTGATTATGCATTGATGCCAACAAATTTTACTGCTTCAAAAAGCTCTGAGGTGAAAGGAAGTTAAAGCATATCTTGAACATCCCACTCGCTTAAAAATGATTACATCCAAGGGGACTCTTCGGCTTGCTGAGCTATAAGATGCCAAGGACTATCTCCAAACTCAGGACATTTGCCTGAAGGATGTGCTGTGACATTTTCCTCAAAGAGCAATACAATGCAAAGAATGGCAAACAACTCATTCTACCAAGCTGACTCCAAAGACAACTACTGACATCTGTGAGAATGTCATGCTGTACTCCCAACCCTCTTTTGATAAAGCAGCTTCAGAGAACTCATGGAGTCCAAGACCTCCTTCATCTACTTCTGTGTCAACTGAAGAGGACGCTGGCTGACTGTTTTCATATATTCTGCCTCTTAGTTCAAGTTATTGACAGCCTTTTCTTTTTTTCTCTTTTAGCATGGAATTTATCCATGTACAGCCTTTCCAATGGAGTTTTCATTTATACACCCATTCAGAGGCTATTTTTTTCCTGAGCAGCAGGATGGCAACTGTTTAGACCCATTGCCTTCCGCATGAGTTTGAGGTAAGTGCTGGGCCAGGGCTGCTCTGATCAGGGCTTCTAGAATTCTTTTACATTAGACAGTGTCAATGTTCAATGAAAGACAGGAGGTTTTAACAGATGGGTGCTTGGGGATTTTGGGTGCAGTAATGTGGGCGGGGATCGGGGTCTCGGGCGGCCATCCCACCACTTGTTTTTGCTCATTGTGGGGGATAGGGAACCTTTCTGCCATTGTTTCCAGCATAGATTTGACTTTTTTTTCCATTTTTATGTAGTCACCTGCAACAGAAGCTCTACCAGCTGTTAAGACGCTATGAAATACTTGTCTATGAACATATGAACATATGAAATGTGCCAGCAGATAAAGGCCTAAAAGTCTATCAAGTCTGCTCGAATGTGTAGCTAGCACCCCTTGTTCTGCAGCTGCCCCTCCCTTCCGCTACACTGACCCTTCCCCTTGTCCTGTCCCATCTCCTTTTGAAGCAGTCCACTGTTCCACTGGATACCACTTCTGCAGGTAATGCATTCCACCCAGCTACTACCCTCTCTGTAAAAAAAGTGTCTCCTCATCTCCCTCCTGAACCTTCCTCCCTACAGTCTCATATCATGGCCTCTGGTGTCCTTCCCCTCCCTCACTTTGAACAGCCCCTCTGTACCCATCTTGTTTATTCTTTTAATGTACTTAAAGGTTTCAATCATGTCCCCCCTCCCTCCTCGCCTCCAGCGAGTACATGTTCAATTCTCTCAGCCTCTCTCATATGATAAGTCCCCCAGCCCCATGATCATCTTTGTCGCCCTGCGCTGCAGCCTCTCCAGTAACTTAATGTCCCTCTTCAGATATGGGCACCAGTACTGCACGCAGTACTCCAGGTGTGGTCTAACTAATGACCTATACAGTGACAGAATCACCTCCTCCCTTCTTGAGGATCTATCCCTTGGAATGCAGCCCAGCATTTTGTTGGCCTTTGCAGCTGCCTTCCTACATTGTGCTGAGTTGTTCATTGACCCTTTAATGAGCGCCCCCTGATCCTTCTCCTCCTCTGTCTGGGCTAGCTGCACTCCCCCCAGATGGTACTCCTCCTTGGGTTCTTCATCCCAAAATGCAGCACCTTGCACTTTTTGGCATTAAACCCCAGTTGCCAGATGTTTGACCAGGTTTCAAACTTTGCCAGATCATCCTGCAACCCCTGCCATCCCCCTAGGTCATCCACCACCGCGCCTACCTTGGTATCATCAGAAACAGACTGATCTTGCTCTTGATGTCCAATGATATGTCTGCAATGAATATCCCAAACAACACTGGTCCCAGCACCGAGCCCTGTGGAACACCGCTCATCACTACCCTTGGGTTTGAGCACTCCCCACCCACCACCACCCTCTGTTACCTTCCCTGAAGCCAGTTCCCTACCCATCTCACTAGCTTTGCACCTGCCCCTGTGCCTTCTAACTTACTTCCCAGCCTTCCATGTGGCACTGAGTTGAATGCCTTACTGAAGTCCAGATACAGGACATCCAGGACAGCCCTGACTCATTGACATTTTCAGCTTCTGAGCTACTGAATTTAAGGAGCTATGTTTAGTGCTTATGGCTGCCACTTTAGGATCTATTAGTCTCTACTTTGATCAAATGGATATACTTTCCTTTGATGGATAAAGAAGGATCAGTCTGTGATTGCTGTACGCTGAATCAACGTTGAAGTTGGCAGAAGAGATTACCTGTGGTGATTTCGAGTATTGTGAGTGGGGGGCCTGGTTCATCGATCAGAGCCCCTCTTTTCTTTGCAATTCTACAGGGCTCAAATAGTGGTTTGTTTGTGTGGTGTCTCAGTCCCCCCCCCCCTTAGTTCTGCCTGGGTAATCTTGGGTGCCAACTGGGACCGAGTGGGAACTGTCTTACTTCTTCCCAAGGAGCTGGGGTTTAGTGGGGGGGGGGTTCTAATTTATCCCTGGGTCAGTCCTTTTGGCGCGGCCTAGGGGTATTTGTAGCTGCCGGTCCTGGGGGGCAAAATTGGACCTGATAAGGCAGATCTGGGGGTGTGGGGAGTGGAGCCCCCACTCTCCACTGGTTTAGTTTGCACCTCTTTTTGGCTTTCCCTGAAGATTTTTTGGCTCACTTTTGGAGACTTATTGTCACTGTGGATCCTGTATACTGGAAAAGCACCTACCTGAAGTTGACAGAATTATTGCCACTCTAGGTCGTTGACTAAATATTTGGTTTTACCTCCGATGGATTATGTTGGATTATTTTGGCTCCTCCTACCATTTGATGCCTTTTTTTTCCCCTGATCTTATTTGTTCTGGTTTCCTGGTTGTGAAAGAACCAGGGTGCCTATATTTTTATTTTATTTTTTGATTTTTGTTTATCCTGTGAGAGGGGATTGTTTTATTATTTGTTTTTTATTTTCCCCTCCTGGGCTATGAGAGGGCTGTGGGAGAGGGAGAATTTTCTTCGTGTGTTCTTTCCTTCCCGTGAAAGGGGATTGTTTGTATTATTTTATTGTTATTTTTTTCTTTTGGGGTTAAAGTCATCTTATAGTTGGAGGGGGTAGTTTATATGTTTTATTGGGGTAAGGACTGTTGCTTAAATTATTTTAGGAGCTTTAGGAGCAAAAAATGTATTTAGACTGTCTAAGACTTTTTTCTGGGGAGTTTTGTCTGAAAGGAAATGGACAATTTGTTTTATTTTGTGTTAGAAATGGGAAGTGGGGCTGCTGTCTATGATAAATACGCTTGCAGTATTGATAGTATTGATCAAATTTGTCAATCGATTAATATTTGTTTTTTAATATTTAGCAGCATGTGCTGGGATCGGGTCTCCATGGTCCGGCTCTATTCCCGCTCTAGGCTGAGGGACCTGCACCCCTTTGATATTCCTCCATTGCAATGCGAGGTATATAGGCGGTGTCGTGCCCTTGGGATCGCACGGCGGAGGTGGAGGGGGGTTCCTCTGCTGCAAGGGGGGGAGCGGAGTGGGTGGATAAGGGTTGTGGGGTCTAGGAGACGCCCTGGGGTGAAATGGGTCCAGGATAAGGGAGTGCGATACCTGATTCCCATACCCAAGTGTTCCATTGAGAGTGGGCAAGTGGCCCGCTCCTCCAGGGCCTTTCATCCAACCCAGGCGGTGTTATGCAATGCCAGGTCTATAAAAAACAAGACAGCAACTATTGCTGATCTTGTTGAGTCATCTGACCTGGCTTTCATTACCGAGACCTGGCTGGACGAGAATGCTGGTCCCATATTGGAATCAGCTGTTTCAGCCAGGTGCTCGGTAATACATCACCCAAGGTTGGATCGAAGAGGTAGGAGGGTTGCTATTTGTTTTAAATCGAAGTTGGGTCTTGTAGAGGTTCCAGTGGTGGCCCCTAGATCCATCGAGTGTATCATGGGAGCAGGTGTGGGCAGCAGAATCTTACTCGTCTACCATCCACCCGGTGATGAGAAAGTTTTTCTGCAGGAAGTTGCAGACTTCATTGTCGACCTGGTGTTGGAACCTTCCAGATGGTTGGTCCTGGGGGACTTCAATGCATGGGTCAACAATGAACTCTTGCGTTTTGGTCAAAACTTCCTCCAATTAATGATTTTGTTGGGCTTCACACAGGTTGTTACCGCTGCTACCCATATTCAGGGTCATTCTCTGGATCCGGTGTTCACCCTGGGGATGGAGATCATGAAACTGGTGGTGGAACCAGTTGGGTGGTCTGACCATCACTCCATAAGATTCAATTTCGCGACCCCCCCTTGTGAGACCTATCCCTTTTGAGATGGTCCAGTACCGCCCTTTGAGAGGAGTTACCCCTGAGGGTCTGATGGCGGTGCTGGACCTATCAAATTGGCCTATGGAGTGCATGGAACCAGATGCCTTAGTGGTGCACTATAATAATATGGTGCTGAGGGCACTGGATTCCATTGCACCTGTCCACGTTCGCCCCCTCTCTCTTCGCCCTCAGTCCCCCTGGTTTGATGGGACATTGAGGGAGTTGAGGAGAAAGGGGCGAAGATTGGAGCGCTGTTTGCAGAAATCCAGCCTGGAAGGTGACAGACTTAGACTGATGGCGCATTATGCAGACTATCAATCAGAAATCTCCCATAAGAAGGCAGAGTTCCTGTCCCGGGAGATAGCTGCTTCAAGAAACCAACCAGCTCAGCTCTTCCGGACCGTGGACAGACTGTGCAATCCAGCCTGTCTGCGGGGTCAGACAGCTTTTTCACAAATAACGTGTGATGAGTTTGCTCGGTTCTTTGAGGATAAGGTGTCATCGATCAGGTTGGAGATCCATGGTATGCTTTCTAATGAGCGTGGCAGTGATCGATGTGGGGTTGCAGGCCCTCGGTCTGTCTGGACAGATTTTGACCAGCCAGCGATCATGGATATCAAGAAGATTGTCCAGGGCTTGCGACTGACTTGCTGTAGTTTGGATCCTGGTCCTATGTGCCTCCTTGTGGGGTGCATGGATGTAATTGGATCAGTCCTTGCCAAGATAGTCTGGTGTTCTTTGGATCAAGGGGTGTTTCCAAAGTCTTTGAAAGAGGCTATCATGACACCCCTGTTAAAGAAGCCTTCCCTTGACCCAGACTGTCTCTCTAACTACAGACCGATCTCTAACCTGCTCTTTTTGGGCAAGGTTATTGAGAAAGCAGTCGTGTTGCAGCTCAATGATTTTCTTACCACCCATGAGGTCTATGATCCTCTCCAGTCTGGTTTCAGGAAGAGGCATAGTACCGAGACGGCGTTGGTTTGGGTACGTAATGATCTCCTAATAGCGAGAGATCAGAGGAGCCATTCGATCTTGGTCCTCCTTGATCTCTCTCTGCAGCATTTGACACTGTAGACCATGGAATGTTGCTGGATTGCCTGCGGCTGTGCTGCGGACTGTCGGGGACAGTCCTTATATGGTTCTACTCTTTCCTCACAGGCAGAAATCAGAGGGTAGTCTCAGGAATTTTTTCCTCTGCTCCCTTTGCTCTGTCCTGTGGGGTGCCACAAGGTTCTGTGCTTTCCCCCATGTTATTCATGGTGTACATGCTGCCGTTGGGAGACATTATAAGGCATTATGGGCTGAGTTTTCACTGCTATGCAGATGACACTCAGCTCTATATATCCTTTGTACCGGAACAGAATGATGCCTTATCGGTCTTTAATAACTGCCTCGCTGAGATTCAGGACTGGATGAGTGCAAACTGGTTGAAATTAAATGCGGATAAGACTGAGGTGTTGGTTGTGGACCCGGGCCATCGTGTAGAGAAGTTGACTCCTGGGTCCCCCTCTGGCCTTGTGTTAGGAGGTAACCAGTTAAGACCTTCTGAACAGGTGCGGAATCTGGGTGTAATTCTTGACAGTGAGTTAACGTTGAAGGCACAGGTATATACCGCTGTCAAGTCTTCCTTTTACCATCTGAGGAATATTGCCCAGATAAAACACCTTGTTCCACATGATGACCTTCCTGTGTTGGCCCACGCCTTTGTTTCCTCACATCTTGATTACTGTAATGCTCTATATCTAGGATTGCCGGGGGTGGATCTCCATCGCCTGCAGCTGGTGCAGAACGTTGCAGCCAGGTTGTTGACTGGGCTACCGAGAACTTGCCATATCACTCCTGTGCTGTGGAATCTGCACTGGCTGCCAGTGCAGTGGAGAATCACCTTCAAAGTCACGTTGCTGACCTATGGGACCCTACACGGTCAGGGACCGTGCTACTTGGAAGATCTCCTTCGACCATACCGCCCTCTCTGCCCACTCCGCTCCACTGATGAGGGATTGCTAGAGATTCCCAGGGTTTGCCTTCAGTCATCTGGGGCCAGAGTTTTTTCCTTTATGGCCCCAACCCTGTGGAATTCTCTACCTCGTCAGATTAGAGAGTGCCTGTCCACGGAATCATTTAAGGTGTCCCTGAAGAGTTATTTATTCGACTAAGCTTTTGGATAGGTTTATTGCTGCTTTTTATTGTTTTTATGTCATTGTTTATTATGTAAGATGTTGTTTTGTACTTGCGCTTTGATATGCTGAAAAGCACATTATAAATAAAATTTGATTGAAATTTGATTGATCCACTTCATGGCCCCTGTCCAGTTGCCTAGTCATAGAACTCCACCAGGTTGGTTTGGCAGGATCTGCCATGTATAAAGCCATGGTGTCTGCTGTCCTGTAGTCCTTTGGCCTCTAGGAGGGCCACCAGCCTCTCCTTCAGGATAGCCTCCATTAGCTTACCCGCGATGGATGTGAGGCTCACCAGTCTGTAGTTCCCCGGATCATCCTTGGGCCCACTCTTGTGGAGGGGCACCACATGAGCCATCCTCCAGCCCTGAGGTACACACCCTGAGTGTAGTGAGGCATTAAATAGGTCTGCCAAAAATCCCACAAGGACCTCTGCCAGCTCCTTTAGTACCCTGGGGTGGATGCCATCTGGGCCTGTCACCTTGTCTACCCTCAGTGCCTTCAAACCTTCCCGAACTCTGCCCTCCATGATTTCACCATCTGTCACCCCCCCATTTCTGCCGTTCCTCCCCCTTGGGTGTCACCCCCCTTCTCCTTAGTAAATACAGAGCAGAGTAATCATTTAGTGCTTCTGCCTTATTTCGCCCTGCTTCCGCCCAACCCCCCTCCTTACTATGTGGTCCTTACAGCTCCTTTTCTCCCTGATGTACCTAAAGAAGTCCTTTTCCCCCTTCTTTTAATGCCTTGTGCCAGCCTGAGCTCCGTAGATGCCTTTGCTCCCCTTACTGCCCGAGTCACCTCCTTCGATTTCGTTAAGTACTCCTCCCTGTCCTCCCCCCCTCCCTGTTTTCTTGTACCTTCTAAAGGCAGCTCTTTTCCTCCTTACCTTTTTCATGACCTCCTTGCTCAACCAGCTCAGTTCCTTAGCCCTAGCCTTCTTGCTCTGGGCCTCGCAGCAGGTTTTGGTTGCCTCCACTGTCCCCAGCTTTATGAGCTCCCACCTCCGATTAGTGTCCATACTAGGTTGAATTCTGGCCAGGTACCCTTTTACCACTTCCCCATCCTCCCAAAGTCGTCCCTTCTGAAGTACAGCACTCTTGTGCCAGATTCCACTCCTTCCTTGCCCATATCCAATGTGAGCCGTACTGAGTGGTGGTCACTCCCTGACTGCGGTTCTTCCACCGTAACTTCTCTCACAAAGTCCCCATTTGCCAGCACAAGGTCAAGAGTATTCCCTAACCTGGTTCTTTCACTGACCATTTGCAGCAGGAAGCTGTCCTGGAAGGCATCCAGCAGTACCTGCTCCCTTCTGTTCCTGCTTGTTGGGGTACTCCAGTCCACTCCTGGCATGTTGAAGTCCCCCACAATCACCACACTACCCTTCTCACAGGTCCTAGTGATCTGTCTCACTAGTTCCCTGTCTAACTCTTCCATCTGAGATGGTGGGCTGTACACCACTCCCATTCTGAGAATCCTATTCTTGGAATCCTGGATTTGCATCCAGAGTGACTCCGTACTACCCTCCTTCCCTTCCTCCCTTACACACTTCAGTCCTTCCTTCACATATAGTGCCACTCCCCCTTTCCCAATCACCCTGTCCCTACGAAATAACCTGTACCCTGGTGCAGACAGGTTCCAGTCATTGTATTGGGTGGCCCATGTTTCTGTGATGGCTGCAATGTCCACCTCTCCCTCTGCCATGAGCACCTATAACTCTGCAGTTTTCCTCCCAAGGCTCCTAGCATTAAGGGTAACCACCTTCTACCCTTTCCCCCCTCCCATCCTGCCCTCCTTTCCTAGCATCACCAATAGTACTTGCCATTTGTCCTTTCTCACTGTTATGGGGGTAAGCTCATGTGGTTTCCCAACCTGTGGTCTCTGCATGTCTCTTGCCCACTTGCTACCCCTCGCTCCTAGTTTAAATTCCCAACTTCCTCTATGTACTCCTCCATCCTCTGTTTCAACACTTTCTTTCCCTCCTCACTTAAGTGTAGTCTGTCCTTGGCATAGAGACTACTGTCCTCCCAGGTCCCTCCCCACCCCGCCAACAGCCCAGTCTGGTTGATGGGCTTTCCTGATTCAAACCCTTTTCATTTTTTTGTGACCTTCTTCACTGAGGCTTGTTCCCTGTGTCTATACTGGGTGCCCATACTCCCTCAGCATGCAGTAGGGCTCCTGATACGTGCCTTATATGCAACCTCTTTATGAGGCACTAGCATCCATTCTGTGGCAGGCATTGACCGATCTGCTTTTTACTCTCCATAGCTCTTCTTTGTCACTTCAGGCTGGTGGATGGTGGGGAGGACTTTACTCTGCACCCTATTTCCTTTTATGATGCCGATGCCAGGGGAAAAGACCCTGCTGTGTTGGCAGAGTATTCTTTATGGTGGCGGTAGGGTGGGGGCTCTGGGGTCCTGGCCCTGGTCCTCTACTGTAGTGTTTGAGAGCTCGGGTCTGAGTACCTATTTCTTATTCCTGTTCCTACAGCTTGACCCCTATTAATGCCTCCTGTCTCTATCTGTGTGGGACTGTGATCAGATGTCACCTCTCCCCCTTTTGGACTCCTGTGCGTTCCTCTGCTAAAACTAATTCATATATTAGTTACTTGGCATAGCAGAGCTGGATTCTATTATCACAGCTCTCATTCTGGGTTTCTCTTGATAGTCAGAGACACATTTAGCTGTTATTCTCCATTAGGTTCCATATAGCTTAAGAGCATTATTCTGTTATCATTTATTGCATATGGGCTAATTCACTGTGTGACACCTCCCTTCTGGCAGTAAAAATATACATTGCGTGCCAGATAAAGGTCCTCTTTTGAAGAGCACCTTACATCTCCTCACTTGTCTACCTTACACGAGGGGGTGTCCTAAGCGTGGACCACTTTGAAGCAACTACTTGCTGGATTATTGTTTGAGTTGTTAATACTTGGGGTTAGCAACTGTTATTTGCATAATTAAGTCATTTGTACTGTTTGTTGCAGATGGAATTTATTGATCATTTTCTCTTCACAGACCTGCCTAAAGCCCCTGAGTCCAGCCATGTTTTCTTCAAATGCCCAGATCCAACATGGCAGATTTACATATAGTCTCTTTTAATGTCAAGGGTATGAATAATCTGACTAAGAGGTCAAAGGTTTTACAGGAATTGCAGGGACTGAGGACAGGGACTGCATTTCTTCAAGAAACACACTCAACAGACCTAGAGCATTAAAATTTACGATGCCCATGGTTGGGAGAGGTGTATGCTTTCCATGTTCCATTATGTGGCACACCCACATAGGCGGGGTGTGGCACTATTAGTCTGGAACATTTTTTCACTACAGGTCTCTCTGTTTCAGTTAGACCCGGAGGGTAGATATGTAAAACTGATTGGGGAATTTGGTGACTGCCCATGCACCTTACTAAATATACATGCTCCAAATAAGGAGCATCTGCAGGTTCCTTTTCTCACTAAGGTGATCTCAGACACCGTCACTGACTCTCCCAGTGTTGTTATTATCGGTGTGGACTTCTGTACCACATTCTGGCCTGCTTTGAATAAGTTGGGCTGATGGATCAAGAGAAGGGAGAGAAAGAGCAGAGTAAAGAATGCAGTGGTGAGTGTCAGAAGGGCAATCTAGAGCAAAATGACAGAAAGAACAAAAGAAGGGGTCCAGTCTGGTAAGGGAGGAGTAAGAGGCACTAATGTGCACTAATTCACCATAGTCAAAGACTGGAAGGGTAATTTTTAGTATGATTTCTTGGCAGGCAGGGAGCAGTATACTCACTTTATTCCTGTACAAAGCACCCAGGTTAGGGTGAAGTTTATGGTGAATTGCATCCATGTGCACAGAGAAATCAAGATGCTTGTCAAGGCAAACCCCAAGATACTTAAAGGAGGAGGCATCTTCAGTGTTAGCACCATCAATGGCATGAAATAGGGGAGGAGAAGTAAGTTTGGCAAGCCTCTGATGGGTACCAAAAGTTGTAGAGACTGCTTTTTTTGGCAATAAGAGACAGCTGGTTTACCTCAAACCAGCGCTGAATGTTGGCAGAATCCAACTGTAGTCAGAAGGTAAGGTCATGGGGAGAGAAGCCAGATGCAAAAAGAACTGTGTCATCAGTATATACACTATATGGATGGATGCAGAGGAACAGACAGAGGGTAGGTCATTCAGGAATATTGAAAAGAGGATAGGACCCAGTACAGACCCTTGAGGGACACCTGAGCTAATGGGAAGTGGAGGTAAAATAGATTTATTCATACAGATAGCTTGAGACCTGCCTTTAAGGGAGGAACAAAACCAGCTGACCGAAGAGTGTGAAAGGCTGGCAGCTCTAAGTTTGTCCAGACGAAGGGGATGTGCCACAGTGTTGAAAGCTTTGGCAAGATCAACAAAAATGGCAGAAGTCATCAGTCCTTTATCAATGCCTGTAAGTATGGAATCAATGAGCCAAAGGAGGAAGGTAGCAGTGGAGTGGAATTTCCTAAAACCAGACTGGAAAGGAGTGAAAAAGGAGGAGTTGTGGAGGAAGGAAGTTTCTAGCACAATACAGAGTCTGGTGTCAGATAAGGCTCTGGGCCCTTATGGTTTCTCTGCCAACTTTTATAAATATTTTCATGTAGAACTTTCCTCCCTCTTGACTGGGTTCTATAATTATATTCACTCAGAAAATCAAAAATAGCCCACCATTTGAAGAAGGCAAACATACTTACATGTTCAGAATAGCAGTCAGAATAGCAGAATAGCAAAGGCCCAAACTGAGGAAAAGATAGCCAACTTGGTTAAGAAGGGGGATAAAACCTTTTATAGATACATTAGGGAGCAAACAAAGACTAAGGCAGGGATACTGAGGCTGAACAAAGAGGAAGGTGGTTGGGCAGAGAGCGACAATGAAAAAGCAAGGATACTGAACGAATACTTCTGCTCAGTATTCACAATGGAAAAGCGGGGGAGATACCTAATCCAGTCAATAGAACTCTGGATGGGGGGGGGGGCTAATATTAATTCTTTCACAGAATAAAAGGTTCTGAAAGAACTCTTAAAACAGAAGTTGGATAAAGCAATGGGGCCTGATGGGATTCACCCCAGAATTCTAAAATAACTAAGGGAAGAGCTAGTAACACCACTGACTACCATTTTTAATAAATTATGGGAGGATGGTGTGGTACCTGAGGACAGGAGGAGGGTGGATGTGATTCCCCTTCACAAAAGTGGGAGCAAGACAGAGGCAGGAAACTACAGACCTGTCAGTCTGACCTCAGTGGTAGGAAAAATGATGGAATCACTTCTGAAGGAAATAATTGTTGAGTACCTAGAAGCCAGTGGGGCACAAGACCCAAGGCATCATGGATTCACGGAGGGAAGGTCATGTCAGACAAATCTAGTTGATTTATTTGACTTGGTGATCAAAGTAGTAGATCAGGGAGGGGCTATGGACATGGTCTTCCTAGACTTCAGCAAGGCATTTGACACAGTCCCACACAAAAGATTAATAAACAAATTAGCCAGCCTGGGAGTGGGTCCCGGGGTGGCAGCCTGGGTAAAACACTGGCTGGACAACAGGACACAGAGGGTAATAGTAAATGGAGTCCACAGTTATGAAAGGGGGGGTTACTAGTGGGGTCCCACAGGGTTTAGTACTGGGGCCAATCCTTTTAATGTCTTTATAAGTGACATTGCAGAGGACTGGAAGGAAAAGTATGTCTCTTTGCAGATGACACAAAGATCTGTAACAGGGTTGATCGCAAGGTGGGGTGGAAGGGATGAAAAGGGACTTGCAAGGTTGGAGGAATGGTCAAATGTATGGCAGCTTAGATTCAATGCAAAGAAGTGCAAAGTAATGCACATGGGAAACAAAAACCCAGGGGAAGATTACACAATGGGGGGGTGAGATACTGACAACAACAAAAATGGAAAGGGACTGGGGGGGTAGTCATAGCAGACAACCTAAAGGTGGGCAAGCAAAGTGAGAAGGCAGTAAGGAGGGCTGGGGGATACTGGGATGCATAGGGAGAGGCATCACCAGTAGAAAACAGGAAGCTGTTAGCCCTCTGTACAGACAGTAGGTAAGACCACATCTGGAGTACTGTGTACAGTTCTGGAGACCCCATCTCTGCAAAGACATAGACAGGGTGGAGGCTGTCCAGGTGAGGGCAACCAAAATGGTGCACGGTCTGCACCACAAGACATATGAAGAAAGACTAAAGGAGCTTAAGATGTATAGCCTCAAGGAAAGGAGGGAGAGGGGGGACATGATAGAAACTTTCAAATACCTCAAGGGAATCAACAAAGTCCAAGAGGGTAGCATCTTTCAGAAAATGAGATGTGCAAGAACATGGGGGCACAATTTGAAGATAGGGGGGACGGCTCAGAGGTAATGTGAGGAAGTATTTCTTCACAGAGAGGGTTGTAGATGCATGGAACGGCCTTCCTGGGGAGGTCGTAGAGTCAGAAACAGTTGGGGAATTCAACAATGCATGGGACAGACATAAGGCAATTTTAGTGGGGGCTAGGAGGAAGTAGGCTGTTGGTCAACTAGGATCTGCAGCTTATCCGTTAGGTAGGAAAATGGGCAGACTAAGCGGGCCAAGTGGTCCTTATCTGCCATCAAATTCTATGTTTATGTTTCTATGTTCAGTCCCTGCCTGTTCTTCTTCCATCATTGGTGCCAGCTGTAGAGTCTCAGCTTGGACTTTCTGCTTCTAGTTTGACTACAATTCATATGCTAATCACTTCTGGACTTGCTGTTGCAGGATCCATATCTTTCTTCAGTGCCTCCTAGGTACCCATGCACAAAACTCTTGGTGCAGAGTATGCACTGCATAAATCCCACTTTGTTTGACACCAAGGGCCAGATATTCAAAGCTTTGCACTGGGTGCAAACCCTTTGCACTGGAATAGCGCCAGATCTGCACCTGGCTACAATATTCAAAAGGCCACTTAGCACCGGCACTGTGAGATAGCACCAATGCTACAATTTAATGTATGCAGGGGAGGGAGTGAGGGGAAGGGCTATGAATGCCAGCACATCGGCATATTCAAAAGTACAACACCGCGCTACATGGTTTTGTGTGACCTGTAGTGCAGCGCACAATACTGCCAGCAAAAAGCATGCAGTAATGCAGTGCAAGCAAGCGGAGGCGAATCTCCTGGTCCCCACCGCATGAACACAGCACACTGTCGACCCCCCTCCCCATCGCAATCCCAGACACCCATAGGCATGACACAATAATAATCCCGGTAGTCTAGTGCCCCCGCCCAAGATCCCTGATCCCACACACACACACTGCCTGCACTACATGTGTGTATACTCCCCTGGCAGTCTAGTGCCCCCCAAAACTATTCCCATCACCTGTTGGCATAACACATTATCATCCCTGGTAGTCTAGTGGCCCCCGCAACCACCCATCATGAACCCAGACACCTGGTCACCATATTCCACAACTACCCCTGGTAGTCTAGTGGCCCCCACCCGACAGTGGTAACCACCTTGCCCCCTCCACCATCCCGGAACGGAGCTGGCGGCTGGCTCAGAAAACCTCACGCTGCAGCCAGCTGCGGCTGAGCTCTGAACGAGCACATACTATACAGTACACGTCCATACAGTGCTCAGTCAGCGGCTGGTCACAGAGGTGTGCTGTGGGCTGAGCCAGTCGCCAGCTTGGTGACAGGATGGGGGATACAGCTTGTAGGCAATGGGGAGGCTGGGAGGGGCCGCTGCACCTACATGTTTATTTTGATTTATTCTTTGTTAACTGGGTAAGGCCCTTTAAGCACAACTGTCTGTTTTCAGGGGCATCCCAGGAGCTTTGGGCTGGTTAAGTGACTTGCTCAGACTAGTCAGACAGTATGCAAGTGGAGGTTGTGGGAATTAAATCCAGGTCTGTTGTATGTACCAAGCTCATTCACAAATCATTACTCTAATCTCTAGGCTATACTGCCGGCCTGTGTCTGTTGACAGATATGCTACCAGGGAATGTTGTAGTGCCACTGACATGCCGTCCTCTGGTGCACATGCCAACCCTATGCTTCCCATGTACAAAACCATGCTCCAGTGATAGGAAATAGCTTGATTGACTGGTGACCTATTTGACAGACAGGAATGGGCAGTCTGCAACTGTTACCTGGTGATCCACGGACTGAACAGTGCACCAACAGTTTACAATGGTGTGCACCGAAAAATAGCTCTACCACGGTGCCAGAATATTCCATACATACATAACAGCATCACTGTATCTAGAGTACCTGGAAGGATTTTAATGAAGATGTTGGCTCTGTGCCTCAAGGCATGACCTCGGACCGGGGTGTTCATAGTAGCATGAGAGAGACATCTGACACAGAGCAACTTCACTGTCCCTTTCAGTGTACTTGCAGAAGCTACTCTGAAACTAAAGGCATCCCCCCATGCTGCAGATTACCCAAAGTTAACATTAAGAGGTATAGCCAATCAGGGAAATGTAGGGATACATAAACACAAACAAAGCAAAAGGCTGTCCAGGGACATGTAGAATGATACCAGCGGCTCTGTTGTTCAGCCCTACTTGGGAGTGTTTCTGAGATTGGTGAGATATTTTTAGTAGGGCTGCCAACGCTGAATGGGTATATGTGTTCCTGCTAGACAGGGAATTTGATTTATTTGTCAAGCATGCAACATTAGAGTAGCCCGTTTGGAGGCTGGAGAGAGTGCTGTGAATACTGCAAGCAGAAACTCTCTATCTCTCCTCTCTCTCCTCTCTCTCTCTCCCTCCTCCCTCCTCCATCCCTCCCTCTCTCCCTCTCCCTATCTCTCTCTCTCCCCTCCTTCCCTCTCTCTCTCTCTTTCTCTCTCAGCACAACTTGCACCTCCACATCAATGGAGAAGGACAGGCAGACAACTGTTGTGCTCCCAGTGTCCCCTCCAGCTGCGTCCAGCTGGTGGGGGAATGGGGCTGGAGCAGTCCACTGGACCACCAGGGAGCATTACATTTTCATATTGGGAGATCAGTGGGGGGGTGGCACTAGACTACCAGGAATGCCTTTCATCCTCTTGCCTCATGTATCAGGGAAAATGTTTACAAATGTCAGGGACTTATACAACACAGCAGGAACATATTGTACATGTTGCTACTATTCCCTCAGACAGCTAATAGAATGGAGGGAATTGTGTTTCATTGCATTATCAGAAGATGACCAAGTCTGTCTCTTTACTGTTTGACATTACTTTGTGCTTTTATTACCCACTGTTCTGGCACACATACACAGACTTTACGGGGACACAGGTACATTCTGAGGCATTAGTGTGGTTGTCCTGTGCATCAGGGTCTGTTGAGAGGTATGCTGTCAGGGAATGTGCTTTGTTATTATGGGGATACATAGTCTGTGCTGCTGTGTACATTGTTAGCCTGCAGGTCCAGAACTGTTTTCCAGGTCTGACATACAGGTGGAGCTGTGTGCACATCCCAGACTGTGGCTACCGACCTGTAGTTCCTGTCAGACCTACAGGTGGATCTGTGTGCTCCATGCAATAGCACTGGACAAAGTATATAGGAGTGCATGCAAAGCAGGCCATAATGAGATGCTAACATGGCTGTTTACCCACGGATTGCTTGAGTAGGATCATTTGCATAAGGACTTTGAATATAGCAATCTTTTGCCCCGGGCTAACGTGTTTGCACCAGGCTAATGTGTTAGCACTGTGCAAATGAGTTAGCCCCTGGCAAACCTCTCATAAACATAGCACAGTTCTGCAGTGTGAGGCCTGCACTGTTGTTTGCAGTTGTTGTGCACCATTTCAGTGCTATCCCCCCACACTGGCCACCTGCTGCAACACTGCCGTACTCCACTTCTGTGTGCACTGGGCTGCTATTGCAGTTAGCACTAGCAGGTTGCTATATTCAGAGCTGTATTATTTGCTGGCTATTTTTGTACTTCCCTCTCAGCCCTGTTTGCACGACTTCATTTGCAAGCTATATTCAACAGCTTTAACCTCTTTAAATATAGCATATTAATGATTCTGGGCCAACTTTGTATGCCGGGCAGTGTTAATTTTGCTCTGGGGCTGAGTTTTGAATATCTGGCCCCAACTGTCATAGGGGCATATAGGCAGACCAAGAGAAGCTATAAAATTCACAAGAAGCATTTTATTATTAATAATAAAATATAAAAATAAAATTGTAGAGGATACATCTTTATAAAGACAGTACAAACAAGGAATCCTCCATCTGAGTTTCTCTCAATTTAAATTTCAGTATCTCTATATATCTAAAAAACACATTGCTGTCTTTTTATAAGATTTTATTCTGGCAGTTTAAATTGTGCATCGTGCTTTTGTAACATTTGTTACATCTCCTGTTTTCCACAAAATGTCTCAAAACTTTGTCAGTATCATTCCTGTAACAGCCTGAAAAGTACATCTAGTCTGAACAGGTGCAACAAAACAGAACATTCTATCCCAGAGCTGGTATCATATTGACAATTCTGTAAACAAGCTTGTGGAGTTCACAATTCATCCCAAGGTCAAGCCTATAGCTTTCTGTAACCATTTCAACAATATAACTATATACATTTGCAAACCAAGGGATCCCAGTTTCACATAAAGATTCATATATTTTTTTCTAATCACAGAGAAGCAAGGGGATGAAGAAAGAAAAGAAATAGCAAGTGAAGGAAGGGAGATAACGGGAAATTTTGGGGCCATCGGTGTGGCCATTCCCTAGTGCCTCAAGACAAATGTGTGCAATCAGACAGGCAAGGGGCAAACAAGTGGCAGAACAGGAGAGGACAAAATAGATCCACGCTTGTAATTCTCTCTGCATAAAAAATGAGACAGGTTCTTACCCAACCCTGTCACACACAGATGTGATTTCAGCATGCGGCAGGGTCAAAACTGTGCAATGCAATATGGACTCAGTTTCAGAATGCAGCAATTTTTGAATGTGGCAGGAACAATTTCAGAATAGGAATAGGCACAATATTGAAATGAGGGACATGCAGTCATGGAATGTGTCAAGAACACACCATGTCAAAAAGAAGCAGAGGTGCATAACCTTTTAACGTGTTGAGGAAATGCAATCTTAATGTTATGGGACATGCAATTACAAAATGGGGGACATCACTTCAGAATTAGAGATATGCAATCTTAGAATGTGTCGAGGATGCGCTCTTGTGGAACATGGCAAGGATACATGCTTTTGGAATGAGGGGACATGAAATCTCAAAATGCGGTGGGAATGCTCAGTCTCAGAATATTGTGGGAATGCACAATCTCAGAATATGGCCAGTATATGCAGTCTTGGAATGTGGTAGGTATGTGCAATATCAAAATGTGGCATGGAAAAGCAATTTCAGAATGTGGTAGGAACCTAAAATTTCAGAATAGGGAAGACCTATCATTTTGTCATACGTGACATACAATCAAAGAATGCAATGAGGATTCACAATTTTGAAATGTGGCGGAGTCACATTATTTTGGAATGAAGGACACGTAATCTTGAAAAGTAGCAGGAATGCACAATCTTGGAATGTGATGGGAATGTGCAATGTCAGAATGTGGTAGGGACATTCATAGTCACAGTGTGGCAAGGATGCACAATATTGGAATGTGGCAGTTGTGCGCAATCTCTGAATGGAATTGAATGGAATCTCTGAATTTTTCAGAAAAAGATGTTCAAGAACAAGGGGACACAATTTGATGATGGGGGGACAGCTCAAGGGAAACGTGAGGAAGTATTTTTTCAAGAAGATGGTGGTGGATGCATGGAATAACCTTCCTGAGGAGGTTATGGGGTCAAAAACAATGGGGGAATTCAAGAATGCATGGGACAGACATAAGGCAATTCTAGTGGGGGGTTCGGAAGAAGTAGTCTGTTGGTTAACTAGGATCTGCAGCTTATCCAATAGGTAGGAAAATGGGCAGACTGGTTGGGCCAAGCGGTCCTTATCTGCTGCCAAAGTCTATGTTTCTATGCAGCAGGGAATTGCATCAAGGAATTGAACAGGGACAGACAATCTTAGAATAAAGTGGAGATGAACAATATCAGACTGTGGCTGGACACACAGTTTTATTCTGAGATTGCTTATCCCTATCACATTGCAAAATTATGAGCACCCACCAAATAAAATTGTGCCACCCTGCCACATTCCAACATTGTGTCTCCCTGCCACATTCTAAAATTGCACATTCCCACCACATTCCAAAACTGTGTGTCCCTGCCACAATTCAAAACTGCACATCCTTGCCACATTCCAAAATTATGTGCTGATGCCACATTCAAAGAATGTGTGTTGCCACCACATTCCAAAGCTGAGTGTCACTGACACATTCCGAAATTGTGTGTCACCACCACATTCCAAATTGGGCATCCCCACCAGATTCCAACATTGTGTGTCCGTGTCAGATTCCATTATTGCACACACACACACACATACATTCCAACATTGTACATCCCTACTACATTTTGACTTTTTGTGTCCCCACCTTATTCTGAAATTGTGAGTCCTAGCCACATTGTCACATTGTGCAGCCCTGCCACATTCTGTAATTGTGCATTGCCACCACTTTCCAAAATCGCATGTCCTGATCACATTCTGAAATTGTGTGTCCCTGTCACATACCAAAACTGTGATCCCCACCACATTCTGAAATAGTGCCTCTCCTACATTGTAAAATTGAGCACCCCACCACATTCTGAAATGATGTGTCCCAGCCACATTCCAAAATTCCGTCTTCACACCACATTCAGAAATTGTGTGTCACTGCCACACTCTACAATTGCCCATCCCTCTTGTATTACAAATATTTTTATCCCTGTCATGTTCCAAAATTGCAAAACCCCATCAAAATCCAAACACTGGCATCCCTCACACATTCTGAAATTTCATATCCCACCAAAATTATAAAACTGGACAGCCACACCACATTCCAAAATTTTGCATCCTGGCCACACTCCAAAATTGTGCATCCTAGCCACATTTCAAAATTGCATATTCCTATCAAATTCTAAAAATGTGTTTTCCTTCCAATCTCCAAAATTACAGATCCCACTACTTTTCAAAATGTACAAGCCCTATCACTTTTTGAAGTTGCATGTCACAACCACATTCCAAAATTGAGTGACCCCATCATATTCTGAAATGCTGTGTCCATGTCACATTGCAAAATTGCACATTGCTGGCACAATCTGAAATAAAGCATCACCATCACATGCCAAAATTATGCATCCCTGACACATTACAAAATTGCACATCCCTGCCACATCCCACAATAGTTTCCCTAAACTAGGAATTGCACGTCCCTGCCACATTCCAAAAATTTGTGACACTGCCATATTCTAAATTTCAGCATCCCTGCCACATTCCAAAATTGTATGTCCCAACTACTTTCTGAGGTTGTCTCCTTGATGCATTCCAAAACTGCAAACTGGTGGCCTTCTGAAATTTCATCCCTGCAGTATTCTGAAATTGACACAACCTTGGCACTTTAAAGTCATGTTTGCATCTACATTCTAAAACCACTTCCTGCCACATTCTTAAGTACCTTGCATCGGCACTTTCTGGAAATGCTTGCACCATACCCACCCAGTGTCAGATTTCCTTTTCCAAATGTTTAGTACAGCTGCAGTTTTATGCAACTTGGGAAAAATAAGTCATTTAAAGGGGAAAGGACCCCACCCTGAAGTGTGGGGCTGGTCCCAATGTGCACTTGTGTGCAAAAACATTTTGGTTTACTTACTGTTTACTGTAGTAAAGTAGATTGTATCAAACTAATTGTGTTTACTTCTAGGATGATATTTTCTGTTACTACATATCCTAGAATCCCTGCAGCTGACTTCAGAGCAGTAGGCAGCAGTGGGAGATTCAGTAGGTTGCAGTGTATATTTAAGCAATAATGCATGACAGGATGTGTTTTTTTCTGGGATAACATCACGCCTTGGGTGGTTGGGCACAAGACTGCAGGCTGAGTGTGTCCAACACCCGAGGTGTGGCATTATCCCAGCACAACACACACCCTGGAATGCATTATGGTGATTATACAATGGATCTTCTGTAAAAAGAGATAAAGAATAAAAACTGCAATTAAAAAGAAGATTTTGTGTCATTTTTTGTATGGGCAGGTATACACTGAAGAAAAATAGTGTGGTTTTAATGTTTTGGTCAGTAGGTGGAGTTGCTGTGTAGGTGGAGCTGCTGTGCCAGTAATGTGAATCTATCATCAGTTGAAATTTAAATTACGTTCTGTGCCTCCTTCTCCAAATATGTCTTTTCACGACTCCCCCCTCCACACACACACACACTGCTTATTGTCCTTGTCTGGTCAGCTGTGTTGCTGCAGTACTTCCTGTCTCCCCAGCCCCCACCCCATTGACTCACATTCCTAGCCCTCATTCCACATGATGAATGGAATGTTGCCTGGTTCTCCTGGTACAGCTGATGTTTGTACCAAGAGAAAGAAGATGGGATCACACTTGTTTTGTAAGTGAAGTGCTATGTGGTTTGTTTTATTGAATTGAATGTGCCCTCCCCCCATCTTATTTCATGCACGTGTGTGAGGTAGCAGACCAAGGAGTTAAGACTTGTCCCACTCACTGTGGTCACTTGTCAGTTTGTGGCTGTTTCTCCACCATGACCCCCCCCACACACACAGACACTGTCTTTAGGTGTCTTTTTCTCCCGGTACAGTTTGCATGCTTATAATTTGTACAAGGAGAAAATGCTGGTGCATTGTACAGCACACTGTGCTATTTAAAAGCATAGGCACCAGTGGCTAAAGCTGATCGGAGCAGGATCCCTCTCCCAACCACCGATCACAGTAATGTGTGACCCTGCCCAGTCTCAGGATCAGTATAGCACTGTCTGTGTTGGTTATGCTTTGGCTGGGTCTTCCTGTACAGTAGTTGTGTGCTTGTACCAGGAGAAAATGAATAAAGTTAAAAGACAGGATTTTACCATGACTGAAGCGTATTTGAATAGTACATGCGTTTACTGTTTTCTGGTGGGGACCAAAGCCAATTGTGGCAATGGTGCCACAGTTTCTTCAATTTTTTTTCTTACATAAGAGAAATTTATCTAGTAAGTTTGTTTTTGTGTTATGGTGGACATAGTAATATTAATTTAGAATGGCTTGAATAGTTTTTGTGACAGTGGGAGGGAGGCACTGAGGTTTTAAAAAAATGAAGCAAGTACTGGCAAAGCCTAGAGCAGTCATGCCAAGTGTGGGCAACTTGGGTATGGCCTGCGGGCTAATTAATTTTACATTTGATGGTAATGTGTGTGCTGGGACTAGATCTGTGATGTTGTACTGGGATAACATCATGAGTCTAGCCTCAAACTGACCAATCAGAAACCAAGATTCTTTCTTGCCATTGTATAATACAGCTTTTATAATCTCCAGTTATATGCTTTCCAGTTCTGCTTTCTCCAGGGACTAAGTACAGACCTCTATGACATTACTTAGCCCAGAATGGACAGCAAGACCAGCATACAAAAGCACAGGGTTCCTAAGAATGAACCATAAGAGTAATCAAAGTTTCAAAGTTTATTTGAGATAAGAAGAATATAAAAATGTCACAATTATAACATGCATGATATTAAAATCAAATAATCAACAATCCACAAATACAACATTAATGATCCCCTTTAACCTTGCAATGTTATGTTTAATTACCAAATCAAGTGACATCCAGGTGTCACAAAATAATAAGATATTTTCTTAATTTCCCCTTCTATACCTTCCCCTTTCCTTTTTCTCAGTGTTTAAAATTTCACAGGATTGCAAATGTCCCTACCTGTCTTTTTTCCATCTTCTTAAACCAGAACCACTGACCTCCTTTTAGGGATTAAATTGAAAGATTAAATAGCCCATAAAAATGGAATTCACCACAATACTTATTGCCCTTATAGATTCAGCAATAGAAATATTCTGATAAAAAAGCTTACAAATGTCCAAATCCTGAAATTTCACAGGGTGATAATTATAGGATGTCAGAGCCCATGCCACAGACCAATCACTACTCTTCAAACAAGCATTTCTAAATGCCGAATGTTTGCCACTTGTATTGCTGTTGTACCAGGTCTAGCTTGTACACATGTGTACTATATATTTACCTAGGATAGAGCAGATGAGATGCAATGTCTCATTTTTAGTGGTGTCCTGCTTCTACACCATTGTTAAATTGTAATTACCCAGGATAGGGAGCCTGAGAGACAATCTTTAATTTTCAGTGGGCTTCCACATTTTGATCCCAAATTTGTAACAGTCTTAGTGGGAGGGTCGGGTTGGGGGAGAGTAAAGGTGGCAGCAACATACATCAATGGGTGGTTTTCTCTTTTACAGAGTGTATTAAAAAAGATATGAGGGACAGTTTTCTTTATTTCAGGTACTAACACTGGGAACTGGGCACCCAGTGTCGGTGTTATGTTTGTCGACACTGGAGGTGGGCTCCTTGGTGTCACACAGTGAAAACGGGTGGAGTGATAGTAGTAGTCAGTACCAGGGATTGGGCACCCCGGTGTCAGAAATGTAACAAAGGTTGCTACAATATGTCAGTAAACAGGTTTAGAAGGAAGAGAAAGAAAACACGTTGTGACAAACCCAAGGAGCGCTATGGGCATCAGAGCAAAGCAAGCCTTAAAGAAATAGGAGGGCCTTGCAGGAGACTAGAAATGTCAATCAGAGCAGAGAGTCCCAATAATCTGAGGCAATCTGTTATGATGTGACTTGAGTCCACTCAGGTCAATAGCAAAAGTGAGAAGCAGAAGAACTATTGGTTGCTTCACATAGTGCCTGCAGTGTACTGCCTGCCTCTGACTGTAGACACTGTGTGAGTCTGTGTGTTGTTGGCTGTGAGCTGGGGCACACCTGTTGGGCTGTACAGGGATAATGCCGGTGGCACACGCTCCTTCCCTCACCACAAGCTGTCTGCTCTCCATCCCTTAAAGCCTCCTTTTTACCTCCTCCAGTATGTCCATCCCACAGCTGAGGTACTAGTACATCTGGCTGGTGTAGCCGGGCTCGGAGCAGCAGCAGGGATGCAGACTTCATGTTGGGTGGAGAGACCACAGCAGGTGGATCATGACAAATCAGCTGTGCTTGTGGGGTAGAGTTATGCAGGTCAAAAGTATAGAGCCACCCTATGATTGGGCTGGCTCTCTCCTTTGAATGACACAAACTTTCTACCCAGCAAGCCAAAACAGTGTCATGATCAGCCTGACTGATGACTGGTGTGACACTGATGAGATGGTTCTATGGGATATCGGCAAATATAAAATAGTGCTGACCAAAACAGCAAACAGCAAAATGGCAGGAGCACTACAGCTTGCTCCAAAAACAATGACAAGCTGCAGTGACTTTTTCTGTGAGGGGCTCTTCCCCCACACCCTCCCAACTTAAAATATCTACCAACGGGGGGAATGCAAGTCAGGGACTGGGACAGCCTCAGAATGGGGTGTATTCCCCAAGGGAACAGAAGTTGGGGAGAAGGAAAAAGACAGGCGGGCACTCACACCCTGCTCAGGGACACAGACACACATGGGGGGCAAAGGGGGTAGAGGGCACCAAAGTTGGTAGGGTGGACGGAATGTTAATTAAAAAACAAAAATTGCCACATAGCCAGACTTGAACCCAGGCTGGCCTGCCACACAGGGAGTGACTATAGCCACTACACTATGCAGCTAGCCTGGATCTGGCAATGCAAGAAATCACCTACATACTACACAAACTAACTCCTGAATGCCAAAACTAAAGCGTTGACCTTAACATGCACTTTTTGTACAAAGTAATTAATTTAACATGAGTTATTTTGTACTCGCTCAAACTGACTCACTCAAATCAAGTCGCTCTCTTCATGGGATACCTGACATGACCCTTGCAGACTGCCCTGCACTGGACGGCAGTGACACACCTTTCAAAGCCTAGCATCATAACAATATGTTCACTTTGTAGAAGCACAATGGTGAACATAAAAAGCCAATCATCCCAGAGAAAACATGGTTTGATTACCAGGGGCAAATTGTTTTATTCAACCCCTTGACCTTGGTGTCCACACGAAATAAAACTGCACCCCCCCAAGTACATTATGATAGAGGTGGACCAACTAAGCTCTTTGAGGCAAAACAGGTCTGCCAGCACAGAGGACACAATCTAATTAAGCAAAAGCAGATGGTAAGACAAGAAAAGAGAGCTGTGCAGTAAACCTGCAGTGAACCCACTTTGGCTGTGAGGGTGAGATTCAATGAACTCGAGAATGCCTTACAGATTTTAGCATTCAGATTTGAGCATTGTTTTTTATTTTTACTTTAGCATCTACTTGAGATAATTTACAAATGAACACTGGCACTGGTTGATGGAGAAAAACTGGAGGGAGTATGCTAAATAGTAAGGCAGGCATGTAGTGTAGTAAGATAGTTAACTGGGCACTGGAGGAAGCCTGTGGAAGCCGAACTACCAGTGAACTTGCTTCTGATTTGCCACTGCACAATTAACTTGGGCAAGTGGTACAGGAAAACTGCATTTTTTCCTTTTTTTCCCAGTGCAGTCACTGTTTGCATTTCCAGCAACATACAATGGTACAGCAAACTACTTTTAGTGTAAATGTACTCAGCTACTGCTAACCCATCCTCCTCGTTATGGATCATGATGGAACTAGTTAACAAAACCCTGATGAATGCATACAGTATGAGCAGTTTGCAGCAAGAAGCATCTGACCACCAGTTCCTGTTACATGTCGTACTCCCGCCTTATATCTTCAGAGTCCCTCATACCACACAGGTTTATTCCCAGTCTACAGCAATTCAATGGAGAGAACCTCTGCAAATCCCCCCTCCCACCTACTGACAGTCTTCCTGACACAAAAACATTTAAAGTGCCAGAGTACCTAAGCCAGGTTTTAGGTTGATTGGTACCATTCCAGCCCAAAACACCACTCACCCTCATCAGTTCCCAAGCCTTGAATGATATGTAATTTTAAAAGAGTTGTATTTTCTTCCAGTCCACACATCTGCGTGCAAACTAATGGCCAGTCAGCAAACTTAACAGTGCAAGCGCACCTTACTTCTTCCAATAGCCCTCTTGCTGGCATTGAAAGACAGTTAAACCAATTAAACAAACAGCAAGTCCCACTAATGGCAGCTCCTTTTGATGTCTTGTTAGTTTCTCAGTCAGATTAAGCCCAGTCAAAATAGCATTAGTTATGGCCATGTTACCTTGGCGGTTTATAGCAGCCTGGGGCGCTACTCGAGTTGGGGGAAGGAGACATATCAGTATAGTGAAGTTCACAGGAAAAGCAGAGATATAGGACATGGTAATAAGTTACCTATGATAATTGTATACTCCCTTAGTCCCTAAGCAAAATAAAACAACCTGACAGCAACTTGTGGTTGATAGTACAAAGAGATGTTGTTTTGAGCCATAATCAAGGTTTTCTGATACTGTTTTTTTTACTCTGTGTATCTCAACTGCTAGAGTACAGTTATTTTACCTGTTTTCTTCCTGTTTGTGTGTTTTTACTTTAGTTTGTCACTTCATCAGTTTATAGGGTTACCACCTGTCCCTAGTTTCGCAGGACAGTCCTGATTCGGGCAGCTGTGTCCTGCAGAAAAACATGAAAAATACTAAATGTCCTGACGTTATATTAGAAAAAACACTTTCTGATTTTCCTCTAAATGTTGCAAAAAAACTATAATACCTTAATTAAAATACCTTAAAATAATAAAAAACACAAGAAACAACTAAAAAACTACAACACTTAGTCTTAATGCTGATTATTTAGAGAAAACATGTCTGTTGCATTGGTCAAGATGACATATCGTCATGCAAAAAATCCTGTTTCAGTAAGAAATGTCCCACTTTGGGCTTCTTAAAAGGTGGTAACCCTATCAGTTTATCAGACTTTTAAAGAGACAGCCACAATGGAGAAAACCACAAACTGCTGAAATCTAAATGCAACTGCTCCTTCTATCTCCTGCTCCCCAACTGCCTGCCACTCGCCACTCTTCCCTAACACAGCACAGTGCACAAGTTTATTTACACTATATTTTTTAACTGAACATACATTTTAGAGAGTTACAGCCAAGAAACCAGAATCATTTCCCTCTTCCTGGAACTGCACCTCCTCCTGCCAGCTCCTGCTCCGTCTCCCCCGACTGCCTGTCACTGTACAACATAATCATCTCATTTCATCTTACAACATATTTTACTTATGTCTTCTAATTGATTTATTTTTTTTCTATGATTTAAATTGGTGGGGTGAGCAAGGGAGAATGAGCGTGGATGAGTGAAAGAGTGGTTTAGAGAGGTTGCTAAGCAACCTGTACCACTTCCGCTAATGAAGCGCTAGGGAGTGTCTTGATAGTGTTACTGTGGTAACAATGAATATACTGAAGAGTGGCAGCATTGAGGAGAGTTTTCTTTGGGTGTAAGTTTCATATGTCTGTTAAGTCTACTTCATCTTTTAAGGAGGAGTTTCAGTAGTAAACCAATGTGAACTGATGTGAATACCGACCAAGTTACTGTTGGGAGTCAGGGAGGGCATTCATAATAACCAGAATTTCACTATAGCAGGGTTCATTATAGTGAGGGAGCACTTTAATAGAACTCACAGGGCAAATGGAGATTTAAAAAAGTCCATTGTTATTCAAGGAATATGTCAGCCGATAGGTTATCTTATTATGCTGCAGCAGGGACACAGATTTCAAGTTGGGGAGGGGAGGGACCACAGCAGGTTAATCATGACAGAATAGCTGTGCTTGTAGGGTGGTGTTATGCAGATTAAAGGAAAAAGCCACCCTATGATTGGGCTGGCTCTCTCCTTTGAACTACATGAAGTTTCTGCCCAGCTAGCCAGAACAGTATTATGATCAGCTTGGCTGATGATTAGTGTGACTCTGATAAGCCCCTTTCAGACTGCCCTGCATTAGATGACATTGAAACACCTCTCAAAACCCACTCTTGGATGACATCAACAAAGCTATGGAACTTGGGAAGGTTACCAGGGCCATCTCTGTTGACCTCTCCAGGACCTTCAAGACAGTGGGCCATACAATACTGTTGAAGAGATTGGGTGATCTTGGGCTGGGATTACAGGCTTTTATTTGTTTTCAAAATTATTTGATTGGGGGACAGCAAAGGTGAATGGATATCATTCCATGGTTATAAATACTAGAAAGGGAGTTCTGCAGGGATCCATTTTAGGTCCCCTTCTTTTTACAATTTATTTGAGAGGGTTGGGGAGTTACATCGGAGGTGTAGATTATCAATGTTATGCTGATCATATTGTGGTCTATACCTCCAATGCTAGTTAAGGAGGTCCTGCTGAAATTGCAATGGATGTTTGATGAACTATAAGTTTATTTTAGGCTGTTCCATTTAAAATTAAACTCAACTAAGACAAATGTGATGTTGATTGTGTCATCTAAAAACAGTATGACCCTATTAATAATCCAATATATATATATATATATATATATATATATATATATATATATATATATAGGGCGGATATTCAAAAGGGTTGCGCCATGCGCAATAGGGTTGTGCATGCGTAAGTCCGAAAGTGCGCCATTCTGCGATATTCAGCAGGAGGCAGTTGCCACTCAAAACATGCTGAGCGACAGCACAATGCAAATGAAGGCATGCGCAACCGAAAGGGTGGATCCATGCATAAAGAGCGCAATGCGATATCCAAAGACTTGCACAATGCGCAACAGTGGAACAGCCGGAAGTTGCGCCCCAGCGGAAATGAGCCAAAATAAAAAGGCTCAAGGAAGAGGCACAAAAACGCTACAGGGATGCCAAGTGGGAAGAGAGAGAGAGAGAAAGACAGACAGTGACAGGCCAGGGCAGGCAAGGGAAGCAGTGTGGGCCATAGGCTGCAGAGGCCAGCGGGGGTGCCCGGTGCAGTGGAAGTAGCAGTCAGGACAGCGGGGTAACAGAGCAACATCAGCTGGGGGGGTCACAAGCCAGGGAGATGGACAGTGGCAGCTTCCACATGGAAGCTGTAATGAGGGGGGTGAGAATGCAAGGTGCAGGGGGACGTGGCCGTGGATGGGCCCGTCGCGGTACGCCCCCAACAGGCAGTACCATGCCCGCATCAGCTTTGAGCTGTACACAGATGTAGAGATCGTGGGCTGGTACCACCTGAACAGGGCAATACTGAGGTGGCTCTGTGAGCTGTGCAGTGATGTGATGCAGGCACCCTCATGACGGAGTCATGCTCTGTCAGTGGAGACCAAGGTGACAGCCTGCATGTGCCTGCTTGCCACGGACACCTTCCAGAGGCCAACAGGGGACACCACAGGCATCACACAGTCGGCCACGTCACTCATCCTCACCCAATTCCTCAGCGCACTGCTGCCACATGCTGCGGAGCACATCCATTTCCCCAGCACCGTGGCAGAGCGTACAGCAAACATGCAGGCATTCCACAGGGTAGCACGTATGCCTGGCATGCTAGGAGCCATAGACTGCACCCATGTGGCCATTCGCACGCCATCTGGCCCCAATGGGGCCGCATATAGGAATAGAAAGGGCTTCTCCAGTGTCAACTGCCAGGTGGTGTGTGATGCCACTGGGTGTATAATCAATGTCTGTGCCACACACCCTGGCGGAGCACATGATGCCTTCATATGGCATCAAGTCTGCACTGTGCCATCGATTGAGTGGGGACATCCCCACAGGCCATCTAGTGGGTGAGTACGCATGTAGGAAATGCAAACTCGGGGCAGGGTGGAATGCCACAGGTGCCATGGTAGTGGCACAGGGATATGGGCAATATGGACCTGAACATGATTCTGATCTCCACTATCTCCACACAGGTGACAGCGGATACCCACTCCATCCCTGGCTGCTCACACCGTACCGGCGCCCCCTGACCCCATCGCAGCAACGCTATAATGAGGCACATGCCGACACAGGCAACATCATTGAGCGGGTGTTTGGGATGCTCAAGGCACGCTTCTGATGCCTAGACACCCCCAGCGGTGCCCTACAGTACAGCCCCTCAAAGGCCTGTGGGATATTCCTGGCCTGTTGTATCCTGTACAACATGGCCAATGACTGTGGGATAGCCGTACAGGTTGAAGAGGGGGACAGCGATGGGAATGCCAGTGGTGCTGGTGTTGATGGTGATGAGCAGCCCCCTTGGACGGCGGGATCCCCGACTGATCCGGCAGGCCCAGCTGCACCGGGACACCATCACGGAGGAGCATTATGCACAACACAGGTAAGTCAAGGGGCCATGTGCAAACAACACTGTCCTGGTGCAACCCACAGGCACACAGAGTAACACACCAGGGGTGCATGACGGCAAGGGGGGTGGAAGGGACCAGGCACACAAACACACCATCAGGAAGGGGCGAACAGTCATATGGACACACACACACACACACACAGGCACAAAGCGTACATGGGCAGGTGCACAGCAGAGCAGGAACAGACATGGCAAACACACAGATCCACAGACCACACCCACCACCTGTACTGTCCAAGCACGTGTGTCAGATGCTGGGCACCCTTGCACCTTGGTGTACAGTACAATGCAGGCATCATCATGCACATGCACCTGTGGACAGCAGTCGGGATGGTGTGCAGGTGGTCCATATGTCGGCATGATGGGCAGGGCACCCACCAGTGCACTGCCCACCATGACGCACAGTGCACACAGGGCAGCACCAGACAGGGCCCGCACTGGGAGACAGGTCAGTCATGTTGCACCGTTCCATAGCCACCGCGGATGCGTGGGCAGCCCAGCCATGACTCAACAGCACTGGCAGGCTGAGCAGGGGCCACACGGGGTGGCACCGATGGACCACCAGGGGTCCCACTGCGCGATCATGACCTTGTCCGCAGTGGGGTCTGTAGGATGCCAAACATACCTGCACCAGGGGTGCTTGGGAAGCCCACAGCAGAACCCAGCATCGACAGGCTTGGTGCCGCACGATGCCGGGAACGGGGAGTGGAGAGCGTACTGTGTGGGGTGCGCAGTACAGGAGCACCTGCTTGTGTGCCCAATGCAGCCATGACAGCGACCAATGCCTGGGTCTGCCTGTCAATGGCAGCGGTCACATCCATCCACATATGGACCATCTCTGCATGGTCCAGAGCACAGTCCCTACTGTGCCGCTCCACAGCTGCACAAAGTGCCTCCACAGACATTGCAACCCGCCTTTGCTGCTGTACTGATTCCTGCAGCAGGTGGGTGTGCTCTTCAAATGGGTACTCTGCCACAACGGCATCCTGTCCCCCAGGGTATGGAAGGTCCTGATGCTCAACACCCCTTGAGGGTGGGCGCTGTTCACCAGGACCAGGAATGGGCATATCAAAGGGCGGCAGGCAGGTGCCACCACTGGACACTGTACCCCCAGACCTGGTGGGTGACTGCTGCTGTCCCTCCAACCGCTGTGCCCCAGGGACCACTCGTTCCACTGCTGTGGCCGCAACAGTGCCAGACACCTGCACAGCCACGGTGCTGCCCCACCGGTGCTGACAGGCACAGCCTGGGACTGTGCCGACATGCTGGCACCTGCCGTTGGAACCAGGTAGGCCCAGGGGCATGTGCTGGCCTGTTGTGTGTCCGTCATGGGACACACACATGTCACTGCCCATTGCAGTCCTTGCATCATCAATGGTGCAGGTACGTACTACAGCCACAGTCACAGCGTGCTGGCTTGCTTGCCTGCCAGACTGCTGAGACACAGGCTGTGCACCCCCCACACCCGACTCACCGACACCAGAGTTGGCAGCCCAGTTTGCATGCTGGTGCAGTGCATGCTGGCTGGTGATAGAGGTGGATGGACCCTCCTCCATGTCCAGCAGGTCTTCCTCACTGTCTGGACCCACCACCACCATCCCCTGAAGACGAACAGGATCTGTAATAGAAAGAGAGGACATGTGAGTGCATGTGAACAACCTTCCCCCCCCAACACCACCACCATGTCATACCGTGCAGTGATGGGCTTCCATCTGTCTGGAATCCACCTCCTGGTACACCCTCAATAGCACTCCGCTGCACTGATGCAGCCAGTCAGTCCTCAGCCGGGGTCAGCTCCACCACTGCTGGCTGACCCCCACCAGTGCCAGCACGTGCCGCCCTGAGGGCTGCCACCTTCTCCTTCACCCTCCTGCAGTCTGTCCCCATCTTCTTTTTGCATTCCTGCACGGAGCGCTGGTGGCTTCCGTGCAGGTTCACTGCCCAAGCTACCCCCTCCCATGCAGCCACACGGGCCTGAGGGTGCCCGCCCGTCCACTCAGTAGTGACTCCTCCAGGTAGGCCTGGAAGAGGGCCTCTGTCTCTGCCATGGTGAAGTTGGGCCTCCTCCTCTGCCCACCATCCTCACCCTCACCTTGGCTCTGCTCGGTCATGGCGATCTGTATGGGTGGAAGTGGACACCTGTCACTGTGCAGTCTACAGCGTTATCCCATGCCCATTGTCCAGAACATCCCACAGCATGCAACCCACCTCTCACCTGCAGTAACCGAATCTGGCCAGTGCAGCCCAATGTCGCACATTTATAGCGCAATGCATGCAAATTAGGAGTGGAGCAACTGTAATGAGATACAAATTGTGCCACTGCGCCTTTGAATGGCTGATCAGATGATTTGCATGTGTCGGCTGAATATCGTGCCGTTGCGCTTTGAGCAATACGGTTGAGCCGGCTGAGCCAATGGCGCAGATCAGTGACTGTGTGGTACACTGCATTGCGCATGCCCAGGTAGCTTACGCAGGCGTCTGCCGTGCTGATGACGTGCTGTGCGCGATCGGCAATTCAGGCCATGGCCACCATTGTGCCAGTGGTGCTACAGCACTGGGCACCATATGGCGCTCTGGCACTACTGCGCAATAGTCCACTGTGGCACTGGCACACAGGTGGTCAGTCGCGCAGGATGTGTAGACGTCAGATGGCGCTGTGTGTGGCCTTGCATCATAGACCCCTGACCTGGTGTCCGACCTTTGCCCCCTGGTGCTGTTCGGCTGCCATGTGTACGGCCCTATTGCGCTGTTTGGTGACAGTGCTATGTGAACCAACGGCGCTGTACGAACAGCCGATTGGAACCTATGGTGGTCTATTGCACAACATTTACACGTGGGGTTGCCGCGCTGCGGGGTGCCATATTGTCTGCTGTACAACATGAACTATGGCACGCAGGAGAGCGCCCCAATGGAGCCCAGTGGAGGTGGCCAACCTGGTGGCCCTGGTTGAGCCCCACTATGGGGCACTGTATGGGGATGAGCCCCCTCACCATGGCTCGCACCCAGGTCTGGCTGCAGGTGGCCACTGACCTGGTGCGAGTCACAGGGCAGTGCCGGTCTGCAAAGCAGTGCAGGCACAGATTCAGTGACCTCCGCAGGAGGGAGCCAGATGTGCTGCAATGCCTAAGATCACGTGCCAGGAGGGCCGTTGTGCCTAGGCCAGGTGGGTGTACCATCTATGCACCTGTATTCTCCGTAGGGGTGTGACTGTGTTTTGGTGGCTGTGCATGAGGGATGGCTCTGCCATGGTTGGCTGTGTCAGTGTGTGCAGGTGTGAGATGCATGGGTCTGGCTGTGTGGGCAGGCACACTCACTGGGGCAGGGGGGCAGTCTGCTTTGGAGTCACACTGATGTTTTTCTCAACATTTGTCACCCACAGACCTGGCAGAGAGGATGCAGGCACAGGCTAAGGAGGGCCGTGGCAGGGCCCAGGTGGTGGACGGAGGTGATGTGAGGGGTGGGCCACAGCAGCAGCAGCAGCAGCAGCCACAGCTGCTTGATGAGTGTGAGTATCATTACATCATGGATGCTATTGCATGCTGGAGGGGGTGGGCATGACCACCAGCCATGGACAACACAACCATGCATGACACAGGCGACAGTCATCACTGTCCAGTGTCACTGCAACGCCTGTGTGTGCATCACTGGTGGTCCATGCATGCACTGGGCACATGGCTGTGGAACTGGCATCCCACCACATTGCCACATCACTTGACAGCCTTGTTTGTGCTGTGATGGACATGGGCAGTGTGTGTGTGTGCAGTGGTGCACATAGCTGGTGCCGCCTGGTTGGGCATGTCATGTGCATGGTCACTGTGGGTGGGTGCATACCATCACAGGTGCGGGGCACTGGGCTATATGCCTTGCAGGATGGGTGGTGTTCAGGGTTGTGGACAGTCACAGCCATTGACTGTGTTCCCTTTTCCTAGGCCTCAGTGTCCTATGCAGAATTGAGCGTGCCCTCCACCAGCTGACCAGGGTGTCAATTGAAAATCATAACATCCTAAGGGACATTCAGCGCTGTGGGCTCCGGCGACAGCACAGTCAACAAAGACAGCACGAGGCAGCAGAAGACCAGCCTGCTAGACGTTAGACAGGCTTCCCTTCCCACTTCACCCATCCCTCCCACCCTGCCTTCCTCTCCCAGTTGTTCACCCTACCCCTTGCCCACCCCTACCTTGTACCCTACCCCGGTCTTGTAAATATCTGTAAATAGTTTTGTTATTGTTCTTGTTGTTCTACTTTCTCTTTTTGCAATATATATATAAATGTTGTTATGAATACTGTGGTGGTCTCTGATTTGCAGCTGGCTATGGTTGCTCAGTTGCAGTGGTGTGCATGCCATGTGGGGTGGTATGGTCCTGGGTATGTGTGTGTGTGCGTGTGTGTGTGTGTGCATGGGGAGGTGTCTCCGGTGTGGCAGTGACTTTCAGTCGGTCTTGCCATCTGCTGCCGCCCACTGCTGGGTGCCCAGGGTGGGTCTGGCTTGTATGGTTCTGTGCTACATGAGGTTGATGTGTGCCAAGGGGATGCATGGTGTTTACTGCAGTGACAGTCACTGCACATGGGTGGTGTCTTGGGGTCACGGTGCAGGGTGTGCTGTGCAGACGGGGGGCTGATGTGCACTGTGGTTGTCAACCCCCTGTGTGTGGCAGTCTCAGCCTGACAGTGGTTGTGCTGGGGCGTCATGGCCCTGCTGTGCTTTGTTGGCTTGTCCCCATGGGCCAGTGGATCATCCATCCCTCCCCCAGTGATGCTGTGCTTGGGGTGTGCGGGTGTCTTGTTGGTTCTGCAGTGTGTTCCTGTGCCCATGTGTGGCATGGCTGGCGGTGGGCCCCAGCCTGCCTCCCTGGTTGTGCAGTTCCATTGCTCTGCCGGGGGTGGGGGCTCTGCTTGCGCTATGGCACCTCTGGACTGCTCATCTGGGCTAGCCTTGTTGCGCTATGGCGCAACCTTTCTGCTCAGCTTCCCCTTCCTGGTTGCGCTATGGCACAGTTTGTGCAATATTCAGACATTGGCTGCTTGCGCAATTTGTTTTGCTCCATGTTTGAATATCACGTCTGTTGCACCTATGCACAATTGACTTGTGCTTGCTCCTGCTGTTGCGCACATTTTGGGTGCAGTTTGAATATCTGGGCCAGAGTGTGTATATATATATATAGTATGTATATATATATATATATATATTTATAAAATGGGTAGAAAAACAGTAGCTCATCTAGTGGACAATCATCATCACATGACCATGAGTATATCAGAGTGCGACTGCACACCTGCACTTTTACCCCCAAAAAACTATTTTGCCATTTTATCAGCTAGATAACTCACTCTAGGATGTGCAGTTGTGCTCTGATACACACGCTTTGGAGGTTGACGACTTGGCCTGTGGCCTGCATGACGTAATGACACCAAGGCGCATGTATATCAGAGCAATCCACCACACTCCAAGAATGGGTTATCTATTACACACACACACACACATATATATATATATATATATATATATATATATATTTATATATATAATATATAACATGGGTTTGAAAAAAGAAGCAAATCAATTGGTGAAAGACCATCAGGTGACTGTGCGTATATCAGAGCGCGACCACACACCTACATTTTTACCCCCCTCCAAAACAATTTTGACATTTTATAAGATAGATAAACCACTCTGAGGTGTGCGGTCACACTCTGATATACGCACGCCTTGGGTAGTTGACGCACTCGGCCTGCAGCTGCATGCATATATCAGAGCATGACCGCACACCAAAGAGTGATTTAACTAATATATATATATATATTTATACAATGGGGTGAGTGATAAATGAGTGAGATAAAACAGTGTATCATCCACTGCAGTGTGAAATTTTTACCCTCTGCTCTACTATGATGATATCAGCCATTTACACACACAGATCACACAAAGGTCACTGATATCATCACTCTAGGCAGCTTTCTCCTCAGCATACAAAAAACACCTGTGCTGTTACCACAAACACAAATGCAGAACTACATGAGAAGTCTCACTGCTGCCTGCAGCTAACTCAGCATTACAAAACACTATCACCTATTCCCACACTCTAACTTGAAGCTCATTACTGTGATACTCTCAGCTTGACTGCAGCTAGAATTCTAAAGAGCACAACTTCACAGAACAGTTTGTTCCTCACTGCTGCCTGCAGCTAACTCAATTACCACTAAAACACTCACCTGTTCCTCAAACTCTGCTTCTCAGTCCATTACAATTACTGAGATACTCTCAGCTTGACTGCAGCCAGACTTCTAAAGAATGCAGCTTCACAAAATAGTCTGGTTCTCACTCCTACCTAAAACTAACTCATTTAGCATTGCAAAACACACTCATCTGTTTCCCAGAGCTTGTAACACTGCCATCCCATTCAGAAAAACTCACACACAGAATGAGCAAACACATAAACAGGAATAGAACGCAAGACAACATAACAATACTTCTGAAACTCCTGGCCCTATTGTATAAATCAAATACACAATGTGCAGATTGCGTGCTATGGCAAATATTGTCACTCCTGCATCGTGAGATATCCAGAGCTCACTCTGCAGGCGTGACAATATTTGCCATATCACACTCATGCCCATCATGCATCCCCTATGTATGTATACATTGGAAGGTGTAAAATTGGGACAAGTAGAGGCTTATAATATAACTTGTAAGTATTTGGTATACTGGATGGATATGATAGGATCAGGAAATTTATATGTTGCCAAATTGATAAATAAGGTTGGAAAATGTTTAAGAGCTGTATATCAACATAAGGGATGCTTGGATCGACAGACTAGGTTAAAGATAGTGCAGTTTCAAATGTTCCCAGTTTTAGAGTATGCAGATATTTTGTATGAATATAGCACGAAGGATAAGCTTACAAAATTGGATGCATTGCACAAAAGGATGGCACAATTTGTGCTAATTGCCCCTTATGATACACATAGATGTATACTATATAACCAATTAGGATGGACTTCTCTATAGGAAAGGTGATGGTTACATAAAATATTGTTTGCATTGAAAAGTATTCAGGGAGATGTTCCTGTTTATTTGGTAGAACATTTAGAGCACAGGGTATGGAAAGGATCTTTAAGGAATTCAAATTTGGTGGAGTTGGTAATCCCCTGGTCCAATACAGTGAGAGCTGCTTATTTTTATAGTCATATGATCCCCAAGAATGGAATTTCTTGCCAGCTAGGTTTTGATTGAAGAACATGAAATTTCTATCCCAGGCAGCTATAAAGGCCTGGTTTATGATTTTACTTCTTATTGTGAGAGATGTAGTTATTTCAAAGGAGGGGTTACTTAGGGACTTCTGTGCAGTATATTGCGATAGTGTGGATTGCTAAGTCTACATTGTTAACCTTGTTTTTTTTAGATTCTTTGCATATTGTTGTATTTTTTTATATGGAAATGTATTTTTTGTTTTGTTTTTGTACAACAAGATATCATTGAAATGAGCTTGCTCAATGCAAATATCCTAAATAAACAAACTTGAACTTGAACTCTTCATAACAATGTCTTCGCTTGTGCAAGCACATGATGAACATAAAAATGTTCATAAAGTGCATTCAGTTCTTCTTTTGCCCACAGACTCTAATATCCAAATGCAAGGTCCTTGCTTTGAAGTTCTTGCTAATAGTTCCTGCTTTACTGCTCCCAGTGTACCCTCTCCAGGTACCCATATTAGTCTGACCCTAAAAATACACATAGAACTCCATAAAATCTTAAACACATACAATATATTTGTATACACATACAACTGAAGCCAGCTGCCACTGAAATAATAACGCATATGCCTCTACCTACAATTTTGTATCTCAGTCCCTTTATCAAAAAAGCAACATTTCCACACATATTATTGCGTCCTAAAAAAGGACTTTTTAAAACTAGACCTTTAGCTAGGTCATGGTGCTAATTATGAATTCAACTGTGGCCTGGGTTTACTTACACTGTAATTATGCCATTACCATGGCCAAAATGGAGGATAAAAGTGACCGAATGTACAAAAAGCACCAATTAACCAAGGCCTCATTTCATTCTATTACTTTGCCAAATATCCACCAAAAATGTGCATGAAAAATAAATTGTATGATGCCTAGGGGCTTATATAATGTTGAAGGCTTCTGTAAAATGGTGCTGCTACCTTTACCAGTCTCTTACGTTGTATATTCCCAAACAACATGGGTCACATGACGAGACAGCTCTCCTATTGGTCCATTTAATTTTTTTTTTAACTTCAACTGTAATGGCGATATAACAGTAACTAAAAAAAATGGGGTTCACTCAGTGGTGCTGAGGATTGAGGCACTTGATGCCACACCTCATGCCATGCCAGTGATTGATGTTCAGGAATGAGCACAGGTTGCCAGGGGTTGGCTGGGAAGGGAGGGGATAGAGCATCTGGAGGACTGCTTTCTCTCTCTCAGGAAAGGAGGACTGTGTGCTCTACTAAATGACTGTCTCCAGGTGGAGGTCTGGTAGTAGTACAGGACAGGAACAGCAGAAGAAGGCAGGTGTTGTGCAACTCCGCAACTTGCATGTGCCTCCACATGTGCACATTGATGTGCATGCCCTAGTGTGGGGATGGGAAGAAAAATGAAGGAAAATGGTGGCAGGACAGACATACAGTATATGAAACCTGCCCACTAATCCCTCACCTGCCACATCACCAGGACCCTGAGGTCAAAGACTGGATTTGTGCTTTGGGGAAGGCAAGGATGGCCCTCCCATCCTGGACCATCCACAGAAGGGGGGAATCCATGGCGGTATTCTGCCCCTCAGGTAAATCCTGGAGAGATGCAGGACAGTGGGGTTCATGGGGCAGAGGTGAGAGAAGCCCAGTCTATCCTGGCCACAGGAGGATAAACTGAATATAGAAAAAATCAAAAATAAAACGAAATTGATGTCTATATGGCTTCTATTGCCTCCAAAGCTGTATAATTTATACAACAGTTGAGAAAGAACTTTATACTGCAGTATCAAACTCAGTTCCATCATAGAGACGTATGCTGTCGGTTCCTTTATACTCTTGACTTATATGTGAAAAACAGACAATTTGACTTGGGAATAAAGCCTCATAACAGTCTCTGAAATATTTTTTTTTATTCTTTGGTAACCGGGTAAGGCCCACTAGGCACAGGTGCTTATTTTCAGGGGTGACCAGGGAGCACTGGGGCGTTTAAGTGACTTGCTCAGAGTCACACCGTATGCAAGTGGAGGCTGTGGGAATGAAATACAGATCTGTCTGCTGGATGTACCAAGCAGCACATTCAAAGCTTGTTACTCTAACCTCTAGGCTATACTGCCAGCCCCAATAGAGATATGAACACTGTCCAGTGTGCAATGCCCTCAATTTACAGCGTTGCAAAATGTAATTGCAGTTGTGTCCAAATTCAGCGTTAGACCAAATGTCTGAAAAATTCACACTCATTATGTTCTTCCAGTCTTCATTCTCTGTTCCCTGCTCCCTGCTCCCCATTCCCTGCTCCCTGCTCCCTGTTCCCTGTTCCATTCCTTACACTATTCTGCTCCATTTCAGTCTGCAGCACTCCACTCACTCTGCTCACTCCCTCACTCTCTGGTCCCTCTGGGTTCAGCGCACCACTCTGCTGGGGTTCTCCAGACGCTGTATCCACAAACAAACTTTATGTCTCATCTGATGACTTAGTTGTGAAAGTGATATGGGGCCGAGCCACTGCGTACAACCCCATACTACTCACAAACAAATGACCTATTGACAGATTTAATGCAAGATTAAAAAATATTCATCTCACCTTCATAGAACTGCAAAAAAGGAACTGGCATAAATTCTTACCTCACTTGCTGTTTGCATACTGAGAAGTCCCACAGGAGTCATTAGGCTATTTTTTTTAATTTATACTATTTGCCTCTGGCTTGACCCCCTTCCCCCAGTCAAACCAAGACCCATCCCCCAATGTCCCTGTTGCTTACTCCCCTCGTGGCAGGGTCTGGCCGAACTGGAGCAAACATTCTTCCCCCTCCAGAGCTATGAGGACAGAGGTTCCTGGGGTGTCCTTACAGCGGGCAGTGGCAGGGGATAGGGCCTGAGTGCACCAGGAGATCCTGATGCTTAGAGCAATTTTCCCTGTATGCTCCACCGACAGGATGTCAGCAAGCAAGCTTATGTGGATGCATGTGAGCATTCTTGTTCCATGAGCTCCAGCTGATGTCCTACCCCCCCCCACAGTGCCTGCCTAACTGCTCTGCACCTGTGGTCAACCAGGTGGCAGTCTTGCAGTGGCATCATCAGCCTTCCCTCCCCAGAGAAGGAGAGTGTCCTTTGGGATTCACAATCCTTCTCCTGCTGGCTGGCCCTCTGATGGCCCAGGCTCATTTCTGAACCCGGACCATCAGCAGCATGATTGTTAGTTCTACCACTGCACCAGTGGGCTGGCTCTGAGTCACTAGACTTTTCACCTTTTGAGCTTTTTTATGGTAGACAGGTCAGAGGACCCCTAGATTTAGTCAAAGGGGAGTGGGAAAGCTCTACTGCCACCAAGAGAGTATCTTCTGGAACTGGCTTAAGGAATTTATGGGCCTTTCTCAGGATCACTTAGCTGCAGTGTGACAGAAGCAAAAGACCTGGTATGATAAAGGGGCCAGAGGGTAGTGCTTAAAGACTTTGCTCCTCTTTTTATTGTCATTCCAGGGTGCATTGGCCTCACTCTGGAGAAGCCCATAAGGCAAGGCAATATCAACTGCTGGAGGCAGTAAAAAGAGCAATGAGGAAAGATATACAAACAATGTTGGGCCTAGGAGTGATCCAGCTGTCCAACAGCCCCTGTGCAGCCCTAGTGGTACTGATCCCAACAACAACATTGGACTGAACTGAAGGGAATTCCTGGGTTTGCTTTGGCCCACTGCTTCTCCGTTCCATTTAGGGGTGTTACCTGATTGGGGGCAGGTCTGCTGGGGAGGATAAAAGAAAGCAAACCTAACATGTTCCACATGTTCGTGTCCCAGTGAGTGAGTGGAACAGCAAAGGAATGGAACAGGTGAAAGATTGGCATCTTAGGTGTCAACAGGTGTCAGAAGAGGAAGTGGGGAAGCAGGAGACTCTGCAAGTAACTAAAGTAAAGTACCTGTTTCTCCTGTTGTTGCAGTTACTGTTGGGAAAGGTGTAAGTGTAAAGGTATTGGCCATAATATTGTAAAAGGTCAAAGTGTTTGAAAGTTTAAATGTTTTAGTGTTCAATGTATTATGATGAACTGATGTGAAAAAAGGGAGTAAAAGCAACATATAACTTGTTACAGCATACTCTTAACTGTGAAATTACAAGCTGTGTTGTTTAGTAACTTGTACTACAGAATGCTTGTCCTTACAGAGTTCAGGGAAGGGAGGACAGGAAGTTTAAGGTGAGCAGGAATAGTGAATGTGGGGAGTGGTGCAGTGCAATGGTTGTGGAGAGGCAGTCTTCAGGGAGACCTTCTGGAGGCTGCAATGCTGCCTCATTTGCATGCGTCTCTCTGGGCTGGCAGGAAAGGTCTCTAGACTCATGGCTGCATTGCTTTTGAGCCAGGAGAAGGTTACTAGACTCGGGGCTGCATTCTGTAAGAGTTGGGAGACCTTTTCCCCTATCCATGGGCCATCAAGTCTGACACTGTTACCTCAAAGGATGCCAAATGGGAGGAGTGGCTGGACTATGGTGGGCTCAAGGAGTGAGGGAGTGGTGGGGTCCAGAAAGTTGGGGAAGGGTCACAGGCACATTCCTTAAATGCAACCAGTTCCACTGCAGAATTCCTATGCCGCTATGGCAGAGCAGGATAGCCAGATGAGGCACCTGTGGTAGTGACTGGGGGAGGAAGTGGGAACCCTCTTAAGTGGAGGTTCCAAGGAGGGTGAAAGGAGAACCAAAGAAGGAGGAAGAAACTTCTGGTGGAGGATCTCTATTGTCAGGGTGATAGAGTTGGGAATAGGAAAAGGGGTGGAGAGGAAGTCAGGTGCCTAGTAGGTGCCATGGCCCGGAGGGATGGGAACGGAATACTAAGGATAACTAGGGCAGTAGGAAAGGAAGGGGAGCTGGATGTCATTATCCACCCGAGGAAAAATAGCCTGGCTAAGGATGGAGCAACAACAGTGAAGGGGGAGTTTAGGGAGCTGAGAAGAAGTCTTAAAACAGTTAGCATGGTCTGTAGCTTTTGTGGAGGTACTGCCTGTCTATGACAGGGGGGAAGGAGAGGAAGGCACCAAGGCTTTCAACTCATGGTTGAAGGCCAGTGAAGAGAGGAAGGGTATGGCTACACTGGGGACTGGGAGCCCACCTGGGAGGATATGAGCCTATATAGAGTTGATGGCCTGCATCCATCTGGGAGGGGAACCACAGTTCTCATTAGAAAGTTTAAACTATTTTTGACGAACGTTTAAACTAGCTGGGGGGGAGGGGAGAGAGGAGATGAGAAAAAGGGGAAGCAGAAACTGCCTGCACCAAAGGCTGAAATGGAGTGTATAGAGATTCCGTGGGAAGATAGTCCCACAATGGATAAAGTAAACCATATAAGTATGGGGTTAGAAAAGGATAAAGGGGAGAAACACAGCAGGCAGTTGAAAGGAGGGAGGGAGAAGGGAAAAAGGAGGAAGCGACAAGCAGGAGCTAATAAAATCTGGAAGGCCATGTGTGCTAATTCTAGGAGTCTGGCTAAAAAGATGTCAGACCTAGAGGCCATCATGGCAGAGGCTGACCTGGATATCATAGCCATTACTGAGTCATGGTACACACAAAACCATGACTGGGACATGGTCATACTAGGATACACGTTATTCAGAAGGGACAGAGTAAGAAGGAAAGGAGGGGGGCGTGTTGCTTTATTTTAAGGAAAGCACTAAAGTAACGGAAATACAGGGAACTCAGGTAGGGCAGAGATGCGGTGGTCACCTTTGAGTCAGGAAAACAAACCAATATTTGGATAGGTCTACAGGCCTCTGGCACAAGGGAAGGACTTAGATAAGATAATGTTAGAAGATATTGGCCAAATGGCAGAAAAGGGGAGGTGTTACTGGTGGGGGACTTCAATTTACCTGATGTGGATTGGAGCCTCATTGCTGCAGTATCAGCTAGAAGCAGAGACATCCTGGACTCCCTGCAGGGGGGCATTCCTGAAGAATTAGTCAGTGAACCCACTTGTGATGGGGCAACATTGGACCTGCTGCTTACTAACAGGGATAGTGTTGCAGACATTAGGGTGGGTAGCCATCAGCTAGTGATCATCATATACTGTGGTTCAACATTAGAACAACTGTGGAATCCAACCACACTAAAACAAGGGTCCTGGACTTCAGAAGGGCGGAAGCACCATGGGAGGTCAACAGTGAAAATGCCAACCTCCCCCACAGCGACGGCACAATACCGACGCAGGTATTGTGCCGCCCATGCAGCAAGTGTTTTCTGTGGGGAGTTGTGCCCCCACACCCCCATGCAGGGGGCTCTGCTCTCCTGCACCCCCATACTTTAGGATTATCAACCCAGGTCAGAGTTGGTCTGGGGAAGGGTGGAACACTGGCGGAAAACGAAGCACTGAAAAAGGACCATCACAGCGAATGTTGCCTTAATGGTCTTTTTTTGTGTTTCGCCATCGGGGTATCGACATGAAGGGGTGCACTGCAGAAGGGCTGATTTTACTAAGATGTATGAATGTCTCATGAACAAATTGACAGGTGGTGAGGACATTGGGGGTGGAAGTAAAGTGGGCCAGACTAAAGGAGGGCATAGAGAAAGCAACAAACCTTTGTGTTAAGCAAGTAAGCAAAAGTAAATGAAAGAGAAGACCTCTAGGGTTATCAAAAGAAGTAGCAGAAAAGAAAAAGCCTAAAAGAGTAGCATTCAGAAGGTACAAGGAGACCCAGAGAGAAGAGGTCAAGGAAGTGACAGAGGGGTCCTGCAGGACTCGGTGCTGGAGCCATTGTTATTCAATGTCTTCATTAATGACATTGGAAATGACATTAAGGGCAAAATTGTGCCTATTTGTGGATGACACCAAACTCTGTGGGAGAGTGGACACAGTTGAAGGGATACAGGTCCTACAGGAGGATCTGAAAAAGCTAGGGAGGTGGTCCAGGATATGGCAATTTGGCTTCAATGCCAAGAAATGCAAAGCTATGCATATTGGAGCCAAGAATCCTAGGACAGAGTACTACCTGGATGGAGTCAGAGTATCTGCATCAGAGGAGGAGAAGGACCTGGGAGTGATGATTACTAGTGACCTGAAGCGCTCCATGCAGTGCAAGAAAGCAGAAGCAAAGGCAAACAAGGTGCTGGGATGCATATCTAGTGGGATCAGTAGTAGGAGAGAGGAGGTTATACTGCCCTTGTGCAGGTCGCTGATAAGGGCGCATCAAGAGTATGGAATTCAGTACTGGTGCCCACACCTAAAAAGGGACATTAACCTGCTGAAGAAGATCTAGAGGAAGGCTACAAAGATGATAGCCAGTAAGCAGGGTAAGGCATATGAGGAGAGGCTGAGGGCACTAAACATGTACTCCCTGGAAAACAGGAGAGAGAGAGACAGAGACAGAGAGAGAGAGAGAGAGGACATGATTGGGAACTTCAAGTACTTGAAAGGGATAAATAAGGTTGATAAGGAGACTCTTTTTAAGCTGAGTGGCAACCATAACATGAGGGGGCACAATCTTAACAAAGAGGGTGGGAGGTTTAGGAGGGAGGTCAGGAAGCACTTCTTCATAGAGAGGGTGGTAGACACTTGGAATGCGCTGCCAGAAGAGGTAATCTCATTGAAGACAGTGAGCAGCTTTGAGAGAGGCTGGGACAGGCATAGGGAGAGGGTGAGGGTCATGGGTAGGGAGGATGGGAGGAGTTGGGAGGGAGGGCAGGGACATTAGCTCAAGCTATGGACCCTACAATACAATCAGACTTGATAGACCAAATGGCCTTCTTCTGCTGGCTTTTTCATATGTTCATAAGTGTACCAGGGGGGAAAAAAAGAGGCAAGCAAAGCATTAAGGAGAGCAAAAGCGTAAACTGAGGAGAGAATAGCTCAGGGGCATCAAAAGGGGACAAGACATTTTAGGTACGTTGTAGAAAAAAGGAAGACAAAGACAAGGACTGTACAGTTAAGGGGGGTACTGTACGGAGAAGACCAAGAAAAGGCAAACATCTTGAACAAATGTTGAACAAATATTTGTGCTCAGTGTCCACAATAGAAGGGGAATAGGAGGGACCACAAAAGGAACCAGAAGCTTTGAGGGGAGGGAATTGGAGACTAGTCTATTTTCAGTGGGAAGAGTCCGGAAAGTACTTGATAACCTGAAAGTTGGCAAAGCTATGAGGCCAGACGGGGTATATCCAAGGTTACTGAAGGAACTCAGGGAGGTACTAGCTGCATCCCTACTAGACCTTTTTAACATATCACTGGAGACCGTCGTGGTCCTGGTGGACTAGAGAAGGGCAGATGTCCCACTTCATAAAAGCGCTAGCAAGGAAGAGGCAAGCAATTATAAGCCTGTTAGCTTGACATCAGTGGTGGGTAAGTTAATGGAAACACTATTAAAGGATAAGATTGTGGAATATCTTGTATCCAACGGATTACTGGACCCAAGGCAGCATGGTTTCACAAAGGAAAGGTGATGCCAAACAAATATGATAGACTTCCTTTATTGGGTGACCAAGGAGCTAGATCAGGGAGCAGCAGTGGGTGTAGCTTACCTGGATTTCAGCAAGGCTTTCAACACCATTCGACACAGGAGACTTGTAAGTGAGCTGGGTAACTTGGGGGTTGATAATAAGGTGGCAGCCTGGATAAGAAACTGGTTAGTGGAAAGGGCATTGAGAGTATTGGTGAATGGAGTATGCTCCAAGGAAGAGAGGGTGACCAGTGGGGTACCTCAGGGATCAGTGTTGGGACCGGTCCTCTTCAATATCTTTATAAACAACATAGCAGAAGAACTGAAAGGAAAGGTCTGCCTCTTTGCAGATGACACCAAGATCTGTAATAGAGTGGACACACCTTGGGGGGGGGAGATATAATGTGCCGGGACATAAAGAGACTGGAAGAGTGGTCAAGAGTATGGCAGCTGGATTTTAATGCACAAAAAGTTCGAAATAATGCACTAGGCCATAGGAACCCAGGTGCAGAGTATAAGATGGGCGGAGTGATACTGACTGAGACCAAACAGAAAAGAGACCTGGAGTAATCCTATCGGATGACCTAAAGGTGACTAGGCAGTGGGATAAGACAGTCAGAAAAGCTAGTGGGATACTGGGGACATAGGTGGGGATATCTCCAGCAGGAGGAGAGAAGTGATTCTGCCCCATATAAATTGCTGGTAGGACCCCACCTTGAGTATAATGTACAGTTCTAGATACTACATCTCAGAAAGAACATAAACAGGGTGGAGGTGGTCCAGAGAAGGGCTATCAAAATGGTGCAGGGTCTGCAACAAAAGCCCTATGAGGAAAGGCTAAAGGAGCTAAATATGTACAACCTTGAAGAGAGGAGGGAGAGGGGGCATATGATTCAGACCTTCAAATACCTTACAGGGGTTAATAAGGTACAGGAAGATGGTATCTTTCAGAGGAGAAAAAGGTGCTGTACAAGGGGCATGTTATGAAGCTGGGGGGGGTAAATTCAGGAGGGATGTGAGGAATTACTTTTTTGCAGAAAGGGTGGTGGATACCTGGACTAGCCTTTTAGTTTAGATAGTGGGGGTGAAAACAGTGATTGGGTTCAAAAATGCCTGGGATAGGCACAAGGCAACAATAAGGGTAGCATAAAGGGGAGAAGAGATTGTGACACAGATTAAGCAAGGACTGAAAAAAGGAAATACCACTGGGAAGACTTGGTGGACCCAGTGGCACTTATCTGCTGTCACATTCTATGTATCTTGGCATACATGACTAGCACATTTCAAAGTAGTGCATTTCAAACAGATCTGTACTCTATAACAGAGATAAAGAAAGATAAATGCAGTATGCTTCATAAAATAAGCAGACATGCAATATCAGAGGTATCTACGTGAGTCACGGCTTTCTACTACTTATACAAAATAAAACATTTAGAGCCCCCACACCAACAACAAGTGTGCCATACCATTCAGCTAGTCCTATTCCTTCCCACTTTTGGGCTTCTCTAATTTTACTGATGCTCTTTGCTGCCTGAAGAGCTCTGTGAAAGTATCATAGTTAATGCCATCTATGGTCTAGCATCAGAGCCCAAGATTAGAAGTAAACCTTATGGCTGTTAGCCACAACAAGGAGATCAGCCAGCGGTGGCCTTCTCTCCAGACCCTGTTAAAAGAAATAAACTCCTTGTATTTTCATAAAGCAGTCAACTGCTATTTTAATCTCCTGCATAGACCTGAGTAGCGCATGCTGTGTTGTGTTGGCTGCTGCCCCACGTTACCTAATGCATGTGCACAGTATGAAACGTTTTCCAATGAGTTAGTCTTTATTGAATTATAATTTCCAGCAGTCACTAATAACAAAAATTAAATTGCTCAACTGGATAAGGGCTTAAAGAGTGCTGCAAAGTGATGGGAACTGTGTAGCATCCCACAGAGCCGCCCACAGGGTCTGAGTAGAAAACAGGGTGCCTGGCAATGAAATATTTCTGAATCTTAATTGGATTTGCAGAGAGAAACAATCAATCATTAAAGGGAAGCTGCAGGAGGTGCTGGTGTAAAATCTAAAATATCCCATATAGAAAACTAATATATTATGGATATATTTATTAATGCATATTTCAAATATATTTGTAATTCAGTTTTAAAATGTATTCTCCTCACACGTCTGATGTATATACAAAATATCACAAATTGGCTAACTTGGAATATCAGATTTATGTGCAAAATATATCTGATACATATATTTAATGAATATTATACATATATTCCCATTATATATTTACTAATGATGCACTATTTGTGTTATGTATATGCTGATGCATCTTGATACTCTCTCTATATATACTTTTTGTGTAGTTGACAGATCTTAAATATTTTGTAACTATATACATTGTAAAAAAATCTTAAAATACCCAAACAGAAAGAATATAAAATAATTATGATGTGACACACTGTATTTTTATTTGTACATTTGGAATTCATCTTGTTGGCAACTATTTAGATATTTATACTGGAATTATCATTTAATAATGCATCTTTAACTCATATGTACAGTTTATACATTTGTACTTATACATAGGACTTTCCTCTTAGCGAGATGCTTATTAAAGGCTCAGGATAGCATTTATACCACCCCTTTTTGTTCCCTTTTAGGCAAGGGTGAATTCCTGCATGCCCTTATCCTTTATTTATAATTATATTTTGGGGTATCTTTGTTTTTATAATACCATTTTGTCCACCAGGATTACTGCATAATGGTTTTATTTATTGTATTTTGCTCTCTTATTCACTCAATGCTATTGTTGATTAATTTGTATTCTGTTTCTTTGCTGACTACTTTGGGCCGGATATTCAAAGGGGTTGCACCAGGTAAAACCCACTGATGCGCCCCAGTGCAATATTCAGAAGTGAATGTTGTGCTGCTTAAATCCTGATGTGCCGGGGTGCATCAGTAATGTATGCGGCGCAAGTGCAGGGGGTGTGCCCATGCATACTCAGCACATCCCGATATTCAGCCCAGGATGTGCTGAGCATATGCAGGTGCAACCCCTACTTGCACAGCACAATGGCACTCAAAGTTGAGCCAAATAAATAAAGGAGCAAGGGCTGGCCACCCACAGGTGAGCTGCCATGTTGCAGGGTGCAAGTCGCCAACTGTGGGTGGCCACCCAATCTCCGGAGCCAGGGTCTGTCGGCGTCGTGCCCCCCCCATGCTCGATCGTGGGCATTATAATAGAGAACATATCCCTGGTGGTCCATTAGACTGCTTCCAGCCCGATCGTAGGCTTACGATAATAAAAAAACAGTTTAAATTATCCCAGGTGGTCAGCAGTACCCCCTCCCCCACCGCCCCTCGGACCAGCCACCCTGCTCCCCCTCGATCAGCGGCAGGCAGCAGCTCCCCACCCACAAGCCGCCTGGCCTCCCGCCAACTGACTGCATACAGTACAGCTGTACACCCATTGGTCCACAGCATGAGCCAATGGGCATGCAGACCGTACCATACTACACAGTCCCAATATGTGAATGGATCCATTGGGGCATTGGGGCACTTTGCCGTGATGTGCAGAGGGTGTTGGTCCCCGATGGCTGCAGCCTGGCAGGGCGCCAGGCACAAGTTGCCGGGGATTGGCGCACCTGCATGCAAATGGGGCTATAGTGACATGCTAATGGCCCCAGTTGTGCCTTGCAAGCATTATTGCACCATTTGCATATCCATTGCTGAATATCACGGTTCCTGCACCTAGCGCAACTGCACTCGGGCTGGCGCATACCCCTGCTCCTCTCTTGCCACTTGTGCTGGCATAGTGCCACTGCGCCATGAGCAATGCAGGTGGCCACATTGCCATATTCAATGGTGCTGAGCCATGGCACAACACCATTGAATATCGCCCAGCAAACTCCCTGGCGCATCCCAGTTGTGCTGCGCCCAGGCTTGTGCCCCTGCCTGGTGCATTCTGAATAACCACCTCTTGTATTTACTGTCTATGCTTTTACTGTATTGTATTTTACTGTTTTGTACCTGTTTCTCTCGGTTAATCAAATGTTACGTCAAATGTTTCGATATCTGTAAACTCCCAGGTCATGCCTGAAAATAGTCATTGCTATGGCTAGAGCACCTTACCCGGTCAACAAAAACTAAATAAATAAATAAAATAAATACTTGGTTTATACTCTATACCATTCCCTCTGGCTTGTAAACTAATGCTGTCAATTCAAAGTTATTTTCAAAATAGAAATTATCATAATTTTGGTTGATAAACTCTTCCAAAATATGCAGATTGGTTATGCAAATATTTACATAATACGAAAGTAAGCATTTACAAAAATATATTCAACATGTATTCTAAATGTATTCTACACATATTGAATCTTACATGAAAACAAGACAAGTATACCTATGAAGATATGTACAAATAATTCATTCAATATATATTCACAAAATGTAGTTTATATTCTAAAGATTATATAAAAAAATATATACTAACCATATTTGTTTTATATATATATTAGTTTAATAAATGAAACATATTTAACGCTTATAATCAGTATACAGTAGGGATGAATAATGTATTTATTCCAGATATTTTCCAAGGCCCCCATATTCAAAGGAGATGTGCGGCGCATCTCAGCGGAAAATGGAGATGTGCCACACAACCCCAAAAATGCACTGCAGCATGATATTCAAAGGTGTGAGATGCACCGGCCACAAGGGAAAGGGCTGGGGCACATAAAAATGCAAGCCACACAAGGGGAGGGGGTGTTCCCATGCATATGCCGTGCAGCAGCATATTTAGTGGGAATGTGCCCCACAAGTGCCAGAAATGTGCGGCGCAAAGATAGGCTAGGAAAAGCTGGTCTAAATTGACTAGCCACCCACAGGTGGGCCATGGCAGTGCAGGCAGGTGCACGCGGCCCGCTTGAATCAGCAGTCTGGTGGCAACCCCCCTCCCATCCCTGATCCCTGATTGCAATAAAAATACTCTGAGCCCATCTCCATAGTGTAGTGCAACCCACCTCCCATCCCTGATCCCTGATTGCAATAAAAATACTCTGAGCCCATCTCCATAGTGTAGTGCAACCCCCCTCCCATCCCTGATCCCTGATTGCAATAAAAATACTCTGAGCCCATCTCCATAGTGTAGTGCAACCCCCCTCCCATCCCTGATCCCTGATTGCAATAAAAATACTGAGCCCATCTCCATAGTGTAGTGCAACCCCTCCATCCCTGATCCCTGATTGCAATAAAATACTCTGAGCCCATCTCCATAGTGTAGTGCAACCCTCCCATCCCTGGATCCCTGATTGCAATAAAATACTCTGAGCCCATCTCCATAGTGTAGTGCAACCCCCCTCCCATCCCTGATCCCTGATTGCAATAAAAATACTCTGAGCCCATCTCCATAGTGTAGTGCAACCCCCCTCCCATCCCTGATCCCTGATTGCAATAAAAATACTCTGAGCCCATCTCCATAGTGTAGTGCAACTCCCTCCCATCCCTGATCCCTGATTGCAATAAAATACTCTGAGCCCATCTCCATAGTGTAGTGCAACCTCCCATCCCTGATCCCTGATTGCACAATAAAAATACTCTGAGCCCATCTCCATAGTGTAGTGCAACCCCTCCCATCCCCGATCCCTGATTGCAATAAAAATACTCTGAGCCCATCTCCATAGTGTAGTGCAACCCCCCTCCCATCCCTGATCCCTGATTGCAATAAAAATACTCTGAGCCCATCTCCATAGTGTAGTGCAACTCCCCTCCCATCCCCGAACCCTGATCACAATTAACGTACCCACGAACCATTTCCATAGTGTAGGAGCCCCCCCAAAACCCCTCAGGTACCCACATCCCACCCTGCTGCGCCCATTCCAGCATGTCTGATCAGCCAGCACCAATCACCAGTGCATTGGATCGGCTCCGATCCTCTGTCCCTGGTGGCAAGTGCCCCCCACCCCACCCCGGTAGATGGTTACATATCCCCTTCACCCCCACTTGGTGGTATAGTGGCACCCCTCACCCGTTCCCCAACACCTGATCACTCCAATGTAGTACTATGAATAATATCCCTGGTGGTCTAGTGGAGCCCATCATCCCCAGCCCCGGCACCCTGCACAACTGACCCACCACCCACATCCCTGGTAATCGAGTGGCCTTCCACCCCAGTAATCAGTAACCCACCACCTGACCCCAGCCGATAATTGGCACAGCCCTCCACATCCATCCACAGCCAGCTACTGCCTGAATAGCACCAGAGCGCATACTGTACATAGTATACTCCCATTGGTCGACCTATGGGAGCGTACTATGTACAGTACGTGATCCTATGCTATTCAGTTGGTGGCTGGCTGTGGATGGATGTAGAGGGCTGTGCCAGTCACTGGCTGGGGTTGGGTGGTGGGTTACTGATTACCGGGGTGGGGGACCACTCGACTACCTAGAATGTGGGTGGTGGGTCAGCTGTGCAGGGTGCAAGGGTTGGGGAGGGCAGGCTCCACTAGACCACCAGGGATATTAATCATAGTACTACAATGGACTGATCGGGATTTGGGGAATGGGTGGGGGACACCACTATAACACCAGGGACATTCTGTTTTTTTCCCCGTGATGGAGCTATCAGGGCTTGAGTGTGGGGGCTGCACCGCCACATTCATCTCAGCACCAACTTGTAAATGAGCACATAATGAGCATGCATGAGGCCCCTTTGTGCCTTGCCTGCTCAATAAGCTCATTTGCATGCCTGGCCTGAATATCCCCATGGGGGATGCAGCGCATACTGATATGCATCCTGCATTCCCACTAGGAGGTATTCAGCTGGGGGTACCCTGGATGCACCCATTATGGCATCATCCTGCACTACAACTCCTGCCCAAGGTCACATATTCAACCAGGATGCACATTCTGTCCCTGTTATACATTCCATTTGAATATTACATTGGTGCTGTCTGGCGCACCCTAGTTGCGCAACGCATCTTTCTGCACATGCATCCAGCCAGCACTGAATATGTCCCCTCAGATGTATATCTGGCCAAATCTATTTGAACTCTATATGAGAAATATTTCAAAATATATACAGGATATGGTTTGGAGTGATTATATATAGAAATCAGTAGCTGCTGAGATGTTGTGCATATTCTAAAAGTTGTTGTGCACATTCTACAATTAATATTCATCAGTATCTAATAAATATTCATCTGTCCCATGCTATCTGCCCCCTGACTGGTCCAAACAGAGCTGCTGACCGAAAAATCTAAACAAACATGGCAGTGCCGGTTAGCGAGCAGTGCACAGAGATGGTTTGGACACGGACTGCCGTAGGTGGCTCGGCTCCGTGTTACCAAACAATATTAATAAAAGGGTTTTTTTTGTTAAACAAATGCTGTCACAGATCTCTCAAGGGTCAGGACTGGAACAGGACCACAATGCACCACACCAAAGGATTTTGCAGCACACAGTGAGCTGCTGACAACAACAAGGAGCGCTGTATTAAACACAAGAAGGTATGAAACTGTGGTAAAGTTAAACTGTCACAGAAAATAACTTTTTTTTAAATCTCTGAGAACCATATACTATAACAAATGAAATATGGGCAGTCATACACTACTCAACTTGTGTTTCTATCTCGGGGTTGAGATACCAGCATGAACCTCTCAAGCTTTGCTCTCGAGGTCCATACGCTGGTATCTCAACCCCTCGATGGAAACAGAGGCTCGTTGTGTATGACTGTCCATACTTTATTCCTTATATCATATTCTGAAAATATATGTTTGTTAACCACAACAGCCATATGCCAGAAATGGGAAGGAGAAATGGGAGGTGAGATTTCAGAGGCAGAATGAGTCTTAATATACTTTAAGCAACACAAGCTCACAACATCATATATCTGGTGATAATTCAGATGGAAGTGCATTATCTACTACTCTCATGCCCCACATTTTGCCTCTTTATGTCCCCTCCTTCTCCCTACACCACTGCTGAGCTGTTTATGTATTGTAAATTGTTGAATTGATTGTAATTTATTACTTATGTAAGTATGCACCTGTATATACTGTGATCGTGTTATCTTACTGTAGAGTTCTTATCACTGTATTGTGTCCTGCTACTGTACTGTCCACCCAGGTCCTCCTTGGAAATGAGTTTGTCTCAATGGTGTTTTTGCCTGGTTGACTAAAGAGTGATTGATTAATTCATTCATTAATTGATTCATTCATTCATTGATATCACAGGAAAATATGACAACTAAAGGAAAGGAGTATTGGGTGCTGGAGGCATTGTGGCCACCAACATGCCACTCACATAGTATACACATTTTCTGAGACTGCCCAGTTTATAACACCCATATTGGCAAGCATTAGAGACAGCTTTACAAGAATTAGTTCCATCACTAGGCCCACTCGGCCCACAGATAGACTGCTCTTGTTGCTCCCTGAACAAATCACAGCAAAACATTACCAGGGAAAGACAAACCTATGGCTAACAGCAGCAAAAAAAAAAAAAAAAAAAGATATATCTAGGAGATGGTTACAAATGGTACCCAAACAAAAAAAAGATTGGGAAGATACAGTGTAGGAAATTTACGCTATGAAAAAGTTAACAGCTGGCCATAGATTAAAAATGGAAAAGTTCATAGAAGCAAAGGAATTGATGGCAGATAAGGATCACTTGACTCACCAAGTCTGCACATTTTTTCCCCGCCTGTACTGTCACCATAGACCCTACTTGATCTCTGGCTTATCAGTAAGATTTCCTTGTGTCTATCCCATGCAGTTTTAATCCCACCACTGTTTTTGCCCCCACCACCTCTGCTGGAAGACTGTTCCAGGCATCTACCACTCTTTCAGTGAAGAAGTACTTCCTCACATCTCTGCTAAATTTACCTCTTGCATGTCCCTTTGTTCTTGTGCAACTTTTCCTCTGAAAAATACTCCCATCCTGTACCTTATTTACCCCATGGGGTATTTGTAGGTCTCTATCATGCCCCCATCTCTTCCATGGTGTACATATTGAGGTCTTTCAGTCTCTCCTCATAGATATTTTGATGCAGTCCCTGTACCATTTTAGTTGCCCTTCTATGGACAGTTTCCACTCTGTCAGTGTCCTTCCTTAGATGGGGTCTCCAGAACTGGACATAGTACTCCAGGTTGCATCCCCATAATTTCTTTAATAATATCAGTGTTGTCTTCAGTAATTTCTGGGCAATTTAGTTGGTATGGATAATAGACTGCCACCCTGATACCATTCCTTGAATGGGAATAAACTAAGAATATGAGGTTACCCAGAATATAAATGGGAGGGCAGCCTTATGATAGGAACATTTGGACTGATCAGTCTCATGTTCAACAGAGACCACTGATAAGATATTATTATGTATGTTATTAAATTGAGGAATGATGTGATGTTAAATATGAACAAAGCTATTTTTAAATGTGACATGTGCATGTAAAGATGTAATGCACCTAATACTGTAAGCTAAATAAACTTTAAATAATAAAAGAAAATATATGTTTATTAATATACACTTATTGTAGAAATTACAGTGTAAAATTGCAGTTGCATACAAATGTAAGAATTTTTCATTAGACAGGCCATAAAAACATTAAAAAGTAAAACAAAACTAATTTTCTTACACTATAACACAAATATATAGTCAATATACTTCTACCAGGTATGACATGCCTTATTGAATACTGCATATATAAAATATATTTTTATATATCTATATTCATTGTAAAAAACATTGATAATGCATCAGTTAGGGTGAGTACTATACTGACAAAAGGAGGGAAACCTTAACGCCCCATCTCCACCCTGCAAAGACTGACAGACATGGGGGGTGCCTTGGGGGTCATCGGTCATAATGCTCACACCATTCCACCCACCAACCACCACCACTACTCTGTAGACACTGACAGGCATTGGGGTGTGCCTTGGGGTTGTCGGCCCTAATGTTCACCCAATTTCTTAAGTAAATAAGGTGAGATGGGTACACTGTAGGGGAATGGGGTGAGCATTAGGGTCGATGAACACAAGGCACACCCTGATGTCTGTAAGTGTCTTCAGGGTAGGGATGGTGGTGGAATGGCATAAGTGTTACAGCAAATGACCCCAAAGCACACACTCCACATCTGTCAGTCTCTGCAAGGTTGGGGTGGGGTGGGGTGTTAAGGCTGGAAACCCTAACGCCTCATTTGCCTCCTTTTGTCGCTGTAGTGCTCACCCTAGCGATGCATTAACAAAGTTTTTTGCAGTAAATCACTTTTTGAGGCAGAGTAATCTTACCCGCATTTGGTCGTGGGAGCATCAGTCCATTGTTGTGGGAGCACAAGGCCATGCATGCATATTGTAATTTTCCCTGATTTTCATGAGAGAGTGCAGGGCCCTCCAGACCCTGCACTCCTATCTAACCATAAGAGTAGAGACATTGTAATTAACCCTGCTCTCCCATTACTGCATAATGGAAGACCCTGTGCTCCCATTACTGCATAATGCTAGCCATAAGTGTAGAGACAGAGCTCAGGCCTAGAGACATTCCAAGTAACCCTTGTGCTGCGAATGGCACAATATCACAGGAACCATAGGAACATTGATAAATTGGCACTGTAGTCATAATCATGGCCTGGCAACCTGTGTACTAAGATGTACTAAGTTGTATTTAGTGAAAAATCCATATTTAGAACCCTTTTTGAGATATGACTGCCCCTGTGTTATCCTATGGGACATTTCCAAACTTTGGAATTTTATAACTATGGATCCAATGTAAATTGTATCACCAAACCAGCAAAAGGCACATCTGTGGGGCAAGCTCCATCTACCCTGCAAATTTCAGCCCAAAAGACCTAACTGTTTTTGCAGTGAAGTGGCAAAGAAACAGCATTTTTTTTAAAAGTTGTTTCGCAAATTTGCGAAAGTTTCAGAAAATTTGCAAAAGTTTCACAAAAACTTTTGCAAAGTTTTAAAAAATGTATGAAAGTTTCATGGAAACTTTCACAAAGTTTTAAAAAATGTGCTGATGTTTCACAAAAACTTTTGAAAATTTGCAGCCTCCTACTATTGCACAAAAACTTTCGCACGGGACATCTAACTTTTTCCCATAGGAAATAATGGGAAAAAACAAAATGAAATAACTTTTGAATGGATTCATATTTTTGCACCAAAGCTTCAAAAGGCACATATATGGGCCAAAGGCTTTCATACAAAAAAATCACACCAATATATACAGCTGTTTCAGAGATACAAGTGACAAAAAAACTGCAAAAAAGTTGGTAAATTTAGGGACTTTTACACTTTAATAACTTTTTAACCATTCAACGAATTCACACAAAATTTAACACGTCAACAGATCTACCCCTGGCGCTTATTCATCCCGAATTTTGTATGATTCATTGAATGGTTCAAAAGTTATTAAGGTTCAGAAATTCGGCTTTAACATTAAACTGCCCTCTCCCCCTAACTATACTGGCGCTACCGTGCCAGTATAATATATATATATATATATATATTATACTGCACCCTCATAGTTAGGGTTAAGTAGGCACTTCAATGTTAAACTCAAAACTGTGCACTTTAATAACTTTGCAACCGTTGAATGGATTTGCACAACATTTGGTATGCTTTTTTCTGTCGGGTAGATCTCTTGATCTGGCAAGTCATGTTCTGGTTAGATGTGCAGTCTCCTGGTTATGGAGAGGTGAATAAACATGTTTTTACCGATTGACTTTTCTGGGATTTTTCTTTGAACTTACATGCAGCCCAGAGGGTTTGTTTGTTTGACCTGAAATTTGCAGGGGATAAAGGGACTAACCCACAGACGTGGCTTTTGCTAGTCTGGTGTAAAAAGGATAAGTACATTTTAAGTTACTACAATTTAATTAATTGAAGAAATCATTTCTGAGCATGCTTAGTAGGCACGTCAATACAGCTATATGAAATGAAGTAGGAATCCTGCTCCATATGGAGAAATTCCTACTTCATATGGCCACCATCTTGTTTTCAGTTTTGCCCCCCACCCACATTTTTTTGAAACCTCCCTAAATTATATTCTTGGGAGGAACCAACACATGTAGCTTGCTTATTGGGACCCCCTTTGGTGCATTCTGCATTTTACGGGATGAAATATGGCTGTAAAATGTGTTTATTTAATCATTTAAACCTACTTTGTAGCCGCGCAATACAACCTAGGATCCTAGTTTGTATGCACGAGATACGACCTAGGATTCTAGGTCCTGACCTGAAAATAGGAAAAATGATTAAAAAACACTTTTGCCAACATGGGGTGCCCAATCCCATTGTCAGCACTAGAGGGCCCCACCAGTAAGAGACACTGGAGAGCCCATTTCCAGTGTCCCCAACAGAAAAAAACATGGCCAACAATGGGATACCCAATCCCCAGTCAGCAGTAGCCACTAAAAAAGATAAATCATGTCTGACAACGAGGTGCCCAATCCCCGTGTCTTCAGTAGCCCTCCACCAAAGCAGGACACTGGGGAGCCCACTCCCAGTGTCCCCAGTTAAAGCATGTCCCTCCATGATCAGTAGTAGTGCCTAAAATAAAGAAAATCATCCCCTGACATCTTTTAGTAAAAAAACCTGAAAGAAATTAAACAGTCCCTCATCATCTCCCCACTTCCCCCCTTCCAAATCCCAAACCTCCCTCTGCCACCCACTTCACCACACCCTCTGCTTTCTCCATACTTAACTCTGGAGGTCGGGCACTGTCATCTTCTGTGGACCGGGACATGTCTGCACTCTTCAAAACTGAACCACAAACTGAGGAATCAAAGGTAAGCCATATAATGGCAGTCAGTGAGGGGGTTTCTACTTATGTTAATATTGTGGCCATTTGTTGAGATTTTAGCACCAATTTTCAACATCGGGTTTTTGGGACTCCACCTCATGAACAATGTCATTGTCATCTTGTTACTCGGTCCTGAAAGGTGATTTTGCAATTGCTGTGCAGAATCACCTTTTGGGATCAATTAATGAAATGACAGTCCCAGTGTTCATGAGCGGAGGTCCCAAAAAGCCCATGTTGAAAATTTGGTGCAAAAAATCGAAAAAATGGCCGTTACATGCATGCGTTGTGCAGTTTCTATGCATGCTCATAACTTTGCCAGTTTTTAATATTTTCACTCCAGATTTTCAACATCATCATTTTTTCACACCTCCTCATGAACAGCACAGCTGTTATTTCTCATGTCCTCCCCAAAAAATGTATTTTTGCACCTGTGACGTAGCATGGCGCGGTGGTCACTGTGCGAGATCAGCTTTTGGGATGTATTAACAACATCACAGTGTCAGTGTTCATGAAGGGATTTCCCAAAACACCCATGTTAAAAATTTGGTTAAAAAATTCCCATAAATGGCCACATTATGAGAGTGCATTGTGCAGTTTCTACGTGCGCTCATAACTTTGCCATTTTTTTATATTTTCCCTCCTGATTTCAACATTACCATTTTCCACACCCCCTCATGAACAGTTGCAGCTGTCATTTTTCACATCCTGTCCAAAACATGTTTTCACACCCGTGGTGCAGAATGGTGCATTCGCTATGTGAACTCAACTTTTGGGACAGATTAATAAAATGACAGTGACATTGTTCATGAGCTGGGGTCTCAAAAAGGCCATGTTGAAAATTGTGTGAAATAAAATCCTGAAATGCCCGAGTATGTGTGTTCATTGAACTGTGGCACCCACATTGCTTTTTGGCACCCGTATCTCAAAAGCGATTCAAAATACAGATTTTTCACTTTCTGCAGTGGACTAAGCACCTGTGGAGGTTTCAAAGTCATGACTACAACCACAGTGGAATGTTTTCCATAGTTGTTAAGGTTACTGAGATATTGCCAAATTTGTGTTACAAGGGTTACTTTTCATGACTATAGGGCTGTGCTATGTCCGTACTTATGTGTAAGTGGGCACGCAGGGCCCAGAGGCCCTTGCTTCCACAACCACATACCAGTTACATTACACTGTCTCAAAAAGAAGAGAAATTCATTGCAAAAAACATTGTTAATGCATCAGTTAGGGTTGAAAATTAAAGCATCAAAAGCTGGGAAATTCGACGTTAGGGTTACCAATCGTACCGCTCCACCCCCAACCCCCACCCTCCACAGACCAACAGGCATCAGAGTGTGCCTTGGGGTCATTGGGCCTAACTTTCACCCCATTCCATGTGTAAACAAGATGAGATGGTACAGTATAGAAGGATGGGGTGAGAGTTAGGCCTACAGACCCCAAGGCACACCCTGACACCTGTTGGTGTGTGGAGGGTGAGGTGGTGGTGGTAGGGTTGGTAACCCTAATGTTGAATTTTCCAGCTTTTGACTCTTTACTTTTCAACCCTAATTGATGCATTAATGATGTGTTTTGCAATGAATATATATATATATATATATATATGCAAAAAACTGTGTTAATGCATCATTTAGGCTTAAACCACAAAAAGTCAGGAAATGAAAAATCTTTAGGGTTGCCCCTCCCCCCGAACTCACCAGTCATCCCAAGATTGACAGATGACGGGGTGTGTCATTGGGGTTGTGAGGCCTAAATGTCACCCCATTTCAATTGTAATGATATTGGCAAGGGACAGCAAAAAAGAATGGGGTGACATTTAGGCCTCACAATCCCAATGACACACCCCGTCATCTGTCAATCTTGGGATGATTGGTGGGTCTGGGGGGGAGTAGCAACCCTCAGGATTTTTCACTTCCTGACTTTTTGTGATTTAACCCTAAATGATGCATTAATGTAGTTTTTTGCATAGAATTTCCTTACTTTTTGAGAAAGAATACAAAAGTAAGAACTTGTGCAAGTTGGTGGGAGCATGGGGTCTTTTGGGCCCTGCACTCCCACCAACTTATAAACATGTGTGTACCATCAACACCCTCCAAATTTCAATGTAAAACACCAAACTGTGTCCAAGACATAACATGTAAAAGGTTGACATTTTCATTCATCAGAGATGCAGAATTCTGCACCTGTTAACATTTTACAGGCACAATGACTGAAAACTACATCCATGACACTAAGGCTAGGTATCCTATCAATTTCAAGCCATCAGCACAATGCGAAACACCGTCCACAACATGTAAATTGTGTCATGCAATATCTCCATAAAAATAATTTTCTCCTACACATAAACACCATAATTCACGTCTACGGGACATGTCGCGAACACCCTCCAAATTTCAAAGTAAAAGACCAACCCGTGTCCGACATATAGAATGTTAAAGTTTGATATTTTCATTCGTCAGACTTGCAGAATTCCACACCTGTTAACATTTTACAGACGCAATGACTGAAAACTACATCTATGACACTAAGGCTAGGTACCCTATCAAGTCATGCTCTATTTTTAGGTCAAGTTAAGTTTATTGTTCGGCTATGTAGCCATTACAATATTCTAAAAAACAATATGTACATTTCATATCAGTAGAAATGCAAATTACATACAGGTATTACTTTAACAAATCCTTAAGCAACTATTAGGTTCTAGTAGTCATAAATTATATTTCACATTTTACATATACTTAATTTTAATACCATTATTCATGCTATGAACTCAAAACTAGGAAGGTACTATACATTTAAAATACTAATCTTCAGTTCATAAGAGTGGAAGCTCAGACTAACTTAGTAAACCTTATCATGCTCATCAAATATATAACTGAATTTTTTTAACAGACCAGCAAGCACAATTTGCCTTAAAGCAATAGATCTGCATGAGCCCTCATTTTGAGCTCATAAGCCCAGTATCACTTAAACTATTTCAGCTATAGCTGTTAGTTATTAGAGAGCTTGCGAGTCATACCTGCTATCTAATTGTATAACAGCCCTTAGTGAGGACTGTTAAGATTTAAATGATAACCCCCTTGCTATCTCCACTCTTTAATTAATTAAATTAATCATTAACAAACACATAAATGCACTCAGAGTTAAAATCCATACATTATTTAAGTTTAAAACCTTTAGTTAAAAAATACTCTGATGCACTGGGTATTCAAATTTCTAACCGTCAAGCCAAATGTACTTAACACTCCATACAATGTATTACCAATATCGGCAATAAGTAATTCACAGGTTACTGCCTCCTTTTGAATCCAGATTATTAGGCTTCAAAAAATAAGTCCATTTATAAAGTAAGATTGAGTAAAATTGGCTCCACATCAACGGTATAAACTAGGATCTAACAATCCACTTTTTAGGAGAATAGACAAATAAGAGTAGCTATATTGCTTCTGTGGTATATTGAGAACAGCTAGAAGACATCTCTTTTTGTCAAAGTTGATGCTCCTGTTTCACACAGAAGTCTGTTGCTGCCACCAGCCCACTACATTTGATATCCAACTTTTTGCCACACCGTACAAAATATCTAAATAAAAGTCTCTATCTTCCCGCTATTGCAATCCACACTACAACATAAAACTGTGTGGGAAAGGTGAACATTGCATAGACCAGTGTGTACATGGCTTCAAACAGGGATTCCTCATTATCAACACATGGCTTTAATTCCAGAAAAAGCACCCCAATTGTTAGCAGGGTTCATAATCCTCAAAATAAACCATCAGGTAAAAATTAAATTCTAGACTAAATGAGGATACCAGGGAACACCGTAGTCTCCTAGAAGTGGTGAGTAAATCATATAATCTTTTCATTTTTGGTCCCAGTAACCATTACTAGTTACCGACCATGAAAGTTTACCACACAAACAATTTCTATTTCATGCCAGAGAAGTATTTTTTAATGGCTGATAGTCAAAAAAATAAATACACTTAGCTCCTGCCTCTGGGCTTGCCTGGCTCCTCCAGAGGTCTCTTATATTTTCTTGCTTTCCAGTCTCCCACACTGACAGTTCATTTGACTGTGCAGACACTCTCAAGTATTTCTGTCATTTCCAGACAGTCTCATGGCAGCTTTGTATCAATTGTACCATCTACCCTCCATCTTCTCCATGGCTCTGTCTACACCTGTGCTCGCTTATAAAGCTATGTCTCCATATTTCTCCATTTACAGCTCCAAGAATGGCCAGCCCCGTACCTGAAAATTAAAACAAAAGAAAATGCTCCACTGACTGCAATAACTGTAGATTATCATATCCAGGCCCTTAAAACTAATAAATTAATGATAAATACCAAGCTATGGTTTCCGTGTGTGTTTTTCATTGTTGGTGAAATGTAAAAGTGCATTTTTACCTGCTGCCCTGTTAATCGTGAAACCTCCTTCAGTTTGACAGGCATTTTTTTCAATTGGTAGTCAGCACGTGGCAAAGGTCACGTCACTGACTCCGATTTTTGACTGCTGCAGTATGCCTGGTGGACTAGCAACTGTTTACATAGCAGCTTCATGAAATAATGACACTCCTGCTGCCTCATGTAAATAACAGCAGAGTGACTAAAAAAAAGTAACACTTTTTTGTGACCAACTCAGTTTGTTTCCCCCTCCAACACACTTGCTGGCCATACAAAACAGGTAAAATAAGGATACTATAACTATAATATAATAATAATAAATACTGGATAATTTAGCATTTTTATGTGCAAAGACTGTAAGTTCGACCAAAACAAAATTTGGCAAATCAAGAGATCTACCATGCACCACTGCACTTACCAAATTTCAGGCAAATCTGTTGAATGGGTCCAAAGTTATTAAAGCCCAAAATTTTGACTTTAACATAGAAGTGCCTTCTTAACCCTAAATATAGTGAAGTGACTGCATATAATATAATATATATATATATATATATATATATATATACACATATATATGTGTGTGTATATATATATATATATATATATATATATATATTCATTACAAAAAACTCTGCTAATTCATCGGTTAAGGTTGATGTCACAGCGACAAAAGTTCAGAAATTTGGTGTTAGAGTTACCACCCCATGACCCCACCCTACAGGCACCAACAAGCATTGGAGCATGCCATGGGGTCACCACGTCTGACTATCACCCCATTCCATGTGTAAACAAGCTAACACTCTACAGTATAGGAGAATGGGGTGAGAGTTAGGTCTGATGACTCCATGGCATGCCCCAATGCCTGTTGGTAACTGTATGGTGGGGATGATGGCTTGGGTGGTAGGGCTGGTAACCCTAACACTGAATATCCAAACTTTGTTACTGTGACATCAACCCTAACTGATGCATTAACGGAGTTGTTTTACAATGAATTTCCCTTTTTTTTGAGAAAGTGTAATGTAAGTGGTTAGTGGTATGTGTTTGTGGGATCATGGGCTCTCCAGGCCCTGCACTCCCTTCATGTTGCCCATTGTTTACATAATGGTATGTGTATGTGGGCATGTGGGCCCTCCAAGCCCTGCGCTCCCACTTACACATAATTATACAATGGTGCTTCAAAATTAACAGATCTGATTGGTTGACTGTCACCTTTACAGCATTGTAAAATTCAGCATTACCAACACAAAAGGTGCCAGCCAGCCGCATCTCAGTAACTGCCCCCCCAAATTTAAAAACCATTCTGAGCCACCACCTTATTTTCCTCACTAAACATTGCTGTTATAATTGAGCCTCTACTTGTCCAAGCAAAACAAAAAAAATTTGAGCAGCGTGTACCCACAACTAACACTGCAGAGCAGCGACACCGACTGCTGACTGAAAAATCGAGATGAAGAGACTGAATTCCCACCACCGGCACCATTGTCACACCACCGCTGTATCTCCCAAACCACTCAAGCCCTCCCTGAAGACCAGCAGCAGGTACACGACAACTCTGACCCAGTGTTTTCTCTGTTTACCGACTTTAATAACTGTGTCTGCTTCAGTGACATTTGCTCATAGTCACAGCACCCATTTCTAACTGCACTCTGTGGTGATGGGTGTTTTGTTCTCACCATCTTACCATGTTCTAAATACTTATACAAATAGATTATGCCCCGTGAGAAAAATATGTTTTAGCGATTCGGATTGCTGAGACAAAGCATATGAAAAACAAGTTTAACGCACTCAGAATAACAATAAATGTGGAGATTATATTATAACATTACAACACACAATGGAAGTAAATCATGTTTTTGTTATTGTACCATGTTTTGATAATGATAATGCAACCTTTCTAATAGGACCATGGCTCCACTAAACTACACTTTTTTAACCCAAATACACTGGACTATTTTTTGTAACGTAAGAACAAATTAAATACAAACCTATAAAAAATAATTATTTTTCTGTTCATTTTTTTAAACAAAAAATTAAGGGACACATTGTATAATCGCAATAAACCACTCCAGGGTGTGGGTGATGCTGGGATTTACCCATGCCTGGATGGTTTGGTCACTCGGCCTGCGGCCTCATGACCGAACCACACCAGTGGGTAAACCCAGCATCACCCACACCCTGTCATGGTTTATTGCTTAAATATGGAGCCATACAGCAGCCTCATAGTACTGAAAAGGAACCCTTGTAACACTTATTTGGCAATATCTCAGTAACCGTAGCAACTATGGAAAAAATTCCACTGCAGTTATAATCATGACTTCAAAGCCTCCATGTGTGCTTAAAGGTGGACTAAGCTGTGAGTAGTGAAAAATCAGTATCTCAAACCATTTTCAAGATACGGGTGCTGAAAAGCACCGCAGGCGTTACAATGTAATCCTATAAGAAATTTCTCATTTGGAATGCTGTAACTATGTGCCCTTTGAATGTTTTGGGACCAAACCACCAAAAGGCACATCTGTTTGACCAGGGCTTGCCACCCTACAAATTTCAGCCCAAAAGCACAATCCACCTTGGCACAGTGAAGTGACAAAGAAAACAACACATGGGAAAATGTTTTTGAGCAGTATTTTTGTGATAACTTTAATGTGTTCGAGGTACTCCTATTTATATTGAGAATGTTTTTGAGCACAAAAATTTGGTGCCAAGTGTCATTGCCGTGCACTCAAAAAATGTTTTTGCGGCAACAAAATGGCAAGATGGTGGAAGAATGTTGAAAAGCATATTTCCAGGCTACTTGCACAAAAACTGATGCCAGATTCATGTTCCTCAGGACCCGGTTAAGTAAACACAAGTGTTAGGGCCAGATTTTCAAAGGCCTCAGACTGGCACAAGGTGCTTGGGTCAATCAGGTCTGATGCAAGAAGCACCTTGCACCAAGGGCTGCACCAAGTGGTATTTTCAAAGGCAGCCTGCATCACCCAGCAGGCTGCCTGTGCCAAAGTGTGCTAGCACTGCCTTGAGCCATGAAAGTGGCTGCAGCATGGTGCTAGGGGGCTTGCAGCAGAACCAGACTGTCACAGCCCTCGGATCCAGAATTTCAAAGACCCCCAGAAACTAAGTGCCAAGTACCCTTAGACCTGCGAAGGGCTGGTCTAACAGTACCTAGACAGCTCCTGGGAGGGTCATCCAGTATGTGCCACTGTGTGGCCTGCCCCAATCCATCCCCGATGTGTGATCCCTGGTGGTCCAGTAGCCCCCCTCACCCCGCTGTCATGATCCCTGACACCCACTGCATTGCATATTGACATCTCCCTAGTGGTCTAGTACCCCCCCACAGGTAGTGCCCATCTCTGCACTCCCACTCCCCTCCCTTACCCTGATCTGGTGACTGGCACAGCCCTCCACACACCACCATGGCCGGTCACCGGATGAGCTGTCAGTGCATGTACTGTATACAGTATACAGCACATGCACTGACAGCTATAAATGACCGGCCGTGGTGGTGTGTGGAGGGCTGTGACATCACCGTATCTGATGCGGGAGGGGGTGGAGTCAGAGATGGGCACCACCATGGGGCACTAGATCACCAGGTACCAGTGTGTGTTGGGGCATGGGTGCCGGTGGCACGGTGGTGTTAGGGGGGCTGTGTCCAGTTGCTAGCCCCTTTCTGTGGTGCTGCAGACTCCCCACTGCCATTGCAGCATTCCAGATGAGTGCAGCATGTGTTTAGCACAGCACCACGTTTGCTGCAAGCTGTTGGACGTTGGCTCTGGGACCCTGTGGATTAGAAAATCGGGCGCAGGGTCCCGGGCACATCCGCACTTGGCGCTAGCTTCCATTGTCACAGCTTGCGTCGGGGCTTTGAAAATCTGGCCCTTGGTGTTTAGCAAGAAGCAGTATTTTTTGATTTACATTTTTTGTCTCTCGCTAACTGAAAACAAGATGGTGGCAGCATGAAAACAAAATTCCAGAGCACGACAACAAAATGTGTTCGCAAAAGTTTTCATAGTGCACATATAAATTTTCCCATAGGCTAAAATGGGACATGAAAAACTTGCATAACTTTTGAATGGATTAAGTTTTTTTCACCAAATTTTCAAAAGTCACCAGTTTAACCCAGGACACATATAGACATAAATTTGAATCCACCCAGACACATTCTTCAGCCCTTTACTCCCAACTGAAAAATGCAAAAAGGTTGGGGATTTTTCAGTTTTAACAATCTACAGTTTCACAACCATACATCTGACCAGAACAAAACTTTCCAGATCCAGAGATCTATGGTTGGATGACACACATTCAAACGATCAGGCAAATCAGACAAATGGTTGCAAAGTTATTAAAGTGCAGACTTGGGTGTTTAACATAGAAATGGCCATGCAACCCTAACTCTACTGGCCCTAATGGGCCAGTATAATATATATAGATATATCTATAGTGACAAACGTAGGGAAATATGGCATTAGGGTTTCCAGCCCTCACCCCATTCCATAAGTAAATAAGCTGAGATGAGTACAGTATAGGAGAATTGGGTGAGCGTTAAGGCTGATGAAACCAAGGCACACCTCTGATGCCTGTCGGTGTCTGCAGGGTGGAGATGGGGCATTAGGATTGGAAACCCTAATGCCATATTTCGCTACTTTTGTTGCTTTACTATCAACCCTAACTGATGCATTAACAAAGTTTTTTTTGCAATGAACTTCCTTACTTTTTCAAATAGTTTACTTGAATAATTATTTGGCTCGTATACTTATTTGGCCCTTCGGTCCTTGCACTCCCACCCTCCATAGCTGTCCCTATGTCACAGTGGGAATTTTCAACATGGACTTTTTGGGACTCCACCTCATGAACACTGGTACTGTCATTTCATTAAATGGCCCCAAAGCTTGATTTCACACAGCGACCATGAAACCACCTTCTGGGCCTGATTAATGAAATGACAGTGAAAGTGTTCATCAGAAGGGGTCCCAAAAAGCCCATGTTGAAAATTTGATGAAAAAAATACCAAACAATGGCTAAGACATCAACATAACTTCAAAACACCATTGAAATACATTATACAGCACTTATCTTAATTCATCATTTTGCAATTCGGCTTTAAAGAGTGCAGACATGTCCCGGTCCTCAGAAGATGACAGCAGACAACCTCCAGTGGTAAGCATAGAGCAAGGGGGGTGTGGGGTGGTGGGTGTTCAGTGGGAGGGATGGTATGGGGAAGGGGATGGTGGAGACAACGAGGGACCATTTTTTATGTTTACAAATCAAAAAGACATCAACGGACTGTTTTCTTTTTCACCATGTTCAAATTAAAAAATATTTTGGGACACTGGGAGAGGGCACTTCAGTGTTCCAGACTGCTGGGTGGGTCATACATGTATCAGGACACTGAGAGTGGGCTCTCCAGTGTCCTACACTACTGGGGGGGGTGAGACATGAGTCAGGACAGCTCCCCAGTGTCCCAAACTGCTGGGCAGAGAGTAGTCATACATGTATGGAGACACTGGGAGTGGGATCCCCAGTGTCTCACACTGCTGGGGGGGTCAGATGTAACTCAAGACACTGAGAGTAGACTCCCCAGTGTCTAACACTGCTTGGGGGGGTGATGCATCTCTCAGGAGACTGGGAGTGGGCTTCCCAGTGTCCAACACTGCAGGGGGGTACATGACTCAGAACACTGAGAGTGGGCTCCCTAGTGTCCCACACTGCTGGGGATGAGGGGGAGCTGTGGTTGTCAGTGGTATCCATGTTTGGTCACAAGTGAATAGTTAATATTCAAAAGTGTGGTATGTGTGATAATAGCCTATTTTTGCACATACCACATTTTTACACATTAACCAATGGATTGCTAAATAAATAAAATGCACCTTCATTACAAGGACAGAACAATGTATAATTCCTATTTACCAGGCCTATGTTAGACCACACATGGACTTTGGATCTTCATTTTGGAATCCATATCTAAAAACTGACATTTTATGTCTTGAGAAAGTGCAGAGACATGCTACTGAAATGTCCCCCGACTTGCGTCATTAGACTATTCCCAGAGACTGGTTTACATTCACTACACTAACGTAGAATTAGGGGTGGCATTTTTTACCTGCATAAAATTCTTAAATCACCAGAATAAATGCTTCAGCATGGACTGGAATTAACAATCAGATGCCAAGTACCAAAGCGGCATAATAAGCAAATCTTGATTAGCATAGCTAAAACAAACAAATGTGATCATTTTTTCACAATCAGGTCAGCAAAACTTTTGAATTCTCTGCCACAGGAACTAGTAGACTCTAGTAGTATACATCAGTTTAAGACCAGCCTTGATGCTTGGCTACTAAGAAATTTACCTTTGAGTCAATGACCCACAGGGTGGGGGACAATCACGATGGGCCTTGGCCTACTTTTGTCCAATAACACCTAGTAAACCATTCACTTGCAGTCAAACATGCATAGCATTGACACCATTGATAAGTACAGAGAAAGCACCTGTGTAGTTGTGTTTCTCTTGTGGCACAGAGGGCAAAGCACAGGAATGGAACATCCCAGAATCCTAGGTTTAAGACCAGACTCTGCCTTTTTTTTGTTTGCCTTCATTATACAGTAGGTGGGAAACAATAGGAAGAGGCTGGCTTTGAACCCATGGCCCTTGGCTATCCCATCCCTGTGCCTTGTCCTCTGCACCACAGGATAAACACAACAGGAAGGGTGCTTTTTCTATACTTGTCAAATATGTTAATCAAGTGGCTATTAGATATTCAAAAATATAGCATATGAGGAAGTAAGCTATACCTATTTTCACACATACCACATTTTGGAACATCAAATATCCACTTGATAGAAGAGTGCGATCCTGTCCCGGTCCACAGAAAATGACACAACACAACCTCTGGAGGTAAGTATAAGCTAAGAGGGGGTGCTCAGAGGGAGAGTAGGATGGGGGAAGGGGACAGCACGGACAACAAAGGCCCATTTTCTTTTTTTAGGTTAAAAAAAGACATTGGGGGATTCTTTTCTTTTCCAACAGGTTTCCATCAAAAACATATTTCAGGACACTGGGAGTGGGCTTCCCAGTGTCCCACACTGCTGGGAGGGTCATACATGTATCAGGACACTGGGTGTGGGCTCCCCAGTGTCCCATAGCACTAGGGAGCAGACATGATGTGGGACACTGGGAGTGCACTTCCAGTGTCCCACACTGCTGGGGAGGTTACAATACTCGGGACACAGGGAGTGGGCACCCCAGTGTCCAGCACTGCTGGGGGTGATACATGTCAATTCATTGGTAGGTGGGGGGTGCCACTAGACACCAGGGAAAAGCAACAACTCAGTGTAGAATCTGCAGCTGGCAGCATGAGCTCCAGCTGCAGCTGCAGAAATCAAGAAAACCTCTCTGTTTTCATACAGAGAATGGGGAGAAGTGGCCCTCTGACTAAGCTTGGCACACAAGATTTTGGGTGCCCAGGAAACGTGTTTCTGGCCACAATCAACAAAAAAGAACATCAGAATGTGGCTAAACTGATCCCACTTAGCTAAGTTATGATATATTTTTTTTAATTACATTAATTTTGACATATGTTTACATTTTATTATCTCTCATTAACAGCAAAACAAGATGATGGACACAACACAGCTCTGCAAAACTACAGCAGGCTCTATGTGACCCTACATGCAAAAAAGACAGTACTTTTTGCGAAAACAAGGGCTGTATGTGACCCTCCATGTGAAAATGGGTGCAAAAATATCAGCTCCTGCGATAACAAAATCATATTATGTACGCAAATAATAGCTCCTGCGATCACAAAAAAAGTTCATGCCTGACATATAAATTTTCCCATAGGAAATAAAGGGAAATTTCAAAATTTAATAACTTTTGAAAAGATTAATATGTCTTCACCAAACCTTCAAAAGGCACATCTGTGAGGCAAAGGCTTTCTACCCTAACAATTTCAGACCACAGCCTAAAGCTGTTTCTGAGATACAGGTGGACAAAGAAATGGCAAAAAGCTAGTAAATTTAGGATTTTGTGATGCTCTGTATCTCAAAAACTACAAAATGTATTCACCCAGAAACTGGCACGTCAAGGGATCTACCCCTAGAGATTACACATGCCAAATATCATTCCAATCCTCTGAATGGTTCCAAAGTTAAGGTTCACAAAACTGAGTTTAACATAGAAGTTTGCATTCAAACCTAACTATAGTGGTGCTACCATGCCACTATAATTAATATATTACGGTAGCACGGTAGTGCTACCATAGTTAGGGTTGAGGAGCCATTTACATGTTAAACCTAAAATTTTGCACCTTAATAACTTTACAACTGTTCAACGGATGTGCCTGAAATTTGAAAACATGATCAAGAACCATAGATCTTGGGATCTGCCAACTTTTGTACTGTTTGGATATACGGCTGTGGAGTTATTAAGCGTGATCTGCACACGCATTTCCGCTTTTTTGGAATTCTGTGGTCATCTCTACAGGTTTGCACAATCGGTACGAAATCTTCAGGGAACGTGCAGCCGGGGTCCCCGATGTGCCCTTTGAAGATTTCATGAAAAAATATTAAACGGTTTAAAAGTTATTCAAAAAACAGGTTCTCATTATAAGTCAATGGGAAAAGTTAACAAAAAGTTCGACAGTGTCACAAATGCAGTTTTTACTTTTGCAAATGGCCCTTTTACTGTCGCAAATCTGCCATTTTGTTTTCAGTTGGTCATCAGAAAAATGCTTGGCATTTAAATTTGGGACCCTCTAGCAACCTAATTCATTTTGCATTCACCTAGTCGGACCCTGAGGATGCTAGGCATGTCTTTATTTTGGGGTAAAACACCCCAGAAATATGTTTTTCAAATTTCTGGAAAAGGTACTTTAACAAAGTACTTTCGCACTTGCGACACTGTCGAATGAATTTGCGAAAGCTTTCGCAAAGTTCAACAGTACTTTTCCAGGCTGTGGGAAAATGACAGCAATTCTTTGGCACCCTGCTGCAAAAGAACAGTTTGGTCTTTTGGGCTGAAATTTGGAGGAAAAGCAGCCAACATCTCACAGATGTGCCTTTCAGTCAGTATTTCTGTGAAAAAATATTACAGGGCAGCACAGTTACAGCACTCCAAAGTTGATGCTTTTTCCCATAGGATAACATTACGGCGTCCGACGCATTACAGGAATCCTTTGGTGCCCTCCTGCAAAATAACAGTTTGGGTTTTTGGGCTGAAATTTAGAGGGAAGAAAGACAACATCCAACAGATGTGCCTTTTAGTGGTTTGGTGAAAAAATATTACAGGGAGCCAAAGTTATCGCACTCCAAACGTCTCTTTTTTTCCCATAGGATAACATTACGGCAGTCGCCGCGCCTTTCAGGGCTCGTATCTTGGAAACGGTGCGAGATACGGACTTTTAGTTGGAAAAATGCTTAGCCCCCATGGGGGCTAAGTACAAAACTAGCCAGGAAAGTAATAAATCTTATGACTTTTACATTTTTTCTACGTCGTATGGTTCCTGAGATAAAAGCAATTTAGCATTCCAACTCCTCATTTTCTGCTCCGAGACCCATTATTATGCATACATTCTTTGTACTCACTGTCTTTCTCCATGCAGCTTTTGGGGAAAACCAGCCTGTGCGCTTACATTACTGTTAGCGTTACTGCTTCCGCTTGCAGTTCCGTACCCGCCACTTACCGGTTCCGTCTACGCCACCATGTGCGTCACCCTTTGCATTTTCATTTGCACTTGCGTTTGCATTATTTTTACCATTTGTGTCTACAGTACTGTTTCTCTTTCTGTTTTGCTTTGCATCACCATGCACATTACCATTTGCGTTTGTGGGGCACCGTGTTACTATTTGACCAGACATCACGTGGCGGGAGCACGGGGCCACCGCCGCATTACATTCACTATTTCTCATTATCATTCTCAAAAAGAAGGGAAATTAGAGGCAAAAAAATCTGTTTAATGCATTAGTTAGGGTTGTTCCATAGCAACAAAAGCGAGGAAATTCGGTGTTAGGGTTGAAAGCCCCCGCCTTGGACCCCCCAACCACACCCCCAACCGGCATCGGGGTGTGCATTGGGGTTAATCGGTCCTAACTCTCACCACATTCTCCTATACCTCTTGCTTCTTTACACATGTGGTGGGGTGAGGAGTTGTGGCTGGCAGCTAATCGCCTGCTGCCGATTGAGAAATGAGGGTCAAGGCTTTCAACCTAACTACCGACCTCACTGTCACTGTGGAACAACCCTATAATCGATAAATGGAGTTTTGCCTCTATATATATATATATATATATATATATATATATATATATATTATATATATATATATATAACATAAATATATATATATATATATACACATACACATACATATATATATAATATATATATATATTATGGTAGCACGGTAGTGCTACCATAGTTAGGGTTGAGTAGCCCTTTTAAGGTTAAAAGGTGAAACTTTGCACCTTAATAACCTTGCCACCATTGAACAGAAACTTGGCAGGCATGGGGCGTAACCATAGATCTTGGGATCTGCCAACTTTCGTACGGGTCGGATATACGGCTGCAGAGTTATTAAACGACATCCGTGTGCTCATTTACATTTTTTTTTTGCATTCTTTGCTTGCGCCTACAGGTTGCACAGTTTACATGACCGGTCCAAAAACTTTAGGGAATGTGCGGCCAGGGTCTCCAATGTGCTTTTTGAAGATTTCGTGAAAAAATATTAAACGGTTCAAAAGTTATTCAAAAAACAAGTTCCCATTATAAGTCAATGGGAAAAGTTAACAAAAAGTTTGGCAGTGTCGCAAATGCAGTTTTTAGTGTCACAAATGACCCCAGTAGTGTCATAAGTCAGCCATTTTTTTTTAGTTACTGATCACAGAAATGCTTGGCATTTAAAATTGAGACCATCTAGGGACATAATTCTTTTTGTGTTTACCAATTCAAGCCCTGAGGATGGTAGCCATGTCTTTATTTTGGGGTTAAACACCCCAGAAATATGTTTTTCAAATTTCTGGGAAAAGTAATTGTCGCACTTGTGACACTTTCATGAAATTTACGCAAAGGTGTCACAAATACACATACTTTTCTGAACTATAATAAAATGGCAGGAATTCTTTGCCACCCTGCTGCAAAAAAAAGGTTTGGTCTTTTGGGCTGAAATTTGGAGGGAAGGCAACCAACATCTTACAGATGTGCCTTTTGATGGTTTGGTGAAAAAATATTGCATGGATGCAAAGTTACAATACTCTGAAGTTGACGTTTTTTCCCGTAGACTAACATGGAGGCGTACGCGTGCCTTTCGGGGCTCGTATCTTGGAAACGGTGCGAGATATGGAATTTTCATCACTACCATGCATCGCCCTATGGGCTACATGTACAGTGAAAACCTAGCCAGGAAATTCATTAATCATGTGAAATTTAAATTTTTTTCTACGTCATACGGTTACTGAGATCTTAGCATTTTAGTATTACAACTGCTCGTTTTCTGCTCCGAGGCACATTATTATGCATACATTCCTTGTTTTCACTGTCTTTCTCAATGGAGCTTTTGGGGAAAAATAGGGTATGTGCTCCACTTACTGTTACACTTAGGCTTTACACTTGTGTTTCCGTGCCAGTTTGCCATAGCATTCCCGTGTATGCCACCGTGTGCGTTACCCTTTGCGTTTACGTTTGCGTTTGTGTTACTGTTTTCTTGGCATTATTGTTGCTGTTACCATTACCATTTGCATTTACAATTGCAGTACCGTCACCATGCACGTTACGGTTTGCATTTCCATACGCTCTTGCGTTTGCGTTTCTGTTTCCTTTCCCATTACTGTTGCTGTTACAGTTATCATTTGCGTTTACAATAGCGTTACCATGACCATGCACATTACGGTTTGTGTTTCCATACGCTCTTGCATTTGCCTTTCCATTTCTGTTTCCTTTGGCGTTCTTTTTGCTGTTACCGTTACCATTTGCATTTACAATTGAGGTACAGTCACCGTGCGCGTTACGCTTTGCATTTCAGTACGTGTTTGCATTTCCGTTTCTGTTCCCTTTGGTGTTATGGCTGCGGTAACAGTTCACATTTGCATTTACAATAGTGGTACCATGACCATGCGTGTTACCAGTTGTGCATCCGTATGCGCTTCCGTCTCCGTTTGTGCCACTGTTCGCTTTGGTGTCACTTTGCGCTTGCATTTCTTTTAACGTTTTCTTTACCATTTACATTTGCATCACTATGTGCGTAACCATTAGCGCTTGCGTTTGCGTTGCAGTTACCGTTACTATGTCACAAGACATCATGTGATTCGGGCCCCGCGCTCCCACCACCGCATTCCTTTCACTATTTATAGTCCTCATTCTCAAAAAGAAGGGAAATTTATGGCAAAAAACTCAGTTTAATGCATCAGTTAGGGTTGTTCCACAGCAAAAAAAGCGATGAAATTTGGAGTTAGGGTTGAAAGCCCCCCTTGCACCCCCTAGCCCAACCCCATAATCAGCATCGGGGTGTGCGTTGGGGTCATCAGTCCTAACTGTCACCGCATTCTCCTATACCTCAACTTGTTTACACATGTGATTGGGTGAGAGTTAGGGCCGATGACCCCAATGCACATCCCGATGCTGGTTGTGGGGTTGGGCTGGGGGTTTCAAGGGGGGCTTTCAACCCTAACACCAAATTTCCTCACTTTTGTCACTGTGGAACAACCCTAACTGATGCATTTAATGGAGTTTGTTACCATGAATGAATATATATATATATATAGTATATGCAATAGACATGGACATAAATCCTATTTGATAAATCTGAGCTACTATGTATATAAATGTGAAATCTCACATTTATTCACATAGTAGGACACATCATCACAGATTCATATACATAGGCCAGGTTATTCAAAGGGGTTCTGCCTGGCACAACTGAGTTGCACCAATGCAATGCCACAATGCACCCCAGCATGATATTCAAAAGGCTGACTTGCACAGCACAAGTTCCAATGCACCAGGGCTCATTGCTAATGTATGCAGTGCATCTGAAGGGGGCGTGCCCATGCATATGCGGCACATCCTGATATTCAGCCTGGGATGTGTGGTGCATCTGCTGGCACAACCCCCAGATGTGCCACATACTGGGGCACAAAGTTGAGCCTGAATATTTTAGCTCAAATGCCGGCCACCCACAGGCAGGCTGCTCTATTGCAGGGTGCAACACAGCAGCCGCCTGCCATGGGTGGCCACCTGACCAGCATGAACACTGTCCACAAGCACCCAAACAGTCCCTGGTGATCCAGTGGTACCCCCTCCCTCCCATTAGCCTGATTGCGGGCAGAAATACAGATCTGATAACCCTGGTGGTCCAGTGAAACCCCCATCCATATATTTATAATTAGTAAAAAATAGCAGAAAATTCATAAACAAATGCAAATAACTTTAAAATAAAAACTAATAGCATAGTACTGTGGGCATAGAAGTTGTTCAGCACAAAATATCTACAAAATGAGTTATGTTTCATTAATAGACACCTTTTAGTTTTTTTATAATTAGCAAAGAAACAGCAGAAAATTCAAGTTTTTATCCACTTTTTCGACAAACAAATGCAAATAACTTTAAGATGAAAAAAAGTAGCATGGGTCTGTAAGCATGACATTTGTTCAGCACAAACAAAATGAGTAGTGTTTCATTTAATAGCAACCACTACACTAGGCGGACATACACTAGGAAAGCTAACAAAAAAGTCCCAGAAATTACCATTTAAAAAAAAAGATAAACAGTCAAAAGCAAATGTCCTTGCACTGACAGAAAGCAATGTGGTGAGCTGTCAGATAAATGATTTATCTGCACTTACGCCACTCGTGAGGTTACCCAAGGTCAAACAGCACTTGTGCAGATAAATCATTTATCTGACAGTTCACTATTGTATATCCCCAAAAATATATATATATATAGACACACAAGTGGTGAAGCCACGAGTGATATTATTGCAGTTCACTCTGCATGAGTGCTAACATTTGCCATATTTCACAAGTCACACATCATGTGTGTGATATATACAATAGGGCCAGAATTTTTAAGGGAGGCAGTTGTTCTGCAAATTTTGTTTGTTTTGATCATTATTTTTCTGTAGTTTGTGGGTTTCTTTTTTGTGCACATCCTCATAGTAGGGCAGGTTGTTAAGGTTTTTCACAGCATTGCTATACAGCCAACACGTTTGTGTAGAATGGGTGTTTACTCACCTGGTAAAGGTGATTGTGTTGGTTGGCATCCATGGCACTCCAGACATTACCTCATGGGTTACAGCCCACCTGATAGGCTAATGATGCACATGACCCAGATCAGATTTCCAGTATATCCAGGTCCCAGGAACCCCTGCTCTCCAGTTTGAATTTTCCATAGCTGAAAGGAATGATGTTAGTACCAGAAACAATACACACAATATAGACTAGGAAGGATGAGGTCTGCTACGACATGATGACAATAACGGGGCCGGAGGCTGAGTTTATTCCCTATTATGTACACTATCTCGAACCGTGGTTGACTAATTTCTTGCATTGGAGTTGAATCTGATGGACTGGTGTAAGGACCTCATGATCTTACTGGTTGGGCGCTCTGATCATCCCGAGGCGGGCCTTGGAGTGCCATGGATGCCAACCAACACAATCACCTTTACCAGGTGAGTAAACACCCATTGTGATTGGTTGGCATCCCATGGCACTCGGCGACCCTCATGGGAGATAAAGCAGTTTATACCTCAGGGTGGGATTGGATGGATCGGAGGGTCCCGGAGATGGAGCCTGCCAGGACATGAGATGCGAAGGCTGGTCTGAAATCCTGGAGTTGTTCCAGTCTGTAGTGCTGGCGAAGGTATGTAGGGGAGCTCAGGTAGCCGCCCTGCAGATGTCGTCTGATGACACGATGCTCTCTCCGCCCAGGAGGTGGATACGCTCTGGTTGAATGAGCTCTAATTCCCTGGGGTGGGTCAGTCGCTCTGCTGTGTGTAAGCGTGGTGGAGCGACTCTTCTGATCCACCCTGCGATGGTGGTTTTGGACGCCATGAGGTCCCTGTCTTTGGCCTTTCGCGACGATGAAGAGTCTCTCCATCTTACGGATGGCCTGGGTCCTGGCCAGGTAGATAGAGAGGGTTGCGCCCATGTCTAGTGGGTCAGGAGCGTCGCATTCGGCAGGAGTGGCTGCGCGCGGGAGGGTGGGTAGATCTATGGGTTGTTCTCTGTGGAACCTCGTCGGGACCTTCGGCTGGAAAGCCGGTACCGTCCGGAGCCTTACCCCTTCGGGGTTGAAGATGGTGTAGGGTGGAGCGCAAGACAGGGCACCAAGCTCCCCTATCCATCTGGCTGAACAGATGGCTACCAGGAAGGCAGTTTTCAGTCCTGCCCAGAACAGGTCTGAATTGGCTAGTGGTTCATACGGTGTCGTTCTTAGGGAGTCCAAGACTAGGGGTAGGTCCCATGGTGCAATGTTAGGCCTGGTTCTAGGTCACATGAGGTCTACCACCCTCAAGAAGCGGATGGCGTCTGGATGGGCCCCGGGTAGGTGCCCTTCGACTGAGCCTCTGGCCACTCCGATGGCTGCCAGTTGTACCCTTAGGGAAGAAGGTGCAGTCCCTTGTCCACTCCCTGCTGAAGGAACAGCAAGATAGTGGGAGGTTGGCCTGTTCGGTACAGAGCCTCGTTGGCGGCACCACTGTGTGAATGGCCCATTGTCTCGTATGTGGATGTAGTGGATGCTCGTCGAGATCGGAGAAGCGTGCCTATGACCGTCTCGTGATAGCGGTGGCGGTTAGTCGTTCCTCTCAGGAGCCAGGCCGTGAGCTTTAGGGTTCGGGGACGGGTGCAATACGGTCCCTGTGTCAGCATGTCGGGTGGGATGGAATCCGGAGGCTGGCCGGGACATTTCTGTGATTGCAGCGAACCAGGCTCTGCGGGGCCAATGCGGAGCCACTAGGATGATGGAGTCCGGGATTTTTGGACTTTCTCCAAAACCTGTGGGATGAGGGAATCGGGAAACACATATCGTAGTCGAGTCCATGCCTGGGAGAGGCATCCGTGCCTTGGGAGTGCATGTCTCTGAACCGGGAGAAATAGTGGTCCACCTGGGCATGTCTCTTGATGCCATTAGGTCTATGGACACTGGCCCCATGCCTCCTGGATCACCTGGAACAGATCCGGGTGCAGGCGCCATTCTCCGGGGTGGATCTGCTGTCGGCTGAGCCAATCCGCCCTTACGTTCAGTTTTCCCACCAGGTGTACTGCACCCAGGCGTGATAGGTGCGTTTGTGCCCAGTTCATCACCTTTGCAGTTTCTCGTGACATGGCCCTGCTTCTTGTACCTCCCTGCTTTGCGATGTAAGCCACTGTCACGCGGTTGTCGGACCTGATCAGGACCGACTGTCCTTGGATGGTGTGTCTGAATGCCCTCAGGGCATGGAATACCGCTCTCATTTCCAGGACATTGATTGAGAGTTGTGACTCCGCCGGGGACCAGAGGCCCTGTGCCGATTCGTCCCCCAGACAGGCTCCCCAGCCAGATAGACTGGCATCTGTCTCGATGGGGATAGGGTGCGGTGCCTCCAGGGGGAACCCCTTTGTCAGATTTCCCGGGGTGACCCACCAGTCCAGGGATGATCTTACTTCTGCGGGTAACTGAACATGCCAGCGCAGGTTCCACTCGTTAGGTGCTCCGGCGCATCAGAATGTAGCTCCTGGGTGGGCGCATGTGCCACCTGGCCCAGGGGATGAGGTCGATGCAGGAGGCCATGCATCCCAAGAGTCCTCCACCTTCTCCACCGTGGTGTGAGGATGCGACCTTAACTGTCTGGCCAGGCTGCGGAGGCTGCGGATCCGAGCGGGCCGGCCTCGCAATTCTCTGCTGAGTTGATGATGGCTCCGAGGTGTTCGATCTGTTGGGTCGGGTGGAGATGGCTCTTCTCTCTGTTTACCATCCAGCCGTGGTCTTCGAGTGCCGCACCGCGGCCTCGGTGTCACGATGCCTGACCCTCGGATCGGCGCATATGAGCCAATCGTCTAGATGCGGCACTATGTCTAGGCCCTGTTCCCTGAGTCTGGCTACCAGGGTGATGGATACCTGGTGAAGACTCTGGGGCCGAGACAGGCTGAATGGGGCGCCAGTGTTGAAAGTGGTGTCCCAGGATGTGAAAACGGAGGAAACTTCTGTGACTCTTGACGATGGGGATGTGTAGGTAGGCGTCCTTGAGATCGATGGATGTCAGGAAGTCACCTACCCTGATGCCCTGAAGGGTGGATCGGACCGTCTCCATTTTGAACCGGTGCGGGATCACGTATCGGTTCAGGCGTTTGAGGTCCAGGATGGGCCTTAGTTCCCCCGACTTCTTGGAGACCAGGAAGAAGATGGAGTACATGCCCTCTCCCTGCTCCTGGACCGGGATGGGTTGAATGGCCCTGTTCTGGATGAGATCTGCCAGAATACCCTGTACCTGGTGAGGTGACGCTCTTTGTCTGGAGACCGGGGACGAGACGGAGCGAGGGGAACCGAGGGATGATGCAATTCTATGGAGTACCCCTTAGGCCATCCCAGACCACCTGTCCGGCGTGGTGGGCGCCCAGCCGGTGGCGAATAGGGCTAGCCGTTGTCCGACGAAGTCACGAGCCTAGGTGGGGAGGGCTCGGTGAGACAGAGTCACTGTTTTCCTCTGAATCCCCTTCCTCGACCTCCGGACTTTTGTCCCCGGGGTCGGAAAGGGGGAGATTTGTAGCTGCTGTAGGCGTGCGTGCGTGAGTAGGATGGTGATGCTCTACCCCGAAAGGATTGGTTCTGGGGAAAGGAGTCCTTACGAGTTTGGGTCCTGACCCCCGGACGAAACCTCCGTCTAGCGGAAGGTAGGTGTGAGGGTCTTGACCGGTTTCTTAGGAGGTCCCTACCCTCTTCTTTCTGCTTTAAGTAATTCTGAAGACCCTCCCCGAATACATGAGTCCCCTTAAGGGGTAAGTTCTGCAGAAGAGTCTTGGATTCTGAGTCAGCATCCCAGAGCTTGAGCCATAGAGCTCTGCGGGCCCGATTTATGATTGCAGGCGCCCTGGCCTGGGCGTAGGAGTCCACTGCCATGTCTGCCAGGTATTTGGCTGCATCGAGGTGCAGTCTAAAAGTTCAGCCTCCCTGGACTTTGGACTCGCCTGTTCCTGAAGTTCTTCCAGCCAGTGTATCTGGGCGCGAGAGGTATAGATCACCGCCGTCATCGCCTTGGCCATGGTGCCCTCAATTTCAAAGATCTTCTTTAACATGTCCTCGATTCTTTTGTCTGTGGGGTCCTTGAGGGCTATGGTGCCGCATGGTAGCACCGTCTTCTTACTCAAGGCCGCCACCTGTGGATCGATGGGCGCCTTGCACCAGGCATCTGATTTGTCACCTTAACGGATACATCTTGTGTAAGTTCCTTGGTTTGGCATCCTGCCGGGTCTGTGGATTGCCATTCCGTGTGGATCAGTTCCTCGATGGCCGGGCAGACCGGGAAGGTCTCCGGGGTGATGGACCTTAGCTGGATCATTGGGTCCAGCTTTGATTCCGTCTTCTCCCCTTCCTGTTCTTCTGTGGACAGGCCCATGGTGGCCTTGATGACCTTCATAAGGCCGGGGATTGTGTCGAAGGCACACAGTTTTGATGTCAGCGATGGGGCCGTCTGTTGGTCGATGTCCTCCATGTCGGACTCCACGCCATGCTCCTCCTCCTCTCATCTTCGTCGAATTCCTCCTCTTTGTCCCTATCTTCCGGATTGCCATCAATTGGAATGCTGGGGAGAGTGTCCTCTGTGCCTGGTGGATTCTCTGGGAGGTCTCTCTGGTGGATGAGCTCTGCGTCGGGTAGCTGAGGTCTGTTTTGGGTAAGCGCCTCCAGCTTCTCCATGATCTTCAGCATGAAGTTCTGCTGACTCTCCATCATGGCGGCAGCCGCTTGTTGGTTCTTTATCAGCAGAGAGCCCGGATCTACCCAGGTAGAAGTGCTGGGGCCTGGAAGGGAAGGTGGCGTGGTTCTCTCCATCGAAGATAGTTCGTCGTCCAATAGGCAGGCCGCGCAGAAAGGGCCTGGGGTTTGAGGGAGGAGGGAGGCGTTGCACGCGGTACATTTCTTCGCTTTGACCATCTGAAAGATAAAGAGAAGGTCTGAGCGAGGAACGAGACTCCGGAAAACTGTCCACCTCCCTTTTCTGGCATCCTTACCTGACTATCCCCTCTCAGGTGATTGCTACCCCGGGCCGGCCTGGGTCCGCTGTGGGAGGGGACCGTGGCCACCGAGGGAAGGGATAGCTCTGCTAGGGCCTGCCAGGGTCACTATGGAGTACCTAGCATGGACTCTGCGGTGTCCGCCTGGGGTCGCTAAGTGGAGGGACCCGAGTGGACTGAGGTTTTTTTTTTTTTTTCTCAAGAGACTCCTTAAGGTCAAGTGATTTGCTCAGGTTGTACTCCATGAAAACTGGAAGAGGTGTGCATCAAGCCCATGTTTGTTAGTTGATGTCACCCTTCTTGCCTCTCTTCCAGATCTGCAGGTTTAAGGTGTTAATCTGCATGGTTATGCTGCCTGCTTGGGAGTTGGAGGGCCAGCTATGTCCTCTGCCCTCTCTGCCCCCTTTTCCTCTCTTATACCCAGCTAGCCTGGTCTCTTGGGGAGGGCCAATGTGCACCCCTTGATGAGAAATGCGGCCTGTAGGAATGGGGGATCTCCCCCGAGGGAGAAGGGCGTTGCCCCGAGGCCTAGGAGGCACGCATGGCTGATGCTAAAATGAATTTTGTCCACTTGGGGTGACCACGCCACAGGCACAACCCCCCCAGGAGAGGGGACAAGAAGTGAGCCGGGGAAAAAAGCCACCGGGAGCCTGAATGCCTCTGGGGCCATCGGCCATTAAAGTGGAAACTGTGGGATATGAACCCAGGTCTGGCCTGCTGGAGTCGCCAGATTTGCAGCTCAGAGCCTTAGAGCACTACGCTGAACTGCCTCTCTGATGGCTGAGAAGGGGGAGAGAGGCAGGAGGCAGTACGCCCATTGGGCCTAGAGACGTCGGCCGCGCCTGCTGAGGGAGAGACCTGGTTAGGGCTGAGGAAGACAGCTGTGCTTCTCCTGAGGAGGCGGAGGCGATAGCAGGCCAGGAGGCGTCTGGGCAGGCGGCCCAGAGGAGAAATGGCCGCGAGGGCTGTGGGAGGGAGGAAAGAAAGGAGAAAAATGCCAGGAGTGGGTCAGGAGTCGCGGGAGGAGAGGCGACTCAAGGAAGAAAGGGCCAGGCAAGGGCCTGGTGGGGAACTAAGCGACGGCCGTGCCCAGAGCACCGAGAAGCAACAAGGGTCTGGAGGCCTGAGCGGGCAGGCATCGAGGAGCTGGGAAGGGAGGGAGGTCCCGAGTAGAGAGAGAGAGTCGCGCAGAGAAGATCGCGGAGTCACGGGGCAGAGGCGATCATGGAGGGTATTTACAGGTGAATGCCTGGTAGAAAGGCCCGGCGAGGCCGTGCGTGGTTTGATGCAGGGCAGCACGCTGCCCAGAAGGCCTGAAAGGGCAGGCAGCGCCCAGAGCACAAGGAATTCGCTTGAAAAAGAGCAAAGCCTCGCGGAGGCACCACAATAGCCAGACTAATTTGATTATTAAGAAGGAAGGCTCCTGAGACACAATTAAACCACAAAAATGGCTTATTAGAGCTGGTATTTCTTTTAGGAGCCCAAGATGCTCCTCTCTTAAATTATAAGAGTAATATCAATTCAACAATCCAACTTAATTACAATTAAATTACAATCACATACAGGAGACTTTTTGAGAAAAAAACACATTTCCTACCTTAGAAGTTAAGAGCAGACAGGGGTTCTCTGGATGCTTCTTGCCTATTCAGATGCACAAATTACAACTGGAGAGCAGGGGTTCCTGGGACCTGGATATACTGGAAATCTGATCTGGGTCATGTGCATCATTAGCCTATCAGGTGGGCTGTAACCCATGAGGTAATGTCTGGAGTGCCATGGGATGCCAACCAATCACAATGTGCATTGTTATTGGTATACTGTTCAGTGTGGGAGGACCAGAGAGTTTAAAGATTATGGTGGTCCTGTTTTTATTGTGGTGATAGTTACACATTATAACTTATGTTGGGAGCAGTTCATTGTGTTTCTTTTTGTTCCTTTTTAATGTGTCCTGTAATGGTGCTTTATTTAATTTGTGTGTGTCTGCACTGGTAAGTCACATCGGGGCTGAGTTAGTGAGTGGAATTAAGAAAACGGTGAAAAGTGGAAGAATGCTATCCAGGAGGTTCGGAGAGTGCAGGAGCTGTGTGACATTTGGAAAGGTTAGTGTTTATTCTTGTCACTTGAAAAGGAAGAGAAAGTGCTCTGGGTAATTTTGTGCAGTGGGTAGGTAACTGGCTGGGTGGCAGGACACAGAGGGTGGTGGTAAATGGCTGTCATTCCACAGAGGGAAGAGTGACCAGTGGGGTACCACAGGGATCAGTGCTGGGACCGGTCCTATGCAACATCTTCATCAGTGACATTGTGCAGGACCTAGAAGGCAACATTTCCCTGTTTGCTGATGACACAAAGCTCTGTAACAGAGTAGACACACCAGAGGGTGCAGACAGAATGAGAATGGACCTGCAGAAACTTGAAGAATGGTCAGGGGTTTAGCAGTTGAAATTCAATGCAAAGAAGTGCAATATAATGCATATGGGGCACAAAAGCCCTGGCACAATATATCAGTTAAGGGTGAGGATATAGCATGCACCAAGCAGGAAAGGGATCTTGGGGTTATCATCTCTGATGACCTCAAGGTAGGGAAACAGTGTGACAAGGCAGCAGGTAAAGCAAATAGGATGCTGGGATGTATAGGCAGGGGCATCACCAGCAGGAAAAGTGAGGTCATAATTCCACTATACAAGACACTAGTGAGGCCCCACCTGGAGTACAGTGTACAGTTCTGGAGACCTTACCTACATAAGGACATAGACAGGGTAGAGAAGGTTCAGAGGAGGGCAACAAAGATGGTACATGGATTGCATCACAAGTCCTATGAGGACAGGTTGAATGAACTGAATATGTACTCCCTGGAGGAGAGGAGGGAGAGAGGGGATATGATAGAGACATACAAGTATCTTACAGGGAGGAACAAGGTGCAGGAATACACTATTTTTAAATGAAAAAGATGTTCCAGGACTAGAGGGCATGGGATGAAGTTGCAGGGAGGACAATTCAGAGGAAACGTGAGGAAGAATTTCTTCACAGAATGGGTGGTGGACAAGTGGAACACCCTGCCAGAGGAAGTGGTGGGGGCTGAAAAAATCACGGGATTTAAGAATGCATGGGATAGACATAAAGGAATTCTGGAGGTGAGGGTTAAGGGACAACAGACTTCTAGGAAAACATGAAGTAAACTTACAAGCTCAAATGGGCAGACTGGGTGGGCTGTAGGCCCTTATCTTCCGACACTGTCTATGTATCTATATATCTATGTGCTGATTTTGGGCTTTGTTTCTGCTTTGAGCACTTTTTAGGTAGGGAGCTGGGGTTGTGCAAATGAATGGAGCCGTATTGTGTGTGTCTCATGTTTACAGAGTATGTTTAGAGGTATCAGAACTGCGTTGAAGTTCAAGGAGTTATTATTGCTTTTTAGTGCATTTCTTGGTAGTGCTCATTTATTTACTGGAGCTCTTTAGTTTTATTCTGCTTTCTGTTATTGTTGTTGAAACATATTTGTGCTGAACTTGATCTGTTGTGCAGTTGTAACAAGTGGCTTTCATTTAAAAGTAGTTTGGCCAGGCAGGTACATAAGCACTGTGAGAATATCACCTGCTAACATAGTCATTGTTGAATATCAGCAGCTGACATAGACACTGTGGAACAACTGTTAAGATTTTCCACAGTGTCAGCTTCAGCTCCCTGATATTCAATAGTGGTGAAAATAACGACATTTATTCAGAGTGTTATTCCTTCACCCCTGTTGTATAAATGTATGTATGTATGTATATCTATACCACAGGGGTGAGAGCTTTCTCAGTAGGATATCCTGTGTTACTTCCACTGCAGCGAGGATAAATCCTGATAACATCAGAAGAGTGAGGATATCGACATTTATCCATACTCTGCTAATGTCACCAGAGTGAGGATAACTGCACTGTAGCTTGCACTCTAAAGGAAACTGCTTCATAAAACAGTTTATCTTTTACCTTTGTTTTTACCAGGACAGAGACACACTAAGCTGAAAGCTTGTTTACAGGTGCAACCTGGGAGCACAAGAAAGTTAAGTAACTTGCTCAGGATCACACAGCGCACAAGTGGGAGCTGTGGGATTCAAACCCAGGACTCCAGATTTGCAGATCAGAGCCTTAAACCACTGCACTACACTGCCTCCTTAATCTTTCTCTTATCTCTTTCCCACTGAAGCTGCAACTTACTCAGCTTTGCAAATTACTAATTTGCAGAACAAAAGGGTAAACAGGGAGGAGAAGAAGCACTGTGGATCAATTTGGAGGCAGGCCATGGCACCACAATCCGCACAGGGGTTGTATACAGACCCCCCTCTCAGGGGGAGGAAATGGACATGGAAATGATATACTTAGAATGGCAGATAGAGGGGAGATATTGCTGATGGGTGATCTGAATATGCCAGATGTTAACTGGAGTGCAGTTGCAGCAGCCACTTCTAAGAGTGGGGTTATTCTAGATGCCCTACAGGGGGCATGCCTTAGACAGCTAGTACTGGAACCCACTCGAGAGGGAGCAATCTTAGACCTGGTCCTCTCAAATGGAGATGGAGACAGGATCACAGATGTAGAAGTGGGTAGCCATCTGGGAACTAGCGACCACCGAACAGTATGATTCACAATAAACACAGCAATATAGTCAAGCCATACAAAGGCAAAAGTACTGGACTTCAGGAGGGCTGACTTTGCCAAAATGGGTGAGTGCCTAAGGAATGCACTAGCAAATGGGCAGGAAGGAGGGGTTGAAGAACAATGGGGAATAATAAAAACTGCCATCACAGAGGTAACAAGCCTTTGTGTGAAGCAAATGAACAAAACAAAATGATGTAAGAAACCACTATGGTTCTCAAAGGAGGTGGCAGTGAAGGTTCAAGAGAAAAAGAAAGCATTCAGAAAGTACAAGGAATCACAGAAGGAATAGGACAGAGAAGTGTATCAGTTAAAGCAAAAGGAAGCTGGGAAGGCAGTCAAAACAGCAAAGGCACAAACTGAGGAAAAGATAGCCAACTCAGTTAAGAAGGGGGATAAAACCTTTTTTAGGTACATCAGGGAGCGAAGGAAGACTAAGGGAGGGATAGTGAGGCTTAATAAAGGGGGGGTGGGCAGAGGGTGACTGTGAAAAGGCAGAGATACTAAACAAATATTTTTGCTCAGTATTTACAAACGAAGAGGGGGAGGTACCTAAAACAAACAATAGAAACACTCTGGATACAGAAGTTGATACCAGCCCATTTACAGAAGAAAGGGTCTTGAAAGAACTCTTAAAACTGAAGGTGGACAAAGCCATGGGACCTGATGGGATTCATCCCAGAATTCTAAAAGAACTAAGAGTAGAACTAGTGACACCACTAACTACCCTCTTTAACAAATCATGGGAGGATGGGGTGGTACCTGAGGACTGGAAGAGGGCTGATGTGATTCCCTTCACAAAAGTATGAGCAGGGCAGAAGCAGGAAACTACAGACCAGTTAGTTTAACCTCAGTGATAGGGAAAATGATGGAATCACTTCTGAAGGAAAGAATTGTCGAGTACCTAGAGGCCAGAGGGGCACAGGACCCAAGGCAGCATGGATTCACAGCGGGAAGGTCATGCCAGACAAATCTAATAGATTTCTTTGACTGGGTGATCAAAGTAGTAGATCAGGGAGGGCTGTGGACATGGCCTACCTAGACTTCAGCAAGGCATTTGACTCAGTCCCCACACAAAGATTAATATACAAGTTAGCCAGCCTGGAGTGGGTCCCAAGATGATAGCCTGGGTAAGTGGCTGGAGAATAGGACACAGAGGGTAATAGTAAATGGAGTCCACTCTGAAGAAAGGGGTTACTAGTGGGGTGCCGCAGGGTTCAGTATTAGGACCGGTCCTCTTCAATGTCTTTGTAAGTGACATTGCAGACGGACTGGAAGGAAAAGTATGTCTCTTTGCAGATGACACAAAGATCTGCAACAGAGTTGATGCACAAGGTGGGGTGGAAAGGATGAGAAGGGACTTGTCAAGGTTAGAGGAATGGTCAAATGTATGGCAGCTTAGATTTAATGCTAAGAAGTGCAAGGTAATGCACCTGGGAAACAAAAACCCAAGGGAAGAGTACACAATGGGGGGTGAGATACTAACAACAACAAAAATGGCAAGGGACCTGGGGGGTAGTCATATCAGATGACTTAAAGGTGGGCAAGCAATGTGAGAGGGCAGTAAGGAGGGCTGCGGAGATACTGGGATGCATAGAGGGAGAGGCATCACCAGTAGAAAACAAGAAGTTGTTATCCCTCCGTACAAACAGCTGGTGAGACCCCATCTGGAGTACTGTGTGCAGTTCTGGAGACCCAGTCTCCACAAGGACATAGACAAGATGGAAACTGTCCAGAGGAGGGCAACTAAAATGGTGCAGGGTCTGCACCGGAAGACATATGAAGAGACTAAAGGAGCTTAATATATAGCCTCGAGGAAGGGGGGCATGATAGAAACTTTCAAGTACCTCAGGGAATCAACAAAGTCAAGAGGTAGCATCTTTCAAAAAGAGGTGTGCAAGAACAAGGGGCACAATTTGAAGATAGAGGCGGCTCAGGTAATGTAGAAAGTATTTTTTCACAGAGAGGGTTGTGGATGCATGGAGCAGCCTTCCGGTGGAGGTTGTGGAGTCAAAAACAGTGACTGAATTCAAGCATGCATGGGACAGCCATAAGGCAATTCTAGGGGGTTGGGGTAGAAAGAAGTAGGCTGCTGGTTAACTAGGATCTGCAGCTTATCCATTAGGTAGGGAAATGAGCAGACTGGGTGGGCCAAGCTGTCCTTATCTGCCATCAAATTCTATGTTTCACCTGTGTCCCATTGTGTTTCTAACTTTTCTGGCCCATTACTGTGCTGATCTCAGCTTAAAAATAACCTGAATTCTAAATGAAACTCTTTTACAAAGCAGTTTCTGTTTCTCAGTGCTACCTGCAGCAATGTGTCTTTCTCAGTGAGCCTCTGACTCACTCAATTAGCTTTGCAAAACACTGTCAGCTGTGTTTCTCACTCCCAGTCCATTCAGAACACACACACACACACACACACACACACACACTGACAGCACACACAGAATTAGAAAAAATGTTCCTAAAGCTCTCACCCCTGTGGTATAAATCGCACACATGATGGGCAGATCATGGGATGTGGAAAATATTCTCACTCCTGCAGAGCGAGCTGTGTATTTTCACTTGTGCTGAAGGCACTCGGGAGAATACAAGCTCACTCTGCAGGAGTGAAATATTTTCCATATCCCACTCCTACCCTTCATGTATCCTATATATATATATATATATATATATATATATATATATCTAGACAATTAGAAACACTGAGGCAGGGTTACCAAAGGGCATTTGGCTGGGAAGCCAAGTTTCAAGAAAATACAAAATCACACATGCCCCCACAGTGCAAAGCATCATGGGCTGCATATGCAAATCACCACAGAATGTTATGCTGGTCCAACTTTAAGCAGAATTGCATGGTGCCGAAGGCTCGCACACAGTTTGCAAGGTGCTAACAGAAGACATAGACACGTGTTTCGATCTACCAGGACTCATCAGTATGCCTCGTCTGTTTGACACCCCAGTGGAATGGACCAGCTACCCTTAAGGCAGTGTGCCTTGGATATATTGTGGTGAACCCATTAAAATAAAAACTATTTAAAGACAAAAGAACCTCTGTGTGCAAACACTGAGGCAAAGGTTACCCAAAAGGGCATTTGGCTGAAAGCCAAGTTTCAAGAAAATACAAAATCACACATGCCCACAGTGCAAAGCATCATGGGCTGCATATGCAAATCACCACAGAATGTTATGCTGGTCCAACTTTAAGCAGAATTGCATGGTGCCGAAGGCCTCCTCACACAGTTTGCAAAGGTGCTAACAGAAGACATAGACACGTGTTTCGTCCTACCAGGACTCATCAGTATGTTCTCGCCTGTTTGACACCCCAGTGGAATGGACCAGCTACCCTTAAGGCAGTGTGCCTTGATATATTGTGGTGAACCCATTAAAATAAAAACTATTTAAAGTCAAAGAACCTCTGTGTGCAAACACTGAGGCAAGGGTTACCCTAAAGGGCATTTGGCTGGAAGCCAAGTTTCAAGAAAATACAAAATCACACATGCCCCCACAGTGCAAAGCATCATGGGCTGCATATGCAAATCACCACAGAATGTTATGCTGGTCCAACTTTAAGCAGAATTGCATGGTGCTGAAAGGCCTCTCACACAGTTTGCAAAGGGTGCTAACAGAAGACATAGACACGTGTTTCGTCCTACCAGGACTCATCATTATGCCTCGTCTGTTTGACACCATATATATATATATATATATATATATATATATATATATATATATATATATATATGTATGTATGCCAGTATAGTTAGGGTTGAAAGGGTGTTTAATGTTAAAGGGTAATTTTGGAGAGGTCTATAACTTTATTGTGATTTGAGATATTTGTATGAAATTTGGGATGCTGTGTTAGCTTGGGTAGCTCTTTGTATGTGACAAAATTTGTTTGTATAAGTAAAACCATTTCTGAGATATGGGGGGTTGAAAATAAAGAAGGTTTTGGGGGTTTTGGCAGTTTTATTGTTCACGTCTATCTCAGAAATGGTTTTAAGTCCAGGTATGAGATTTTCAGGGTTGAAAGCCTTGGCCTCACAGATGTGCCTTTTGAAGATTTGGTGTAAAAATATTAATTTGTTCCAAAATTTTCGATGCAGGATCCTGCATTGAAGTAGTCTGCCTCCCCAATTCCTCATCGACATAGGGATGCCCAATCCCCATTTCGGTATACCTCCTCCCCCCCACACACACACTTATGTGGCACACTGGGAGCCCACCCCAGTGTGCCCAGATAATTTTTAATTATTTTTATCTTTCCGACACCAGGTTGCCCACTCCAGGTGTCGTATGCTCCTCCGCCCAGGCCCACTTTCTTTGCCGACGGGGGTGCCCAGTCCACCTGTTGGCAACATGTATCCTCCCAAACTCAAGTGACACACTGGGAGCCCACCCCAGTGTGCCCCAAAGTTTGTATATGTATATATATTTATATATATATATATATATATATATATATATATATATTTTCCCCTGTTAATTGAAGAAAACTGTCCCCGATGTCTTTTTATTTTTTACCTGTAAAAAGAAATTGTCCCTCATCGTCTCCCCAATCTCCTCCCCATCCCCACCCTTCCACTGAGCACCACCTCCCTGCACCCCTTACCCATACTTACCTCCCGAGGTCAGGGCAGCAATTTTCTCTGGACCAGGACACATCTGCACTCTTCAAAGCCGAACTGCGATCTGAGGAATGAAGGTAAGCCATATGTTGGGAGTCAATGGGGGGCAATTTATGTTGATATCTCAGACAATTTTAGGAATTTTGGCCCCACATTTTTAACACGGGGTTCTTGGGACCCTGCCTCATGAATATTGTCACTGTCATTTCATTGCTCAGTCCCAAAAGGTAATTTCACAGTTGTTGTGCAGAATCACCTACTGGGACTGATTAATGAAATGACAGTGTCACTGTTCATGAGGTGGGGTCCCAAAAAGCCCATGTCAAAGATTTGGTGCAAAAATTCCAAAAAATGAGTGCATTACAAGTGTGCATTGTGCAGTTTCTACACACTCTTGCAACTTTGCCACTTTTTAATATTTTCACTCCTGATTTTCAATATTGCCATTTTTAATACATCCTTATGAACAGTACAGCTGTCATTTTTCACATCCTGCCTGAAACTTGTTTTAGCACCTGTCACACAGAATTGCGCGGTCACTGTGCAAAATCAACTTTTGGGATGGATTAACAAAACCATAGTGCCATTGTTCATGAGGAGAGGTTCCAAAAAGCTCATGTTGAAAATTTGGTGAAAAAAAAAAAAATACTGTGTTACGAGCGTGTGTTGTGCTTTTTCTACTCATGCTTGTAACTTTGCAAATGTTTCCTATTTTCACTCCAGATTTTCAGCATTGACATTTTATCATACCTCCTCATGAACAGTACAGTTGTCATTTTCACATCCTGCCCAAAATGTGTTTTCTCACTTGTGGCGCAGAATGGCACTGTGCGAAATCAACCTTCGTAATGGAATGATGAAATCACAGTGCCACTGTTCATGAGGTGGGGTCACAAAAAGGCAATGTTGAAACTTTAGTGTAAAAATACTCCAAAATGACTGAGTTACATGCAGTCATTGAAATTTTGCTACTCACGTGTGTAACTTTACCAAATGTTAATATTTTCACTGAAAATGTTCAACATTGCCATTTTTTTCACACAACCTCATGAATAGTATTGCTGTCATTTTTCAAATCCTGTGAAAAATGTTTTTCTGCACCTGTGGCACATAATGGCATTACAGTTGCACAGAACTGCATTTCGACTGAGATTAGAAAATTTTCTGCACTGGGTACATGCGGTGAGGTGATTAGAAGGTTATGTTGAGCATTTCAGGTGAAAATTGTTTAAGGTGGCACAGTTAAGACTATTTGTTTCAATTTTGCTAAACCTGCTCGTAACATAATGTGTGGAAGCTCAGGGGCCAGAGACCGTTGTTTTCCACAGCTACATACATCTCAGGAACTAAATTGCAAAATAATTCATTTATGCATCAGTTAGGGTTGAAGTGACAAAAGTAGGGAAACGAGACATTATGGTCAAGCCTCTACCACCCCCCCACCAAACCCCACCAGCCCACACCACACCCACCCTCCACAGATGAACATGCATTGCAGTGTGCCTTGGGGTCATCAGCCCTAACTCTCACCCCATTCTCCAATACTGTACTATGTCAACTTTCTTACATGGAATGGGGTGAGAGTTAGGCCAATGACCCCAAGACACACTGTTACACATTGGTCTGTGAGGGGTGGGTGTGCATAATGGTGGAGGTAGAAGTGGTAAGGGCTCAACTATAATGTCTCATTTTCCTACTTTCATCACTTCAACCCTAACTGATGCATCAACAAAGTTTTTGCACTATCTATCTATCATATATATATATATATATATATAGGATATGACATGGGTGAGAGTGAGATAGCAGAAATATCTCCACAAGCTGCCATTGAACTCTTGATATGCCACGAGTGGCAAAACCATGAGTGGGGTATCTAGAGGTCAATGACAGTGAGTGGAGATATTTCTACTATCTCACTGCCACCCATGTCATATTCAATTTATACAACAATTGCTGATCTCTCTTTTTTCAGTTTTAAAGTTATTTACATTTATTTTTTGCACAAAGTAAAAAAAATGGATTTTATGCTGTTTTTTGTTAATTTAAAAAAAAACTACAATGTATCTGTAAATGAAACACCACTCATTTTGTAGATCTTTATGTGCTGAACAAGTTTTGTGCTCACAGTACCATGCTATCATTTTTCATTTTAAAGTTATTCACATTTGTTTGTTGAAAAAGTTATATAAATGGTGTTCTAAGTGAAATAAATGGTGTTCTAAGTGAAAATAAATATTTATCCCAAAATAACATGATTTATTTATCCAATGTATTCACCACTGGTGTGTCTATACATATATATATATATATATATATATATATATATATATATATATATATATATATATATATAAATCTACAGTGTTCCACATTGCATGAAAATATAGAGTGGTGGTAATGGGGAGGATCCTCAAGGGTGAGGTCACCGGGGTGGAGCTACTGGTGGGTGGAATCAGTCACGGGATGCATAAAATGCATAAGAAGCAAGAAATAGGAGTAATATGTCGATCTGGAGGCCTTGGGTAGTGTGCAGTAGCAAAAGAAAAGTGTGGTAAAATGTGACATACTGGAGAACATCTGCATTCCATTTGCAAGCCAGGCAACAGTTTGTGAGAGTCTTGACATTTTGGTGCGGCCATACTACATCTCTTTACTAGTGCCTGCAAGGCCAAGATCTAATCTTTGGTTTTGCAGTCCTGCCCAATGAGCTGCAGCTTCCAAATAAGGGAAATTTTCAACATCAGGGCCCTCAGTTGAGATAAGCATAAGTGCATTTAACACACAGGCACCTAATCTATTTCGTTCCTGCGTTTTTATTCAATTCAGTGCAGAAAACCTCCTCTCACAATCTGCAGTTGACATCGGTATTATCATTGCCAGTTCTGCCAAAGTAGATATGTTTGGATACAGGTCTACATACTTAGTAGTTAGAGCACGTAGCACATCAGAAATAGTCTTAAAGGCCATCTTTTCTGTGAACATGAGATCACGAAGGGAAGTCCATTCCAGTGCATAAGCATCTACATCCACAACAGTAGCATACTGACCAAGAATAATGTCAAGGCTATCACTACCATACCCTTTCCAACTCTTCAATATCACCTTCCGGTATCATGCTGGGGTCAAAGATACTGAATGCATCCTAAAGCTCTGTGCCTGAAAACCTTTGCTCAGTTTGAGCAATTAGGGCCCTAATAAAGTTGTCATGCACAGAGGTTCTGAAACGATTTAACTGTGCTTCGCTAAATGGCAAGATCAGGCCATTATCATTCAGGAGTACTAGTTCAGGCGAAAAGGAGAAGTACTGACCAGGTACCAGTAGGCGTGCCCTAAGAATCTCTAAAGTGGAATGTAAATGTCTCTTTATATCAGTAAAATTCAGAGATGATGCTAGAAAGCATTTAGATAAGATGCTAAAGTGTGGAAGTATGTCACACATCATGCATAAAATAGAGAAAAACTCCCCGTTTTCCACCATTTTTACTAGGCCCACAGCTTGGGGATCATGCCTTTCAGAGGCCTCTCTATGCAAGGACATAACAATGGATGGGAAAATCTTCCTTAGTGTGTCACATGCTGCATCATGGGACAGCCACCTAACTGCTTTTGCCTGTTTAGGCTTTAAAACAGTGTTCTCCATTGCCTGCTGAATTTCTTTCAGGGCAGCCATGCGAACAGCAGAATTTTCATAATACCTGTATAAGTGATCTAGTGTTTGATTAAACTTTTTAATGGCGTTCACTGCATTTGCTGCTGCCTTTACAGCCAAGGCCTCCCAATGAGCCATACAGTGATTTTCAACAAGAATTGGGATGACTTCTTTCAGCTTTTTAGCTACCCTGTTTTGCCTGCCCAGCATAACGGCTGCTCCATCACTGCCTAACCCTGCAAGGTGATCAACCAAGATTTGATTATCAGACAACTCTAGCATTTTTTTAACAATTGTGTCTGCCTTTCCATCAATTAGTTCCTCAACTCCCAGGAAAGAAACTCTGGGTTTCCCTTCTTTGCAGTACATATCATACAAAATGAGCTGCTTCATTACAGCAATATCAGTTGTTTCGTTCACCAAATATGAAAAAATTTGGCAGCCTTCAAATCTGTAAGAACTGATCTCCTGACCACCTCACCCAGAGAGAGGACCATTTCTCTGACAGTTTGATCGGAACGATATTTAACAGCATCGGCAATATGTATATTGTCTAGGTATTTGCATCCCAATGATTTGGCGAGATCCAGCAGTGAGCCATATTTTGTTGTGTGAGGCAGCTCAATTTTTATTAGCCAGTAAATGCAACAAAGGGATGCCACAAAAGCTTCTTGTTCCAGGGTCAGGGCCTGCTGCATTGCCTGCTCTATTCCACCTTTTGAAGCTGAAATTCTGCAGTTAGCTTCCAGTTCAGAAGCAATGACGTGAACTGAACTGTTCTGATACCTTTTTATAGCATCTTCTCTGAATGTCTTGCACCCACTAATTACCCAAACTGTTCCTAATTTGGGCATCTGTTTATGTTTTATGTAAAATGCACAAAACATGCCATCATTTTCTTTATACTGTGACCAACAGTATTTGTTAAGCCAGCCAGTATATAAACCTGTTGCTCTATACTTAGAGGTATTTTTTTCTGTATTACAGGAGGAGGTGCAGGGAGTCTTTTGGACATCGAAGGCGATATCAACTGGACGAACTGGCATTGTCCCAATCATCGACTCACGATTGTCATCTTGATCAGGATGTTCCCATTTTTGAGTTAATTTGAAACCAAAGTTAGTTAGTTTTTGCATTGTGTACAATAAAGCTTTTTTTTTTTCCTAAGTGTTGTCATGTGTTTATTTGTCAAAACAGAACGAGAGTTTGGTAATGCTGGTTGAGCCCCCAATTTTTTTTCTCACACAAATATTTTTTTGCTCCCAGAATCAGGGTTTAGAACAAGTGACCACTGACGAAGCAAGGCTGCTCAACTTGACTTGTGGGACAGATACTGTAGACCCCCTGGTGGCACAGTTAAGGAGACCCAAATTTTTTTTCTCACACAAATATTTTTTTATTCCATGAATCAGGGTTTAGAAACAAGTGACCACTAATGAAGCAAGGCTGCACAACACGACTGGTGGGACAGAGACTAGACCCCTGGTGGCACAGTTAAGGAGGCCTGCATATTTTTTCTCACAAATATTTTTTTTCCCCCTCAGGGTTTAGAAATAAGTGACCACACACTGACAAAGCAACTGACTGCACAAGACTGGCAGGACAGTACTGGTAGACCCCCTTGGAGGCACCGTTTGGGGCACCGATTTTTTGGGGGGTCAAGTCATGCTAATGTCTGTCCCCAGTGTCTCCTCACAAACACAACTGGCTGTTCCATACAGGTAGTAATGATCTGACTACTGTGCAGAGCACTGATGAATTATTTTGTTTCTTTACTGCCAGTAATATCTATTTTTTCTTTTTTATGCACTGCAGCCCTTCAAACACCCACTGTGGGAGACCACACAATGAGCTTTCTCTCCCCTACCCCCTTCATTCAACGACCCACTTCAATTTAATAAGATTTTTTTTTTCCAGAACAGATATAGTCTAGCTCTCTTGCACTGCTTACAGTGTGCTTACTGGTCTGATATTATAGTTTACAGTCCAGAACCACCTAAGTCACATCACCTACAAGCAGTTACCCAAGCTATCAAAATGCAGGTCTGATCATTAATCCTAATCAAGTGTGCATCAGGCGTGCAAGAAACCAGATACTTGGGTTATTTTGCAACATCAGCAGCTACATTCAGTTCAGTGAATCTGACTCTCCACAGAAAATAAATCAGTGATTCTAATGCATATTACTGGTGTTTTTTTCTTTTACTGTCAGTATTTTTTTTCTTTGCTGCAGCTGCCCTTTGAGTGAAAGGCAGAACATTTTATGCAGGTCTGAAATGCTGGAGACCATACAATGATCTCTCCTTCCTTCCCTCCCTCCCCACACTCAGTAAAACTTCAAATACTTGGAGACTTTCTAAAATAAAATAAGCCTAAGGTTTCCAATCAATATTTAGGCAAAGGAAGCACTTATACAGTACTAGACTGGTACTTCTGGAGCTGACAGAACAATCGATTTGCTGTGATTCAAGGACAGAACCACAATGCCCTAAAGTGGCAGCAGACTACTGATATGGGACTTACCCAACAGTTGTAGCTGCTCCACTATAGGCTGCTGGACTGTCACTCCCAGAGGCTTCCTCTCTATTGGCTCCACAATTTGGCATCTTCCAGACTATTAGCCTGGTCTGCCGACTTACAAATGAGTTTACCCCATGATCCCTGACCTAGAAGCTTACTGCAGCTGTGCCAGAAATCCCCACCATGTTCTGCCATAATCGGCTCCTCGTCCATCTTGCCTCTCATGTCTGATCGCGCGTGAGTGCACAAATTTAAAGGCACAGCACACACAAATTGCAGCCTGAAAGAGTAGCAGCTGCACAAGATGAGGCAGCTGCTTAGGATTGCGTGGCAGCCCACCTCTCAATAGTAATGAATGGGATCACTGATAACATATATACATATATATATATATGTGTGTGTATATATGTATATGTGTATATACATATATATATATATATATACAACATGTGTGTGTCTCTTTTCAGGAAGATAAAAGAGCTATAATGTATGTTAGAACGTTGTTAACCTTAGGAAATCATTGTTTCCTAAGGTTGTTATACCATCATTGTGACATAGAACAGTTGTTAACCCATCGATGTTATGTCACATTGATGGGTTAACTACATGGAATTCAGTCGCACAGCCATCTCTAAGGATGCGCGGTCAGCTGAGTGTTTCAAACAGCACTTTTGTTTATTTGAATTTAGCAGACCAGGCCCAATCCCACCCACCAGCCCGACTGAGTGTCAGCCCATTCAGACACACTGCTATCACTATCCTTATTGTAGCTCTTTAGTGATAACAAGCAAGTTTGCCATACACTACTTGCCTTTCTGTTGGTATGCTTTGTTGCTTTTATCTTCCCTCTCCTCACAGGTCAGCAGTACAAATAACTGAGCAGGAACTTCTCAGCTTTTCACAGCACTACAGACATGACAGCTGACTTACGGAAATCCCTATTGGTTATCAAAGGTCACATGTTGCTTGATCTTAGCTTAGTTACTGAGACTGTTTCATTTTTAAACTCGGCGAAGTCTTTACCGCAATAATAAAAAGGTTTATTTTATTCATAACCTCAATGCAAGTTGCTGGACGTGTTTGAAATAAATATTTGACTTTCAAAATGGATCAGCCACTCAGCATCATCTGGGTAAGGTAGGGGCAATACTTGTTTTAGTAATTGATGCAGGTCTGATTGTTAATATGTGCCACATGCGATTGCGACGATGTCCATACGATGCCCATTTACTATAAAAGACAATGTATGGGCATTGATGAACAACCACACACTAACATCTCGTGGTTCCCATGGCAACTTTGGTAAACCTATCGAGCTGCGCTCTCGAGGTTAACCTGGGTTGCCAAGGGAACCACTCGATGCTAGCTAGCATAGTGTGGTTGTTCATCGATGCCTATACATTATCCTCGATATAATAACTGGCAAGGAATTTTTTCAATGGTGAGACCAGGTTAATATTCACCATAACAACTGGCTGGTTGTTAAGGTGAACATGTGCATAGCAAAACAGAGCACAGTGCGAGCCCCCAAAGCTGTTCTCCTGTCACCCGCTCGAACAACTGCTACTGCTGATAAGTGAATACTTTCTCCGTGACCTCCTGCCATAAATTTGTTTACCTCTACCAGCTTCTTAAGCACAAATGGCATACTGTGAGTAAACAAAACTTTAAAAAATGCACAAAAAAGCCTACAGTAAATGAAAAAAGCGCACTTTTACCACGCTCCTTTCTCCCCCACACGCAAGACCAGCATTCACAGCAACTCTCCATCACAACCAATCCCCCACCTGGAGCCACAGGAAAAAAAAAATGAGCCAACAGAAATGGATCTGAAAAACAAAACTGCAAGCAGCAAGTAATCCTCAGTTGTTAAGCCTTCAAAAACCAAAAAAAAGACTTTCAGAAATATAGACCTTAGCAAAAGACTCTTCATTTTAAAAGTTAGAACAGTTTTACCAGGTTATCTACAGTCTCTTCATAAAAGAAAAAAGTTAGTAAATGTTACAAATGTCTTGTTTTATGCTGTTAGTTTTTTTTTGCTTGGTGTGTGGAGGGTGGGGGTTGCCGTTCCAATGGTAGGGTTTGGTGGGGGAGGGGTATAACAGTTGTAAACCCTATCATTCAATTTCCTGACCTGCATCACTTTGGTTGACGCGCTATGTGTAGAACTCTAACTTTGTTTTAAACTAGGTTTTTTGTTAATTAATATATATGTATAGTTAGGGTTGATGAGGGTGTTAAATGTTAAAGGGCAATTTTTGGAGCTTAATAACTTTGTAATGGTTCAACTGACTTCCATGATATTTGGCATGCATAATTGCCAAGGGGGCAGGTTGCTGTATGTGGTAAATTTTATCTCAGTACCTTTTGTGGTTTCTGAGACACAGAGTGTTGAAAATACAGAAGGTTTGGGGCCTTTGGTCACTGTTTTTGTCCATTTGTATCTCAGAAACAGTTTTAAGCTGTGGTTTGAAATTTTCAGGGTAGAAAGCCTTTGCCTCACAGATGTTTGGTGAAAAAATATGAATCTGTTCTAAAGTTATTAAATCTTCAATTTCCCATTATTTCCTATGGGAAAAAATAGATATCCTGCACGGAACAGGACTCTGTGTCGCAGGAGCCCTATGGCAATGGATTCTGTACCGAAGGAGAATTCTATGTGCAGTACAGAATCCCTTTTTTCAGTCAGCCATTTTGTTTTCCTACTTAGGGAGTCAAACAAAAAACAAAGAAAGAATGAATTTTAAAAAATAAACATGAGAACCTAGCTAAACAGCTCCCATTTAGCTACATTCCCATGTTTCTTTTTTAAAATGATTCATAGCAACAGCTTTTGTCACCTGAAATCTCTGGTGGCTACCTTATTGAGCAATGCACTTCACCGTGTTCTCTGTATGAGAACAGCATGATTTTCTTGACTTTTTTTTTTATTCAGGTGGTTGATTCAGAATACGGGGTTGCTCAAGTCGTCATCTTAACGTTCTGCAACTCTCTGATTCATCCTTATCATACACCCACCCTGCCGCCCGTGTCCTTATTTAAAATTAGCCTTGAAGCTCATGAATGGGAGACAAATCCAAAAATGAAGCTCTAATTGATTTTCCATTTTATAGTGTTCCTCCTCTATCCTATACAGATCTATCATTCCTTCAACCCAGTCCAAGAAGGATGGTGGGGGATACATCTTTCCAATGCATTAAGATATGTTTTTTTGCCATTAGCAAACCCATTGCACACAATTCAGTAATATCCCCAAAATCCATTTCAGGCCCTCTGGAACCGAAAAGGGCAATGCCCGGATTGAAAGGAAAATCTCGACCAATAAGTTTTCCAAAAACCCCAAATATCTTTGGCCAAAATAATTCCAACTTGTAACAGGAAACTAGCATCTGGTCTAGCGTTCCTCTAACATACTAACATACTAAAATGTCAGCAAATTAGGCCTAATGATCGTTCGTGTCTGCACATTTGGTCAGCCCCCCACCCTGGGAGCTGACCTTGCTGCCCCCTTCATCCTCTCTGGCTTTTCCCTTCCCAGTACTGGATATTTCCACTGCACAGGACTTTGCATCCAGAACCCTTCCCATGTACCTGTCCCACCCCCTCTTGAACCCCTCCACTGTCTCTGCCTCCACCAGCCCCCTGGGTAGCACATTCCATGGCTCCACCACCCTCTCAGTGAAGTAGCACCTCCTCCTTTCTCTCCTGACTCTCCCCCCCTCCAGCTTCCACCCATGCCCTCTAGTTGCCCCCCCTTCCTTGAGCACCTTGACTGCTTCTCCCTATTTAACCCTTCATATACTTGAAGACCTCTATCATGTCCCCGGTCCTTCTCTCTTCCAATATGTACATATTTAGCTCTTTGAGCCTCTCCCCATAGGTCCTGTCCCCCAAGCCCCAGATCATTTTGGTTGCCCTCCTCTGGACCCTCTCCAGGAGTTCAATGTCCCTCTTTAAGTGTGGCCTCCAAAACTGCATGCAGTACTCGAAGTGCGGCCTTATCAAGCAGTTATATAGGGGGAGTATCACTTCCCTCCTTCTGGAGGTGTTCCCCCTTGTGATGCATCCCAAAATCCTGTTGGCCTTGACCGCTTCCCTCTACAAGTCTCAGAGTTGTTCATCTTGACAGCCACCACCACTCCCCCAGGTCCCTCTCAGCCATTGAGACTTGTAGCATTCCCCATTGTGTACTCTTGACCCAGGTTTCTGGCTTCCAGATGCAGTACTTTGCATTTCCCTGCATTAAGCCTCAACTTCCACTTTCTAGACCACCATTCCAGAGCCTCCAGGTCCCCCTGTAGGGCCACCCTCCCCTCCTCCCCATCCACCACCGCACCAGTTTTGAGTCATCCGCAAAGAGACTCATCTCACTCCTGATTCCCTTTCTTATGTCAGAGACATAGGCATTGAACAGGAGGGGCCCAAGGACTGATCCCTGAGGGACCCACTAATGACCCTCCTTGGGGATGAGACTATCCTTCCAACCTCTGGTCCTGGAGCCAATTGCCTATACATCTGATCATCTGATTCCCCAACCCCATTTCTCCCAGCTTATTCAACAGGCCCCCATGAGGAACAGAGTGAAATGCCTTGCTGAAGTCAAGATAGAGGACGTCCACTGGTCTACCCAGGTCCTAGGCTCTCATCATCCAGTCATAAAACTCCACAAGGTTTGTCTGACACAATTTCCCTGGGATGAATCCATGCTGTCTATCATCCAGACACCCCGACTTTTCCAAGTCCCCCCAGCCTCTTCTTGACAATTCCCTCCATCACCTTGCCCACCACCAAGGTCAGTCGGATGGGCCTGTAGTTCCCTGCCACCTCCCTTGATCCCCCCTTGTGGATAGGCACTATATGCACCACCTTCCAGTCCTGGAGCACCCACCCTGTCCTCAGAGAGATGCTGAAAAGCTCCGCCAGGGGTTTCACCGGGACATCCACCAGTTCCTTCAGTACTCTGACCCTCCACACCTCGGGCATAATTCTGAAATATTACTATCAATTTTGTGTAATCTTACCAGTGTCAGATAAGTTCTGTGCACTATATTAATATACCTGTAGATTTGTTTTAATCTATTATTCTTGAAAGGTAGCTTATTCAGATTAACTAAAACATCCCACCTGACATCTTGGATGGACTGGGACCTCTCCTTTTCCCAACTCTGTTTGAGTTTAACCAGGGAGACTTTTGGCCATTTTTATTCAAAAACTGGTATGTTTCATCAATTAAATGCCTCAGAGAATCCAAATTTTCAAAAAAAAAGTTCCACTGCTTCTTTACATGCTAATAATGTATTTGGATTTTTTTTTATAAATAACATTTCTTACCTGTAAATATGGGAAGTAGGCATTGCCAGACAATCTAAATTTCTCCCCCAGCTCCTCAAAAGAAGCTACCCAGTCATCTATCAAAAAATTCCCCACTGTAAAAATTCCTTTTTCCACCAATTCTTTCTGTATCGACCCTCCCCTCCATTAAATGGAGGGAAATGAAAGTTATTAATAATTGGTGTACAGAAAGCCAGCCCGTTACCTTCTCCTACTAATTTCCTTACCAAATTCCAGGCCCAATTTGTGGTTTTGGTTGAATACAAAATACTACAGTAATGATTGAGTTTAGAACTATTTATATTTACCCCCAGGGTGAGCTATTCAGAGCAGATGCGCCATGCACAATAGGGATGCGCCCGCACAAGAACGGATATGCGCCAATGTACGATATTCAGTGGGAGCGTCTGCGCAGCACAACACCCAATGCACTGCAGTGTAACAGAAATGAGTGCATGCTCAAGTGCATGGGGAGTAACCAGGAATAATATGTGCAGTGCAATATTCAACAGTAGGTGACGTGCGCAATAGTGGAGCAAGCGGAAGTTGTGTGACAGCAGAAATGAGCCAATACAAAAGGGAGCAATTGATGGGATGATGAATGAGCCACAGAGGAGCCATAGTGGGGGAGCGTGGAGACAGTTGGGCAGGGAGGCAATCCAAGAGGCAGGGAGCAGGTGTGGCCAGGAGGTGGGGGGGCCACTGGAGGTGTGTGCGAGTGAGTGAAGGTGTGTGAGTGTGTGTGCGAGAGGGCCTGAGCATGCCACAGAGGACAGAGGGCAGTGGTCAAGAGGCAGGGCACACAGTGGTGAAGAGCCAGGGGTGTACCCAGTGCAGGGTCAGCACCAGCATCACATAACCGGGGGGAACAGGTAGACAGCCGTCCGGGGGGAACACCAACCAGGGATATGGCCAGTGCCACCTTCCAGATGGAGGTGGTAATGAAGGGTGTGAGAAGGCAGGCAGCAGGGAGGCGCAGCCATGGAAGGGCCCAGCGGTGGTATGCCCAGAACAGGCTGTACCATGCCTGCACCACCTTCGAACAGTACAGTGACACTGAGATTGTGGGCCAGTACCGCCTGAACTGGGCAATTCTGAGGCAGTTCTGTAAGCTGTGCAGTGATGAGATGCAGGCACCCACATGATGGAGCCATGCACTGACCGTGGAGACTAAGATCACAGCTGTCATGTGCCTGCTTACCACGGGCACCTTCCAGCGACCAACAGGGGACACGACAGGCATAACCCAGTCAGCCACATCGTGCCTACTCACACAATTTCTCAGCGCACTGCTGACACATGCTGCGGAGTACATCCGTTTCCCCAGCACACAGGAGGAGCGCACAGCAAACATGCAGGAGTTCCACATGGTGGCAAGGTTGCCTGGCATGCTCTGGGCCATAGGCTGCACCCATGTAGGCATCCGCATGCCACCTGGCCCAGAGGGGGTGGCCTACATCAACCGCAAGGGTTACCCGAGTGTCAACTGCCAGGTGGTGTAGCGATGCCAGGGGGCACATAATCAATGTCTGTGCCATGCACCCTGGGAGAGAACACAATGCCTTCATCTGGCACCAGTCCACACTGTGCCATAGGTTCGAGAGTGGGGACATCACCACTGGCCATCTGGTAGGTGAGTATGCATAGCACGTTGGTTGATGGGTGCAGATGGGGAGGTGTCTGGGGTATGGGCAGGGGTGCCATGGGGAATGGACATGAAGGCCCATGGTACAGTGTCACAGACCACCATGCTAATGAAACCCCTCTACACACAGGTGACAGTGGTTACCCACTACGGCCCTGGCTGCTCACACCATACCGGCGCCCCTCAACCGCAGCGCAGCAACAGTACAATGAAGCACATGCCACAACACAGAATGTCATTGAGCGGGTGTTTGGGCAGCTGAAGGCATGGTTCCATTGCCTGCACACATCAGGCAGTGCCCTATGGTACAGTCCCTCAAAGGCCTGTTTGCTATTCCTGGCCTGCTGTATCCTGCACAAAATGGCTACCGACTGTGGGATAGCCGTTGAGGTCGAGGAGGGGGACAGCTGTGGGAAAGATGAGGACGCCAGTCCAGCTGGTGTTGGGCAGCTGCCCCCTGAACGAAGAGATCCTCGGCTGGCCTGGATGACCCAGCAGCACTGGGACACCATCGCAGAAGAGCACTTCAGATAACACAGGTAGGTCAACAGAGCCACGTGCAACCACCAAGGGCAAGGTCACAGCCCACAGGCAGACGGGGGTGGACATCAGGGGAGGACAGCGTCAGGGGTGTGGGAATGGGCATGGGACCACACACAAAGGCAGGGAACAGCAGGGCTGCATGCAGCACACACACACCCCTACCCATGCCCACAGGGCCACATGCACACCCACCCCAACAGGCCCCCTCCACAGGACCCAACACAACCACACCCAGTGGCTGGCACTGTGCGTGCCGCAGACACTGAACACCATTGTACAGTGGCAGACAGCGCTACGCTGGCATCATCATGCACATGCCACAGTGGCCAGCAGCTGGGAGGGTGTGCACAGGGACCGTGTGTGTGCAGGGCAGGGCACCACACCCATGCAACACACACAGAACACCACAGTGCACAGAGGGCAGTGGCAGACAGTGGCTGTGGAGGGGGAAGGGTCAGTCATGCAGCACAGTAGCACGGCCACCACGGATGCATGGGCGGCCCCACCGAGACCCGCCAGCCATACCAGACTGACCAGTGGCCTCATGTGGTGGCACCGAAGGGCCCCCAGGAGTGATGCTACATGAACATGACCATGTCTGTGCAGGGGTCTGCAGGCCACTGAACATGCCCACACCAGGCATACTAGGTATGCCCACAGCTGAACCCGGTGTTGACATGACAGGGGTCGCCCGACACCGAGAATGGGGGGGACATAGCACTCTGCGGGGTGTGCAGTGGCCGGGCACAGAGCTGGTTGGCCAGTGTAGCCATGACAGTTGCCATTGCAGTGGTCTGCCTGTCAATGGCTGTGGTCACATCCGCCCGCTGTTAAGCCAACTCTGCCAGGAGCAGGGCATGATCCCTGCTTTGCCACACCTCTGCTTGGTGCAGCTCCACACAGAGTGCATCCACTGCCGCCATGAGCCACACCTGCTGATCCACAGAGGCCTGGAGAAGATGGCTGTGGTCGTCCAAGGGGTCATCTGCATGGCCAGCATGCTGTCCCCGTGGTGTTCCTGGCCCTGCTGCACAGTGCCCCTCGACGGTGGGCACTGCACAGTGCTGCCTTCCTGGGGTACATCCACACGTGGTGCACTGCTGCTGCCCCCCACCCCTGTCCCCACATCGACACTAGCCAGCCGCTGACACTGCCCCTCCAGCTGCCGATCGCCAGGCACCACTGATGCAGCCACAATGGCAACAACAGCCCCACCAGCCTGGCTGCACGCCAGTGCTGCCCTACTGGAACCCACAGATGCAGCCTGGACAAGGGCTGTTGTGCAGGCAACCATGCCAGCACTACCTGCAGATCCGCCTGGGCGGATGCCACCCATGGGATCACCCAGTGTCCCACAGACAACACTGTCCAGGACATGTATAACATCATCATCAGTGCTGCAGTCAGCCCTGATCTGTGTCTCAGCATACAGGACACCATGGGCGGCGTCATGCTGGAACACAGCCAGGGCCATATCTGCACCTGCACCACTGGCATCAGTACGGACAGATGTGCAGGGATGCAGATGGTCAGACCCTCGGACACCTGTGGAGGTGGATGGATGCTCCACCATGCCCAGGGCCACCCCCTCAGTGGACACACCCACCACCACTGCCCCATGCAGATGCTCAGAAGCTGTAAAGGAACACAGTACTGTTAGTGGTTCCACCTGGCCCTGGGGCCTGCCCCCCCACCACCCACACACTGCCAGCACCGGTCCTACCATGTAGTGATGCGCTGCCGCTCATCTGGAAAGGAACACTCTCAATGGCACTACGCCGCATGCTGCTGACCACCTGCTCCTCCAGTGGTGTCAGGCAGGGAATGTCCTGCTGGTCCCCACCAGTGGCAGCACATGCCACCCTGATGGCAGCCACCTTATTCTTGATCTGCCTCCTGTCTGTACCAACCTTTTTCTTGCACTCCTGCATGGAATGCTGGTGGCTTCCCTGCTAGTTGATGGCACGTGCCATCTCACCCTGCGCCACTGCATGGGCCTGTGGTGTGCCCCTCTGTCCACTGAGCAGTGGCTCCCTGTTGAGGTAGACCTCGAACAGGGCATCTGATTCCACCCTGGTAAAGTTGGGCCTCCTCTTCTGCACCCTTCCCTACTCCTCTTCATCCTCTTGCTCGGTCATGCTTGTGCCTGGGGGGCTGGACAGATGTTACCATGGACTGTGCAGTCCCATACAGCCCTCCCAGACCACTGTCCCCATGTCTCAACTGCATGGCACCTACCTCAAAAGACTGCAATACCGATCCATGGCCTATGCATTCCCAGGTCACTTTTATAGCACATCGCATGCAAATGAGGGCAGGCGCAACTGTAATGGGATGCAAATGCAGTGGATGCACCGTGGAATGGCTCATGAGCTGATTAGTATAACCTGGCTGAATATCACGCTGTTGTGCCTTGCACAATGGCGTTGAGCATGCTCAGGCTGTGGTGCACCACTGTGACGCGTGCAATCGGCACCACAACATGCATGCCCATGGTACTGATGCCTATGCTAGCGGTGCAGCTGACGAACTATGCATGGGAGGCAGTACAGGGCACTGCCACTACTGTGCCTGTGGTGCCCGTGTGCTATATGTCTGAAGGGGCGCTCATGCCATGGTGCACTGTGAGCACCATGGTGCCTCAGTGTGGTAGGCCACTGCTTGGCATCACACACATGCACCCTACCACGCTCCACACAAGGGCCTCCCAGTAATGCTGTGGCGCTCCATGAGTGGACAGACCCTTGACCCTGCAGCTGCCCTTTGCCCTCTAGGCACCATGCATCCACATGGCTGCCCCCTACTGCACAGTCCACTGCTAACAGATTGTGACTGGCAGCACAGTACCATGCTGCCTCCGCACATGGGGCACGTGCGCTACCGGGTGCCATTTTGAGCTCACCAGTGTCTGCAATATGCCACACACCAGAGCACCAGTGTGGACCTCTATAGAACTGGCAAACCTGGTGGCTCTTGTGGAGCCCCATGCAGGTGCCCTGTTTGGGCAGGTTCTCCCCCTGAGGCAACGTACAGTGGTGTGGCAGGAGGTGGCAGAGGGCCTTGAGGAGGCCACAGGGAGCAGCAGGACTGCAGAACAGTGTCACCAATGCTATGGGGACCTCCAGTGGTGTGACCCCAACTGCCTAGGGAGACTGCAGGCTCGTGCCCGGTGGGAGCTGTGCCACGGCCATGTAGGTGCTCCTTCACCACACTAGTAATATCCATCTGTCCTGGTGGTACGGTAATTGGCAGGCCATGCCACGGGGGGGCGGTACCTGTGTTGTCAGTTGTGGGGGTGCATCATGTACACCCTGCACCACCACGGCACATACGGGCTATGCGGGCATGCACACTGCTGGGGAGGGCTATGGTTCAGATATGTACTGATGGGACTCTCTCCATGTTTCCACATTAGGCTCAGAGGATCGCCGTAGAGCCTGGATGGCCCAAGAGCATGGAGGGCAGGACATCGCTAGTGGTGTGGCCATGCAGGCAGGGCACAGTGGTGGTGCCAGGGGTCAACGGCGCCCTGCTGACCAGGAGGCAGGTGAGTGCCGTGTTTCCCTTTACAACTGTGCATGATGGGTTGCAGGGGCGGTGGTGAGGCATGGCCCCCTGCACATGGCCTCTACTGCCATGCATGTCCCACGGTGCCCTCCGCACCATCCTGTGGGTCTGCACTTGTGGGTGGGTGTTACAGGTGGGATGTGTGTGCACTGGGTGCCTGGTTGTGCCACTGCCATCCCACTGCATTGCCATGATGCCAGATGGCCATGATGGTGCTGTGCGGTGCATGGGCGATGGGGGTGTGCAGTGGTTTGCATGGCTGCAGGTGCCCGGGTAGGCAGATCATGTGGGTGCACCCACTATGGGTGGTGGCATGCCATCCCAGGGGTGCAGGCCACTGATGTACGCCATGCACACTGGGTTAGCTGTGTTGGTCTAGCCAGTTACTCATACAGGTTCTGCTCCCTTTTCCTAGGTGGGCCACAATGAACAGCCCTAGAACGCAACATCCAGGAGATCCTGCAGGTTACCCAGGCCATGCTGAAGCTGCTGCAGGGGATGGAAATGGGTGAACGTCGGTGGCACAGAAGGCACCACAGGGAGGACAGGGATGACAGGGGCTGCCAGTAGGGCCTGCAGCACCTGCACAGTACCAATCCCTCCCTGGACTGTAACCCACACCCCATGTCTCCTACCTTTGCCTTTCCCATTGTCCCCTGCCCTCCCCCCGTTGTAGCTTTGCACATCCCATCCCCCACTGTATATATCTTTGTACATAGTTTCTGTTGATGTTTATTGTTTCTTAATGCATGCTTTTCCTATTATGACAGTGTCAGTCTCTGTTTTGCAGTGGGTGCATGCTGCCTTGCTGCAGTGGTGTGCATGGCAACTGTGGGGTGGTGCTGGCCTGGCTGTGGGTGTGTCTGCCAGAGATCCTCCACTGGTATGGGTGTGGGCCATGGGCTCTGTCGGGGGTATGCCCTGTGCACTGTTTGCCTGTGTGCAGTGGGCTTTGGTGCATGTGCTATGTCTCAGCTGCCCCTGGCAGTGTGTGCTGTGCCCATGCATCTGTGCCCCTTGCGTGTCTGTGGTTTGCACGGTCATGCTGACCCCACCACTGCATGCATGGATGCTGACATGACATTGGTGGCAGTCCATACTAGCCACCTTTCAGGCACAGCACCCTGGCAGCTGGCATCCCGACCCAAGGTCTATTGCACATCTGCCTCTGATGCCACTGTGGGTGGTGCTGTTGTTGACCCCCTCCATGCAGTCTATGGTGTCTGGGGTGGTGCCTGTGATCTGGTGACTGTAACTTGGGGTCCTGCTGCATGCAGGCAGTGGTCTGGTTCATGGTGCACACACCACATGGCAGGCTCACTGGCGACATGGTGGTGTGCAGGCCATAGGTACATGGCACCATGGGACTCACGACGGCAGCATCTGTTGCTCCGCTATGTGTGGCTGTTTGATGGGGTACCCTTGGGACTGTGTTGGGGGGCTTTGTATGTGCCCTGTGTTGCCTCCTGTGTGGTGCATGCCTCCATGCACCACAGTAAGGTGCTGTGCTGTCTGATGGGGCCAGTGCTGGGTCGAGGTGTGTGCATGGGTGGGTGTTCGGGGTGCTGTCCTGCTGTTGGTGGCATCCAGGGTGGGCCTTGTCATGTGTGGGGTCCCTCTGGTAGTGATGCCAGGTTGACCTCCTTGCTGTGCCTCTGTGGGGGCCATGCAGGGGGGCCTTGTGTATGCTGTGGTGGTGTCAGTGGATGGTGTCGCCACATGTGGGGAGGGGTCACAGTGAGGATGTTGTGCATGATGCCATGGGGCAACAGGTTGCATTGTCATGGTGGTGATGGCATACCTTCAGTGCCATACACTGTTTGGTCCTGCTTCTGGGCTGGGTGTCTCAGGATCGCTGTACTGGGGGTGGTCAGCATTCGTGTGGTGCCGTGGCATGGGTGGGTCCTGGCCATCCTTGTGTTACAGTCTCTGTTTGCCAGGGGACAGTGCAGGGGCACCTTGCCCAGTGGGTGGGGACTGCTGGTCCACATCTGCTGTTGGATTGGCACCAGGGTTCATGGGCTGGTGGTCCATTCTGCTCAAGTCTGGTAGTGCAGCTCATGGGGGCCTTGCCCGGGTGGGGGGTGAGGGGGTTGGTCTGTCTGCCCTGCTGCATGCCCCTCCATGCATGGCACATCCATGGCTGGTGCACAGCTGCTTCCTGTCTTTGTCCCTGCGCATCCCTAGTGGTGCTATTGCACATCGACCCTGCTCGATTGCGCATCCCTCATTGCACTATGGCACATCAGGTGTGATATTCAGCTACATAGTGCAGGCGCACCTTGGCTTGCGCTTGGTTTGAATATCACGCCCTTTGTGCCATAGCGCACTGCACTTGTGTCTGCTCCCGCTATTGCACATCATTTTGGCGCAGTCTGAATACCCCACCCCCAGACTATATTTTAGCATTGGAAATGGGACTCTCTCAGCTTCTGTTTGAAAACATGCAGGCAACTTATCTTTTTCTTGAAACCAATAACCCAAACACTCCAACTGAGTGGCTAGATAATAGTACTCAAAATTAGGGAGGACAACCCCCCCCTTCCTTTGATAGCAGCAGTTTCTTAAAGGCAATTCTTGGAGTCTTTTGCCTCCACAGAAATGTATTCACTGCCCTATTTAATTCGTCAAAAACTGCTTTGGGGATTATAATTGGAAGTGTCTGATATAAAAACAATACCCTTGGCAAAATATCAATTTTAATGATGTTGACTCCCCCAATTAACACCAAAGGGAGATTTTGCCATCTCAAAAGGTCCTGCTTGATTTTTTTAAGAACAGGCATGAAATTCATTTCATATAATATATTTTTATCTGAAGATATAACAGAACCCAAATATTTCATATATGGTTTATGATAATTATATAGTAAATGATCCAATGACAAATCCTCCTCTCTTAAAGTTTCAGTAGCTTCTGTTTTGTCCCAATTAATTGTATAACCTGAGTGCTTACTATAGTCTGCAAATATCTGAAGCAGATGTTCAAAATCCTGAGCTGGATCACTCAGAAATAATAAGATATCATCTGCATAAAGTGATATTTTATGCATCTGCTCACCCGCTCTAACCCCTCTGACTCTCGCATCATTCCTAACCAGGACTGCCAGCTGTTCTATAAATAATGCAAAGAGCAAGGGGGATAAGGGGTAGCCCTGTCTTGTACCTTGTTGCAGATAAAAATATGGTGATGAATTATGGTTTGTTCTAAGTGAGGCAACGGGTGAACAGTAAATCATTTTTATCCAATCCAGGAACTTTACCCCAATGCCAAAAGCCTCCAACAGAGAGACTAAAAATTCTCACCTAACCCAATCAAAGGCTTTTTCAGCATTGAGGGAAAGCACAGCCATCCTTATTCCCAAAGAAGGGTCTAATAAGTTAAGTGTCCTTCTCACACTGTGATTTAATCTTCTACCCACCACAAAGCCACTTTGATCTGGATGAACACTGTTTGGGATAATATATGCTATTCTATTCATTAATATTTTGGCAAACATCTTGTAATTATTGTTTGACAATGAGATAGGCCTGTAAGAGCCACGAAGATCCGGGTTTTATCTTTTTTCAAAAGGAGTATTATGGAGGCTTCATTAAATGTTGGGGGAAAATTTCTTTGTGATAGAAAATTCCTGAAAAGCTAGGCTAATAGGGGTACCAATTCTTCCCTGAATGCGTTATAAAACTCAGAGGAGTATCCATCCAGGTCTGGTGATTTGTTATTTGTCATATTAGATATTACATGATTAATGTCTTCCATTGTTATTTCTGAATTAAGGCTGTCCCTATCTGCCTCCATTATCTGGGGTAAATCAATAGTATTGATGTATCCCTGAAGCTCTATATCATTCACCGGGTCCTCCTGTTTATGTAAAGCCTTATAAAAGTCCAAGAATTCAGTATTTATTTGTACTGGATCTGATATCCCCCGAGGATGTAACATAATCTATCCTGTTTTGGTTACCCTAGATCTATACATTTGTTTTTCTGCTTTCTCCTTACTAATTCTATCTATTTTTTCTTTTTAAAAAATCATTTTTATTTTATCTTCATCTTTGTCTGATTCTGCATAAATTTCTTGTGCTACCAATAGCTCCTGTTCCAGCTGATCCATATACATGCTGTTCTTTTTTCCAAGACTTACTTCATAATGCATAATACGCCCTCTTAAATATACTGTACCTTCAGGGCCTCCCATATAGTGACCCATGAAAATCTGTCAGGGGGTTAAATTCCAAATAAGCTCTTATTTCTATTTTCAAAAAATTCACAAATTATGAATCTTGCAGTAGAAAATTATTAAATCTCCATCTCTTCTGTGTAGAATATCCATTATTTAACAACTTTATCGCTATATAACATGAGGCATGATCTGAGATTAGAATAGCATTGTATCTTACGAATATCACCGATTGCATAAGGATACACAAGATCAAAAAATAATCTATCCTTGAGAGACAGTTATAAACTTTTGAAAAAAAAAGGAGAATTTCTTAAATTTGGACAAAGTATCCGAAAGGGGCCTACCATAGCAAGTTCTTGAGCATAGTTTATTATGAGCTTAACCAATTTTGTCATATGCTCTAATGCTGAAAGAACCCTATGTATATGGCTCAAAACAACATTAAAATCCCCATATTACTGGAACATCTGAGGTTGCAACCTACAAAAAATATATTGGTAAAGAAGGATAAATTCTCCTCATTAGGTGCATAGATATTTATCAAAAATAACTGAGTTTATCCCAAATTAACATTTATATTAACCCACCACCCCTCTGAATCTACTTTTGAATGTACACTTTTAGGATTTAGATGTTTTTTAATAAAAATGGCAGCCCTCCTTGCATTACCTGAGAGGGAAGTTGAAATACCAACTGCCTGGGAGAGGTCAGAGAAGTAGACCACATCCTTTTTTTCAAAATGAGTTTCCTATAGCTTGACACATTCGATTTTCTTCTTATTTAGATAGCTCACTATTTGTCCAAGTTTGGCCCTATTTTTGGCCCCATTCACATTCCAAGTCAATATTCTAAGTGTCTGTGCCATTACTGCCAAACAACATAACATTTATAAATATTACCCAAAAATGTTACCCCTAACACAGGCAGCAGGGTTTCACCATCAATCCCCATTTTAGTATCCCTTTTGACAACTATACTCCTGTTTTCCAAACTTCTACCTATTCTTAATTCCACCTTCCTTCTAATATCCACATCTCCTATGAACTATTACCCCACTACCCCTTCCCCATCAACTTTTTCAATCTGATCCTTAATGTTAGATTCCCCTCCCCCCAGCTTATCTGTAATCAGAGGAGCCATCCCCCTTCCCACTTGCTCTAAAGATAACTTGCTTTTAACTATGTGTTAAGATGTTATTCCTTGAGCTAACTCCCTCCAATCCCTTTCCATCTTTTACTTGTAAACTAATAACCAGTTGGCTTCAAACTGGAATCTACCCTAGACTCCCACAGGGCATCACCTAATCTTGTCTCTGGCTACATCTTGATTTTTTTTTTAGTATATTGATATTTCACCCCCCTTCCCTAATATTCACTTTATTTATTCCATCTAAAAATGAAATAATTTTTATGTGTTAGAAGCTGAGAAATATGCAAACTCTTTATATCCCTTGCTTTGTACAAAATCCCTAGCTTCATGAGGTGTAGAAAATAAAAATGCCTTTCCCTCCAAATAGATTATGAATTTTGCAGGGTGTAATTAGTGGTGGGTGAAGTGAGCTCAATTCGCCGTATGAAGTGATTTGCTTAGTGAAGACGAATTCTTGGAGTATTCCGCAATGCAAAGCAAAGTAATTCTCCTTAAAATGGGTAATGAGAAGTCCATTGAAAACAATGACTTCACATTACTCTGCCTTCTCAGGCCTTGTTTTTAAGCTCCAAAGGCAAATTTTGCAGTGATTCATTGGATTTCAGGTCACATGGGCTCTATCTTGTTCTGCACAGCCTCAGTTTGGGGTAGTGTGTGCAGGAAGCTGTAGGAGACAGTCTGCTCTGAGAGCTGTCGGTGATTCAAACCTTCTAAAAGCTGTTAAAAAAGCCTTTTTGAGTAATTTGTTTTGCTCAAACTTAGTTCATCGATTGTAGGAAACCCTCCTGTGCTCATATCATGGAACGTTTATTGTTTGTGTGTGGATTTTGAATGTTAATGTACAACATTGAGTCTGTGTAGTAAGAGACAGTGAAAGTGTGCTTTGGTGGAGGGGTGTATCTGTGGTGTAAGTAGATTTAAGTTGGAGAAATAGGGAGGTCTTTGTTTTTTGGTTATATTTTTGTTATATAACTGACTGTGTTAATGTACACACAGTAATATTGTCAGTAATTGTTGAAATTTTTTTGCTGATTGTGTGTTGTGTGGATCTGGTGCAGCAGTTCATAATTTCAGGTTCTTTACAATACGTGGTATATTACTGAAGTTTTCAATTTGCTGCGCATTACTTGTAGACAAATTGCATGAGTGTGTGCGCGGTGTGTGACATCAAATAATACACCTTCCATAGTGCCACAGTGTAATTGCGGGTGCAGCAGTGTGAACCTGCTATCCACTGTAGCTGTGTGATTTTGTACTGCCATTGTGGTATCTTTTCTTTGTTTTGCTGCTTGCACTGCCATAAAAATCTGCAGTCAGTGCCCCCACTGGCAAAAGGAATTATTTTCCATATTGGATTGCTTGTGACTTCAGCACCACTGGTTAGTTAAGGTGTTGCTGAACTTGTGAATTTGCATCTGTATCTGTTGCTGAAGCCGCAGTTGTTTTTTTGGCTTCACATCCAGCATTCCCCCCTCCCAGAGTGAACGTTCCAAAATTTAAATTTGTTTAGAATATTGTTGTTGATCCCCCAAAATTCCTGCAATGAGACTTGCAAGCAAAGCTGTTTCTCGCCATGGCACTGCTGCCAGTGGTAAGATTGTCTGTGGGTGTGGTAGTACACAGATGCAGAACTGCATTGCTGATGTGAGGAAAGGTATTTCTCCTGCAATGTTTTTTACAGCCCAATCAGTAGCTTTACTCATAGCTGGAGGAGATGATGTTGTCCCATCCAGTGGTATTAGTGCAGTTGCTGGTGGTGGTATGAGTATTGCTGCCTCAAGTTCCATTTCTGACCAGTGTACCATGTCCAAAAATATAGTGGAGTGTGAAGCAGTGCGAGTGAGTGGCAGTGTAGATGATGTCATACTTCCCAGTAACATCCCAGTAACTGAACATGAGGATTCGGATAATCATGTCAATGGTAGCATACAATGTGACATTTCTTCCACCGCAGTTCAGGTCATGCATTTTCCATGCAGTGATTCACAGTGTGGTGAAAAAATATCAGGTGATGGTGGTGTTGATGATGATGATGATGATGAATCTGATGATGATGATGTTCCTGTGGTTGCAACATGCAGTCCACATGCCAGCATCCAAGCAGAAGATGTGGATGTAGGTGATGTTGATGAATATGATGATGATGTAATTGACCCCAGTTGGGAACTGGAGAAAAAGAAATTCAAGGTGGCTGTGTCTGGGTCTGTTTGCATTAATCCGCCCCCCCCCGGTAAAAACTTGTGATTTACCAGTTTCAGTTGATGGTGATGATGATGATGATGACCCAGTAATAATGATAGGTAGTTGTGGTGGTCAGTTGCAATCCAAGTGTGCTCTGCCCGAAAAATCACGTAGCACCCCCCCACTTAATGGCTTAACCCATTAGCGTCATATGGCATCAGAACTATCCATTGCTTAACCTGACCCAAAATGGCAGCATCAGATAGAATGAGTTAAAAAAATGGAGTCCAATAGGCAGCATCAGGGACATGTTAAAAGTAGAGCTTCACAGTCCCTTGTTTGGGATTTTTTTGTGCAAGATACAAATGATGAGTCAGTTGCAATCTGCCAGGTTTGCCATGTGCGTGTGAGTCGAGGTAAAAAGGGGAGCCATCTGGGCACAGGAGAACAGCATACACATCTTAAGAACAGGCATATGGCACTGTGGACCCAGCACAAGCTGGCAGCTAATACCACAGTGGGTTGTTCACCCTCGTCATCAACCATAACAAGCATGTTATCCCCTTCCATGACTGTTGAATCAAGTAGGAAATTAAATGTGTGCAGTAGTGATGAAATAAGAGCAGAGGATTACTACAGGCATGATGAAGTGGTGGAGCATAATGATTTTGAAATGTTGTCCAGTGCTGGTGACATTAGCAGTTTTGGTGGTGGTGGTGGTGGTGAATGCAGTATGTCTAGTGCAAGTGGTACATTAGCCCCGGTTGGTAAATGTGGCAAAATAACTGCATTTGTGGGTTTGTCATCATCACCTGTCAAAACCGTCTTTATCAAATGTCCACACTCCACCTCCTGCTATTCGCAGAGTGGAACCATTTGTCATCACACCCCGTGTAAAACGTTTAAGTCAGCCCACGTTACAAAGTGTTTTTGTGCATAAGCTGAAGTACCCACCCAATCATACAGTGTCATGTGAACTTAATGCTGCTGTAGCTGAAATGCTGGCAATTGATCTTTTGCCCTTCTCTTTGTGGAGAATTCTGGTTTCCAGCAGTTTGCTGCACGTGCCTGTCCAAAATGGAAAGTCCTTTCCAGGACATACTTTTTGACCCGTACTGTCCAGCAAGTTGCACCGTACTGTGTCCGACTCAGTAAGACATGCCCTTTAACATTCCTCCTTTCCATTCATCCATTTAAGTATGGATATGTGGACAAGTGGCAGAACAGCGGGGAGTACATATTTGTGTATAACTGCACACTGGGCGCAGGTGCCAGGGGTTGTATGTGCTGTTGGTAATGTGAATAATCAATGCAGTAAGGTGGAGTGTCGTGGTAGCAATCTTCCAGGAATTTGACAGCATGCAACGATTGCTATGTGCAATGTGACCTGTTCACACACTGGTGAAAACATGTTGGATGTGGTACTGACCAAAACTGACAAGTGACTGAACCCCCTGTCCCTGAGTGCTGGGTTCATAGCAAGTGACAATGGGTCAAATGTGGTAAAATGCATCACAAATGGTGTCTTTTTCCGTGTTCCATGCATGGCCCATTGTTTAAATCTTGTGGTGCAGGAGTTTCTGCAGCACCCTGATGTAAAGGAAATGCTGACAGTTGCACGCCATATCTGTTCTCACTTTCATGATCTGCAAAGGCCCCTGACCAACTTCAGCAGTTGCAGATGCGAAACAGCATCCCTCAGCACCACTTGAAGCTAGAAGTTGTCCCCCAGTGGAACCCCACTTTATGCATGGCAGAGAGGTTGTATGAACAATACAAAACCATCTCAGAATATCGTATCATGCACACTAGCCGTGACAGTTCTGGGGCCTCCACGTCTATGACGTCTGAACAGTGGTGCCTCATGGACTTTGTAATAACAATTTTGCGGCCTTTTGAACATGCCACACAGGCAGTGAGTGGCGAGTCTGTCTCCATTAGCCAATCAATTCCACTGCTGTGGGTGCTGAGGCAGACATTGGTGAATGTACAGCATAGCCTTGATGTTGCCAGAGACAGTGCTAGCAGTATGTTGCTGAAACACATGCTGACAGTATTCAACCAGAATCATCACATCTTGAGCATTCAGCGTAGTGACAACTTTGCAATAGCAACAATGCTGGACCCACGATACAAACGTGGAATTGCCTCAGTACTGGAGGGAGAGCCTGAACAGGTAAAAAATGTCAGGGGGCAACTGGTGCACTTGGTTCATGGGGCACAGAAGTCACGTGCCAAGGTCAGCAAACCTCAGCAGCATAATCAGGCTGAAGGTGCACCTGGAGGAGTATCAAGCATATCCTGTAAGGGGAATGGGACTGCAGTTCTAGGTGGTCTGTCATCCAAAGCGGTTGGTGACAACCCACTTTGGGAAGCTTTGTCCCAAGTGGGGATTTGTGAAATAAATGATTCTGGAGAACAGGATGATGCATCAACCACTGGACTTAATGTGGCACACTGAATGGATGAGTTATATTTGTCTGAAAACAGGCATCTGTCAATAACTGATGATCCTCTTTTATACTGGAGTGGAAAGATCAGTGAATGGCCAGAGCTGACTGCAGTGGCACTGAAGTACCTGACATGACCACCCTCCAGTGTAAGTGTCGAGAGGGTATTCAGCTCAGCAGATGCAATAGTTAGGGACTGTCAGAAAACCTCTCTCCTGCAAATGTTAGTTTGTTAACATTCATACAAATGAATGAGAGGCACATACCAGCACAGACTGCAACCTCAGTATTCATACCCCAGCCTAGTCATGGTTTTTGTGATGTAGAAATGGACCATCCTGGTGGCACTGGCAGTGGCAGCAAGAAACAGCCTACCACTGACGTAGATGATGACACAATGGAGAAAGAAATTCCCAGTGGTCAGACTTCAGAAATAGATGACTGTGAGGGCAGCTTGCTTTATGAGGATGATGATGAGGTTAATGTTGGCAGGTTTTAACTGAAGTTGTAAAAAGGCTGTGACATTTGCTGCATGATACACGTTTTCTTTTTCATACAGTTCAATGAGTGTCCAACTTACAGTGTGACACAAATTCCATATGTCACGTCACATTTGTAACAGAGAGAACAATATATCCTGGTCCCTGTACCATCACCATATGACCGCTGTTAGCCACTGCCACCATAGAGAATGGCTTTGTGTGCCCCACCAGACCACCACCATAAGACCGCTGTTAGCCACTGCCACCACAGGGAATGACTTTGTGTGCCCCCGGACCACCACCATGACTGCTGTTAGCCACTGTCACAACAGGGAATGACTTTCTGTGCCCCCCCAGGCCACCACCAAAAGACTGCCGTTAGCCACTGCCACAATAGGGAATGACTTTCTCTGCCCCCATGGACCACCGCCATGACCGCTGTTAGCCACTGCCACCACAGAGAATGACTTTGAGTGCCCCCCAGACCCCCACCACAAGACCGCTATTAGCCACTGCCACCACAAGAAATGACTTTGTGTGACCCCCAGACCACCACCATAAGACCACTGTTAGCCACTGCAACAGCATGGAATGACTTTGTGTGCCCCCCAGACCACCACCATAAGACCGCTGTTAGCCACTGCCACCACAAGAAATGACTTTGTGTGTCCCCCGGACCACCACCATAAGACTGCGTTAGCCACTGCCACCACATGGAATGACTTTATGTGCCTCCCGGACCACCACCATAAGACTGCAGTTAGCCACTGCCACCACAGGTAATGACTTTGTGTGCCCCCATGGACAACCAACATAAGACCGCTGTTAGCCACTGCCACCACAGGGAATGACTTTGTGTGCCCCCCTGGACCACCACCATAAGACTGTTGAAAGCCACTGCCACCACGGGGAATGACTTTGTGTGCCGCCCAGACCACCACCATGACTGCTGTTAGCCACTGCCACCACAGGGAATTACTTTCTGTGCCCCTGGACCACCACCATAAGACTGCTGTTAGCCACTGCCACCATAGGAAATGACTTTCTCTGCCCCCCTGGACCACCGCCATGACCGCTGTTAGCCACTGCCACCACAAGGAATGACTTTGTGTGCCCCCCAGACCACCACCATAAGACCGCTGTTAGCCACTGCCACCACAAGGAATGACTTTGTGTGACCCCCAGACCACCACCATAAGACACACTGTTAGCCACTGCCACCACAGGGAATGACTTTGTGTACCACCAGACCACCACAATAAGACCGTTGCTAGCTACTGACACCACATGGAATGACTTTGTGTGCCACCCCTAGACCACCACCATAAGACTGCTGTTAGCTACTGCTACCACATGAAATGACTTTGTGTGCCTCCCTGGACCACCACCACCATAAGACTGCTGTTAGCCACTACCATCACAGGTAATGACTTTGTGTGCCCCCCTTGACCACCAACATAAGACCTCTGTTAGCCACTGCCACCACAGGGAATTACTTAGTGTGCCCCCAGACCACCACCATAAGACCACTGCTAGCCACTGTCACCACAGGGAATTACTTTCTGTGCCCCCCGGGACCACCACTATAAGACCGCTGTTAGCCACTGCCACCACAGAAAATGACTTTGTGTGCCCCTCGAACCACCACCATAAGACCACTGTGAGCCACTGCCACCACAGGGAATGACTTTCTGTACCCCGGATCACCACTATATGACCACTGCAGGTAACTGCCACCACAGAGAAAGACTTTGTGTGACCACCCAGACCACCACCATAAGACCGCACTTAGCCACTGCCACCATATGGAATGACTTTGAGTGCCCCCTGGACCACCACCATGACTGCTGTTAGCCACTGCCACCACAGAGAATGACATTCTGTGCCCCCCCGGACCACCACCATAAGACTGCTGTTAGCCACTGCCACCATAGGGAATGACTTTCTCTGCCCCCCTGGACCACTGCCATGACCGCTGTTAGCCACTGCCACTACAGAGAATGACTTTGTGTGCCCCAGACCACCACCATATGACTGCTGTTAGCCACTGCCACCACAGGGAAAAACTTTGTGTGCTCCCCTGGACCACCACCATAAGACTGCTGTTAGCCACTGCCACCATAGGGAATGACTTTCTCTGCCACCCGGGACCACCGCCATGACTGCTGTTAGCGACTGCCAACACAGGGAATGACTTTGTGTAGCCCCCAGACCACCACCACCATAAGACTGTTGCTAGCTACTGCCACCACATGCAACAATTTTGTGTGCCCCCCCAGACCACCACCATAAGACTGCTGTTAGCCACTGCCACCACAGGGAATGACTTTGTGTGCCCCCCTGGAAAACCAACATAAGACCGCTGTTAGCCACTGCCACCATGGGGAATGACTTTGTGTGCCCCCCTGGACCACCAACATAAGACCACAGTTAGCTACTGACACCACAGGGAATTACTTTGTGTGTCCCCAGACCACCACCATGACCACTGTTAGCCACTGCCACCACAAGGAATTACTTTCTGTGCCCCCTGGACCACCACAATAAGACCGATGTTAGCCACTGCCACAACAGAAAATGACTTTGTGTGCCCCCCGAACCACCACCATAAGACCACTGTGAGACACTGCCACCACAGGGAATGACTTTCTGTACCCCCGGATCACCACTATATGACCGCTGTTAGTCACTGCAATCACAGAGAATGACTGTGTGCCCACCTGGTCCACCAACATAAGGCTGCAGATAGCCACTGCCACAACAGGGATGACTTTGTGTGCCCCCTGGACCACCACCATGACTGCTGTTAGCCACTGCCACCACAGTGAATGACTTTCTGTGCCCCCCCCGGACCAACACCATAAGACTGCTGTTAGCCACTGCCACCATAGGGAATGACTTTCTCTGCGCCCTAGACCACCGCCATGACCGCTGTTAGCCACTGCAACCACAGAGAATGACTTGGTGTGACCCCAGACCACCACCATAAGACTGCTGTAAGGCACTGCCACCACATAAATGACTTTGAGTGACCCCCAGACCACCACCATAAGACCACTGTTAGCCACTGCCACCACATGGAATGACTTTGTGTGCCCTCCCTTGACCACCACCATGACTGCTGTTAGCCACTGCCACCACAGGGAATGACTTTGTGTGTCCCCAGGACCACCACCATAAGACTGCACCTAGCTACTGCCACCACATGGAATGACTTTGTGTGTCCCCCAGACCACCACCATAAGACTGCTGTTAGCCACTGCCACCACATGGAATGACTTTGTGTGCCTCCCTGGACCACCACCATAAGACTGCTGTTAGCCACTGCCACCACAGGTAATGACTTTGTGTGCCCCCCTGGACCACCAACATAAGACCGCTGTTAGCCACTGCCACCACAGGGAATTACTTTGTGTGCCCCAGACCACCACCATAAGACCACCACTAGCCACTGCCACAACAGGAAATGAATTTCTGCACCCCCCAGACCACCACCATGACCGCTGTTAGACACTGCCATAACAGGGAATTACTTTCTGTGCCCCCTTGACCACCACTATAAGACCGCTGTTAGCCACGGACACCACAGAGAATGACTTTGTGTGCCCTCCAGACCACCAAAATAAGACCACTGTGAGCCACTGCCACCACAGGGAATGACATTCTGTACCCCCGGATCACCACTATATGACCGCTGTTAGCCACTGCCACCACAGAGAATGACTTTGTGTGCCCACCTGGCCACCACCATAAGACCGCAGTTAGCCACTTCCACCATAGGGAATGACTTTGTGTGCCCCCAGACCACCACCATGACTGCTGTTAGTCACTGCCTCCAAAGGGAATGACTTTCTGTGCCCCACCGGACCACCACCACAAGACTGCTGTTAGCCACTGCTACCACAGAGAATGACTTTCTGTGCCCCCCGGACCACCACCATGACTGCAGTTAGCCACTGCCATCACAGAGAATGACTTTTTGTCCCCCAGGACCACCACCATAAGACTGCAGTTAGCCACTGCCACCACAGGGAATGACATTGTGTGCCCCCCGGACCACCACCATAAGACTGTTGCTAGCCGCTGCCAACACAGGGAATGACTTTGGGTGACCCACAGACCACCACCATGACTGCTGTTAGCCACTGCCACCACAGGGAATTACTTTCTGTGCCCCCGGACCACCACCATAAGACCACTGTTAGCCACTGCCACCAAAGGGAATGACTTTGTGTGCCCCCCTGGACCACCACCATGACTGCTGTTAGCCACTGCCACCACAGGGAATGACTTTCTGTGCCCCCCCGGACCACCACCATAAGACTGCTGTTAGCCACTGCCAAAATAGGTAATGACTTTCTATGCCCCCCTGGACCACTGCCATGACCGCTGTTAGCCACTGCCACCACAAGGAATGACTTTGTGTGCACCCCAGACCACCACCATAAGACTGCAGTTAGCCACTGCCACCACAGGGGAATTACTTTCTGTGCCCCCAGACCACCACCATAAGACCACTGTTAGCCACTGCCACCAGAGGAAATGACTTTCTGTGCCCCCCAGACCAACACCATGACCGCTGTTAGCCACTGCCACCACAGGGAATTACTTTCTGTGCCCCCTGGACCACCACTATAAGACCACTGTTAGGAACTGCAACCACAGAAAATGACTTTGTGTGCCCCCAAACCACCACCATAAGACCACTGTGAGCCACTGCCACCATGGGGAATGACTTTCTGTACCCCGGATCAGAACTATAAGACCACTGTTAGTCACTGCCACCACAGAGAATGACTTTTGTGTGCACACCCAGACCACCACTATAAGACTGCAGCTAGCCACTGCCACCACAGGGAATGACTTTCTGTGCCCCCACGGACCACCACCATAAGACTGCTATTAGCCACTGCCACCATAGGTAATGACTTTCTCTGCCACCCTGGACCACTGCCATGACCGCTGTTAGCCACTGCCACCACAAAGAATGACTTTGTGTGCCCCCAGACCACCACCATATGACTGCTGTTAGCCACTGACACCACAGGGAAAAACTTTGTGTGCCCCCCTGGACCACTAACATAAGACTGCTGTTAGCCACTGCCACCATAGGGAAGGACTTTCTCTGCCACCCGGGACCACCGCCATGACTGCTGATAGCCACTGCCAACACAGGGAATGACTTTGTGTAGCCCCCAGACCACCACCACCATAAGACTGTTGCTAGCTACTGCCACCACATGCAATGATTTTGTCTGCCCCCCTGGACCACCACCATAAGACTGCTGTTAGCCACTGCCACCACAGGGAATGACTTTGTGTGCCACCCTGGACCATCAACATAAGACCGCTCTTAGCCACTGCCACCATTGGGAATGAATTTGTGTGCCCCCCTTGACCACCAATATAAGACCCCTATTAGCCACTGCCACCACTGGGAATAACTTTGTGTGCCCCCCAGACCACCACGATAAGACTAATGTTAGCCACTGCCACCACAGGAAATGAGTTTTTGTGCCCCCCAGACCACCACCATGACCGCTGTTAGACACTGCTATCACAGGGAATTACTTTCTGTGCCCCCTGGACCACCACCATAAGACCGCTGTTAGCCACTGCTGCCACAGAGAATGACTTTGTGTGCCCTCCAGACCACTACCATAAGACCACTGTGAGCGACTGCCACCACAGGGAATGACATTCTGTACCCCCCGGATCACCACTATATGACCGCTGTTAGCCACTGCCACCACAGAGAATGACTTTGTGTGCCCACCTGGCCACACACAAGACTGCAGTTAGCCACTGCCACCATAGGGAATGACTTTGTGTGCCCCCAGACCACCACCATGACTGCTGTTAGTCACTGCCTCCACAGGGAATGACATTCTGTGCCCCCCGGACCACCACCACAAGACTGCTGTTAGCCACTGCTACCATAGAGAATGACTTTCTGTGGCCCCGGACCACCACCATGACTGCTGTTAGCCATTGCCATCACAGAGAATGACTTTTTGTGCCCCTGGACCACCACCATAAGACTGCTGTTAGCCACTGCCACCACAGGGAATGACTTTGTGTGCCCCCCTGGACCACCACCATGACTGCGGTTACCCACTGCCACCATAGGGAATGACTTTCTGTGCCCCCCCGGACCACCATCATAAGACTGCTGTTAGCCACTGCCACCATAGGAAATGACTTTCTATGCCCCCCTGGATCACCGCCATGGCCGCTGTTAGCCACTGCCACCACAAGGAATGACTTTGTGTGCCCCCCAGACCACCACCATAAGACCTCTGTTAGCCACTGCCACCACAGGGAATTACTTTGTGTGCCCCCAGACCACCACCATAAGACCACTTTTAGCCAATACCACCACAGGAAATGACTTTCTGTGCACCCCAGACCACCACCAAGACCGCTGTTAGCCACTGCCACCACAGGGAATTACTTTCTGTGCCCCCTTGACCACCACTATAAGACCACTGTTAACAACTGCCACCACAGAAAATGACTTTGTGTGCCCCCCGAACCACCACCATATGACCACTGTGAGCCACTGACCCCACAGGGAATGACTTTCTGTACCCCGGATCAGAACTATATGACCACTGTTAGTCACTGCCACCACAGAGAATGACTTTGTGTGCCCACCCGGACCACCACCAAAAGACCGCAGTTAGCCACTGCCACCATAGGGAATGACTTTGTGTGCCTCCTGGACCACCACCATGACTGCTGTTAGCCACTTCCACCACAGGGAACGACTTTCTGTGCCCTCCGGGCCACCACCATAAGACTGCTGCTTGCCACTGCCACCATAGGGAATGACTTTCTCTGCCATCGTGGACCACTGCCATAACTGCTGTTAGCCACTGCCACCACAGAGAATGACTTTGTGTGCCCCTAGGCCACCACCATAAGACCACTGTTAGCCACTGCCACCACAGGAAATTACTTTCTGTGCCCCCCCAGACCACCACCATGAACGCTGGTAGCCACTGCCACCACAGGGAATGACTTTCTGAACCCCCGGATCACCACTATATGACCGCTGTTAGCCACTGCCACCACAGGTAATTACTATGTGTGCCCCCAGTCCACCACCATAAGACCACTTTTAGCCACTGCCACCACAGGAAATGACTTTCTGTGTGCCCCAGACCACCACCAAGACCTCTGTTAGCCACTGCCATGAAAGGGAATTACTTTCTGTGCCCCCTGGACCACCACCATGAATGCTGGTAGCTACTGCCACCACAGGGAATGACTTTCTGAACCCCCGGATCACCACTATATGACCGCTGTTAGTCACTGCCACCACAGAGAATGACTTTGTGAGCACACCCAGATCACCACCATAAGAAAGCAGTTAGCAACTGCCACCACAGGGAATGACTTTCTGTACTCCCCCGGACCACCACCATAAGACTGCTGTTAGCCACTGCCACCATAGGGAATGACTTTCTATGCCCCCCCGGATCACCGCCATGACCGCTGTTAGCCACTGCCACCACAAGAAATGACTTTGTGTGCCCCCAGACCACCATCATAAGACCGCTGTTAGCCACTGCCACCACAGGGAATTACTTTGTGTGCCCCCAGACCACCACCATAAGACTGTTGCTAGCCACTGCCAACACAGGGAATGACTTTGTGTGCCCCCCAGACCACCACCATGACTGCTGTTAGCCACTGCCACCACAGGGAATTACTTTTCTGTGCCCCTCGGAGCACCACCATAAGACCGCTATTAGCCACTGCCACCACAGGGAATTACTTTGTGTGTCCCCAGACCACCACCATAAGACCACTGTTAGCCACTGCCAACACAGGAAATGACTTTCTGTGCCCCCAGACCACCACCATGACCGCTGTTAGCCACTGCCACCACAGGGAATTACTTTCTGTGCCACCTTGACCACCACTATAAGACTATTGTTAGCCACTGCCACCACAGAAAATGACTTTGTGTGCCCCCCCAAACAACCACCATAAGGCCACTGTGAGCCACTGCCACCACAGGGAATGACTTTCTCTAACCCGGATCACCACTATATGACCACTGTTAGTCACTGCCACCACAGAGAATGACTTTCCGTGCCCACCCGGCCCACCACCATAAGACCGCACTTAGCCACTGCCACCACAGGGAATGACTTTCTGTGCCCCCCCGGACCACCACCATAAGAATGCTGTTAGCCACTGCTACCATAGGGAATGACTTTCTCTGCCCCCCAGGACCACCAACATGACTGCTGTTAGCCACTGCCACCACAGGGAATGACTTTGTGTAGCCCCCGGACCACCACCACCATAAGACTGTTGCTAGATACTGCCACAACATGGAATGATTTTGTGTGACCCCCTTGACTACCAACATAAGACCTCTGTTAGCCACTGCCACTATGGGGAACGTCTTTGCATGCCCCCCCAGACCACCAACATAAGACCTCTGTTAGCCACTGCCACCACAGGGAATTACTTTGTGTGCCCCCAGACCACCACCATAAGACCACTCTTAGCCACTGCCACCACAGGAAATGACTTTCTGTGCCCCCAGATACCACCATGACCACTGTTATCCACTGCCACCACAGGGAATTACTTTCTGTGCCCACCCGGACCACCACCATAAGACTGCAGTAAGCCACTGCCACCATAGGGAATGACTTTGTGTGCCCCCTTGACCACCACCATGACTGCTGTTAGCCACTGTCACCAGAGGGAATGACTTTCTGTGCCCCCGGACCACCACCATAAGGCTGCTGTTAGCCATTGCCACCATAGGGAATGACTTCCTCTGCCCCCCTAGAGCACCGCCATGACCGCTGTTAGCCACTGTCACTACAGAGAATGACTTTGTGTGCCCCCAGACCACCACCATAAGACCACTGTTAGCCACTGCCACCACATAAATGACTTTGTGTGACCCCCAGACCACCACCATAAGACCACTGTTAGCCAATGCCACCACATTGAATGACTTTGTGTGCCCTCCCTTGACCACCACCATGACTGCTGTTAGGCACTGCCACCACTGGTAATGACTTTGTGTGCCCCCCCTTGAACACCAACATAAGACCGCTGTTAGCCACTGCCACCACAGGAAATTACTTTCTTTGCCCCCCCAGGCCACCACCATGACCGCTGTTAGCCACTTCCATCACAGGGGATTACTTTCTGTGCCCCCTTGACCACCACTATAAGACCGCTGTTAGCCATTACCACCACAGAGAATGACTTTGTGTGCCCCCCAAACCACCACCATAAGACCACTGTGAGCCACTGCCACCACAGGGAATGACATTCTGTACCCCCAGATCACCACTATATGACCACTGTTAGCCACTGCCATCACAGAGAATTACTTTGTGTGCCCACATGGATCACCACCATAAGATCGCAGTTAGCAACTGCCACCATAGGGAATGACTTTGTGTGCTCCCAGACCACCACCATGATTGCTGTTAGTCACTGCCTCCACAGGGAATGACTTTCAGTGCCCCCCGGACCATCACCACAAGACTGCTGTTAGCCACCGCTACCACAGGCAATGACTTTCAGGCCTGACTTCCACCATGACTGCTGTGCCACTGCCATCACAGAGATGACTCAGTGCCCAGATCTACCATCATAAGACTGCTGTTAGCCACTGCCACCACAGGGAATGACTTTGTACCCCCTACCACCCACCGAAGACTGTGCATCTGGCCACTGCCAACACAGGGATTGACTTTGTGTGCCCCGGACCACCACCATGACTGCTGTTAGCCACCACAACACAGGGAAATCACTTTCTGCCCTCGGACCACCACCACAAGACTGCTGTTAGCCACTGCCTCCTTACTAGGAATGACTTCAGGTGCCCCCTGACTACTCTCACCATGACTGCTGTTAGCCACGCCACCAGGAAATGACTTTCAGCCCTCCAGACCACCACCATGACTGCTGAGCCACTGCCACCACATGAATTACTTTCAGCCCCTGGACCACCACTATGAAGACTACTGTTAGCCACTGCCACCACAGAAAATGACTTGTGTGCCTCCTAGACCACTACTATAAGACCTCCAAGCCACTGCCACCACAGGGAATGACTTTCTGTACCGAATCACCACAATATGACCACTGTTAGTTACTGCCACCACAGAGATGACTTGTCCACCCGGCCCACCACCACAAGATCACACAGCCACTGCCACCACAGGGAATGACTTTTTGCCCCCTGACCACTCACCATGACTGCTGCTAGCCACGCCATCACAGGAATGACTTTGTGCCCCCGGACCTCACCATATGACTGCTGTTAGCCACTGCCACCACAGGAACGACTTCTATACCCCCTGACCACCGCCATGACCGTTGTTAGCCACCGACAGCACAAGGTCGACTTTATGCCCAGACCACTACTCATAAGACAGCTGTTAGCCAGCAGCCACCACAGGGAATTACTTGTGCCCCCAGACCACTCACCATAAGACCACAGTTAGCCACTGCCACCACAGGAACTGACTTTCTGTGTCCCCAGACCACCACCATGACTGCTGTTAGCCACTGCCACCACATGATCTGCTTTCTGTGCCCCTGGACCACCACTTCATAAGACTACTGTTAGCCACTGCCACCACAGAAAATGACTTTGTGTGTGCCTCTCAACTACCACTACCATAAGACCACTGTGAGCCACTGCCACCAGAGGAATGACTTCTGTTCCCTCGGATCACCATTTATATGACCACTGTTAGTCACTGCCACCAGAGAATGACTTAGGTGTTCCCACCCAGCCCACCACCATAAGACCGCAGTTAGCCACTGCCACCATATAGGGAATGACTTTGTGTGCCCCCGACCACCACCATGACTGTTACACTGCTGCAGGGAATGATCGTGCCCTGTATCACCACTATGAGAATGCTTAGCCACTGCCACCATAGGGAATGACTTTCTGCCCCCAGGACCACCGCCATGACTGCTGTTAGCCACTGCTACAACAGGAATGACTTTGTAGCCCCGAACACCACCACCATAAGACTGTGCAGCTACTGCCACTTGGCTGTTCTGATTTTGTGACCGGATCACCAACATGACTGCTGTTAGCCACTGCCACCACAGGGAATGACTTTCTGTGCCCCCTGGACCACCACTATAAGACAGCTGTTAGCCACTGCCACCATTGAAAATGACTTTGTGTGCCCCTGAACCACCACCATAAGACTACTGTGAGCCACTGCAACCACACGGAATGACTTTCTGAACCCCAGATCACCACTATATGACCGCTGTTAATCACTGCCACCACAGAGAATGACTTTGTGTGCCCACCCGAACCACCACCATGACTGTTGTAGCCATGCCACCACAGCTAATTACTTTCTGTCTCTGGACCACCGCCATGATGCTGTTAGCCACTGCCACAGGAATGACTTTAGCCCCCGACCACCACCACCATAAGACTGTTGCTGCTACTTCCACTACATGGAATGATTTTGAGGCCCCTGTGACCACCAACATAAGACCGCTGTTTCCCTACTGAATGACTTTGTGTGCCCTGACCACCAACATAAGACCTCTGTTAGCCACTGCAACACAGGAAATGACTTTCTGCCTGTGGATGACCACCATGACCGCCACAGGGAATTATTTCTGAGCCTCTTGACAGCACAATAAGACCGATGTTAGCCACTACTACAGAAAATGACTTTGTGTTCTAACCACCACCATAAGACCACTGTGAGCTACTCCACCAAAGGGAATGACTTTCACCGGCTACTCAATGACCGATGTTAGTCACTGCAACCACAGAGAATGACTTGTGCCCACCCGTCAACCATTATAAGACTGCAGCACGCACCATAGGAATGACTGTGTGTGCCCCTGACCACCACCATGACTGCTGTTAGCCACTGCCACTACAGGAATGACTTTATGCCCCCTAGACCACCGCCATGACTGCTGTTAGCCACTGCAACCACAGAGAATGTGTGCCCTCATCCACCACCATAAGACTGTTGTTAGGCACTGCCACCACATAAAAGACTTTGTATGACCCCAAGAACACAACCATAAGACCACTGTGAGCCACTGCCACCACATGTAATGACTTTGTGTGCCCTCCCTGGACCACCACCATGACTGCTGTTAGCCACTGCCACCACAGGGAATGACTTTGTGTGCCCCCGGACCACCACCATAAGACTGCTCCTAGCTACTACCACCACATGGAATGACTTTGTGTGCCCCCAGACCACCATCATAAGACCGCAGTTAGCCACTGCCACCATAGGGAATTACTTTGTGTGCCCCCTTGACCACCAGCATGACTGCTGTTAGCCACTGCCACCACAGGGAATGACTTTCTGCCCGGACCACCACCAAGATCGCTAGCCACTGCCACCATAGGGAATGACTTTCCCTGGACCACTGCCATGACCACGTTAGCCACTGCCACCACAGAGAATGACTGTGTGCCCCAGACCACCACCGTATGACTGTTGTTAGCCACTGCCACCACTGAATAACTTGTGTGCCTCCGGACCACCACCATAAGACTGTTAGCCACTGAATCCAGGGAATGACTTTCAGCCCGGACCACCACCATAAGGCTGCTGTTAGCCATTGCCACCATAAGGTCGACTCCACTGCCCCTAGAGTTCCGCCATGCCGTTAGCTACTGTCACTACAGAGAATGACTTTGTGTGCCCCCAGACCACCACCATAAGACTGCTGTTAGCCATCCAGCACATAAATGATTCTCAGACCCCAGACCACCAATTATAAGACCACTGGTTACCGCCACCACATGTAATGACTTTGTGTGCCCTCCTGACCACCACCATGACTGCTGTTAGCACTGCCACCAGGTAATGACTTGTGTGCCCCTGAACACCAACATAAGACCGCTGTTAACCATCCACCACAGAGAATTACTGTGTGCCCCACAGACCACCACCATAAGACCGTTACCACTGCCACCAGGAATGACATTCTTTGCGCCCCAGGCCACCACCATGACTGCTGGTAGCCACTGCCATAACAGGGAATTACTTTCTGTGCCCACTTGACCACCACTATAAGACCACTGTTAGCCACTGCCACCACAGAGTATGACTTCCTCTGGCCCCCTAGAGCACCGCCATGACCGCTGTTAGCCACTGCCACCACAGAGAATGACTTTGTGTGCCCCCAGACCACCACCATAAGACCGCTGTTAGTCACTGCCACCACATAAATGACTTTGTGTGACCCCCAGACCACCACCATAAGACCACTGTTAGCCACTTCCACCAAATGGAATGACCTTGTGTAGCCTCCTGACCACTACACTGCTGTTAGGCAGCCACCAGGAATGACTTTGTGTGTCCTCGGACCACAACCATAAGACTAATGCTAGCTACTGCCACCACGGAATGATTTTTGTGTCCCCAGACCACCACCATAAGACTGCTGTAGCCACTGCCACTGAATGACTTTGTGCCCCCGGACCAGCACCATAAGACTGCTGTTAGCCACTGCACCAGGTAATGACTTTGTGTGCCCCTGACCAACATAAGACCGCTGTTAGCCACTACCACCATAGGAATTACTTTGTGTGCCCCACAGACCACCACCATAAGACCACTGTTAGCTACTGCCACCACAGGAAATGACTTTCGATCCCTGCCACCACCATGACCGCTGTTAGCCACTTCCATCACAGGGAATTACTGTGCCCTTGACCACCACTATAGACCGCTGTGTTTGCTTCCAAGAGAATGACTTGTGTGCCCCCAGACCACCACCATAAGACTATGTGAGCCACTGCTACAGGAATGACATTCTACCACTGTTAGACATTGCCACCAAGAGAACGACTTGTGCCCCCAGACCACACCATAGACCACTGTGAGCCACTGCCACCACAGGGAATACTTCCGTACCCCAGATCACCACTATATGACCGCTGTTAGCCACTGCCACCACAGAAATTACTTTGTGTTATTACCCACATGGACCACCACCATAAGACCCATGATTAGCAACTGCCACCATAAAGAATGACTTTGTGTGCTCCCCAGAATACCACCACTACTGCTGTTAGCGGTCACTGCCTGCTGGGAATGACTTTCCTGTGCCCCGGAACCCACCACAAGACTGCTGTTAGCCTGCCACAGGCAGTGACATTCTGTGCCCCTGGACCTCCACCATGACTGCTGTAAGTCACTGCCATCACAGAGAATGACTTTGTGTGCCCCCAGACCACCATCATAAGACTGCTGTTAGCCACTGACACTACAGGGAATGACTTTGTGTACCCCCCTAGACCAACACCGTAAGACTGTTACTAGCCACTGCCAACACAGGGATTGACTTTGTGTGCCCCCAGACTACCACCATGACTGCTGTTAGCCACTACCAACACAGGGAATTACTTTCCGTGCCCCTCGGACCACCACCATAAGACCGCTGTTAGCCACTGCCTCCACAGGGAATGACTTTGTGTGCCCCCCTGGACCACCACCATGACTGCTGTTGGCCACTGCCACCGCAGGTAATGACTTTCTGTGCCCCAGACCACCACCATGACCGCTGTTAGCCACTGCCACCACATGGAATTACTTTCTGTGCCCCCTGGACCACCACTATAAGACTACTGTTAGCCACTGCCACCACAGAAAATAACTTTGTGTGCCCCCGAACCACCACCATAAGACCTCTGTGAGCCACTGCCACCACAGGGAATGATTTTCTGTACCACGGATCACCACAATATGACCACTGTTAGTCACTGCCACCACAGAGAATGACTTTGTGTGCCCACCTTGCCCACCACCATAAGACCGCTGTTAGCCACTGCTACCACAGGGAATGACTTTTTGTGCCCCCCTGGACCACCACCATGACTGCTGTTAGCCACTGCCACCACGGGGAATGACTTTCTGTGCCCCCCGGACCACCACCATAAGACTGCTGTTAGCCACTGCCACCACAGGGAATGACTTTCTATGCCCCCTAGACCACCGCCATGACCGCTGTTAGCCACAGCACAAGGAATGACTTTGCGTGCCCCCAGACCACCACCATAAGACAGCTGTTAGCCACTGCCACCACAGGGAATTACTTTCTGTGCCCCCAGACCACCGCCAAGACAACTGTAGCCCTGCCACCACGAAATGACTTTCTGCTTCCCAGACCACCACCGCGGCTGCTGCTGTTAGCCACTGCCACCACATGGAATTACTTTCTGTGCCCCCTGGACCACCACTATAAGACTACTGTTAGCCACTGCCACCACAGAAAATGACTTTGTGTGCCCCCCCGAACCACCACCATAAGACCACTGTGAGCCACTGCCACCACAGGGAATGACTTTCTGTACTCCGGATCACCACTATATGACCACTGTTAGTCACTGCCACCACATGTAATGACTTTGTGTGCCCTCCCTGGACCACCACCATGACTGCTGTTAGCCACTGCCACCACAGGGAATGACTTTGTGTGCCCCCAGGACCACCACCATAAGACTGCTCCTAGCTACTGCCACCACATGGAAAGACTTTGTGTGCCCCCCTTGACCACCACCATAAGACTGCAGTTAGCCACTGCCACCACAGGGAATGACTTTGTGTGCCTCCCTGGACCACCACCATAAGACTGCTGTTAGCCACTGCCACCACAGGTAATGACATTGTGTGCCCCCCTGGACCACCACCATAAGACTGCTGTTAGCCACTGCCACCAGAGGTAATGACTTTCTATGCCCCCCTAGACCACCGCCATGACCGCTGCTAGCCACTGCCACCACAAGGTATGACTTTGTCTACCCCCCAGACCACCACCATAAGACCGCTGTTAGCCTCTGCCACCTCAGGGAATTACTTTGTGTGCCCCCAGACCACCAACATAAGACTGCAGTTAGCCACTGCCACCATAAAGAATGACTTTGTGTGCCCCCTGGACAACCACCATGACTGCTGTTAGCCACTGTCACCACAAGGAATGACTTTATGTGCCCCCGGACCACCACCATAAGACCACTGTTAGCCACTGCCACCACAGGAAATGACTTTCTGAGCCCCCTAGACTGCTGTTAGCCAATGCCACCACAAAGAATGACTTTGTGTGCACCCCAGACCACCAACATATGACTGCTGTTAGCCACTGTCACCACAGGGAATACCTTTGTATGCCCCTTGGCCACCAACATAAAACCACTGTTAGCCACTGCCACCACAGGAAATGAATCTCTGTGCCCCCAGACCACCACCATTAACGCTGTTAGTTACTGCCACCATAGAAAATGACTGTCTATGCCCCCCTAGACCACCCCATGACCGCTGTTAGCCACTGCCACCACAGGGAATGACTTTGTGTGACCCCCAGACCACCACCATAAGACCGCTGTTAGCCTCTGCCACCTAAGGGAATTACTTTGTGTGCCCCCAGACCACCAACATAAGACTGCTGTTAGCCACTCGCCACTATGGGAAAGACTTTGTGTGCCCCCCGGATCACCAACATAAGACCCTCTCCACACACTGCCACCACACAGGAATTACTTTGTGCCTCGCATCACCACCATAAGAATAATGTTAGCCACTGCCACCTCAGGAAATGACTTTCTGTGCCCCCCCCAGAACACCACCATGACCGCTGTTAGCCACTGCACCACAGGGAAGTATTTTTCGTGCCCCCTGGACCACCACAATATGACCGATGTTAGCCACTACCACCACAGAAAATGACTTTCTGTGCCCCCTGAACCACCACCATAAGTCCACTGTGAGCCACTGCCTCCACAGGGAATGACTTTCTGTACCTCCGGATCACCACTATATGACCGCTGTTAGTCACTGCCACCACAGAGAATGACTTTGTGTGCCCACCCGGACCACCACCATAAGACTGCAGTTAGCCACTGCCACCATAGGGAATGACTTTGTGTGCCCCCTTGACCACCACCATGACTGCTGTTAGCCACTGCCACCATAGGGAATGACCTTCTGTGCCCCCCCGCACCGACACCATAAGACTGCTGTTAGCCACTGCCAACATAGGGAATGACTTTCTCTGCCCCCCTAGTGCACTGCCATGACCGCTGTTAGCCACTGCCACCACAGAGAATGACTTTGTGTGCCCCCAGACCACCACCATAAGACCGCTGTTAGCCACTGCCACCAAATAAATGACTTTGTGTGACCCCCAGAATACCACCATAAGACCACTGTTAGCCACTGCCACCACATGTAATGACTTTGCGTGCCCTCCCTGGACCACCACCATGACTGCTGTTAGCCACTGACACCACAGGAAATGACTTTGTGTGCCCCCCGGATCACTACCATAAGACTACTGCTACTACACCATATGGAATGACTTTGTGTGTCCCCCGGACCACACCATAAGACTGCTGTTAGCCACTGCCACCAGATGGAATGACTTTGTGTGCCTCCCTGGACCACCACCATAAGACTGCTGTTAGCCACTGCCACCACAGGTAATGACTTTGTATGCCCCCCTGGACCACCAACATAAGACCGCTGTTAGCCACTGCCACCAAAGGGAATTACTTTCTATGCCAGCCAGACCACCACAATAAGACCACTGTTAGCTACTGCCACCACAGAAAATGACTTTCTGTGCCCCCCAGACCACCACCATGACCACTGTTAACCACTGCCACCACAGAGAATGACTTTGTGTGCCCCCAGACCACCACCATAAGACCACTATGAGCCACTGCCACCACATGGAATGACATTCTGTACCCCGGATCACTACTATATGACCGCTGTTAGCCACTGCCACCACAGAGAATGACTTTGCGTGCACACCTGAACCACCACTATAAGACCACAGTTAGCCACTGCCACCATAAGAGAATGCCTTGTGTCCCCAGACCACCTCCATGACTGCTGTTAGTCACTGCCGCCACAGAGAATGACCCAAATGCCCCGACCATCTCACCATATAAGATCGCTGTTAGCCACTGCCTCACAGGGCATGACTTTGTGTGCCCCTCAGGACCACCACCATAAGACTGCTGCTAGCCACTGCCAACACAGGGAATGACTTTGTGTGCCCCACAGACCACCACCATGACTGCTGTTAGCCACTGCCACCACAGGGAATTACTTTCTTTGACCCCCCGGACCACTACCATAAGACTGCAGTTAGCCACTGCCACCATAGGGAATGACTTTCCATGCCCCCCTGGACCACAGCCATGACTGCTGTTAGCCACTGCCACCACAGGGAATTACTTTCTGTGCCCCCTTGACCACCACTATAAGACCACTGTTAGCCACTGCCACCACAGAAAATGACTTTGTGTGCCCCCCCAGCCACCACCATAAGACCACTGTGAGCCACTGCCATTACAGGAAATGACTTTCTGTACCCTGGATCACCACTATATGACCACTGTTAGTCACTGCCACCACAGAGAATGACTTTGTGTGCCCACCCGGACCACCACCATAAGTCCACAGTTGACCACTGCCACCACAGGGAATGACTTTGTGTGCCCCCTGGACCACCACCATGACTGCTGTTAGCCACTGCCACCATGGGGAATGACTTTCTCTGCCCCCCTGGACCACTGCCATGACTGCTGTTAGCCACTGCCACCACAGAGAATGACTTCGTGTGCCCCCCAGACCACCACCATATGACTGCTGTTAGCCACCGACACCACAAGGAATAACTTTGTATGCCCTTGGCCACCGATAAAACCACCAGAGTTTCACTGCCACCACAGGAAACACTTCCCCAGCCCCCAGACCACCACCATGAACGCTGTTAGCCACTGCCACCACAGTGAATGACTTTCTGTACCCCCGGATCACCACTATATGACTGCTGTTAGTCACTGCCACCACAGAGAACGACTTTGTGTGCACACCCTGACCACTACCATAAGACTGCAGTTAGCCACTGCCACCATAGGGAATGACTTTATGTGCCCCCTGGACACCACCCTGACTGCTGTTAACCACTGCCACCACAGTGAATGACTTTCTGTTCCCCCCCGGAACACCACCATAAAACTTCTGTTAGCCACTGCCACCATAGGGAATGACTTTCTGTGCCCCCCTAGAGCACTGCCACTACCGCTGTTAGCCACTGCCACCACAGAGAATGACTTTGTGTGCCCCCAGTCCACCACCATATGACTGCTGTTAGCCACTGCCACCACAGGGAATAACTTTGTGTGCCCCCCTGGACCACCACCACCATAAGACTGCTGTTAGCCAATGCCACCACGGGGAATGACTTTGTGTTGGACCTGCCATAAGACATCTAGTAGACACTGCCACCACCAAAGGGAATGACTTTGTGTGCCCCCCTGGACTACCAACATAAGACCACTGTTAGCCACTGCCACCATGGGGAATTACTTTGTGTGCCCCCCAGACCCACCATCTTATGACCGATGTTAGCCGCTGCCACCACAGGAAATGACTTTCTGTGCCCCCCCGAACCACCACCATAAGACCACTGTGAGCCACTGCCACCACAGGGAATGACTTTCTGTACCCCGGATCACCAGTATATGACCACTGTTAGTCACTGCCACCACAGAGAATGACTTTGTGTGCCCACCGGACCACCACCATAAGTCCGCAGTTGGCCACTGCCACCATAGGAATGACTTTGTGTGCCTCATCGACCATCACCATGACTGCCAGTTAGCCTGCCACCACAGGAATGACTCTGTGCCCCCGGACCACCACCATAAGACTGCTGTTAGCCACTGCCACCATGAGGGATGACTTTCTCTGCCGCCCCCGGACCACTGCCATGACTGCTGTTAGCCACTGTCACCACAGAGAATGACTTCATGTGCCCCCAGACCACCACCATTTGACTGCTGTTAGCCACTGCCACCACAGGGAAAAACTTTGCATGCCCCTTGGCCACCAACATAAAACCACTGTTAGCCACTGCCACCACAGGGAATGACTTTGTGTGCCCCCCTGGACCACCACCATAAGACTGTTGCTAGCCACGCCAACACAGGGAATGACTTTGTGTGCCCCCATGGACCAACCAACATAAGACCGCTTGTTAGCCACTGCCACCATGAGGACTACCAGTGTGCCCTCCAGACCACCACCCAAGACCTGCTAGCCACTGCCACCATGGAAATGACCCTCTCTGTGCCCTCCAGACCACCACCAATGACTGCTGGCCACTGCCACCCAGAGGAATGCATTTTCTGTGCCTCTGCACCACCACTATAAGACCGCTGTTAGCCACTGCCACCACAGAGAATACTTTGTGTGCCCCGGTCACTACCATAATACACGACCCACTGTAGCCACTGCCACCACAGGGAATGACTTTCTGTACCCCGATCGCACTATATGACCGCTGTTAGTCACTGCCAACCACAGAGAATTTTTCGTGTGCCCACCTGACCACCACACCATAAATATCGCAGAAGTTAGCCACTGCCACCATGGGGAATGACTCCCTGTAGCCCTCAGACCACCACCATGTCTGCTAATAGTCACTGCCTCCATAGAGTGATTTCTGTGCCCCCAGGACCACCACCACATAGACTGCTGTTAGCCACTGCCATCACAGAGAATGACTCTGTGTGGCCCCATGGACCACCACCATAAGACTGTTGTTAGCCACTGCCATGACAGGGAATGACTTTGTGTGCCCCCAGACCACCACCATGACTGCTGTTAGCCACTGCTACCACAGGGAATTTCTTTCTAAGCCCCCTTGACCACCACTATCAGACCGCTGTTAGCCACTGCCACCACATGGAATAACTCTGTTTACCACCCCAGACCACCACCATAAGACTTTCTGTTAGCCACTGCCACCATGGGGAATTATTTTGTGTGCCCCCCAGACCACCACCATAAGACCACTGTTAGCCACTGCCACTACAGCAAATGACTTTCTGTGCCCCATGGACCACCACTATAAGACCGCTGTTAGCCACTGCCACCACAGAGAATGACTTTGTGTGCCCCCCAGACCACCACCATGACTGCTGTTAGCCACTGACACCACAGGGAATTACTTTCTGTGCCCCAGACCACCACCATAAGACCGCTATTAGCCCCTGCCACAACAGGGAATGACTTTGTGTGCCCTGCTGGACCACCACCATGACTGCTGTGAGCCACTGCCACCACAGGGAATGACTTTCTGTGCCCCGCCGGACCACCACCATAAGACTGCTGTTAGCCACTGCCACCCAAGGGAATGACTTTCTATGCCCCCCTAGACCACCGCCATGACTGCTGTTAGCCAATGCCACCAACAAGGACGACTTGAAAGTTCTGACCACCACCCACACCACAGCTTCCGCCACAGGATTTACTTTGTGCCCAAGACCACCATCATAAGACCACTGTTAGCCACTGCCACCACAGGAAATGACTTTCTGTGCCCCCCAGACCACCACCATAACTACTGTTAGCCACTGTCACCACAGGGAATTACTTTCTGTGCCCCCTGGACCACCACTATAAGACCACTATTAGCCACTGCCACCACAGAAAATAACTTTGTGTGCCCCCCCGAATCACCACCATAAGACCACTGTGAGCCACTGCCGCCACAGGGATTGTCTTTCTGTACCCGATCATCACTATATGACCACTGTTAGTCGCTGCCACCACAAGAGAATGGCTTTGTGTGCTTACGGACCATACCACCATAAGACCGCGGTTAGCCGCACCGCCGGAATGACTTTGTGTGCCCCCTGGACCACCACCATGACTGCTGCCAGCCACTGCCACCACAGGGAATGGCTTTCTGTGCCCCCCGGACCACCACCATAAGACTGCTGCTGGCCGCTGCCACCATAGGAATAGCTTTCTCCCCAGCACCACTGCCATGACCGCTGTTAGCCACTGCCACCACAGAGAGAATGACTTTGTGTGCCCGACCACACACCGCAGCCAGCTGTTGTTAGCCACTGCCCAGTACAGGGAATAACTTTGAGTGCCCCCCGGACCACCACCATAAGACTGCTGTTAGCCACTGCTACCATAGGGAATGACTTTCTCTGGCCCCCAGACCACCGCCATGACTGCTGTTAGCCACTGCCACCACAGGGAATGACTTTGTGTGCCCCCGGGACCACCACCATAAGACCGCAGTTAGCCACTGCCACCATCGGGAATGACTTTGTGTGCCCTCAGACCACCACCATGTCTGCTGTTAGTCACTGCCTCCATAGGGAATTACTTTCTGTGCCCCCCTGGACCACCACCACAAGACTGCTGTTAGCCACTGCCATCACAGAGAATGACTTTGTGTGGCCCCATGGACCACCACCATAAGACTGTTGTTAGCCACTGCCATGACAGGGAATGACTTTGTGTGCCCCCCAGACCACCACCATGACTGCTGTTAGCCACTGCTACCACAGGGAATTTCTTTCTACGCCCCCTGGACCACCACTATAAGACCGCTGTTAGCCACTGCCACCACATGGAATAACTCTGTTTACCACCCCGGACCACCACCATAAGACCGCTGTTAGCCACTGCCACCATGGGGAATTATTTTGTGTGCCCCCCAGACCATCACCATAAGACCACTGTTAGCCACTGCCACCACAGCAAATGACTTTCTGTTCCCCCTGACCACCACCATGACCGCTGTTAGCCACTGACACCACAGGGAATTACTTTCTGTGCCCCATGGACCACCACTATAAGACCTCTGTTAGCCACTGCCACAACAGAGAATGAGTTTGTGTGCCCCCCAGACCACCACCATGACTGCTGTTAGCCACTGCCACCACAGGGAATTACTTTCTGTGCCCCTGGAACACCACCATAAGACCGCTATTAGCCACTGCCACCACAGGGAATGACTTTGTGTGCCCCCCTGGACCACCACCATGATTGCTGTTAGCCAATGCCACCACAAGGAATGACTTTGTGTGCCCCCCAGACCACCACCATAAGACCGCTGTTAGCCTCTGCCACCACAGGAATTTACTTTGTGTGCCCCAAGACGACCATCATAAGACCACTGTTAGCCACTGCCACCACAGGAAATGACTTTCTGTGCCCCCCAGACCACCACCATAACTACTGTTAGCCACTGTCACCACAGGGAATTACTTTCTGTGCCCCCTGGACCACCACTATAAGACCACTGTTAGCCACTGCCACCACAGAAAATGACTTTGTGTGCCCCCCGAATCACCACCATAAGACCACTGTGAGCCACTGCCACCACAGGGATTGTCTTTCTGTACCCCGGATCATCACTATATGACCACTGTTAGTCACTGCCACCACAGAGAATGACTTTGTGTGCCCACCCGGACCACCACCATAAGACTGCAGTTAGCCACTGCCACCATAGGGAATGACTTTGTGTGCCCCCTGGACCACCGCCATGACTGCTGTTAGCCACTGCCACCACAGGGAATGACTTTCTGTGCCCCCCTGGACCACCACCATAAGACTGCTGCTAGCCGCTGCCACCATAGGGAATGACTTTCTCTTCCCCGGACCACTGCCATGACCGCTGTTAGCCACTGCCATCACAGAGAATGACTTTGTGTGCCCCCCAGACCACCACCGTATGACTGTTGTTAGCCACTGCCACCACAGGGAATAACTTTGTGTGCCCCCCGGACCACCACCATAAGACTGCTGTTAGCCACTGCCACCATAGGGAATGACTTTCTCTGCCCCCCGGACCACCGCCATGACTGCTGTTAGCCACTGCCACCACAGGGAATGACTTTGTGTGCCCCCGGGACCACCACCATAAGACTGCTGTTAGCCACTGCCACCACAGGTAATGACTTTGTGTGCCACCCTGGACCACCAACATAAGACCTCTGTTAGCCACTGCCACCACAGGGAATTACTTTGTATTCCCCTAGACCACCACCATAAGACCACTGTTAGCCACTGCCACCACAGGAAATGACTTTCTGTGCCCTCCAGACCACCACCATGTCCGCTGTTAGCCACTGCCACCACAGGGAATGACTTTCTGTGCCCCCCGGACCACCACCATAAGACTGCTGCTAGCCGCTGCCACCATAGGGAATGACTTTCTCTGCCCCCCTGGACCACTGCCATGACCGCTGTTAGCCACTGCCACCACAGAGAATGACTTTGTGTGCCCCCAGACCACCACCATATGACTGTTGTTAGCCACTGCCACCACAGGGAATAACTCTGTGTGTCCCCCGGACCACCGCCATGACTGCTGTTAGCCACTGCCACCACAGGGAATGACTTTGTTTGCCCCCCGGACCACCACCATAAGACTGCTGCTAGCTACTGACACCACTTGGAATGATTTTGTGTGCCCCCCTGGACCACCACCATAAGACTGCTGTTAGCCACTGCCACCACAGGGAATGACTTTGTGTGCCACCCTGGACCACCAACATAAGACCTCTGTTAGCCACTGCCACCACAGGGAATTACTTTGTGTGCCCCTAGACCACCACCATAAGACCACTGTTAGCCACTGCCACCACAGGAAAGGACTTTCTGTGCCCACAGACCACCACCATGACTGCTGTTAGCCACTGCTACCACAGGGAATTACTTTCTATGCCCCTGGACCACCACTATAAGACCGCTGTTAGCCACTGCCACCACATGGAATAACTCTGTGTGCCCCCCATACCACCACCATAAGACCGCTGTTAGCTACTGCCACCACATGGAATTGCTCTGTGTGCCCCCCGGACCACCACCATAAGACTGCTGTTAGCCACTGCCACCTCAGGGAATTACTTTGTGTGCCCACGGACCACCACCATAAGACTGCTGCTAGCTACTGCCACCACATGGAATGACTTTGTGTGCCCCCATGGACCACCAACATAAGACCGCTGTTAGCCACTGCCACCATGGGGAATTACTTTGTGTGCCCCCAGACCACCACCTTAAGACCGCTGTTAGCCACTGCCACCACAGGAAATGACTTTCTGTGCCCCCAGACCACCACCACGACCGCTGTTATCCACTGCCACCACAGGGAATTACTTTCTGTGTCCCCTGGACCACCACTATAAGACCGCTGTTAGCCACTGCCACCACAGAGAATGACTTTGTGTGCCCCTGGACCACCACCATAAGACCACTGTGAGCCTCTGCCTCCACAGGGAATGACTTTCTGTACCCCGGATCACCACTATATGACTGCTGTTAGTCACTGCCACCACAGAGAATGACTTTGTGTGCCCACCTGGACCACCACCATATCACCGCAGTTAGCCACTGCCTCCATGGGGAATGACTTTGTGTGCCCCCAGAGCACCACCATGACTGCTGTTAGTCACTGCCTCCACAGAGAATTACTTTCTGTGCCTCCCTGGACCACCACCACAAGACTGCTGTTAGCCAGTGCTACCACAGGGAATGACTTTCTGTTCCTCCTGGACCACCACCATGACTGCTGTTAGCCACTGCCATCACAGAGAATGACTTTGTGTGCCCACCTGGACCACCACCATAAGACCACAGTTAGCCACTGCCACCACAGGGAATTACTTTGTGTGCCCCCAGACCACCACCATGACTGCTGTTAGTCACTGCCTCCACAGGGAATTACTTTCTGTGCCCCCCTGGACCACCACCACAAGACTGCTGTTAGCCAGTGCTACCACAGGGAATGACTTTCTGTGCCCCCTGGACCACCACCATGACTGCTGTTAGTCACTGCCATCACAGAGAATGACTTTGTGTGCCCCACTGGACCACCACCATAAGACTGTTGTTAGCCACTGCCACCACAGGGAATGACTTTGTGTGCCCCCCAGACCACCACCATGACTGCTGTTAGCCACTACTACCACAGGGAATTACTTTCTATGCCCCCTGGACCACCACTATAAGACCGCTGTTAGCCAATGCCACCACATGGAATAACTCTGTGTGCCCCCCCGGACCACCACCATAAGACCGCTGTTAGCCACTGCCACCACCACCTGATGCTGGAAGATGTCAGAGTGAATGTCATCATGTGCCACAGCTATGACCACCAGCACACACCACCAGTGTTATTCTGACATTGTTTTCCCATTACAATGACCATGCCAAGGTAGAGGGAGTCGAACAAAAGACCACATCCATCAGCCACAGGCACAAGGCTTCTTAATATTAAAACTATAAAGTGAGTATGTGTACTAATGTCTTTTCTGCTATTCAACTTCCTTTAACTGTGTGTTTTGTTTTCAGTTGCTTTTCTGAGCTGCAATGGTCAAACACATACGGTAAACTTATTTTGTTTTTTTACAGGTTAACAAAAAAATGACTCTCCTCTGCTGAAAGTCGGTATCAATGGTACAGCAGCAGTACCATACACAGGAACCTATGGAATATCCATTTCAAATCCATACTGGTAAGTGTATATATTTAATTTCATCTGTTCATTTTTTTTAAAAGAGTGCAACAAATCCAACTGAGGATTCATAAGCTAGGTGACATGTGTACGTCACAAAAACTATTTCTGCAACATATCATGCACTGTATTACAAACTTGCAGCTGTGCAGCCATGACAGTGTTGAAAAAGTTAGACACAGGTTGTGCTACTTGACAAGATGTGGTTTTGAAATGTAACTTGAGCTGAGAATCAGGGACACTGACACAGTATATTTATTACACAGCCTGGTACTAAATTAAGTTGTGATTAATCTGCTGATTGCAGTGTGACAGCTTACTATCTGTGTTAATAATCCAGATACCCATGGAACAGCCAAGTTGTAATAAGTCCTTCGTTTCTTTTTTTAGAAAACTTCCAGATGCTTTGTTGTGGTATAGTTGCCTTATCCAAAGAAGTTCTTCAACATCAGCCCCCGTCCCCCCCGGGCTGGAGCAGACATGCAACACGCAGAAGCTGTTTCAATCGATGACCATGGCCATCATTACCAACCAGACTTGAGAAGGATTCAAATGAAATCTGTGAAGAAGTAACCAAATAATAAACCATTAATGAGACCTACCTGCAAATATGCTCCACCCCAAAAATACTTACCTTCATTTGCTTGAGAGTATTCCGTTTCCAGTTTCAACGCAAAAAGTTCTCATCAAGCACTAGATTTGTGCACACTAACAGTATCTGTGACCTGTGATACAAAACAATATGAGTACATGTCTATATATGTCAACCCCACTCCTAGAAAATACAAATATATATACATATATGTGTATATATATACATATATATATATATATATATATATATATATATATATATATATATCAACTCACCAAGGCTACTATTGGTGTACAGAAAAAGGGCACCCTTCCATCTGGTTGAGGTGATTGTATCGCATTTGCAGGAATCGCAGCACACTTTGAACCAGCAACAGTTCTTTCATGGTCATCATTTCTGATGGGATTTTGCATGTGGTGTAACACTCCCATTTCACTTCCTTAGCACTCGTCAATTTTCTGAACACAAGACAGATGCATTTTGGGGATGCATAAAAATTCTGGGGGTCCCATGCGACCACTGCACGCATAAGTGACTGCGCAATAAATTCTGGGGAACTTTGCATGTGATGTATTAGCACTTGTCAATTTTCTGGACACAAGACAGATGCATTTTGGGGATGTAGAAAAATTCTGGGGACTCTGTGTGACCACTGCACGCATGAGTGACTGTGCAATAAATTCTGGGGGACTTTGTATGTGGTGTAACCCTCCATTCACTTCGTTAGCACTTGTCAATTTTCTGGACACAAGACAGATGCATTTTGGGGATGCAGAAAAATTCTGGGGACTCTGTGTGACCACTGCACGCATGAGTGACTGTGCAATAAATTCTGGAGGACTTTGTATGTGGTGTAACACTCCCATTCACTTCGTTAGCACTTGTCAATTTTCTGTCCACAAGACAGATGCATTTTGGGGATGCAGAAAAATTCTGGGGACTCTGTGTGACCACTGCACGCATGAATGACTGCACAATACATTCTGGGGGACTTTGCATGTGGTGTAATGATCCCATTTCACTTCGTTAGCACTTGTCAATTTTCTGGACACAAGACAGATGCATTGTGGGGATGCAGAATAATTCTGGGGACTCTGGTCTGGATTCACAAAGCTTTCTGAAGGTGCAAAACCTTCCCTAAGTTCACCAAACTACCATAGCTATGGAAACAAAGGGGAATTTGCACTGGGTGCTATTCATAAAACCCTCTGCAGCTGTGGAAAACAACACTAAGGGCTGTATTCACAAAGCTTTCTGAAGGTGCAAAACCTTCCCTATGTCCCCAAAACTGCTGCAGCTATGGAAACAAAGGGGAATTTGCATTGAGTGCTATTCACAAAACCCTTCACAGTTCCAGAAAAAAACACTAGGGAATGTGTAAAAAAAGTACAGCTGCAGAAGTCCCTGAGGAAAAAAATGTGTGAGATAAGTAAGGCACATCCCTTGAAAGGCTATTCACAACCAGTTTTTTTCTGCAGTTTCGGAAAAAATGTAACACACAGTGGAATGAGGTGTAACTCTCCCCCAGCAAACTGCAGTAGTGCTCCAACAATTGGAATCAATTAAGGTGGAGATGACGCACAGGTAATAGCATCTCAGCAAGTATAGCAGTGCCTGATGTTACAGCAACAACAGCCTACACATTGCCATGATATGGCAATAAGCAACAACCACCAGACCCAGTGCAGTCCATGATGGAACCCCATAGGCAGTAGATCCTGACCAGCCTGCAGCGAATGCTACCCCTGCAGGCAACAGGAACACCCCAGGGAAGGAGGACCAGCAGTGGCAGTCAGCCACTGTGGTGCCATGATATTACTGGTACCTGTGGTGCTGCAGTGGTCCCAGTTGAGGGACTGGTTGCTGGTCTATTTGTGGGTGCTTCCAACTTCATGCTATGACAGCTATGTTAAAGTCTGCTGCTCCAGCTGATTAGATTCACTGTTGCTTTGCTTCCAAAGCTATTTCTGCAGCTGCATATCCGCAGTTGTGGATTTTCAGCACTTGCTGAATTTCTGCAGCTGCTGAATTTCTGCAGCTGTGGGGATGTTATGGAATTCCACACCTGCTCAAAATTTCTTTATGAATATCACGCAACTGCTTTTATCCAGTGCTGCAGGCCTTTTTCCCACAGCTACAGGATTTTTGGCTTTCTTTCTGAATCCTGCCCTAAGGACTGTGGAAAAAAGTGCAGCTGTGGAAGTCCCTGAGGAAACAAAGGTGTGAGATAAGTAAGGCACAGCCCCTGAAAGGCTATTCACGACCAGTTTTTTTTTCCACAGCTGCGGAAAAAATGTTACGCACAGTGGAATGAGGTGCAACTCTCCCTCAGCAAACTGCAGTCGTGCCCCAGAAATTGGAATCAATTAAGGTGGAGGTGAGGCACAGGTAATAGCATCCCAGATAGTATAACAGTGGCTGCGGTAACAGCAACAAAAGCACACATTGCTATGTTATGGCAACAGGCAGCAACCACCAGACACAGTGCAGCACATGACGGAGGCCCACAGGCAGTAGAGCCTGGCCAGCCAGCAGTGTGTGCTACCCCTGCAGGCAACAGGAACACCCAAGGGAGGGAGGACCAGCAGTGACAGTTGGCCACTGTGGTGCCATGGTATTGCTTGTACCTGTGGCACTGCTGTGGTCCCAGTTGAGGGACTGGTTGCAGGTCTCTTTGTGGGTGCTTTCAGCTTCATTCTATGGCAGCCTGTTAAAGTCTGCTTTTCCAGCTACATAAGTTAATTGTTGCTGTGCCTCCTAAGCTATTTCTGCAGTTGAGGATCCGCAGCTGCGGATTTTCAGCATGTGCACAATTTCTGCAGCTGCTGAAATTCTGCACCTGCTCAAAATTTCTTTATGAATATCATGCAACTGTGTTTCCACAGTGTTGTGGCATTTTTTCTGCAGCTGTGGAATTTGGGGCTTTCTTTCTGAATCCTGCCCTCTATGTGACCACTGTGCACATGAGTGACTGCACAATAAATTCCCGGGGACTTGTCAGGTGGTGTAATGATCCCATTTCACTTCGTTAGCACTTGTCAATTTTCTGGACACATGACAGATGCATTTTGGGGATGCAGAAAAATTCTGGGGACTCTGTGTGACCACTGTGTGCATGAGTGACTGCGCAATAAATTCTGGAGGACTTTGCATGTGCTGTAACACTCCCATTTCACCTCATTTGCACTTGTCAATTTTCTGGACACAAGACAGATGCATTTTGGGGATGCAGAAAACTTCTGGGGACTCTGTGTGACCACTGCATGCATGAGTGACTGCGCAATAAATTCTGGGGGACTTTGTATGTGATGTAATGATCCCATTCACTTCATTTGCACTTGCCAGTTTTCTGGACACAAGACAGATGCATTTTGGGGATGCAGAAAAATTCTGGGGACTCTGTGTGACCACTGCATGCATGAGTGACTGTGCAATAAATTCCTTGGGACTTTGCATGAGGTGTAATGATCCCATTTGACGTTATTAGAAGTTGTCAGTTTTCTGGACACAAGACAGATGCATTATGGGGATGCAGAAAAATTCTGGGGACTCTGTGTGACTAATGCGCTCATGAGTGACTGTGGAATACATTCTGGGGGACTTTGCATGTGGTGTAACTATCCCATTTCACTTTGTTATCCCTTGTCAATTTTCTGGATATAGGACACATGCATTTTGGGGATGCAGAAAAATTCTGGGGACTCTGTGACCTCTGCACACATGAGTGACTGTGCAATAAATTCTGGGGGAGTTTGCATGTGGTATAACACTCACATTTTACTTCCTTTGCAGTTGTCAATTTTCTGGATAGAAGACAGATGCATTTTGGGGATGCAGAAAAATTCTGGGGACTCTGTGTGACCACTGCGCCCGTGAGTGGCTGTACAATATGTTCCGGGGGGACTATGAATGTGGTGTAATGCTCCCATTTCATTTCGTTACCACTTGTCCATTTTCTGTACACAAGAGAGATGCATTTTGGGGATGCAGAAAAATTTTGGAGATTCTGTGTGACCACTGCACACATGAGTGACTGTGCAATAAATTCTGGGGGACTTTGCATGTGGTGTACCAATCCCATTTCACTTCATTTGCACTTGTCAATTTTCTGGACACAAGACAGATGCATTTTGGGGATGCAGAAAAATTCTGGGGACTCTGCATGACCACTGTGCACATGAGTGACTGTGCAATAAATTCCTCAGAACTTTGCATGTGGTGTAATGATCCCATTTCACTTTGTTAGCACTTGTCACATTTCTGGACACAAGACAGAGGCATTTTGGAGATGCAGAAAAAATCTGGGGATTCTGTGTGACCACTGAGCACATGAGTGACTGCGCAATAATTTCTGGGGGACTTTGCATGTGTTGTAATGCTGTCATTTCATTTCGTTACTGCTTGTCCATTTTCTGGACACAAGACAAATGCATTTTGGGGATGCATAAAAATTCTGGGGACTCTGTGTGAACACTGCATGCATGCGTGACTATGCAATAAATTCTGGGGGACTTTGCATGTGGAGTAACACTCCCATTCACTTTGTTAGCCCATGCTAATTTTCTGGACACAAGACAGATGCATTTTCAGGATGCAAAAAACTTTTGGGGACTTTGCGTTACCACTGTGTGCATGAGTGATAGTGCAATAAATTCTGGGGGACTTTGTCTATGGTGTAACAATCCCATTTCACTTCATTTGCAATTGTCAATTTTCTGGGCAGAAGATAGATGCAATTTGGGGATGCAGAAAAATTCTGGGGACTCTGTGGGACCACTGCATGCATGAGTGACTGTGCAATAAATTCCTGGGGATTTTGCATGTGGTGTAATGATCCCATTTCACTTCATTAGCACTTGTCAATGTTCTGCACATAAGTCAGATGCATTTTAGGGATACAGAAAATGTCTGGGGACTCTGTGTGATCCCTGCACACATGAGTGACTGTGCAATAAATTCTGGGGGACTCTGCACGAGGTGTAATGATCCCATTTCACTTCATTAGCACTTGTCAATTTTCTGGACACCAGACAGAAGCATTTTGGGGATGCATAAAAATTCTGGAGACTCTGTGTGACTACTGCAAGCATGAGTGACTGCGCAATAAATTCTGGGGGAAATTGCATGTGGTGTAATGATCCCATTTCACCTCATTAGCACTTGCCAATTTTCTGGACACAAGACAGATGCATTTTGGGGATGCAAAAAAATTCTGGGGACTCTGTGTGCCCACTGAGCACATGAGTGGCACTTGGCACTTTTCTGGACCCAAGACAGATGCATTTTGGGGATGCAGAAAAATTATGTGGACTCTGTGTGGCCACTGCATGCATAAGTGACTGTACAGTAAATTCCTGGGGACTTTCCTTGTGGTGTAATGATCCCATTTGAATTTTTTAGCAGTTGTCAGTTTTCTGGACACAAGACAGATGCATTTTGGGGATGCAGAAAAATTATGGGGACTCTGTGTGACCATTGTGCACATGGGTGACTTCGCAATAATTTCTGGGGGACTTTGCATGTGGTGTAATGCTACCATTACATCTCGTTACCACTTGACAATTTTCTGGACACAAGACAAATGCATCTTGGGGATGCAGAAAAATTCTGGGGACACTGTGTGAACACTGCATGCATGAGTGACTGTGCAATAAATACTGGGGGACTTTGCATGTGGTGTAACACTCCCATTCACTTCGTTACCCATGTCAATTTTCTGGACACAAGACAGATGCATTTAGGGGATGCAGAAAAATTTGGGGGACTCTGCGTTACCACTGCATGCATGAGTGACTGTGCAATAAATTCTAGGGGAATTTGCATGTGATGGAACAATCTCATTTCACTTCATTTGCAATTGTCAATTTTCTGGGCAGAAGACAGATGCATTTTGGGGATGCAGAAAAATTCTCGGTACTCTGTGTGACCACTGCAAGCATGAGTGACTGCGCAATAAATTCCTGGGGACTTTGCATGTGGTGTAATGATCACATTTCATTTCATTAGCACTTGTCAATGTTCTGGACACAAGTCAGATGCATTTTGGGGATGCAGAAAATGTCTGGGGACTCTGTGGGATCACTACACGCATAAGAGACTGTGCAATAAATTCATGGGGACTCTGCATGTGGTGTAATGATCCAATTTCACTTCATTAGCACTTGTCAATGTTCTGGACACAAGACAGATGAATTTTGGGGGATGCAGAAAAATTCTGGGGACCCTGCATGACCACTGCAAGCATGAGTGACTGCGCAATAAATTCTGGGGGAATTTGCATGTGGTGTAACAATCCCATTTCACTTTGTTACCGCTTGTCAATTTTCTGGATACAAGACAGATGCATTTTGGGGATGCACAGAAATTCTGGGGACTCTGTGTGACCACTGCACACATGAATGACTGCGCAATAAATTATGGGGGACTCTTCATGTGGTGTAATGATCCTTTTCACTTCATTAGCAGTTGTTAATTTTCTGGACACAAGACAGATGCATTTTGGTGATTCAAAAAAAATTCTGGGGACTCTGTGTGACCACTGCACACATGAGTGACTGCGCAAAAATTTCTGAGGGACTTTGCATGTGGTGTAATGATCCCATTTCTCCTCATTAGCAGTTGCCAATTTTCTGGACACAAGACAGATGCATTTTGGGATGCAAAAATATTCTGGGACTCTGTGTCCCCACTGAGTGCATGAGTGACTGTGCAATAAATTCCTGAGGACTTTGCATGTGGTGTAACAATCCCATTTCACTTTGCTTCCTCTTGTCAATTTTCTGGATACATGACAGATGCATTTTGGGGATGCAGAGAAATTCTGGGTACTCTTTGTGACCACTGCACGCCTGAGTGACTGCGCAATAAATTCTGGGGCTTTGCATGTGGTGTAATGATCCCATTTCACTTCCTTAGCACTTGTCAATGTTCTGGACACAAGTCAGATGCATTTTGTGGATTCAGAAAAAATTCTGGGGACTCTGTGTGCCCACTGAGCCTATGAGTGACTGTGCAATAAATTCCTGGGGACTATGCATGCGGTGTGATGATCCCATTTAACTTTGTTACCGCTTGTCAATTTTCTGGATACAAGACAAATGCATTTTGGGGATGCATAAAAATTGTGGGGACTGTGTGTGACCACTGCGTGCATGAGTGACTGCGCAATAAATTCTGGGGGACTTTGCATTTGGTGTAATGATCCCATTTCACCTCATTAGCACTTGTCAATTTTCTGGACACAAGACAGATGCATTTTGGGGATGCAAAAAAATTCTGAGGACTCTGTGTGACCACTGCGCACATGAGTGACTGCGCAATAAATTCCTGGGGACCTTGCATGTGGTGTAATGATCCCATTTCACTTCATTAGCACTTGTCAATTTTCTGAGAACAAGACAGATGCATTTTGGGGATGCAGAAAAATTCTGGGGACTCTGTGTGGTAACTGCATGCATGAGTGACTGTGCAATAAATTCCTGGGGACTTTCCTTGTAGTGTAATGATCCCATTTGACTTTGTTAGCAGTTTTCAGTTTTCTGGACAGAAGACAGATGCATTATGGGGATGCAGAAAAATTCTGGGAGCTCTGTGTGACCACTGTGCACATGAGTGACTGTGCAATAAATTCCTGTGGACCTTGCATGTGGTGTAATGATCTCATTTCACTTCGTTAGCACTTGTCAATTTTCTGGACACAGGACAGATGCATTTTGGGATGCAGAAAAATACTGGTTACTCTGTGTGACCACTGCACGCATGAGTGACTGCGCAATAAATTCTGGGGGACTTTGTATGTGATGTAATGATCCCATTTCACTTCATTTGCACTTGTCAGATTTCTGGACAGAAGACAGATGCATTTTGGGGATGCAGAAAAATTATGCGGCCTCTGTGTGGTGACTGCATGCATGATTGACTGTGCAATAAATTCCTGGGGACTTTGCATGTGGTGTAATGATCCCATTTCACTTCATTAGCACTTGTCAATGTTCTGGACACAAGTCAGATGCATTTTGGGGATGCAGAAAATTTCTTGGGTTTTTGTGTTCACTGCACGAATGAGTGACTGCGCAATAAATTCTTGGGGACTCTGCATGTGGTGTAATGATCCAATTTCACTTCAGTAGCAATTGTCAATTTTCTGTACACAAGACAGATACATTTTGGGGATGCCAAAAAATTCTGGGGACTCTGTGTGACCCCTGCAAGCATGAGTGACTTCGCAATAAATTCTGGGGGAAATTGCATATGGTGTAATGATCCCATTTCACCTCATTAGCACTTGCCAATTTTCTGGACACAAGACAGATGCATTTTGGGGATGCAAAAAAATTCTGGGGACTCTGTGTGCCCACTGAGCACATGAGTGACTGTGCAATAATTTCCTGGAGACTTTGCATGTGGTGTAACAATCCCATTTCACTTTGTTACCACTTGCCAATTCTCTGGATACAAGACAAATGCACTTTGGGGATGCAGAGAAATTCTGGGGACTCTCTGTGACCACTGCGCGCATGAGTGACTGCGCAATAAATTCTGGGGGACTCTGCATGTGGTGTAATGATCCCATTTCACTTCATTAGCACTTGTCCATTTTCTGGACGCAAGACAGATGCATTTTGGGGATGCAGAAAAATTCTAGTGACTCTGTGTGACAACTGCGCACATGAGTGACTGTGCAATAAATTCCTGGGGTCTTTGCATGTGGTGTAATGATCCCATTTCACTTCCTTAGCACTTGTCAATGTTCTGGACACAAGTCAGATGCATTTTTGGAAAGCAGAAAAATTCTGGGGAATCTGTGTGCCCACTGAGCCCATGAGTGACTGCAATAAATTCCTGGGGACTTTGCATGCAGTGTAATGATCCCATTTCACTTTGCTATCACTTGTCAATTTTATGGATACAAGACAGATGCATTTTGGGGATGCAGAAAAATTCTGGGGACTCTGTGTGACCACTGCACGCATGACTGACTGTGCAATAAATTCTGGTGGACTTTTCAGTTGGTGTAATGATCCCATTTCACTTCATTTGCACTTGGCACTTTTCTGGACCCAAGACAGATGCATTTTGGGGATGCAGAAAAATTCTGTGGACTCTGTGTGGCCACTGCATGCATAAGTGACTGTACAGTAAATTTCTGTGGACTTTCCTTGTAGTGTAATGATCCCATTTGAATTTGTTAGCAGTTGTCAGTTTTCTGGACACAAGACAGTTGCATTTTGGGGATGCAGAAAAATTCTGGGGACTCTGTGTGACCATTGTGCACATGGGTGACTTCGCAATAATTTCTGGGGGACTTTGCATGTGGTGTAATGCTACCATTACATCTAGTTACCACTTGACAATTTTCTGGACACAAGACAAATGCATCTTGGGGATGCAGAAAAATTCTGGGGACTCTGTGTGAACACTGCATGTATGAGTGACTGTGCAATAAATTCTGGGGGACTTTGCATGTGGTGTAACACTCCCATTCACTTTGTTAGCCCATGTCAATTTTCTGGACACAAGACAGATGCATTTAGGGGATGCAGAAAAATTTTGTTGACTCTGCGTTACCACTGCGTACATGAGTGACTGTGCAATAAATTCTAGGGGAATTTGCATGTGGTGTAACAATCTCATTTCACTTCATTTGCAATTGTCAATTTTCTGGGCAGAAGACAGATGCATTTTGGGGATGCAGAAAAATTCTTGGTACTCTGTGTGACCACTGCAAGCATGAGTGACTGCACAATAAATTCCTGGGGACTTTGCATGTGGTGTAATGATCACATTTCATTTCATTAGCACTTGTCAATGTTCTGGACACAAGTCAGATGCATTTTGGGGATGCAGAAAATGTCTGGGGACTCTGTGGGATCACTACATGCATAAGTGACTGTGCAATAAATTCATGGGGACTCTGCATGTGGTGTAATGATCCAATTTCACTTCATTAGCACTTGTCAATGTTCTGGACACAAGACAGATGAATTTTGGGGGATGCAGAAAAATTCTGGGGACTCTGCATGACCACTGCAAGCATGAGTGACTGCGCAATAAATTCTGGGGGAATTTGCATGTGGTGTAATGATCTCATTTCACCTCATTAGCACTTGCCAATTTTCTGGACACAAGACAGATGCATTTTGGATGCAAAAAAATTCTGGGGACTCTGTGTGCCCACTGAGCACATGAGTGACTGTGCAATAAATTCCTGGGGACTTTGCATGTGGTTTAACAATCCCATTTCACTTTGTTACCACTTGTCAATCTTCTGGATACAAGACAGATGAGGATGCCGAGAAATTCTGGGGACTCTGTGGGACCACTGCACACATGAGTGACTGCGCAATAAATTCCGGGGGACTCTTCATGTGGTGTAATGATCCCATTTCACTTCCTTAGCACTTGTCAATTTTCTGGACATAAGACAGATGTATTTTGGTGATGCAGAAAAATTCTGGGGACTCTGTGTGACCACTGCAAGCATGAGTGACTGCGCAATAAATTCTGGGGGATTTTGCATGTGGTGTAATGATCCCATTTCGCCTCATTAGCGGTTTCCAATTTTCTGGACACAAGACAGATGCATTTTGGGGATGCAAAAAAATTCTGGGGACTCTGTGTCCCCACTGAGCGCATGAGTGACTGTGCAATAAATTCCTGGGGACTTTGCATGTGGTGTAACAATCCAATTTCACTTTGTTATCACTTGTCAATTTTCTGGATACAAGACAAATGCATTTTGGGGATGCAGAGAAATTCTGGGGACTCTCTGTGACCACTGCATGCATGAGTGACTGCGCAATAAATTATGGGGGATTCTGCATTTGGTGTAATGATCCCATTTCACTTCATTAGCACTTGTCAATTTTCTGGACACAAGACAGGTGCATTTTGGGATTGCAGACAAATTCTAGGGACTCTGTGTGACAACTGCACACTTGAGTGATTGCACAATAAATTCCTGGGGACTTTGCACGTGGTGTAATGATCCAATTTCACTTCATTAGCACTTGTCAATGTTCTGGACACAAGTCAGATGCAATTTTGGGATGCAGAAAAATTCTGAGGACTCTGTGTGCCCACTGAGCCCATGAGTGACTGTGCAATATATTCCTGGGGACTTTGCATGCGGTGTAACGATCCCATTTCACTTTGTTACCACTTGTCAATTTTCTGGATACAAGACAGATGCATTTTGGGATGCAGAAAAATTCTGGGGACTGTGTGTGATCATCACACATGTGTGACTGTGCAATAAATCTGGGGACTTTGCATGTGGTTTAACAATCTCATTTCATTTGCACTTGTCTATTTTCTGGACACAAGACATATGCATTTTGGGGATACGGAAAATTTGGGGACTCTGTGTGACCACTGCAAGCAAGACTGACTGTGCAATAAATTCCTGTGGACCTTGCATGTGGTGTAATGATCCCATTTCACTTGATTAGCACTTGTCAATTTTCTGGGCCACCAGGACAGATGCATTTTTGGGACGCAGAAAAAACTGGTTACTCTGTGTGCCCACTGTGCACATGAGTGATCAGCACTAAATTCTGGGGAATTTTGCATGTGGTGTAATGATCCCATTTCAATTCATTTGCACTTGCCAATTTTCTGGATACAAGACAGATGCATTTTGGGGATGCAGAAAAATTCTGGGGAATCTGTGTGGCCACTGCATGCATGAGTGACTGCGCAATAAATTCTGGGGGACTTTGCATGTGGTGTTATGATCCCATTTCACTTCATTTGCACTTCTTAATTTTCTGGACACAAGACAGATGCATTTTTTTTATGCAGAAGAATTTTGGGGACTCTGCATGACCACTGTGCACATGAGTGACTGTGCAATAAATTCCTGGGGACTTTGCATGTGGTGTAATGATCCCATTTCACTTCATTAGCACTTGTCAATGTTCTGGACACAAGTCAGATGCATTTTGGGGATGCATAAAATTTCTTGGGTTTCTGTGTTCACTGCACGAATGAGTGACTGCGCAATAAATTATGGGATATTCTGCATTTGGTGTAATGATCTCATTTCACTTCATTAGCACTTGTCAATTTTCTGGACACAAGACAGGTGCATTTTGGGATTGCAGACAAATTCTAGGGACTCTGTGTGACAACTGCGCACTTGAGTGATTGCACAATAAATTCCTGGGGACTTTGCACGTGGTGTAATGATCCAATTTCACTTCTTTAGCACTTGTCAATGTTCTGGACACAAGTCAGATGCAATTTTGGGATGCAGAAAAATTCTGAGGACTCTGTGTGCCCACTGAGCCCATGAGTGACTGTGCAATATATTCCTGGGGACTTTGCATGCGGTGTAACGATCCCATTTCACTTTGTTACCACTTGTCAATTTTCTGGATACAAGACAGATGCATTTTGGGATGCAGAAAAATTCTGGGGACTGTGTGTGATCACTGCGCACATGTGTGACTGTGCAATAAATTCTGGGGACTTTGCATGTGGTTTAACAATCTCATTTCATTTGCACTTGTCTATTTTCTGGACACAAGACATATGCATTTTGGGGATACGGAAAAATTCTGGGGACTCTGTGTGACCACTGCAAGCAAGACTGACTGTGCAATAAATTCCTGTGGACCTTGCATGTAGTGTAATGATCCCATTTCACTTCGTTAGCACTTGTCAATTTTCTGGACGCAGGACAGATGCATTTTTGGGACGCAGAAAAATACTGGTTACTCTGTGTGCCCACTGTGCACATGAGTGACTGTGCAATAAATTCTGGGGAATTTTGCATGTGGTGTAATGATCCCATTTCAATTCATTTGCACTTGTCAATTTTCTGGATACAAGACAGATGCATTTTGGGGATGCAGAAAAATTCTGGGGAATCTGTGTGACCACTGCATGCATGAGTGACTGTGCAATAAATTCTTGGGTACTTTTCTTGTTTTGTAATGATCCCATTTGACTTGGTAGCAGTTGTCAGTTTTCTGGACACAAGACACATGCATTATGGGGATGCAGAAAAATTCTGGGGACTCTGTGTGAACACTGCATGCATCAGTGACTGTGCAATAAATTCTGGGGGACTTTGCATGTGGTGTAACAATCCCATTTCACTTCATTTGTAATTGTCAATTTTCTGGGCAAAATACAGATGCATTTTGGGGATGCAGAAAAGTTCAGGGGACTCTGTGTGAAAACTGCGTGCATTAGTGACTGCGCAATAAATTCCTGGGGACTTTGCATGTGGTGTAATGATCCCATTTCACTTCATTAGCTCTTGTCAATGTTCTGGACTCAAGTCAGATGCATTTTGGAGATGCAGAAAATGTCTGGGGTTTCTGTGTGACCACTGCACGAATGAGTGACTGAGCTATAAATTCTTGGGGACTCTGCATGTGGTGCAATGATCCCATTTCACTTCATTAGCATTTGTCAATTTTCTGGACACAAGACAGATGCATTTTGTGGATGCAGAAAAAACTCTGTGGACTCTGTGTGACCACTGCAAGCATGAGTGACTGCGCAATAAATTCTGGGAGAATTTGCATGTGGCGTTATGATATTTCCCCTCATTAGCACTTGTCAACTTTCTGGACACAAGACAGATGCATTTTGGGATGCAAAAAAATTCTGGGGACTGTGTGTACCGACAGAGCGCATGAGTGACTGAGCAATAAATTCCTGGGGACTTTGCATGTGGTGTAACAATCCCATTTCACTTTGTTACCAATTGTCAATTTTCTGGATACAAGACAGATGCATTTTGGGATGCAAAAATATTCTGGGACTCTGTGTCCCCACTGAGTGCATGAGTGACTGTGCAATAAATTCCTGAGGACTTTGCATGTGGTGTAACAATCCCATTTCACTTTGCTTCCACTTGTCAATTTTCTGGATACATGACAGATGCATTTTGGGGATGCAGAGAAATTCTGGGTACTCTTTGTGACCACTGCACGCATGAGTGACTGCGCAATAAATTCTGGGGCTTTGCATGTGGTGTAATGATCCCATTTCACTTCCTTAGCACTTGTCAATGTTCTGGACACAAGTCAGATGCATTTTGTGGATTCAGAAAAATTCTGGGGACTCTGTGTGCCCACTGAGCCTATGAGTGACTGCGCAATAAATTCCTGGGAACCTTGCATGTGGTGTAATGATCCCATTTCACTTCATTAGCACTTGTCAATTTTCTGAGCACAAGACAGATGCATTTTGGGGATGCAGAAAAATTCTGGGGACTCTGTGTGGTAACTGCATGCATGAGTGACTGTGCAATAAATTCCTGGGGACTTTCCTTGTAGTGTAATGATCCCATTTGACTTTGTTAGCAGTTTTCAGTTTTCTGGACAGAAGACAGATGCATTATGGGATGCAGAAAAATTCTGGGGGCTCTGTGTGACCACTGCGCACATGAGTGACTGTGCAATAAATTCCTGTGGACCTTGCATGTGGTGTAATGATCTCATTTCACTTCGTTAGCACTTGTCAATTTTCTGGACACAGGACAGATGCATTTTGGGATGCAGAAAATACTGGTTACTCTGTGTGACCACTGCACGCATGAGTGATCATGCAATAAATTCTGGGGGACTTTGTATGTGATGTAATGATCCCATTTCACTTCATTTGCACTTGTCAGATTTCTGGACAGAAGACAGATGCATTTTGGGGATGCAGAAAAATTCTGCGGCCTCTGTGTGGTGACTGCATGCATGAGTGACTGTGCAATAAATTCCTGGGGACTTTGCATGTGGTGTAATGATCCCATTTCACTTCATTAGCACTTGTCAATGTTCTGGACACAAGTCAGATGCATTTTGGGGATGCAGAAAATTTCTTGGGTTTCTGTGTTCACTGCACGAATGAGTGACTGCGTAATAAATTCTTGGGGACTCTGCATGTGGTGTAATGATCCAATTTCACTTCAGTAGCAATTGTCAATTTTCTGTACACAAGACAGATACATTTTGGGGATGCCGAAAAATTCTGGGGACTCTGTGTGACCCCTGCAAGCATGAATGACTGCACAATAAATTCTGGAGGAATTTGCATGTGGTGTAATGATCCCATTTCACCTCATTAGCACTTGCCAATTTTCTGGACACAAGACAGATGCATTTTGGTGATGAAAAAAAATTCTGGGGACTCTGCATGCCCACTGAGCGCATGAGTGACTGTGCAATAAATTCTGGGGGACTTTGCATGTGGTGTAACAATCGCATTTCACTTCATTTGCACTTGTCAATTTTCTGGACATAAGAGAGATGCATTTTCTGGATGCAGAAAAATGCTGGGGACTCTGTGTGACCACTGTGTTCTTGAGTGACTGTGCAATGAATTCTGGGGGACTTTGCATGTGGTGTTTTAATCCCATTTCACTTCTTTAGCACTTATCAATTTTCTGGACACAAGACAGATGCATTTTGGCGATGCAGAATAATGCTGGGGACTCTGTGTGACCACTGCACACATGAGTGACTGCAGAATAAATTCTGGGGGACTTTGCATGTGATGTAATGATCCCATTTCACTTCATTCACACTTGTCAGTTTTTCTGGACACAAGACAGATGCATTTTGGGGATGCAGAAAAATTCTGGGGACCCTGTGTGGCCACTGTGCACATGCGTGACTGTGCAATAAATTCCTGGGGACTTTACATGTGGTGTAATGCTCCCATTTTACTTTGTTAGCACTTGTCAGTTTTCTGGACACATGACAAATGCATTATGGCGATGCAGAAAAATTCTGGGGACTCTGTGTGCCTACTGCGCGCATGCGTGACTGTGCAATAAATTCCTGGGGACTTTGCATATGGTGTAATGCTCCCATTTCACTTCATTACCACTTGTCAATTTTCTGGATATAGGACAGATGCATTTTGGAAATGCAGAAAAATTCTGGGGACTCTGTGTGACCTCTGCGCGCATGAAGTGACTGCACAATAAATTCTGGGGCACTTTACACATGGTGTAATAATCCCATTTCACTTTATTACCACTCTTCAATTTTCTGGGCACAAGACAGATGCATTTTGGAGATGCTGAAAAATACTGGGGACTCTGTGTGAACACTGCACGCATGAGTGACTGCGCAATAAATTCTGGGTGAGTTTGCATGTGGTGTAACACTCCCATTTTTCTTTCTTTGCAGTTGTCAATTTTCTGGACACAAGACAGTTGCATTTTGGGGATGCAGAAACATTCTGGGGACTCTTTGTGACCACTGTACCCACAAATGGCTGCACAATAAGTTCTGGGGGACTATGCATGTGGTGTAATGCTCCCATTTCACTTCGTTACCACTTGTCCATTTTCTGGACACAAGACAAATGCATTTTGGGGATGCAAAAAAATTCTGGGGCCTCTGTGGACCACTGCACTCATGAGTGACTGCGCAATAAATTCTGGGGGACTTTGCATGTGGTGTAATGATTCCATTTCACTTTGTTAGCAGTTGTCAATTTTCTTGACACAAGACAGATGCATTTTGGGGATGCATAAAAATTCTGGGGACTCTGTGTGACCGCTGCATGAATGAGTGACTGCACAATCAATTCTGGGGGACTTTACATATGGTGTAACACTCCCATTTCACTTCCTTAGCACTTATCAATTTTCTGGACACAAGACAGATGCATTTTGTGTTTTGTGATTGTGAGCACATAATGGCATACTTAAATTGTAAATTAAAGCAGCATTGCAACAATGTGGTGACAATTTTGACCCATACATTTTTATGCTATTTTACATTCCCATCCACTAGTTATCTCCTAACTTGCATGATACCCTTCTTTTCACAATGTGTGTATGCTTTACTGATTTTTCTCATGTCTGAAATAAAAAGGGAGCACGCCTTTTAATATTGTTCTGACCAGGTTTTTATCACTATTTGCAGCTGTTTTTGAATAAATATTGTTCTGCGAGGTCATAAAACACTGCCTGCTTCATAATTGTTAATTTTACAGCAGAATTAATATATAACAACTTATAGAGAAAAGCAGCAGAAAATACTGAGGAAGACTTGGTCCGCATCGTATTAAAAGAAGTGCTCCTTTTATTATTTCAGACATGAAAAAAAGTAGTAAAGCAGGCTCAGATACCAGAAACAACAGTATCATACAAGTCAGGATGTAAGTAAAGTGGCAATGTAAAATAGCATAAAAAAATATAGGTCAAAATTTTCAACAGATTGTTGCATTGCTGCTTTAAAGAGATTCTCCAAGTTACATAGTTACGGTATTGCACCCAATATATGGGTGCCTTTCCTCCAGGGGAATCTTTCTTACTCCACATGTCCTTACATTCTGCAATGCTTTTCTGGCAAAAACGCTCCTAATTTCGTTAAACCGGGTGACAGAGGACTTCCCGTTCTGAAGAGCTGCCCAAGTTCCACCCCCTTGCTCAGCATTGTTATGACATGATGCCAGGGAGAGTGCAGGGGCGTGGTCCATTACACTGAATGGCTGGCAGCTTTATGAATGTTTCTTTATGTTATAAGGATCAGTTTGTGGTGAAACGTGGGCACGTTTCCACTAACAAGGCTCTTATATTGGGTGCAATGCTGTAACTTGGTGAATCAATTTAATGTCTATTTCAAAAACAAAATATTTATGGAGCCTCAGGAATGTTTACTTTGTGTCGGGACTCATGATTTGAAGTGTTTTTCCAAAAGCATGACTGAGCAGTGCAAGTATGTTGTGCTAAACTGCATGTGTGCCGTCAGTGTTCTTTCCTGTGTGTGCATACATTGTCCAGTTTCGTGCAAACATATATATGGTGTGACGTTGCAGTATCTGAAGAATAAAGATTAGAAAGAATATATGACATATATTTTATTGATACCATCAGCACCAGCGGAGTAAGTGATATGATATTTTTTCAGAGGTATCGGGTCATTGTGCACCTCATTCACTCACAGTGCACACATGACTTAGCAGAGATCATAGCACAAAAAACACATGCTCTATTAAAAGTCATGTGTGTAGTATGTGACTAAGGTGCACTCTGGCCAGACACTTCTGAAACAGTATCGTATCACTTAGTCAGCTGATGATGATGGTGACAATAAAATATACATTATTCTGCTCGCTATTCTTTATACCAAAAACACTACAAGTCAGCAATATATGTTTGCAAGAAGCTGCACAATGTCTGATATCACACACACACACAGGAAACAACACTGACTGCACACATGCAATTTAGCACATCATACTTGCACTGCTCACACCAGCTTTTCCACAACCATGCCACAGCAGAAAAACATTACTGAGGCAGTGGATTATAACAACAGAGCAATAAGGAGCATGTATGACTATCTGTTACTAAACATAAAAAAACACAAAATACTACAGCAGTTGGGGGGAGGTGTCCAAAAAAATAAGCTAATGGGGGATCCCATGATGTTGCAGCAGCAGATGGAGCATCAACACTATCTGAAGCTGGTGTTGCTTGATCTGCTACACCTACTACTGCACAGCACCCACCCTCTCATTGCTTTCCTCCAGCACAGCCCACAACAGTGCAATATTTATTTATTTATTTATTTAAGAGATTTACCAGGAAAGGCATACTGAAGGGAGTACCACTCGATTCCAGATGCGCCCTGGGGAAGGGGGTACAATATTGCAGACAAGACAAAACAGTGCATACATAATTTGCAGATAATTACAAGACAGCGGTCCAGTAGGATGGGTGCAGTAGCTGAGATGACAGGTGGTTCATACAAAATGCAGAGTAGTTCAGACAGTGGTGTGGCACATAGTGTGAGCTAAGAATTCCTTACAATATGGGTAATACGTGTGTACTAATACAGTAACAGTAGCAGGTTCAGCAGATAGGACCATTTTGAGATGAGTGTGAGAGGATGTCAGAAAATGGGAGTGGTTTGCGTGCAGCTGATTTGGGTTATGTGGGGAAGTCAGTGATGGGGAAAGCATGAGCAGTTGGTGGTGAAATGTGCTTTGAGAAGGGCATTACGTTGGGGGATACTTGTGGTGAATCTGATGTCGGCTGCCAGAGAGTTCCACAATTTGGGCAGCCTGAAGCTGAAAGTTACCTGACCTGATCGGGTTGATCTGAGGGGAATGTGCAGGAGCCTGGAGTCAGTGTTCCTGAGCTCGTAGATAGATGGAGGGACGGCGGTTAGGGATGTTGATAGGTAGGAGGGCAGCGTATGAGGCCAGAACTTAGCAGTAATTTTAGCACTGTGCAGCAATCACCGGTTTTGGAGTGAGGGGAGGTCAAGTGACTGGTAAAGGTCGCAGTGGTGGGTATTGGGGGATTGGTCTAAGGCGAACCGGCAGAAGGAGTTGTATAGGGGGTCGAGCCTGACTAAGGACACCTAGGGGGTGAAACCGTAGACAACATCACCGTAGTCCAATATAGGGAGGATCATTTTATGGACTATTGCTCGTCTGGTCGGTAGAAGGATGCAATACTTGTTGTGATGGAGAGCGCCCAACATGGGATGTAGTTTTTTGTGCAATGCGTCTACATGCGCTGAGAAGTCAAGGTACTGATCTAGCCAGATGCCAAGATAGCGATATGTGGAGCGGGCCTCTAGCGGAGTACTGTCCAAGGTATAGAAAGAGGGTGCATCAGTAAGCCGGGCTAGTTTGGCTCGGGAGCCGAAGGTGAGGGAGACAGTTATTTTTGGGTTCAGGAATAGTTGGTTCTCAAGGAACCAGCATTGGAGGGAGTCGAAATCCTTCTGGAGGCATGCTGCCACAGCGGTTCCGGATGGGCCAGAGGTGAAAAGCACCGTATCATCTGCGTACATATGGATGTCAGTTTGTGTGCAGACAGCAGGCAAATCATTAAGAAAAATTGAAAAGAGCAGTGGGCCAAGTACGGATCCTTGAGGTACACCACTGGTGACAGGGAGGGGGGTGGATAGAGCTGTACCGATGCAAACTGATTGGGACCTGCCTGTTAGATATGAGTGGAACCAGTTGCATGCTGCCGCCGACAGACCAGTTTGGGCAAGTTTGGACAGCAGCAGGGGGTGCGAGACCGTGTCGAAGGCTTTTGTCAGGTCTGTAAAAATAGCTGCGGTTATTTCCCCTTTGTCAATGCCTGTGAGAATGGAGTTAGTAAGGCAAAGAAGGGATGTGGTGGTGGAGTGATTTTTTCTGAAACCGGCTTGGAAGGGGGTGAAGAAGGAGATGTTGTCTAGATATGGGTGTAGCTGGGACAGAACAAGGCGCTCTTGAATTTTGGCTAGGATGGGGAGCAGAGATATAGGCCGATAGTTTGATGGTGAGGAGAAGTCACCTCCCTTGGGAAGGGGAATGACTGTGGCATGTTTCCATTTTGTGGGGACTGCCCCTAATTTAAAAGACAGATTATAGAGCATGGTTAGGGGGTGGGCTATAGCCGGGGCAGAGAGTTGGAACATTTTAGAATCAAGGCCCGATGGACATTTACCTTTGGATGTGTTTAGTGAGAGTAGAATTTTCATCACCTGGTCTGCAGTGACTGGGCGGAGCAAAAAGGTGGCCGGGGGGGTGCATTTGGGAGAACAGGGGGAACTTTGGGAAGAATGAAAGGTGGGGGGGGGCGTGAGGAGATTAGGGAGGCAGTAGCGGTGGAGAAGTGGGTATTAAACTCAGTGGTAACCTGACAAGGATTATTGATGATTTTGCCTGCGAGGTTGAGAGTGGGGGTTGGGTCAGTGGGGTGAGGAGAGATTTGATGGACTTCCAGAATTGAGAAGGGTGGGTGTGGTTTTTGTTGAACGCCTCTTTGAAGTAGGTCGATTTAGACTGCCGTATGAGTCTAGTGCAGGCATTTCGAAGTGCCCGGTATTGTTGCTGTGCCAGGTGAGACTCTGTGGCCTTGAAGGATTTCCAGGCACGGTCTCTGGCTCGGAGTTGTTCCAGGAGATTTGAGGTCACCCAGGGTAAGTGGGAGCCTCTAGCTCTGGAGCTCCTTAGTGGGGCATGGACGTCCCAGATAGTGAGGAAGTTTGTAAAGAAATAGCTCAGGGCCTCGTCCATGGTGGAAGCTCTAGGGATGGGAGACCAGTCAATGGAGATAAGGTCGTTTAGGAGCACAGGCAGATCCAGTAATTTGCATGCTCTGCTGCACAGTAAACGGGGTGGAGGGGCCGGGGGACAGAAGATTTTGTGCACTATAAAAATCATATGGTGGTCACTAAGGGAGTCTGGTAGGAGGCCGGCTTTAAGTATCCTATGTGGGTAGGTAGTGAGAGCCCAGTCCAGTAGTGTGTGTTTATTGGATTTGTGATTTGTGATCTATTTGCTGGTGCAAATTAAGCGCATTGATTTGGCAGCATGTCTTTAATGCTGCGCATCCTAGCCAGTTCTGATTGAAATCACCAAGGCTGTGGAGTTCTTCTCCTTCTGTAAGGGCCCTCAGGTTGCCTAGGTGTTCAAGGATGCTGGTTAGTGGTGTGTCTGGTGGACAGTATGACCCAGATATGTATACTGGGATAGAGTGGGGCAGGGGGATTTTGATCAGAAGGGAATCTATGGTTGGTAAGGGTGTTGGTGGAGTGATCACCGAAAACTGGAGATATGAGGCAACATACACGGCGGTACCGACACCCTTCTTTCTCCCTTGTCTGTCCTGGCGGATTAGTGAGAAGTGATAGTGAGAATTCCTCGTCCCGTGATGGGGCTTCAGCCATGACTCTGTGATGATTATAATATCAGAGGCGAAGGGTCAGGGCAGTTGTTTGTAGGGCAGCCATTTTATTTAGGATGCTACATATATTAAGGTGGACAATTTTGAGACCTTTGGGGAGGTGTGAGGGTGATGCTGTTTGTTGAGCAGTAATGGGTGCTGGAGGACCAGGGTTCTGTTCGATGTACCCTGCTATGAGAAGTAGGAATACCAGGGCATGCCTTAATAATTGCATGATCTTTACTGGTGTACCCCTGCAGGTGGGGTGATTAGAGGGAGTTGGGTTTGCCTTTGGGGCTGAAAAGAGTGGGAGATATAAGACAGGTGTTGCAACGTGGAAAGAGGGGGGAAGGATAGAGGCCTCCAGGGTCCAGTTGTGCACATGGTATAGGTTGTGTTTTACTGGTGCCGAGGAGGAGTGCGGTGTAGGCTTGGCAGTTAGGGTGTGGAGTGGCAAGGGGTCTGGTAACCTAGGATTGACAGATGGTGGGAGGGAGGATGAGGCTATGCAGAGCATAGTGATGATTAGAGTGAGAGACCGCATTATTGGTAGCAAGTTTCTTTTGTGCAAGGAGGATTTGTCAGTATGCTCTGCAGTGGCCTCTAGTGGTGAGAAAATATAAGGGACTAATGGAGAAGTGGGCTCGGGAACGCTCCACTATATAAAGAGAAGCCGACCAAGGGTGGTGGCGCTCCACTATATAAAGAGAAGCTGACCAAGGGGGGTGGTGGTGGTGGTGGGGGCGGTGGGGAGCCTGCGCATAGCGCAGGCAGGGCTAGAGCTCCTATTCAGACCGTTGGGAGCTGCAAAAAGTCTAGCTACCTGCCTGCATTGCAAGCAATGTGGCAGGGTCCACTGGTGCAGGGGGAAAACCAGGTAGTGGTGGTGGTGTGGGTGGTTCTGGTGGCAGTGGTGGGGGTAGTGGTAGAGCAACTGCTGTTGTGGCCCTCTTCCTGCTGCAGCGGTCAAGCACAACAACCCCAGTACCCTCTGTCACTGCCACAGAAGGGTCAGCAGGTGGAGGTCTGGCCCATTCGGTGGCAGCCTGCCACTCCACCTTGTGGTGGTTTATCGAGGGGGACCAGGCACAGGATGGGCAGATGTAGTGCCGACAGCACTGTCATGCACCTGGGGCTCCACCTGCTGCTGTGGAGGTGGTGCTTCTGGAGCCCCTGCAACTGCTACTGGTGGTGGTGGTGGTTGTGGTGGCAGAGTTGGTGGATGTGCCGGTGGCACTGGTGGTGCTGCTGCTTCCAGAGGGGGAGAGGCAAGACCAAACAGTTGGGAGCAGTCCAATGACACCCGACAACCCCCATGCATGTGCACTTCCCTCTGCCCATGGCCACAGGCCACAGACTCTCCCTGGTCCATTGCACAGCCCACGCCTTCACTCTCCCACGTGTCACGCGATGAGCAACTTCTTTACACACAGTCACAGTCTCATACACATGCACACACACAGTCACACACACACAAAACAAAACTTATAAAACAAAGAAATCCATCACAATAAAGAACTGAAAAAACACTAAAAAAAAACTAAAGATTTAGCTTTTAAAAAAGCTGTTTGGTTTTATGCTGTTTGCACAAGATACAAATGAATAACACTCCAAACTCCCCTCTTCACACAAAATGCTTCCTCCTTCCACCTCTGCAAAGGAAAAAGTGAAACTATCTGCTTGTATGACTCACTTCCTTCCTGCCTGGCTAAAGCATGTGACTTACATTACTGTAAGCCATGTGATGTGTGGGGGGGGCTGCCCCATTGTCGTCATTCCGCCTTACTTCACGTTAAGGCGGAATCATAACACAAAGTCATAATGACAAGGCGAAGTGAGCACTTTCCAATGGCCACTTCGAGTAGCATTATGGTAATGCAAAATGGTCAATTCGTGTTCACTTCGCTGGCTGATTTTAAATTCACTGCATCTCTAGGTGTAATAAAGAAAATGAGATTCTTTGTTTTCGCAACTGATCTCTTATGCCATCAAAGGTTTTACGCTTAGCCAAAATAGAAGTGGGGAGGTCCAGGAATACTTGTAAATTCATTCCCTTGTAGACTAGGCCTTTCTCTCTTCTTGCTTTGGAAAGTATGTCTTCTCTATCCTGGAATCTTAATGGTTTGACAAACATGAATCTAGGCCTGCCTCCTCTCTTCGCTGACCAAAAGCTCTATGAGCTCTGTCCACTTCAATTTTTTCACCAGGATACTTGCGACCCAACACTGAAGTTATCATCTGTTCACAATAAACCAGGGGATTTTCCCCCTCCACCCCTTCCATTAAGTTACCAATTTTAATATTTACTCATCTGGATCTGGCCTCCAGATCTTCTACTTTGATTTTTAACAGATCTGCTTCTTTATTGGCAGCTTTCAAATCCATAGACATCTTAGGGAACACATCTTCTATATTAGACAACCTTTGCTCAACCTGGCCCATCCTGAATACAACTGTATTGAGCTTCTTGACCATGTCTGTAAATTTTTGATCTAAGGAGGTAATGGCCAAATTGATGTTCACAAAACCTGCCCTAAGTTCTTCCAGTAAAGAGCCTTGTTCCGGGTCTGAGCCCTCAGGACAAGCTGTAGCCGAGGTTGGGGGGGTCTGTTCTGGTTGGGGCTCCTCATTCTTCTTCTTTGATCTCTCATCCCCATACTGCCCTTCCGTATTATTCCCTTTACCCTGTTTCTCCATTTGCTTTGCTAACCTTGTTTTTACTGAAGAAGCCATTTCAGGGATCAGATAAATGTTTCTTTGACACACCAGGGATTTAAGAAAAGTCACTATAGATTGCTGGAACAGTGAACGAGGAGTCTTGATATTAGCTTTCTCCGAGAGGCTTGCGAGATTTTTTCCCTGTTCACATCCAGATTATTACAGCTTTGATTTATACACAAAGAGGGTTCACCCTCTTGACCAACATCAGATGTAGGCTGCGAAATCTTTATTTCATTTGTTAACTCTGGCTCCTCAGTCATTCGGTAAAAAGCTCCATTTTCACTCTCTTTACCCTCCTCCCAACATAGGAACAGATCACTCTGACTTACTTCCCGAACCGCTGGGTCCAATTCCACACCTTCCCCCAAAAGCACTATAGTAGAAGACTCGATCCCCGTTTGAACCCCTGAAGCAGGCTGCTGTAAAATTAACTCCAGGTCTTGTAGTTTCCTTTAAAAATTTATCATAGCCCGCCTCCTGGCCCAAACTGTTTACTCTTTTAGTTCCAGCAGCTCCCTGAAAGGAAAAAAGGAGTTTTGATGTACCTGGTTCCTGATTCATGCTAATAGTTGGTGTTTTTACCTGCTCCCTTAAATTTTTAGCTTTTGCCGCCAGTCGTGGCTTCCTCAAGCTGTCTTTCCTGCATAGAAGTCGGCATCCTTTGGAGAAGGAATCCTGTTCTGGACTGTGCAGGAGAATCTCACATGCATGCTGAAAGCGTTTAGACATATCCAGAGCTGCAACATCAAGGGGAGATCAGGTAGCCAAATTCAGAATTCAGATATGGGGGGATAAAGCTCAGTCTAATAGCCCATCGTTGCTGAAAAAGGATTTCAGGAGTGCTCAGTACACACAGCTCCTGCACTCAGCTGGCCATTTTAGACAAGCTCCACCTCTAACCCCATTTTCTTGACTTTTGTAGGTGCAGCTGAACTGGTGCTGCTGGCTGCACTGGTACTTGTGAGCCCTCCCTTTCCCTGGTGACTAGTGGCAACCCCCCAGCCTCCAATCATCATGCCCTGTCTTTATGTAAAATACAAATCTGACACCAGGATGCCCACTCCCAGCTTCAGATACCACTCCCCAACCCCACCATCTTCTTTTTTTTTATACTTCTTTTTATGTTGGCGTGCTTGCGCAGCCAACATCGTGGGACAGTGCAGCTTTGGAGGCGGGGTCGCTGTTGGGCGAATGCAGGGCACACACCAGTAGGTGCATCCCTCATTCCCAAATCAGCCTGCAGGCTGGCACAACACCATGCATACATAATGTGGCAAGCACATCTAAGAAAAGGTCCACTGCAATCCGAGCAAAGCTCATCATACGCAGCGAACCCTTCCTACGTGCTCGCCAACATTATGAGCATGGTCAGCGAGCAGGTGGCCACCTAACTACTGCCAACTTTGGGGGTGCCCAATCCCCCTGTTGGTTAACCCCCCCACTTTCTTTGTGTGCCGATGGGGGAGCCCAATCCCCGTCAGCATTACCTCCTCATCCACCCTGTGTTGTGTGCCAATGAGGGTGCCCAATCCCCCGTCAGCTACAGATCCCCCAAACAGTTAGGTGGCATGCTGGGAGCCCACCCCAGCATGCCAAATCCCCTACAAAACAAAAACTGTCCCACAATGTTTTTTTTTTCCTGTAAAATGAAAATGGTCCCTCGTAGTCTCGATGCCCCTCCCCCACCCGCACCCACCCTCTGTGCACTCTGCCTCCCCTCACCCTCCCTTACCCCATACTTACCTGCGGAGTCGGCGCAATAATCTTGAGTGGACCGGGAACACGTCTGCACTCTTCAAAGCCGACCGCGAACTGAAGAAATGCCAGTAAGCTGTATAATGGAATGAATAGGGTTTTCAACTTTAATGCATATCTTGGGCATTTTTGTGAATTTTGGCCCCAAATTTTCAACATGGGGTTTTTGGGACCCCTTCTCATGAGTTCTTGCACTGTCATGACGTTATTCAGTCCCGAAAGGTGATTTCGCAGTCACTGTGTGGAATCACCTTTTGGGACCGAGTAATGAAATGACAGTGCCACTGTTCATGAGAGGGGCTCTCAAAAACTCTATGTTGCAAGTTTGGTGGGAATAATCTAAAAAAATGACTGTTTTATGAGCATGCGTAGCAACTGTGCAACGCATGCTCTTAAGTTAGTGCATTCACATTATTTTCATGCCAGATTCTCATCATTGGCATTTTGCCACACCTTCTTGTGACCCGTACAGCTGTCATTTTTCACATCCTGGACGAAATGTGTTTTCGCACTTCTGGCGCAGAATAGCGTGGTTGCTGCGCAAAATCAGTGTTCAGGACACATTACAAAAATGACAGTGACACTGTTCATGAGCAGAGGTCCTAAAATGCCTGTGTTTAAAATTTGGTGACAGTACTCCGTAAAATGACTGTTTTACAAGCATGCATAGCAACTGCGCAACGCACGCTCGTAAGTTAGCGCATTTGCAATGTTTTCATGCCACATTCTCAACATTGGCATTTTACCACACCTTCTTGTGAACCATATAGCTGTCATTTTTTACATCCTTGCTGAAATGTGTTTTCGTACTTCCAGCGCAGAACAGTGCGATCACTGTGCGAAATCACTGTTCGGGACACATTAGGAAAATGACAGTGACACTGTTCATGAGCAGATGTCCTCAATTGCCTGTATTGAAAATTTGGTGACAATACTCCATAAAATGACTGTTATGAGCGTGCGTTGCGCAGTTTGCACGCACGCTCGTAAATTCTCAAACTTATAATATTTTCACTCCACATTTTCAACAGTGCCATTGTTCTACACCTCCTATTGAACATTACAGCTGTCATTTTTCACATCCTGACCAAAATCTGTTTTCGCAGTTCCGGCGCACAATAGCGCATTTGCTGTGGAAAGCCCGTGTTCGAGACACATTATGAAAATGGCAGTGACAGTGTTCATTAGCAGATGTCCTAAAATGCCTATGTTGAAAATTTAGGGATGAAAGTCAATAAAATGAGTGTTTTACTAGTGCGCGTTACGCAGATGGCATGCACGCTAGTGACTTTGTGAATTTGTAATACTTTCACTCCAGCTGTTCATCATTGGCATTTTTCCATACCTCCTTATGAATAGTACGGCTGGCTGAAATGTGTTTTTGCACATCCAGTGCAGAATTGCACGGTCACTGTGCAAAATCACTTTTTGGGACACTTTGAGGAAATGACGGTGACACTATTCATCAGCAGAGGTCCTAAAATGCCTATGTTGAAAATTTGGTGGCGAAAGTCCAGACAATGACTGTGTTGCAAGCGTGCATTGCGCAGTTTCCACGCACCCTTGTAACTTCATCAATCTTCAATATTTTCATGCCACATTTTCACCACTGGCATTTGTGCACACCTCATTATCAACAGTCCAGCTGCCATTTCCACAGCCTGCCCAAAGCAGTTTCCATGGCAGCTCTGCACAGTGGCATACTTTCGTATGCCAAAATCTTTTGGGACACATTAACAAACTCACAGCGCTATGCCTCTCCACCTCCGCCACTGCCAATGCCAGCGCGACAACATTCGGCATTGACAAATGCTTGTTTATTGAGTCATTTTTCTCTTTTTTTCCAGATACAGAAAGAATACATTCTTTTACCAGCATTGCAGTGTCAGTACAGAAAGGTTTGAACATTTCTATTGGAATTATCACCAAGTGATATCAGAAGTGATACCTAACTTCATATATCATGCACAACAGAAATCAATATTTGTCAGGCTGAATAAGATGTCTTAAATAAATTAACATTCCATTATTTGGAAAACAGACTCTAATAAACCCATTATTAATCAGAGATAGAACTGTATCAAAAACTGTAACGTATCAGAAAAAATTGATAATAAAAAGAAAAATTAAGATATAATAAAAACTGTGCCAGCTGTCTTTTTCTTTACTATTCAAAGAAACATCATTTAACTTAGGGGGGATTCTAGTCCAAGTCAGTAAGACAAAGAGAGTATATAACTTATGTGAGTATATTTAATCTCTTCAAAGTGTATGGAGGGGGGAGGGAGGTGGGGAGCCTTGCTAAGTTTGAGAGCTAGCTCTCAGGTCCCATCTGGTTCACCGATTCTGGTAGGTTGTAGCCCTATTTTGTAAATTATGAGTTAATTGCTTGAAATTTTGGATATAGTTTATTATACTAAGCCAGTCTTCTGCTGTGGGAGATTTTGGTTGTAACCATTGTTTTGTTATAGCCTTATAGGCCACAACCAGAAGAATGGACCAAAGATATTGGGGGTCTTTTCCTTTTAAATCTCTAGGGGGTAGACCCAATAGGAGGTTCTCTGGACTGAGATGGTCCTGCAGGTTGAGTACATTTGTAACTTGCTGAGAGACTGAGTGCCAGAAAGCCTGGATTTTAGGGCACAATAGAAAAATGTGGGTGCAAGATGCTTCAGTGGTGCCACATAATCTCTAACAGTCAGATGTATTTCCTGGTTTACACCTGGCAAGGATCTTAGGCACCAAAAAATATCTAGTATGGACCTTCCAGACATACTCCTGCCACCTTGGAAGAGTGTTGTAGACCAGGTCATATGCTATACTTTAGCCCAGATTGTCTGAAGAAGGGGGGAACACAAGGCTCCCATCAAATTTTTAAAGCATCTGAAACATGGGCTTGTTGTGAAAGCAAGAACTTATACAATTTAGAAATTGCATGGTCACTTTCAGTAGAAGTCCATATTTGGATAAAAGGGGAGTTGTCCTCCGAGCTTTGGCACTAAGAGGTTTGTATTCTAAACTGAGAGTTTATGAAATCCCTGATTTGGAGATAGTAGATTAAGTTGTTTGAGTTCCATGAAAATTTAGTTTGAGCTTCTGTAAAGGATATAACAGCAATTTGATGAATTAATTGCCAGGGGACCAGCGGGCCTTGGGTCATTTGAATAGCATACCAGGCAGATATCCCAGCATAGGGGAAATCTGGGTTTGTTATAAGCCATGTATATTTCCAGTTATGGATATTGTATCTTCTTTGGGAATAGCCTCTTTTCCATCCTTCTAGAACTGCGATAGGACTGTGGTAGCACTGCTAGCTGTTTTTTCAGTTGGGGACGGAGAATAGGGCTGCTGCAGGGGAAAGTGTTTGGGATCTCAAGAGGTCCATCTGCTTCCAATGTGCTGTATAGGATGTGTTTCCCCAGAGAAGGGCCAGCCTCATCTGTGAGGAATTCCAGTAGTACTGCAAGTTTGAGAGTGCTACCCCCCCATCTTTGGGTTGCATTAGGAGATGGGACTTAAGCCTCGGTTTTCTGCCTTGCCATAAAAAGTGTGAAAAGGCACATTGCCATTGAGTAAGGGACTTGATGGGAACCACACATGGGACACATTGAAATAAATATAGTAGCCTTGGAAAGGCATTAATTTTTTTTTTTCCAATTGTTTAACCAGGTGAGACACACTAAGCCGAAAGTTTTTTACAGGTGCAACCTGGGAGCACAGGGAAGTTAAGTGACTTGCTCAGGGTCACACAGTATATGCAAGCGGGGGCTATGGGATTCAAACCCAGGTCTCCAGATTTGCAGCTCAGAGCCTTAAACCACTGCTCTATACTGCCTCCCAAAGGCTACTGCATTGGCCGGGAAATTTAATATTTTAATAACCTGATTTCTGGTATAAGAAGACAGAGAGAGGACAGTCCATCTCCTTATGTCTGTTTTAATGGCCTTCATTGGGGAGAGTAATTAAGGTTGAACAGGAACTTCAGGTCAATAGGAATTTTGATGCCTAGTTATTTTAGATCCATTAGGTCCCATTTAAAATCATATTTGTCTCTAATTTGTAATGGTGGCATGTAGTTGTAGGCTAGTACTTTGGTTTTGGTAGCATTTAATGAGTACCCTGCTAAATTGGAAAATAGCCTGAGTTTTTGAAATAGGTGGGGAAGGGAGATATTTGGGTTGGAAAGGTAAACCAAAACATCATCCGCAAACAAAGCTAGCTTATGCTTCATACTGCCAAATTGTATTCCTTGGAGATTTTTATCCTGTCTAATGAGTGGGGCTACGGGTTCAACGTAAAGGGCAAATAATAAAGGTGAGATTGGGCATCCCTGCCTGGTTCCTCTATGAAGTGAGAATTTTTGTGATATATGGCCGTTAGATTGAATATATCCTTGTGGGTTTTGGTATAATTTAAATATAAGATTTATAAATTGGTCAGGGAATCAGAAGGAAACTAATACTTCTCTTAGGTAGGGCTATGAAACCATATCAAATGCTTTTTCAGCATCCAAGCTGAGTGGAGGGGAAGGACTTGTTTATTTGGTAATATGTTCAATGAGATATACACTGCGTCTAATATTATCTTGTGCTTGATGTCCTTGAATAAAGCCACTTTGGTCCTGATGGATGATAGTTGGGGCTCTAGGTTTAAGTCTCCGGGAGAGTATTGCAGCCATAATTTTATAGTCTGTATTGAGGACAGAGATAGGGCAGTAAGAACCAGGCAGGGAGGGATCTTTACCGGGTTTGGGAATTACAGAGATTATTGCATAATGCCAAGATGGGGGATAGGGGCCTTAGGGGAGGACACCTTGTAAAAGAGTCTATGAAGTAGGGGGGAAGAGTTCTTGTTTGAAAGTTTTGTACAATTCCCTGGAAGGCCTTCATTTCCGGGGCATTTATTTGTTTTGAGATTACCTATTTCTGTGGTTATCTCCTGGGTAGTTATTGGGGCCACTAAAGTATCTGCCAGGGTTTTCAGGAGTATTGGGAGATTAAGGGAGCCTAAAAAGTATTTAATTTGGGATACTGGGGGGTGTTGGGTGGCTGCATATAGTTGGGAGTAGTATTTTACAAAGATACAGTATCTGAGATCTGGGATATTGAGTGTTGCAGAATGTTCTTGGGGGAGGGTCTAAGGCCCATTATTTGGGCTTTAGCCCGTTGAGCTCTCAAACACCAGGCCAACAATTTCAGGGCCCAGGGGCCTCCTTCATAGTATTTTTGCCTCAGGAATAAAAGCTTCTGTTCCATGTAATAATCTAAGAGATTGTTAAATTCCTGTTTCAGAGCTTTAAGTTTTTTAGAAAGCTCAGAAGAAGGCCTTGCTTTTTGTTGTTCTTCCAGGGTTTGTATTTGTATTAATAAGTTAGCTCTTTTTTTCTCTCTCATTTTCCTTTTCCTAGCAGCAATTTCAGTAAATTTACCCCTACATAGGGCTTTGAGTGTATCCCAGACTATGGAAATATCCACATACGGTGTGTCATTGTCCATTAGGGCTTGTTTTATCAGATCTTTTGTTTCCTGAATAATCTCTTTATCTCTAAGTAGAGATATGTTTAGTCTCCAAACCGTGCTTTTTTGAAAATTATCAGTTTTAATTTTGAGGAATGTAGGGGCATGATCTGATAATACAAAGTCACCAGCCCAGGACATTTGAGCGATCTGCATATGTTCTTGGGACACTAAGAAGTAGTCAATGGCAGAGTAACTTTGATGTGCTTGAGAGAAAAAAGTGCATTGTTTACTTGTGCCATTGAGATACTTCCATGTGTCTGCGAAGCCAAGCTCCTTCAGCAGCTTGGCCACATCTCAGGTCCTCTTTTCTAATTTGTGTCGGGTAGTTCCCTGTTCAGATGCTAGGCTAAGGTTTAGATTAAAATCTCCTCCACAGATTAATGGCCCCCTCCGCCCACTGTGCAAGCAAGAGAAAAAAAGATCTATAACTGGAGAAATCCGTATTAGGGGGAAAATACACGGAGGATAGGGTAATAGGTTTCCCATTTAATTTACCTTTCACAGGGACATATCTTCCTTCTTTGTCAATTAACTTGTCTACACAAACAAACGGGATCCTTGATGGGATCATAATAGTTGTGCCCCTTCTTCTGCCTCCTTTATAAGAGAAGGCATATACCTGGCTGAATCCTAAGCGCTCGAATTTTTGGTGCTCTTCATTGGAGAGGTGAGTCTCCTGGAGCATAACAAAATCTGCCCCGGAGTGTTTCAAAGAGGCCAGAATCTTTGAACACTTAATTGAACTTGAAAGTCCATGTATATTATAGGTACAAAGTGTGTAAGCCATCATAATCTATACAGTACAAGTTACAGCTGTATACCTCCCAAAACTGTTTATCAAGGTGCACTTCACATCTGCGATAATTTTAATTAACAACTCTGCTTACCCTGCTAAAAAGGATTTGCAACACCCCACATTCAACATAATCTAGTTTAGCTGACAAAAAAAAAACTAGAACAAGAAAGTGACAACTGGGCAAGCAACAAATCTGCACAAATGCACTTCCAAGGTAGGAGGTCTACTATATGGAGTGACCTCTGCACCCATCTTATTGAAAGTATAGGCAGGTAGAAGAGAAAAGTATTCCTCCTAAGCAGGAGGATCTCTTCTTGGGTCAGAGTGATGCTAGGCCCAAATATTACTGCTGGCATAGTGGACATGTAGCCAGCGAACTGATCTGCATGGAAATAAAGCTTAGCTATGTTCATTTTTGAGGGAATAGGTTTTGTTAAGGAGAAAGGAGATTTAACAGGTTCCTTGGAGAGAATAACCCTCCGATACATTATGTGCCCATATTAGACACATTATTCCCTATATTTTAGTTTGGAAGGGGTGAGCTTAAGAGAGAGCCACAGCACTCTCGTCCCAACTACAAGTCTGATTGTCTTAGCCCCCCCACTGCTGTCTTGGTCCAGCCAATGGAAAAAAAAGCCTGCAGCCCATAGTAAAAATATTTAGGCCCAATGGAAAGGACACATCAAAGTCTTCTCCCTGTATTAAATAAAAAAGAAAATAGTCTTCCTTCATAAAGTGAATGCTAAATTGTACTTGTTTAAAAGTATTCTGGCTGCTGTACCTATTCAAATGTCTGTCTGCACTATGGTAGTAAGGCCAAGAAATAAACACGCATGAGAAAATCAAGGGATCAACATCTTACTGCCCCAGGTTCAGTACAGGGAGAATTCGAGTGGCCCAGGGGAGGCTATGTTTCTCAGGATGGCTGTAGCTCAACATACAAAGTTCTGAAAAAAAGAGCAAGCTAAGTCAGCAGGGGAAGAGCGAGATATTAAAGCGATCAGTCAGTTTTCTCGTGAGCTGGAGCCTGGGGCACTCACCCAGGTAGGATCATAAGATCATTTTCCAAAACGGAACCATTCAACTCTCCATTTGCAGTAAGTCCTGTTCAGAGACTCCGGGGAGCTTTTTAAGGAGGTCTTAGAAATACTTAATGTTTTCAGAGCTGGTATTCAGTGCTGGTGGTCTGTTTTTCTTAGCGGAGGCCAGCTGCCATTCTTGATACTGATTTCTACGTTTTTGACTTGAGGGTTTAGGGAGTTCTGGGACTTCCAGGCCTCTCTTCAAAGCTGCTTTCCTGGCCACCTGAGGAGTATTGTAGATCTCAGGGCCCTCCTTCCAGAAAACCTCATCCTTGCTGGATACAGCATTTGAATACGCAGATTCTGTGAGTGAAAGACCTTGATCAGAAGGGTATACTCTTGTCGTTGCTTTTTTATATCTGGTGTATAGTCCTGATCAAAGAAGAGCTGCGAGTCCAGGTATCTTACTTCCCTTTGCTTGCCATGCTCTCTTAAGAATATCCTCCTTTGTTCGAAAGCTATGGAATTTAATTATTATCGAACATGGTCTTGAAGTCGGGTCTTTCGGTTTAGGGATGAGGGCCCTGTGTACTCTCTCTATATTTAATTTATAACCTTGTGGCAGATTGAGGACTTCCTTCAGTAGATCGGATAGAAATTCTGCCATATCACCCTCTTCTGCGTCTTCATGCAGCCCATAAAGCCTGAGGTTTTTCCTCTGTGATCTACTTTCAAGACTGAGACATTTTCGTTCTGTGGCTATAGCATGCATACAAAGAGCGGATACCATTCTCCCCAGGTGCTGGAGGCCATCCTCAGTATTGGAAACCTGTTCTTTGGCTTCTTGGATACGATTCTCTACCTGGGTGAGCTTCTGATTTAATTGTTTAAATTCTGTCTTGTTCTCTGCTCTCATATCTTTGAGCTCTTTCATTAGTGAGTTGAATCATGATTGGGAGAGGTGGTCTCTTTCCTCATCTGTATCATAGGCCTGGCTTGCACTATGCTGGTGGGAGACAGTGGAGCCTTGTTTCAGGGAAGCATGTCTAGAGTCAGCATTCTCCTTCTCGCTTCTCGCTTGTTGAGACCGATTTCATGTCCATTTGTCTTTCTGTAACCCTCCGGTCACCATTTGCCATGAAATATTTTGAAATTATCGTAGCTTGGGAGGATTTGGTCATAGATTAGCTTGGAGCAATCTGTTTAGCTGCTGGTCGGAGCTGTGCCGGAACCAGAAGTCCCCACCCTCTTCTTTTAATAATAATTACTGACATTGGTGTGTCCAATCCCCACGTCAGCATTTGCACTCCCCACCAACAGTGTGGGACACTGGGGAGTCCACTCCCAGTGTCCCTTAAGAATGTTTACATCTCCCCAGAACTGGAGGACTCTGGGGAACCCACTCCCAGTGTCCCCAGACAGTTATAATATTTTCTTTATAATAAAATTCTGACACCGGGATGCCCATTCCCGGTGTCGGATGCCCCTCCCCACCCTCTGCACATTGTTTTAATAGTAATTGCCGCCATCAGGATGCTCAATCCCCATGTCAGCATTCGCTCCTCCCTAACTAGTGTGGGACACTGGGGAGTCCACTCCCAGAGCCACCTACATTTTTTTATATCCCCTTCCCACAGCACCAGAGGACACTGGAGAGTCCACTCCCAGTGTCCCCAAAAAGTTCCAATATTTTTTCCTTATCTGAAAAAAAGAAAAAGTCCCATGTCTTCATTTTTTTATACCTAAAACAAAGAAAAACATCCTTTGTCATTGCCGTTGACCCCCTCCCCCCATCCTGATCCTCCCTCTGCGCACCCACCTACCGGCACTCTGCTCTTACCCTATACTTACCTCAGGAGGTTGTCCACTCTCATCTTCTATGGACCAGGACACGTATGCACTCTTCAAAGTCGAACCGTAAATTGAGGAATCAAAGTAAGTGCCATGAAATGTATTTCAATGGCGTTTTGAACTTATGTTGATATCTTTGCCATTTTTGTAATTTTTCCACCAAATTTTCAACATGGGCTTTTGGAGACCACATCTTGTGAACACTGTGACTGTTGTTTCTGTATTCGAGCTCTGAAGGTGATTTCATGGTTGCTGCTTGGAATCACCTTTTGGGGCCGATTAATGAAGTGACAGTGCCAGTGTTCATGAGGTGAGGTCCCAAAAAGCCCATGTTGAAAATTTGGTTAAAAAATTTCCAAAAAAATGGCCAAGTCATGCACACTCATTGAAATGTTTCTACGTATGTGCGTAAGTTTGGTAATTTTTAATATTTTGACTCCAAATTTTCAACATAGCCATTTGTTCACACCACCTCATGAACAGTACAGCTGGCATTTTTCCCATCCTGCCCAAAATGTGTTTTCGTACCTGTGGCACAGAATGGCACAGTTCTAGTGCAAAATCATCTTTTGGGACCAAGTAACGAAATCCCAGTGCCAGTGTTCATGAGGTGGGATCCCAAAAAGCCAATGTTGAAAATCTGGTGAACAAAAATTCCTAAAAATGGCTGAGTTATGCGCACCCATTGAAATTTTTTAACGCACGTGCATAACTTTGGTAATTTTTTTTATTTTGACTTCAAATTTTCAGCATAGCCATTTTTTCACACATCCTCATGAACAGTACAGCTGTCATTTTTCACATGCTGCTGGAAATGTATTTTTGCACCCGTGGCATGAAATGGCATTGCAGTTGAGCAGAATTCCGTTTTGGCATGGATTCGGAAATTTTCTATACCAGTGTACATGACATGGGGTGATAACGTGGTTATGCTGACAATTTGGTCACTGTTCTCCCATAAATACAGGGCCCTGTTCTTCCACAGGTACATACGTATATGTATATATGGAGAACTGACAGCATCACAGACAAATATCTATGGAGGCTATGCATGAATGGGCGGATAGTACGTGCCAGAGCTGCGTATCCTGCCTGTGTAGCTCCACACCCATGGACAAGTGCGCACAGGCCAGTATGGATGAACAGCTGCCACCTGTCTGTGGCTCCACCCCTCCAGCGTGCACGGGGCGGGGTTGCAGACAGACGGGCATCCAATCGGATGCCCATCCTGGGTCCACGAGTACATTTCTTGCACAGTATGGCATGGATCTGGCTGTGTGAATAGCCCCAGCAGGCATCCGGATCCATGCGGCAATGTCCTTGTGCCCAGCTGCATCCACCTGGTGCACATCTGTCCCCTGACCCTTGCCCGAAGGTCCCCCCGTCCTGCACACATCTGCTCTGACCCTGTGTGGCTAAGCAATCCCCCCTTCCAAGACAGTGTGGCCCTGTTCATGTAATGCCAAAGTATCCCCCAACACATATCGCTCGTCTGTCCATATGGCGGTACACACACCGCATCCCGCCACAAGGCGGCTCCGACCTATAGACAGAACATACCCCCACCCCTGACATGTGGCAGCCAGGTCCCCCAGTTTGCAGAACACAGACCTCCCCACTCCTGAGACAAGTTTGCCCGTCCCCATCAGTAGTACCAATCATACCCCCCACCACCCACAATTGGCAGCCCAGTCCCTGTGTAGTGCATGCCACCTCCCCAACACACAGTGGTCCCCTAGTCTCAGTGTTGTACACAACCCCCCCAACACACAGTGGTGCCCCAGTTTCAGTGTTGTACATGAACCCCCCAAACACAGAGTGCTGCCCCAGTCCTGGCGTTGTACACAAACCCCCTTCAAATATACAATGGTGCCCCGGTCCCGGTGTTGTACATGAAACCCCCAAACACGCAGAGGTGCCCTATCCACAACATCCCAAGTCCTGACCCCAGTACTCCCACCCCCACACTGGTGTTCAGTGGTCCCCCACCCCCGCAACACTGACAACACCACCCCCCAGCCTCATACCTGCATGTCTGTGCCACAGCTTCTATATATGAGCAGCGTGTTCCTTGCATCGGTTGGATGGCCAGCAGCTGAGGAGGTGTGAGGAGGCCTGTGACACTGGCCATCCAAGCTGTGGCACCAACATGCAGGTATGGGGGCTGGGGGTGGTGCCCCAGTGCCCCGTCCACAACCCGAGTCCCGACCCTGATACCCCTGCCTCCATATAGGTGTTCAGTGTCCCCCAACCCCTGCCACACTGACAACACCACCCCACAGCCCCCGTACTTGAATGTCAGTGCCACGGCTCTGGACGGTTAGTGACACAGCCTCCTCACACCTCCTTGTACAGACATCCAACTGATGCTGGGAGTGTGCTACCTATATATGGGCAGCACACTGTCTGCATCAGTTGGATAGCCAGAAAACTGAAAGAGGTGTGAGGCTTCAACCACTAGCCCTCTGGAGCCATGGCACTGACTCTGCAAGTAGGGGGCTGAAGGTGTTCTCAGTGCCACTGCAGTGGCCAAGGAGGTGTGAGGTGCTGTGCCACTGGCCATCCAGAGCAGTGCTACCAACATGTAGGTACTGGGGCTGGGGGGTGGTGTTGTCGGTGCCGTGGGGGGTGGACTGCTGAACACCAATGTGGGGGTAGGGGTACCGTGGTCAAGACTCGGGATGTTGTGGATGGGGTACTCGTGTTTGTGGGGAGGAGATTTGTGTACAACACCAGGTGAAGGGCACCACTGTGTGTGGGGGGAGTGGCAAGCACTACACAGGCACTGGGCTGCCACCTGCAGGGGTGGGAAGCATGATTGGAACTACTGACGGGGATGGGCATACTTGTGTCGGTGGTGGGGGGTCTCTATTCTGTGAACTGGGGGACCTGGCTGCCACATGTTGGAAGTGGGGGGTATGGGCTGTGCATATGGGTCGGGCTGCCTTGTGGTGCAGCGGGAAGGTGTCTGCTGCCATATGGGGATGGGGCTGTCATGTGTTGGGGGGTTTGCCTACTGCACACTGTGGATGGGGCAGCCATGTGCTGGGGGCTGGCATCCGGCCTGGGCAAGGGGCCAGTTGTGTTGGGGGTGTCCATACCTCCCTCTGGGCCCTGTGCAAGTTTCCGCTGTGTGTGGGCCTGGATATGTAGGGCGATTATGGCAGGGTCCACCACTGGCATAATCACCACCCTCCTACGCCCCCTGGTGTGTGGCACTACGCACCTTAGTGAATGATGAGTAGTGTCAGCATGCCCCCTGCACACATTACACCCACCCCCGGTGCATTGCTGTCTGCGCGGTCAGGGGATTGGGTGCATACGGGATGCATGCCCCTTTTGTGCATCCTGCACAGGTGGTGCAGTGGGTGTGGGGTGGCTACGCACTGCAGATATGCAGCGCAGTGGCACTCTGCACATTCGTGCATAGGGCCCTATATGGATATATTATCTGAAAAAGTAGGGAAATTCACTGCAAAAAATGTGTTAATGCATCAGTTAGGGTTGTTATAGTACTAAAGTGAGAAAAGCAGTGAAATGGGGTGTTAGGGTTTCCAACTGTAATACCCCACCCCACCCTGCACAGACTGACAGGCATCAGGGGGTGCCTTGGTGTCATCAGCCCTAATGTCCTTACCCCCATCCTGCACAGCCTGAGAGGCATCAGGGGGTCCCTTGAAGTCATCAGCCCTGACGCTCACCCATTTCATAAGTAAATAAACTGAGATGGACACAGTATATGCAAATGGGGTGAGTGTTATGGCTGACAACTCCAAGGCACCCCTTGACACCTCTCAGTCTGTGCAGGGTGGGAGTAGGGGCATTAGGGCTGAAGACTCCAAGGCCCCCCCCCCGATGCCTGTCAATCTGTGCAGGATGGGGATGGGGTGTTACGGCTGCAAACCCTAACATTCCATTTCCCTGCTTTTGTCACTTTAGTACTGTAACAACCCTAACTTATGCATTAACGAATTTTGTTGCAGTGAATAGATATACACATTTGAAACATGTCTGAGATATATTTAAATATAGTTAGAAGCAGTTTACATATTGCATATCCAGGGATCATTGCACCTGCTTCCCTTCCCACCCTCCCTCCTCTGCTGGCCATTCTGAGTTCTCCTATTGTCTCCCTCCATCTAGAACCAGCTCCCTCATCCCTCTGCCCCCCACTCCCTAGCTCTCAAACCTTAGCTAAGGCTTGACCAGCTCCTCCTAGTCCTGCCAACCCTCCACCTGACCTTCTCTGCGCTCCTGGCCTCCCCTCCTGTACTACCCTACTTCACAATGACACTGTAAATATTACCAATTTTAAAACATTTTAAGCTGAATTAGATAAGCTTCTACTGGGATAGTTGTTACAATTAACCCTACATGTGCAGGCAAGGTGGTCTAGATGGGCCTAGTGCCTCCTTCCACCTTTACACAACCAAGTAATACCGAGTAATTGCTCCCTACCAACCCCTCATGATTCTGGCTCCTACCCATGAAATGAAAATGCCTGCGTTACTTGTCTGCACTGCCATAGCGCTGTCACTTTTTGAACAGGCACCGTGCACTTTATTTAGCTCTTGCCTTATTTGCACGCCATCGTGTGTGCTATCTTATGGTTCATTTATCATGGCGTTGTCCACCTGCATCTCCAGTACTCTGTTATTTCACTTTGTAATTTATCACTGCAATTTCATTTTTTATGGTATGATGTAATTTTGTATTCTGCACTCCCCTTTCCCTCTTCACCGGGTCATACCTGGAAATGGCCCTCGGTTCTGTGTGCTTCTAACGGTTACCAATTTCTAAGTAAATAAATAAATAAAAACATTGACAAAATATAGTTCTTTTCCATATGGGATAGTAGCTGCACACCTAGAGCTTCACCCGAATGTACAGCTGCAAAGAAAGACGGCTTCCATTGTTCATCACAGTCCAATGCAGCTGCCGCAGCCTAACCATTAATACATCAGATGATCATTAAGGACATTTCACCGTTTGGGAAGCCATCTCAGCTACAAGAGGGTTTTCTTTGTCTTTTGTGGAATAGTTGTTTTACTGATAGTTCAGTAACTCAGTGCAGGGGACTGGGGGATTCATTTTCTATCCAAAACAGGTCTGTAAAAAGAAATGGGGTGAATGACCATGGAGTTGGACATTTAAAATTAAATTGCATCATTCTTTTTAATTTCTGACTTGACTGTGATCACTGCTGTCAAAGAAATACTTAGTTTATTAACATAATCTTTCTATTGTGTTAAAGCTACCATTCTCAGCTTTAAAACAGTATAAAAAGTAAGTTCACAGGACATTATTGCCTCAAACAGGAGCTGAAAAAATACACTATTTATTCAGAATGACCTGTATTCGTGAAGCCTACGATCCCATATTTGCGGTGCATAGGCTTCTTCATGACTCTTCACCATGTAGTGGAAGTAGTGCAGTAACCCCATGCATTTGTGACAGGGTTCATACCACATCTGCACCCTCGACCACCACTTGGCACCAATTATGGACACGGCAAGGTGGGGAGGGTGGATGAGGGCATACCATGGCTATGCAACATGCACAGAACAACTTTCCCACATTTGGGACAACAGTAGAGGGGGATCCAGCTACACTAGCAGGGATCCTGCCATAGCTACTTACGTACCCCTTCACACAGCCCACACAGGGAGGAGGACATCACGCCATCCTCCCCCCACATTGTTACCCCCAGCCCTCAGAGCATACCGGGAGAACCAGGGGTACATACAAGTACATGGGCTGAACAGCCCCTACTTTTAAGGGATACATGGGTTCCAAGAAGACCGTCCGTATCCCACAGTCCCCAAGCAGTATGTCCATTGGGGATCCACTTTTATGGTGGCCAGACCATCTGACTGGATGGCCACAGTTAATCACTGAGCTACCCCTGCCACAACCCTGCAGTTGTACATGGCAAAGTGTGGAACTGGTAATGTGTGGCTCACTTTCATGGATGCAACATGATTTGTGCAGCACTGATGGTGCAGGGCATCGTGGCGCAGGAATGCTCATTTTGAGTATACCTGCACCATGTTTTTTTTTTTTTTTTACAATTAATCTTTTTATTGATCTACAGAGACATATAGTAAACATTTGGTTCAACAGTGGGTTACAACTTCAGTGATACATACAGTTATCTTTATACACATACTGTTAAAGTTGGTCTGTAATCCCGTACCGTTAGTGTTAGAACATGGGTCTTAGATACAGACATTCTCAACAATAGGATATCAGACTTAAACACAACTGTACTGCAGGGTTCAACTTGGGAGTGGGCGCTATGGGGGGACTTCAGCCATGTCTGACTTCTGGGTGGTTGGAGAGTGGGGGGAGCACCTTCCTTGTTTAACAGCGGGTATACTATAAGGGTTCTGCAATGCTAATATTTGAGACCTGTCATGGGGGTTTGAGGAGATCCTTACTCTGTGAGGCACCGAGGTTACTAATTTTCTCTTGCATAAATTGCATGAAGGGGGATCATCTGATTGTACATATCTGAAAGGTACAAGTGGCTATATGTGTCATTCTTTTTTTTCCCCGTGTGTAGTTTGTAGGGTTTTTTCTAGTTTTTTCTCCCCATTCCTGTCCCCTTGTCTCTACGCAGATGTGTATGGAGGCATGTGTATGTCACACTATGAGACACCTCCCTTCTGTCACTTCTCCCCGCCATGCCGCCGCCAGACCTCATCCGGCGATGGTGGAACTATGAGGGGCAAACACCTCCTAGGAGATTACAGCTGCCATTAGGTGGCTCGATCCTGCTCCCTTCCCCACCCCCCATGCTGGTTCCCCGATGACCCAAGGACATTCCTGAACCCAGGTTGCTGGTGTGGCATGAGGTAAGGTGCCTGGCGCCTCAACCCTCAGTGCCACCGGGCTGGCATTATATGTATCATTCTGGAGTAAGAAGCCAGTTTTTCCATGGCTGTGAGCCAGTCTCTAAGGGTTGAGGTTCTTTTAGTGCGCCACTTTTGTAAGATAAGTCTCTTGGCCTCCACTGATGCCTGCACCAGCCAGAGCCTTTGTTGTCTCTTGATATGGGGCATGGCCGGGGAAATTCCAAGAATCCAGACAGTTGGGGTGTTCAGGATCTGATATTCTAATATCTCGGAGCATTGAGTGATTACTTTATCCCAAAAGACACAAATGGGGGCACAATGCCATAGTATATGTAGTAATTCTGCTCCTTCGACATCACACCTCCAGCACACGTCATTTTGTACTAACCCCATTTTTTCGAGTTGCACTGGCATGCAGTACCAAAGATGTTGTATTTTATATTGAATTAAGAAGCTGCATGGGTCCCCACATGCTCTTCGGCAGTGTTCCAGCATCTGCCCCACTCCTCCACTGATATGGGGAGTCCTAGTATGTGTTGCCATTTGGCCCTAGCTAATTGTGATGGGTCAGGGGCTTCCCCTCACATGTATTTATATATCTGCCCAGCTAGGCCTCTCAGTGTGCATATCCACTTATCTAGGGGGAACATTCTGTGTATAACCTTCCCTGATGTCTGACATCTGGTGCATGTGCATCCTTTGCTTGTCCAGCTGTAGCGTAAGTGTCTTAGCTGAAGGTATTTCCAGAAGTCCCCCTTTTCTCTGTGGTAGTTCCCTTGCAGCAAGGTGAAAACTGTCCAATGTGTGCCCATCAGCTAGCAGCACATCTTTTAATCTGTGTATGTGTTTTCCCCTCCAGCTCTTCCACAAAAATGGTCTATTACCTATGTCCATCTAGGGTTGTTCCAAAAACACAAGTATTTTCCAGGATTGATGCATGCTTTGGTGATTGCATCTATTTGCTGCCAGGCAGTGTGGGCTGCTTTCACTGTCAGCCAATGCTTAAGTTGAGGCAGAAGGAACTGGTCTGGTTATCCTGTGAGATCAGTGCCCAGCAGTGCATCGCTCTACAGGTCTACTCACACTGGTTTATTGTGGCCCACATCTTGGGATAGCCTACAGGTTCTAGCTACCAAGAAGGCGTATGCACAGTGTTGGAAATGTGGTTGGCACCAGCTTCCTCTTTTCCAGGGGGCTCTTAGTATAGCCCTACTGTACCTTGAAGTTTTGTTTTCCCACAAGAAATTCCTTACCAGGGAGTCCAGCTTCTGAAACCATTTTTTGGGAACCTCTATTGGCACATGTGACAGTACATAAAACATCCTGGGGGCCAGCATCATCTTTTTTGATGCAATTTTCCCAGGCATTGAGAGGTTTCGTTGCCTCCATCTCAGCCTTTAAGCTATTCATGAGTGGGGCTAGGTTTCTCTCCACTAATGTGTGTACCTTTGGGTTTATCTTAATCCCTAAGTATTTGATTCCTTCTTTGGCCCACGCCAGGCCTACTTTGGTTGTCTGCTCTGGGGACATTAGTGCATTGAGGGGGAGAACCTCTGTCTTGCGCCTGTTGACATGGAGCCCCAAGATGGCTGCAAATGACTGTAGTAGTTCTACTATGTGTGGGGCACGTGCCCGAAAGTCACTTGTCAGTATGAGACAGTCATCTTCATACAGCAATGCAAGGTATGCCTTGCCTCCTACCGATCCCTGGATGCTCCCTCACTGTGCTTGCTAGAGCTTCAATGGCCAACAGAAATAACATTAGTGATAAGGGGCGCACCCTGCCTTGTGCCTCTGTGGAAGGTAAAGGGTTCAGAGAGGATGTTGTTTGTTAATATTCTAGCCTACATGGGGTCAGGAGCCTATTGTTTTCAGCCCCTGACCTCCCAATTGCTCAGATTTGCAGCTGTTTCACTTCATTAAGTCTTTGAGTTGTATGTGGTTCATGCTCTGTCAATCTGGGCAGTGGCTGCCGGACAAGATAATTTTCCTGGTGTCATTTCCCTGTTTCAGTCTCTACTGAACAGTACCTCTGCTCCTCCAGAGTCAGCAACAAGATTTAAATCTTGGATAATGGTCATTGAGAGCTTGCACTCCCTGGTTGATTCGCCATTTGCTCCAGTGGCAAAGCTACTTCTGATGCCTCCCCTACGCTGTCTGCCCACTTTTGACATAGGGGAGCCCAGTCAATTAGGAGGTCCGATTCTACAACCTTTTTCTCTGGAGGTTGCTGTCTCATACCGGACACATCTATTACTGCTGGTAGTAGTTTTCCCAGTGGTTCGTATCTGTTCGTAAGCTTTACTGGTGTGTCTTCTGGGGAATTTGTGCTGACATCTGATAGTTTTCAGCCGTTGACGGCTTCTGGATCTGTTCCTTCTTGACTGAGATCTCTTGTTGGGGGTATCTCTGTTTGACTACTTAGCTCTCCCCCTTTGGACCTGCTGCCATTTCTCCTCTTGTCCAGCATTTTGCACTGGACCATAATGGGTCTCTGCGAGCTCCTCTGCTGTCACTTCCATAGCCTACCATGTGGTGCCTCATGGAGGACACAGGGGCTGCCATGACACCCTCTCCTCTCTCGGGATGTGGTGCATAAAATGTTCCACTGCACTTGGTGTGTTGAAAATCAAGTTTTCCTCATTATATTGAATAAACAGCATTGCGGTAGTGAGGTACCTCAGTGATGCAGAAATGTTCATTTTATAAAGTTACTGTTTCACCCCTGCATATGCCCATCTCTTCTTATGTGGTTCAGGGGAGTGGTCTTGGAATAGTTGTATGGGGCAGCCCTGCCACTTGACTTCTCTCAGCTCCCTTGCCACCCTCAGATACCTTTCTTTTGTGGGGTATCTTAGAAGTTTACAAAGTATGGTGTGAGGGCGATCGCTCGGTTTAGGTTTAGGTGCCAGTGTGTGGTGCGCCCTTTCAAGTTCAAGCGGTGGCTCATTGTTAAGGCGCAACACACCAGGCAGGGCACTCTCTAGGAAAGCAATCATGTCCCCTTCCTCCCTCCATTCCTTCAGGGATCCCAATTATATGTACATTTTCCATCTAGCTCTGTTCTCCTATCATCCACCTTTGTAAGTAGGTACTGGATTTGTCCATGATGTTCTTGCAGGTGCCCTTCATGTTGGTGCACTTGGACAGCATGTTGTTTAACTATATGTAACCCCCCCCAAAATCAGGGGGCTTATCTTAAGTGTCTCCCTGGGCTCCTTTAATGCCCGCTGCCAGGCAGACATCCCTAAGAGATGGTGAATCCATTTTTGTTGGTGTTCTTCTATTGATCTGTGTGAGAGTGCCATAATATGTCTCCGTGCTATCCCTTTATGTGCCACAGCCAGTGTGTATACTATAAATGGCTTGGGCTCGGTCTGAGTGTTCTGGAGCTCATGACCAGCCAGGCATTTCCTTGATCTGCCACACTCTGCTGTCACTAATAAAGCAGAGGGAGCCCTACATTGTACTGTAAATATTTTTTTTTCAAATTCATTGCTGTATTTAAAATAGAGACTATTGTCTAACCTGCCTTCTTTGCAGCATGCTTTTTCCAATGGGATCCACCATGTTTTGATCTGGCACTTCCCAGTTTGGGCCAATTGGGACACAGGGGACTTCGAGGGGTCCTTAACTCAGGTGCCTTGTGGGAGAAACTGTGAACTCTAGTGTTTGGCATCTAAAGGAACCAATGGGAACATAAGACTGTGACTGACAGCTCCCTTAGCCAATCGGATTGCAGGAAAACTGGACTAGTCCAAGAACTGTTTTCAAACAAAGGGCCAATACAGCATGAGCTCTCGAACTGAAAGGAGCTCCTGTGTGAGCTAAGGAAAAGGGTAGGGAAAAGGACCTGTCTTGCCTTCCCTATTGTCTGGAAAGATACCTGAACTGACTAAACTCAGGAAAGAAGAGATTCTAAAGCAAGCGGTGGCAGTCCAGCTTGAGACTCTGAGAAGTGGGAAGCTCCTGGGTTCTGTGGAAATTCACTCAGGAGAGGCATGTTTTTGCCTACTGAGACCCACTTTGATCCAAAGAAGGACTGACCTACAAAAACCGTTGTCCTGCAAACTGAGTGGTTGCTCAGCAAGTCAACTGAGATTGCAACTGGTTAGAGAACCGAAAGGGAAGAAAAAGACAGTTTAATGTTTCTTCAGTTAAATGTGCTAAGGCCTGCTGTGTGATAGGAGACTGTTATCCAGGGACTCCTGGTTGCCAAAAAAGGAGCCAGCCTCACACAGTAACAAATTTGCCTACCAGCTGTAGGTGTCACCAGCAGAAGAACTGAACCCTTCCAAAGGCATTTTCCTACATGTGGGCCATTGCCAATTTGGCCCATGCCACTTGTTCCTGTGCCAGCTACAGCTTTCTGGTGAGAGACAAAAAATCATAAAACATTTACATTGGTAATAATGAACACATAAAATAGCAGGTCAAGCAGTAAACAGTACAACCAATTTGGACCCAGTCATAGGTGGGGTAACAACATTAAGAACCATGTTAAACACAGCAGGTATATAATACAATCATCGCAGGTTGCAGCCACCTTCAGGGAAAGGCCATGCAGCGGAGGTGTGTCGTGTCGGCCCAGTTTCCCCCATGTGCAGCAACATCAAGCCATGGGTCTTCATTTCGCCAGACCTTCATCCATCTTCTGGTGCAGTGAGTAATTCCAGGGTAGCTCTCTGCAACAAGTATTTCAATTGTCTTGTGGTACCATTTAATTGCCTTCAGTTAAATTACAAGGGTTCCAATGGACTAGGCCAGATGGCCATGGATACAACTAGTCCAAAGTCTTTGCTTGCCTATGTTTAATTATTTTCTTTCCATCAAGGGCCCCAACAACAGCTGCAATGCTGGCAACCCCGGGCACTGATTCTGGCCAGCCAGCACTACATTCTGGGTACCCAGTAGTTGAGAGACTGTTTAACAAAGGGCCTAAATTGATTGCATGCAAAGTAACCTGGTACAAACCAGAACAGTAACCATTTGCTTAAATTCATGCCCCCACCTTGTTCATGTCCCCTTAACAAACCAGATTTGCTGTTTACTGTTATTTGTTTATTTAGGAAATCGGAATTACAACCCTTTGAGTCATAGACTTGTTTCCAAAGGCCCCCCCGTCAGAATACAACATAGACATTCTTACAGTACATACATAGAATAAATGTGGGTGAGCAATCATACAGAGTATAAGTACAATGAGCACTGGTTAATGCCTATACATTTGGTAGCTAAAACAGGGCAGAGCTATCGACATATTTACCTAATGAGTGGTTAAGACCTATACAATTGGTAGCTAAAGCAATGCATGATATGAGTTGGTAGTAAGCTGCCTCAGGAGGCCTTGTCTTATACATAACACAATGCATTCATAGTCCAGTGCAACTATATGGTAACCGAGGGAGGTGAGGAGCCTGCAGGCTAGAAATAGTGAGGGCTGTCCACTGCCAGGCCAAGGACGGATGCGTGGCCTAGCGGTGTGGTGCAGGATCCACAGGTTAGCGGTTACACTGGCATTGATGTGAGGAGAGGATATTGGCCCTTAAGGCAGCTTTAAAAGGACCTAGATTAGTGATTGATGTGACAGCTGGTGGGAGGGCATTGTACCAGGATGGAGCTTTAAGGGGGAAGGATCGCTGGGCCAGGGTGGTCCTAACCCCAGGCACCTTCCAGATAGTTTTTGGGGAGGCCTGTGTGGATGCTGAGATGGTGGCTGCCTAAAGAGAAGCCATGACACCAATTGAGGTTAAACCCAGGTGGATTTTTTTGGTGAAGAGACAGGTCTCGTATAATAGTCTTTTCTCAAGGGAGAGGATATTGGTGAGCACGTATAGGATGCAGGTATGTGTATTTCTGTCAGCACCAGAGAGGAGCCGTCAGGCCTTATTCATGACTACTTGTATTTGATGAAGCACTGTAGGGTCAGCGGCAGCATAGATTGTAAGGCCATAGTCCACCAGCAATAAGACTGAGGAGGTAATGGCTAGGTGAAGTGCTTCAGGTGGCAGGCAGTCTTTATGTCTGTACAGAAGACCAATGTGGGTATTGGTGGAGGAGTTGAGAATTTTTATATGTTCATGGAATGAGAGGGAAGAGTCAAATGTAATACCTAGATACTTATACTTTTGGACCTGTTCCAGTGGGATGAGAAAGGCAGAGAGTATTTCCAGAGGGAAATCCTTTGATCTTTTTTGGCAGTGGGCATAGAGCATCGTCTTAGTTTTTTTAATGTTGACCACCAATCTGCGTTCTGCAAACCAGTGTTCAATCTAAGAGAAGGAGTTTTGTAAGGAACGCTGGAGAGAGAGAGAGGATCAGGATGTGTTAAGCTGACTCATGAGCATATCATTGTCTGGTTTCAACTTACTGTACCTGGGTAAAGGGATTGGAAAGTGTATGCTTGCATTTAATATTGTTGTCAGAAGACCAAACCCTGGTGGTAAGTGCAAGGTGTGTGAACATATTATTAATGCCTGTTGCAAACTGTCTATTGAATGCTGCTAATGGTAATCATCAGTTCACAGGTACTTGGTCACTAGGTGGGATTGTGGGTGCTTATAGCTTCCCAGAGGGCTGTACCAGTCTAGATAGATACCCACGTAAACCGTACTCTGGGTGGAGGCACCAATCCATTGTGTTTACTGAGGGTAGGGGTACTCCAGTACTTGCTAATTTGGAACGCAGGCCCCTCAACCTGTTGTTAGGGAGACAGGTAGGAGTAGTAGCCCTTGGTATAACGCTGCCTAGGCATTACATACATTTTCTGTGCCCTCCACTCTGGCCACTAGACCCCTTAAATCTTCGTTTGACTTGGTGGTTGTCATTTTTAGTTCTGTCTTGTCCTGCAGAACTTTGCTTAACATGGCAGTGATTTTTCAATGTCTTGTGCCATGGAGGCAGGGGAGCTGCGTTCAGCCATGGTTCACTCCCCTGCCTTAGTTCTGATGCCCACTTGGAGAGTTCCTGAGTGGTTTTTTTCTGCCTGAGTGTCACTGTTTCAAGGGCCTGCCAGGCAGGAACCACACGATCATGCCAGGTGACTTGTGGCACAGTTTTCTCGGTGATGTCCTACTCAATTTCAAAGCAGCATGTCTCTTTTTGAAGGTCTCCCTGTCCAGTTTCAGAATATTCCTAAATGCCCCTGCTATTGTAGTCGAGTTTTACAGCTGATTGAAAAAGGGTAACGCCAGGTCTTCCTTATGATTATTAACTTGCCACCTTTTTGGATGCCAATCTCCTCCTCCAGTATACCTGCACCATGTATATGAATACAGCCCATTATGCATAGCATTAGCAGTCACCTGAGTGACACTGGGGACCCAGTGAGGCCATTCAGACTAAATTTATATGATAGTCTTGTATGCTGCTCTTTCATTTAAAAAGAGGGCCTAAACTCGAAGGTGTTTTTTTAAATTCAATATTTATTTCAGTCAACTATGCAGGCAGGAATAAACACAGAAATCAGAAGTCTCAGCCTCCACTAGCTGATAGAAAATTTCTCACTGTAGCAGACACCTCAAAACAATATACATATTGACTGGAGTTGTATCAGGATGTTGTGGGAAAATATTGACCCCGAGGGATGAACTATTGCCTGGCAATTGTTATATTGCCTGAAGCCAAAGGCTGAGGGCAATATAATTATTGGGAGACAATAGTTCGTCTCAGGAGGTCAAGATTTTCCCACTATATCCTGATACAAATCCAGTCAATATCTGTTTCATTGGAGGTGTGACTTAGCTTCTGACAGGGATAGGTGTTCCTTATACCAGCTCCTGAGAGAGACTGCATTTCGTCAAATAAAATTATCTTCTACTAGATCTTTTTTGACACAAGATCACTAATTCTATAGATCTATTATCAGTGTACAGGATGGGTAAATCTTGTGGTGCTGCTCTGCCTGGAGGTTTATTTGCACCCAAAAATCCACAGAAGGAGGGAAGGCCTGCTCACCACGAGGCAGCATTGGGCTCAAATGAAGTTTCCAGTAGTGAGGCCACTCTCCTCACCATCAATGTCACCCTGAGTCAACATTCAAGTTTCAAGTTTATTTGCAGGAAAACTCAAGGCACACTCATTTACAAGGAGGTCCTGGTAGGACATTTTGGTACAGTACACAGAGTGTTACAATAATACAATAGCATATAGTATAGTACAACACAGCAGTGATACATGAATACTGTTTGGGTTTGACACGTAAACCATGTACAGTAAGAGTTGAGCTAAATTAACTTTTATGTAGAGCTAAAGAAGCAGAGCTAACAGGCAAGAAGGGAGAAAGAGGGGAGCTGGGCTAGCAGGCAGGAAGGTAGAAATGAGGGCACATAAAAAGAGTTTACAGTCAAGTGCTTTAAGGGTTGTAAGGGTGCTCCACTTAGGAGGACTGCTTGCTATTTTGGCAATGGCAACTTTAAGCAAGCACTTTGTTGGCCATAGTTTTGAATGCATTCAAAGAAATCGGTTCAGGAAGTTTTAGTATTGCTTGGAGTTTATTCCAAGTGGATGGGATAACATGACTGAGTGCAGCTTTGCCATAGAGTGTACAGAATTTGGGACTTCAAATAAAAGGTATGCTTTTTTTCTAAGAGCATATGTGCAGTTGTATCTGTGTAATAGGGAGGTGATACAGGAGAGAACTTTGTTCTGGAGTGCTTTAAGAGCCCAGATACTAGTGTGGAGTGTCCTTCTTGCAGCCAGTGATGTCCAGCCTACCGCCGAGTAGAGGGCACAGTGATGAGTTCTATAGTGTGCGTTGGTTATGAACTGGATTGCGCGGTGAAACAGTGTGTCTAGATTTTGAAGGTTTGTTGCTGTGCTACTATTGTAAATGATATCCGCGTAGTCAAGTAGAGGGAGAAAGGTGGCCTGGACAAGTCTTTTCCTAATGTCTTATGGCAAAGGATTTGTTTCTGTAGAAAAAGCCTAGACGTATTTTCAGCTTCTTAGGGATTCGATGTGACATGAGAAGGATAATTTGCTATCTAACCATGCCCCAAGGTATTTGAACTGGTCAACCAGCTCTATCGAGTCTCCTAATAAAGTTAGGATACGTGCCGGTGTGGCCTGTAAATGAAAAGAAGGGAGATGCAGAGGTAAAAAATACATAATTTTACTTTTCTTGGCATTTAGCAGTAATTTGGATTTTATTAGGTTGCACTCCAACTGTTTAATGTCTGTTTGGAGTTCAGTTACAATGTCAACAACAGAGGGTTTTGAAGTGTACAGGATGGTATTATCCACAAAAAAGTGGAGTCTGGAGTTGTGGATGTTGTCACTAAGGGATTTGATACATATTATAAATAACAGGGATCCAAGAGTAGATCCCTTGGGTACGCCTGTAGTTATCAGAGTGGGTGAGGAAAGGAATCCATTAGCTCTCATGCGCTGGAGCCTACCAGAAAGGTAGCTAGTAAACCAGTTTAGTGAGCAGTTGTTTGGACCAAGATCTTTGAGTGTATTTAACAGAATGTTGTGGTCGACCATGTTGAAGGCCTTGCTGAGGTCTAAGAAGATGGCTCCAGTAAAGCTTTTGTGGTCCAGTGCAGTGAACCAATCATCAGTCACTTTGGCTAGGGCTGACATCGTACTATGGTTTTGCCAAAAGCTGGACTGGAGGTGGTAAAATAAATTAGATTTTTCTAGGTGTTTCTTTAACTGGTTATTGACCAATTTTTCTAGGAGCTTGGATAGGATGGGCAGAATGGAGATCGGTCTGTAATTATGTAAATCACTCGTGTTTCCTGATTTAAACAAGGGTAATATAAAGGCTGTTTTCCAGCAGGAAGAGACAGTACCAGTTGCGATTGATAGGTTAAAAATGTGTGCTATAGGAGCAGTGAGAAAGTGGTACCCAAGTTCTAGAAAGAAGGACTCTATTCCATCAGTGCCCACACCTTTTTTCGTGTCCAGTTTTAGAAGCAGGTCCTTGACTTGCTTGAAGGACACTGGTGAGAAATGGAAGGAGTTCTGGGTCCGAGGGTCTGCGGGGTCATCAACGGGTGGAGGGGGGTGGATGCTAAGCCTGGCGACTGGGCAGGATTCAAACACTAGGCCTGCCATTGAGAAGTTCTCATATAGTTTTTCTAGAATGATGACCTGGTCGGAGATCATGGCTTCTTGTGTTGCAATTTTGGTGGGGATTGCAAGCAGGGTTCTCTGACTTTCAACGAATTTGATTGTCTTCCAAATTCTGGCTGAGTTGCCCTTAACACAATCAAAAGCTTTCAAATAGTAGGATGATTTGGCTGCTCTGACCAGTTTGGTACAAGCAGTAGAACAGCCAAGTTTATTAACTTATTAAGACAGTTGAAGATATGGATTGCAAGTAAGATACCTTAACTCCTAGGGTGGCCACACCAAAAACATGCCTGGACTCCACTGAACAAATGGTACAATGATCTGAGATGACCTCTCTGAAGTCGCAGTATGTGACATAGACTCTCATTAGGGAAAACCTGCAGTTAAAACAATGAGTGGAAAATTTAGGAAATCAGGCTCGGGAACAGAACCTCAAAATCGTGGGACTTGTCGAAACAGCTGAGGATGAGGATCCCTTGGGGTATTGCCCAGATACTGCTGCTTAACATTCTTGGTGTTACGGCTGAAGAAAACACCAACTCAGTTGAAAAGGCATACCATCTCACTTCCCAATGGGCTCCAGCAGATAATTTGGCTTCATGGACTTTTATCTTCATTTGTACGGGGGCCAGGAAGAAACGGATCCTACATTACAGAGAGGCTGAGATTTCAATTTTTCCCAATTTATCCTATAGCACCCATCTGAGGAGGAAAGCCTTTGACCGGATCCATAGTTCACTTCACATGTGAAAAATTACACATCAGTTACTCTTGCCAGCTCATCTGTGGATGCAGTGGAACGGCCAAGTTTATTTATTTAATGACCTGAAGGAGGCAAATAAACTTGCATAGAAGATAGGAGCAGAACTCATATCTGCAAGTGACATGTATTCCGATACATCCACTGGAACTTGAAACACAGGAAGGTTTGCTTGTTTCAGTGATCTTTCTCTCTATGGGTAGCCTTGTGCACAGTGGGACTTATGAGTTTCTCCTAACAAAAAAAAGTGAAATGTTCACAGGTTTAAAATGTTATGTGCTTGATTAATGCACAGCTTTCTTGGTGTTTATATGGTTTGGGCAGGGCAGAGTGGGCTGGAGAAGGCTAGCAGGACAAAGGGAACATGTTCTGTAATAGGTTGGATGATATAATCAGACTTTAAAGGTATGCTTAGAGACTTAAATACTCTGTCATACACCATTATGCAGATTAAAAATGGTGCTCACTTATGGTCATTCGGCTTCTTCTCGTCTAATGGACTGCTTGATACAGTGCATGTAGGAGGCTATAACCTTTAAGCTGATTACACCTGCCGATCAGTGCCACTCCATCACAACTGGTGAGGAGTGCTTCCTTTATCTTTGGATTGACTGTTCCCTGTTTTTAATACTGAAGGCAATATATTAATCCATTACCAAGTCTGCTTATTCAGTTTTCTTTAAACGCAACCCATATGGCTCAATGTTTGATCCACTGTTGAATTAGTATATTAGGATTGATGAATATCTTACAATAAGTGTTGCATTTCATTATATAGAGTTATGATCTCTTGGGTACTGCCTGTAGCAGCAGGTCTGTTTAAAAGATTTATATGAGGGAAATTGGAGGGCATTAATCCCCAAATGGTAAACAGGAATTTGAATTAACATCCTTTTGCATTTCCCTATAAAGGTCTTTTGATGTATGTTACAATCTTAGTCATATGAAGTTGTTTTACAACTTTTAATTCCCCCTATGTGTGTATTTCAGGGGAAGATGTCATATATATCCTTCTGAAGTGCTATTTAGAGGAATAAGTAATATGGTATTCTTCCATGTATTATCAAATGTGAGTATTGTTTTACTTGCAAAATGATAAAAGTTAAAAAAAAATCAGTTTAATTAAACCTTGCCCAAGTTACGCTGTCCCCCAACCCCCATTCCTTGGTGCTATACAATTTGAACAAATCACTGTTTTAAAAATCATTACTGAGACTAAATATTTTACTTATTCTTTATCTGCTGTGCTGTATCTCCATTTGGGAGTCTAACAAACTGTGATGGTCGTTCCAAAAGTAATACAAGAAATACAACAACAGGGCAGGCATTTATGTATTTACCTTTTCTCTCCTTGCTGACACTGGAATTTCTGGAGGCATTTCAAGATTGACTGGGTGGGAAATTAAAATAATAAAAACACATCCCAGAAAAGCTCAGTCTCTGTCGGGGGGGAGAGAGCTCCTGAGATTAAGGCATAGATCAGTGGCGCCTTTGCAAAGCATGTCTGTTTGGCACACCCACTGGCTTCAAATAAATGGTGGTGGTTATAAAATATGGCCTGTAGCAGGCGTCTGCCCCAGATTCTTCTTGCTACATAGCCTGCTACCATACTGACCAGACCCATCACTGGAGAGCAACTAGAGTTTGCTGTGGGATGGGAGCCAGAGATCAAAGGCCCAAGTGAGATTCGGGTGGTGGCCAGTAGTAGAGGTGAGCAGAAGGTAAAACCAGCCCCACTCTTGCAGTCTGGGGGGACTGGGGATACTGGATTACATGTTTCTAAGTACACCCCCAGACACACACAGTTACATTAATTAGACGGAACTTAGCTGCTTAACATTTCAATTACAGCACGCAGCACAGAAACATAAGCCAGAGTACAGATGGGTGAGAGAGAGTGTTGGGTGGTGGTCAGTCACAGAGCTGAGCAGAGAGTAAAACTGGCCACCATCTTGACTTGCAGTCAGGGGAGTGGGGAGATTGTTATCCTGGTCGGGAGGAGAGTGGGCTACTAGACTACCAGGGACAGAAGATCTAATTTTTACATTTTAGCAAGTTGGTAGCACTTAGTAGTATAGAACAGTGCCATTTTGCTGCTTTTTTTTCTTAAACTAATGATGTACATTTGCCAATTTGCCTGGCAATAGATTTTGGACTATTACCTGTTGCCAAGGTAAGGCAGGGCAATAGCCACTGGCTATTTATGGTCATCTGACCAGGTTTTGACCAATCACAGGTTGGTAATTTAGTCCAGGGTTTACTAATTCTGTCAAGTTACTCTAAGGACCCAATCCCTGAAGCCCAATATGCATCCCCATGTGGGTGTGTAGTGCTTGCACTTACCATGGTGTCCCCCTGTGCCCATGGGGGGAGCCTCTGCAGATGTCATTTTATTTATTTATTTATTGAATTTTGGTAACTGGGTAAGCCCACTGAGACATGGCAGTCTCTTTTTCAGGGGCGACCTGGGAAGAGCAGTACAGTTGAACAGTGCAGAGGTTGATGCAACATTAGTACAGGATACAACATTTATACAGAATAACACTGTCATGAATTAGTGGTCCACTTCCTCTTCACCCAGTCCAGTACAGGCATGTATAGCTAGCTACTCATTGGCCTGACTGTGAGGGGCAGGAAGTGGGATACATTTGCACTACACAGAATCCTGAAAGATGCCAAAGCACACATTCTGCAACCCCAGGGGTGCATAGCTTCTGCTACCCAGATGTCTGCCATAGTGGCTATGTACCCCCAGCCAATCAGTGTAGGATTAGCCAGTCTAGCAAGCAAGCAGCTCCATCTTGCCCAGCAACTCCATATGGGGGTCCAGGGGGCATTTGATTACAAAGAGGGCCATGGCTGCATAGTACTGATTCTTGAGATGATAAATGCAACTCACAGTGACCATTTATTGTCAAAAGCTACCTTCTGCACCTTAAAATACTTGTCAGCTTCTCCATGTGATACATTTGATTCAACATGTACCACAATTTCTCCTGCTTAGAATGAATTTCTGACCACCTGTTAGTGATAACATTTCTATGCTGCAATGACCGGAATCAAAAATTGATACTTCTTTGTATTTTTGCCAGTTAATCCTGTTGACAGCCACCTGGTAAAGGATTATCTGGCTAAATCTGTATTTCTTTTTTAAATGAGTAAATCTCATTAAAAATATTTGGTAGTACAAACAATTAAATGTTTATTTCTATTCTTAAAATTCCCTTCATGTCCTCCTCTTACCAAGCACTCCCACTATTATCTCAGCTTGCTACTGCATACCCAAACTTGACTGTGGGGTCAGTTTGATGCATGGTAGAATCACTTAAGCATTTTCCAGAATATGTTTCGTCATACTCCCTTACTATTTTTAAAATGTAAAATAAAAAAGAATGCAACTTTCCAAGCAACCACTCCGAGATTCCTCAATCTGCAGGATGATGAACATTAATTAAAATCTGTTTCCTCCATCACAGGGAGAAAAATTAGATAAGGTACTGATGGAAGCCATTGGCAAGATGGCAGAAAAAGGGGGAGGTGCTGCTGGTGGGAGACTTCAACCTGCCAGATGTAGATTGGAGCATCCCAGCAGTGGCTTCAGCTGGAAGCAGGGACATCCTGGAGTCTCCATAGGGGGTGTTCCTCAAGTAACTAGTCAGTAAACCCACTCATGATAGGGCAATACTGGACCTGGTACTCACTACCAAGGGCAGTGTTGCAGATGTCAAGGTAGGAGGCCACTTGGAGACCAGTGATCACTGTACAGTGTACTTCAGTATAAGGATGGCTGCAGAATTGAACCACACAAGGACAAGGGTTCTGGACTTCAGGAGAGCAGATTTTTTAGAAATGGGTGAATCCCTTGTGGCTGGCCTGGCAAGAGGAGGCCTGGGTAGGGTGGAGGAACAGTGGGCAAAGCTAAAAGGGAGCATAATAAAGGCAATAAACCTCTGTGTTAGGCAAGTGAGAAAAAGCAAGAGGAAAAGAGACCACTATGATTCTTGAAAGAGGTGCCTGAAAAGGCAAAGGCTAAAATGGTAGCATCAGAAGGTATATGGAGACACAGAGGGAGGAGGAGGGGGAAATTTATCAGGGGAAACAGAGGGAAGCAGGGAAAGCAGTAAGGAACACAAAGGTACAAACTGAATAGAGAACAGCCCAGAAGGTAATGAAAGGGGACAAGACATGTTTTAGGTATGTAAGTGAAAAGAGGAAAATGAGGGGTGGGATTGCAAGGTTAAAAAGAGAAGCAGGGGGAACAGTGCAGATGGGGACCAGGAAAAGACAGACATCCTGAACAAATACTTTTGTTCAGTGTTCATGGAGGAAGGAGAAGGGGAGAGACCACAAAAAATTAACAGAAACTTTGAAGGGAGGTGGACACTGGGCCCTTTTTGGAAGTGAGAGTCCTGAAGGGACTTGCTAACCTGAAGGTGGACAACGCAATGGAGCCAGATGGGGTGCATCCAAGGGTACTGAGGGAGCTCAGGGAAATACTGGCTTACCTCTGACAGATCTGTTGAACAACTCACTGGAAACAGGAGTGGTTCTAGAGGGCTGGAGGAGGGCAGATGTAGTCCCACTACACAAATGTGGTAGCAGAGAGAAGGCAGGCAATTATAGACCAGTCAGCCTGACATTGGTGGTGGGAAAGATAATGGAATCACTGCTGTAGGAAAGGATTGTGGGATATCTTAAATCCAGTGGGTTACAGGACCTGAGACAGCATGGTTTCAAAGGGGGGAAGTCATGTCAAAATAATTTGATAGTTTTCTTTGACTGGGTGACAGAGGATTTAGATCAAGGTGAAGTGGTGGACATGGGCTACCTAGATTTTAGTAAGATGTTCAACACCGTTCCACATTGGAGATTAGTAAGCAAGCTGGATAGCTTAGGACTGGGTACAAAAGTAGTAAACTGGATAATAAATTGGTTAGGGGATAGGCAACAGATGATGGTGGTTAATGGAGTTAACTCCGAGGAAGGGAGAGTGACCAGTGGGGTGCTTCAGGGATCAGTGCTGGGACCCGTCCTCATTAATGCCTTTGTAAGTGACATTGCAGAGGAACTGGAAGGGAAGATCTGTGTCTTTGTAAATGACACTAAAATCTGTAATAGGGTGGATACTCCAAGGGTGTGTGTGTGTGTGTAATGGATGAGCAAAGACTTTGAGAAAACTAGAGGAGTGGTCAAGGGTATGGCAGCTGGGTTTCAATGTGAAAAAGTGCAAAATAATGCACTTACAGTACATCAGAGAAATCCAGGGGCAGAGTACAAATTGGGTGGAGTACTATTGATGAGCACAAAGCAGGAAATAGACCTGGGGTAATCATATCGGATGACCTAAAGGTGGACAGATAGTGTGACAAGGCAGTTGGGAGGGTCAGTGGGATGCTGGAGTGCATAGGGAGGGAGTATCACTGGCAGAAACAAGGAGGTGGTGTTGCCTTTGTGTAGATCACTGGTAAGACCCCACCTAGAGTATTGTGTCCAGTTCTGGAGACCACATCTCTGGAAGAACATAGAAAGAATGGAGGCGGTCCAGAGGAGGGCAACTAAAATGGTGCAGGGTCCGCATCAAAAGCCTTATGAGGAGACTAAAGGACCTCAATATGTACACCCTGGAACAGAGGAAGGAGAGGAGTGATAAGACAGAGACTTTTAAATACATAATGGAGGTAAGTAGGGTACAGGACGGAAGTATTTTTTGGAAGAAAAATTGTTCAAGAACAAGGAGAAATGCTATGAAGCTGGGGGGGTCAGAAAAGATGTGAGAAAATACTATACACAAAAAGCGGTCAATTCCTGGAACAGCCTTCCAGCGGAAGTGGTGGTGTGAAAACGGTGGAGGTTTACAAGAATGCATGGTATAAGAACAAGGGAGAACCATGACTAGGATGTCAACATACCAGGGTACACAACCTACAGGAGGGACAGGGAGGGAAGAAGAGGAGGAGGGGGAGTAGCTCTCTATGTAAGGGAAGGGATAAAAGCAACAGGACAAAAGGGTAAACAGGGAGGAGAGGAGGCACTGTGGGTCACTCTGGAGACTGGAAATGGCACCACAATCTGCACAGGGGTTGTATACAGACCCCCGTCTCAGGGGGAGAAAATGGACAAGGAAATGAAAAAAGGCATCCTTGGGCTGGCAGAGAAAGGGGAGATATTACTGATGGGGGACCTGAATATGCCAGATGTTGACTGGAGCACCTTTGCTGCAGCCACATCCAAGAGCAGGGCTATTCTCAATGCCCTACGGGGGCATGCCTCAGACAGCTAGTTTTGGAACCCACTTGGGAGAGAGCAATCTTAGACCTGGTACTCTCAAATGGGGATGTAGAGAGGATCTCTGACTTTGAAGTGGGTAGCCATCTGGGAACAAGCGACCACCAAACAGTGTGGTTCACCATAAACTTAGCTGTAGAGTCAAGCCACACAAAAGTGAAGGTACTGGACTTCAGGAGGGCTGATTTTGTCAAAATGGGAGAGTGCCTCAGAAAAGCACTAGCAAACAGGCAAGAAGGTGGGGTAGAGCAACAATGGGAAAACATTAAAACCACCATCACAGAGGCAATAAGCCTTCGTGTGAAGCAAATAAACAAATCAAAATGAAAGAAAAAAACACTATGGTTCTCAAAAGAAGTGGCGGGGAAGGTAAGGGAGAAAAAGATAGCATTCAGGAAGTATAAGGAAACACAGAAGGAGCAGGACAGAGAACTGTACCAGTTAAAGCAGAAGGAAGTGGGGAAGGCAGTCAGAATAGCAAAGGCCCAAACCGAGAAAAAGATAGCCAACTCGGTTAAGAAGGGGGATAAAACCTTCTATAGGTACATTAGGGAGCAATAAAAGACTAAGGCAGGGATACTGAGGCTGAACAAAGAGGAAGGTGGTTGGGCAGAGAGCGACAGTGAAAAAGCAGTGATAATGAATGAGTACTTCCGCTCAGTATTCACAATGGAAAAGCAGGGGGAAATACCTAATCAGGTCAATAGAAGCACTCTGGATAGGGGGGCTGATAGTCCTTTCACAGAATAAAGGGTTCTGAAAGAACTCTTAAAACTGAAGGTGGATAAAGCAATGGGGCCTGATGGGATTCACCCCAGAATTCTATAAGAGCTAAGGGAAGAACTAGTAACACCACTGACTACCCTTTTTAATAAATCATGGGAGGATGGTGTGGTACCTGAGGACTGGAGGAGGGCAGATGTGATTCTCCTTCACAAAAGTGGGAGCAAGACAGTGGCAGGAAACTACAGACCTGTCAGTTTGACCTCAGTGGTAGGGAAAATGATGGAATCACTTCTGAAGGAAAGAATTGTTGAGTACCTAGAGGCCAGTGGGGCACAGGACCCAAGGCAGCATGGATTCACAGTGGAAAGGTCATGTCAGACAAATCTAATTGATTTCTTTGACTGAGTGACCAAAGCAGTAGACCAGGGAGGGGCTGTGGACATGGCCTACCTAGACTTTAGCAAGGCATTTGACACAGTCCCACACAAAAGATTAATAAACAAATTAGCCAGCCTGGGAGTGGGTCCCAGGGTGGTAGCCTGGGTAAAACACTGATTGGACAACAGGATACAGAGGGTAATAGTAAATGGAGTCCACAGTGAAGAAAGGAGGGTTACTAGTGGGGTACCGCAGGGTTCAGTACTGGGGCAGGTCCTTTTTAATGTCTTTATAAGTGATATTGCAGAGGGACTGGAAGGGACAGTATGTCTCTTTGCAGATGACACAAAGATCTGCAACAGGGTTGATACACAAGGTGGGGTGGAAAGGATGAAAAGGGACTTGGCAAGGTTGGAAGTATGGTCAAATGTATGGCAGCTTAGATTCAATGCAAAGAAGTGTAAAGTAATGCACTTGGGAAACAAAAACCCAGGGGAAGAGTACACAATAAGGGGGTGAGATAATGACAACAACAAAACTGGAAAGGGACCTGGGGGTAGTTGTATCAGACGATCTAAAGGTGGGCCAGCAATGTGAGAAGGCAGTAAGGAGGGCTGGGGGGATACTGGGATGCATAGTGAGAAGCATCACCAGTAGAGAACAGGAAGTTGTTGTCCCTCTGTACAGACAGTTGGTAAGACCACATCTGGAGTACTGGGTACAGTTCTGGAGACCCCATCACTGCAAAGACATAGACAGGGTGGAGGCTGTCCAGAGGAGGGCAACCAAAATGATGCAGGGTCTGCATCAGAAGACATATGAAGAAAGACTAAAGGAACTAAAGATGTATAGCCTTGAGGAAAGGAGGGAGAGGGGTGAACATGATAGAAACTTTCAAATACCTCAAGGGAATCAACAAAGTCCAAGAGGGTAGCATCTTTCAGAAAAAGAGATGTGCAAATACAAGGGGGCACAATTTGAAGATAGAGGGGGGACAGCACATAGGTAATGTGAGGAAGTATTTCTTCACAGAGAGGGTTATGGATACATGGAACAGCCTTCCTGAGGAGGTCGTAGTGTCAAAAACAGTGGGGAATTCAAGAATGCATGGGACAGACATAAGGCAATTCTAGTGTGGAGTAGGAGGAAGTAGGCTGTTGGTTAACTAGGATCTGCAGCTTATCCGTTAGGTAGGGAAATGGGCAGACTAGGTGGGCCAAGCAGTCCTTATCTGCCATCAAATTCTATGTTTCTATGTTTCTATGTCATAGTGGAAAGGAAGTGGGGGAGGGAGAAAAAGCTGTAGATTGTGTTCAGTCTGCAGTAATAGTGTAGGTAGGGAGAAATGAGCAGACTGGATGGGACAAGTGGTCCTTATCTGCTGTCAAATTCTATGTTTCTATGGTTCTGTTGTTATTCGTTTCTCTTTTTTGTTTTCTGTTGGATACCTATACCTTTCAATCTGAGTAACTGACTGCCTTGCAGAGTCTGGTAAGTTAATACCTTGTTTGTAGATTCCCCCTGTATCTTTTATATAATTAGGCTTACAAAATGATATATAGGGTTGTATTCCTGCCCATTGCTTACATAGTAATAAATAGCCTCATCTAAAAATACAAATGTATATTTGAAAGGCAGCTTTTATCTGTCTTTCATTAAAAACATGCAAAACTGCATGTCATTACAATAGTCTTTGGATATGTGGATTCAATATAACAAATGGTCAAGCTCACCACTTTCTCAAGGCAACTGCTGGAGTTGCCTTGATGTGCTACTGTGATTGACCATTTGTTTCCATTTGAGTTCATGGGACCAAAGACTCCTGAAATGGCTTTAAATTTTGCATTTTTTGGGTAAGTGGATACAGTATTTCTCTTGTGTTTTGTACAGTGTAGCCCACTTATAATGGACACCTTTAAGACAGATACTTGGTTTAAACAGATGATTCCTGTCTGCCGAAAGTCATTTGCATAGATGCCTGTTGTAAAACTACTGCATACTATGAACCATAACATCCATTCTATAGTGGACACCAGAGACAGGATGTTGGTGCTAATGTTAATGCTAATTAGTTGTGCTAGCAGCACTATCACCCTAAATGATGTGTTATTGAGTCAAGCAATCACACCATCTCTGCTTAACTGACCTGCAGACTCAGGCTTGATATACAGTATATTTTTTTTCTCTTCTGTATGGAGCTCATCATCTTCTTACAATGAGTGAGTGGAGTACAGCAAGTGAGTGGGCTGGCATGTGTTAGAGAGTAGATTGGAATGGGTCTGTGAGCAGTTGAATCTGAACCCAAAACAGCAATCACACAAACTCTGCTTAATGGGGCAGCTGACTCTGTCCCAATTTTTTGTTCTCCTCTGTATGGAGCCAGTGGAGTAACCAGCCTTAAAAAAAAGTGTATGCACCCAAAATGGAAGCTATAAGCTGGGGGTCTGGGGGCCGCCTAGACCCCCAGAAAATGTGTGTTTTTTTGGAGCATTCTAGTGCATTTGGGGTGTCATCTTAAGCACAATTTGCTATCCTGTTACACCCCACCCCATGCCCAGTAAGCTGCACTTTAGCCCCTCCACAGACTCCCCCCCCCACAAGTTCAGCATGTTGCCTGAAGCCTGCTCTAGGAGTGCTGCAGCCATTCTAAAAGTGGGAAGGGGGACACAAGGTCTGGGCATGAGGAGGTAGCTGTGAAAAATGTTTTAAAAAAGCTGGGGGTCTGGGGTTTTAGATGCTCTGTGGTGAGTTTTGGGGCTTTTAATGAAAATAAAACACACTTTTGTCACATCTTCCCTACCCTTGACTCCAGTGGAATTTTTTTTTTATCTCTTGGAGTTAGGAGTGTGGGAGACTCTGGCTGACCTTAAAATCTGCAGTGATTGTTGCCGAGTGTGACAGGATATAATCCAGGGTTCTACCTCAGCTCAATATAACCTATTACCAGGATCACCCAAGCAAAATCGAACAAGCTCCCCCATCATCCAGATTTTGATGTTTTCAGCAGATAAGCATGTCAAAAGGCCATAGGGTCAGAAAACAGCTCTCCACTGGACCTTTCACCCTAACAAAACAGTACCCAGACCCATCCTTTTTTTTTATCTTTCCACCATGATACTGTACATAGAGTTTTGTTACTGGTGCAGTTTCCTTCCTTGCTGCAGTATTGACATCTTGTGTATCTAAATAACACTTGAGGCTATCTGACAAAAACTTAATCCATTACCTTACCAACATGATCAAACTGCACTTCCAGAGGTCGGGTGGTGGGAGGGACTGGAGGAGAACAAGACGGTCACACGATGGTATGGCAGGTTGGCAGGGACTAAAGTACCGGCGTTGGGTACTATCTATGGCCAGAGCAGTGGCTCAGGAGCAGCAGGATGATGACAAGGTGGGGCCATGGGGCCAGGTAACTTCTTCACTAAGCAGGAGGGAATTGGGTTCGGCTGCAGCGCATTGCTGCTTGATGAGTCCCGGAACGGAAGACTGGAGACAGCGTCACAACACTAACTGCTACTACTGACTGAGAGTGTGTGTGTGTGTGTGTGTGTATATATACAGCACAAGGCTACCCATCTCCCTCCTCTTCCTCTGTTTGGTATCCATTATTAGGCTGTTCAGTATAAAAAATAATGATCTTATTCCCCGTGGGACATGGGTAGTTGTCCCCATTATAATGTACACTGAACCAGAATAACTGCAGATGTACAGCACAAGCACATGAACAAGCTTTCTGCATTTATGAGCACTTCATGATCAAAAAGTGTGGTGATCTAATAAAAAAAGACAGAAAAAGAAAAAAGTCTTTGTAGATTCCTGCAGTGATTACCGTGTCAGCCTAAAGGCCAACAGATCACTGTACAGTAAATAAAAAGGCTTCAGTACAACAGGCAGCTTTTACTTTCATTTTCTGCTGTATATATCGCAGCACCTCTCATGACTCTGGGCTCTCCAGATCAAGACTAGTATATTTATTCCCTACTTTGTGAAATAAATAAGTACTGTAGAAGGGGTTAAATGGCCACAAGTCAGTGTGTGTGGCACAACTTCCATAAATACTGGCAAAACAAAACTTGATCCCAAATTACCAGACCAGAACCCTCCACACGGCTTGATGACACCTTGAAGCAAGATGCTGTAACTTACACTTTTAACAATAAACTTAATAACCTGATGTCATTTAACACACACAAAAAACAATCAATACAGGAGGAGCTTTAGTACACAAACACTACCCCTCCCCTGCACATACAAATGAGAGACGGAGACCAATGAAGTGGAGTCTCCTCTAGCTTAAGTTTAACAGTTCAGGAAGAGTACTCTCAACTTCCGCACATTTTGAAAAATAATCTCTCTTCTCTTGTACTCGGTGAGTAGATGTGCGGGGACACCAGCAGTGCTAAACGAGGGGAATATTTACAAATCTATCACTCTTTCTTGCAGTCTGTAGGATAACTGCATGAACTATCGAACACTTTACATGTTTGTTACGGGGGATGTTGAAAAACATACACACACAAACACATGAGTTAATTAATTTCCCCCAACCCCTGCATTGCTTTCTTACTGCAATGAGAGTGTTGTTCCTCTGCTCATCTGAGGCAGACTCCAGGTCCTGCTGCAGCTGCTTGCTTTGCTGCTTACTGGCTGATTTCATGGCCCTCTGCCCCAGGGTGCACTGGTAGAGGTTCACCGTGTCTCGGCACTCCAGCTCCAGCCTCCAGCTGCTCAACTTGGGCTTGCTGGTACCTGCTCTCACAGCTGACATGATGCCTGTGACAGGTTGACTGTCTGGACTCACTGGTGTCCACCTGAGTCATGAGTGACAGCAGCGTGGGAAAATTATAGGGACAACCATTGCTGGAGCCGGGCAGGTTTGTGGCTCAAAGAAGCAACTGCAGCACATGTACAAAAAGTGTCCAGTTGCTCTGCCACCACCTGCCCGCCTCATTAAACTCACTTGCTACGGCGTCACGGTTGTCCGATTCGTATCCCCCCCAACAGCTGACCAGGGTGCGAGAGTTTGGACACAGGCAGCTTATTACAAATAAAAAATTTAATTTTAAAATGGGGACATTTTGTTCTGTATGCAGTGGTGTACAATAAGTATGTATGGTTATGCCACAGTATGGAGCTTCTGACATCCGTAGAGTGAGAGAGTGAGGTGACACAGGTTAGAGAGTAGGTTGGATCTGTGAGCAGTTTAATCAGACAAAACAAAAAACAAAATCCCCTGAGAATACTGACCTGCTGACTCTGCCCTGATTTTCTGTATGGATTTCTACCTTCTGACAATCCTCCAAGGTGTGAGTGAGCTGAAACGTAAATAGTGTGACTGAGCAGAATAGAGCAAGTGAAAAGACACAAGTGAGAGAATACATTGGTAATCACTGTATTTTCTTTTTTTTACCAGAGAGAAAAACAGTATGCTTAACAGTCAGCCAGCAATAGTACAATATTAGAGCAATACTGTACTGATTAGAGTAAGATCAGGGAGCAAACTGAGCAGTATTGAGAGTGATGTAGTACAACCACGTTATAGCGGGCACCTCCTATATTGGACAAAAAATGCATGCATGGACGTGTCCGCTATAAGCGGGTTCCACTGTGTTAAATGAGTGACACAGTATTTCTGTGCATAAAAACTGTGGCTTACAAAAACTACCTTTTTTACCCTGTGCCCTTCTGAACTTCAGCTCCCCACTTTTTCCCATGTTCCAACATTCATGGTGCTCTTTATATAGTGACGCTTTCAAAACCTCTCTGTCAGTGACTGTCATGACGCTATACACTGTGCTGCTTTCAAAAACTAATCTGTGACTGTACTGATGCCACATATATTGTGCTGCTCTCAAACCCTCCCTCTCTGTGGCTGTGGTGATGCTGTATCCTGTGCTGCTCTCAAACCCACACCCTCTGTGGGTGTGGTGATGCCGTATCCTGTGCTGCTCTCAAACCCTCACTCTGTGTAGGTGTGGGGATGCCATATACTGTGCCATCCTCAAAACCTCCCTGTTTTTGGCTGTGGTGCTGCTGTATACAGTGCTGCTCTCAAGCCCTTACTCTCTCAGAATCTCACTGTCATTGGGTGTGGGGATACCATATACTGTGCTGCTCTCAAGCCCTCCCTGTCTTGAGCTATGATGATGCTGTATACTCTGCTAGTCCTCAAACCCTCCCTCTCTGTGGTTGTGGTGATGCTGCATACTGTGCGACTCTCAAACCCTCCCTCTTTGTGGCTGTGTTTATGTTGTGTGCTGTGCGACTCTCAAATCCTCCATCTCTGTGGCTGTGTTTATGTTGAATACTGTGTGACTCTCAAACCCTCCCTCTCTGTGGCTGTGTTTATGTTGTATACTGTGCGACTCTCAAACCCTCTCTCTCTGTGGCTATGGTGATGCTGTATACTGTGCGGCTCTCAAACACTCCCTCTCTGTGGCTGTGTTTATTTTGTATACTGTGTGACTCTCAAACCCTTCCTCTCTGTGGCTATGGTGATGATGTATACTGTGCAGCTCTCAAACACTCCCTCTCTGTGGCTGTGTTTATGTTGTATACTGTGTGACTCTCAAACCCTCCCTCTCTGTGGCTATGGTGATGCTGTATACTGTGCGGCTCTCAAACACTCCCTCTCTGTGTCTGTGTTTATGTTGTATGCAGTGCCGCTCTCAAAACCTCACTATGTGCCCTATTACTCCTAACAGGAATCACATGCCATGCAGCGTTGGTGCATGCGGGGTATTTACATGGGCTTCATGGGGCTGTAGGTGTTATGCCACATACACAACCCTCCTCTGTACAGTGTGCATAGCACTGATGTGCACCTGCACAGGCCCCATCATGCGTGGCGTATGCGGGACCACAACCCTTATGTACAGTGGTGCCTTGGACTGTAGCCAGGTGCATAGCATTGTGTAAGACACACGAGGCACTATGTGGCCTGAAGGGCTGACATAAAGTCAGCTACACACGTCCTCTCCAAAGAGTGACACGAGACATGGCAACGGGAGTGTAACACACTGTTTACTCCAAAGGTGGTACCCAGAACAACAAGCCATCTCCTGCAGTGGCGAACACAAATCAAGGCAGCAGACCTGTACAAAATAGTGTATATTTGTGTACATAGCATTGTCCAGAGTCTGACATTGCCCATCCCACACAATCCATGTGAATGTTAGAGGCTATTTATTTATTTATTTCAAAAGTTTTACCAGGAAAGGCATACTGAGCTGAGTAGCAGCTTGTTTCCAGATACGTCTGTGGGGGGGTAAAGGAGGAACAAGAAATAAACAAAGTACAAAATACAATCAAGTAACATAATAATGTGTAAGAGCAGCATCACTTAGTCTAATTACCGCAATGATTAACAGATTTTGGATATAGCAGTAGGGGAGACAGTACAGTGAGAAATAAAGTGCATTGTATGCATTTGGAGGGGAAGGGGGTAGAGGGCTGCACAGTAAGGTTACAAGGAGGGAGAAAGGGAAGAGGGATATAGGAGGAAGTAGGGGAACAGCAGAGGTTGTAAAATTGGGGACACAGTGATTAGTGTTCGTGGAAGGGGAAGGACTAAGCACAGAGAGGTTGTAAGGGGTGTGGAATTTGGGAGAGGGAATTTTAGAAGCAGAGGAGGGTAGTAGTAGTAGTAGAGTGTTTATTGTTCTTCCAAAAAAGTTTAAAAATTTTGGACATTAAAATCTCATTAAATACAGAAAGAAAGAAAAAATAATCAATAAATACAGAATACAATAAATAGAAATAAAGATATTAAAGATTAAATAATCTTAAATATTAGTTATAAAAATATTTATAAATCTATAACCCCTTTTCCTTTCTTTTATTGTTTTGATTTCCTACATCTTCTTCTATGTGCTCGTTTCTTAAAACTAATCACTGAAGAGAAGAAATTGGCACACAATAATGCATCTGTGACTGTCCCAGGATGGAGCAATATAAAAACAGGATCATAATCCAAATTCAGATATTTCATTAAGAAATTGTTTAGAATCAAAGATCTAGATTTTTATACAGGGGACATTGTACTATGATATGAAATAAAGTTTCACTGAACCCCTTATTGCAGCAGCATTCAGTAATATTATCATTAGCTGTAGAATCACATAATTAAAATAAATGAACCTGGAAGTAATTAATCCAAATCTTGCCCAAGTTATTATTTTCTAATATTAGGGGCTAATGGCAGTACTAGATAATTCTCTGTCCTTGAGTCAATCTTGTTTCCCCCAACCACAAAGATTGCTTCTGAAGTCTAACTAAACTTAGTTGTTTTTCAAGGGCTTTATCAAATTTTTTTTTTTAATTTCCATTCTGTAAGAATCTTTTATTAAAATACCCTTCTGAGAATCCTTCCATAGATGAAATGCATCAATCTTTTGCAGACTAAAAATTACAGTTTTTAACCATGGAGAGCAGAAACCATTATCATACCATGTTTGTTTCTCATAAAGACAAAGTTTTAATAACTTGTTAACATTATTATTAAGGATCTTTAGCCAGTATGAAAGGATTCTTAGATTGATTAAATCCAATAATGGGATTCAACCTAATTCGGCTCTTACAATTACATTGGCCATTGACTGGGGTACTTGAAGGATTGCTTTATAAAAGTAAGATAACGGGAGCTCAAGATTATGATTTTCCTTGGTACCCCAAATTTCAGCTCCATATAACAATAATGGGGTAATCTTAGCTTCAGCAGCTTTAATTGCAGGTTTTACCAGAAGTCCTCCATATTTAATATTGAAGCGTATAAGGGCCTTAGAAGCACATTTGGCCTTAGAAATTTGATTTTTACAATGTAAACTCCAAGATCCATTTGAAGTGAAAATTATCCCGAGATAACAATATGAAGTCACTACCTCTAAGAGTATTTTATCTAACTTAATTTTTTGGTTTAGATAGCTTTGTACCAAATACAACTAGTTTAGTTTTATCCAGATTAATTTTAAGTTTTAATTTGTCACATTTTTGCTTTAAATGATCAATTTTTGTGTGAATACTCTTTTGGGATAGGGAAAAAATAACTATATCATCAGCATAAGCTAAACTGTGAATACATTGTTTACCTAATTTGGGGGAATCTAAAAGTAATGAGTCAAAATGAAACAGAGTATCAACATATAAATTAAAGAGGAGTGGGGACAATAAGCACCCCTGTCTAACCCCTCTATTTGATCTAAAATATTCAGAGATATTTCCCATTTTATCGTACCTAATTGCTGTGCATGTTTCAAAATATAGCAAAAAAATTGGAATCAGCAAATTTATAGGTATACCTCATTCTAAAAGAATTTTCCATAGAATGTTTCTTACTACAGAATCAAATGCTGCTGTTAAATCAACAAAAACAACATATAATTTCATTTTCTTAAACATTTTATATTTTCAATTAAATGGGCTAGAACATAAATATTATCAAGTGATGAAAACCTGAACGAAATCCTGTTTGAAAGTTTGATAAGGACTAAATTTGTTGACCCAATTTTGAAGCCTATTTAATAAGATCCTAGAAAAAAATTTACTACTTATATCAAGAAGACTAATGGGTCGATAATTTTTAAGGTTTTGATACAATCCTCTTTTGTGAATAGGAATGATAATGTTTTTACGCTAGGATGGAGGAATGTACCTCTCTCTTAAACACATATTAAAAAAACCCACAAAAAAAGGGCCCCAATATGATGTATTTTCTTTGTATATCTCTCCCAGAACACAATCAGGCCCAGGGGCCTTATTGTTGGCCAATTTTGTAATTGCCTGTTCAACTTCTAACCATGAAAATTGTAAAGGTGCAGATGAATCTTCCAGTAGCCAATTCGGCCATTTCAAATGATCGATTATGTCAGGATCATCCATAAAGAGTTTTGAGTAATAAGCTATCCAGGTTTCCTTAGAGACATATACAGTCAATGAAGGTTCAAATACTTTGACTCCCCTTGCAACCAATAACCAAAAGGCCCTTGAATCTTTTTTGTTTATTACTTCCAACATGTGATTCCATTGTTTTAAAGTAAACTCAGATTTTTTATATTTTAAAAATTGTTTATATTGTTTTCTTGTTTTATTGAGTCTAGTTATATTTGTTCTAGTTGAAAATTTAGTAGTTTTTTTAATCAATAAACTCAGTTTATGTTTTTCATCCTTACACTGCTGGTCAAACCAGGTTAAGGGTAATGACTTAAATTAGAATACTGGTAAATAATTGTTCTAATTTTCTGATATCCCTTTTCCAAGTGGTTATTTATATATTGTAGAGAACAAGAATCCTGCAATAAAGTGAGCAGTACACTCATTTGAGAGGAAAATATAACCTCTGCCACTTTTTCTTTATTTTTATTGTTCAATCTAAGTTTGAATTTACCTATAATAGAAAGGGAGGGTTGGGGTAAAATTTCCATATAATTGCCACAGTTATCTTTTATCATATCAATCTTCACCTGCAGAGCAGCATGGTCACTTTCAGGTCTCATTACAACTTTAAGGTTCTGGAAGTGAGCGTAGGCCTCTGGGGAAATTATTAAATAGTCTATAATACTCTTCCCATTAGATGAAAAAAGTAAATGCTCCATCCTGGTCACCAGTTCCTCTTCCATTTAAAATACAATAATTACCTTTACTGATAAACTCCATTAATTTCAAACCAGCTCCATTCACAATAAGGTCTTCTGAATTCCTAGGTTCAAGATCCCCCATATAGATCTGAGACTGAAGTATGTTTAGGTTATCAAATTTAGCAATACGGGCATTTAAGTCACCCCCTAATATGGTAATATCAATACAATGTTTTAGATACATGGAATCTATCACCAATGCTAACTTTTCCCAAGGATCAAAATCAACAGTGGAATGAAAATTAGGTGGAAAATAAACATTGACTATTAAAAAAATTAGAGAGTCCCAACACAATACACACAGCAAAATTTCCTTACTACATATAATTTGCTCTATTATACAAATTCCCTTTCTTACTTTGACATAAATAGAGAGGCCTCATTTCAGTTTGCCATATTTTTTGTCTTTTACCGCAAGTACATAAAATGGTGTATAGCCATTAAGGTTTATGTCTGAAAAGGCCCATGTCTCTTGACATAAAATAATATCAGCTTCAGAGACATAGTCCTTCCAAGCAGAATCCATAATTTTTGATTTTAAACCAGAAATATTCCACGAAATAAAATTATAAGTGGCCATGTTCGTAATGTTATCTGATCCACTGGGTTCTTGCTCATTCTCATCAGTCTCAAGGTCAGATAGAGATATTTGTATAGTTGACTGTCATTTTTTAACCAGGTGCACCTGTGATACACAATCTGCACAATCTCAACTTAAAAAAACAACCAGGTGTATGCCTTATTTGTCTAATTTACCAATATTTGATAAAAGAAAATCATAAAATTTAATAGATTTAACTTCTACATCCACCTGGGAATCCGATTTAGATTGATGTGTTCTGATAACAGACCCAAAATCGGAAGAAAAAATTTCACATCCAAAACAGAGAGCAAAACGAGACTGAATATAAGCAGCTAATCTATCAGAATTTTCACCCTCAAATTTGGGAATTCCAAACATGGACACTGTATGTATATTAATATATCTCTCAAAATTCCAATTTAACTTAATTAGGGTGGAAATTAAACTATCCTTAGAGCATGTTTTAGGGGCAATAGTTCCATGTGCAAATTTCCAAATTGCAGTCCTATTAACAGGAGATGATATCCTTATTTCCAATTTGTTGATTAAACATTGTTTGGCCCATATGGCTTTAGCAGTGTCCATATTTGAAAGTAATACATACACTGGTGTTGAATCAACTGATAAATCTCTATAAACTAATTTAATATCTTTAGGTGCTGCTTCTAAATTTAACTCAGCTTTGAAGAGATGATAGATCATATTAAATAAAGAAATATCTGATTCATAAGTTTTTAGAAAAATGTTATTAAATTTAAACACCACCTCAGATCCAGACATGGTTATATAATCAATCTGAGGGGGAGAAACTAAATCCAAGTCCAAAGAAGTTTCCAAAGTATAATTAACACTTCTCTTTGTACATATAGACGACATATTCTTTTTTGACTGATCAAGCTTAATAGAAGTCTGAATTATTTTATTAGATTGCCTGTCTAATGAAGTTTCTGATGGAGTTATAAGAATAAGCTCCTGCTTCTCAGTTGGGGACAAAGGATCTTCTTTAACAGATGTTATTGGGACTATATGTACATCTTCCTTAACCCCATGAGGTCCTCTAGAGGGTTTTGGAATTAATTCCGGATTGTAGAGTCCAAATCCAGGACCTTCTTTGATTTCCCCCGTCTTAATCTTATTTTTCTTATTTGCTCACGTCTTAGCCCCTTTTTTAAATTCTTCTTCATGTTCTTTTTATTCTCTGCCTTTTTGGAAGACAATTGTATTATAATTTCTGAAAAGGAAGGTCTTCGTTTTTTCTTTTTTTTCTCCTTTTTCAAACTTCTCTAATTTTTGTGTAATTTCCAACAGTTTATCACTAAAGAAACAGGTAAGTTTTTCTATATGAGATTTAAGATCTTTCAGAGCTTCAAGAAGAACAATATTGGCCATTGTTGGATATGCTAATGCCTTTATCATATATTTAGAAATGGTATCAGGGCAAGCTGTTAAGACTTCTGGGTCGATAGTTATTTTCCCAACCTCTTTATCCAGTTTACTAAAAACTTCATTAGGAGATCCCTCCAAAATCCTGGAGAAATCCTGATGGCAAGCAGGGGAATCCAGAGAAACATAGGATTCAGGGGGACTAAACAAATCCAACCTCGTGGGAAAAAGAGATATTTCAGATTGAGGACCAAATAATGGCTTTTTCGTATTGTCAAATCCCTGAGTATTCGTACTAATTGCTCCACCTTGTTTATTTTTACTTTGATTCAATAATAGGGGATCTTTAATAGGAGCCATTGAAAAGCTGGGTTTTCAGAAATCAGTGATATATTTCTGAAGTTTGAACTTTTGATTAAGTTTAGAGGAAGTGGAACTATTACAGTTGCCATTTTCCCTCATACTAAATTTCTCTGATTTTAAATATGAGTTATAACTATAGTTATCATTATTCAAACTGCTACAGATTATATTGTCAGCAGATTGAATCAAGTTTGGGTTAAGTGGACTCAATAAGCCGGACAAACTAGAATGTCCTTGTTTATCTAGCAATAGTCTTTTTTCTAAAGAATCATAATCCACCTTCAAAGAATTGACTCTGAGTTACAAGGCATAATAAGAGAGGATTTTCTGAAACAAATTAGATCTAAGATCAATGAAAAGATCTTCCTTAATTTGAGGGGAAAAAGTTAGTATATCAGAGGGATCAGGAGAAGAAAAAACTCTTAAAGTTCCCTTTTGAACCTTTGGTGTAGATGCTGCTATAGAGACAAGGGACAGATTCTGTGAATAAACACAACCGTTTTTCTTTTTCCTCATGATCCCTAAATGAGAATTTAATTTTGGAGTTTTTACACCTGCAGGCTTCTTTTCCCTATGTTTTACCAATTCTTTACCACTTCTAGTGAACATAATGAAAGAAAAGAAAATCAGAAAAAAGTCTTTAGATCAAACAGTATATCCAGCTTTTCAAGTCCAAGTGGCACTGTAATATTCCACTGATAAGTTTCCGCTACCTACACAACAGTAATTTCCACGTAGCTGTAATTTTCATCCAGTCTCGCTCAGTCAATAGCAATCAGTAGCATGGTATTAATTCTCAAAGACGACTGATAACACCTGGACAAATTTTTGGATCTTTGAGTCCATTTTAGTCCACCAATATTCAGGTCTTAGTTCACAAACAATAATCACAAGTCCCAATATCCTGAAGGACCTCCTAATCAGAATACCACATTCTTCTCGAATCCATGACCCCTTATTTGAGTAACTGTGATGAATATTGTTTGAATCTATGGTCTCAGTAGCAATGTGACAATTACCAGCAGATGCACAAAAGCTGAGAAAGATGAAACTTCTCCAAAATATCTCTCTAAAAAGAAAGAAGATGAATTATAGGGATCATTAGAATTTTAATTATAATCTAACTCTCCAATCTATTTTCAATTTTCAAAAATACAAAAAAAAAATGGTTAAAACAAACGCTTTTCTAAGTTGAAGCACCTTATTTAAAACTTCAGCTTATAGCTGCGACCCTAGCCCAGCTCTTGTGATCTTTTAAAAAGACATTACAAAGTTAATACCCACAAGATGTACATCATATAGGTAAAAGGCACGTAAAGGCACAGGTAACCAGAAAGCAGTTACAATTTCTCGAATAGCTCTCTGGAACCAAAAAATGCAAAGTTTTCCTTGTGCTTAAAAAGATCACATGCTTCTGACTGCTCTCTTCTCTCAGCACCCACTCTGAGTCCACGCATCCAGGAAAATGGCGATTCTGATTCTCAGGATGCTGCACCTGCGCACTAAATAGTGGGTCAGCTGACAAAAGCATGCGAAAAAGAAAAAAAGGAAAAAAATAAACAAATATATATAAAAAAAACAAAAATTTAAGAAATTTAAAAAGCTGAGAGTGCAAATACAGTTCGCACCTCCTAAAACAGTTTATCTTTTAACCATTAACTTGAGAAGCACACAGAAAGTACTCCTAAATCCAAAGCACTTTTTATAAAAAAACAAGATGTAATTCAGTAGCACTTAACACTTTACTTCCATTATATTAGCCATTTTTTTATGCCCTTTTCTCCTTTTGCTGGATCTTTTTATTCTGTTTTCACCGTCTATCTTGCAGTCCTTGCCGTCAAGCACCCCGCGGTGCTTTCTTCAATTTACCCACTGGCTCAGCTACCCCACGCTTTGGCACCCAAGCCTGGAAGAGAAAGAAGAGACGGAAGCGAAGGGAAAACCCTGGGATGGCCGCACAAGACAGCCTGGAAACAGTTATTCCTCAGGCAGGTATGGATTTACACTTAGGTGGCATACCTTTCCTGGATAGAAAACTTGCATAAGAATAACTTCTGCTCTGTAGGCTGCTCCTCAGTCTACCAGCATGCAGTGGTACATCCTCAGTCCATCCAGCCTCAATGTTCGTCCTTTTGCCAGTCAGACTCCAACTTTTTCTGACTTGCCGTGCTGTCAGAATTTTGAAAATCCTAAAAGTAACGCGTTCTAAAATATGCTGATAGCTTCTGTATTCATTTACAATCCAAGAACAGAGTTCTAAGAACTACTGAAATGCCATGGCTCTGGGTCTGTACTTCATTTCCTAGCAGCACTTTGTACTTTCTGGGCAGAGGAGGGAACCAGGTGCAGTTGCAGGAGGGGGAGATGAAGTTGAGAAGAAGAGAGGATAGAGAACAAAGGGAGGAAATAGTGGGTGCGAGATGGGACAGTTAAGTTTGAAACAACAGAAGGCATCAAAAAGGTGGTTCAGTCAGGCTTGGGAGATTTGGAGAGCAGCACTGTATACAGTACAACCATAACCAGAGACTGGGAGGTTTTGAGAGTGGCACAGTATACTGCATAAATACAACCCTGACTCTATCCCACCCTCTTTTGATGGCATCCACTGTCTTTGGTGAGATCAGCTCTTCTGATAGCCTATTCCACTCCTCCAGCACCCTCTCCATAAAATAGTTCCTCCTAAGTTCCCTCTTGAGTCTACCCACCTCCAGCTTCTTTCTGTGCCCTCTCGTGACCCCTCCCTTTTTAGCCTGAACATTTGTCCAGTTCCCTCCAATTTATGCCTTTTAAATATTTAAAGGATTCTATCATGTCTTCCTTGTCCCTTCTGGCCTCCAGGGAGTACATGTTGAGCTCCCCTAATCTATCCTCACAGGATTCCCCCCATCCCATTTATCATCTTGGTCGCCCTTCTCTTGACCCTTTCTAGGAGCTTGTTATCTTTCTTTAAGTAGGGGGCACCAGACCTGAACTCAGTACTCCAGATGCGGCCTTACCAGTGATCTATACAATGGCAGGATAACTTCTGTGCATCTGGAGGTGATCCTCTAGCTATACACCCCAACATCTGGTTGGCCTCGGCTGCTGCCCTTCTACACTGCTCTGAGTGATTTAATCTCCCTGTTACTATCTCACCCAGATCCTTTTCCTCTTCCGTGGCCTTTAGCTCTCCCCGCCACCATGTGGTAGCTATACCTAGGGTTCCTGGACCCGAAGTGCATAACCTTGCACTTCTTGGTGTTACAGCCCAATTACCAAGTCTATGACCAAAATCCATTTGCAGGACTCTCCTCCCTTCCCTTTGTCCACTATTGCACCAATTTTGGTGTCATCAATGAATAGGCTCATTTTACTCTCAACTCCCCTTGTTATGTCAGCAATGAAGACGTTGTACGGGCCCTAGAATGAGAATGGATTCCTGTGGAACCCGGCTGATGACTGCCCGGGGCTTTGAAAGCTCCCCCCTTTCCACCACACTCTGCTGTTTATTGCTCAGCCAGCTTTCTATCCATGTAGCCCACTGTATTAATGACTCTAGGCCTAGATCATAAGAAATGTCTGTAAATGTCAACACAGAATAAGATCTGCAAGAGGAATCATGTAACAGTTTAGGCTAACATGAGCTGTCAGACTCTACATGAAAAAGTGGCCATGAATCCAATCCCAAAACCAGAACCAAAACCAGGGTTGAGTTGGCAAAACTAAAATTAGAACCTCCCCAGTTTTGCACACCTCTACTGTAACTGATGCAGTACATCATGTGAAATGGATCTCTAGAGAGAAGTGCTGCTGGATTTAATCCTTAGCAGAAGATCAGGTCACAGAAGTGGAAACACTAGGAAACTGTGACTGATCATATCATCACATCAGGTTTGTCACCGGAAATAATAAGGAAACACCTACTAGAAAGATACCATATTCCTGCACATGACTGATTTCAAAAAGATGTGGGAATTCACAGCTCAGGTACCTTGGGAAACCAAGCATATGGGATCGGCATCCAGCAACTTCAGGGCACCCTTAAAATACATATGGATGGCATTCAGCAAAAATAGCTCTTACAGAGATTAAAGTATAAAAGCGACACAGAGTGGTATAGATAGTAGCTGAGGTACACAAAGTAATTAGGCAGAAAAAAGAAGCATACAGAAAATATAAATTGCAAGAAACCAGTGAAAACAGACCAATTACAGACAAAATCCAGAAGTGAAAGCGCAGCAACAAAGGAACAGATAACACGAGGTCAAATCCAATCAGAATAAATTATTCAGATATGTAAACAAGAAGAGACAAAAACAAAGAACTGTCAGAGTCAGTTCTCTAAAGGATCAGAAAAACAAGTGATATAACATAGGATGGGCAAAAGGCAGAAGGCCTGAATATTTTGCATCAGTCTTCATGAAAAGTGTATGGTGTGATATTAGACAGCAAAGTGGTATTCAAGGGGAAGAAAACACACTACAGTGCACATGTGTAACACCGAAAGAAGTTGAGAAATGCTAAAGAACTCACTACATGTTCCAAATGCTCCTGTTTCAGTTAAGATGAACACCTAGCTTGCACTGCATCTCCTTTATTGCTGATTCTATTGTTCTAATCTTGTACCAAAGACTTCCTATTGCTTTCCACTGATTACACTCCTTATGGAGCTGCTGTTTCAGGTTTCTGGTACATGTTGCCTCTCTTCTTGTCATAGGTGTGGAACATTTGTAGATGAACACTTGTGCTCAAAGGTGTTTTCCATATGAAGAAAGAGAGAGAAAGAAAGAAAAGAAAGAAAGAAAGAAAGAAAGAAAGAAAGAAAGAAAGAAAGAAAGATATTTAAAGGGACACTGTCAAAAAACTTAGGCCTCAAAGTGTCTCTAGTTAAAAAAAAAAGATGTTACGATTGGTAACAATCTTTAGAGATTGCTCATGCAGCTGGTAGTTTGATTCTGATTCTTTTCTCTTTTTAACAGTGAAAAACAGACTGCCCACCATTCTGGTGTTACCACACAAAAATTGATTTATTTACAGTCTTTCATCAACTCCCACAGCATCCTTCCTGGACTTGGGAACACCCCCAACACTGTCTAGCCACTCATGATGCAGTGGGAGGAGAGATGACTATTGCCTTATGAGTGGCTGCACTGTTTGGTGTTCCAGATGGTTAGAGGATTTGATACAACACAAGGCAGGGTGTAACTACACCATTAGCATGTGTTTCAGTTCTACTAAAGAAGGAAGCAAATAAATTATCCAGCATCATCAATACATATTAGAGATGGCAAGCAGTTACAGTATAAAATGTGGGTTTTCAGCTATATTTAATAGTACGCATAAAGAACTGACAATGTCCCTTTACTATAAATAAGACAATGGACCTGATAGATTTTTTTTCCCAATTGTTTAACCAGGAGTGGCACACTAAGCTGAAAACGTGTTTACAGGTGTGACCTAGGAGCACAGGGAAGTTAAGTGACTTGCTCAGGGTCACACAGTATGCAGAATGTACCCAAAAATCCTAAAGGAGCTACTATAGCTAAGCAGCTAAGCATACCATTGGCAATTATATTTAATTTACAATGCTGCAAGCATATCTATAGTCCAGAATCTGAAAATAGTCATATCCAGTGCTCAAAGGGTTAACCACTCAATAAGAACTGCAGACGTGCCTGATAACTAGAGTGTGTTCTATGTGGTGCAGATATCAAGAAAGGCTTCAAAATGGAATCAGTAAAATACAGGCCAGTCAGCTTGATAGCAATACTATGCAAGCTACTCGAGACATAAGAAGCAGAATTGCTGAACACTTACAAAAGAAAAGACTTGGAATTAGCAGTCATGTATGGATTCTGTAAGCAGACATCATTTGAAAATGTCACCAGAGAACTAGAAGTCACAAAATCCATGGATGTCATATATCTGGACTTCAGTAAGACATCTGGGGCCTGACATTAGAAAAGGGGCAAAAGTGAAGCACAAAGGTTTGCTCTGTGCTTGCCTTTGCCCCTGACCTCAAGGATGGTATATTCAGATGCATAGTGCACCGGCGCTATCCAACTAAATATAGGAGCATGACGGCACAGTGCTAAGTTAAGTAGCACTGCCCCAAAGTGGATCCTGGATGTGTAGGGAATGGTGCCCCTTGACCCAATAGCACCAGGAGCCCCCAGTGTGATATTCTGATGACACCATGCAAATGAGCCCATTAGGTATGGAAAGTGCTAAAGGACCATACGCATGGCCATTATAGGCTCATTTGAATTTGAAAAGGAGGCAGGTTTGCAACCCTCCTGTGACTGGCCCCATCCACTCTGATCCCTGTCCATGTAAAACGTAAAGCAGTCCCTGGTGTCTAGTGGTCTCCCCCACCCTCTGATCCCTGTCCCCAGTAGAAAGAAAACCTTCCCTGGTGTCTAGTGGCCCCCTGCCATACTGCCTGCACTGGGTACACCACCCTGGCATTCCCCTCTTACCATAATCACCAGTGCCACAGAGAAATTATATAGTGACCGGTACAGCCCTCTTCTCATCAGCGTAGCTGGCCACCATGTACAATGATAGGGAGCACATGTCCTTTACAGAATGCAGGACACATGCTCTCTGTCATTGCATATGGCGTCTGACCAAGGTGGTTACAGGAAGGCTATGCTGGTCACCATATGGGCTCCCTGCACCACCGGTGTTATTGTAAGAGGGTGGCAGGGTGATGTACCTGGTGCAGGTCACCATATGGGCTCCCCATGCTACTGGCAATTATTGTAAGGGGTGGCAGGGTGGTGTACCTGGTGCAGGCAGTATGGCAGGGGGGCCACTAGACATCAGGAACTTCTTGTATGAAACTGCTGCGAGTGATCAGAGGGTGGGGGTGCCACTGGACTCCAGAGAAGGTTTTCTTTCTACTCGGGCCAGAAATCAGAGAGTGGGGGAACCACTAGACACCATGAACTGTTTTCTTCTTAATGGGACTTGGGATTGGAGGGTGGGACCAGTGGACACCAGGGAATACTTTGTTTTTAACAGGGATGGGTATCGGAGGGCAGGGTGACAACTAGGCACCAGGCACTACTTTGCTTTTAATTTGGATGGAGATCAGAGAAGGAGGGACCACTAGACACCGTGGAAATAATTATTTTGATGGGACCAGGGCTTGTAGGGTGGGTGAAGAACCACTGGACACCAGGGAGCAGGTGTGCTTCCCCAGTCTCCAACATGGTTGTTGGCTGCAGTGGCTCTGCTGGTCACTAGGGTTGCCCAGAGTAAATTGGGCTTCTTCTTGGTGGTAATTGCACAGTGCAAGGTGACCTGTGCTGTTCCTTTTGTGCAGCACTATTGGGTTGAATATTGCACTGCATTCATACTCATGTCCCCGCCCCTCCCTTTGCACACCAATCCTTGTGCATGTGCTAACCCATTTAGCGTGTGCTCCTGATCCCTTTTAATGTTGTGCACAACTGAAAACCCCAGGTAACCAGTGGAAAATGACTTTGCCCACTGGGCGAACATTTAAATATTGGGCCCTTGATATTGTATCACACTGAAGGCGAGTTTAGTAAACTTGAGTACCTAGTTATAACCAGTGGGTAATGAAATTGATTTAAAACTGGTATTATTGATCAAAGGAGCACTACCAACTAGAGTGATCCTGTCCTCTGTGCATGAAACGCCCTTAGCTTGGGAAGAGTGTCTCACACGCAGCTGCAGTGGAAATGGGCACTTTAGGGGAACTTCTTAAAAATATTAATATATTATTGATTGATTTCTATCAATAATATATTAATACCACTGCTAAAACCACTTTTACAGTTGTAAGAGTGGTTTCATTTACATCCTTAGGGTATCAGAACTGCTCATCTTCAGTTGCTTCTCATACCCTAAGAATGCATATCACATCAATCTTACAACATGATAGAAAACAAACAGTCATAATAAATAACATCCTATAAAGATGAAAGCAACTGACTAGTGGGTCTGTCCTGGGGCCTACACTGTTCAATATATTTATAAGTGACCGGGAAGTGGCACCAGCAGCTGGATCACCAAGTCTGCTATTCACACCAAGATGGGAGGAGTAGTTACATTGCAGCGGTATATAGATGACATGCAAAAGGACCAGAAATAGCCTTGGAAGGGGGCACCAAAGTGGTAGATGGACACTCAGAAAAGCAAAGTGATATACTGTATCGAAGAAATAAGAACATGAAGGCAAAAGGCTACCTAAACAGCACAGAGATTTCTGAAACCAATAGGGAAAACGACCCAGGAGTAACTTTAAATGAGAACTAAAGTGGGGCAGCAGTGAGCAAAGTTAACAAAATCTTGACATGCATCAAGAGAAATTTTTGAAGCAGGTTAAAAGCTATCATGATGTCCCTGTACAGTTCCTTGGTCAGACCCCACATTGAATACAGTGTGCAGGTCAGTTATGTACCTGAGGAAAGACAGCGACATAAGAATAAAGGAGAATAGGCAAAGGAGAGCAACCAAAGTGACTGAAAGTTTGGAAAACCTGGGCCTTGAAGATCATCTGACAGAATTGGGGCTGTTTTCCATGAAAAATGAAAGAACCAGAGAGGAGACTTATTTTTACTATTTATGGCCGGGAAAGGCACACTGAGCTGAAACTTGTTTCCAGCTGCATCCAGGGAGTCACACAGTATGCAAGAGGAAGTTATGGGAATCAAACCCAGGTCTATTGCATATACCAAGCTCATTCGGAACTTGTTCTGTTCTTTAGCCTATACTGCCAGCCCAATTATTATGGTCTTTAAATATCTGAAAAGTTTAACACCATCGAACGTTTTCTAGGATAAATAAGGATGAAAGGACAAAGGGATGCACGGTGTCATTAAAAGGGGTAGACCTGTGTGTAATGTATAATTCTAAGGATGAAATTTGTGCGGAATTGCAATTCCACTTCCAAAATGCTTTTTTGGAATTTCTTTTTGAATTCTGTGGAATTCCAAAAAGCATTTCTATGTTCACTGTGGAATAATATAACCAGATAACATAATATTATTCCACAGTTTGTGGAAAAGGAATCATTCCATGATTTATTTAAACCATGAATTACTAATATGCAGTTTTTAAAAAAAATCCATTTTTGATTCCACTTTTGATGGAAATTTGTAGAACTGGGTAGGATTTCTGAAAATTCCAGTGGAAGCAGAATTTGAAAATTCAGCACAACTCTATAAAGGGTGAAGATTTCAATGAAATATCAGGAAAACACATCACAGAATGTGTGGTGGGCACTTGGAACAGACTGCCAGAGCAGTTCATACAGCTAATACTGTAACAACCTTCCCTGCTGAAAACATATAGCATATTTAGCACTTGCTTTTCCACTGTGTTATGCCTGAAATAGGAAATCAGGCCTATTCAGTGTCTGAACAGTCCAAAAATAGGTCCTGTATATCATGTCTGTAGCTATTGTATTTTGCCTGTACAGGCATCAGGCCCAAAACAGGCATTCAGCAGTTCTTCAACAGTATCTGTTCCATGCCTGTATTGGAGCTGTATCTTTGTCAAGTTACTTTATGCACACTTCCAGATCATTATGCATACTTTCATGCAAACTAGATGCATCTGTTTACAAGCATGTTACGTGTAGCAGGCAAAGAACAGGCAGTGTACAGATACTAGACAGTACTGCAGTTTCAACCAAGATTGCCCCACTAGTGGTCGCGAGGGCAACAGGATCTTCTACCCTTCCAAAGCTCTGCAAAATGCTGAATCTCACCAGCTCCACTGGTGGTCGCGAGGGCAACAGGATCTCTTGCCCTCCACCAAGTCCTGCAGAACACCGAATCTCCCCAGCTCCACTGGTGGTCGTGAGGGCAACAGGATCTCCTGCCCTCCCCCAATCCCCTCAGAACGCCGAATCTCCACAGGTACTGAGCTGAAGCCTAAGACAGAACACCAGCTTGTTGTCTGCTCTGTGAGAGTGTGTGAATCTTTGGCGCCTTTTTCTTTTCAAACAAAGACCCTGGACTTTTCCGTCAGCAGAGCCACACAAATATTTTTTTCTGACCATCTTCACCACTATCTTGCAGTATTTAAGCCAAGCTAGAGGGAACTTTAATTTAATGTGAACTTTATTTCCTGCTCTAAAAATCTTCTGCCAATACTGTATTGAAGGGATTCTATTTGTGTTTATGCACCTGTTATTTAGTTGATTCTGATCTGGGTCTATCCACAGTAATGGGGAACATATGTGGGACATGACTGTGGAAAAATAAATGCTGTCATTTCTTTCTTCTTTCACTAGCAATATTTTACCCTTAATGTCCTTTACTAAAAGTGTAAACAGGAAGATAATATAACTTGTGGTTTTCTGAGTACAGTCCCTAATGTTTGGAAATAGTAACCAGGTAACGTACGTAACAGGGACAGAGAATATGTTAACTAGAAAAAAAGTTACGTATAAATATTTTTGAATCTCTACATGAATTTGCAGTACTTTAACTTGTTTGGTTAATTCACTAAGCAATGCCAAAATATTTGCATGCAAAAGAATGTGATAACCATCAATCTAAGACGTGGAAGAGAATTACGGGGCAAAGTAATTTCTAAGTTTTCCCTCACCAACATTTCTTGGGTAATCACAGGTTAAAATGCATGTGTACATAACTGGGGATAAGAGTAGATGATATTTAAAACTTTTTTTGATCACTTTAAGAATTTAACTCCAAAAATCTGTGAAAAAGTGTTTCATTAACGTATGTAACGGCACAGAGAAAAATTCAAAAACTTCAAGCAGTCCCAGAAAACATTGTGGAAAAAAGAAAATCAGGCAATTGGAGTCCTTTATTCTTTTCCACTTTATGTTTAATGTCTAAAGTTATGACTCAATCATCATAAAAGTTCTACGGTTGCATACCATCACCACAAAGGAAGCTCATAATACAACAAATTCACTATACTAACTAGAAATACCAGCCACACTAAGTAAAATTAACTAAAACCCTAACTATAACACCACAGTATACACACTATATACATTGCTTATTACAGACCTAATACCTCCAACAAATGTACATATGTACCTCTGGCAGACCCCATGTGACAGCGTAACTGAATCCACCAGACAGTGACTCCTCAAGCCGTGTGTGCAGTACACCACTTGCAAACACACACAGCTCCATGAGAGATTGACCAGGGACCTGCACACCCCAGGTGACAGTGTAACTGAATCCATCAGAGCAGAACATGGGTGCTTGTCACAGTGACTAGTCTAGCAGGTGAGTGCAGTACATAGACTGCACACCCACCAGGGCCCATGAAGATTGATCAGGGACCTGGCAGACCCCAGGTGATGGTGTAATTAAATCTACCAGATGAGAACCCTGGCACTGGTCCATTAACTCAAGTCAAGCTGCTGTGTGCAGTACGCCACTTGCACACCCACCAGGGCCCCATGAAAGATTGACCAGGGACTTGGAAAACCCCAGGTAATGACATAACTGAATCCACCAGATGAGAACAGATGATAATGTGGGCAACCCACTAGATTGGTAACAAAATGGAGGCAGACACAGACACAATCACTGAATTGCAAACAAAATGTAGGCAGGGACGGACACAAGCACTGGATTGCAAACAAAATGGAGGCACACACGGACACCCATCGGCTTGCAAACCAAATGGAGGCACACATGACTGCAGCAACTGGCTTGTAAACAAAATGGAGGTAAGCATGGACACATACAGAATTGCAAACAAAAGGGAGGCATGCCCAGGCACCCACAGGATTGCAAGTAAAATGAAGGCACTATTTCCATCCCCCTTCAGATCCATGTCAGCAGTCCCTGAGGCTTGGTAGACCATTCTACAATTCTCCAACCCTGTCACTAGCCCCCTGACCCAAGATCAGTCCCACCCCTCCCATCAGCCCTGTGGTATGTGAGGTCAATCCCATTTCCTCCCCAGTCCCTGAAGCCTTGTGGCACACTCCTAAAATGCTCCAGCCATGTAAGCAGTCCCATGGGACTCAAGGTCAGTAACACCCCCTCCCCATCAGCCCTCTGCATGTGAGGTCAGTCCCATCTATCTCCCTATGGCCTGGTGGCAGACTCCTAAAATTCTTCAGCCCTGTTCACAGTCCTGTGGGATCCAAGGGCAGTCCCAAACCCTCCACATCAACCCCCTGTCACATGAGGTAAGTCCCATCCACATCCCCAGTCCATGGGGCCTGGTGCAACACTGCAACAAATCTGCAGTCCCATGAAACCCAGAGTCAGTCCCAGCTTTTCCTCATTAGACCCCTGGCACATGAGTTCAGTCCCATTCCTCTCCTATGTCCCTGGGGCCTTGCGACACACTCCAACAAATCCACAGTCCCATGGAACCCACGATAAGTCCCATTCTCCTCCCCATTAGCCCCCTGGCATGTAAGGTCAGTACCATCCCCCTCCCCAGTCCCTGGGGTCTTTTTGGGACACTCAAAACTCTAGCCCTGTCAGCAGTCCCATAGTATCCAAGGTCAGTCCCACCCCCATCCCATCAGTTGCCTTGGCACATGAGTTCAGTTTCACCCCCTTCGCAGTTCCTAGGGTCTGGTGGTGAATTCCTAAATTTTCCAGCCCTGTAAGCAGTCCCATGTGACCCAAGGTCAGTCCCACCCACATCCCCATGAGACCCCTGGCACAGAGGTTAGTCCCATCCCCCTCCCCAGTCCCTTGGGCCTGGTGGCACACTCCAGCAAATCCTCAGTCCCATTGGACAAAGGGCAGTCCCACATCCCCATCATCCCTAGGCATGTGAGGTCTATCCCATCCCCCTCCCCGGCATCAGGGGCCTAACGGCACACTCTGACAAACCTACAGTCCCATGGAAATGAAGGTCAGTCCCACTCCTCCCCATCAGCCCCCTTGCACATGAGGTCAGTCCCATCCCACTCCCCAGTCCCTGGGGCCTGGTGGTACACTTCAACAAATCCACTACCATGGAGCCCAAGGTAAGTCCCACCCTTCTCCAAATCATCCCTCTGGCATGTAAGGCCAGTCTTACCCCCCTCCCCAGTCCCTGGAGCCCGATGGCACACTTCAACAAATCCACTGTCCCATGAAGCCCAAGGTAAGTCCCACCATCCTCCAAATCAGTCCCCTGGTATGAAAGATCAGTCTCATCCCCCTCACCAGTCCCTGGGGCCTGGTGGTTCATGCCTAAAACTCTCCAGCCCTGCCAGCAGTCCCATGGTACCCAAGGTCAGTTCCACCCCCTCACCATCAGCCCCCTGGGATGTAAGGTTAGTCCCATCCCCCTCCCCAGTTCTGGAGTCTGCTGGTATGCTCCAAAAACTCTCCAGACCTATCAGCAGTCCCATGGTACCCAAGGTCAGTTCCACCCCCTCCTCATCAGCCCCCTGGCATTAGAGATTAGTCCCAACCCTCTCCCCAGTCCTTGGGGCCTGTTGGCATGCTCTATCAAATCTGCAGTCCCATGGGATCCAAGGACAATCCCACTGCCCTCCCTATAGGCCCCATGGAATGTAAGGTCAATCCCATCTCTGTCAGCAGTCTCAAGGGTCCTAGTGGCACACTACTAAAATTCTCTAGCCCTGTCAGCTGTACCATCGGACTTATGGTCAGTCCCATCCCTGCCCATATCTTGTCAGCAGTCCCAAGGGTACCTGGTGGCAACTGTCTCCCTCCCTGCTGCCCTATTAGCCATACGTTGGCCAGAACCATTTTGTAAATTTAACTGGTGCCATTGTGCTTCCAAGGAGCAAATTACCACTGCAGTCTTTATTTTTATAACATACAAGGGTCTTTATTTGCAAAACTTTTTTGTTCTAAAATATTGTCATTGGCATTGGTCCATTTTAAATTTAGTAGGAAATTATTACAGCACCCAATATGTCTATTGTTTTTAATCTCAGACTTTGCAGGGAACATTCCATTTCTATTTTTTTTTTCAGATCAGCTGCCAGCCCCCCTTCCCCAAAGCATGTAGGTGACTATTTTAAAACAAAAGTCCTTTGTTGCATCCCCAAAACAAACGCCTAGTCAAAACAAACAAGTCTTGTAGGATATCCTAATAATCACAATTAAAAAATAATGTACCAATAGAAGTCCCATCCATTTGTATCAGGGACCACTGGTTTCCTGAGATCCATGTTATAAACGTGACTGAACTTGGTTGCGGGCTGTTAGGACAACTTTTGAAAAAGCTAAAACAGATTCCAGGCTTTAAATGCATCAGTAAATTACTACAGCACCCAATACTTCCATATTTTAATCTCAAACTTTGCAGCAAACATTCCTTTTCTAATTTGGTTTTGGATGAGCTGACAGCCCCTGCTCCCCAAAGCATGTGAGTGGCTATTTTAAAATAAAAATTCTTTGTTACATCCCCAAGCAAATGCTCACTCAAATCAAACCAAAAAGCATGTAACATCTCTTAATAATAACAATGAAAAATAAGACACCACCAGAAGTCTTGTTTCCGCTGGTTTCCTGAGGTCCCTGTTACAAACATGATTGCACTTGGTTGTGGGCTGTTAGGACAACTTTTGAAAATACCGTTTTGGATTCCATGATTTTTTCACTTAAAATGCATCAGTAACTGACTACAGCACCCAGTACTTTTCTGTTTTAATCCCAACCTTTGCAGCAAACATTCCAGAAATAATTTACTTTCAGATGAGCTGGCAGCCCCCTTCCCCAAAGCATGTGAAATGCCATTTTAAAACAAAAAAAAATCATTTGTTACACCCCCCTAAACAAATGCACACTAAAAGCAAACAAAAATCTCATTAAATCTCTTAATAATCACAATTCCAAAATAAGGTTCACCAGAAGTCTTGAATGTAACTGGGACAGAGATTTTTAGGAGGTCCCCATTACAAACATTAGCATGCTACCTCTGTCCCTGTTACAATCAGGACAGTACCATAAGACAATTAAAAAAAGATGTTTGGAAGCCTGCAAAAGTCAGAAATCCACAATGAATTGCACAGCCTTACACACCTGTTTAGCACATTGCAAAACTATGAAATTCACAGCATGTCTGGCACACAGAAGGCAGATTATTAGAGCCACAAAACAGATAACCTTGAACAATATGTCAAATACTTGCCATTTTCAGACATAAATAGATATATTTAAACAGCAGTCATGAACCCCAGTAAAATACATTATCAATTAAAACTTTATTTAACATAATTGACCATGTCCACTAGCTGAATCATGTTGTAACAGGGACAAATGTATTATCTCTGTCCCTTGTTACAAACATGATTGACCTTTTCTCTGTCCCCAGAGACCTTACTGAATGCAAATCTGTGCACAGCACACTAACATTTTAAATCCAGCAACAAAATGCAGTCAGATTTATAGCAGACAGTATAACAAATCATTATTTCACTGCTATGTAGCCCCATTCATGTCTGCTTACATTTCTGACCAGTTTCCACATTCCTGTTTGTAACACAGTCACATATTTGTAACGGCAAGTTTGGAGGAGACAGAGAATGTTCTCATTTGGTGTTTGGGAAGAAAATTGACTGATCCATAGGCAAAGCAAAATTTAAAGCACTTAATCTGGTGTTAGGATTGGCTGAAATAAGCCAATGGCACTGTGAAAAAGTCACACTCTCAGGCATGATATACAGCTGTTACATACGTAGATAGGTTGGAGAGAGACAGATAACCGGTTCTACTTTTAAAGGCAGCCAGAGCATCTGCAGTTTTGAAATGCTTTTCAGCCAGAACAGCAAACTAACTGAGCCTCCTTCAGTTCCTGGCATCCAGTGCCCGATTCTTGCACGATTTCACGTTTATTAGTCAATCCCGTATGTAACCTAGGGGACAGAGAAGATTACATACTAGATTGCCACTTTAACTCATTCTGGAAAAAATAAAAATATATAAAGGCACACACACGTGATGTTACAGGGCTCTTACGTAAAATGCATAGGGAGACTTATTTTTAGCACAGCATTTTGGTAGGTAGAAGGAAAGCATACAACATGTGGTGTCTTGAAATGTCCCACCTAGCCAATGCAAAAACCAGGGGACAAATCTGTAAGTTTGTTAAAAAAACATTTTTTCATAAGTATTAGGTGGCTGAAGTTGTTTATGTTATCCCACTAACTTCTGTAGTAGACAGCAATGCAGTTTTTAAATATATTTAAACACTCTTTGCAGAGTTACTGAGTGTTAAAGTGCATGTGATGGAAATGTACCCATTTAGTATGGACATGCCCATCTACATGTTTTTAACTCTGTTCAGTTAGCAAGCTCAGAAGTTTAAAAAAAGTAATAATAGTAATATAAAATGTTGTGCAACTGGGGCTGAAGGCAGTTTAAGCCCCTTACCATTTTATACTGCACATGCTCTAAAGTTCTGAATGCAGCCTAATGCTAGGCCCTAAATACTGTGGCAGTTTGTATTAACTGTATGCTTTAACTGCAACCCCCCTTCCCCAATTTAATTCAAATTCAGGTCAGCTTTAAGCCCCTTACCATTTTGTACTGCACATGCTTTAAAGTTCTGAATGCATACTAATGCTAGCCCCAAAACATTGTGATAGTTTGTATGAACTGTATGCATTAATTGCAAATCCCCCCCTAATTTAATTCTAATTCAGGTCATTGCATGTTATCTCTGTGCCTGTATCCAGCCCCTCCTTCTCCCTACCTTATTTAATTTCTGTCCGCTTCTTCTCTCCCCAGCTCCACTGGTGGTTGCGAGGACAACAGGATCTCCTACCCTCCTCTGAGCCCCGCAGAATGCTGAATCTCCCCAGGTACTGAGCTGAAGCCTAAGGCAGAGCACCAGCTTGTTGTCTGCTCTGTGAGTGTACATCCCCACCACCCCCACCACCACCCTTGGTGAGCTGTCACATTTATAGGCTGTCCCTCGTGACTGCCAGAACCAATTAGCCCACTTTTCCCTTTGCAGGTTATTCTATTCCAACACTAGTGGCCGCCCTAGCAGCTGCTGCTGCTTAAACACAGCTTTACATGGTGTCTCTCTCTCTAGCCATAGTCTGCCTGCTTACAACTACATCATCTCTCCCATCCTCCTCCTACCCTGAACAGCAGCCGTTACCTAGATCCCTAACAATCAACACTGTGGTTGCCACTCTGCACTACCACACAACCTCCTCCTTTGAGCAGCCCCTTCTTTATCGCAGGCATAACTGGGAACTTGGAGCTACCATCTTCCCCCCTCCTTCCATGTAGGCTTGACAGCCTTAAGTGTCTCCCCCCCCACTCAGCTCCTTGCCTACCTCGAGCACACCTCAGCAACCCACTGCCCACCAGACGTTACAATGGGCCATGCTTCTTGCAAAACAACTATTGACCCTGCTGCTCCTCCTGGCTGGGGATGTTGAGCGTAACCCTGGTCCAAACTCCTCCCATACTGGACACCTCAATACCCCTGCTCTCCATTTACCAAGGGGTTTCAAAATAGCACACCTAAAAATCTGCAGCCTCTTGAACAAACTCATGGCACTCCAACCAAGCATCCTGTCTCTTTGCCCTGATATCCTAATCATTACTGAAACCTGGCTGAGGCCCCCCAATCTGGACGCAGGTTCTTGTCCCTGGCTACTCCCTCATTGACAGGACTAGGTGGGAAAAGGAAAGGTGGCAGCACTGCCATGTTCATCTCTGTCCAAGCACTAGTTCACCCCAATCAAGCTCTCCTGCCCACGCAATCTATAGACCCCTGTTAATCAAAATTTCACTCCCTCACTCAATTCCTTATATGTAGTAGGTCCCACTGCTCCCCAGATACCCTTGCCCATCGATCCTGGAACACTTGGACACCCTAAAATCCCTCACAGTGGTGAGCTACATATCCTGGTGATTTCAACCTGAACTGGCTCTCCAGTGCTAGCTCCAAATTACGAAGCCAGGTGAATACGCTAAACCTGCCCCAACATATCACAGAACCCACTCGCCTGAACCACAAATCCAAGAACCATACCCTATTGGACTGGGCCCTAACCTCTAACCCCCATTGTATACTTGATGCAGGCCTCCTACCAGTGATCACCACATGATATATATGGTACAGAAAATATTCAGACCTAAGGCTCCTCCACCCCGTACTCTACTCACTAGGTCCTATAAATCCCTGGACCTGACAGCACTCCTATCTGACCTGAATAATGTCAATTGGTCCTACATCCCAGGGGCACCCTCCATCGATGCTGCCCTTGAATTCTTCATGGCCAGATTCCTTGCCATCTGGGACTACTATGCGCCACTCAGAAGGTCCAGGGTGAGGGAAGCCCACTTGCCTTGGGTGACCGCTGACCTCATAGATCAATTTTGAGTCAGAGACCGAGCCTGGGAAACCTATAAGGTAACAGGTTCTCAAGTGGCACTTCAACACACTACCGTTCGCTGCAGAATGGCTGCACAAGACTTATCCGGCAGGCAAAAATGAATTACTTCAAGGCCTCCTTCCACTCTAACTTTAATCACCAAGCAAAGTTTTGGAAGTCCATTAAATCTCTTTTCTCCCCTACAGACAAACCCCACACCTGCCCTCAACGTAGCAGGTAACATTGTCACTGCTCCAAGCACTGTGGCCACTGAGCTTAACTGCTTTTTCACAAACTGCACATCCTCGCTGTTGTCCTCTATTCCATCCCACCCCATACAGCCACCCCCTTCTACCCCACCCACTCCTCCGTCCTCCCACTTCTCCTTTCACCTAGTTACCCCTACAGCAGTATTAAAAGCCCTTGGGTCACTAAATCCCTCCACAGGTAAATGCCCCTTGGGACTTGACTCCAAAATGCTCCACCTATCTGCCCCAACCATTGCCAGCCCACTGGCCACTCTCTTTAACCACTCCTTCATGCATGGATCAATCCCTTCTAAATGGAAACATGCCACAGTCATCCCCCTCCATAAAGGTGGTGATCCCTTCTACTGGGTAACTACTGCCCTATCTCACTTGTCCCCATCCTAGCCAAAATCCAGGAATGCCTTGTGCTCTCTCAGTTCTCCTCCTTTCTTGACTACACCTCCTTCTTCACTCCATACCAGGCTGGTTTTAGGAAGTCACAGTCCACCATCACCTCTCTACTAAGACTCACTGACTCCATCCTCATGGGAATGGATAACGGGGGCATCACCTCGGCTATTTTCGTCGACCTTGCAAAGGCCTTTGACACGGTCTCTCGTGCCCTGCTTCTGTCCAAGTTCTCCCTCGCCAGGCTATCAAGTTCTGCCACCAGTTGGTTCCATTCATACCTGGCAGGCAGGTCCCAATCTGTCTGAATTGCCTCTTCCACTTCCACCTCCCTCCCTGTCACTAGAGGGGTCCCTAAAAGCTTGGTTCTTGGCCCAATGCTGTTTTCCATCTTCCTAAATGATCTGCCTTTGGCCTGCCCACATACTTTCATTCACATGTATGCAGACGATACAGTACTGTATGCCTCTGGTCCATCCTCTTCTGAAGTATCAACCAGACTCCAGCAGGACTTCATCAATGTCCAACTCTGGTTTCATTCTAATCAACTCTTTCTAAATCCTAAGAAACCTGTCTCCCTCACATTCGGCATGAGGGCAAAACTCTCCTAACTTTACACCACCACTATCTACAACACCTTTGATGGCTCCCCCTGGAGGTGTACATATCATTTCATTACCTTGGGGTCTGGCTAGATCAGCACCTTGACTTTTCTGTGCATATTGATGTGATCCACAAGAAACTGTACCCCATGCTTGGTGCTTTATACCACAATAGAATTTGCATCCCCCTACCAACGCGCACAGCAATCATACAAGAAATTATTGTCCCTATACTGGACTATGGGGACGTAGTCTATAGTGCAGCTCCCAAGTCCTCCCTCGCCAGACTTGATCCTCTCTTCCACTCATTCTGTCATTTTGCCCTGGCCTGCCCCCCCACAACCCATCACTGTGATCTATATCGGTCCTTAGACCTCCCTTCTCTCCAAGATCGGAGAAGGATCCACTGTGCCAGGACCACAGTTAAATTCTGGGCACATTCCCTCTTACCTTGCGGCTGCTCTAGCAGCTCTTTCCCGACCTGCTTATTCACTCAGGAACATGGATTCCCGGCTTCTCCTCATCCCTCTCATGTCCACCACTACTGGCCACGCTGCCTTTAAATACCGAATGCCAAAATTATGAAACTCTTTACCGGTAGACATTAGGCATCCCACCTGCACACAAATGCTCAACTCTGTCCTCAAGACACACTTCGTCACTACATGCTCTTGCAAGTTGCATGGCTGAGGGCCTAGAATTGTGCCTGTCCCAACTTCTGCCCAGCTTTCTGAGCGGCTCTGCTCCACACTTGTATTTTCACAGACCCCTACCTATGCCATACCACAGTGTACTCTGTTCTACAATGTAGCACTGCAGATACTGCTATGCATTATAGGCCCCCTCAGCTGGTAGCTAGTGGTCCAGCACAACAGTACCACTGCGTTCATAGATACATGTGCATTATTGCCTCTTTTTCGTTACAGCACATCTAAGCTATACATACTGTGCATATACTCCATTGTATTTTCTACTGTTGCTTAACTGTATATTCGATTGTATTTCTATTTGTATTTCTACTGTATTTTTTTCCCCCTCCCCCCAACCCCAGGGCACATCTGGAATTGAGCGGTACCCTGCTCAGTATGCCTGCCTGGTAGAACTCTTAAATAAATAAATAAGCTCAGACTTGACAAGTACTGTACTTTAAAGAAAAAGGGATTGTGGCATAATTCCACTAAGCTGGTGAGAGGGAATAACTTGATGAACCAATGGTTTTCATTCCTCCCTGCAGCGGTATGTATAATGGTATTCTCACTAAAGCTAAATTCTGCCATGCTGTGGCTGGTTGGGGGCATAACACATGAGGTTGAGGTGCTCAGGTCCTGGGGATGGAGGGCACAGTTCACCTGGCATTCACACACACCCTGATGGCCAACCAAGAGGTAGCATTGGTATAGGCTGTGAAGTCCACCAGTCTCCCACCCCACCAATTGGAGTAAGGGTATAGCCACGGTGACACCATTGTCAGGTTGAGAGACAAGGAAAACTGTAGGCATAAATAAGAATAAGAATAAAACAAAAGTCAGATTCAAATTTTTAAACTGGCATTTCCACAGGGTGTGGGTTTAACTAAGAGGAAGATTGAGCACTACCCACATCAGCACTGTGTGGAGTCTCACTGTCAAAACCACCACCACCACCACCACCACCACCATCAGACCTGACCTTTGAACTTTTTCCATACAGTGGTGACATGAGCCATGGATGTCATCTCATAAGGTGGCTCCAGAGAGATATGGCTGTCAGCTTTGATAACGTCTTACCACAACTCATGCTGGCACCACGGTATATGGATGTGGGATGCCTTCTGTCCTCATCTGACTCCACAATACGGACCCAAACATTGCTATTTGTTGAGGCTACAGTGCTCCTTTTTTGTGTGGAGCATGATCAGTACCCCACCACTAGAGCCACTATGCCCCCCTATACACTATTTTCATCAGAAGGGTGCTGTTCAGCATCTCCAGGTGGCTTATCAGAGGATGGGGTAACAGTGACAGTTGGTACGTTACTATGTAGAAATGGAAGTGTGGGCTACTTAGTTTTCTTTAGTGCAGCTTGGGGAGCCTCAGCAGTGGCAGCTGCTCTGCATTTTGCAGTCTGAGGATCCTTTGCAGTGGATAGACTTGTGTCAACCTCTTCATCCTCTTCTACATAAGTAATGTGCCTGTTGTGGGTAGGTAAAACAGATCACACAGGAGTCAGTAATAAAAGGTACAACATACCTATAAGGCATGGTTTTATTTAAAAAAAGAGAAATAATAAAGCAAAAACAAGGCTTACAGCTGCGTACTTCTAGAAATCAATAGTAAAAGAAAAATAATAAAGGACAAAGGCACAGCTTAACTGCCATTGAGCTAGCAGAAAATATGCTCTGTGCTCTCCCTCAGACCAAAAATACGTTGGGAGATCCACACAGGACATCTCCCTAACCCGCATCTGACAACTCAGTGAGAACAAGCGTCTTTTGAAAGCAGAACCTCCTCCCTTTAATTGTAACTCCACTTCCTTATTAGAACAAAACAGAAGAAACTCGTATTTACAAAATGTTCTGATATATCCAACACATCGAACACATAGTTCAAACTGAATATACCATTATTAAAGAGGTAAAACAAATCAAGAGATATCCCAAAAACAATATTCCCATAATTATTCAAATGTGGGCTGCATTATAGCCTAACTCCACCCCTTCTAACTTTGATGGACAATCATCAACTATATAAAAGAAGGAGGCAAGGTGCCGCTGACTCCCTATAGGAGACTGCACCCAGCAAGGAGAACAGCACTGATTGGTAAGGAGGCCTCTGCCTAGTTACCTGCAAAGGGTTCTCAAAGCTACCAACTTCGTTATACCTGTAATTTTATTTTAAATCTTATTTTCTTATAATTAGCGTTGCACAGTCACTACACTCATAATGAGCAGGAATAAGGGCATTGAAGCAGTTTTATTATTTTAGCAACAATACTCCTTGAGTCCTGCAGCTGCTGCGAGCATGATATAGTCTCTAAGTGCTGTGCTTACATTAGACAGAGACGCTGTCTAGCCTACCTTTCTAAGGACTCAGGGTTTTATTATAAACCCTTCCAGTCTCTGCACCACATTCTGCAGCTTTTATTCTAGAGCCACTTCCAATCGGCTAGCAGAAAGCGCGTTATGCACGATCATGCGAGAGGGAACGGTTTAGTCCATTTGCCTCCCGTAGGTAAAAACACAAAATAACCTTTCCAGAATGCTGAATTTGGCAGAAACAAAGAGTTTCTTTAGTCAGAGAAAGCACAGTGTTAGAAATGAGGTGCCAACAGGTTTCTATGGATCACAGCGAAGAAAAGAAAGGGGTAGAAAGTAAAACATATGCATACTACAGCGGGTGGCCATTCCACCATAGTAGATACAGAAATAAAATACAAGGTAGGAGAAAATAGTAATTCAGGGAAAAATATGAATGAGAAAATAGATGCTGTTGTACAACAGACTCAGGAAAGAAATGAGAGGGAGACAAGCCATGTCCATACCTGTACCTGTACCTTAGGCACACTCGGGGCTATCACATTTCCCCCTATTTAAGTACAAACCAGTTTTTTATGCTGGTTCGTCTCCACATTCCCTTAGTATAAATCCCAAGGGAACGGGATGGGACTTCTATTCACCCTCACAGAAGTCCCACCCCAGGGCATCCTAATAAAAACAGAACACATATTATACCATACAGTATATACAGTATGTATCATAGCATAATACATCATGATACATTCATTTGCCCTGGGGTTATCACTCAGGTAACAAAATACCTCTCAATAATATTTACAGTTAACATGCTCCATATCTAGATAAAAAATCTGCGTTTTTATGCTTGCTGCCAGGTCTATGTTTAATATCAAAACAATAGGGTTGCAGAGCCAGATACCAACAGAGAATGTATGTATTTTTATCCTTCATCTGGTTATGCCAGCATAAGGGATTGTGATCAGTTAGTAGGGTGAATTGAGTTCCCCATAAATAAAACTTTAAGTCTTCTATGGCCCACTTGATTGCTAAACATTCCTTCTCGATGGTAGCATATTTTTTGTTCTCGGGGAAACAACTTTCGACTTATGTATAGTACGTGATGCTCTTCCCCATTGATAGTCTGACTCAGAACTGCCCCCAGTCTGATATCAGATGCATCTGTTTGAACTTCAAATGGGTGACTGAAATCAGGTGACTGCAAAACAGGAGCTGCAAGTAGAATAGCCTTTATAGTCCTAAAAGCATGATCACAAACAGGGGACCAGGGAACCTTATTGGGTACTTTCTTTCTGGTAAGATCAGTTAGGGGAGCTGCAACTGTAGCAAAATCTGGAATGAAGCATCGGTAATATCCGGCTAGGCCCAAAAATGACCTAACCTGTTTTTTTGTCTCCAGAATAGGACATTGGGCTACAGCTTCTACCTTCACTATCTGTGGACATACCACCCCATTACCTAGAATAAAATATAGGTATCTTGTTTCTTGCATAGCTATGATGCACTTAGATGGATTGATGGTTAATCTTACTGATTCAATAGTTTGTAATACGTTAGATAGACATAGGAGGTGCATTGCCCAGTCTGTGCTGAAAATCATTACATCATCTAAATATGCAGAACAGTAAGGAGTATGTGTGGCCAGTAACTGGTCCATGTACCTCTGGAAGGTCTCAGGGGCTCCATGTAATCCAAACAGCATACAGTATATGCAAACTGATATAAACCATGAGGAGTACTAAAAGCAGTTTTTTCTTTGGACTTTTCTTCTAAGTGGATCTCCAATACCCTTTGGTTAAGTCAAGGGTAGTGATCTATCTAGCCTGGCCTATATGATCAATGATGTTGTCCACCCTAGGGATAGGATAGCTATTGAATTGTGACACCTGATTAAGTCTATGAAAGTCGAGGCATAAAGGGATCCCACCCTCTTTTTTGGGGATTGTTACCATTGGTGATGATCAATGACTGGTGGAAGGTTCAATAATTTTAAGTTTTTTCAACTTTTCTATTTCCTGCATGAGCTCAGCTCGAAGTTTCTTAGGAAGTCTATAGACTTGTGCTGTATAGGTTCTGATTCTGTTTTGATTACATGGACCACACCAGAAGCCTTACCAGGGATAGTCATAAAGATGTTCGAATACCGCTGCAGTATTTGTTCTAACTCCTCACATTGTTGTTGTGACAGATTAGGATTTACAGGTATATTAGTTTCCTGTATAGTTTCAGTAGTCTCCAATCTTTTGTAGGTGATATCTTGCTCAGTTTCTGGATTCTGAGAGAAAACATACATACCATGGTTTGGGTCTGGCCTCTCATGCCATTTTTTTAACAGATTAGCATGATATGGATGTTTACCTAATAATTTTTGGGGGGTCTCTACCTGATAAGTGACAGGACCAGTGTGCTCTATGATGGTATAAGGACCCTGCCACTTCATCAGTAGCTTATTCTCGGTGGTAGGCAGTAACAGTAGGACCTTCTCCCCGGGTTGAAACTCTTTTTTCTGTGTTTTGATCTCATAATAAGATTTCTGCTTGTCCTGAGCTACTATACCTCGTTGGTGTGCTTTCTGGACATAGGAAATTAACCTTTTCCTCAAATTAACCAAATAGTCTAAAATGTTGGTGTATTTCACCATAGTGTCCCCTTCCCAAGCTTCCATCACTATATCAAGCGGTCCATGTGGGTTTCTTCCATATAGTAAAGTGAATGGTGAAAACCCTGTGGATGCTTGAGGAACCTCCAATAAGTGAATAGAAATAAGAGTAAGTAATGATCCCAATATTTTCCTTCCTCATCCACAAACTTCCAGATTATTCTCTTGAGTGTTTGATTAAATCTTTCAACAAGACCGTTAGTTTGTGGATGGTAAGGTGTAGTCCTAACAGATGTAATCCCCACAGATTTATAGAGTTCTATAAGGAGGATAGCACTGAAATTAGTACCACGATCTGTGAGGATCTGTTTTGGAAAACCCATCCTACTACAGACCTCTATAATTTTTTCTGCTATTTTTGGGGAGGCAGCTGTTTTAAGGGGAAAGGCCTCTGGGTACTTGGTGGTGTAGTCACAGAGGACAAGTATAAATCTGTTCCCCTTACTACTTTTCTAAAAAGGGCCAACTACATCCATAGCTAACCTTTCGAAGGGTTGGGTAACCAATGGCAAAGGCATCAAAGGGACCTTCTCTTTTTTTACCTGACCGATCTGCTGGCAGGTGGCACAGCTTTTGCAACATCATCTTATATACCAGGTCAAAAAAAACATTGCAAAAGTCTAGCAGCTGTGCGGTCCCTCCCTGCATGACAGAACTTGGGACATCACGGGCTAGAAATAGTAGATCTTATCTATATTTGTGTGGTGCCAACAATTGCTCTACTTGTTCTTGAGAAACAAGATGTGCACAAATTCTATATAATATCCCCCTCTGTTGAACAACCTGGGGAGTCCCTACGGATGACTCTTTTTCAAGCTGTGAAAAAAAAGGTGTAAGGGTTACGTCAGCTTTTTGGTCAACTTTAATATCCACAAAATTATATTGAGGCATTATATTATGAGTCCCACAATGTCTAAGCTTCCATTCTTTCTGTATCCTCCTTTCTTCTGCTTTAGTCTTTCTGGGGCTCCTGGGTTCCTCAAAGATGGAATCCTCAAAAGAGAATACAGGATCATCCTGTAGTTGCTTCATTAGGGCCCTGGTAGTTACAGCTGACAAATGACCATCACAAGATGTTATCAAGTCACCGAAGATAGGAAAGCCCTGTCCAATGATAAGGGTACTGGTAAAGTTGGAACTCTACCCAAAGTTACATTGTAGGTCTGTCCATTAAGATTGATCTGGGCCTTAGAATTAGGATACTGGTGGACATCACCATGTATACAGAAGACACCTGCTGATTTTATAGTTGGTGACTCATCAAATAAAAGATCGGCTCTTATTAAGCTCTGTCTGCTTCCAGAGTCCACCAAACCCTCTACATGTTTCCCATTAACCAGAGCTTTAATAAAGAAATTTTCCAAGTTCATTGATGCAAGGTAAACTGATTTCTTTTTGGGACAGAAATGAGCAATATGGCCTAGTCCATGACAATAGTAGCACTCAACAGCAGAAACAGGGCTTTTAGCTGAGCCATCCCGACCATCCCCTCTAGTTTTACCAGTCCCGGACCCAGATGATATAATAACAGGAGGTCTTACCATGGCAGTAGTAGTAGTGGTTGGAGCAGTTAATAATATTATCTGTTCTCCGATAGCCCTTTTGCAAGGGTTTTCTAGCTGACAGAAAGTCCTCAGCAAGGGTAATCTCTGTCTCAGCATTCTCCGGATGGTGTTCCCTGATCCACAGCTGAACGTCAGTAGGCATTGTTAGGATAAATTGCTCCAACACAAATTGCTCAGTGATAGCCTTTACAGTCTTACCCTTGGGTTGGAGCCACTTCACACACAAGTCATTTAGCCGCGTATAGGCCTCCCAAGGTGGAACATGGAATAAATGTGTCAGGGTCCTAAATCTCTGTCTATAAGTTTCTCTATTAATATTGTACCTTTTAAGTATTTCTTTTTTTACAACTGCATTGTCATTGGATGCCTGGGTATCCATACTGGTGTAGGCAAGCTGAGCTTTGCCAGTCAAATATGGTGCCAGTCCAACAACCCACTGAGTCGGGGGCCAGTTACAGGCTTGTGCCACATGCTCAAAAGTTGTCAGATAAGCCTCGATGTCATCAGAGGGAGTCATTTTAGTGAGCTAAAATGTCCCTTGGATTTGTGTGAGTGGCTTCTTGACTTGCCCCGATGACCTGTAGGGCATGCATTGTATCGGCCCATCTTTGATCCTGCCTCCTCCTTTCTTGTTCTCTCTCTTTTAAGTCAATCTCTCTGTCATTCTAGGTCTATCTGTTTTATCGCCAGCCATCTCAGTAGGTCTCTGAGATCCTCAGGGGGTGCTGCACTCAGTTCTTCTGCTGATTCCTCCATCCTGGGTTCAGGCTTAGCTTCTGTTGTGTCTGGGGAAATATCCGGCCTTATCTTAGGTCGTGTAACTGGAAGTAGTCCAGTGCAAAGAGGTTCACCAGAACTAGCTGCTTGGGTCCTGGTCAATACCCCTGGAAGAGCAACTGTGTCTTCCTGTTTGTGAGCCATGTACCTACTGAAACCACTTGTGACCTGGGTACTATGTACAGTATCTCTCTGTTGGAGTCCACCCAACACCCATGGAACTCCAACCTACCCCACTTCTGGTACCAAATGTCATGGGTAGGTAAAACAGATCACACAGGAGTCAGTAGTAAAGGTACAACATACCTATAAGGCATAGTTTTATTTAAAAAAAAAAAGAATTAAATAACAATGAAGCAAAAACAAGGCTTACAGCAGCGTACTTCGAGAAATCAATAGTAAAAGAAAAATAATAATAAAGGAGAAAGGCACAACTTAACTGCCATTGAGCTAGCAGAAAATATGCTCTGTGCTCTCCCTCAGACCAGAAATACGTTGGGAGAGCCACACAGGACCTCTCCCTAACCACATCTGACATCTCAGTGAGAACAAGCGTCTTTTGAAGGCAGAAACTTCTCCCTTTAATTGTAATCCTGCCTCCTTATTAGAACAAAACAGAAGAAACTCGTATTTACAAAATGTTCTGATATATCCAACACATCGAACACATAGTTCAAACTGAATATACCATTATTAAAGAGGTAAAACAAATCAAGAGATATCCCAAAAACAATATTCCCATAATTATTCAAATGTGGGATGCATTATAGCCAAACTCCACCCCTTCTAACTTTGATGGACTAGGGTTACCACCTTGTATGAAGCCCAAAGTGGGACATTTCTTACTGAAACATGATTTTTTGCAGGACAATATGTAGCCTCGACCAATGCAACAGACATGTTTTCTTCATATCATCAGAGTTAAGACTAAGTGTTGTAGTTTTTTACAAGTCCCTATTGTCTTTAATAATTTTAGGGTATTTTAGTTAAGTTATTATAGTTTTCTGCAATAATTAAAGGAAAGTTAGAAAATATTTTTCTACTATAAAGTCAGGACATGTAGTATTTTTTATGTTTTTTTTTGCAGAACACAGCTGCCCAAATCAGTACTGTCCTGCAAAAATCAGGACAGGTGATAACCCTATGATGGACAATCATTACCTATATAACAGAAGGAGGCAAGGTGCCACTGACTCCCTATAGGAGATTGCACCCAGCAAGGAGAACAGCACTAATTGTTAAGGATCCTCTGCCTAGTTACCTGCAAATGGTTCTCAAAGCTACCAACTTTGTTATACCTGTTATTTTATTTTAAATCTTATTTTCTTATAATTGCCTTGCACAGTCATTATGCTCATAATGAGCAGGAACAATGGCATTGCAGCAGTTTTATTATTTTAACAACAATAATTATTCGGTCCTGCAGCTGCTGCAAGTTCATGTGATCCCGCTCCACAAGAGTGGTAGCAGGGAGGAGGCAGGGAACTACAGACCAGTCAGTCTTACCTCAGTAGTGGGTAAGATGATGGAGGCACTCCTTAAGGAAAGGATAGTGCAACACCTGGAATCCATAGGAGCACAGGATCCAAGACAGCATGGGTTTACAAAAGAAAGGCCCTGTCAAACTAATTTCATACATTTCTTCGACTGGGTAACCAGAGTGGTGGACCAAGGGGAAGCAGTTAATGTCTCTTACCTTGACTTCAGCAAAGCTTTCGATACTGTTACACATAGAAGATTGATTAATAAGCTGGGTAGGCTTAGGGTGGGTCAGAAGTTGGTCAACTGGGTGGCAAACTGGTTGATGGGCAGAAAACAGAGAGTGGTGGTAAAAGGTATAAAGTCAGAAGAGATGCAAGTCACAAGTGGGGTACCTCAGAGATCAGTCCTGGGGCCAGTCCTCTTCAATATCTTCATCAGTGACATTGCAGATGGATTGGAGGGCAAGGTTTGTCTGTTTGCAGATGACACCAAGATCTGCAACAGAGTAGATGATCCAGATGGGGTAGGCAGAATGAGAAGAGATCTGGATAAACTAGCAAAATGGTCAGAAGAGTGGCAACTGGGGTTTAATGCAAAGAAGTGCAAGATCTTGCACACAGGGAAGAGAAACCATGAAGCCACCTTTAGGCTGGGAGGGGAGTTGCCGGCAGTCACAAGGGAAGAAAGAGACTTGGGCATCATCATCACTGATGACCTGAAATCATCCAAGTAGACCACTAAAGCAGTAGGTAAGGCGAAGGGGATGTTGGGGTGTATCAGTAGGGGTATCAAAAGTCGGAAGAGGGAGGTAATAATCCCTCTTTACTAGACACTGGTTAGGGCCCATCTGGAGTACTGTGTGCAGTACTGGAGGCCACACCTTCACAAGGACATTAACCAAATTGAGGCAGTCCAGAGAAGGGCAACCAAAATGGTGCAGAGACTGCATCAGAAAACATGAGGACAGATTAACGGAGCTCAATATATATACCATAGAGCAAAGGAGGGAGAGAAGTGATATGATCGAAATATTCAAACACCTTAAGGGCATTAACAAACTGAAAGAGTCTAACATGTTTCAATATAAGAAAAATAACAGGACAAGAGGACACAGCAAGAGATTAGAGGGAGGCCAATTAAGGGGTAATGTGAGGATGTTCTTTTTCACAGAAAGGGTGGTGGATGCATGGAATGGCCTACCTCAGGAAGTGGTGGATATGAATACAGTGCAGGGCTTCAAACAGGAATAGGATAGGCATAAGGGAGCAATACAGAAGAGTATGAATAGATAGGCCATTGACAGAGCAAAGGCCGATAGCACATTTATAAGGTAGAAAAAAAAAATGGGCAGACTGGATGGGCCTTGCGGTCCTTATTTGCCGACAACTTCTATGTTTCTATTTTTCTTGATAATAGTCTCTAAGAGCTGTGCTTACATTAGACAGAGACGCTGTCTAGCCCACCTTTCTAAGGACTCAGGGTTTTGTTACAAGCCCTCCTGGTCTCTGCACCACATTCTGCAGCTTTTATTCTAGAGTCGCTTCCAAGCGGCGAGCAGGCAGCACGGTCTGCGTGAACATGCGAGAGGGAACTGTTTAGTCCTTTTGCCTCCCGCAGGTAAAAACAAACAAAATAACCTTTCCAGAACACTGAATTTGGCAGAAATAAAGAGTTTCTTTAGTCAGAGAAAGCACAGTGCTAGAAATGAGGTGCCAGCAGGTTTCTATCAATCACAGCAAAGAAAAGAAAGGGGTAGAAAGTAAAACATATAGATACTACAGTGGGTGGCGATTCCACCATAGTAGATACAGAAATAAAATACAAGGTAGTGGAAAATAGTAATTCAGGGAAAAATATGAATAAGAAAATAGATGCTGTTGTGCAACAGACTCAGAAAAGAAAGAAGACAAGGAGACAAGCCATGTCCATTCCTGTACCTTAGGCACACCTGGGGGTCCAGCTATCACAGTGCCCCATCTCAATTTCTTTTTAGGGGGAAACACATCCAGACCTAGATGATTCATGAAATAAATCATCACTGTCTTCAGATCAAAGTGGAGATGAGAACAACCTTTGATATTGTCTGTGTGTGTCCTGGACAGGGGTGACAGGAGGTGGTAGGGAACTAGTGGTGTTAGTAGTGGTGGTACTGGGTACAACAGGTTGAAGTGTGGTAGTGGTGGTGGTGACAATAACGGTACTTGCAGTTTCAGACAGTGGTCACAAAAGGTGCTTCAGGCAAGGTGCCCCCTTATGTCATCAGTGCAATCCTGACAACCTGCGCATCTCACTCATATTCTTCAAGCTGTCTTATTGCTGTCAATCTGCTTTCAACCTGGTAGTCAGTGTTTACTACTCAATACTCTTTTTGGTGCTCCTTCCTAAGGTACCTGTAGGCAAGGGAATCTTTCCCGTGTCACCTCTGGGGTGGAACTCTCTTCAAGGGTCCCTTGCCTTCAATATCCCTACAGGGTGGCAATTCCTTATGGAATAGAGAGTGCGAGCAGCCAAACAGTTATCACAGTTGCACAAGCATAACACTACTCAGGTTGCATAGGCCCATTGAACTACAATTAAACTCTCCAGTGAGAGAAACATTTCACTGTGACTAATCTCCCCAATGTGTCAGAACTGCAGTAGTACAACTCACTCTCATTTTTCTAATTGCTAACCATTTTCATTTTCTCAGGCTGTCTTGCCAACTTCATCATCATCATCATCACCATCCTCATCCCATCATCAACAGTGCTATGGGGAGTGCTACCAAGGGGAGCAGGGTTGGATGGGACTAAACAGTGGAGTAGGAAGGTGTTTGCCCAACTCTGAGCATCTTGGTATGGTACCCTACCACAGTCATTGTGAAGTTTCTGCCTACAGTTATTGTTCATTACTTTTCATGCACTTTAACAGCATATTTTAATTGTACATGAGAAGATATTTAAAATCTAATGTGTTTTGACCCTCAAAACCCTTCATTTAATTTCAGGTCAAGGCCAATTCAGATTTTGCTTGGCCCAGCTTGAAATTGGCCTGTCAGGCTAAATTTACCAACTTGCACGGCCCAAATATATACCCAGGAAAACCCAGTTGAGATGTAATATCTCATTTTCAATGAGGTCCTGCTTTTTTGTATACTTTATGTTTATTAGTGCTCACAAATAAACAGTAAAATATAAATTCCACATGCCAGACATCTCTAGTTAATTCAGGAGCCATCCAATGGTGCAGGATGATAAAATCTAAGCATAAACAGTCACAGATATGGTGGGGGTCAACAAAATATTGCTACAGTCAGAGTATAATTATGAATAGTTGCACCCTACAGGAATAAGGAGTCAGTCCAGATCAATCCAAGCAAGTAAATAAATTATTCGGCAACCAGTGTCGATATGACTCTAACCCAAACATGTTAATTATCACAACAAGTTTAATGCTCACCACTATAACTACTGCATCTATATAAAACTGATGTAGAGTTGCAAAGAAGTAACTGAAACAATCAATGCGGGCCTACTTTGATACATGTTTGTACTGTATTTTACCCGAGATAGCACAGTTCAGATGTTATCTTGTTCTCTATGGGTTCCTGCTTTTTTCCAGTTTTTACACTGTATTTACTCAGGATAGCACAGCTGGGATGCAATATCTAATTTCTGGAGGGATCCCTGCTTTTACCCATTTTTATATTGTATTTCCCGGCCATGATAGACCAGCTGAAAGGCAAATTACATTTTTAGAAGGATCCAGCTTTTACAATGTATTTTTCCAAGGACACAGCAGCATAGACACACAGTTCAGTGGGGGCTATGCTGTACACATTATTACATTCGCTTGCGTGCATGCGCAAGGAACGTCTTGGGAGAACAGGACAGTTTGGAGGTGTGACTGTCCTGTGCAATGCACTGCTCCGTTGAGCAGGCGTGGAGGTCCTGCACCAATGGATGTGGGTGCTGTGTATGACAGCGGTGGTCTTCACTTCAAAGAAAGCCACCGCTGTGTGCTCGCAGTGCCTCACCCCCCCCAAAGCTTGGGTGCCACGCTGGGAGCCCACCCCAGCGTGGCAAATCTTGTTTTGGCCAACGGGTGCCCAATCCCCATCGGCTCCACGCCCCCAAACAGTTTTCTTTGCTGCCATGCTGGGAGCCCACCCCAGCATGGCGTCCCGCCGCCGTGACCGCTGTGCTCGCAGCCGCCTCACGCCCCCAGCTTTGGTGCCACTTCTGGGAGCCTACCCCAGTGTGGCAAACCGTGTTTTGGCCGACGGGGGTGCCCAATCCCCTGTTGGCTCCATGCCCCCGTCAGCCATCCTTCTGCCATGCTGGGAGCCCACCCCAGCGTGGCAAACGTCCCGCGTCATCTTTTTTTTTTTTTAAAGCCTGTAAATTAAAAACGGTCCCACGGCATTTCTCCCTGGCCCCCCTCCCACAACCTGCACCCACCCACTGTGCACCCTTCTCCCCACCCCCCACCCCATACTTACTCGAGTCTGGCATGACGATCTTCGTGGACTGGGAACACGCCTGCACTCTTCAAAGCCGACCGCGAACTGAGGAAATGCTGGTAAGCTGTATAATGGGCTAGATGGGTTTTTTTCAACTTTGTTGCATATCTCAGGCATTTTTTGGAATTTTTCACCAAATTTTCAACATGGGGTTTTTGGGACCCCTTCTCATGAATGATGTCACTGTCATGGCCTTATTCGGGCCTGAAGGGTGATTTCGCAGTCACTGCGCGAAATCACCTTTCAGGCCAGATTAACAAAACAACACTGCCAGCGTTCATAAGGTGGGCTCTCAAAAAGCCTATTTTGAAAATTTGGTGGAAAAATTCCTAAAAATGACCGTTTTACGAGCGTGCGTAGCACAGTTCCTACGCAGGCTCGTAAGTTCGTGAATTTTCAATATTTTCACTCCAGATTTTCAACATTGCCATTTTACCACACCTCCTCATGAGCAGTACAGCTGTCATTTTTCACATCCTGCCTAAAACGTGTTTCCGCCCATGTAGCACACAATGGTGCAGTTGGTATGTGAACTCAATGTATGGGACACATTAAGAAAATCACAGTGACACTGTTCATGAGCAGAGGTCTTAAAATGGCTGTATTGAAAATTTGGTGAAAAAAATTCCTAAAAATGACTATTTTACGAGTGTGCCTTGCGCATTTCCTACGCACGCTCGTAAGTTTGCGAATTTTCAATCCACTCCAAATTTTCAACATTGCCATTTTACCACACCTCCTTATGAGCAGTACAGCTGTCATTTTTCACATCCTGCCCAAAACGTGTTTCTGCCCATGTAACGCACAATGGCGCAGTCAGTGTGCGAACTCAATGTATGGGACACATTAAGAAAATCACAGTAACACTGGTCATGAGCAGAGGTCTCCAAAAGCCTATGTTGCAAATTTGGCGAAACAATGTCAAAAAATGACTGTGTTACGAGCATGCATTGCGCACTTTCCACACACACTCATAACTTCGAGAATTTGAAATATTTTCACTCCAGATTTTCAACACTGGCATTTTTTCACACCTCCTTACGAACAGTACAGCTGACATTTTTCACATCCTGGCTGAAATGTGTTTTTTGCACATCCAGTGCACAATGGTGTGGTCAGAGTGAGAAATCAATGCTCAGGACAGATTATGAAAATCACAGTGACACTGTTCATGAGCAGAGGTCCCAAAATGCCTATGTTGAAAATTTGGTGACAAAAGTCCTCAAAATGACTGTGTCATGAGCATTCATTGCACAGTTTCCATGTACGCTCGTAAGTTCGAGAAATTGTTGTATTTTCACTCCAGATGTTCAACATTGCCATCCCTTCACACCTCCCTATGAATGCTACAGCTGTCATTTTTCACATCCTGCCCGAACAGTGTTTTTGCACACGTGGAGCAGAATGGTGTGATCGCTGTGGGAAATCAACGTTCAGGACAGATTAACAAAATAACAGTGGTACTGTTCATAAGCAGAGGTCTCAAATGCTTTTATGAGGTGGGGGTAACAAAAAGGTCATGCTGAAAATTTGTAGTGCAAATACCAGCAATCGCACAGGGCATTAGGGTAAAGCACCATACGTGACAAACACCACTGCAAATACCTGCAAGCGAACGTCCAGCATTGACAAATGCTTGTTATTATATATTTACCCAGGTAGTCCAGATAAGATGCAATTTCTCATTTTCAGTGGTGTCCTCCGTTTACACATTTTTAGGTTGTATTTGCCTAGGATAGGCCAGCTGAGAGACAATATTTAATTTTCAGTGGGCTCCCCCACATTTTGTCCTCAAATTTCCAACATAGCCTTTTAATGACCTAACATTATGGTTAAGACAGGTGGACTTTTTGAAATTCCATCTGGATGGTGATTTTGCAGTATGACTGCAAAAACATGTTTCAGAGGGGATTTGAAACATGACACCTGTCATATTCATGAGGTGGGTAACACAAGGAATATGTTGAACATTAAGGGCCGAAATCTACAAAAATAAAGTTACACGGAATGTTGGAACAATTCAACAATTCTTCACACCTTAGTATCTTTTTTCATATTTTGACCCCAAATTTTCAACATAGTCTTTTCATGACCCCATGATATGATCAAGACAGTTGGATTTTTTGAATCCTGTCCAAAATATGATTTCACAGAGGGACTGTGAAAATATGTTTCAGAAGGGATCTGAATAAAGACACCCTCAGTATCATGTTCATCGGGTAGGGTAACAAAAGGGCTATGTGTACATTTGGGGCCAAAAGCTGCAAAACTCACAAAGTTATGAGTAGACACTGAAAAAATTCAATGTTTCCTCATAACTTTGTTTTTCCACATTTTTACCCCCCATTTTCAACACTGTCTTTTTATGACCCTTCCTTACGATCACAGCAGGTGTAAGTTTTATGTTTGCTTGTGTGCATGCTCAAGAAACATGTTGCGGCAACTTGCTGCAGAAGCAGGTTGTGGAGGCGCGGCACTGTTGTGGCCAATTCCCCCAGGGCCTTTTGAGGCTTTGCCCACTTTTCCCAATGCGGTGGCATGCTGCTGTTGACACTAGTTCAGCCAGCGTGCCACCACCTTGAAAAGTTTTCTTCGCTGCAGTCAGGGGCCATCTCGTCATTGCAGCGTCATCCATTCCACTGCAATGACAGAGCGACCCGTCATTGCAGGGCATACTTTGCTGTCCCCATGATGCCTTGACCCAGTAATTTGCAGACGGGGGAGCCCACTCCCCGACAGCACACTGTAACCCCCCTCCTCCATTTGTTGTTTGCCAAGGGGGTGCCCAATCCTCCTCAGCTTCATGCACTCCCCATCAAGTCTTTATTTGCTTACAGGGGGCCCAGTCACCGTTGGCTTCAGTCTCCCCCCCATTAAATTTGCCAACGGGGATACCCACTCCCAGTCGGCATAATGTCCCCCCTAATTTTGTTGTATGCCGAAGGGGGTGCCCAATTCCCCGCCGGTTACAGCCTCCCAAACCACTCAGGTGGCATGCTGGGAGCCCACCCCAGCATGCCAAATGTCCCTGAAGTAAAAAAAAACAGTCCCGCAGTGTTTTTTTAACCCTGTAAACAAGAAAACAGTCCCTCATTGAGTTCATGGACCTGCCCCCACCCTCTGCGCACCCTGCCTTCCCACACCCCCACCCCATACTTACCTCTGGAGCCCTGCATGATGATTTTCGGTGGACCAGGAACACGTCTGCACTCTTCAAAGTTGACTGCGAACTGAAGAAATGCCGGTAAACTGTACAATGGCATAAATAGGGTTTTTTTCAATGTTGGTGCATATCCTAGGCATTTTTGGGAATTTTGGCACCAAATTTTCAACATGGGGTTATTGGGACCCCTTCTCATGAATTCAGCCACTGTCATGGCGTTATTCAGTCCCAAAAGGTGATTTTGCAGTCACTGCACGGAATCACCTTTTGGGACCAATTAACAAAATGACAGTGCCAGTGTTCATGAGGTGGACTCTCAAAAAGCCTATGTTGAAAATTTGGTGGAAAACATCCAAAAAATGATTGTTTTATGAGCGTGCATTGCACAGTTGCTACACACGCTTATAACTTTGCGAATCTGCAATATTTTCACTCCAGATTTTCAACATTGGCATTTTCCCACACCTCCTTATGAACAGTACAGCTGTTATTTTTCACATCCTGGCCAAAATGTGTTTTCGCACTTCTGGGGCAGAATAGCGTGGTCGCTGTGTGAAATCAGTGTTCGGGACACATTAAGAAAATCACAGTGACATTGTTCATGAGCAGAGGTCCTAAAACGCCTATGTTGAAAATTTTGTGATGAAAGTCCATAAAATGACTATGACAAGCGTGTGTTGCACAGTTTCCACACATCCTTGTAACTTTGCAAATTAGTAATATTTTCACGCCAGATTTTCAACACTGGCATTTTTTCACACCTCCTTATGAACAGTACAGCTGTCATTTTTTTTCACATCCTGGCCAAAATGTGTTTTCGCACTTCTGGCACAGAATAGCGCAGTCGCTTTGGGAAATCAGTGTTTTAGACAGATTAAGATCGCACGAGTGAGAGAGGGGGAGTGACCGAGCTCAACTGAGCTCTGTCGGGACTGCTGCAGATTTCTTTGTGGGCAGAAAAAGGCGTCAATGCAGGCAGGAGCCCAGTACAAAAGTGCAGTCTGCAGCACCGGGAGAAACAGAATGAGTGAGTGAGGGAGGGGTAGTGAGCTGCTCAATCGAGCTTTGTCAGGACTGCTGCGGATTTCTTTGTGGCAGACAAAGGCTTTAGTGCAGGCAGGGGCCCAATAGAAAAGTGCAGCCTGCAGCAGTGGGAGAAACAGAATGAGCGAGTGAGAGAGTGGGGAGTGAGCGACCTCAGCGGAGCTGTATCGGGACTGCTGTGGATTTTTTTGTGGGCAGAAAAAAGCACCAACGCAGGCAGAAGCCCAGTACAAAAGGGCAGCCTGCAGTGCCAGGAGAAATGGAACAAGCGAGTGAGAGAGGGGGAGTGAGCAAGCTCAGTGGAGTTCTGTCAGGACTGCTGTGGATTTCTTTGTGAGCAGAAAAAGGTGCCAACGCAGGCTGGAGCCCAGTACAAAAGGGCAGCCTGCAGCGCCAGGAGAAACAGAATGAGCAAGTGAGAGAGAAGGAGTGAGCAAGCTCAGTGGAGCTCTGTCGGGACTGCTGCAGATTTCTTTGTGGGCAGAAAAAGGCAACAGCGCAGGCAGGACCCCAGTACAAAAGGGCAGCCTGCAGCGCCAGGAGAAACAGAATGAGTGAGTGAGAGAGGGGGAGTGAACGATCTCAACAGAGCTCTGACGGAACAGTTGTGAACTTCTTTGTGGGCAGAAAAAGGTGCCAATGCAGGCATGATTCCAGTACAAAAGGGCTGCCTGCAGTGCTGGGAGAAACAGAGCGAGCAAGTGAGAGAGGGGGAGTGAGCAATCTCAACGGAGTTCTGTCGGGATTGCTGCGGATTTCTTTGTGGGCAGAAGAAGGCACCAATGTAAGCAGGAACCAAGTACAAAAGGGCAGCCTGCAGCACTGGGAGAAATAGAATGAGCAAGTGAGAGAGGGGGAGTAAGCAAGCTCAACGGAGTTCTGTTGGGACTGCTGCAGATTTCTTTGTGGGCAGAATAATAATAATAATAAAATTTATTTGATTAAGCGCCTTTCGAATTTCAAAGCGCTGTACAGTATTCATAAAAACAAAACACATGTACAAATACATGCAATATAAAATCAGAACAATACAGCAAATGCCTTCCCCCATAAAAAAGTCTTAAGTGTCTGCTTAAAACTCACCACCGTCCTGCACTCCTGGAGCTGACGGGGCAGAGAATTCCAGAGGGTAAGTGCTGCAAACCCAAAGGCATGAGCACCAGATGACTTTAAATTAACCCTCATAATCTCCAGCAACCCCTCATCAGCCGAGCGGAGCTGTCACAAAGGGGTGTAAGGAACCAGGAGCTCGTTCAAGTAATTGGGACCTGATCCGTGTAGGGCTTTGTAAGTCAATAGACCTACTTTAAAGGTGATCTGCCGCTGTATTGGCAGCCAGTGCAGAGTGTGCAGCACAGGGGTAATATTTGATCTTCTAGATGCCCCAGTCAACAAACGTGCTGCCGCATTCTGCACTAGCTGTAAGCGGTGGATATCAACCCCAGGAAGCCCCAGGTAAAGGGAGTTGCAATAATCAAGGAGCGATGTCCCAAAGGCATGGACCAAAACAGGCAGGTTGCTGGATGGAACAAGATGCCTAGTCCTGGCAATGTTCCTAAGATGGAAAAAGGCCAGCTTGACGATTGCCGATACCTGATGTTGAAGAGTCACACCATCATCAAGCAACACTCCCAGGTTACGCACCTGTTCAGAGGTGAGAATCTGGGCCTCCACCCGGACTAAACCGGAAGGGAGCCCAGTTCTCAACCCCTCTACCCTATGACCCGGGTCTACAACCAAAACCTCAGTCTTTCCTGGGTTCAACCTTAGACCACTGGAATTCATCCCATCTTGGATTTCTGCGAGGCAGTTGTTCAGTACCGAGATAGCACCAACCTGGTCAGGCGCAAAAGACAGGTAGAGCTGGGTATCATCGGCATACTGTAGCAATGAAACCTCAGCTCGTACCATCTTACAGTGTCTCCGAGAGGTAGCATATATACTGCGAATTACATGGGGGACAGCATGGAATCCTGAGTTACCCAGCAAGGCAGAGAGAAAGCCCCTGTTGAAAACAAACCTGAGACCGCTCTCTGCATTCTCCCAGCGAGAAAAGATGAAAACCATCTGAGGACTGTACCCGACAGCCCACAGATGAACCTCAGGCGTTCGAGCAGAACTCCATGATCCACAGTATCAAAAGCTGATGACAGATCCAGGAGAACCAAGATAGAATGGTGTCTCTGATCTCTCGCCATCAGGAGATCATTGAGCACCCGAACCAGAGCAGTCTCGGTACTATGCCTCTAATGAAAACCTGATTGGAGAGGTTCATACTGTATAAATTATGGATGGTTAAATAGTTATCCAGTTGAGCAGCAACAACTTTCTCATTAACCTTCTCCACAAAAGGGAGGTTAGAGATAGGCCTGTAGTTTGCTAGGTTCTCCGGGTCTAAAGAAGCTTTTTTCAGAAGGGGGATCACTACCCCCTCCTTCAGAAAGCTAGGAAACTCACCCATGTCTAGACAGCACCAGACAATCCAAGCTAAGACTGGGTCAATGATCTTACTATAACCCAAAATCAGGGAAGTAGGGCCTGGGTCTAAACTACAGCATGTGGGATGCATCTCCTGGACAATCCTCATAATGTCTATGAAATCTGGCAGGTCAAAGGTACTCCAGGAAACTCCGGGCTCTGCAACAGAGCACCAATCAACAGCAACCCCCTTAGAGTGAAGTTGGTGGCACTCCCTCCTGATGTCGTCCACCTTATTCGCAAAGAAGCAAGTTATCTCATCACAATCAATTTGTGTAAAAACTCGACGGAGCTGCTGACAGGCTGGGTTCTACAACCTGTCAACAGTTCTGAAGAGTTGAGACGGTCGGTTCCGCGTGACAGAAATTTCCCTGGACAGAAATTCTGCCTTCTTACGGGAGATTTCTGTTTGGTAGAGTTTATAATGCTCTAGCAAAATACGTTGGTCAGCATCAGCGGCAGTCTTCCTCTAACGACACTCTAACCTAGCCCCAATTTCCGTAACACTCTCAGAGCTCCATCAAACCACAGGGCTCCATGGCGATGTGGAAAGGGGCAACCTCAGATAGGAGCAATCAGATCGAGGGCTGAAGATATGGCCCCATTATAGGCCACAACCAACTACTTGGGATCTGTGCAAGACTCGTCCAACAACGAGAGGTCAATAACCGCCATCAGGTCTTCAGGGACCACATCCCGCAAAGGGCGGTACCTGACCAACTCAGCAGGGGCCAACCTACCCAGGGGGGCTGCAAAATTGAACCCAACTGAGTAGTGATCAGACCAATCAACTGGTTCCACCACTAAATCGGAGGCCTCGATCTCCAGGAGGAAGACCAGGTCAAGAGAGTGACCTCTCTTGTGTGTAGCTGAGGAAACAACCTGTGTGAAGCCCAGAGGTATCATAACCTGGAGGAAATGTTGACCAAAAAGCGAGGATTCGTCGTCAACCCAGGCATTGAAGTCACCCAGAACCATCAGTCTGGGTGACTCCAAAGCCATGTCGGCAGCAAAGTCTGCTATTTCCTGCAGGAATAGCTTCTCTTCACCTGGTGGATGGTAAATGAGGGTGATCCTGCACCCAACACCAGCTACCATGGTACACTCAAATGACCTGGCCTCCTCAACTGGTATACCCGTTAGGCCCAATCCGGTCTTGAAACAGACCGCACCCCCCCCACGGTCCAGTCTCAGGCGATGTACAACCTAGTACCCAGTGGGAACAGTGGCCTCTAAAAAAGGGGCTGCATTCCCATCCAACCAGGCCTTGGTAATGTAAACCAGATCTGCCCAGCAATAAAATCTGCAATAAGACCAGTCTTGTTGCAGACAGATCTGGCATTGCATAACAGTGCCCGAGTTGGACGAGGTTGACAAGCTGTCCCAACTACTTACTCTCCCAAATTGGAGATGCCGTTGAGTATGGGAACCAGAATGGAATCACCACGTTCCAAGTACCATTTCACCCCAGGACGTCTTCTGGGCTTATCCACCCCTATGGGAGAGCCCCACTCACTCCGCTGTCTGCAACCCCCAACCCACTCCCCCCCACAAGCAATCCCCAGTGCCCAACAGTGCTGATAAATAAAAGCAGGCAGGAGGGGGAGGAGAAAGGGTGGAGGGCATGGAGAGCGGAGGCAGAATAGCACAGGACAGGAGGGGCAAGCAGACACATTTCAACAACACTATTAAAATAATGGGAAAGCACGAAACTCCAAATATCCCAAATCACAAGGTGATAATGTTAACGGAAACAAGAACCCAGGGGAAGAATACACAATGGGGGGGAGGTAATAACAACAACAAAAAAGGAAAGGGACCTGAGGGTAATCATATCAGATGACCTTAAGGTTAGCAAGCAATGTGAGAAGGCAGCAGGGAGGGCTGGGGGTATACTGGGATGCATAGGGAGAGCCATCAGCAGCAGAAAACAGGAAGTTGTTATTCCTCTGTACAGACAGTTGGTGAGACCCCATCTGGAGTACTGCGTCCAGTTCTGGAGACCCCATCTCCACTAGGACATAGACAGGATAGAGGCAGTCCAGAGGAGGGCAAATAAAATGGTGCAGACTCTGCAAGAGAAGCCATACGAGAAGAGACTAAAGGAGCTTAATATGTATACCCTTGAGGAAAGAAGGGAGCGGGGGGACATGATAGAAACTTTTAAGTACCTCAGTGGAATCCACAAAGTCCAAGAGGGTAGCATCTTTCAGAAAAAGAGACGTGCAAGAACAAGGGAACACAATTTAAAGATAGAGGGGAGCGTGTTCAGGGCAATATGAGGAAGTATTATTTCACAGAGAGGGTAGTGGATGCATGGAACAGCCTTCCTGAGGAGGTTGTGGGTCTAAAACTGCGGTAGAATTCAAGAATGCATGGGACAGACATAAAGCAATTCTTGTGGGGGTAGGAAGAAATAGGCTGTTGGTTAACTAGGATCTGCGGCCTATCCTGTAGGTAGAGAAATGGGCAGACTAGAAGGGCCAAGCGGTCCTTATCTGTCGTCAAAGTCTATGTTTCTATGTTTCTATTAAACAGAATTAAAACCCCCAAAACATAAACAACTTAAATATCCATCCTAGCCATAATAAATCAAATAGACTACAAATAAACTACCCCCTCCTACTATAAGATAACCTTCTAACCCTGGAAGAAAAAAAAAAAAAAGTCAATAACACAATCCCCTCTCATGGGATAAAATAAAACATCAAAATATAAAATAAGAAATAGTCCCTCTCCCACAGCCCTCTCACAGCCAAGGAGGGAGGGAGAAGAAGGCGCCAACGCAAGCAGGAGCCCAGTACAAAAGGGCAGCCTGCAGCACCGGGAGAAATAGAACGAGCGAGTGAGAGAGGGGGAGTGAACAAGCTCAATGGAGCTCTGCTGGGACTTTAGAGTTACCCACCCTCCCACCCATTGTCCTCTGTGGTCCTGTATTACAGCAGGGTCTCTGGAGTAGAGACAAAGCAATGATTTGATACTTTTAGGATTGCTGTAATAATACAGATTTAGTTGTTCTGTTTATTTCTCTAACTGAGCTAAATACAGAGCTATCTTGTTATGATTGCTGTAATAATACATATTTATTTGTTCTTTTTATTTCTCTAACTGAGCTGAGTAATACTTGGAGTGCAATAGGATTTCTAAATGGGTTAAGTGAAACTATATGAGAGCTGAGAACAAAAAGTATGGTAGCTGAGGGGTGAAAAATGGACAAGGAGGCTTTAGGATTGCTACAGTAATACAGTATCTATTGGATGAGGTTTGAAACTGAATTAACCTGGTTGGCAAGGCAGCAGTAGGGGGACTAGTGTGGGGGAGAACAGGAATTTTGAGTAAATAGGGGCCTAACAGTTGTAGTGGGGTACAGAACCTGGGAATAAGAGCCCATAACATAAGATGGGACCAAAATGAGGCAGGTACCACATGTCAATAGGGTGGGCATCTTTGGAAGGGTGGTGGGGTGTATAGGGTGTGGGTCCACCATGATCCTGGACTGAGCTTGGAGGATGTGGGGGGTGTATGGTCTGTAGACGACTGGCTAGTTTGAGGGAGGAACTGTGGATGTTAGGGAGGAGTCTAAGTGGCAGGACAGATGAGTGTGGCAGGGCAGATGAGTATGGTAGGCATCCTGGCAGGGGAGGGATAGGGATGGCAAAGGAGGATGAAGGAAGAACAACTAGGAAGTGCACCTGACCCCAGTATCGGTGGCACTAACGGAAAAGAGAGGAGAAGGGAGGGGGTGCCCAAGGCGAGGAGGGGCTCCTGATGGGGGAGGAAGAGACCACGAGGAGTACCAGGGGAGACATCAGATGGCTGCTGGTAGGGAGGGACCAGGGGTGTCATTGAGGGGAACAAGTAGGAGGGGAACCAATAGGGGAAGAGATGTAGAGGTAACAACTAGGAATAGATTCGAACCTCTGCTATGGAAGAGAGAGGAAGCAGGAACATACTGAAGGGGAGGACAAGCGGGGCATGAGAGGGATGGCAACAGGTAGGGAAAAGATAGCAAGGACAAAAGGGTAGAAGGGGGCTAGGAAGGAGGGGGTGGCAACTGGAGGAGAGAAGGCTACGGGAAGGGGGAAGGATGGGAAGGGCATCACTATCAGGGTAGAAGGGAATGGGGGCTCTAAATCAACAACAGCAGGGATAGGAGAGGGGTTGGAAATTAGCAGGGGAGGAGGGGAGATCAACATGGGAAGCCCAGTAGGAAGTAGTCAGGCTGGGAAGGGGTTCAAGGGGGATGGGAGGAAGAAGGCAGATAAAAGGGGTGAGGTAGAAGTGGGGTGTACAGATACAGAAGTCACAAAGGGAGCAGCTGGCGGGGGTAAGGAGCAGGGAAGAATGAATACTGGGGTGGTGGAAGGGGCATTAGAAGGGAAAGGGGGTAAGGGATGGAGGGGTACTTGTCCTGGGGATTCTATACTGAAAGGGGTGAGATGAGGTGGCAGGCGGGAAAGGCACAGCCCTATTTGGGTTGAAGCTATCCCCAGGTTGACTGCAGGAGGGGCAGGGCAGGCACTGCTCAAGTGTGCAGAAAGGGGGAGGAAGAAACCACATTTAGTGTTGCATGTGGGCACAAACGACTTGGCGGGGGGACTGTGGAAGTAGTGAAGGGGAGGTTCGAGTAGTTGGGCAGGCAGTGTGAAGGGGTTGGTGAGTCGGTGGCATTCTTGGAGGTACTGCCGGTACCATGTGCAAGCATGGGGAGGAAGGGTAGGCTTGTGGAGTTCAGTGAGTGGCTGAGGGATTTGTGCCACACCAAAAATTATGGGTTTTATGGCTATACCTGAGGAGAGATCTAAAGTTACTGGAGAGGGTGCAAAGGAGGGCAACAAAAATGTTAAAGGGGATGGAAGGAAAGGAATATGAAGTTAGACTGATAGAGCTGAACATGTTCACACTGGAGGAGAGCAGGGATGGGGGGATATGATTGAAGCGTTTAACTACCTGAGGGGGTAAATACTGTAAACTTAGCACTGAGGGGGTGTTTAAACTGAGGAGTGAAAGAGAGATGAGGGGGCACAGACTAAGGTTGGAAGGGGGATGTTTTAAGAGGGAAATGAGGAGGCACAACTTCTCTGAGAGGGTGGTGTCTAGTTGGAATGTGCTGCCAAAGGAGGTGGTAACATGTAGGACAGTCAATAGCTTTAAGGAGGAGTGGGATAAAGCAAGAGAAAGAGTTGGGGTAGGGCTGGGAAAAGCGGGAAAGGAACTGAGGGGGAGGAGGCTGGGGCAGCTACAATCTAGGATGCTAGCTGCACACTCAGGCAGACTTACATAGACCGATTGGTGTGTTCTGATGGCAGATTCGTATGTTCATATGTTCGTATGTATGTTCGTATGTAAAATCACAGTGACGCTGTTCATGAGCAGAGGTCTTAAAATGCCTGTGTTGAAAATTTGGTGACAAATGTCCATAAAATGATTGTGTTACAAGCACGCACTGTGCAGTTTCCATGCACCCTTGTAACTTCACAAATCTGTAGTATTTTCACTCCAGATTTTCAACATTGCCATTTTTCCAGACCTCCTTATGAACAGTACAGCTGTCATTTTTTCACATCCTGCACAAAATATGTGTTTACACATCTGTCGCAAAATATCACTGATGCCATGGGAAATCAATGTTCGGGGCAGATTTAGAACATCATAGTGACAGTCTTCATGAACAGAGGTCAAAAAATGCCTATTTTGAAAATCTGGTGAAATAATTCCACTAAATGACTGTGTTACGTGCATGCATTGCACGGTTTCCATGTACACTCGGAAGTTTGAGCATTTTTAATATTTTCACTACAGATTTTCAACATTGCCATCTCTTCACACCTCCCTATGAATGGTACAGCTATCATTCTTCACATCCTGCCTGATCTGTGTTTTCATTCATCTGGCACGCAATGGCACAGTTGCTGTGGAAACTTTCGGGACACATTGACAAAATAACAGTGCTACTGTTCATTAGAAGAGGTCCAAATGCTTTCATGAGGTGAGGGCCACAAAATGGCCAGATTAAACATTTGTGTTGCAAATACCAACAAATGCCTGGGGGTTATGGTTTCTAACCATAATGTCCCACCCTTTACAGACTGACAGACATCAGGGGCGTGCCTTTGGATTGCTGACGGTAATGCTAATGGCATTCCAACCCCACCCCCACACCACTAGCCACTGACAGGCATTGAGCTGTGCCTTCTACTCTTTGGCCCCACAGTTCACCCCATTCTATATTGCACCCATTTCAGCATATGTCCTTATGGAGTGGGATGTCTGCAAGATAGGGTGAGATGAGGTGAAATGGCATGAACATTATGGGCGACAACACAAACGCATACCCCAGTGCCTGTCCGTCTCTGCAGGGTAGAGGTGCTGTTGGCGTGAAGTTTAATACTTCACTGCCATTCCGACTCTGCATCTGTCCACCTCCTGCATTCCCAATGCTATTACCAGCAAGCAAACCTTCGGCATTGACAAATTCTTGTTTAAATCCTGTTCGAAAGGTGACTTCATGGAGCAAATGTAAAAACATGTTTCCAAGGAGATTTCAAAAATTACATCTGTCATGTTCATAAGGTGAGTTAACAAGAGGAATATGTTGAGAAATGGGAGCCAAAATCTGCACATATCGCAATACTATGAAAAAACATTCAACATTTCTTCAGAACTTAGTTGTTTTGTGACTTTTTGACCTCAGATTTTCAGCATAGTCTTTTTATGACCCTTCCTTCTGAACATGACAGGTATCATTAATAAAATACTGGCTGCAACATCATTTCACACCACATGTGTGAAAACAAATTTTGGCCAGGATTTGAAAAACGACAGCTGTCACATTCATAAGGTGGCATGAAAAAATAGCTATACTGAAAATGTAGGGTCAAAATATTGAAAATTACGATGAGTGAGCATTGAAAAATGTCAAACTACCATCATATCGTTGCTGTTTTTTAATATTTTGACTCCAAATTTTCAAAACAGTCTTCTTATGACTCCACTATATGAACTCAGTAGGTAAAGATTTTCAAATCCTGCCTGAAAAATGATTTTGCAGAGAGACTGCTAAATCACCTTTCAGGGTAGTTTTGAAATATTTCTCCTTCCTTGGTCATAATGTGGGGTCCCAAAAAGGCCATGTTAAAAATTTTGGGAGCCGGCTTGTCAGCGCGCAGAGGTTGGATTGGCCGTGAACATCGGGAACGGGTCGGGAATGGACTCGGGTCACTGGAGAGATGCTGGGAGGAGAAGGCTTGAGCATCCTGCGACTGCTTGCCTTCTCCGGGGGGGGAGAGGGAGGGGCCGTGGCTCGCTGTCTGCTGTCTCCTAGCAGAGGCAGGGAGAGCAAGAGATCAAATGAGCCCCACTGAACGCAGGGGCATGGTGAACGTCGGCATTCACCTAGATGTCCATGGCACACCATGCCCCGGGGAGAAAAGCAGAAAAACCCAGCCTCCTGGCCGGCCGGATGATGGCTGCCAACTCCAGTGCCCAGATGCCCCAGAATCCACCTCAGCAGGGACTGATTGAGTAGCACACAGGTTATCCCTCCTGACGATTCCCCCCTCAGAGGAGAGGGACCCATCCAGTGAAGGATTACGCTGGGCCACCCCTGGGATGGCTACTATCTGAGGTGAGTGGAGGGGGGTCAAGGCGAGGGGGTCGGGGGGGGGCCTTGAGCAGCCGGAAGGAGTGGCAGGCCAGGGAGCAAGTAAGGAGAAAAAAAAAAATTGGGGGGATAATAAAAACTGACCAAGTCATCAGTACAAGTTCAAAATGCATTGAAATACATTGACTGCACAATACCTGATTTCCTCAGTTCCCAGTCAAGCACTGAATAGTAAAGACGTGTCTCCAGCCCACAGAGGACTACGGCGTCAGACCCCTGGTAGGTAGGTAAGTAAGTGGTGGGGGTGTGGGGTGGTGGGAGCTGATTGAGGGGGTCAGGTTGGGGGATGGTAACAGCGGCAGGGGGTGGCAACGGCAACATACATCAATGGACCATGCTCTTTTCTATGGAGTGTTAAAAAAAAAAAAGATAACAAGGGATGGCTTTCTTTATTTCAGGTACTGACACTAGGGACTGAGGACTGGGCACTTCAGCATCAGTTTAATATTTACAGGGCACAGAAAGTGGTGGTTAAGTGGTAGGGATACTTGGCAGAATGTAGTATCTGTCTGAATGGGACACAGAGCATGTGAAGCAATGGGGAGGTGAGAGGGATACTTGGCAGAAAGTGGAATCCGTTTGAAAGGGGCACAGGGCATGGGAAGTGACAAGAAGTGGGAGGGATACTTGGCAGGGGGGGATGATTGACAGGGGCATTGAAAGCAATGGGGTGGTAGGAGGGATACTTGGCAGAGGGTGGGATTGCTTTTACAGTTAGGAAAAAAGGATAACCAGCAGGCTGATCCTGACACCACTCAGCTGGCTGCTGGGCAGCATAATGCAGATGAAAGGACAGAGCTGCACTGAATTGGAGTGGCTCTTTCCTTTCAACTACATGATGTTTCCACACTGCAAGCCAAGAACAGTATCATGATCAGTCTCGCTGACCACTGGGCTGTCACTGTCAAGCCCAATGCAGCCTGAGGTGCACTGGATCTAACAGTGACACACCTGTAAAAGCCCTTATTGTAACAAGATGTACTTTGCGCATGCGCACACAAGCAAAAATTAAAAACAGTGAGTTGAACCACAGAGGGAGCTAGGCTTAGTAAGGCGGCAGTTCCCCTGCCCTGTGTCTGAATCAGTCAAATATAACACAGGAGGATTTCTTAAAAACAAAACAAAAAAAATAAAAAATAAAACGCTTGTTTGAAATGGCAAGGCAAGGCACTTTTATTTATGCAGTGTCCTATACCAGAATCTCAGGGCACTACAATACATACATCAAAAGCAAATAAATAATTATATGATAATCCACACAAATAAATAATACATGATAAATTAAATACACTCAGCACTAGATCTAAAAACAGAGGTACTGCTAAATAAAATAAAGTATAATTTCCAAAAGCTCCGTAAAATAAATAACTTTTTAATCTCCCTTTAAATGCCTCCACTGAGGAGGAATTTCTTAGATGGAAAGGCATGGAGTTCCAAATAATCCGTGCCGCTGACACTCAGATGGCATCTAGTCTGTGGTACTAACAGTCTTATAACACAGACTGTAGAAGAACACCAGAGAAAAATACTTTTTAAATCTTTTTAAGGCTGAGGAACAAACTGAAAGTAAGCAATAACCAGAGCAAGCAGCAATGATGTGTGTGTGTGTGTGTGTGTGTGTGTGTGTGTCTCTCTCTCTCTCTCTCTCTCTCTCCCCCTCTCCTTCTCCCTCTCCCCCTCCCCCTTCCCCTCCTTCTCTCCCAGGACTGCAGAGTGAGCTGGGGGTAGAAACACAGAAATGTAGAATTTGTTGGCAGAAAAGCACCAGTAGGCCCATATAGTCTGCCCTATTTTCCTGCCTATTACTACACCCTGGACACTATTTGTTCACAGGCAAACCCCCTTACCTCCACTTATTATACCCATATGCCTATCCCACACATATCTGAAGCTCCCCACTGTCTTCACCCCTACCAACGCATCAGGAAAGGCTGTTACAGGCATCCAGCAGCCTTTCTGTGAAGGAGTATTTCCTCACATCTCTCTTAATCTCCCCCCCTCAACTTCATAGCATGTCCCATATTCTGGTGCACCTTCTGTGAAAGACACCATGCACCTTGTTCAGCCCCTTGAGGTACTAATTGATCTCAATCATGTCCCCTCTTGCGCTTCTCTCCTTCAGGGAGTACAGATTGAGCTCCCACAGCCTCTCCTCATATGGTTTCTCTTGCAACCCATGCACAATTTTGGTAGCCTTCCTTTTGACTGCTTCCACCCTATTAATGTCCTTGCGGCCTCCAGAAGTGGACACAGTACTGCAGGTGGGGGTCTCACAAGTAAGCGATAAAAAGGCACACCACCTCCCTTCTCTTGCTAGAAATCCCTCCATGCACCCCAGCATCCAGCTAGCCTTGTCTATTGCCTTGGTGCACTGCTCTGCCACCTTGAGATCATCAGATATGATCACTCCAAGGTCCCTTTCTTGCTTGGTAACTGAAAGTACTGCCCCCCCATCTCATACACAGATCCTGGATTTCTCAATCCCAGGTGCATGACTTTGTACTTTTTGGCATTAAAACCTAGCTGCCACTCCCCAGAAGTCACAGGGTCACATGCTGTGCCTTAGAGAACAGCTTGCTTATTGGCTGTCAGTGGTTACATGCATCTGCCGAATACATCAGCCAAATACCGCCGAATACAGCAAGTATTTGGAATTCAGAATTTAGCCAAATACAATGCTGTTTTAGCTGTATTTGGCTGTCAATTTGGTTTTGGTGCACCTTTCTAATGTTTTCTTATTTGCAGATGCCAGGTCCTTGCCATTTACCAGTGGCAGTTGTTGGAGCTTGGGGGGGAGGGGACGGTGGCTGCTTAAGGGTCACAGGGTGGAGGTGCATCTAACTGACATGGATAATTTGGAGTGAGGTGGATGGTCTGAATGCTGTACGTGACATTCATATTACACACATTACAGAGCTGGCCAGCTGGCATGAAATAACATTTCACTGGGACTGTGATGGGGAGGAGGAAAGTGGGTACTAGAGAGGGCACGTGATTTCTAAAGGTCTGGGTGGTGGGGTGCATTGGTCACAATGGTGAGGATGGCTTTCAATTGAAATATTTGAAAAAAAAAAGAACACTTTGAGTAGTTTTTGCTAGTGAAATGCTAAACAAAAGAACATAGAAACACAGAAATATACCATTTCTTGGCAAATAAGGACTGCTTGGCCCACCCAGTCTGCCTATTTTGCCCTTGCCTATAACAACACTGCAGACCTTAACTGATTTCTAGCTACTCCCCCTCCAACACTTTCCTACCAAGATTCCTTTGTGCCTACCTCACACATGCTTGAAGCCCACCGCCGCTTTCTTCCCCACCACCTCTGCTGGAGGACCGTTCCAGGTGTCTTCCCACTCTAAGACTATGAGTGAGACCACTCCTACAACAATAAAAGTGGTCTCCACAGATGTACAGTAATGCCCCCTCACCTCCAGGGTGTACATACTGACATCCCTCCTAATCTAGTACAATATTTATCAGCATATGGTTGTGGGGTGCTGCAAACAACAGCAGTAAATAAAACTACAACTATGGATACAACGATAGGACAAAAATGTCAAAAGCAGAAAAGAAACTGCTAGGTGGAAGGCCTAGTTTAACAAAACTTCAATATAACTTTAAACATCTTTATTTTACATTTCATTCTCAGTTTTAACACTTTTCTAAAATTACCCATTTTATAAGCATAGTAAGACACAACGGGTTGTGCTTTGAACGGATCTGACCGCACTTCCAGGGGCTGAAGGCAATCGGCCATAACTACACCTCTTGGCATGTGGTCAGATCTGTTCAATGCACCTCCTGTCATATCTTATTGCTTACTTAGTCTCTGTACTGCGAGTAGCCAAGGGGCATTGGGTTGGTGTCATGGGGCTGTGTCATGCTGACACAATGCACATGCATGAGGAGTTTTCCCTGGTGAAGCTCTCCCCACAACACAAAAACATATAACATACATGCCATAAGTGCCAGCCTTGGGAGGGGGCTAGGGTTTGAATGCCATGTGATCATCCTTGATATCCAACATCACTCCTCATCCACCAGGTAGTGCTGTAACAGCAAGGATGCTATCACTCACTCCCTGAAGTTGGCAGTGCTCCTTCAACTCCACTGGCCAAGAATGAAAGGGTCAGGTTTACAATGCAAAGGCGGGTTACCAGGGGATGGGAATCATGGGATTCCCATCCGCTGGTAACCTGGGAATAGAAATGCAATGCAGTCTACCAACACCAGTAGTCTGGGGTACTGTTTCCCTAGTTCTTGACTACCAGGAAGCCCCATCTGACTAGCCTTCCTAGCCCCATCACCCTCCATCCTCAGGTATGTTCACTGCCTCCATACTGTCTCTGTGACCTGCTCACCACAACATGATCCCTGAAGAGCGCTACTTCCCTTTTTGGTGCAGGATCCAGTCCTGAAGTGGATGCCTGGTTGGCAGTGTTGGGCATACAAGGGGACAGTCACCATCCTGCCACTGTAGTGCTTTATTCTATCATTTTCTTCCTAAGGGGGCTGCTGATTTGCAATGATGTGGCATCTTCATATGCAGTTGAGCACAAGCATGCATTGGCATCTGCGGCAGCCCCTGACTCTTGAGATAGATTCTGTTAGTGCTAGTACCCAACCTCTGTTTTGTGGCAGTCAGACAGTGAAGGGTGGAATTCCCCTTTCGATAGGAGAAGAGCTGTCCAGTAGGATGCTCGTTGCTCCCTCCTCTGGCCGCCCCTTCCACACCACAACCTGGGTCAGCTTCTGAACTCGGGTTACTACTGTAGCGACCAGATGTGCTGCCGCAGTGCTACCTGTTTCCTATTGTATTTCCTTATGGAAATTAATGTTTCTGAAGCTGATTTCTAGAAATGAACTGAACCTTTAATAAAAAATTTTCTTCAACAGATGTGCCCTCAAATTTTATTTATGGGTTTTCAATGAGAGGAAATCTGGGGTTGTTTACACAGCTTAAGTTTAATAAATTGAAAGCATTAAAGAGATAGCCTTAATTAATTCACTCCTCATCTGCATTTGCTAACTAGCCATCAATCTCGGTACACATGCTAATAAAGATGAACTATTTGCATTAACTATGGAAATGTTTCTTATTAGTGACAGAAAACATGCTACAGATGTGCCGCTCAGACATTGTTCATCTTCAGAGGCTCAGAGGAATGTAGCTTTTTAATTCACTGTATTTGCATATGTGGTTTATGGTAATTAAACCAGGTCAGCCCTTAATGTAGAATCCAGTTCAAGTGTTCTTGGCACACATTGTGCTTTACCTTGAGTGGAAAACACTAGCTAGAATAAATATTTTCATGAAGTTCCATCTTAAAGTGAAAAATTATTTCTTTGGAAAATGAATAGGATAGATGGAAAAACAGGCAGACAGACAAATGGGACTGATGGACAGAGTGCCAGATATAGATGTATAGAATAGATGGGAAGAGTAGCCTACACAGATGGAGGGGATAGACAGGCAGAATGGCAGTCACAGACAAATGGGAAAAACAGACACAGGCAAATGGGTCAAAAGGACAGAAAGACTAACACAGACAAATGGGGATACAGTGGTCAGTGCCAGTGGATGGGATAGACAGCCAGAGTGGCCAACACAGATAAATCGGTCAGATGGACACATGGCTGGCCAACACAAATGTATGAGGTACACAGGCAGAGTTATTGACAGATTAATAAAATGGATAGATACAGTATGGCGAAGAACACAGATGCAGAAAATAGGACAGATTGGCAGAGTGACTGATGAAGGTAGCTGTTATAGATGGACAAAGTGGTCCACATCACACCTCTCAACAATCCCGCATTTGGAGAGACACCTTTCGTTTTACTCTTCTGCCAATACCTCTCCACTGTCCCAAGTTAGGAGGTACATAGAAACATAGACTTTGATGGCAGATAAGGACCGCTTGGCCCACCTAGTCTGCCCATTTCCCTACCTACAGGATAGGCCACAGATCCTAGTTAACCAACAGCCTATTTCTTCCTACCCCCCACAAGAACTGCCTTATGTCTGTCCCATGCATTCTTGAATTCTCCCACAGTTTTAGACCCCACAACCTCCTCAGGAAGGCTTGTCCATGCATCCACTACCCGATCTGTGAAAAAATACTTCCTCCACATTGCCCGGAACCTCTCTATCTTTAAATTGTGTCCCCTTGTTCTTGCACGTCTCTTTTTCTGAAAGATGGTACCCTCTTGGACTTTGTTGATTCCACTGAGGTACTTAAAAGTTTCTATCATGTCCCCCCTCTCCCTTCTTTCCTTAAGGATATACATATTAAGCTCCTTTAGTCTATCCTCGTATGGCTTCTCTTGCAGACCCTGCACCATTTTAGTTGCCCTCCTCTGGACTGCCTCTATCCTGTCTATGTCCTTGCGGAGATGGGGTCTCCAGAACTGGACACAGTACTCCAGATGGGGTCTCACCAACTGTCTGTACAGAGGGATAACAATTTCCTGTTTTCTGCTGGTGATGCCTCTCCCTATGCATCCCAGTATCCCCCAGCCCTCCCTACTGCCTTCTCACATTGCTTGCTAACCTTAAGGTCATCCGATATGATTACCCCCAGGTCCCTTTTCATTTTTGTTGTTGTTACTACCTCCTCCCATTGTGTAATCTTCCCCTGGGTTCTTGTTTCCCAGGTGCATTATTTTGCACTTCTTTGCATTGAATCCTAGCTGCCATACTTCTGACCATTCCTCCAACCTTGCCAAGTCCCTTCTCATCCTTTCCACACCTCCTTGTGTATCAACCCTGTTGCAGATCTTTGTGTCATCTGCAAAGAGGCATACTTTTCCTTCCAGTCCCTCTGCAATGTCACTTATAAAGACATTAAAAGGACTGGACCCAGTACTGAACCCTGCAGTACCCCACTAGTAACCCCAAATTCCAACGTCCTTCATTTTACCCGATAACAACTTTGCCCATGACTCTAAACAGCCCCACATTACGAGGGTCATCTGTCATTTTAGCCCTGATGAAGCCTCACTGTTGGAGGCAAAGTGCTGGGTCACCTACTTTGTACTTTGTAACTTCCACAGTGACATTGTAAAATACCAGTTTGTTTTGTACCACATTAAGATGCTGCTTTTGAGCTACATGAAGCAAAAATAATGCATAAATCAAACTCTTTCTGGTGCTTGTGATCCAGCCAAAGCTACTGTTTCTATGTGCCCAAGGACCATGCAAAAGGGTTCATCCCTCATTTTTATGCTTTCAACCTCCCCCTTACAGAAATATAAGTGTGCTGTGTACATGCAGAATGTATACCACGTGCTTAATTGTGCAGTGTTTGCATGTGGCTCACATACACAAAGTGAACCTAAGTGAACCAGGTCTGAACAGCAAATCAAGTTCGCATGCTGAAAGCTTGACATGTGTAGCAGGTAAGCTGGTGCAAATATCTTCAAAAAAACACATCAGGTTCACATGTTGCACGCTTGCCATGAGTGCAGCAACTAAGCTGGTGCAAATCTCATCTAAAAACACACCAGTTTGTATTTTTCATACTACTGTTAGCAATTGGAAACATTAAAATACACTTTTCATTGATTTCCCATTAAAATTAGATAAACTCATTAATTCTGATCCCTTTGCAAGTTGTTTAATGGCTTTTGATTTTTATCATTAAATTGCCATTGATTTGTAAAGTATTATTTGCTCACTTCATGAAATGCCTAGGATATAGCCAGCCAACATCCCCCATTCCAAATGTGTGAAGAGGGGCCTCTGTGTTGTGAAGCCAGACCTTTTTGTTTTGGGTCATGCACATACCCTTATGTGTATTTAGTGTTACAAATGTGTTTATCCTTGACTGTTACAGCTCACTTAGTTTCCCTTTGTCATTCTGTATGGAACACATACACTATGGCCATGCTCAGCACTCTTTGTGCTGAGTAGGGCTTTGGAAGTATGCACCATACCTCACATTTTGTCACTGAAATGAGGGACATGGACACTCAAAAATGAGGGACAATGAGGGACACTAACTCTCATAATGATCACGACACATCCTGAATCATGGAGATACAGAACAGTACCTCAGAACACAGTGGAAACCATTGTATTTACTTATTCCGATATTAACACCTAAGAATTAGGGCTGTGCATGGGCTGAATAGTATTTTCCAAATACCACAAATAGTAGGCTTCCTGAATATTCAGATGCATTTTGCGAATAGTTCACTTTTCGGCCACTATTCGGGAACTACTATTCAGTGAGATTTCCAAATCTCACAGAGCTTTGTTGGCCAATCAAAAACTGTTTCTTGAGCTCAAAGGCAAGCACACCATGTGACTTCCTCACTCTGAGCTGGTAGGAGACAGGAGACAATGGTTTCTGAGAGCTGCTCTGCAGTACTTCTGAGACCTTAAAATTGCTAAAAAATAAATAGATTTTTGCTTCACAGGTTTTTTTTGGGTCACTATAGGTTTTTTGATTAGTGTCAGAAAAGCTATGTTTGGCTTTCCGACAGGTATTTTGTCCTTATTGCTGTACTCAGTTACAGGGACTAGGAGGGCTGTCTGCTGACACCCCTTCTCTGCTTCTGTCTAACTGTCTATCCAGTGTGATTTTTTGGGTGAAGCACATTTTATTTTTGTGTTTTACTTTTTTGCTATTGTCTGGTTCCAGGCTTGGTTCCCTGCATGACTGATGAGGGTGTTTGCTAACTCCCCTTCCTGCAGGTCACTGCTTATGAGTTGCTGTATATGTACATAATATTTGATTTTGTGAGGCTTCACCCTGCATGTGCGTGCTTAATATATTTTTTTATGAGGCAGGGCCACACGTGTGCAAAGCTGTGTGCATACAGATTTTGAAATAAACTTCTTCAGTTCTAAGCCAATCAGAACTTGACTCACTGAGTTATTATTATTATTAGTCCTCTGGTTCCGGGGATAGATCCTTGTACACATGAGGTGTGTGTTGGCTGACTCCCCCCCCCCACTTCTACAGCCCACTGCACACAATTAACCTGTGCTTGTGAAATATATCCCCCCTGCGAGTCTGTGCCTTGTGTGTGCACAGCTGTGCACATACATTTTTTTGTTTGTTTGTTGTTATTTTGTTAATTAAACCATTGCACTTAGTGAGGAAGGCTTGTCTCACTGAGTTGACTGTATGCCATCTGTCTGTTCCTCATTTGGTTCCATGTTTGACTAAATAGATTGTCCTTTTCTTCTTCCTTCTTAGTAGCAGTGTTTTTCTTTACTGCTACTTGTTTGTGGTGCAGTATAACTGGAAAGGTTGGTGTGTTACTGTAGTTCCACAAGCACTAAGTAAAGCATCACACACACACACACACACACACACACACACACACACACACACACACACACACGTACTACGCAGTAATAGTTTGTGTTTTACCCAGTAACCACTAGAGACCTGATCCATCATGTCTTTAGCAACCTTGCAGACATGCTTGGTCCAGCCCCAGCAAAGCATCTGCACCACTGGCCCCAAATGGTGAGGGACAGGATGACAGACCACAAACATACAGCACATCCAGACAATTACTGCTAGTGTTGTCCCTGGGTTGCCAAACCCCCAAACAATCTATGTAGAACAAAGGAAGCACTTGGGGGGGGGGGGGATTGCAGTAATAAAATACAGTTAAGAGCAGTGGAGCATAAAGTTGCCAATACATTTGTTTGTGCTGAGGCTGGAAGATGCCAATAGAGCCCTGCTGCTTCGACCTGCACCTGGTCTTTGTCAGGGTGCATGTCGGGAATGCACAAACACACCATGAATATACAACCCTTAAAGAAACACACACCATAAATAAGTAAAGTTAAAATGAATGAGACTAAGATGCCGTTGTAACAAAACAATCCACAACTAACATACCCAAGGATGAAACACTGCATCAAGATTGTAAAACATAGTTCATACAGTAGTGCCAGACAGTACGCAATGCAGTATCTTGTAAAACTGCTGCAAAATGCTGCAGTATGCTGCAAGGAGCAGTGTAATTTAATGGCAATTAAGCCTTCTAGTCATCCCGTATTTTGTGGCAAGTCATTTACCGCAAAGTACTGAATTGCATCTTGTCTTGCTCTACTGTATATTACTGATACATAATACAATTCCTGAGAAGGTGGTGAAATAGACTACATAGACAATGACATATAGGTGTCTCTCTTTATTCAGTTGGCTCAAATATTGTTCTGTCCAAGCAAGTCTTTTAGTTCTTGCAGCACTGGTAATACTACTACTACTACTACTACTACTAATACCATTAGCAGTACTACTACTGCTAGTGTCACCACCTGTCCATCTGTACATTCACTGTCACATCATGTTGTGCAGTAGTAGGGGGCATTAGAGCATACATGCTTTATGCAGCAAGCAGCAGACACCGCCACCAGTGTTCCCACTGCTACCACTATGGCTGCTACATCCACAGCCAGTGTTCTTACCACCATCAGTGCCATTCTTGCAGCAGCCACCCTTTCAGTTGTCACCACTACTGCAGCCACTGCTACCACTATTCCTATGCCCATGGCTGAAGCACCTTCTACTCTGTGTCTGTGACCATTAACATCCTCTAGTGCTGACCCAATGCAATGCTTGATATTGTTTTCAGAGTGCTATGTGTGTGGTATGGTGGATCAAGGGTGCCACATGAAGCTTGTGTTGCATTAGTGAGAGCTCTATGTTGGTGGTTGAAGTGTCATTGAGGTGTATATGGTATACTAGTTTCAATGGGTGATTAATGGTGTTGCTGAAGTGCTTTTTTAAAGTTACCTTAAAAAATACACCTTTTCTAGCTGAATACCGAATAACAAATACTGGATGGTTCCGGGGATAATGATAATGAATTTCTACCATAAAGCAGGGGTGCCATTTAGGTAGGGCAGAGGGGGGCAGTTGCCCCCCTTCCCCCGTATTTGTGCCTAGGTTGTTCATATAGTAATTTAAGATTTCCTGTTATTGTTAATAGACTATGGTGGGCTTTGAAACCTGTATTTTGTAATCAAATTAACAATGTGAAAGCACTTTTAACTAGTTTGAGGATAGAACTAAAAGTTTGCTGTGATTGTTATAGATGAGTTTTAACACAAGATGTCTGATGCATTAGATTGTGAATGTTTGATATTTTGTTACATTCTGTAATAGAATATGATTTTTGTTATATATTTTGAGTTATATGTTTAGATGCACTTTATATCTTTACAGGACCATCTTGAAAATAGGACTATGTCCTAATGATGTGATATTTCCACCTAAACTCCTGTCTAAAAATAAAGGTTTTAACTAACTAACTATTAATGAAGGCCACCGCTTGACTAACAAGGGCCTTGTTAGTAGAACAGTGGCCTTCATTATTCTCCAATTCAGCTTCATAATGTATAAAATAGTGATAAAAATAACTCCATTAATTTCAAGGGGGTACGCCCCAACACTCTGAGCCATGGATATCATCTCTTAAAGACTCCTCTTGCTTCCTAGTACTTAGGTAAGAGTCTTTTGACATATCTTTTTTTATTTTTTTTAATTCAAAATGCTTTATTTATTTGCAACATGGCCACAAGTGGCCATTTTATCACACAACAAGACATAGTACAGTTTACTATACAACAAAACAGACAAACATAAAACAAACCATCCCCCACCCCCCTCCCACACCATGGTGTCAGCAGTACTTCATACAAATGGAACAGAGGAAGCCAGTTATATAGAATACAGGGTCTGTAGTTTACCCCAGGTTCTATCAAACCTTGGCAAGTGATTATGAACACTAGCAATTACTTTTTCCACTGAAAGGTTAGACAAAAGCTCCTGCAGCCGCTCTGAGTAGGTAATGGTCTTGGTGTCCAACCAGTGTCGGAGTACTAACTTCTTAACCAACATTGCAATTAGAGCTAAGTGGTGCTTCCTCTCCTTGACATGTATGAGGGAATAATCCCCAACAAGGCAGGCAGCAGGCTCAGTGTTGTCAGCTAACCCCAACAAGGGATCTGCCTTTTGTTTAATGAGGTACCAGAGGTACCAGAGACGGGCAACTTTGGGGCATTCCCCCAAAATATGGGGTAAGGAACCTACTTCTTGCATGCAACATCTGCAGGTCGGGGTAGGGGATTTACTCATCTTGGCCAACTTGACTGGAGTATAATACATGTTGTTAATACTCTGAAATTGCATCCATCTCAGCCTATCCTGAGATATGAACCTGTAATTATAATTCCAGATCTTAGCCCAATTTAATGTCTTGTCTGGAAATTGAGCATTCCAGTAAGTGGAAGATCCGACCAATTATGGATAGGCCCTCTGAAGCATCTTATCATAAATGCCCGAGACAATGTGAGGTTTTATGGCTACTGACCTAAGTGGCTGCAGGAGCCTTCCCTCTTCCTCTGCTTCCTGTTTTAACTGCAAGTTGACCAACATGTGCCTGAGTTGGAATACTTTGAAACCCGGGTGGGCCCCTAGTTTTTAACAACTTATAATATCCCTTGAAGTCAGAATCCACCCATTATGCCACACACAGATCAATTATTGAAACTTCTGCCTACTGTGGAAGCCAGAAAGCTTTAACACACTCCCCCAATCCTAAAATTTGAGTTGCCTACGATAGGTTGATTAGGGTCCTGAGTATGCCTGTAGGACATGGACGCACACAATTGGGAGTGAACTTTTATGGAACTCCTATCAGTGTGCTTCCCAGTTCTAAAGGGAGTGATTTGATAGGAATATGTAATGGGGCAAGGGAGGATAAGCCCTAAGCAGCTATCAAAGCCTTTTCCAATGTGAACCACAACTCATACCAGTCTGAGCTCATTTCCTCTGCCCTTTCCAACCATCTCAGGTATTTTGCAGAATGACTTGCCAAATAGTAAAGTTTGAAATGGGGGAGTCTTAACCCACCCTTACTCTTGGGGGCCATTAATTTACCATAGGCCCTGTGGGCCTGCTTGCCCTTCCATATAAAATTAGCTATCAAGTAGTGTAATTTAGAGAACCAGGCTTGTGGCAGCCATAAGTTTAGCATGTTGAGGGAGTAGAAAATGCGAGGTAGCATGTTCATTTTAATTAAACTTCTTCTGCCCCACAGCGATAATAGCAACACTGCCCATCTATCCAGATCTTGTTGGATTACATGTACCAGGGCATCCAAATTACACTCTCTCAAGAGTTTGGGTTCCCTGGTTAGGAAAATGCCCAAATATTTAAGTTTTTGGTATTCTCATCTCAAACCTAGATCATCCAGTTCTTGTCTATGGGTAGTCCTATTGGGTAAAACTATCATTTTTTCCAAACTTAGCTTGTAATTCGATAGTAAACCAAATTCTTTGATCAGGCACAAGGCCTTGCCAACTGAAGCCCTAGGGTTAGTTAGATGGAGAAGTATGTCAGTTTAGTTTTTTTAGCTAGTTGTTTAACCAGGAGTAGCACACTAAGCTGAAGTTAAGTGACTTGCTCAGGGTCACACAGTATGTCATCAGCATATGCTGATAACTTAAATTCTTGTGACCCTAGTGCTATCCCCTGTATCTCCGGGTCCATCTTGAGCCATATCAGAAGGGACTCTAGATACAGATTGAATAAATGGGGGGACAGGGGGCAGCCCTGCCTGGTGAGAGAGGGAAGTAGGAGAAAATGACTCTGTTACAGTATATCCGGGCACTAGGCTTAGTGTATAGGGCCTTGATCCATTGCACAAAGAGGGGAGGAAAGCCAAACATGTGTAGTGTCCTAAAAAGGAAACTCCAATCCACCCTATCAAATGCTTTCTCTGTATCCAGAGACACCAAAACCGCAGAGGATGTTTTGCCTGAGAGGCAGAGAAAATGTGGTCCAACTTTCTCAGATGGTTGGAAGATGACCTACCTGTCATAAAACCTACTTGTTCTGCACAGATCAGAGAGGGTATAACCTGACCTAGTCTGTCTACCAAGATTTTGGCCAAGATTTTAGTATCATAGTTCAGAAGCGAGATCGGTCTACAGACTGAAACTTGTTCAGGGTCCCTCCCCTCTTTGTGCAAAACCACAATCATAGCTTCTGAAAGGTGAGGGTCCCAGCACTTTTCATCTAAAATAGATTGAAACAGTTGGAGCAGCCATTGGACCAGCTTCTCCCCCAGTTCTTTATAAAAAATTAGGGGAGAAGCCATCCAGTCCAGCAGCTTTGTCCAATGGTAAGGCACAGATTGACAATCTTATGTCTTCCTCCATGAAGGGAGAGACCAGCAGGGATTGTTCTTCAGGAGATAGACCAGGCAGAGGCACCCCTCCAAGTATGTATCCACCCGTTCCTCCAAGGGGGAGTCAGACCTGGCACTATATAGGTGTTTATAGAATGCTTCAAATTTGGCCACAATATCTCAAGGGTTTGTCTTAAGTGAACCGTCCCTAGCCAAGCGGACTGCATTAATCAGCCTAGATGCTTCTTGTTGCTTTACCCATAGTGCCAGCAACCGCCCCGCCTTTTCACCCTGATCAGTGTAGTTGAATTTCATTTTTAGCCTAACATACTCAGCTTTCTCTCCCATCAAATCATTGTATTGTGCCCTTAACCAAAAAAGTTCCTTATGCTGCATTTCAGTGGAGGAGGGTGAGATATTTTTTTCTAATTCTCTAATTCTTCCCAATAACTCTGTTATCTGGTTTTCCCTCTTATGTTTCCTCATAGAGGCAATCCTAATGAGCTCCCCCCTTAGAAAACATTTCAGGCCACCCCATTCCATCTCTGCCTGGCCCGTAGTATTTAGGTTGTCCTCAGTGTAATGCGTAATGCAGGTCTTCAGTTTATCTATCACCATTTGTCTTTTAGTAACCTGTTGTTAATTTTCCAGGTTGTAGCTACATGGCGGGTGGATGATATTGAAAGGGTACATTTCACCAAAGAATGGTCTGAGATGACCTCCGGACAGATCTGACACTCCATGAGCCCTGTCAAGAACCGTTTGCTTATTAAGAAGTAATCTATATGGGAGGAGGTCCCATGCACAGGAGATCGAAATCTGTATTCCCGCTGAGATGGATGCAATACCCTCCAAGGGTCACACAAGCCTAATTTATCTATTAGGTTCCTGATGGCCCTTTGAGCCAGGGACAGGCCCACCCTCTTCTTGCCTGTGCTATCTGCATCTGGAGAAAATGGCAAGTTCCAGTCACCACCAATCAAAAGCGGTACAGATAGGAAAGGCAACAGAATATTAAATAATTCAGTGAAGAAGGAGGGAGTGTCCATGTTAGGGCCGTAAATGGACCCAAGGACTACGTCAGACCTCTCTAGAGTACCAATTGCAAAGACATATCTGCCCAACAGATCTTGAATGCATTGGCTTAACTTAAACTCTAGGGACTTGGTGAGTAAAATTGCTACCCCTTTACTCTGCATACTTGTGCGAGCTGTGTAAGCTTGCCCTATATAATTTATTTAGTTTTCTCAATAAGCTTACTTCTGTTTCAAGCAAATGAGTCTCCTGCAAGAAATATATTTGCCTTTTAACCATTTGTAAAATGTTTAAGTATTCTATAACTCTTGTTTTTGTTGCGCACCCCCTTGACATTCCATGAATTAACTTTAAAACAATTAGCCATTTGACATTATAACAATTATTGATAAAGATCTAAGTGTTAAAGAAATAGTTCATAGACCCTTTGCTGACACCATGGTTCCCACCCTCCTCCATCCGACCACCCATATCATATACAATGCCAGTTACCCTCCATCCTCCTCTTCCCACCTTAATCCCTGAAATACCAATAATACCAGTGCAGTATAATAATACCCAAGCCCCACCACCCTACACTAGCCAACTGACCTGGAGACTTTTGATGTATCTATAATTGGTGGGTTATCTGTAGCAACATGGCTGTACCAGCTGTAGTGTGTTTGCAAAGGGGGGGTGGCCATGTAGATGGGGGGGTGTCAAGTTATTGCTACTTTTGTGTTTGCCCCTTAAAGTCTGTTTGCATGGAAGCATTCAAACTATGGAGAGAAAATAGAAGGAGTACAGGCCAGACAGAAATGAGTAAGTAGTTTTGTGGGTAAGTATGTGTATTGAGGGTGGGAAGAACCAGATGTGTTTCCATTGGTATGTGTGCTAGACTTCAGCTGTGCAGCTGAGATGAGGGGGGTCAAGAAAACTAAAGAGTATAATTGTGGCTATAAGCAAGCCACATGTGTACAGATGCATACAGATTTGTATTGAAGTACAAGCAAGCCATATGTGTGCTAGCAGTATAGCTTAGTGGTTAAAGGCACTGAACTGCAAACCAGGAGACCTGAATACTTGGGTTTGACTCTCATCAACTCCCCATTTGTATATGGTGTGATCCTAAGCAAGTCACTTAACTTCTATGTCTGCAGTTATCAGTGACCACTTACTTTTTGCATGCATGCCACATGCATGCATTCTGTTCCAATTTAACATAACAAGCATGCTTTCCACACTTGCTTTCAGCATGCATGCCATAGTCATGCAATCAGTTCCAATTTAACATTTAAATCATGCTTGCAGCATGCATATCACATGTGTAGTTTTATGTGTGCAGCATGAAAACATTTCATATAATGTGAAAAAGCAGGGATACTGAATTAATACTTCTGTTCGGTATTCACAAAAGAAGAGGAGGATGAGGTACTTAAATCAAAACAATAGAAGCACCCTGGATAGGGGGGTCACTACCAGTCCATTCACAGAAGAAAGGGTCGTGAAAGAACTCCTAAAAATGAAGGTGGACAAAGCAATGGGGCCTGACGGAATTCACCCCAGAATCCTAAAAGAACTAAGGGGAGAACTAGTGAGACCACTGACTACCCTTTTTAACAAATCATGGGAGGATGGTGTTGTACCTGTGGACTGGAGGATGGTGGATGTGATTCCCCTTCACAAAAGTGGGAACAAGACAGGCAGGAAATTACAGACCTGTTAGTTTGACCTCAGTGGTAGGGAAAATTATGGAATCACTTCTGAAACAAAGAATTGTTGAGTACCTAGAGGCCAGCAGGGCACAGGACCCAAGGCAGCACGGATTCACAGTGGGAAGGTCATGTCAGATGAATCTAATAGATTTCTTTGACTGGGTGACCAAAGTAATAGACCAAGGAGGGGCTGTGGACATGGCCTACCTGGACTTTAGCAAGGCATTTGACACAGTCCCACATGAAAGATTAATAAACAAGTTAGGGAAGGGAGGGTGGGAGGGAGGGGCAGCTTCAGAATAAAGGGTGCTAGCTGCACATTTGAGCAGACTTGATAGACCAATAGGCCTTTATCTGCTGGCAAATTTTGTATGTTTGTATGTTCATATGTTCGTAGTCAGCCTGGGCGTTGGTCCCAAGGTGGTAGCCTGGATACAAAAACTGGCTGAATAACAGGACACAGAGGGTAACAGTAAATGGAGCCCACGCCGAAGAAAGGGGGTAACTAGTGGGGTACTGCAGGGTTCAGTACTGGGACCGGTCCTCATACAGTATGTCTTTATAGGTGACATTGGAACTGGAAGGAAAAGTATGCCTCTTTGCAGACGACACAAAGATCTGCAACTGGGTTGATACACAAGATGGGGTGGAAAGGATGAGAAGGAACTTGACAAGGTTGGAGGAATCGTCAAAAGTATGACAGCTTAGAGTCAATGCAAGGAAGTGCAAAGTAATGCACCTGGGAAACAAAAACCCAGAGGAAGAGTACACATTGGGGTGGGAGGTACTAACAAAAACAAAAATTAAAAGGGACCTGGGGTAGTCATATCAGATGAACTTAAGGTAGGCAAGCAATGTGAGAAGGCAGTAGGGAGTGCTGGGGGGACAGTGGGATGCACAGGGAGAGGCATCACCAGTAGAAAACAGGAAGTTGTTATCCCTCAGTACAGACAATTGGTGAGACCCCATCTGGAGTACTGCATGCAGTTCTGGAGATCCCACCTCTGCAAGAACATAGACAGGATGGAGGCAGTCCAGAGGAGGGCAGCTAAAATGGTGCAGGGTCTGCACCAGAAGCCATATGAAGAGCGACTAAAAGAGCTTAATATGTATACCCTCAAGGAAAAGAGGAAGAAGGGAGACATGATAGAAACTTTAAAGTACCTCGATGGAATCAACAAAGTCTAAGAGGGTAGCATCTTTCAGAAAAAGAGACGTGGAAGAACAAGGGGAGCAATTTGAAGATGGGGGGGATGGCTCAGGGTCAACATGAGGAAGTATTTTTTCACAGACAGGGTGGTGGATGCATGGAATTGACTTCATGAGGAGGTTGTGGGGTCAAAAACAGTGGGTGAATTTAAGAATGCATAGGACAGACATAAGGCAATCCTAGTGGGGGGTAGGAGGAAGTAGGCTGTTGGTAAAACTAGGGTCTGCAGCTTATCCAAAATGTAAAGAAATGGGCAGACTGGGTGGGCCAAGCAGTCCTCATCTGCCATCAAAGTCTATGTTTCTAATTATTTCTGTAAGGGCTCTATTCATATTTCTCAACTGTCCCATAGTAGGAGGTATTATGTGATTTAACCTATTAGAACCCTTCTGCCAATCCCTCTAAACTGCCTCATATTAGGAGAGATGTCCTTCATTTTACCACTCAGAGACCCTTAGTCTGTCCCTCTCAACTATCTCACATTAGGAGGGATGTACCTCATTTTATCTCTTAGAATCCTTAGAAACTCCTAGGGAAGCTGAATGTGGCAGGAGTCAGACTGTCTGATCCCATAGTAGGGTGGTTCTGTTCCTCCCTCACTGGCTGACATCACTCGGTACATGTTGCTAGTGCCTTATCCCCACCTCATCACCTCTGGTGTGCCCCCAAGGGTCCATCTTGGCTCCCATCCTCTTCTCTCTGTTCCTCAATGATCTCCAGTCCCCACTGTCTGTGATTCAACTAATAATCATATCTACACTGGTGACATAAACCTCTTTGCCTCTGGAGCATCAGACCCTATGGTGACATTTTCACCACAGGGTGACTTCAATTGTGTCCAGTGCTAGTTCCACTAAAATCACCTCTCCCTAAACCCCAAAAGCAATGTCTCTCAAAACTCAGTAACACCCCTGTCTTCCAAACCCTGGATGGTTTTCCACTTGAGAAGGTCACCTATTTTCAGTGCCTTTGTGTGTGATTGGATAAAAACCTGGATTTCTCCACCCCCAGTGATGCATCACACAAAAAAACTGTCCAAAGCTTGGCACCTTATACTGAAACCCCTCCTGCCTTCTTCTCCTTGACCATTTTGGGATCCTCCTTAAGATGTTCCTACCAACTTTTGTCAGTGTGGATGTGGTTTATGGTGCTGCCCCCCTAAGCTCACCATGTCTAAGCAGGATCCCCATTTCCACTCCTTCAGCCGCTTTGTAACTGACTCCACCATATATACTCATCTCGGCACCTTCTATCATAAGCTCTCCACTCCCCCTCTTGCTTCTTGGCCCCTTTCTCACTGCACCACCTTCCATTCAAAATAATGGCTTCCTTCACTCCCCTCCGACCGTACTGAACCACTCTCATCCCATATCCCCTATTCCTATTCACTCCACTCCTTGAACTCACACTCCCATAGTGTTTCTACTGGAACACCTCTGCTGGCCAATCTGCCTTTTCTGTGTAACTGCCCTTCCTTTGGAACTCCCATTTCTCCTGACATCTGCCACTTTTCTTTCCACCCCCTCTCTTAAACAACTCCTCAGAGCTCACTACACCCCAGTCTGTTTCTGCCTATAGCCTCCCTTGGCCTACTCACTGCCTGTATCTCACATACTGAACTCTCCCCTCCCTGGGTTGTCTAAGTAACAGAAGTTGTCATGTATAACTGCAGTCATGCCTTCTGCTTTGTGGGCAACTACAGTAATCCCAACACTTATACAGCAACATTTTTCTTTTGTTACTGCCACCTTTTAATTTACTTGCACATCCTCAAAAGTAATTTGGCCTTGCCATTGACGTTTACTCTCTGTATTGTATTGTACCTTCTTGCCCATTCTGTACCCCTCCCCCCCACCTAGGGTCACACCTTGAAATGACCTTTTACTTAGTGTGCCTCTCCCAGTTACTAATTTCTACATAAATAAACAAATAAAAAAATTAAAAAAGTAAATAAACCAAGACACCAGAGAGGTATGGACAGAGGGGCTCTGAGGGGATAATATGAAGGACATCTCTTGCAATGTGGAACAGTTGAACAGTATGGACAGGAGTTCTTAGAGGCAAAATGAAGGACATCCCTCGTAATGTGAGATGGCTGAAAGATATGGGCAGCGGTTTTGAGAGGTACAATGAGTGACATCCCTCATAATGTGGGCAGTAGAGTCATGGACAAAGGATCTCTGAGTGGTAAAATAAGGGATGTTCCCTCCTAATGTAGGGCTGTTCAGAATAATGGACAGAGGATCTCTGAGTGGTAAAATGAGAGAAACCCTTACTAGAGATGTTTTGATGGGTAAACTGAGGGGACCCAGTCTCTCTCTGGCCAATGGCCACAGATTATTCCTGTCTCTCATGAGAGCAAGGAGTTCCGGGTGATCCAACCAGCAGGTGTACCTCTTACTTTGTGCTTTTTGTAGGGTGCAAATTTATTGTAGGCAGTTATGAATTCCATGACGAAGAATTCTTAACAAGGTTAACAAGGATCTGCAGCTTAGCCAATAGGTAGGGAAGTGTGCAGACTAGGTGGGCCAAGCAGTCCTTATCTGCCATCAGAGTCTATGCTGGCCAAGAAGGCACTACTGGGCCTAACTCCCCCCTGCTAATACTGTCTAATACTTCTGGCCTAATAATAATAATTCTAATTGTGCTGAATTAATTCTCATAATACTGACCTAATACTAATAAGGTCAATCAATCATTCATTTATTGGATAGGCAAATTAAGAGAATAAATCTCTCGTTTACAATTGCATCCAAACATTAATACAGATATTAACTTACAGTACACATAGTTGCATATAAAAAATATTTAAAATAAATAAGTTATCAAGTATTTATGTGTTCAAGGTTAAATTTCTGTCTGATACCCTCAGTGACCACTCCTCAGTGCAATGCTTGTGGAATGTGAAACAGCCCAGGCCCCACTTCTGGTTTATAACAACATAAGCAAAATAAGCATGCCAAAATTCAAATCCTATGTGGCCCAGCTAGACTGACGTGACCTTGATGCCGTCCCTGATATTGATTCAGCCTTAGAATTCTTTGTCATGGAATTCACAGCTGCCTACAATAAGTTTGCACCCTACAAAAAGCACAAAGTAAGAGGTACACCTGCTGGTTGGATCACCTGGAACTCTTTGCTCTCATAAGAGGCAGGAATAATCTGTGGGCGTTGGCCAGAGAGACTGGGTCCCCAGTCCATCTGCAAAAATACAAGGAAGCCAGGAATAAATGCACTAATAGGATTTGATTGGCCAAAATCAGCTACAGTAAGGCCCAGAAAACACAGATTTGGAGCAATGGTGAAAGATTCTGGGAGGATGTCTCAGAACGCCTTGGTAAGGGTGACAAAACCTCACCAAAACTGCTCATGGTTGATGTACATGAAGTACTTGATCCCACTGAAATTGCCAATAAATTCAATGTTACATTGAGTGACTTCAGCTCTGTCATCCCCACTGAGCCAACCTTGCCCTCTAGCACAGGTTCTGATCCTGTTGACACACAAGCACTGGACCCAGAGCCATGATTTCCTAAATTAGATTTTAAACCTGCATCATTAAGGGACAACTCTAATTATATAAGAAAGGTTCTTGGTAAAACCAGAATAGGAGGTGATTCAATTGATATGAGGCTATTTGCCCTGGTTGTTGAGGAACTCTCCTACCCCATTTCCAAAATCTTCAACTTCTCTCTGCACTACTCCCAGTTCCCCAAATAGTGGGAAACTGCGCTGGTTACACCAACTTTTAAAAGTGGCAGCCTTGCTAACCTTTCCAATTACAGGCCAATTTCCGTACTCTCCTCTCATCCAAAGCCCGTCAGGGAATAGTGTCTGATCAACTTGTCTCATACCTTGAACAATATGAAATACAGTGTCTCCAACAGCATGGATTTTGAAAAAAAACATAGCACCAACACAGCACTAATTGAGTTTACCAATATTGTCCTTGAGGCCCTTGAAAATAGAGACAAAGCTGGCGCTATCTATATCGCCTTGACAAAAGCCTTTGACTTGATCAGTCGAATGCTCCTTCTGTACAAACTCCAAGGCCTAGGCCTGTCACTAAACACAGTCACCTGGTTCAAGAATTATCTTACTAATCGTACTTAGCATGTTAAGATAGTTGGCTCCTTGTCAAATGTTAGGAATGTATCCATTGGCATTCTCCAGGGCTCCATTCTAGGTTCTCTACCATTCAAAAACAACCTGCTTGATGCTTGTCAGTCTGCAAAGGTGCGTCTCTATTGCAGATGATTTTGTTATTTCTTTCAAGAACCCTAACATTAGCAGCCTTACCTCTGTCCTCCAGGGGTAATTTTGAGGCCCTTGAAAAATGGTTCTCACAAAACAAACTGGTTCTAAATTACAAAAAAATCTAAAGACAATGCTCTTCACAAGCCACAAATGAAGAACCGGTACCCACACCCCCCCCCCATCATCCGCAATGACCTGGAATATATACTTGAGCAGGTGGAAACCTTTAAATATCTTGGGGTGATCCTGGATGATAACTTATGTTTTGCTCCCCACATTGACCACCTAGTGTCCACAGTAATCAGAAGATTGTTAGCCTTACCATAACTGAGTTACGCTCACTTCTGATGCTAGACCCCACACAGTGACAAGCTTAGTACTGTCACTAGTTGACTATGGCCTCCCTGTCTGCACATCTGCCTGTGACGCAATTCTCAGCAGAATAAATCTGATCTGTAATAAGGCTTGTCCCTTTGTGCTTGGGGGTAGTAGCTATGTATGGTGACACCAACACAGTGAAATACACTCCTGTCGTCAAAATTGACACTTTGCCCACAGGGCGCTGTGTTGGTGTGCCTGAGACAGGGGCACACTGTCTCCCGGTCTTGCACACCTGTCCCGAACTAACTCCAGCTGGAGTTGAGAAACCTAAAGACGGGGGTGGGCAAAGCCCCCAGCATGGAGGGTTCAGGGGAGAAGTCCCACAATAAAAAAAAAGGAATGGGAGACACACAGGAATCATGTATACCTCAACTTGTGGTCGACATGATTCCTGTCAGCAAGATGCTGGTCGACAAAAGGGTTGTCAAACTGGCATCATAGAGCTGTGATTGGAGCTGACAAGCACACCCATAGCTGCAGAATTAAGTTCCAGACATTTAAGTACCTCAAGGGAATCAATAAAATCCAAGAGGGTAGCATCTTTCAGAAAAAGAGATGTGAAAGAACAAGGAGGTACAATTTGAAGATAGAGGGGGGACAGCTCAGGGGCAATGTAAGGAAGTATTTTTTCACTGAGAGGGTAGTGGATGCATGGGACAGCCTTCCTAAGAAGGTTGTGGTGTCAAAAACAGTGGGGGAATTCAAGAGTGCATGGGACAGACCTAAAGCAATTCTTATAGGGGGTAGGAGGAAGTAGGCTGCTGGTTAACAAGGATCTGCAGCTTATCCAATAGGTAGGGAAGTGTGCAGACTAGGTGGGCTAAGTGGTCCTTTTCTGCCATCAAATTCTATGCTGGCCGAGAAGACACTACTGGGTCTAACTCCCCCTGCCCCTAATTCACTGCTTCCTCCCTGTCGCTAGTCTATACAACACCAGGAACATGACTTGGAATGCCTTTGAACTCCCTTTTCACCTGACTCAGCTGGGCAAGCATTTATTCACTGCTAGGGCCACTGGCAGGTTAAATGAGCTGGCTGATACCTTGCTTAATCTACCTACAGTACGTTTGATCAGTTTAAAGAGTTCACTACAGGTAGCCCTAACAATTCAATGCAACTGAAACTGCTAATCATCCTAAGTCTCTCCTGGTATATACTTTAAACTGTGTCAGACTCTGGCCCTGCAGCCATGCACCATTTCTATGCTTGCTTTACACTGTTTCTGACTGCCTGCCTTATTGTAAAATTGTATGCAACTGATCTAGCCTGTTTTACAGTATGTACTCGTTTGACTATATTGTACTTGTTTTACTTAATTCTACTGGAACTTGCTTATTGCATTTGTTTTGCTGTCTTGTGGTCTCTGTTATTGACATGGAACCTTTGTAAAACAGCATTTGTGCTCAGAAGTATTCTCTGAAATCTTCAATGAATAAATAAATAATACTGGACACTTAAGATGTATGGTTAGAATGATTCCAAGTGGTAAAATGACTAGGGATGTCCCTCCTATTATGTGACAATCCAGAGACATGGAAGACGTAACTTGTCCCTCATTTTACCTCTCAGAAACCCTCTGTCCCAAATGGGTAAAGAACTGTCCCCCCCCCCCATTACACTGTCACTTTAAAGCAAAAGCTATAGAATGTATAGTAAATGTTTAGGGTTTATTGTGCACAGAATTCAAGCAGCTCAAAAACCTTGTTGTGCGCATTCTAAAGTTGTCGTAAATGTTCTAAAGACCTTATTGTGCATGTTCTGTCATTAATTGCAGCTGTGATTCCCTCGCGCTGACTCCCGCTGCCTGGTTTCACTTCTCTGCTCACTGTCCCTCAGCTTTACGGTAACAGCGGTTTAAAAAAAAAAAAGATGTCAGCCACTTTTTTCTTTTAACCATACACTATCACAAATAAAATATGGGTGACCATAAACAATTTGCCTTGTGTTTCCATCTCAGGGTTCAGATACCAGCATGGACCTTTTGAGCTTCACTCTCGAGGTCCATACGCTGGTGTCTCAACTCCTCAATGGAAACAAAGGCTTGTTGTGTATGGGCACCCATACACTATTCCTCATATTCTGCCTGTTACAGTGTGACTGAGTGATGTTTACAGGAAGACAACACTGAAGGGATTAACCTATGTGTATAAATGAACAGCATACTTTTAGAATAGGAAAACACTCATTTCCAGTGTTTTTAGCATTAATCTTTATGAAATGAAGCTGTATAGGCTGGTTTTCCCTCATTTTGTGTGAGGCTGTCTCAACTGGATGATGCAAGAGTTTGAGTTACTGTGTGCTACCTGTGGTACTGGCCCTTATCCAAGAGCCTTATGTGCCGCCAACATACCTCTCGTCTGTCCCTGATTCTGTCTCATAATGTCCTCTGTCCTGCCTCCATTTGGTATTTTTGTAACTGACAAGTATGGATTTATATCGTAAAATATTGTTGCAATCTTAAATTTATGCATCCATGACTAAAGACCCCGGGACCACATATTCAAAAATGGTCAAAATGGAGCATAAAAATTTGCACTGTGATTGCCCATTGTCCAGGACACTGAGGATGCTATACTCAGTTGGATAGCACACTGGTGCAATCAAACTGAATATAGAGGCATGTCTGCACAGCACTAAGTCAAGTAGCGCTACCCTGATATGGATCCTGGCAGTACAGTGAACAGCACCCCAGACCCAATGCCAACAGTAGCTCCCGATATGAAATTCAGGTAGCACCACGGAAATGAGTCTATTGAGCATGCAAGGTGTTAAGGGACCATTTGTTTGCCTATTATGGGCACATTTGCATGGGAAGCAGCAGCAGGTTTGCACCCCTATGACTGGCTCCACCCTCACTCGAATGCCCAGTCCTATAAAAGTCAAGTATTCCCTGCTGCCTAATGGCTGCAGCCCCCACCCTATGAACCCCCCATTAAATGTGCAGTCTGCCCTAGTGTTCAGTTGTCTCCCTAGCCCTGTGTGAAGAAAATGAAGTCCTTGGTTCCCCTCACCCTCCGATCCCTGACCCCAGTACACATCTAATAGTTCCTGGTGCCTAGTGGCCACCCCACCCTTCAGTTGCTGGCTCATATTGTTTAATACTTCCCTGGTGTTTAGTGGTCCCTCCCACCCTCCAATCACTGGACCTGTAATATATCAACTATTCCTTGCTGTCTAATGGCACCCCACCCACCAATCCCCCTCCTCGTACCAGTGTCAACTGTCTATGGCATCTAGTGACTCCTCCTGCACTACTGGCACTGTGACACCCACCCTGCCACCCCCCCATCTGGTCATACTGGTGCTACAGGAATCCAGTATGGTGACTGGCACAGCCCTCCTCTTAACCCCTCAGTGGCTGCTGTATGGATTGACAGCATGCGTACTCTGTACTGTAAAGGGAGCAAGTGTACTAACTGTACATGCACTCCCTTTACAGTAAAGAGAATGCATTCTACCTGTCAATCCATATGGCAGTTGGCCGAGGTGGTGAGAGGAGGGCTGTGCTCGTCACTGTAGTGGAGTCCTGTAGCACGGGTGAGATCAGTAAGGGTGGAGTGGCACGGTGGGTTGCACAATGCCAGCAGTGTGGGGGAGTGCTAGACACCAGGAACAGCTGATTCTGGTATGGGGAAGGGGATCAGTGGGTGGGGGGAAGCCTCTAGATTTCAAGGAATAGTTGCTATATTACAGGTCTAATGATCGGAGGATGGTGGGCACTGCTAGACACTGGGGAAGTCTTAAATAATATGAGTCCAGGTGTTGGAGGGTGGGGAGACCACTAGGCAACCAGGGATTACTTTTCTTGACACAGTGCTGGTGATCAGAAGGCAGATGGAGCCACTGGACACCAGGGTCATACTTTAGTTTATTGGGGCTGGTGATCAGAGGGCAGAGGGGGCCACTAGGCACCAGGAAATTTCTTACTTTTACTGGGGACAAGGATTGGGGGATGGTAGGACCACTAGACACAGGAACTTGCTTTATTTTAACAAGGCCAGGGTTTGGACCCGGGTGGTGGGGTGCCACTAGCCACCAGGCAGCAGGTGTTCTCCCCCATCACCAATGTGGTTTTTGACTGCAGTGACTTCACCAGCTGCTAGGGTTGCCCAGAGTAAGTCAGGCTTCATGGTGGTACCTGCGCAGCACAAAGTGACCTGATCTATTCCCTTTGTGCAGCACTATTGTGCTGAATATTGCACTGCACCAGGATTACTGTCCCTGCCCCTCCCTTTTGCACTGCGTGCATTAGTTTTTTGCATGCATGCTAACCCTTTTAGCACATACCACGGCACCCTTTGAATAACTCTCTCGGGTGCAAATATCAGGCAAACAGGGTGCAATAACTTTGTCCACTGGGCAAAGTTTTGAATATCTGACCTCTGGTGTCACTAGATGCCTAACATTTCACTTGGATGCCACTGGATTTTGTTCAGAAGACATCAGTTGATGTATTTTTCTCTCTACTGTCTTCATATATTGCAGCTTGCCTGTTCTACTACTTTGCAGACTGTATGCACATTAAAAAAAGGTAAGACATATACCATTTGTGCTTGGTTTTCTCCCTAGTCACAGGTCCATAACTCTAAGATTGTAGGCTGTGTTTTGTTAGTTACACCACAGAATTTCTGGGGGCGCCCCTCCATTTTGATTTTTAGTATAAAATATTTCCAGACGTAAATGTTACAGTCTAGTTCTCCTTTAAAACAAACTTTTCTCACTAAGCCACGCATTAAAGCAGGCATCTTCAGCTGATACATTTCCATTTTGCAAGAAGAGTCCATGATTTTGGTAATTGTCTCTGATTTTTTAAGCCATGTCCCTGATTTGCAAGACAGGTGTTTTAGAGGTATGTACCCCAAAACCCCAAGACAATGCAAAAAACAAAAACAAAAAAAAAAACAGAACAGTGGTTTATAGCAAAAGGAAAACAAAAAGGAATGTAGTTTTATATAGTCCCTTATATTTATATAGTACCTTTTATAACAATGGTATCCACCAGTGCTTTACAAGCCAGGAGAGGGAAGAGAATGAATGCTGATTACATGGAAGTTGGGGTGATTTGCCAGCCTCCTGTAAAAGTGACAGTTGGAATTGCCAGGACTCATAACATTCCACACACACACAAATAATAACTTGAAGACATTTCTTTCCTTGTTATAAAAGACATTTCTGTGAATCCAGACTTTCTGCCCCTTAGACTTCCTCTGTTCCTGTTGTTTTTCCTGACCTGAAGTTATATGCCTGCTTTTTGGCATCAGAATTATTTCAGTGGCAACAGGTTGTGATTCTGTAAACAAAGGATATTTACCTCATAACAGAAATACACAACGTGAGCAGATAAAGTCTAATGGAGAAAGCTCATGTTTTAATTAAATGTCTTCAGTAAATTTAAAATGGAAGGTCCAGAAATGTTTGTTTTGGGGGTATTATTTATGAAACTGAATTCTGCTTATGACAAATGTGAATTTACTATTTTTGTTGTTACTCAGGGTCATACTGTGAGTATGAGGCAGGTGTGGGAATCAAACTCTAGTTTCCTATGCTGTAATCACTAGACCAAACTGCCTCCCAAAAAGGGTCAGGGATGGAGAGTAATTTGTGTCCCTCAGTGTTGCACCATAACATAGTTTACTTGGACACAGCTCTAACGCATTAGGCCTATTGGTTTCCGAAAACCATGGCTCCTACACCTTGTTTCCTAGTTACTTTAGACTGTACTCCTTAAATACATCACCATCTGTGTTTCAAACCCATCTCAATCTTGACTTACAAGCCTACTGACCCAATGTTGTTTGAAACCTCACTCGTTATAGGACACAAATCGCTTTCTTCCCAAGGACTCCTGTGTCTCTTTCTCTCTCTTTTATAAGGTAAGGTCAACGTAATTAATTTCCTTTTTCCTGACTATGTGTGTAAATTTTTTTTTCTGTCATAACTCAAAAGGTAATTAATTGTTAAAAAAAGCCTGTCATGGTTCTGAAAGTGCAAAGCGCTTCAAGCTACAAAGGACAAAGGGAAGGAAGGCCTTTTTCTTCCTCTGAGATAAAATATTACAAATGGTCGCCCAAACCACGGGGTGTTTGTCTTTTATCGCCCAGCTCTTCTCAGGTTAGAGGGTTATTAACCTGTATCCTGGGGCGAACAGGAGACACATCAATTACATCAACTGAAAAGGAAAATGAAGCTCAAATTAAAAATTAAACACACAGCCATTCATGTGATACCACCTCGACTATTTACTCAAACTTAGCAGGAAAAGTTTGCCTATTAAAAAGCAGTCTGAATGGGATGATATCACCACTTGAGCAACACAAGATGCACAAAACATTACATTTAAGACAATGCAGAAAGAGCTGTTGTCCTGATAGCTGAATGAAAATCCTTTGTCTTTGTTTTTTATACAAATTACAGAATAGAGCAGACTCATAAGGAGCATTCAGATTATTAGTACCCGTGTCTATAAATAACATTGTCGGAGCCAATTTACAGTTAGTGGGCGAAAAAAGAAAAGGGAATAAAACTCAGTGCTTTCTTCCAAAACACTCACTACCCATTATGTTGTGTATCTTGGGGATGACTCATCCAATTCTCATCCAACTTCCTATAGACAAGGCCGGCTCAGTTGTTGCAGTGCATCCCTAGGTCCTTGGCGGGGCGCTAGATAGACAACACTGAATAAAATAGAGTAGTCTTCACCCAAGTAGATGAAGTCTTGCATTGCCCCCATGCCACATAGGATGTCATCTCTTGGCCCCCAACAATGGCTTCAGGTGCCTCCTCTCCTCATCGCCAGTGACTAGGTTTGTGGGTGTTGCCTATCAAGGAACTAAAGGCAAGGTACTGCCTCATGGGTTAAATTAAGGGTGGGTATTGCAATGCTGAGCAGGTCAAAAAGCACAAAGTGGTCCCTTGGGTCACAAATTGGAGGGCCCCTACTTTTTCGATATCAATTTTCCATTTTTATTTAGGGATAAAATCTATTGAGCCAAAGCTAATTCACAAGCCCATCCCATAGGCATAAATGTTCAGATTAAAATTACAGGACAATCTGTGCACACATAGACGTGAATAAATAAAAGTATTTATAAAATGGGCTTCATAACCCGTCAGAACCCTTGCACTTTTGCTGGTCTAAATACATCACCTGACTATTCATTAATCTCTGGTATATAAACAATTTGTAACTACCCTGCCCTACTCTACCTAGCAACAACCTAACTAAATGAAAATACAAACTTTTTTCCATTAAAGTAAAAACACTTTTCCATGTTTTAAACACAAAAAAAATAATAATAGGGCATAGGTTTCTTCAAAACAAATGCAGTACCCAGGTTCATTAATAGTCCCTCAGCCTTTTTTACAAAACTCACATATTCTTCCTAGCCACAACACAACTAAAGGAAAATAAAAACACTTTTCCATTACTCTAGCACATGTGTTTCTTGAAAGTGCCACTCCCAAAACTTCCCTTGCCAGACTGGACACCCCCTATCACTCCTTCTGCCACTTTGCCCTTGATAGTCCCCCTCGTACTCACCACTGTAATCACTACCAGTCTCTATCTATCCTCTCCGTTGAGGACAGATGCCACTCTCACTGCATCTCCTTCCTTTCTAAATTCTGGTTTGGTTCCCTTTCCTCCTATCTTGCTTCCTGCCTATCACCTCTTTCCCCTCTCCACTCCCTCTGGAGCTACGATTCTTACACCATAGCAATCCCTCCTAGATCATCTACTGCTGGCCAGTCTGCTTTCTTACACTACCTCCCTAAAATGTGGAACTCTCTTCCTCAGGTAAACTGCCACTCCAGCTCTCCCTCTGCCCTCTCATTCCTCCTTCATAATTTTCTCTCCACTACTTGTAACTGCCTTTAATTCCCTTTTCCTCTACCTCTTTTGACACCTCTTACATGTTGCACTTCCATTTGAATTCTCAGTTATGTGACCAATTTGTATATATACTGTATTATGTTTTTGTATTTTTTCCTAATTTCCTTTATATTACTGTATTGCGTTATTGACGTATATTGTTGTATCCCTATCTTTCCTTTATATTACTATATTTTGTTTTCACTGTATACTGCTGTATCCCTGTTTCCCTTCCCCCAGGACACACCTGGAAACAAACAATGATTGCTCAGTGTGCCTTTCGTGGTGAAACATTTCAATAAATAAATAAAAGTGAATGTACTTCCTGGGTGCATGAAAGTCACTCAGCTGTAGGCCCTGTGCCTTCCAACTCACCCAGAGCATGCATTAATTCACTAGAACCCCAGAACCTTTTGTGGGTTGTGGTTTATGCACAGCATACATGAGGAAACTAAAGATGAAAAGCATTTATTAACCTGCAGTTGCCGTGGCACTTGCAAGGCCAATATAGAAGTCCTGGGAAGGGTACTTGGGTGGCATAATGAGGCCTGAAAAACAAAAACTTGCTGCAGCCATTCATTATTAGTATAAGGTTTTGGTGAAGCTTTCCTGCATCTCAGTTGGAACCCCCTAAGGTTCTATAAAGTTCTTCTTTTGAAACCTAGTACACTGAATGAGATTCATATGTACAAGGGTGTAGGACTGACTGCAATTCTTTATGAGTGTGTGTGTCGATGTGTGAGTGTCATGTGTGTGTGTTTGTGTTCGCGCGCGCGCGAATGTGTGTGTGTCTATTTGTGTGTCATTATGAGTGTGTAGGACTATGTTTTTTACTTTTTGTTTACTCAGGATAGCCCATCACCTTGTTTGCAATGGTCCCCTACTTGCACCCATTTTTATGTTTGCTTGCACGCATGTGCAAGAAACATAGTGCCGTCATCCGAGTTTTCGGAGGTGTGTCACCCCCTCTTCCAATTCAGTCAGTGTGTTGGCAGGCGTGGCCCCAGTCCGCCAATGCATGCTGGAGCTGTCTATGACAGCTCCAAAATGCAGTGGCATACAGTTGAAAGGGGGAGCTATACTTCAGTGAGCAGTGATAAGATATCGTCTGCTCATGTGCAGCTCCCCCTACCACACACACACACACACACACACACATGCACGCATACTGCGTCACCTTTGCCTTACGTATAGCTAATGAGGTGCCCAATCTGATTGGCTGTGGTGCGCCCCCAAAGTTTTCATGTGCCACGCTGGTGCCTACCCCAGCGTGGCAACTCATAGTATAGCCGACGGGGTTCCCAACTCCCCGTCAGCTCCACTGTCCTCCCCCGGTATTCGGGTGCCACGCCAGAGCCCACCCCAGCGTGGGGAAATAGATGCTATGGCCAACGGGTGCCCAACTCCGCTGGCTCCACGGCCCCCCCACAACCAGCCATCCTTGTGCCATGCTGGGAACCCACCCCAGCATGGCAAAGCGTCAGCGTCGTCAATTAAAAAAAAAAACAACCTATAAATTAAAAAGCGGTCCCAGCTTCCTTCCCCAACAACCCGCACCCACCTGCGCACCCTGCCTCCCCCACACCCCTCACCCCACTTACCTCCGGAGTCCTGCGGACGATCTTCGTGGACCGAGATACATCTGCACTCTTCAAAGCTGACCGCGAACTGTGGAAATGCTGGTAAGCTGTATAATGGGATAGATAGGGTTTTTTCAACTTTGTTGCATATCTCAGGCATTGTTTGGAATTTTTGCATCAAATTTTCAACATGGGGTTTTTGGGACCCCTTCTCATGAATGCTGTCACTGTCATGGCGTTATTCGGGCCCAAAGGGTGATTTCGCAGTCACTGCGCGAAATCACCTTTTGGGACTGATTAACAAAATGACACTGCCAGTGTGCATAAGGTGGGCTCTCAAGAAGCCTATTTTGAAAATTTGGTGGAAAAATTCAAAAAAATTACTGTTTTATGAGCGTGCGTTGAGCAGTTCCTACGCATCGTAAGTTCCACGAAATTTTCAATATTATCACTCCAGATTTTCAACATTGCCATTTTACCACACTTTCTTATGAGCAGTACAGCTGTCATTTTTCATATCTCACCCAAAATGTGTTTCCACCCATGTAGCGCACAATGGCACAGTCGGTGTGCGAAATCAATGTCGGGACAAATTAAGAAAATCACAGTGACACTGTTCATGAGCAGAGGTCTTAAAATGGCTATGTTGAAAATTTGGTGAAAAATTCTAAAATGACTGTTTTACGAGCATCGTTATGCAGTTTCTACGCACGCTAGTAGTTTGTGAATTTTCAATATTTTCCTCCAGATGTTCAACATTGCCATTTTACCACATCTCCTTATGAACAGTACAGCTGTCATTTTCACATCTTGCCCAAAATGTGTTTCCCCATATGTAGCGCACAGTGGTGCAGTCGATGTTGAAATCAATGTATGGACACATTAAGAAAATCACAGTGATACTGTTCATGAGCAGAGGTCTTAAAATGACTATGTTGAAAATTTGGTGAAAAAATTCCTAAAATGACTGTTTTATGGCGTGTGTTGTACAGTTCCTCGCTTGCGCTGTAAGTTCTTGAATTTTCATTACACTCCAGATTTTCAACATTGCCATTTTACCACACCTTCTTATGAGCAGTACAGCTGTCATTTTTCACATCTCACCCAAAATGTGTTTCCGACCATGTAGCGCACAATGGCACAGTCGTGTGCGAAATCAATGTACGGGACAAATTAAGAAAATCACAGTGACACTGTTCATGAGCAGAGGTCTTAAAATGGCTATGTTGAAAATTTGGTGACAAAAGTCCATAAAATGACTGTGTTACGGGTGAGCATTGCGCAGTTTCCACGCACTCTCGTAAGTTCATGACTTTGTAATATTTTAAGTCCAGATTTTCACCAGTGGCATTTTTCCACACTTCTTATTTACAGTACAGCTGTCATTTTTCACAACATGGCTGAAGTGTGTTTTCACACTTTCAGCACAGAGATGCATGGTCGCTGTGGGAAATCATTGTTCGGGACAGATAAAGAAAATCACAGTGACACTGTTCATGATCGAAGTAACCAAAATGCCTGAGTTGACAATCTACTGTAAAAAAATCCCCAACCTAATTATATTACGGGTGTGCGTTGCACAGTTTCTATGTACACTCGTGACTTCACCATTTTTTAAAAATTTTTACTGCAGATTTGCAACATTGCCATTTTTTACACCTCCTCATGAACAGTACAGCTGTCATTTTTTACATCCTGTTCGGAATGTTTTTGCACCTGTGGTGCTAAATGCCATAGTCGCTGTGCATAAGCAGCTTTCGGTTAACAAACTGATATTCCCCTGTTCATGAGGTGGGGTCACAAAAAAACATGTTGAAAATTTGATGAAATGCCAGCGAATGCCTGAGGTATTAGGGTTTCCAACCATAACGCCCAACCCTGTAGAGAATGACAGGCATCAGGGGTGTGACTTGGGATTCTTGCCTGTAATGCCCATACCATTCCACACCCTGCAGCCAGTGAGAGGCATCGAGATATGCCTTGGACTCTTGGTCCCAAAGTTCACCCCATTCTCCTATATCGCACCCATCTCAGCATTTCCTAATGGAATGGGGTGCTCATAAGGCCAAAGACCCAAGGAACACTGTGACACTTGTCAGTGTCTGCAGGGTGGGTGTGGTGAAATGGCATGGCCGTTATGCCTGATGACCCAAAGGCACACCCCAATGCCTGTCACTCTCTGCAGGGTGGTGGTGGTGGGGTTGGCTTCAGTTCAGTACTTCACTGCCATTCCTATTACGCAGCTCTGTAACTTCTACACTTCCAATGCCAATGCCAGCAAGCAAACATTCGGCATTGACAAATGCTTGTTTATTAAATGCAAAGATGTGTGTAGTAAATACCAAGGCTGAATCTCTCTTATAAATATATATCTATTACCCCATATAAATGGTTAGAAGTTATTTCCCTGTATAACCCTTCCCTGTATAAACAATTGTGCTTATAACTAACAGTTACCATCCAACAATATTATATAACATAAATGAATGGTAATTGTGGTATATGAGGAAATAAACCCATTGAGAAGGCTAATCACAATATGAAGCTACTTGCCGTTCTGGCTCATGGCCTTATGATCTGATCAGTCCCTTAGATGGGTTTATTTCCTTGTATGCCACAGGTACTCATCATTTTATATATTTTCTCCACACTGCCCGTTGCTTAGAAACTTCAACTTGCGAAGTGTGAGCCATACAACTCACTGGTGGAGGTAATGTTAATGTATTGCAACCCAATATGTATGTACGTATGTTTTTGTGCCCATCTGTCAGACTGTCCATCCACCTATCTATCTATCTATCTATCTAACTATCTATCTATCTATCTATCTATCTATCTATCTATCTATCCGTATTCTATATGTATATCTATCTGTATCCCCTCAAGTTGCCAACTGACTTTCAGCGCCAAACTTAGGAAACCGCAATGAGGGCGACAGTGACAGGGGCGATCTCAATTTTAGATCACCCCTCAGGCAGGTCGCCCTTTGCGCCCTCACTATTTCTGCCCCTCCAAGGTATGCCCACCCTGGAGGAGGCTAAAGCAGATTGTTTTGTGTGAGAGCACTTTGGCGCTGTAACTCCTGGGAGATGAAATGCCTGGTGCTGTATTGCCAGGCGGCATCTTGCCTGCACCGTAATCAGTCTATCTATATATCCACCGATCAACCCTAGCCAGAAAACTCATGAGATCTGTGATTACCCGACTAATGTTCATGGGGGATGGGAACATTTTATTCACGATTATGACCTTCAGATACATTTCAAGGGTATAACAGTTCGCGGAAGTTTCAAGACAACTGCGTCGAATATTGGAGTGTGATGATGGGTTTGGCGGTTACAACGTTTGGCCCAATAATTACTGACTCCCTGTGATCAAAGTCACCTGATGTCCTTGCAGTGTGCTTCAATATATTCAGCAGGGTGAAAGATAGGCTATGTCTCACTTCAGTTCATACTATCTTGAGACAATTAAGTACAAATAAGTAAATTAAGTGCACTTCAGTGAGGTATTTCACATACAGAACATCATATATGTTTAAGATGTATTTCATCCAGCTTGCTCGCTGATGTGTCTCCGGTCATTATAGTTCTGGTGAGTGGATATTGTTTAGGAAGCCATTTCTCACTTCCGTCTGTCCATCAGATTGTCCGTCCCTCTAGCTGTCTAGCTATTATCGTGACATAAGTCACACTCTATATGCAAAATGAACTAATGTTGAATTTACCACATGTGCATCTAGATGCGTATCAGCCATATTATAACTTGGAGGTAGCAGAAAGGAAGATTGGAAGCTCATGAGCAGTACAGCTGTCATTTTTCACACATCTTGCTCAAAACGTGTTTCTGCCCATGTAGCACGCAATGGCGCAGTCAGTGTGCGAAACCAATGTATGGGACACATTAAGAAAATGACAGTGAGACTGTTCATGAGAAGAGATCTTAAAATGGCTATGTTGAAAATTTGGTGAAAAAATTCCTAAGAATGACTGTTTTACGAGCGTGCGTTGCGCAGTTCCTAACGCACGCTGGTAACTTTGAGAATTTTCAATATTTTCACTCCAGATTTTCAACATTGCCATTTTATTACACTTCCTTATGAACAGTACAGCTGCCATTTTTCACATGTCGCCCAAAATGTGTTTCCGCACATGTAGCGCACAATGGTGCAGTCGGTGTCGGAAAGCAATGTTTGGGACAGATTAAGAAAATCACAGTTACACTGTTCATGAGCAGAGGTCTTAAAATGGCTATGTTGAAAATTTGGTGACAAAAGTCCATAAAATGACTGTGTTATGAGTGAGCATTGTGCAGTTTCTACACACCCTAGTAAGTTCATGACTTTGTAGTATTTTTTGTCCAGATTTTCACCAGTGGCATTTTTCCACACTTCCTTATGAATAGTACAGCTGTCATTTTCCACAGCATGGCCAAAATGTGTTTTCACACTTTCAGCGCAGAGATGCAAGGTCGCTGTGGGAAATCATTGTTCGGGACAGAAAAAGAAAATCACAGTGACACTGTTCATGATCGGAGGTCCCAAAATGCCTGTGTTGACAATCTGCTGTAAAAATCCCCAAACTAATTACATTACTGGTGTGCATTGCACAGTTTCTATGCGCCTCGTGACTTCACCACTTTTTAATATTTTGCAGATTTGCAACATTGCCATTTTACACCTCCCCATGAACAGTACAGCTGTCATTTTTCACATCCTGTTCGAATGTGTTTTGCACCTGTGGTGCTAAATGCCGTAGTCGCTGTGTATAAGCAGCTTCGCTAACAAACTGATATTGCCACTGTTCATGAGGTGGGGGTCACAAAAAACATGTTGAAAATTTGGAGTGAAAATACCAACGAATGCCTGAGGTGTTAGGGTTTCAACCATAACGCCCACCCTGTTAGAGAATGACAGGCATCAGGGGTGTGACTTGGGATTCTTGCCTGTAATGCTCATACCATTCCACACCCTGCAGCCAGTGAGAGGCATCGAGGTATGCCTTGGACTCTTGGGCCCCAAAGTTCACCCCATTCTCCTATACCGCACCCATCTCACGTATTTCTGATGGAATGGGAGTGCGCATAAGAACCAAAGACCCCAAGGCACACTGACACTTGTCAGTGTCTGCAGCGTAGGGTGTGATGAAATGGTGTGGCCGTTATGCCTGATGACCCAAAGGCACACCCCAATGCCTGTCACTCTCTGCAGGGTGGTGGTGGGGTTGGCTTCAGTTCAATACTTCACTGCCATTCCTATTATGCAGCTCTGTAACTTCTACACTACCAATGCCAATGCCAGCAAGCAAACATTCGGCATTGACAAATGCTTGTTATGTTTGATTGCAGAATGCAAATCAAACTTAATGAGGAGATGTTACTGGAAAAAGCATGTTCTGGAAGTATGTCTGGCTCTGAGTCAATTAGGTGGCTGCAAATCAAACAGCAGCCAACACTGCTCAGTCTGGCTGATGATGCAGCTGTCCACTGGAAAGCATACTTTTCAAAGTGGCTTCACTGCCCCAGTTAATGTGCTGGGTTTTGTTATTTTGATTATGCAGTGCAGTCAATGCCCTTTGTCTCACTCTAGCTCCCCAACCCTCCACTCCACACCACTTTCATTCCCATTACTATGTATTAAAATAAACAGTCCTCCCTACTCCCAACTCAGAAAAAAGCCTTCGTTCTGATCCAAAACTAAAAGAACCCTCCCCACTCCCAGCTCCAGAAACCTGACCCTCCCTGCAGATCCCCATAAATGACTCTCTTGCCTGCTGCTATAATGGCTCATTCTGGCCTCATGCAAGAGTAGTGGGGACCCAAGCAGCTGCCTGATGCACAGCTTGGCAGTGATCCTGCCCCACTTCCAGGAGAAGTGGACAGGAGTACTTGTCCTGCAGTCAGCGGTTGATGCAACCTGCCACTCCTTAAGAGATGGGGAACATCCATGACAAAAGCAGTCAGCAAAAATACAGCCTGCCATCTCTCGGGAGAGTGGGTATCCATTGTAAGCTGCACTTAGTGGCAATGCAGATCATCTCTCTCAGGAGCAGGGGCATCCATTGTAAGCAGCACTCTGCTGCAATGTAGCACACCCCTTCGTGAGAGGGGAGCATCCATTATAAGATGAGATCAGTAGAAATGCAGCCTGCGCCCCTTGGGAGAGGGGGGCACCCATCACAAGCTGTGGTCAGCAGCTATGCAGCCTGCCCCTTTGGGAGAGGGGGTTGCCCTTCACAGGCTGTGGTCAGCAGCAATATAGCCTACCCCCTTAGGAGAGGTGGGCAGCCATCACAATAGCAGTCAGTGATAATGCAGCCTGCTCCCCCTCAGGAGAGGGGTGGGCATGTGCACATGAGTCACACTTGCCAACAATGCAGCCTGCCCCCCCCTTAGGTGGGGGGCATCCACTACAAGCTGTGGTCTGTTGCAGTGCAGCCCACCCCTTCTTGTGTTTGGAAGTCCTGATATTTTTTGTATTATGTGCAACCTGACAGCATATTCTGAAGCCCAAATAATGGCATTTTAATAATTTTCAATTATAGTTGTTTCAGAGAAAAAGCAGGGAAGTCACTGCATACAATCTGAAGAATGTGGACATACCCAGCTTGCTGGAGGTAGTGTGCTGGCTAGTGTAAAAGCTGAAACTGCTCTAGCATTTCACATCAGTTGAATGCTGGCCTACCTCTTCTCCTGTGCTGGCACCTGAGAAAGCTTTCTGTCCCAATTTAATATATCATAACAGGATGCAAACTTCAGTTTTGACTTAAAGAGGTATTTTTGACCCCCCTTTTCCAGTTCCCACTACACAGTTTTGACTTTGTGAGTTGCTGCAGGTATAGAGTTGTTTTAAAGGGAGAATTAAAACAAATTGAATCCCCACAGGCAGACAGTTATGCATTATGTTTTGTCCTCTGGGATCTTCATAGCCAGGTATTTTTGCACCTTTGTATGACCGCAAACCGCAACTGAGCACATAGGGATCTAAGCACAAATGCCTACGTGCCACATAAGGGCAGTGTGTAGGCATTCCCATATCTGAATGTCATGCAGCGGTACTCTGAGTACCCCTGGTGGCATTCACCACAGGCGCGCTAGTGCCTTGCACACTGGAACCCCATACCGACCACACAGCACTGTACCACGGGTGAACTGAGGGCGTGCCGGGGGCGTGCCCACACTGTGTGCATTCATGACAGCACTTGCACACAATACCAGTGGGATGATGCTGCATGAGGAGGGACCCTGCCGTAAATAAGTTCACGCCCCCCCCAAAAAGATCACCAGTGGGGTGCGGCGGTAATGAGATCCCCATGCACACAGCTGCACCAGACCACTATGCTGCCTGGGAAGGCTGGGTGAGTCCATTCAGGCAAATGGCCATTGTTTAAACACTGTCAGGCTACACACCATCCCAGAATCCCATGTATGAACACAGCAGGGCATCCACTCCAGGACCCAGGACGGGCATCCAATTGGATGCCCGCCTGCACAGCTGTGCTTCTCGCCTGCATTGCTGCATGCCAGAGGGTAGGGCCATGGACAGGCAGCCGGCAATGGTGAATACCAGCCAGTGCAGACCTGTCCGCAGGTCTGGAGCAGTGTGGGTCTGGTATGCGCCTTTCACACATACCTGAGCCTGGGTCATGCATAGGGCCTATAGTGAGGAAGGAAAGTCTGCTTTACTTCCAGCAGTTCATAGAAAAACTCGAGCACCACCCACTGCAAATAATGCAAAATCAAGCTCTCAATAAATTTCTTTAAATTCAATTTATTTGAATCAAAATGCCAGAAAACACACCAGACCCCCCACCGATAAAGGAACACACAGTGAGACCCACAAGCTTTTCAGCAGTACCAGATGTACAAGGAATTCACTGCTGCTGCTGTAGCTTTTGATTCTCAGGCATGTATTTTACAGTTCTTCCTTTGTTAAGTGCTGCAAAAAACTCAGTTAATATGGCTCATAGTATATTATGGGCATGCTAAATTGGCTGGTTTATTTATTGCAAGACTGCTCTGTTTGTACTTAAAAACATAACTGTAGAGGGAGATTATTGTTTTTGTTGATAATTATAAGCCTAATGACATATTTATGAACCTACAGCCTACTGAGGTTCCTTATTGGCTATTGGATCAGCCATTAATGCCTTAGAAATGACTGATCCAGCTACCAACTGATGCAGTGTGGCACCCGATGTCTTAAACAGAAGATAGTCTCATGCCACACTGCTCATGCCACACCACTCACACACAAAACATTAGTAAAACAAAAGTACTGTATAAAAAGAAAGTTATCATTGTGATTAGATTTATGTGCCTGATTCTCAAAGCCCTACATTGGACACAAGGTGCCTGCGCCAAACAGAAATGGCGCAAGTGGCACCTTGTGCCAGAAACTGCACATGGAGCTATTCTCAAAGGCAGCCTGTGCCAACCACAGACTGCCTGTCCCAAATGGAGCTTGCACCTCCTGTGCACCCAACATTGGGCTGTGACATGGTGCATGGGGCTTGCGGCAGATGCAGGCTGCTGAATCCCCAGAATCGCAATTCACAAAACTCTCCTGGTGGTGATATTTCTAAGTACCATTAAACTAAAACTGGCTGGTCCAAGGGTACATAGACATGTCCCCACCGGGGAGATGACCAGGTAGCGGCAATGTGCTGCGGTCCCACCTCCCCGAACCCATGGCTGGAAAAATAAATAAACATTACCCCTGGTTCACAGGTAGACTTGTCACCCCCCCCCCCCCAAGCATTGTACAATACAGAAATATCACCTCCATTTCCCTGGTAGTCTAGTGGCACCCCTACCTGATCCACAATAACTGTAAATAAATATATAACTCCCTTTTCCCTGGTAGTCGAGTGGCCCCCCCCACCCCTCCTTAAACCCCAATTGTTGTTAAAATGAAAGATAAAGAGACCCTTCTCCCTGGTGGTCTAGTGCTCCCCATCCCGATGACTCTGACATTACTGTAATAATTACCACCTGGTGATCTAGTGCGCCCCCACCCTCCACCCAGCAGGGTCCGACCACCCCGTTTCCCTCCTCCAACCCGTAAAGGAGCCGGCAACTGTCACAGTCCACCTCTCATCACCACGGCCAGCCACCGACTGTGCTCTGAATGAGCACATACTGCATAAAGTACACACACTCAGTGACTGACAGCAGCTGTCAGTCACTGAGCACCTACTATATACAGTACATGTTCATTCAGAGTTCATTTGGTGTCTGGCCATGGTGGTGAGAGGTGGGCTGCACCAGTCACTGGCTCTCTTACAGGTTGGGGGAAGTGAGGTGGTTGGACACTTGCAGGTGGAGGGTTGGGGGTCCACTAGACCACCAGGTGGTAATTACTGCAGTAATATCGGTGTCATCGGGATGGTGGGGCACTAGACTACAAGGGAATAGGGTCTATTTATCTTTTATTTTAACAACGATTGGGGTTCAGGGAGGGGTGAGGGCCACTAGACTATCAGGGTAAAGGGGTTATATATTTATTTTACAATGATCGTGGAGGGGTGCCACTAGACTATCAGGGAAGCAGGGGCTACTATTAATATATTTCACAATGAACAGGAATGGGGTTGTACTTCTGTCCATTGCTGCAAATTGACACAGGCTTGCGGCATCCTGTCCAGGTGCACTCTCTGTGAGACGCACTGCTAGGGTTGCTGCAAGCCACAGGACTTTGCCATTGGGACCCCGTCCAATAGAGAATCGGGTGCAGGGTCCGTGGTGCACGGGTAATCGGCACAAACAGCCTTTGGCACAGCTTGTGCTGAGTTTTGAGAATCAGGCCTCTAATCTCAATAACAACCTTGAAACTGGTCATTTCCTTGGATTAATGACTGGCTGGAGTGAGCCTCTGATCCTTTGGGAGGAGCACAGATGCTCATCGAGAAATAAACTCGATAGGCAAGGTCTGCCAATCCTCTGCTGAGCCACATCTAATGGATGAACTGCCAGCTGAAAATGAACAGCCTCTAATCCTCATCCAGCTGCCGGTGGTTCCTTCATTGTCCACTGAGTGGGATTTCTCTTATGCTGCTGACACCAATGAGGGCTTGGACATTAAAGATCACCTTTCATGGTCCTTTTGACTTCCATGCATAAATTACCCCTTCTTGCATTGATTCTGGAATTGTATTTAATTACTGTCCGCTGCAGTTAGTGTTTGCATTTTGAGGTGCTAAAAACTGCAGGGTGTACCAGAACTTCTATAGCAAGCCTGGTGTTGCTCTGAACCCAGGTTATACTGCTGACATCACTATAGGGCAGAATCAATTTAACAGAAAAGAAACATACTAACAAGGCATTTAGATTTTGGCATAATGCATTGCTTGGGGAAGGGGAACACAGTATGTACACAGTACTGGTGGTTTTCCTTTGCAACACTGTTGCAGCTGCATGGTACTGCACAGTGTGAGTCACTCCTCTGCCCTATAGTGATGTCATCAGGAGCCAGCAGCCCAGCAGCTGAACAGCAAAGGCAAGTGCTGCAGGGCTCCAAAACAAATCCAAATTATGGAAGGCAAAGTAATCCTTGGCAAAAAATAACAAATGCACACATCCTTTCAGGTCTAGTGCTGCATATAATGACTACAAGCTGAAACTTTTTGGACCATCATGAAAGTTGCTCTTTAATGTCCAACAGTCCAGAAAGGAAGAAGCCCTTACTGTACTCACCCAGAAATACTCTGTTTTAAAAGAAATGACTTATAGCCCAAAGGAGGCCCACACTAGCCAACTGAACCAGCAGGGCTATATTATATTTAACTACAGGGTGCTGAAAAGTATTTAATTTAATAAATTTTTATTGTTTGACTACTTGTTCATTACATATATAAATAATACACAATCATAACAACATACATTATTACACAAAAATAATTTTCATTTAGACGTTGTTTAAAACATCAATTGGTTTCATACATAGAGTATAAAAAATGCAATTAATTGCTTATAAAAATGTTCACTTGTTCACATTTCATGTTTTTTTTTTCACAGATATAAAACAATATTGGGTACATTTCGATATCACTGCACAGTTGCGAAGACTTTATGGGCCCGATTCACAAAGAGGGCTACGTTAGGCACAAGCTGCGGCAAACAGCAGCTTGCACCGAAGCACCATGTACCAGGGACCCTGCACCTAATTCAGGTACAGGAGGGGTCCTGGCGCCTAAGTCCCCACACTTGTGGCAATCCCTCCCATATGGCATACACAAGATGCACCGAAGGACTTGCCCCAAGCCCCCAGCATCAATGACAAGCTGTCCCCCTGACCAGATCCCCTGTTCCCCACACTGTACATGTCACAGGAAATGCCCCCATACGGATCCCCGATGTCTTCTACATATACCACAGCCCCTCATTTAGTCCAGTGCCCCCACCCCAACAGCTAATGTCCCCATCCCCAGACAGAGCCGGGGACTGGCACAGCCATCCTCACACCTCCGTGGCCAGTCCCCACTGAAATGTCAATGATCGCATACTGTAATGTGTACACATACACATTACAGTAAACGACCATTGACAGCTCAGTCAGGGACCAGCCATGGAGGTGTGAAGATGGCGGTGCCGGTCCCTGGCTCTGTCTGGGGATGGGGGCACAAGCTGCTGGGTGAAAGGGGGCACCGGATCACCAATGAAGGGACTGTAGTATGTGTAGGGGACATCGGGATCCTGGCGGGGGGATTGCACATATTTAATATAGGGGGCACACACAGGAACTGGGGGGTTCCACTATCTGTTATGGGTAGGGGGCATGTCAGGGAGTGGGGAGAAGGGGACCCATGCCACTATTGCATCCACTAGCTCACCCAAGGGAACATCTTCTAAGTACCCTTAGATCAGCCCTGGCTGATCTAAGGGTACTTAGCATTTTGCCTTTTGGGAGATCTTTGTGAATGGCTGTTCAGGTGCTGTGGCAGTTTGCATGTGCCGTATGCTCCCTTGCACCATGCCACAGCCAGGGTTGTGGTGCAAGGGTGGTGTAAGCACCCTTTGGTGCAGGTAGCCTGCGTTCGCCGCAAGCTGCTTTTTGAAAATAGCTCAGGGGGCAGTTATTGACGCAAGGTGCCACTTGCACCATTTCTGTTTGGTGCAGGCACCCTGCATCAAACGCAGGTCTTTCAGAATCAGGCCCTTAAATTGTTTATCTTGTCATAATATAGTTATTCTAGTCTTTTAGTACTTCAGCAAGAAAATTATGATGGCTGAATGCTTAGAATCATACAGATCATAAAATCAGGTTAGAGGGTTTTCTTTCAAGTGTCAGTAATTCCATCAACTCTTATAAAATAATGAAGAGAATTCACATAATGTACATCATTTTGGATATGATACATGAGGCCCTATATTAAAAAGTTTACCCAGTGGAAAAAGTGACTGCCTGCCATTTTCCAGGAGTTTGTGTCTGTGCACAATATTCAAAAGGGTCAGGAGCGTGTGCTAAATGGGATAGCGCGTGCACAAGGATCAGTGCATGAAGAAAGGGGTAGAGACACAAATATGGGTGCAGCACAATATCCTCCCCTTAGTACCAAACAAAAGGAATAGCGCAGGCTACTCTGCACTGTGCAATGACCACCAAGAAGAAGCCTGACTTACTCTGGGCAACCCTAGCAGCCAAGGGAGCCACTGCAGCCAACAACCACATTGGGGGTTGGGGAGTACACCCACTCCATGTTGTATAGTGGCACAGCCCCCACCCTCCAATCCCTGGTCCCAGTAAAAAATACATCAGTCCCTGATTTCTAGTGATACCCCCATCCTCCAATCCCCAGACCTGATAAAAATGCATCAGTCCCTGATCCAGAGGTCTGCCTGTCCTCCGATCACTGGCCCCAGTAAAAATAATTGTGCATTGGTGTCCAGTCATCCCCCTGTCTTCTGACTACTGGCCCTGGTACAGTTAACATATTCACTGGTGTCCAGTGTTTCCCCTGTCTCTCGATCACTGGCACCGGTAAAAATAAGTATGTACTGGTGTCCAGTGGTAACCCCATCCTCTTACCCCTGTCTGATTTAACACGCATTCAGTCCATTGCATCCTGTGGTTTTCCCCATCTTCTGATCCCCATCCCTGCTAACAAACACTCAGTCCCTGGTATCTAGCAGTAGTGGTCCCCCGCCCTCTGATCCCTGTCCCCATTAACACACACACATTCCCTGGTGTCCAGTGGTCCCCACCACCCTCTGATCACTCGCTGCAGTGTACTACAAGTCCCTGGCACCTAACCACCCCTCACATCACCTGCACCTGGTACACCACCCTGCCATCCCCTTACCACATTTTCTGGCATCGCGGGAGCCCATATAGTAACTGCCACAGCCCTCCTCTAACCACCTTGGCCAGCTGCTGTATGCAATGACAGAGAGTGTGTGCCCTCTGTACTGTAAAGAAATGTATGTGCTGTGTACTATACACAGTATACATGCTCCCTTTACAGTACAGGGAATGCAGGCTCCCTGTAATCGCATATGGCAGCCAGCAGAGATGGTGAGAGAAAGACTGTGCTGGTTGCCATATGGGCTCCTGCAGGGTTGGCACATGTGGTAAAGGAGTGGCAGGGTGATGTACCCAGTGCAGGGGTGCAGGGGCTGCTAGAAACTATAGGCATGTTGTAATACACTGCAGTGAATGATCAGAGAGTGGGGGGGGACAATTGGATACCGGGGAATGTGTGTGTGTGTGTGTGTGTGTGTGTGTGTATGTTAACAGGGATGGGGATTAGAGAGTGGGGGTCACCACCGCATGTCAAGTACTGAGTGTCTACTAACGTGGCCAAGGGCTGGGAGCACAGTGGTCTGTACACTTAAATATGAGCTGCACACAGCCTAGATCCATGTCAGGACAGTGCTACTCAATGTAGCGCTGCCCGGACATGGCCCTATATTTAGTTGGATAGTGCTGGCGTGCTATCTGACTCAATATAGCATCCTTGGGGTTGTGCGCAATGGGCAATTGCAGTGAAAACCCTTGCACTCTGCTTTGGCCCTTTTCCAATATTGGACCCATGATATTTTTAAAGGTGAGAATGGGCAGTGTGGACCAATAGTTTTAGCTAACTCAAGAAAAACAGATTTGTTTTGGAAAGTTCAAATAAGACATTGTATGGTTCAGGTCTGGCTACCAACGTCACATTACAAAGTTTTGTAGCCTGTCATCCCAGTGCTCAAACAAAGAGCAAAATGAAAAGGCCTGATTATAAACTTGTAAAAAAGAATCAGCCACATTGTCTATTCTTTATATTTTTGTTAGGCATTGAACTTTGTGTATTTATGATTTGTCTGTTGGTTGTATATATCTTTTTCTGTGCTTTGTTACTTCCAGAACAAATAAAGCTAATTTCTCCAGGATGGCCATGTGTACTGTCACTGGTGTTCCTTGCCTGTATCCTAAGGAATTTTATTATTTATTTATTAAATCATCGGTTTACAGACCTTTGAGTCATAGATTCATTTACAAAGGCACCTCATCAAGAGAGCAATACATCACAGCAAACAAGCAGTACAGTACATAACGCTTAGATTAAAAAAGCAACCAGTGTTACAGACATTCACTGGTGGTACACACTTGGTAATAGGTAGATCACAGTAGTCATAGTATAGGTAAACGATTACCATGTCAGGTAGCAACCAGAGATATTTTATTACATTAGTCAGCAGATGTTGCATGAGACCCCAGGTATATACAGTAAAAGTATACAGGGCCGACCCAGCTTAGGGGTGAAGGTAAGCAGCAGGTGCGGGATTATGTGCAGTTGCAGCAGCGAGTGCTTGTCAGATGGCTTCTGAGGGAGACCTTGGGAAGGACCAAGCTTAATGGAGTCAACTATATTGGCTGGGAGGGAATTGAACCAGGAGGCAGCCCAATAGCAAAAGGATCTCTGGGCCCTAGAAGTCCTTACCCTGGGGACAGTAAGGAAGGTTTTGACAGTGCTGTGGGTGGAGACTGAGGGGGAGGCACGCTGCAGGGAGGTGGTGACCCCAGGTGGGAAGAGCCCTAGCAGGGTCTTTTTTTTACAAGAAGGAAGGTTTGGAAGTGAAGTCTTTCTTCAAGGTTGTGCAAGTTGGTGGTGGAGTACAGTAGGCAAGTATGGGTGCACCTAGGGGCTCCCAGCATTAGCCTGCAAGCCTTGTTTATAGAGAGCTGGATTCTTGCAAGCACAGTGTTGTCAGCTGTAGCATAGATGGGCAGCCCATAGTCAATTAGCGACAGGACAGAGGAGGTGATTGCCAATCTAAGGGCCTCTTGTGGTAGGCAGTCCCTATGGTGGTATAACAGTCCAATCCTGACATTGGTGGTAGCAGAAAAGGCATTGATTTGGGAATGGAAGGAGAGTGCCAAATCAAAGGTAATGCCCAGATACTTGTAGGAGGAAACCTGCTCAATGGGATTTAGTGTGCTAGGCAGCATCACGAGAGGGGCACCACTGGCTTTGCTTTGGTGATGCAAGAAGAGCATAGCTTTGGTCTTTTTTAGGTTCAGGACTGGCCTTCGGGATGTGAACCAATGCTCAGCTCTATCAAAAGCTTGTTGGAGGGTGGCCTGGAGTGTGCTGGGGTTGGGGTCAGTGGTGAAGAGCACAGCGTCATCCACGTGGAGGAGGATCTCACTTGGGCAGGCCAAGGGGAGGGAGTTGAGGTAGAGACTGAAGAGGAGAGGGCCTAAAATGGAGCCCTGGGGAACCCCAGAGCGGACAGGTTGTATGTCAGATAGGGTGCTATTGATTTTTACACACTGAGTTCTGGCAGAGAGGTAGCTGGTGAACCATGCAAGGGGGCCGGGGGAGAAACCAAGGCCTCTGAGGGAGTCAAGAGGAGAGGATGGCAAACTGTGTCAAAGGCCTTGGAGATGTCAATGAACACGGCACCAGCAGGACTTCTGGCATCAAGAGCAGAGTGCAGGAAGTTGGAGAATTCAAGTAGCATGGTTGTGATGCTGTAACCTGCATGAAAGCCATGCTGTTCAGGGCACAGGATATTGTGCATGGCCAGGTATTCAGCAAGCTGGTTGGCAACTACTTTTTCAAGGACCTTAGAAAGTGGGGGGACGATGGAGATAGGTCGATAGTTACCCGGGGTCACTCAATCACCACTCTTTAGGATGGGATTGATGATGGCAGTTTTTCATGTGCTGGGGAACTGCCCCAGGCACAGATAGCAGTTGAGCAGCTCGGTAAGTGGGACCAGGATATAATCCAACATCAGACGAAGTAGCCTAGTGTTCAGTAGGTCGGTGCCAGGGTTGTTACTACTAATGGCTTTTTGCAGAAAGGGTCTAGCCTCCAATGGGGAGATGGTACATAGGTAGAAAGGAGGTCTCTGGAGAGTGGGCAGGGGTGCTACTGGGATGGGGTCAAAGAGGTTACTGGGCAGGACTGAACTGAGGTCTGAGAAAGTGTGGTTTAGGCAGTCTGCAATGCTAAGGGTGTTAGAGCAGACAGTTCCATTAAAGGAGAGTTGAGAGGAGGGTGGGGAGTGGTATTTCTCAGTCAGCTTCTTTACATTCTCCCAAAAGTTTCTAGCAGACCCCCAGGAGAGACAAGAGCAGATTAGTAGTACTGGGCTTTGGCCTGTTGAATGGCCCAGGTACACTTATTGCACTCAGCGTTGTATGCTTGCCTATCAGCTGGCTTGCCAGATTGCATGGCAATGTGCCATAGGTTGTCTCTCATTTTAAGTTTGTGAAGGAGGGAGGGGGTAACCCATGGCATGTTTTGCTTTTTGGTGCGATTTCTATCAAAGGAGGCATAGAGGTCACAGGCAGTGTTAAAAGTGCGAGTGAAAAAATCCAATGCCTCGTCTATAGATGGTGCAAGCCTGATTGGGGACCAATCCAGTTGTGAGAGGTACAGTTTAAGGTGACGCAGGCCACCTGGGTGTAGGCGACATCGCTGGGTGATTTGTGATGCAGGTTTGCTGTTGGCAGCGGACCAAGAGAATACGACCAGGGAGGGATCACTAAATGAGTTGGAAAGTACACTGGTATCGAGCACCCTCTGGGGCAGTTTGTAATGGTGATATCCAGGAGGGTGCTGGAGCCAGTAGAGGGGTTGAATCTAGTTGGGGTGGTGACAAGCTGGGACATGTCAAGGGTGGCAAAGATATCTCTGGTTTGTGAGGCTGTAGCAGAGAGCCAGTTGATATTCAGGTCACTAACAATTATCTGGGCCATTTTGGGCGGTAGGCGAGAGAGGTAGTCAGCAAGTGCCTGAATGGCGAGGTCTTGCTTTCTGGGGGGAATATAGGCAACGGTGAGAAAGAGTGGGCCCTTACCAGGGTTGGAGGAGATTTTTAGTGTGAGGGCTAGTGCCCCGTTATCAAGCTTGGGTGGTGGAAGTGCATGTCCAAGGAGGGAGTCACGCATATAGACAGCACAACCACCTCCACGTTTAACCACCCGATCTTCCCTGAAAAGGGGGTGTAACCAGGGAAGGGGACGAAGGAGTCAGGCGTGGATTTGGAGAACCAGGTTTTGATGAATGCGACAATGTCCCGTTGGTGCTGAGTAACCCAGCATTGGAATGTAGCAGCCTTCTTAAGGAGGCTGTAAATATTCATAGAAGCTATGCGGAGTCCTTGAGCCTGGGCAGGCTCGTACATAAGGTTGGGCATGCGGCCAGGGTTTGGATGAATGTTACCTGATAGAAGCAACAGGAGGGTGATTTGGCACACCAAAGCATGGTAGTGATTGTGGCATCTCCCCTTGCGACTGAACATGGGGCCGGGTGCTGGGGTGCAAGGGGTGGGTAGAGTACGAAGGGTGGGAAAGGCATTGAGGAGAAGAGACCAAGGTATGAGTGGGAAGTAAGAGGTAGCAGGGGTGGAAATGTGGGGGAGGGTACTGAGGGGGGGAGGTGATCAAGCGTCGGGGGGATCTGATAGAGGTGTTGCAGATAAGGGGGGGTACTATGAGTAGAGGGTGATGGTCCTAAATAAGGTGGGGCTGGTGTAGGAAGTAGGAAGAGGACCATATTCAGTATCAATGCACTTGATCCCAGATGTGTTGAGGATGATAAGTTAATTGAGCATGAGAGAGGCTCACCCCTTTAAGAAGTTACAGATAGGAGATCCCCTTTAGGGAGTTGCTGTAATTGACTAGTGTGAGGCCTCAGGGTGCAGGGATCACTGGGGAAGTGTACTTAATAAAGGGGGGAGGAGGGGGAGGGGAAAAGGTGAAAAAAATTGTCCCGAGAGCAGTACAGCAAGGCAGTGGCTGAGCTGTGTTTTAAAAAAGGTGCCTTGTATGCTTTCTTTCTCAGTGGGGATCTGCAGCATCCAATCGTGAAGCAGACACAGTCCCCAGGAGCCAGTCCAATTACGGGGATTCAAGTCTCACAGCTCCGAGCTAGGAGCTGACCAAATGTACCTGCTTTCCTTGGTCAGGGGGTGGCGGGCTGGATGCAGAGGTCTGGCCACCAGCAGATAGCAGTGCCAGGGCCACTCGGCTGAAGTAGAGAGCCTGGTTTGGGCTTGTGGCTAAAATAGATCAGAAATAAAGGCAGGCCATTAGTTAAAAAGTCAAAGACAAAGGTAAAGCAAATTGGTGGGAGGGCTATGGGCAATTTAGTGCTCAGGGCAGAAGTAGGTGCAAATAGTAGGAGAGAAAAGGTTCCTGCTGAGAGGTCTGGTCAAAGGTTCCATGTGGGAATTTAGCAAAACAAAAGGCTGATTCAGGAGGTTGGGGGGGAGGCCCCTTGAATGAGACCAGGGAGAGCTGGGAAGGAGGCATGTGGTGAAGAGCATTCGGGGTAGTCTGGAATGGGTAGAGAAGATGGCCCAAAATGCCAGGCAATATTTACAGAATGTGCTGGTTTAGGGGGATGTCAGGAGAGGGAATCAGGGGTCCAGTAGACGGCAGAGAAACACTGTGGGGAATAGAGAGAAAGAAATACAAAAGGGAAAAAAGCAAGAGAAAGAGTGAAGCAAAGAAGGCAGTCTGAGGATGAATGAGAGGAACTGTGATGGGAAAGCAGTGTGGCAGAACAAACAGCAGGCAGTAGTCATTTCTAGCTATTCTACAATATTGGGCAATTAGCAGGAAAAAAATCAGTAGTGCAAGCAGTAAGCTATATAAACGTCAGGAAGTCAGTTAAAGTTTGCTACAACTCTGCTATACTCTGCTAGGCAATTCTTACATATATATGCAATAGTTTAAAGGTAAAATGTTTAAGCAGTAGAAATATTCAGTAGTGCAAGACATAAGCTATATAGAAGTCAGGCCTAGCTAATACAGCAGGCTAAACAGCAGAAAATTCCAAGAGTAGAGAATATATATATATATATATATATATATATATATATATATATATATATATATTTCCATATGAGCAGTAAGTTCAGCAGAAAAAATTGTCCAGAGAGCAGTACTGCAAGGCAATGGTCAAGCTGTGTTTTGAAAAAGGTGCCTAGTATGCTTTCTTTCTCAATGGGGATCTGCAGCATCCAATCAGGAAGCAGCCACAATCCCCAGGAGCCAGTCCAATTATGGGGATTGAAGCCTCACAGCTCTGAGCTAGGAGCTGACCAAATGTACCTGCTTTCCTTGGTCAGGGTGTGGCGGGCTGGATGCAGAGGTCCGGCTGCCAGCAGGTAGCAGTGCCAGAGCCACTCAGCTGAAGTGGAGAGCCTGGTTTGGGCTTGTGGCTGCTTTCCTTGGTCAGGGGGTGGCGGGCTAGATGCAGAGGTCCGGCCGCCAGCATGTAGCAGCACCAGAGCCACTTGGCTGAAGTGGAGAGCCTGGTTTGGGCTTGTGGCTGCTTTTTCCATTTTCCATTTTATTACTTTAACTGCACGGTTCCATATATTGGCAACTGTTACTCAGAATTTTACCATACGAACCTACAGTATGTAACTAATTTATCCTCATGTTGTTACCTTACTTTGTTCATTATGCCATGCTGTCATCTATCCTCTGTAAAATGCCTGTGGGCACTCTTGCTGTATATTGCCTGTGATTTTTCTTGCTGTCATTGTGCACTGTTAATTTTTGGCTGTAACTAATTCTGAGTCGCCCCTGAAAAAGGGACCTTTGGTCTCAGTGCGCCTACCTAATTACCAAAATTCAATAAATACATATCATTAAAGAGAATATCTAATATAAATGTTGGTGGTACACAGAGTAACTCCTGTATCTTTTCCAAAATGCATTTCTAATTTAATTGTACAATGGACAATACACAACTACGTGAAGCAGATTTTCTGTGGCTCATAGGCCACAATTAGTCTGTTGATATAGCATCATCTTTTTTGTACCTGTAACTCAACACATTGCTAGCAAAAGCTTCAAATCTAAACAATGTCAGAATCTCTCTGTACCTTGGATTCTGTATTGAATTTAGGTAGCACAAGTCCTCGAGTGTAATTACAGCATGTCAAATACCACTGTTACACCCTTCTTCTTACACTTTATTGTGTCAGTTTCTGTGTATTTACTTTGCAAATACTTGTTAGTTAGTCTTTAATTGTGGAAATAATGCCACTGAAGCAGCACGTTCCATAGTAACTACAGCACTGTTACACCCTTCTTCTTAGATTTTAAGTGTCAGTTTCTTAGTACTTACTTTGTAAGTACACGTTAGTTAGGCATTAACTGTGGAAACATGCCACAGAAGCAGCACATTCCTTAATAACTACAGCACTGTTAAAAGTCAATAAGTAATTATGTAAATTAATGATTTTTTATTGTATAGCAATTTACAATGTTAGATTGCATGATTATTTTTAGTTCTTTTTTTGGGGGGGTCGCACAGTAAACAAGTGGTGGCACTGGGATTCAAGCACAGTTCTCCAGGTTTGCAGGTCGATGCTTTTAAGAACTATTCTCTACTATAGTAACTTCATGAGGGAATGGTTTCCGAAGCATAATTTTAACATGTCCTTACAAAGTAAGTACACAGAGACTGACACTTAGAATAAAGTGTAAGAAGAAGGGTGTAACAGTGCTGTCGTTACTATGGAACATGTTGCTTCTGGGGCATTGTTTCCACAGTTAATGCCTAACTAACATGTATTTGCAAAGTAAGTATGCAGAAACTGACACTTAAAATAAAGCATATAAAGAAGGGTGTAACTACTATGCACTTACGCTGAATGTCAATGCTGTAGTTCTGATGTATGCTTTCCTTCAGAAATCATCCCTTATGCTCTTACTGCTTAATAAGCATGCAATCTAATATTCCTAATTGCTATATAACTACACTGTTTACTTATACAATAAAAATCATTTACATAATTACTTATTGGCTTGTAACAGTGCTATAGTTACTAAGAAATGTGCTGCTTCTGTGGCATTAACCCACACCTCTTCTACACCCATATTCCTTGCCTGCTACAGCCCAGGTGGGTGGCTGGAGATGGGGCATGGCTACATACCATGCTTTATCACCGATCTGCTGTGTGGAGTGGTGATGGGTGGTGAAGAATACAGAGGTAGGAACCCTTCCTTAGCCATTACATGCCCTTCCCACTGGCTGAACGGTGTGCCTACCATAGCACCATCCTTCACACCAAGCTACCCCATCACTTTCACTATACCATGAGGGCTGGGGGCAAGATGGTAAAAATAGGCAGACCAGTAGGCCTTTTTACTGGAAAACAGCAGTAATGGGAAGACCACCTATAACCCAGAATTTCCTTCTCTACACACAGTGCAGGATCCAGTCTGCTGCTGGTCAGACCATTTGATTGGATGGCTGCTATTGATCACCAGGCCTAGGAATACACATTTGACACATTGCCTGATGTCTGTGTGAACAGGGACCAATATTAGATTGCATGTTTAGTAAGCAACAAGTTCATGAGGGACTGATTTCTGAATGAGAACTTACATCACAGCTACAGTACTGACATTTGGTATATGTAAGTGTGTGCAACTGCAAATACATGTTAACTAGACATTAACTGTGAAAACAGTACCATTATTTCTTAGCCACAATATTGTTATAGTCCCAATTAGTAATTATGCAAATGAAATATTTTTGTGTACAGTTACATATCAATTCACAATATTAGACTGAATGTTTACTAACCTGTAAGTTGATGAAAAACTGGAATACATACATGGAACATCATCTAAAAAGAGTTGCCAATCAGTGCATTTAACTGTAGCAGACTGAAGTTGCATTGTTTTCATATTTTAGTTACCATTCTTATTACACTTTAACATTTTTCTGTGTGATTACCTTTTAAATAAATGTCAGATAGACATAGACAGTTGAAACAGCATAAGACCTGCAGTTACAGCACTGTTATACGGTAGTTACAGTGTAGTAAGGGACACTTAAAGTGTTACCAAAAAATGAAAATTATGTATCTATCATAATTCTTGATCTGCCTGTGTATCGTCACCATTCATCACTGTCTGGGTGACATGGGAGCTTTTTGTTTGTAGGGAGAGGAGCTGGCATCAGAGGCAGCGCTGCCCCGAAGGCTGACGCATTAGGTGGCACTCACAGGTTGGCCAGCAACGGTCACCGACTCCTCCTCCACCCCAGTTCTGCTCACTTGAGAGAGAGAGAGAGGAAAACAGATGGATAGAGAAAAGACAAGGGCGGGGCAAGGGAGCCCAAGGGATAGCTAAAGGAAAAGATGTAAAGCTGAAAAAGGATTAAACCGGCCAGAGTACAGAGGAGGAGGACCTCAGGGTGCATGCTTTGGCCCCAGCCCCTGGGCGGCCAACCAGACAGACAGAGATGAGAGAAAGGTAAAGTAAAGAGGAAGAAAGATGGGGGAAGAAGAGATACCCCACCACATCCTATACCCGGAAAGAATTGTGGGAAAAATATGTTGTTTGACATCCAGGAGGTCACTGAAGCTGTTGCCATCCCATGGAGACTACAGAATTTGGCTGAACTGAAGCTAGGCCAGGCAACCAAAACATCCAGCTGGAAGAGATGAACAGCAGTTCCGATGGAGACTCAGAACTGAGTACTTCCTGGCTTGAAAAGGTGAAATCAGTGTATTAGGTGGACAGTCTCAGACATCAATTCCTCCTGAAGAGAAGGTGTGGAGAGGGTCTCCCCCACTGCAGTACAGGGCGGTGACAGACACCCTGGGACAGGACACCCTCCAGTTACCATTGTCCCGAGAGAGAGAACCCACAGGGTTCAGGGAGGAATCCTGTCCAGGACAAGTCCAAGCCGGGAAGGACGAAAAATTATATAAGGAGGGAGAAGGAGAGTCTCTGGGGGCTCTCTCCTCCCCTCCCCACCAAGGGGAGATCCTCTATCACTAGGAGTCAGTCATGGCCCACAGGACCAGACCAAGTCCTGGAGGAACCCCACCCTGTTGAGAAGAGAAGGACCCACAGGGAGTCCCTAAGGCCAGCGCAAGAAGCCCTACTTTCCCTCCCTCCCAGGGTGAGCCCTGTGTCACTTAGGAAGGTAACAGAGGACCCAGAGGTTCCAGTGGGATCCCACCCACAATTGGCCTCAAGGAGGGGGAGAGCAAGCAGGGAGGGGGCATCACCCAGGGACTGAGGCCCAGAGGGGAAGGTGACGGGGTACCATTGATGAATGGTGAAGATGTACAGGAAGATCAAGAATTATGATGGGTATGTAATTTTCATATCTTCCCTGTGTCAATCTTCACCATTTATCACTGTCTGGGTGAGTACTGAGCCCCCTCCCGAAGGGGGCCCAACACTTCCCTGAGGAACATGAGTCCCTCAGACTCTTGTGGGGGAGTACCATGAAAGAAGAAGACCCATTATAGGTCAGTTAGGCTTGCGACTGGTCAGGGTGAGGCAGGGTCTCCCATTGCCTGGGAGACAGAAGTCACCCCTGTAGTACCCACCTTACCCTGCGGGAGAAAAGATGGGTCCCCCAGAAAGTGGAGGCCAGCACCCTATCCCGGGCCAAGGGTGACAACCTTGATAGATAAAGCCACACCGTTCACCTAATGCAGATCACTGTCACCGCTAGCCTTGAAGCTACCTCATTGGCATCGTAAGATGCCATTGCCTGGTGCCTTGAAAGCTACAGGCCCTGTGCAGAGAGGGCAATGACCTGTGTGGTTGCTTCTGTATTAGGTAGCAATGCCAGAAACTGGCCTAGTATTGATGACAGATGCCTGTTGTAAGCAGCGTGGTGTGCCTGATGAGTGGCAATGCTAAGCACGATACACGCTGAGGAGAACATGCTCTGTCCCCAGCCATCCATCTCCACAGAGTCTGCATCCGGGGGTCAGTCATGCACTGGGTATCTATGCCTGGAAGGGGTATCCAGTACCCTCACTCCCAAACTGGGATGAAGCAAGGCCCCTGGAGACCCCTGGGGTGTGCAATACCTGCACTGGCAGTCCATAGGGGCTGGATCTGGGGCAGATGGGCACTGCCAGGTTTGGGACAACACCTCCTGGAAGGGAATTGGCTATGGATGAACCACCTGGTAGTCCACACTGAATTCACTAAGAAAGACACGCATTGTCCACTCAGTATTGCATCTTGTGATGTAGGATAGGTGCAGATCACTGACCAGCCTCAATAGGAAGTGCTGATAATCTGTCTGATCAGCATCTGAGGACAGATTGATAGAGGTATTCCCTTTCTTGAAGGAGGAAGATGAGGAGGACGATGAATCTAAAGATTCTGAGTCTGGCTGCTGCAGGCAAAAGACCTGCTTATCCACAGCAGTGACATACCTGGGGAAGGTGGCAGCAGTGGCTCTAAACTGCTCCCAGGTCAAGGGTTCCAAAGGACCCATGTGGTCTGAGAAATGGGGGGGCTGCAGAGGCAATAGGGAAACACACTGCACCTTATGCGAGCAACCAGGGCTAGGGGACCTCGCTGGCGATCTCGAACCTCCTGGGGATCTGCTGGTCCACGCAGTTACTGGCTGCTCAACCAGCTCGAAGTGGTCAGGACTGAGCCCTGAAGGGGAAACTCCCCTGTGAGGAGATCAGGGCAGCACAGAACAGAAGAGCTGACCCCCAACCCCACCCAATAAGGCCTCCCTCAAAGGGAGTGAGGGAGAGAACAAGGGCTGGGCACTGTGACTCCTCCCCAAACTCTGAAGGGTCCTGGGGAAAGTCACTGCCCTATGCCCTGCCCCCTCAACCCTGTCAACTCCAAGGTCGACCTCTTCCTCACTCCCAAAGCTAAGGACTGCTCCAATGCCACAGGCCCCCCAAGGGAAGCCACAGAAGGGGGTGGCGAATGGCACCAGGACCAGCAGCTTTCTGAGCTCCCAAAATCCAAATCACCACCCCCTCAGACTGAGGGCCACTATCAGCAGGTTCACTCCCAATGTCACCTCTGGCATAGAAGTCTGCTCTGACCCTAATTGCTGGTGCCAAGGGAAAGGATGTCTGGGAGGGCACAGAGATACTGGGCACCAGAGACCCCCCCGACTCTGAGAGTCAGACAGCCAATCTGGATCAGTCTCCCGATCATCTGGCTCTAGAGAGAAGGAGATCCAGAAGACCTCCAGATGAGTGGCCCTGGAGGTTTTCCCACCGAGCAGTGCTGTGGGAGGGCCCAGTACAGCTCGTAGTGCTGATCACCAAAGCCGCAAACTGCCCCAGGATCCAGAATGGCACCAGTGGGTACCACTGAGGAGCCACTCATGCAGAGCTCAGCAGGCATGGGCCATGACACCGTGGGAGCCTGCATCTCTGAGGAGGTGACTGCCTGTGTAGTGCTCCCAGCCCAGACCCCAAGAGGGCTGGACTGTTCCTCAAGCACCGTGGAAGAGACCTCCTCCCTGGCAAGGCTAGAAGGGGAATAGGCCACCTCCACACTGGTCTGTATAGAACCAGGAGGGGACAAAGAGGAAGGGCAGAGAGATCTGCACTTGGAGTTGCTTGTATGACACCACACCAAAAGTTGGCAGATCGTGGCCTACTTTCCACATGCAGTGCTCCAGTACTCCACAGTCCATGGAGAAGCAAGCATCACAATTATCCACATCATGAGACAGACCCAGGCAGGTAAGGCATTGGTCATGCTGGTCCGTGATGGACATCTGCTGGTGCAGGGACACCGATGCATAGGAGGCCAGCCCAGCTTGGAAGAGCACTTTTTGTCCCCTTGATGAACCCAGCATGACTCGCAGTAACTAAAATAATAATAAGAAACAGACTGCGCTGCGTCAAGAAAGAAAAGGGAAAGGTCTTACTGGATTCCTGCAGAAAGCAGCACCAAATTACTAGAAGATGGAGGAATTGGAACGAGGGAAAACGGCATCAACAATGGTGTCAAAATAAATGACTGGCCGCAATGTCAAAGATGAAAGTTCTTCAGCAGGTGTGAGGTGCTGCACTCTCAACGGTGGAAGAAGCAGAACTAGGGTGGAGGAGAAGCTGGTGACTGTTGTTGGCCAACCTGTGAGTGCCATGTAATGCGTCGGCCTAGAGGGTGGTGCCGTTTACGATGCCAGCTCCTCCCCCTTAAAAAAAAAAGCTTCCATGGGCTGCTATGTCTCCAGCTGTCACCCAGACAGTGGTGAATGGTGAAGATTGACAAAGGGAAGATCGGTAGTACTTTGCTGTAGTTACACAATTAGCATGAAGTGGTAGATTCTGCAATTACTGTTGCCTTCCTTCTGCCTCAAACCAATTCTTTGTGGCAAATGCAACTATGTATGTTGCACTTTGCAACAGCTGTTATGCATAGTTAACCTTCCAGCATAAATCAATTTTTCGGTTGCACTTTTGCAACAGCTGTTACATATGTAGTTACACTACCACCATAAATCAGTTTTACCATTGCACTTTTTCAACAACTGTTACATGTGTAGTTATACTTCCAGCATAAATCAATTTGTGCCAAAAGAGAAACTGTTGTGGTTGCACATATAACTACAACGTTATGCAAATTTTATAACTACACACCAGTAAAATGTGAAAGTAAGTAACTACATAGTATTTACTGTGCAATAACAGTGTAGTTACTTCACAGAAATGTGTGTCGAACTACATATTATGCAAATTTGAAACTAATTACCAACTACATTGTAGTTACATGTAACTACACAGTACTTACATAACAGTTACATGGTAGTTATACAGTAATTACAATGTACTTAAGGACACTTACATTAAAGTGTTATCATGATATTATATTTCTTTATTAGACTGCAGATATTTCTTATACATTCCTCTGGTACATCTTTTTCTACAAATAGCTTTGTTTTCTTTTAGGCAGTCTGATAATATTGGGCCCAATGCATGAACGGGTAGAGTGCCTACACACCACGTATATGATGCAGGTAGCCACCGTGCACCCATTGCGCCCCCTGCACAGGATGCATGAAAGGGGAGTGCATTCCAAATGCACCTGTTCCCCCAGTTGCGTGGACAACAATGCATTGGGAGTGGGCAAGGGGCATGCCAGAGGCGTGACTGCACTACGCGCCATACAACAAGGCATGTAGTGCTGCAAACTGGGAGGGTGTAGGAGGGTACTGGTTATGCTGGGGGGACCCTGTCATAACCAAAGTACATGCCCTGCCCCACACACACAGGACACCGCCCGGCCCCAGCAGCACTATGGACATCCCCCCACACACACACACACACACTGGAACACCAGGCCCAGTCCTAGCCATACAGAGCTGACCCCCCCACATGGCAGATGGTCCGCTATGGTCCCAAATGGCAGGCTCCCCACAGACCATTGCCCTGTCCCCAGTCACACTGGTCACCATCTGCCTCCTGACACATGTCCACCCAGTCCCTGTTAGCATAAACATACCCCTCACCCCCCAACATGTGGCATCCCAGTCCCATTGTATGGCAAAACAACCTCCCCCATTACACAGAGGTGCCATGCCAGCCCTACCCTGACTCCCTGCCCAATACCCCCCCATTGGTGTTAAGTGGTCCCCACTCCCTGTGGCACCAACAGCACCACCCCCCAGTCCCTGTACCTGCCGCTGGCGATTGTCAGGACAGCCAGCAGCACAGCCTTCACACCTCCCACTAACAGCCATCCAAGTGATGCTGAGAGCAAGACTGTATATATAGGCGTTGCGCTTCCAGCATTACTTGAATGGCTGGCAGCTGAGTAGGTGTGAGGAGGGTGTGCCACAGGCTGTCCTGAGCCACAGCACCAATGGGAGGGTATGGGGACCAGGGTGGGGTGTTTCTGGTACTGCAGGGGGTGTTGGGGGGTCCACTGGCCTCTAATGGTTCAGCAAGGGTACTGAGCTGAGGTTGGAATACTGATGCAGGGGAATCTCTGTGTGTCTGGGGGAAGGTCTTGTTCAACACCAGGCACTGGGACACCTGTATGTGGATGGTGTGTTGCATGTTCAACACCTGGGACTGGGGCAGACATGTGTTGTGGCAGGGGGACACTGTTGTCATGCAGGAACCGGGCATGGATGTGCAGGAGGGGGTTACTGATGATATGGGGACAGGGCACAGCAGTGTTGGGGGGTTACTTCACCCTGCTGGGGCTGGGGCCTTGCTGTGTGGCAGGAGTGGGGTCATTATAATACACTGCTGGACACAGGAGTATGACTGCGGGGGTCTGGGTGCCCGCATATACTATTCACGCATCCGGACCCATGCCTTGCAGCTCAATTGGATGCCCGCCTGGATCCGCTACTGTGCCCCTGACTGTCCAGGGTGGACCTTGATGCCAGAGGGTGGGGCCATGGACAGGTGGTGACCATTTGTGAATGCCAGCCTATACACACCTGTCCATGGGTGCAGAGCTATGCTGGTGGGGTACACACCTCTGGCACGTATTTTCCACCCATTAGTGCATAGGCACCAATGTTCCTCAAAACTGTGAAGCCAATCTTTACCCAAAAATGTATTTGTCTAGTATTGGCTATATGCCTAATATTTATTTGCCCTGAGTCCTTACTAAGGCATTTGATGTTCCGTTTGGTAGTTTAAACATTTGCATGTACAAAGTATCTAATATACCTGTAGAGTCAAATATATTTAAATCTGTATATCCGCAAATTTCTACAGCATATAATCCCTAATTACTGAGTTTTGCATTTGTAGCTTTTAATATTGTTGACAATAAAGGGCCACCATAGATTCTGCTGAATTTCTGCAATACTCTTGCTGTAATCTGCATTTTTCTACTAATATACAGTATTTATTGTGCTTGTTCCATTTCATATTATTACTGTATGTCACATCTAAATAAACTCTTTAACATGCTCTAAAGGATTATTTGCTAAATATCATTTTTTCTAGTTCTTTTCTGTTTGCTGTTAATGTTATTTTCCCCTGCCACTGTGCAAGCTTAGCCCTCCACCAACCCCCCCAGCCCCATCACCCGGTGTCCCAGGGACTTACCTCTTCCTGATGCTTCCCCCATGGTTTACCTCCTGTGGCTGGGGTCAATGGCATGGGTCACATAGTTGGCTTGTTTAATAAGCATACCCCAGTAACAAAATGGGGGTGAAGGGTAAATTTTCACCATGGTTAAATAAAGAATTTCGTGATTTGATTAAAAATAGGGAAAATAAAAGAAAATATTATTTAAAGGTTAAGGATGTTGATTCTCTGAGGTTATATAAGACTTTCAGGAATGAAGTTAAAAAGAAAATTGTTGAAGCTAAAGCTTGGTATTTTAAACTTAGATAAGAAATCTGAAAGAAGACAGAGGTATTAAGGGAATTAAGGTAGATGGTATTTTGGTTTCTGATGGGTTAGCTACGGCAAATAGTTTTAATGAATTGTTTGTATCTAAAACAATTAGTGGTAAAGAATTAAAATTGGTTGGGGGGATTGATGAGGGTAGTAGTGTTGATAGGGATAGTGATCAGCCTTGTTTTATTTTTCTGATATGGAGAAACCTGAGGTTTTGAAATTGATATTAAAATTGAAGGATGGCAAAGAGGGAGGGACTGATGGGATTTCATCTACTTTGCTAAAATACTCTGCTTCTTATGTTAAAGGCCCTTTAATGACTTTGTTCAGTCTTTCACTACAACAGGGTATTGTCCCTGCTTTGTGGAGGGAATCCATTGTGGTTCCTCTCTATAAGAGTGGTGGTAGATTCAATGTGTCTACTTATAGGTCTATTTCCCTGTTGTCCGAGATTAGTAAATTGCTGGAGAAGTGTGATCACCATTGGTATACTTTCCCCAATTAACCGTTTGAAATGTATGTTTAGTAAATTTTTGGTTTTTGGGTAAAATGTTTAGGAGATCCTTTGTCTTTATCAAAATTAATTATAGTAAAAGTTCATGGTAGGGATACAAGACAAAATTGTTTAAATCAATATGTTATTCCTGGTTACAGGTTACACATGAGTAGGAAAGCATTTTCCTGGTACGCACCTTAATTTTTAAATGAATTTGGAGAATTGATTCAAAAAGCACATTCAGAATCTCATTTTAAACATTTATTGTTAAAGAAATTGTATTGTGATACTGTTTGTAATTGTAATTAATTTTTGTATTTTGTGTAATTGTAATATTGTATTGCAATGTTGTATGTTGTATGTCAGGTGTGGCTGAAAAAGGGCTGTACCCAGTCCACTTCCTGGTTAAAAATAAAACAAACAAACAAACAAATGGTAGGCTCCTTACTGTCGACAGAATGGATCCGGATCCAAGAGCATGTCCTATAGTCTGTGTGGAGCCTGTGAGTGGTTGGTGTCATCCCACACTGCATCTGGCCATTTTCCCTGTTCTGTGCCAGAGAGATGGATGTGCAATGCTGTTCAGATGCACCATGCATGCTACCAAGCATGGGACATTGAAAACCACCATCCCGCCATGCCCCACTGTGCCGTCACTAGCTATCTATCCCCAAGCCTCTGCAAGGGGCCAGAAGAGTGCCGGGACCTGCAACCTTGCCACCCCAGTAGAAGAGAGCCTTCCTCCAGATGCTCAATCCTCCTCTCTCTGGCCAGCTCCCAGCGAACCAAGTCTATCACTGAACCCAGGTCACTGGTGTGGTGGTAGATGAGGCATGGGTGCCTCTACCCTCCATGCTACTGTGCCAACTTTCTTATACTTCTTTTTAATGTCAAAGATCATCACTTTCATTTTTTATGTATTGGGGGTAATGTTACATTTACTGCACAACTTGTTTCTAGACTTCTCTGTAACCCTATTCTACTTGTCAAAAGATTTCTAAATCATCTGCATATATCAATACAGGGATGTGGAGCTTTAGTAGTTTTGGAATATGATGTTCTGGTCTATTTAGTTTCAACAAGATTTCATTTCTATAGCTATTGAAGAGTGTTGGGACAAGGGCACAGCCTTGCCTTACTCCTAAATTAGTATCAATCTGTTCCTTCACATTACCATATTTGGTGTATTTTATTTTTATGTTGATTGCGCGCAGTGCAAGAAACATATTGTAGCAGCTTGTTGCCGAAGCAGGTTCTGGAGGTGCGGCATTGTTGAGGCCAATACTGGCATGGCATTTTGGGGCATGTGTGATGCCCACCAATAATGTGGGACACAGTTGGTGACAGTGGTTTGGAACATTGCCACCAACTTGTGACAATTTAGCCGATGCAATCAGGGGCCGCCCCATCATTGCAGTGTAAGCCACCTGCTGCAATGAGGGAGTGACCTGTCATTGCAGGGCGGGATCTAGAAAGACTGATATTGTTTGTGAACATGGCGGCGGCTAGCTGCCATGTTCACAAACAATATAACCCCCTCACCACCGTGTTTATTTGCCAACGGGGCCCGCATCCCTTTCGGCTTCAGTGCCAAAATATTGATTTTGCTGACGGGGGAGCCCACTCCCCATTGGCATTCTGTAGCCAACCCCCCCATTTTTATTGTCTGCCGATGGGGTGCCCAATCCCCATCGGCATAATCTAAGCCCCCCCTTTTGTTGTGTGGTGACGGGGGTGCCCAATCCAGTGTCGGCTACTGCTGCCCCCCAAAGAAAGCATCTGGTGGCATGCTGGGAGCCCACCCCAGTGTGCCACATGCACCTGTGAAATAAAAAACTGTCCCGCACCATATATGTATTTTTTTTAACCCTGTAAAAAAGGAAACTGTCCTTCGGCAGCCTCCTGCCCCCCTCCCGCAACCCACGCCAACCCACTGCACATCTTGCCTCCCCATACCCCCCTCACCCCATACTTACCCCCAGAGTCCAGCGTGATGATCTTCAGTGGACCGGGAACACGTCTGCACTCTTCAAAGTTGACCACAAACTGAGGAAATTCTGGTAAGCTGTATAATGGAATACATTTTTTTTTCAACTTTGCTGCATATCTCAGCCATTTTTGGGAATTTGGGGCCCAAATTTTCAACATGGGGTTTTTGGAACCCCTCCTCATGAATTCTTGAACTGTCATGGTGTTAATCGGTCCCGAAAAGTGATTTCGAGGTCACTGCATGGAATCACCTTTTGGGGCCCATTAATGAAACTACAGTGCCAGTGTTCATGAGGTGGGCTCTCAAAAAGCCTATATTGCAAATTCGGTGGAAAAAATCAAAAAAATTACTGTTTTATGAGCGTGCACTGCGCAGTTGCTATGCATGCTAGTAACTTTGTGAATTTGCAATATTTTCATGCCAGATTTTCAACACTGAAATTTTTTCACACCTCTTTGTGAACAGTACAGCTGTCATTGTTCACATCCCGGCGGAAATGTCTTTTCGCACTTCCGGCACAGAATAGCACGGTCGCTGTGGGTTAAATCAGTGTTCGGGACAGATTAAGAAAATGACAGTGACACTGTTCCTCAGTAGAGGTCCTAAAATGCCTATGTTGAAAATTTGGTAACGATACTCCACAAAATGACTGTGTTATGAGTGTGCATTGCACACTTTCCACACACCCTTGTAACTTCACAGATTTGTAATATTGTCACGCCAGATTTTCAACACTGGCATTTTTTCACACCTCCTTATGAGCAGTACTGCGGTCATTTTTCACATCCTGACTGAAATGTGGTTTCACAGTTGCAGCACAGAATAACATGGTCGCTGTGGGAAATCAGTGTTCAGGACAGATTAAGAAAATGACAGTGGCACTGTTCATGAGCAGAGGTCCTAAAATCCCTATGTTGAAAATTTGGTGATGAAACTCCATAACATGACTGGGTTACAAGCATGAATTGAACTGTTTCCATGTACCCTTGTAACTTTGCAAATTTGTAATATTTTCACGCCACATTTTCAGCAGTGGCATTTTTCATACCTCCTTATGAACAGTACAGCTGTCATTTTTCACATCCTGGCTAAAATATGTTTTTGCACTCCTGCCGGAGAATAGCATGGTCGCTGTGGGAAATCAGTGTTTGGGAAAGAGTAAGATCGAATGAGTGAGAGGGGGGAGTGACCAAGCTCAACTGAGCTCTGTCGGGACTGCTGAGGATTTGTTTGTGGGCAGAAAAATGCCCCAACGCAAGAGCCAAGTACAAAAGGGCAGCCTACAGCACTGGGAGAAACAGAATGAGAGAATGAGTGAGGGAGGGGGAGTCAGTGAACTCACCGGAGTGCTGTCAGGACTGCTGCGGATTTCTCTGTGGGCAGAAAAAGGCATCACAGCAGGCAGGGGCCCAGTAGAAAAGGCCAGCCTGCAGCGGTGGGAGAAACAGTACAAGTGAGTGAGACAGGGGGACTGAGTGAGCTCAACTGAGCTCTATCAGGACTGCTGCAGATTTCTATGTGGGCAGAAAAAGGTGCCAATGCAGGCAGGAGCCCCGTACAAAAGGGCCGCCTGCAGCACCAGGACAAACAGAATGAGCGCATGGCAGAGGGAGACTGAGCAACCTCAATGGAGCTCTGTCGGGACAGCTGCGGATTTCTTTGTGGACAGACAAAGGTACCAATGCAGCCAGGAGCCCCATACACAAGCACAGCCTGCAGCGCCAAGAGACACAGAACGAGTGAGTGACAGAGCAGTAGTGAGTGAGCTCAACGGAGCTCTATTGTGACTGCTGTGGATTTCATTGTGGGCAGAAAATGTGGCAACACAGGCAGGAGCCCAGTACAAAAGGCCAGTTTGCAGCACTGGCAGAAATGGAATGATTGAGTGAGAGAGGGGCAGTAAGCGAGCTCAATGGAGCTGTGTCAGGACTGCTTCAGATTTCTTTCGCCAGAACAAGCCGCCAATGCAGGCAGGAGCCCAGTACGAAAGGGCAGCCTACAGCGGCAGGAGACACAGAATGAGCGAGTGAGGGAGGGGGAGTGAGTGAGCTCTATGGAGCTCTGTTGGGACTGTTGCAGATTTCTTTGTGGGCAGAAAAAGGCACCAACAGAGGCAGGAACCCACTACAAAAGGGCAGCCTGCAGCGCCAGGAGAAACAGAATGAGCGCGTAAGACAGAGGGAGTGAGCGACCTCAATGGAGCTCTGTCGGGACAGCTGTGGATTTCTTTGTGGGCAGAAAATTGTGCCAATGCAGGCAGGAGCCCAGTACAAAAGGGCAGCCTGCAGCGCCGGGAGAAACACAATGCGTGAGTGAGAGAAGGCGAGTGAGCTAGCTCAATGGAGCTCTATTGTGACTGCTGCGGATTTCTTTGTTGGCAGAAAAAGGCGGCAATGCAGACAGGAGCCCAGTACAAAAGCCCAGCCTGCAGCGCCAGCAGAAACGGAATGAGTGAGTGAGAGAGGGGAGTCAGCAGGCTCAACAGACCTGTGTTGGGACTGCTGCAGATTTCTTTGTGGGCAGAAAAAGCCACCAACAAAGGCAGGAGCTCAGTACAAAAGGGCAGCCTGCAGCGCCAGGAGAAACAGAATGAGCGAGTGAGAGAGGGGGAGTGAGCCACCTCAACAGAGCTCTGTCAGGACAGCTGCAGATTTCTTAGTGGGCAGAACACAGTGCCAACACAGGCAGGAGCCCAGTACAAAAGAGCAGCCTGCAGCACTGGTAGAAACAGACTGAGCGAGTGACAGAGGGGCAGTGAGCGAGCTCAACACACCAACACAATCAACATTCGGCATTGACAAATGCTTATTATCCATGTGTTGGTATAAAGCCTGTTTTGTCAAGACCAACACATTTTGACCAATACAGAGATATTTTAAATTAGTCCACAGGTGATATCTTAAATTGGAATCAAAGGCTGCAGAGAAGTCCATGAATGCCACAAATAATTGTTATTTCCTTATCATACAATATTTTGCTATCAAGTGTGATGGGGGAAAACACTGTGTAACAGTTCCTACATCTTTCCTAAAACCAGCTTATAGTAATGACAGTATTTTTTGTTGATTTTTAATCCACTTCAACAATCTGTTCAGTAAAATGTTTGCAAACGTTTTAACCATATTGTCTAGTAACTGTATTGGTTAATGGTTTGTACCTTTATGAAAATAGGAGCTATGTAACTGCCTCTTCATGTTGTAGATGTAAAACCATACATAATTACTTAGTAATATATGGATTTTAAAAACAATACTTCTAAAAAGCATATAAAAAAATCTTGTAATACTTCACTTAGTCCCGTAATACTATACTTCCGGTCCTCGTAATACCATCGTTCAGACCTCAGTGCCGTGGCTAATGTCTGAAGCTTGTTTTTTCTTCTAATATTTTTTCCTTTTTCCTTCCTATGATGCAGAAATGGGAGCGGGTGAGGGGCACATGGCAAGCGGACAGTGAGGAGCGAGGGGCACATGCAAGCAGACAGTGAGGAGCGAAGAACATGAACATGGAACCATCCCTCAATTAATGCAGAGGTAAAACTTAGTCAGCCTCTCGCATCCATATATTACAAAAAACAACAGATAGGTACCAGTGAATCACTCAGCTGTAATTTCATCTCGAGGTTCTGGGGACATAGGAACCTCTCGAGCTTCACTCTCGAGGTTACTTATATCCCCAGAACCTCTTGATGGAATTACAGCCTTGTAATTCACTGGAACCTATCTATTATTCTATTTATTATGTAGGTTAATTAATACAGCTGAATACCACTCTATGTCTAATTTATAAAAATCAACAGGTATTTCATCCAGCTGTGGTGCTTTGGTTTTCTTCTCACTAGTCATAGCACCTGTTACTTCTTGTTGGGTTATCCAATCAAAAGGTTCTTCTATTTCATCCGACTTAGATTCAGAGGTTTGCAATGAGTCACTAAAGATGTTTCTATAATAAACTATCAATTTTTCTGGTTGAATATGAGAGTCTATTCAATTTCTGTATTTTCTGGCTCCTACAGCAACCAGCTTCCAGAATTGTTTGCTGTCCTTTTCCATAATTACTTCCATCCTCTTATCCCATGGTGCTTTCTGATTAATCTGTTTTTGTATTTTAACATGTACCTGATATTGTTTCTTATGTCTGTTTAATCTGAGTATGTTTGCTTTATCTGGATTCTTTTTTGTATATCTTAATATTTTTGCCAGATTTGTTTTTTCCTCTTTACAAGTTTTACTAAACCAAATTTCATATTGTATTTCATTCAGTTTTCTTCCCTTTTTATATGAATCTTTCATGGGTATATCATAGTTCAAGATGTGCAAATAAAGTTCAGTTAAATTCCATCATCAAAAATGTCATTTATTTCCTGTGCGTAAGAATGGATCATTTGCAATGTTCTTTCATCTGGCATTACATCCCAGCAAATTCTTTTGCTATTAATTATCTCCTAGTATTTAATGAATTTTTAACTAGTTTCCTAAACAATCTGAGTGGAAAATGGTCACTTTCTGGTTGCATAATTACTTTTAGATCAATGTATTTGTTGTAATCATACGGGGATCCAATTACATAGTCAACTGTACTTCTCACCCCCACCCTAAGGGCAGTATCTGCTAAGCTTGGATTTTGTAGGGTCAGATCAATTTGATTTCCCTGTGTCCTGCTTTTGAATACTTTGTGGGGCATCTACTGTGCCCTCCTTATACAATTCAAGACCCATAACATTTCCAACCAGATGACAAATTAAGTTTTTTTAGCTGTGATTTGTTTTCAGAAGCCATATATGTAATTCTAAACAGTGACTGCACTGTGTCCGGAGTAGCAAAGTTTCCCTATAGTCATATTGGAATCTTCCTAGATCTGAATACTTAGCCACTTCTGCCACCAACGTAGACTTAGTCATGTTTTCCCCTTTCCTTATGTCTGATTTTAACCTCAGATGTACAGGGTAATCCAGTTTTAGCTTCAGATCTTGTAACTTTGTTGCATTTCACCAGACATAATGAGCCACCCTTGCATATTTGATCAAGATCAAAAGCTTATCCTTTGTTGTGATGTTGTCATGTCTTGTTACATATAAATATCACCATATACAAGGTCCAACCCAAAACATCTGTACAGATGATAAAAAAAAATACATTTCTTAGAACTTCTGAGTTCTCATATGCAGTTTTATCTACCCCCTCAGTCTGATTATTGCTTCCACTTCTGTTAGGTTATCTACATGGGACTGCTCTAAATAATGTTGTATCTGTAATGTTGGGGCAAGAATTCTCTCCTGATCTTGATGCTGATGGTCTTTCTCATGAATTTTTTTTATATGATCATTATCTATTTCCCCAAAAATATCTGACTCTTGTATTTGCTCCTTTAGTTCTGCCTCTGACTTACTGTGTGGAACATTTAGGTTCTTTGGTTTTGTTTTTTTTCTCTTTACCTTTCTTTTCCCTCATTTGTTTCAGTCTGTTTCCAGGATTTCTATAGTTGTGAAGTCTAACTTTTGTGTCTCATTTTTACTGCTGATTTCAATTATCTCTTCCATTGGAACAAACATTTAGGCTTCTTTTTGTATTCCTCTATCCTATCATATTCAAGTAATTCCTCTAAGCAAGCTCCATTAATTGCAACACCCCCTCTTAGAGAAGCCACTAGTGCTGTTAGGAATCTTATACCCAACCTTGTTTTGTTTAAAATCCTTTTCTACTGTTGTTGCATACTTCCTAAACATTAGAAACACCCACAAACAGTGCAGTCACTCATGATGCAATAGTCTCCTCTCCCCCCACTGTACCTTGCATGTCTAGACAATGTTCCTGGTCCAGCCCCAGATCAACAGTCAGTGAGCAATGTTTGGAAAGCCTGCCAATTTTCAAACTATCAGCTGCCTAGAAAACGGAGTGCAGATCTTCCAACTACAGCAGCCTGAGATCGCTGCCAACTGCAACAGGGGATATTAAAGGTTTCTCTGCAGACACGCTGCAGCTATTCCCCATTGCCAAGTGTCTGTGTGACCCTTGCCCCACCGAGCAACAACCAGACTCCCGGTGAACCTTCTCAGTCAATCCAAACAGTCACATAAAAGAACAGCTCCTGATCAACAGCCTGTGGGCAGTGTTTTGAAAGACTACCAATTTTCAAACTTTTAGCTGCCTAGAAAGTGGAGTGCAGACCTTCTGACTGCACTCAGCAGCCTGAGATTGCCACTGACAGCAACAGGGGACATTAAGGGCTACTCTACAGATGTGCTGCAGCACTTCCCAGTTGCCAATCACCTCAGCAACCCTTGCCCAACTGAGCAACAACTGGATTCCCAGTGAACCTTCTCAACCAGTCTGGAGGCTCTTCTCTCAAATGACTGGTCCCGCTAAACAGTCCCCACACTAAGGACTACAGGGCAAAGGATGATGGTAGATTCTGCTAGGGAGAGTCTACCAAGAGAGGCTGCTGGGTGCAGGTAATGCTACCCGGTAAACACAGACTAAGGTAGACAGGAAAATAACACAAATTTTATGAAGTAGTCAGTTGTACTTTTTATTTCTGAAGTTTTTTTTTTTCCTTTGGTTGCTTAGAAAGTCTTCTATGTGATAATATTATGCTAGATGTATGTAACAGCTCGGAGCCTGGCAGCTGTCATATCTATCTCTATCCCCCCACTACATCATCAGCATTGTGATCTCACTGACAGTGACATCCCAGGTGACTGACCTGGCAGCCATTGAGTGGCTGTTCCTAAGCAGTGGTGATGTCACAATTAGTGAGGTAACAATGCTGATGATGTACTGGGGGGTTAGAGATAGATATGTCAGCTGCAAGGCAGAGTGCTGTCACATACATCAAATCTACTAACATCAAGCAAACAATCTTCTAATTACCCAAAGGGAAAATAAAAAGTACCACAGATATAAAAACTAATAATTGAGTGCTTTTAAAAACTAATATTAGTTTTAGGTAGTACACTAGCTCTTTAAATCTACAATGACTTCTTTATACAGTACATGTGTTTAGTGTTGCAAGGTTTATTGTTCATTAATGGAATAATGCATGACAGGGTGTGTGTCGTGCTGGGATAACATCACACCTTGGGTAGCTGGGCACAAGACCGCATGCCGAGTGCATCCATCACCCAAGAAGTAACATTATCCTAGCATGACACATACCTTGGAGTGCATTATTCCTATCACACAATGTCTTGCTTGTAGAAATAATAAAAAATATACATTAAAAAAATATTTTTAAGATATGTTTTTATTGAATTTTTCTGTGCATAGGTACATGTTTTTTAAAACGTCCCCAGTGTCTGCTTTGTCCACTAGATGGTGCCAGCAATATACAATGTCTTTTCACAATGCCATTTCTTTCACACAGCTCTTGTTTGCTCCCAACAAGTCTGTACCTGGGTATGTCTCTCTCTCACTCTCACTGTCAGTGACCATGCTGGCTTCTGGAAGTCACCCTGTCTACTGTAAGTCTTTGTTTTTCTTGTTGTAAGACATGTCTGTAAGTAATATTAGTGCTGTGGAATGGGCTGCCGCACTGCAAGTGAACACTCCCCCCCAGTGCTTTCAGAATCATGGATGTTTCTAGTATGTGAGTTTGAGTTCTGAAGAGATGTTACCCCTGTCCCAGTATGTGTTTGCATGTTCTCTCATAGAAGCAGTGTTAGTGACTCAGAAGGTTGCACACTCACCTCTGAGTCCAGAAGATCAAAAGGTTGTGGGTTCTAGCCCCACACCAGGCACTTGGGATAAATCCCAATACTGACACTGTAGTGCATCATGAGGGGGATGTTGCACTCCTGAGGTGCTGCCTTACAGATGAGACATTAAACTGAAGTCTCATCTGCCCAGTTCTGGTGGATGTTAAAGATCCCATGGCACTTCTCAAAAAGAGTAGGGGAATCTTCCAACCAAATTGTCCCCATTCACTAAATAAATACCACCAAACAGCTTAATCTGTTCAGTTTCAGTTAGTTACCATCTGTATCCCTCCCCTTCCCTCCCTCCACCAGGTCGCCCCTGTAAAAGGGACTTCTAGTCTCAGTGGGCCAACCTGGTCAACAAAATTCAATAAATAAACAAAATTCAATAAAACCTTTACTAGCAGAACAGTTTAAGGAAAGATTGGAAAACTATGGTTGGGTTAACTGAGTGAAATACAGTGGTTTACCACATACTGTGGTATTAACAGATGCACTCACGTGTTGAGTCAGCCTGACAGTGGGGACTAATGGACTGCCATGAAGCCGACTGTAATCACGGCTTTTAGATTTGAAAGGGGGAATGCTCTGAGAGCAGGTGTCACTGTTTGAAATAACATGTAAGGGAGATATCAGGGCTTTAAGTTTCTCTGTTAGTTAATTTTTTTTTTCTTTTTTTAAAGTGGATGTTCCCTGAGGGGTACTACTGTGCCTGCAGTGAGAGATGTGAAGCCGATCACTAATGCGGCTTTCACTCCACTTGAAGACATGATATGAACTGACATTTTGTTTTTTGTGATTGGGTCATGTGTGTGCTGGGACTAGATCTATGATGTTATGCTGGGATAACATCACAGGTTCAGCCTCACACTGTCTAATCAGAGCTCATAATTCTTTCTTGCCACTGTATAATAAGCGTCATTGAACTAATTGTACATGGTTGTAGAGTCCTATCTTTTAATGCTGTTTGTTGCCTTCATCAGTAGTTCGGGAACCTGCTAAGTAACAATGTGCTCTGAAATCAGTCTCAACACACATCTTTTCTGAGTAGACTAACTGGGTATCCAGTGATACTGGCTACTGCAAATGAGTGACTGTGTTAATAGCGACTCATTTGCAGCACCTGACATTTGAGCTACCCTGTAAGAGTAGCAAGGGAAAGGTACAGAGAGGGTAGGAATGAGTGAGGAAGGGTTACTGGTAGTGTACTGTAGGATGGCAAACAAAAGGGAAGGGATAGGGAAGAGGGTTTGTGTGGGGCAGTGCAGCATGCTGCTGCTGAGCTAGCCATGTGGTGTGGTGGTGAGGGTGGCTAGCTTTGGTACAGCAGGTGCTGGGGAGGGGTATATTTTTTTTTTAGCTTGCACTTGAATTTTATTTTTTGGGACTGTCTCCCCCTTCCCAATATGCACCCCCTTGGAGTAGGCAATCTAAAATTGGGGGGAGGGGTGCGGAGGGTGCAGCCCCCCCCTGCATAAATGCTTGTTTTGGTTGCCAGATGTGCTATCACCAATAAGTGTACATCACTGATTTGCCTTTTAGTGATGCACACTTGCTGTAACGGCGATCGTTGTTTTGTATCACCATTATGACATGAAATTGACTAACTGTACTGAGGTGGTCCCCTACCTATACTGAAGGTGTTGCATGAGGTTGGGTATAGCATCACACTGATAGCCCTGCATTTACTGACCTCTATTAATCTAGCCACTTTGTGATACAATATAGGTTCTTGCTCCATGCCCTGCATCTTCCCTCTAGCGAATTTGTCTGTTAGCAGTGAGTTGGTCCTGTAAGCATATTGATAGAGGTTAAATTCATTGCACTTCGAGGCATCAAAACACCCCTTATACAGAGTGTGGTTATGCAGGGGGAAAGCTTCCCACATGATTAACCTCGAAACAGTGACTTAAAGTGTGCCTTACAATTCTGATTTGGTCTTCCAATACTGTTAAAAGGCTATTTTCTGAATTTGTTAAGTGTCTGTTGATGCCAAACTGAACTGCTGCTATTGTGAAGTACAGTGGTAGTTATATATAAGTTAACCATGGTACCGCAGTATTGCCACAGCCATGGAACAAAATACCCCAGTCTACCACATAGTGCAGCAAAAACTGCATGTTATTCAATGCATTTTTTTACCACAACAGTGGCAATCCACTGTATTTTTTCCCGCTGTTATGGCAATACTGCAGTATCAGTCAACTTTAATATAGCTACCACTGTATATCTAACAGGAGAGTGTGTACAGTGTACTAACCCATTGCATTCCTTCTCCATTGACCCATCCTACTCTAGGAGGTGACAGTGTCCAAATCCTGAGTCTAGAAACACCCCAAGTATCTGCCACCATTGCGAGTGTGACTCAAGTGGTAAAGCATTAGAGTCAACCACCTGGAGAAATTGTCTTAAGGCAAAGTATAGGTTGTGAACCCAGAGGTCTCACTGGTCCTATGAGTCTGGTGTCAGTGTAAGCCAACACAGTTTGAGTAGTCAGTGCCGTGCACTCTTCCAACGGGACTGACCTCCCCCCTTGCATAAATTACTGTTTGCCACAATACTACTCCTAGGTAAACCTACAGTCATAAAGCACTGGGAGGGCAACAAGCAAAACATGGATGTAGGTGTCCCCTTTTACTTCTCAATGCAGTGCCCCTGGGCAACAGGTTCCTTTGCTCAGCCCATTAACACCCATGGACCTCTACCCATATCAGACCCATTAGTGGAGCAACATATCTTAGCAACAGTAGGAGGGTGCTACAACCCTACACATATCACCCCTGGCTACAAGGTCAGCATTAAGTACAGTATCAATCAATCAATCTTTATTTTACCATGCAAAACACCATTGAAGTAGAACTCATTTATAAGATGAACCTGGGCAGTCACAGTAAAAGGGTTACACAGGTATATACAATGAAGCAGAACAATCCAAAGATACATATGTATAGATGCAGTAAGGGATAATAACAAATAGTGCAATTCTCAGGATTCAGAAGTTAATTACATACTTACAATATATACATGAGAAGCTGCAAAGGAAGCAAAATAAAGAGAGGCATTAAAAGTATGAAGCCTCAAAGCAGAAAGATAGCCAAGGGAGCAGGGTGGAGAAGAGGGAAGCAAAGACTTGAGCTGAGACAAAGGGTAAGATGAAAGGACAATAGAACAGCCAGGTGGGAAGTACAGTACCACTCCCGCATAAAAAAATCTCTGAGGCTAACCCCGGGCTTGAGGGACCTTAAAAAAACTCATAATTTGTGCTACTTCCCTTGTCTGGAAATGTCCACCCCAACCCTGGACCCCTAGGAAATAAAGGGTCAGGAATGAACCAAAAAGGGAAGCTAAATATAGTCTCCCTTAACATTGCAAGCCTACTCCCTAAACTTGCTCTGTCTGAAGCCTTAGTAGCACTTCTGCAACCTGATGTAATATCCCTAATGGATACCTGGTTTGCCCTTAACATCTCTGATGCTGTGCTCAGCCTGCCTGGCTTTAACCTATTTAGAGAGGACTGCTGGGACAAACATGGTGGTGGCTGCGTAATCTACCTAAGGTCTAACCTGCAGGGCCATAAACTAAAAATTGGTGGCCTTACTAGAGACTGTGAATGCCTAGTAGTTAAACTCCTTCTAGGGAAAGGACACAAATCCCTCGTCATCATGACAACTTACGCACCACCAGAGAAACACCAATCTGTCCTCGAGTTGTCTGCTAGACACTTTAAACAAACTAATCATAACTGGAAAACTACAGTCACTAGAGACTCTAACATAAATTGGGCAGCCAAATCAAGTGTTGCCCACAGGGAGTTATTGACCAACTTGTTTTTCTCTTTCTCACAATTAGTCACTGAATGCACTAGGGCCAATTATAAAACAGGGTCCACAGCCTTTATTGATTTGAACCTGGCTACTCACCCAGACAGAAAAATTGATGTTTGTGTACAGTACGCATGGACTGCTAAATTTCCCAAGCCCCCCCATTTACTATCAGCAGGGTCATCTGCAAAAATAAGATAGTTGACTTCAAGACATACATGGCTCAAATAGACTGGAGCTACCTGAACATCCCCCAATATTGGCTCTGCCCCTCGACTTCTCTGTGAACAAATTCCACAGAGCTTGTGACAAATTTATCACTCTCAAAAAGTGAATGGTATGAGACACTGCTGCTGGGTGGGTCACACCAGAGCTTTTGGCCCACATGTGTGAAAGGGATATCCTGTGACATTGGACAAGGGAATCAGGCTCACCTATAGATCTGCAAAGGTACAAGGAAACCTGTAATAGATGCACCAGTAGGATCAGACAGGCAAAATCGATGTGTTACAAAGACCAGCAAACCAGGAACTGGAGTAATAGAAAAAAATATTAGGATAATATATCAGAATTCCTGGGTAAGGATGAAAAAATGCCCCCAAAATGCTCAAACTTGATGGGGTTGAAATGCTGGACTCAGCAGAGAAAGCAAACGAATTTAACACAGCCATCATTGACCACTGCTCTGTCCTCCCTTTCAGTCCTGCAATAGGGGCATGTGACAGTGACAGCACTAAACTATCTGGCAGTTCTAATTAACACCCAAGGCATCCCAAATTCTATTTCAAGCCCATCTCAACAAAAGATACCCTAAAATATGTTAGAAGAGTCCTAGGTAAAATCAGGGTGGGGGGTGATACAATAGATATGAAGCTACTGTCCCAGGCCTTCAAGGAACTTGTCCTCCCCTTATCTAAACTATTAAACTTTTCCTTGTGGTGTTACCAGTTCCCTGGAGTCTGAAAAAACTGCTCTGGTTACTCCTGGTTATAAAAACACTGACATTTCCAACCTGGCTAATTACAGACCAATATCTATCCTCTTCCCTCACATCCAAGGCTCTTGAGGGAATCATGTTGGAACAGCTAGTCAAGGGAGCCATCTACGTTGATCTCACAAAAGCATTCAACCTTGTCAATAACAAGCTGCTGCTTGGCAAGCTCCTCTTACTTGGCCTCTATTGGGACACAGCAGCCTAGTTTTGAAGCTACCTCTCTGACCCATCACAGAGAGTAAAGATTGACATCTCTCTCTCAGATGACAAGTGTCTCAGGTGTGCCACAAGGCTTAATACTTGCCCTCTTCTTTTTGGTCTGTTTATAAACAGCCTCCAGGAGACTGACAGACATCAAAGGTGCTCCTATATGCTGACCATACCATCATCTACACCAGTAGTGCACAACAGGATAACATCTGCACTGACTTTCAAAATAACTATGAGGCTCTGGAGAAATGTTTTGCAAACAACGAATTGGTCTTAAATTACAAAATAAAAAAAACAACACTATGCTGTTCTCAGGCCAACAGATGGAAAAAATGTCCCTCCCCTAGTCATTGTCAGTGATAAGGGGAATAAATTAGAGCAGATAGAATCTTTAAAGTACTTAGGTATTAGCCTGGATGACACTCTATCATTCTCTCTTCATGTGGATAATATTGTTAGCCTGGCCAACAGAAAGTTAGGGGCACTGTTTAGGAATCGCCTCAACCTCATCGCTGAAGCCAGGCATATTATTGTGTCCAGCATGGTCCTGCCACTCCTTGATTATGGCCTCCCAGTTTATGCAGCATGAGTGACTCTGTATTAAACAGAGTCAGGATAAACTAAAACAAGGTCTGTTGCTTTGTATTAGGGGCTGACATGCTTGTCCACAGCTGCTCTCTTTATACCCTCAACAATTGGTTTTCATCCAGGGCAGATTAAAGTACCAGGCCTGTCTGCTCGCAAAAAAAGCACTGTTGGCCTTACCCCATTGGCCATTCAAAAATTTTTTTGCCCTGTTAACAACCAATACACTACCAGGAGTATGACTAGGAATACCCTAGAAATACCATTCCGTAGAACAAACTTGAGTAATCGGTCCTTAGCTGTAATGGCATCTTTGTGGCTGAACAAATTACCATACATCACGGTAAGTCTCCCTAATATTGCCCATTTTAAGAATGCACTAACAAGAGGCTTCACTATGAGTTCCAAATGCTCCTGCTTCAGTTAATCTGAACACATAGCTTGCACTGTATCTCTTCTTTTTGCAGATGTAATTATTATTGTTCTAGACAAAGAACCTCTGTGCGCAAACACTGAGGCAAGGGTTACCCCAAAGGGCATTTGGCTGGGAAGCCAAGTTTCAAGAAAATACAAAATCACATATGCTTCTGTTAGCACCCTTTGCAAACTGTGTGAGAGGCCTTTCGGCACCATGCAATTCTGCTTAAAGTTGGACCAGCATAACATTCTGTGGTGATTTGCATATGCAGCCCATGATGCTTTGCATTGTGGGGGCATGTGTGATTTTATATTATTGTTCTAATCTTGTACTTAATGACTTCCTATTGTTTGCTGCTGACTACACTCCTCTGGAGCTGCTGTATTCTAGTTTCTGTATTGCTTACTGTTATGTGTAGTCCTCTCTTCATGTCTCAGACATGGAATTCTTGCAAATGAGCACTTGTGCTCAAAGGTGTTTTCTAAATGACTAAATAAATAAATGAATAAATAAATGTTGGGTGTATTCTCAAGTCTGGGAAAGATGCAGTGGGAGCTGATCAACAATTGTAAGCAAACATTTTTGTGTGGTAACACCAACATGGTGGGCAGTCTGCCACTTTTTAGAAAACAAAAGGGAATCAGAATCAAGCTACCAGCTACATCAGCAAATTCTTCAGAACGTGACAAATCATAACATGTGCTTTTTAAACTAAGAGCAGTTTGAGGCCTAAGGGGGTTGACAGTGTCCATTTAATGAAAAGAACTGATTCTTGGTGAACCTATTTTCTGGTTCTGGAAGGGGAGGCAGGGTTAGGGAGTATAAGTTATAGTGAAGAATCCCTGAGAAGAAATAACATTATTACTAATGCTGTGCAGAATTCCACTGGCAAAATTAGTGTGGAATGACCATTCAGCCAGTGGAAATTCTGCCAGAATTTTGCTGATTCTTCTTCAGAATTCCGCCTACTATGATCTGCCGAATAATATTTCGTAGAACAGCATTTTTTTCACAGAATATTATTCTGCAACTATTTCTGCAGAAAATATTGAGATCCGTAGAATAGTATTCTGCAGAACAGCATTTTCCCCGCGGAAAATCAATCTGCAACTATTTTCTTCCATGGAATTCCACCATTCTGTTTCTGGCAAAATTCAGTGGAATTTCAGTGGAATTTTGAAAATTCCACAGAATTTTGTTCCACCGGAATTTGAAAATTACTCACAGCATTAATCATTACAGTGGGTATTTTTTTCTTCTAACCCCAGGAGGCCCTCACTGATGCTTTACACTAAGCAGACTCTACATCAGGACTTTGATAATCTCACTCCAGAACCTACTTAGGAAAAAGGTTCTGCAAGACAGCAGCTCCAAAGCTAGCATCCTTTCTGAACTGTATGTCTAGACAGTAGTGCTTTGTGATGGCGTGCACTGTTTTCCAGGTATCTGTTTTGCAAATATCCAATAGTTTGATGCCCTTGAGGATGCCACAGAGGCAGAGTTACCCCTTGTGGAATGGGCTCCAAGGCCTTTGGATGATATTTTCCCAACTTTTTCATAACAGAACTGTATGCAAGATACTGGCTAGCAAAAGATACAGTAGTTCTCTTGGTTGCTGGTTTACCTTTACCTACCTCACCATAGGCAACAAAAAGCTGAGTGCTCTGGGTCCTGATATCCTTGGTCTGGTCCAGATAGATGGCAGGTACATGCTTCAGGTCCAGACTGTGCCATTTCTGCTCGCCTGGGCTAGAAAACTCAGGGTAGAGCACTGGAAAGGCAACTTATTGGTTCAGGTAGGATTCTGAAACCATCTTATGTAGAGTCTTCCTATTGGTTCTAAGGACTTCCTTGTCCACGTGAAAGATTATGTAATTTGTTTCTGTACAGAGAGCTTTCAGCTTTTTTACCCTCCTAGCGGTTGTCATGACAATAAGGAAAATGGGTTTCCATGTGACATGGTTTTAATCGGCAGTAGATATAGGCTAAAAGGGGGCCTCCATCAGCTGAGCAAGACATATGTGTAGGTTCCATGGAGGGACTGGGTCCCTAACAGGTGGGTACAGGTGAGTAAGGCCTTTAAAGAACCTTTTAAAAACAGGCTGTGAGGCCAAGGACTTATTCTTGTCCACTGATGTGTATGCTGACACTGCTGGCAGATGTACATTTAGTGTTTAAGGCCTCAGACTGCAAGAGTACTAGGTAGTCCAGGACTACTGGCAACCCCTCCTGCATTAGATTATCTTTCTAGGGGCATAGAGATTCTCTTCCACTTGGAGAAGAATGCTTTCCTGGTTGCTGGTTTCCTGCAAACCTTAAGCACCCTCAGATCTCCTTTGATAGATTTAAACCAGAAAACTCCAGCTCTTCAAGAACCATGTCCTCAGATATAATATCTTGAGGTCTAGAAATGTTATTCTATCCAGAAATAGGGTCAGCAGGTTGTAACTGTCAGGCTGATAGGATTCTTGCTGGACAGGGCCAGACGCATTGTGCACCAGGCCTGCCTGGCCCAGTCTGGGTCTATTAGGATCATTATTGCTTGCTCTGTCCTGAGCTTTAGGAGGATGCTCTGTATGAGTGGGAATGGTGGGAAGGCATACAGAAACTTCCCTTTCCACTTCAAGGGTAAGGCATGCTCTGTGACTGTGCCCTTGGCTGGTGGCCTGCCACAAAACTTTGGGAGCTGATTGTTCTCCCATGATGCAAACAGGTCTATTCCTGGAAAGCCCCATCTTCTGAAAACAATTACCAGAAAATGCTAGTTCAAGGTCCATGCATGGTTTCCTTGGCTAATTCTGTTTATGGAGTCTGCCAAGACATTGTCTTTGCCTTGCAAGTGTACTGCAGAGCCCTTTGCATCTAGGAATTAAGCCAGGTTCCACATCCTCATTGCCTCTGTGCACAGTCTTGAGGATATTGTATCTCCCTGCTTGTTTATGTAGTACATTGCTGTAGTGTTGTCTGTTCTGATTTGGACAGACTGACCTTGTACTGTAGCTGGGAGCAAAAGGCTTGCATTGCCAGGAATACTGCCTTGAGTTCCAGGAGACTGATGTGTTCCTGGGGCTCCTGCTGGCTCCAGATGCCATGTACTGTGTGAAGCATTTGTTGTGAGGATACTTGGGGGGGATTGCTGGAGGAAGGAAATTCCCTCTCTGAGCTTGTTTTCTTCCTTCCACCACTCTAGTGACCTTTCAAATGCTTTTGTTACTGACACTAGTTTGGGTAGCAAGTCCCATCTGTGAGACAAGCAGTCTTTTAAGTGATGGTGAATGTCTCTCATCTGAAACTTGGCCTATGGACCACAGCTATGGATACAGCCACGTGGCTCAGTAGCTACAGAAAGTCCCTTGCAGGCCTTAACTGGCTCATTCTGAGGGATTTTGCTGTGGCAATCAGAGTTGCTATCCTCCCCTAAGGGAAGAAGACTTTCATGTATAGGGTATGCAGTTCTGCACCTATGAAGTCTAGCACTTAAACAGGTTCTGTTTGGGATGGTATGCAGTTCTGCACTGATGAAGTCCAGCACTTAAACAGGTTCTGTTTGGGACTTCTGCAGATTTATCAGGAATCCCAGTTTTTCCAGGGTGCTTTTTGCCTTCTGAATAAAGCAGCTTGCTTCTTGGACTATTTTCCCTGAGACTAGCCAGTTGTCCAGGGAGGGAAATACCACCACACCTTGCCTTCTCAGGTGTGCCACCTGTCACAAACCCACTCCTGAGGGTCTGTTCCACTGAGCTCACAGTGCCCACCCCTAAGTGCAATCCGTAATGGGGGGACAGTGATACCCTCCTCGAGTCCTTTTAGAATGCTTCCTGAGATCACGACTGAACACCTGCCATGAGGATGCAGGGCATCCTTCTAAACTCTGTACCAGTCTTGAGTCTGGTAGCCAAATATGAACCCTTCTTAGTTGTTAGACAAATGGGGAAGATCCAGGTATCATACTCTCTTCGGGGTAGCAGTGTGCTCCTGATTTCATCTTCTCCAACAGGACACTCAACAATCTGGTTTATAATCCCTACAGACTCTTCCTTGAAACTTTGGTATTCTCCTTATCTCTACTCAGATGTCCCTTACAGATCCTTGCTCAACCGGAGGCACCCCTTAGCAATAACAGTTTGTCACCGATTATTTATAACTGTCCCACAACTCACACACAATTTAGAAATCTTTCTCAGACTGTTTTCTTAAAAACAAATGTTTTTTACTAGAATACTTAAATAATAATCATGCATACATTTACAACTAAAAGATGCACTAATTTGGTCACAGAATAACAGAAATAAAAGTGGAAAAATATACATGAAAAACACACTATAACTGTTATCTAAAGTCTACCTTAAGTCCGTAGTGAATTGAAGTCCAAAGAAAGCAAATGAAAGATTCAGTTTCCTTTGTACTGGCGGTCTTGCTTCTTGTATTGTCAGGAGAAGAGTGTCACTTCTAGATGCCCAGCAAAAATAATGAGGGAGAGTGACTCTGGCTCATTTCTTATATAGCTGGAGGCACCCTACAAAATCTCTGTCTTGTCCTAAAAGGGTGGCCTTCTCTTTTAGGCCAGTAGATGTCACTCTTACACCTTCCCCAAATTGTCTTATTAAGGTTCTGACATCACAACTTCCTGGCACATATCATGAACATGACTTCAGAGTTAAAACTTTGATGTCTCAATATAACACCATGTAAGCTAATTCAGTGTCCTGTCAAGAATGGTTATTTCCCCAAATCAAGTTTAACACATCCTGGGCTCTGAAGTGACAACTTTACAACAGGGGATAACTTCTCTCCACACCCTTAAGAGTTTTATTAATGCTGCTTCCCTCAATTAAGTCCAGAAGGCATCTTCACTCATAGAAGTGTCATTGCAGGCTTCCTGCTACTCAAAGTCGGTATTTCTTAGTTCATAGAGGGATGTCAAATATTATTTTCAACACAGTTCTCTCCCTTGAAGTGATTTGGCTTCCTGCCCAGCAAGCTTCTCCATCAGGTCAGAGGAAGGTCAAACATTTTTAAAAGAAATCCAGTCTCGCTCTCCATGTGCCCCTTGCCCTAACACTGTCATTCTTGTGGCAGGTGCACACACATAGAATCACATAAAAAAAATATATAACAGAATTATGTCTGCAAATAATGACCGACAGTTGGTTAGCTCACCACATCACCACCATAGCTACACACTTTATGAAGACTCTCAGAGGCAAAGTAAGGCCAAAGGGAAGCGCTACAAACTGATACTGAGTTTCCTAGCCTGAAACTGACATGTTTTCTGGGGGTAGGTCTGACTAGAATGTAAAAACAGGCATCTTTCAGCTCCTGTGACCCCAGCCAATACCCTAACTGTAAGGAAGGTATCACTGTGCCCAGTGTGACCATCTTGAACCTTTCTTTTTTGATGTGCTTGTTCAGATATCTGAGGTCTAAAATGGTTTGCCATTCCCCATTTTTCTTGTGGGTCAGGAAGTACCTTAAAAACAGGCCCTTGCCCTACTGTAAGGCAGACCATTTTCCACCAGTTTTGCTTGTAGCAGCTTGTTTACTTCCAGTTCCAACAACTTTCTTTCTGGCGGAGAGTGAGCTGGAAAACTTTTGTGTTTCTGCAGTTTTGGGAACTTTTTGAAGTGCAGGGACAACCCTTGGCCCACTACCTCTAGGACCAACTTGTCTGTGGTGATGGTTACCCATTCCAGGAAGTAGTGGGCCAGCCTTTCTCCCCACTGGCAATGGTTGGGCAACTTGAGCAGAATTGTCGGGGGGGTTGTTTTGGCTGAGGCTTGGGGGCTAGTGCTGCTGCAGCATGCTTGGAGCCCCTCCTGCATCTGCCTCTGTAATAACCTCTTTGGGGTTGTCACCCATAAGGGTCATAGGGGGTCAGAGGCTCTTGGAAAGTAGCCCCTACCCCTGCCTCCTCTACCATAGGGCCGGTAGGAAGTGGAGGCCTTTTCTTTCTCAGTGTTGTTTTTTAAGCAGTTTGGTACTCGTTCACTTTTTTCATGTACTCAGTTTTGTCACCAAAAAGAGATTCTGATTCAAATTGGAAATACATATGGCTCAATTCTCAGAGATTGACGTAGGGTTTGCAAAAGCCCTGCATCAAACCCTGTGCTGCGCCGACTGCATTGGCCACCTTGTGCCCAATTCTAAAAAGCTGTGCACATTTGTGACATTTAACCTTTTTTACGGTGGCATGTACCAAATATTTGGCTTAAATCCCATAAAAAGGTCAGCAAAGTTAGGCCAGCAAAAGCTGGTCTAACTTGTGGCATGCAGTACACCAGTGCTCTGGGACTGAGAATCCCAACTGCTGGCCACAGACTGCTGCAAGCCCTATGCATCAAGTGTTCAGCACACCCAGAGCTTCTGGCAGTCTAATCCCTCATAGAATTGAGTCCATGACCTTGATCTAAGCATCCCTGGAAACAATTGTTGCCCTTAGCCAGGAGAATCACCTCAATGACACTGCATGAGCTAAAACCCTTGAAGCAGTGTCATAAGTGACCACTGCAGTGTCGAAGTGATATTTAGTGACAGCCAGGGCTGACTTTGCTGTGGCAGTCAGATCCTGTGCCAACTCACCAACAGTCTTATCAGTCAGTGTCAGCACTGTGTTCCACAGTCCCTTCTGGTACTAAGCTATATGAGCTGAGTAAGTCTCCTGCCCGATGAGCAGGGAAGCTAATGTATAAACTTTTTTGGCCATAATATCAAATTTTATGGGATCATGCTCAGGGGACTATGTGGAGAAGGGGACCTTAGCCCTCTCACAGGCAGCCGCTTAGACTACACCTTGATGATCAATGTGGAGATACAGATATTCCACCCCCTGACTGTCCACCTGATACTTTTTTCAATCTTTTTTTAATCTATGGCTGCATCTGAAATAGGTGTAGACATGATTTTTGAAGTGGCTTTTTGTAATGACTTTTTGTATGGGGACCAGTAGCTTCCTTGTAGGAGCCTGCCACATATTTATAACTAAGGCTTCTTCCTCATCCTCCTCTGTCATCTGAAGGGGGATGTTGAGGGTATTCACCATTTGCCTAAGGAAAGAGGAAAAAGAAAAGTAATCCTCTGTAGGCTTTGGAGGTGAGCCAAATTCCTGCTCAGGTGAACCATCTGGTTCACTAGGTTCGCCTTCCTCCTCCTCTTTGTAGTACATTTTGTCTTCCTCCTCCACAGGCAGATAGGCTGAAGCCTGATTTTGGGGGGGAGGGTGGCATATTCATAACATTTCCCATGACCTGGCAGGCCAGGAAAAATAACCACATTTTTGTTATGCCCTCTGTTGAGGGCATTTGTCTTTGGTGCAAAGCCTGCTTCTTTCCTTTTTCAGGAACAGTGGTAAGGGCATTCTTTTCTTTTTGTTTTTTTCTTTGCAGACACTGTTTCTAATGCCTGCTCTGAGGCTCTCTTGTTAAAATTTTTGCCATCACTGGACTCAGCGTTCCCTCTTTTGAATGCCCTGGTATCTTTATCATCTTTACCATGCCTATTTGATGTCCTCTTTGAGAGGGACTGCTGCTGTATTTGAGAGGACAAACCCTCTGATGTGTGCTTTCCACCATCTTTACGAACTCCTACAGAGCCTTTATTAATTTTTGGTGACTTGAAGGTGGACTAAAAAGCCATAAACTCCTCTTTTATGGCCCATTTTTTGTCGGTTTTAAGGCAAAACTTTATACAGGGCACACAACTGGTAACATTGTGACCTAGACCCATGCACCTTAAACAGAGCTTGCAGCAGCCTGACTTTCCCACTAGCTGGAATTTTTTTTACAGTTTTTAAAGTCTGTGGATCCTGTTTTTTTTTAGAGGTATCTAAGACATACCAATTTACTGTAGAACTGTTATGTCATGCTGTAAAAATATATTCACTATGTTCGCGGTCGCCACATAAGCGTGAACATTTATTGATGCAAGGAATAATTAAAGCTAACTATTTTAGTTCACATACTTTATTGAATCAGAAAAAAACTGAATGCAAAAAACTAAAAAACATAAGTTATAAAACAGGACACAGTTTTCAGTGGTACAGCCTCATCAGTCAGTCAGTGGCCATTTTCTGTGGAAGAAGGAGAAGGCATATTAGCATGAGAGGACTACTAAAGGCAGCATATAGTAATTTTATGAGCAGTCTATTTACATGGCACTCAGTGTCACTCCAGATCGTTATCTGTAATGCCCATTTCTTCAAGCACACCTGACACCTGTGATACTTGAAAAAGGAATGATGGACATTACTTAGAAACATTTATACTGGAATACAGAAAAATTGGTTTATATTACTGATACTCACAATGTTATCTAAACAACTGTCATGGGCTGCTTGTATGCCAGCCTCCCTGAACCCATGCAGGCAATCTTCATGTCTGACACTCAAGTCAAGAAAAGATCACAGCAGCCACTCTGCATGCTGCTCTTTCAGGGTTGTCAGACGCAGATCCACTTTTATTTTATCAGCCACTGTGCCACTGCTGAGTTTCTCTGCAATCAGAGCCACATACCATTGTGTGAAATACAATTTCAGGTAGTTCATAAAGATTTTATTGATGGCAATGTCAAGTGGCTGCAGTAGATCCATACAGGAGGCTGGGATGAAAATCGGGATTATCCCCAGCCTGTCAAGCTTATAGAGGACTGGGTGAGTAGAATGGGCTCTGTACAGATCAAAAATGAGCAGGTTGCTCTTCTGGAAGGTCTTGATTTTTTATAATTGTATTTTTATATGGCACCAGAACATTATCTATGTAACCCATAGTTGTTGCTTCATTGGCCCAATGGTTCTCCGAGTGGGTGATATGCCAGTCATGGGAAAACATGTAGTGTGGGTGGCAGTTTGTTGGTTTGCCCTGATATATCACCTGAGGGGCAAGAAATGTCCAGCAAGCTTGCATGCCATATACCATTGAGACCTGGTGTTTATCTCTAAGTCCCATCACCTCCACTTGCATGGCCCCAACCTCCTCCATGGTCCACTGTGAGCAAGGGACAAGCTGGACACCTGTTTCATCTAGATTAATTACTAGTTACGTAGGTATAAGCTCCTGCATACAGGCATTACTGACATGTTTCAGGAAATTCGATTTAAGCTTTGCAAAGTCAAAGGTTTTTTTTCTTCCTGCCTTTGTCCCCTTACGCTTGTAAAAGCCTAGCCAATTTAAAAACTGCCAGGCTCATTGTCTGGAAAAGCTCAGACTACTACCATTTTTGATTAAAGGTTTTGGATTTTGAGCTTGTACTACTCCAACAGCAACTACTGCAACAACACGTGCATTAACCACAGCCCCTTCTGTATGCAAACTTTTTATCTGTCTGAGCTCAGCTTCAACTTCCTGCATTAATAAAGTGGGTCACCCCTTGGGCTTTGTGGGCAGCACAGTTACCATAGCATGGTCAGGAACAGTTTTTAACTTGGCTTGGTAATCGGTTTTAAATTTTCTTATTGTGCTCTCATTAATTACAGTACCATTCTTAGCTTCATTATGTCTAACGGCATTCATTATGCCATTAGTAGCTACATATTTACCATACTTGAAGCGAATGTATGGTGAGTACGAGATGTACCAGCACCAGGAGGAAGGACCTGCTAGTATAACTAAACTTCTCTACTTGGACTAAGTACTAGAACTCTTGTACTGGGATCTTCAATTTAGGGTAACAAAAAAAAAAGGCTGCTTGTCAGAGTTAGTTGAAGTAAATTGTTATCCATTATCTGTATAGTTATCTAGGTGCTTGTCACAGGTGGCTGATGGGAATTATATGTGAACTTAACTAAGAGTAGAAAGATTTGCAAAGTAGGGGGAGTGGCTTAGCTAGAAGGAGCCAGGTTAAAAACAGATTTAGGTACTGCCCTAGATAGCTTCTGCCAGAGAACAAGCAGAGCACCAGGAAGAAGGACCTGCTGGTATAACTAAACTTCTCTACTTGGACTATATTGCCCTCTTTCCCTCCCCTCCACCCCCCCCCACCCAAAGGCAGTTCTACTTTTATAGGCACAGGATTTAAATGACAACAGGAACTTCCTGTTTGGGAGCAGGAAGTGAGTGATCACAGAGCCACCAAAAGACTTACCATCCTAAAAGGGCAAGAGTAGCTCTCCATCCCCCCTAGCTGCTGGAGGCCTGACTCTGTGCAAGTAAGGAAACTACTGAGAAATAGAGGAACTTCTAGTCTCAGAACAGGAAGATCAGGAGCTAAAAGGGCACAGAGGTGTAAGTCAGGACAGAAAAGAAAAAGGAAAAACAAACAGAGAAAAGAGCAAGTATTCCAAACAACAATTAGGGTGCCAGAAATAAGACATGATGGGAGTGGTGCAGTGCAGTGGCTGTGGCACAGCAGTCTTCCGAGAGATGTTCTGGAGGATGCGGTGTTGTCCCATCTGCAGGCACCTCTCTAGTCTGATAGAGGAGGTTGCTCATCTCCAGGCTGGGTTGGCCAGGATTTGTGGGACCTCCTCTCCCACCCAGGGACCACCAGGGTCACTGCTGTTGCCTCAGAGGTTGCCAAGAAAGAGGAGCGGTTGGACCACAGTGGGCTCAGGGAGGGTGAGGGTGGTGGAACAGAGGTGCCATTCTGGAAAAGTGTGGTTCCTCTATGGAGGCACCCACAGTGGAGATCAAGTAGGATGCTAGGAACCTCCACAAAGGAGACCCACAGGAGGGTGGCATGGGACCCCACAGAGGAAGGAAACAACTCCTAGTGGGGGACTCCATTGTTAGGAAGGTAGAACTGGGGGAGGAAGGGGAGAGGGTGGTAAGTTGCCTGCCTGGCGCCATGGCTTGGAGGGACAGGGAGTGAATCCTCAGGATCACAGGAGCAGCTGCACAGGGGAGGGAGCTGGATGTCATTGTCCACCTAGGAACAAATGACCTGGCTAAGAAAGGAATCAGAGCAATGTAAGAAGTGTTTGTGGAGATGGGGAGGGGCCTTAGACAAATAGCACACATGGTAACCCTCTTGGAGGTGCTGCCTGTCTATGGCACAGGTGAGGCTAGGGTGCTCCACACCATGGGATTCAATCAGTGGTTGAAAAACTGGTGCAGAGCTCAGGGATTTGGCTTCATTGGGGACTGGGGGTCCACCTGGAGGGATGCAGACCTATACTGGCATGATGGTCTGCATCTGTCCAGGAGGGGAACCAGGATCATAGGTGATAGGTTTAAATGCTTCATTGTCAAGCATTTAAACTAGCCAAGGGGGGGGGCACTGGAGAGGAGCAGGGAAATCCTAGCCCCCCCCCAAAAAAATCAGGGTACTAAGTGAGATAGACACCAACATAGAAATGTCGACAGGGAGAAGCGCTGAGGTAAACGGAGAAAGTGACAAATGCAATAAGAACAGGGAAGGGGCAAAAAGGGGTAAGGCCATCAAGAAATGGAGGATAATGAGTACCAATGCCCATAGTCTGGGCAACAAGCTCCCTGAACTAGTGGCCTTGATGGAAGAGGGATGCCGGGATATTGTAGCAGTCACAGAAACATGGTACACAGAGAACCATGACTGGGATGTTAACATACCAGGGTACACAACCTACAGGAGAGACAGGGAGGGGAGAAGAGGGTCAGCGTAGATCTCTATGTAAAGGAAGGGATAAAACCAACTGAACAAAAGAGTAAACAGGGAGGAGAGGAGGCACTGTGGGTCACCTTAGAGACTGGAAATGGCACCACAATCCACACAGGGGTTGTATACAGATCCCCATGTCAGGGGGAGGGAATGGACAGGGATATGACAGAAGGCATACTTAGGATGGCAGAGAAAGGGGAGACGCTGTTGATGGGGGACCTTAACATGCCGGATGTCAACTGGAGCACCTTTGCTGCAACCACATCCAAAAGCAGGACCATTCTCAATGTCCTACAGGTGGCATGCCTCAGACAGCTAGTTTTGGAACCTACTCATGAGGGAGCAATCTTAGACCTCATACTCTCAAATGGGGGCAGTGAGAGGATCTCAGATCTAGAAGTGGATAGCCATTTGGGAACAAGTGACCACCAAACAGCGTGGTTCATGATAAACTCAGCTACAGAGTCAAGCCATACAAAAGTGAGGGTTCTGGACTTCAGGAGGGCTGACTTTGGCAAGATGGGAGAGTGCCTTAGAAAAGCACTAGCAAACAGACTAGAAGGAGGGGTGGAGCAACAATGGGGAAATATCAAAACTGCCATCACAGAGGCAACAAGCCTTTGTGTGAAGCAAATAAACAAATCAAAACAAAAGAAAAAGCCACTATGATTCTCCAAAGAGGTGAAGGTTAGGGAGAAAAAGATAGCATTTAGGAAGTATAAGGAAACACAGAAGGAGCAGTACAGAGAACTGTACCAGTTAAGGCAGAAGGAAGCAGGGAGGGTAGTCAGAATAGCAAAGGCCCAACTGAGGAAAAGATAGCCAACTCAGTTAAGAAGGGGCATAAAACCTTTTATAGATATATCAGGGAGCATAGAAAAACAAAGGGAGGGATAGTGAGGGTGAATAGACTAGACGGTGGGTGGGCAGAGAGGGACAGTGAAAAAGCAGGGATACTGAATGAATACTTCTGTTCAGTATTTACAAAAGAGGAGGTGGGGGAGGTGCCTAATCCAATTAACAGAAGCACTCAGGATAGGGGGGTCAATCTCAGTCCTTTCACAGAAGAAAGGGTTCTGAAAGAACTCCTAAAGCTGAAGGTGGACAAAGCAATGGGGCCAGATGGAATTCACCCCAGAATTCTAAAAGAATTAAGCAGAGAACTAGTGACACCACTGACTACCATTTTTAACAAATCATGAGAGGATGGTATGACACCTGAGGACTGGAGGAAGGCAGATGTGATTCCCCTTCACAAAAGTGGGAGCAAGACAAGGGCAGGAAACTACAGACCTGTCAGTTTGACCTCTGTGGTAGGGAAAGTGATGGAATTACTTCTGAAGGAAAGAACTGTTGAGTGCCTAGAGGCCAGTGGGGCACAGGACCCAAGGCAGCATGGGTTCACAGCAGGAAGGTCATGTCAGACAAATCTAATTGATTTCTTTGACTGGGTGACCAAAGTAGTAGACCAGGGAGGAGCTGTGGACATGGCCTACCTAGACTTTAGCAATGCATTTGACACAGTCCCACACAAAAGATTAATAGTCAAATTAACCAGCCTGGGAGTGGGTCCCAGAGTGGTAGCCTGAGTAAAACATTGGCTGGATAACAGGACACAGAAAGTAATTGTAAATGGAGTCCACTCTGAAAAAAGAGGGGTTACTAGTGGGGTACCACAGCGTTCAGTACTGGGTCCAGTCCTTTTTAATGTCTTTATAAGTGACATTGCAGAGGGACTGGAAGGAAAAGTATGCCTCTTTGCAGATGACACAAAGATCTGCGACAGGGTTGATGCACAAGGAGGCGTGGAAAGGATGAGAAGGGACTTGGCAAGGTTGGAGGAATGGTCAGAAGTATGGCAGCTTGGATTCAATGCAAAGAAGTGCAAAATAATGCACCTGGGAAACAAAAACCCAGGGGAAGTTTACACAGTGGGAGGGAGGTAGTAACAACAACAAAAATGGAAAGGGACCTGGGGTAATTATATCAGATGACCTTAAGGTTGGCAAGCAATGTGAGAAGGCGGTAGGGAGGGCTGGGGGGATACTGGGATGTATAGGGAGAGGCATCACCAGCAGAAAACAGGAAGTTGTTATCCCCCTGTACAGACAGTTGGTGAGACCCCATCTGGAGTACTGCGTCCAGTTCTGGAGACCCCACCTCTGCAAGGACATAGACAGAGTGGAGGCAGTTCAGAGGAGAGCAACTAAAATGGTGCAGGGTCTGCAAGAGAAGCCATACGAGAAGAGACTAAAGGAGCTTAATATGTATACCCTTGAGGAAAGGAGGGAGGGGGGGACATGATAGAAATGTTTAAGTAGTTCAGTGGAATCAACAAAGTCCAAGAGGGTAGCATCTTTCAGAAAAAGAGATGTGCAAGAACAAGGGGACACAATTTGAAGATAGAGGGGGGGATGGCTCAGGGGCAATGTGAGGAAGTATTTTTTCACAGAGAGGGTAGTGGATGCATGGAACAGCCTTCCTGAGGAGTTTGTGGGGTCTAAAACTGTGGGAGAATTCAACAATGCATGGGACAGACATAAGGCAATTTTTGTGGGAGGTAGGAAGAAATAGGCTGTTGGTTAAATAGGATCTGCGGCTTATCCTCTAGGTAGGGAAATGGGCAGACTAGGTGGGTCAGAGGGTCCTTATCTGCCATCAAAGTCTATGTTTCTATGTTTTTCCATTGTTTGGCATGAGGACTAGCAATTTTTAACTCACACACAACACTGTCGATCATTTTCATAGAGACGCCAGCACAGTCACTAAGGGAGTCCTCAGTCATTTCCTCAAGTACAGAGCAGTCCCGTTTCGCAGGTCTTCCACACTGGAGCCACTGGATTAGAGACATTGCCAGTCAGTACAGTATGTTACAACAGTACAGCAGTACGGCAGTATAGTAGTGTGGAAAAGGAATGCTCAAACTGGGTAAAAATTGGGATTTTATTGACAGAAATGTAACCAGTTCCATTAATTACACCTCACTGAAAACTGATGGTGCACTGTCCTAATTGAACACTGTCAGTGCACTGTCCTAATTGAAGGCTGTTGCTGTTGAACTTCAGTAACCTCAAGTAAGTACATTGACAGCTGTTCTCTCGGCAATGGTGGTAAACAATGGTATACTGACAGCAGTCATCAGGTGATCACGCAAAGTTACCTTTGTGCACTAAGTACACGTCGGGAGAAAGCGTAAACTTTTGTTTACATTACAATTAACAGTTCTACAGTATTTTCCCCACCTCCCGATGGCCCTAAGTTCACCACTTCTTTGAGTGGCTCAATGTCCCCTGCTACTCACCAGTCTCACCCCTGCTGCCAGCTCCTGCCACCTGGTTCCCTGTGCTTACCTGGGTCTCAGAGGATTCTGGCTTATCCCTGCCAGAGAGCCCCCTCCCAGGGGAAGTGAAGGAGGGGAGTAATGGGCTCTGAGTCCTTCAAGTTGACATGTGCAAGGGCCCAGGAGTGGTACACTTTGCAAACTGCAGCATGGTGGAATGTAGCTGCCATCATTAGGCTGGCAGAGACAGCAGTTTTCTGATTTTGGGGCCCCACCCACCTCCCACATGCATGTAGTGGCAGCAACGTCCAGGGGCAGGGAGCTTCGGCAGTGTGTTGTTATCCATTCCACCAGTAAAGCCCTACATGACCAGGGACCCCTCTACCTGAAAGATCTCCTTCGCCCCTACCGCCCCTCCCGCACACTTCGATCCACCAACGAGGGATTGCTAGAAATTCCCAAGGTGCATTTGAAGACACCTGGGGCCCTGTCTTTTTCTTGCATAGCCTCTACCCTGTGGAATTCTCTACCTCATCGGGTGAGAGAGTTCCAGACCGTCGAAAGTTTTAAGTCAGCCTTAAAAACTTACTTATTTCAATAGGCATTCCCTGAAACTAATAACTGATATCCCGTGCTGCTGTTTGGATTTTATGGATGTTGTTGTTTGTTTTATTGTGATTGTTTATGTACAGTGCCTTGGTTTTGAAAGGCACTTTATAAATACAGCTATTATTATTATTATTAAGAAGGCCTCCACTATGCCACCACCAGGAGGCACTATAGGAGCAACTCACAATGACCCTCCCTCTAGAAGGGAAGCATCTTAGGGACGCCTGTGATTCCCTTCCTGCTGGGCTCCATTCCTGACATCCAGGCTTGGGGCATGAACCCAGATCGCCAGCATGCCAGAGCAATGCCCCATTGCTTGGCACCACAGACATACCAATTTCTGAAGATATATGTAAAAAACTCAATCAGTTTCCCCAAAAATATTTAAAACAGAACATGTATAGACAATGCGGTTCTGAGAGACAAAAATAGAACTTGAAATGCAGTTCCTTTTACCAGGAACAGTTTACCTAACAATAAATAATGCTACATATAGGTATGCATATAGTTTGGCGGTCGCAAATGTAAAGAACTCTTAAAGAGGATACTGTTTTCCCTTGGGTTTTGTTCATGATTAACCATGACACATTTCTGTGCTGTTTAATAAAATGTTTTGTTACATCTGAACTTGTCTAAGTTTTTTTATTTCATATCTACATGTAGTGAGCTAGTGTGTGTGAACCCCCGACTGAGCTGCCGACCAAGCCATGGCTGAGTATGGCAACATGTGACCGTCAACGTCACTACTCTCGCTCATATTGATGAGTCAGTTCTGATTTAGGCCGCTCAGCTGGCGTGAGCTATGACATCTCTTTACCCACTTGTTCTGGTCAGGATCAGCCATTCAATTAAAAAACAAGCCCCAGATTATTGAAATATAATTCAGTCCCACTCATAGAGTCCTATGGATAAAGAGAGGCTAGGGTGCAGACTGATGTTGGCGCAGTTGAAGCCACATGTCCGCCATATTACCAGAGGATTGAGGTGCTGGCAGATAGTAGGAACCCTTCTTGAAACTTAGATAGCACCAGCACACTGTTCTGACAGCAATTAAGTAACTCACTGTTTATACAAGCAAAGGAAAAATCAGCACATCTTGTTTTTGTCACCACAATGTGCGTCTGCTTCATCATTTCCCTGCTGTTAATGATGCTTCTGACTGAAACAGATCAGCAGATTGCTGACAGAACAGTGTGCTGGTGCCACTATTTAAGTTTTAAGAAGGTCTCTGCTATCGGCCGGCACCTCAGTCCACTGGTAATATGGCAAGCGTGTGGCTTCAAATGAGCCAACATCAGTCCGCACTCTAGCCTCTCTCTATTTATAGAACTCTATGGTCCCTTACGTATTTACTCTGTAACTGTTTTCTGTATGGAAAAAAACTTTCAATAAATATTGAATTAAAAAAAAAAAAGAACTCTATGGTCCTATTCCCATGACAGTGATTTCTGTTAATGGGCACTGAGGGATGTGTCAACAGCACCTCCACAGACCATACACACATTGCAGCTTTCCTGGCTCCTGATTTCCTGAGCCCAGTAGTCCATGCTGTGCTGTTTGGTGTTTTATCTGTTTTCCCCCAAAATTGATTTTTCTCTCCACCCTTCCCTCATGTTTGATCTGAATAAAAAAAAAACAAGCAGAAGATTAAGCCTAACTGCCACTGTACTCACAAATGATTGCAAATAGCAAACTGTTTTTTTTCTTTTCCTTGTGCGATTGCTGAAACTGCCTCCCTCCTGCTACAATCTTCAGCAATCAGAAAAGAAACTGAAACTGCAATCTCACTGCCATGCTCAGCATTTAGCATTTAATTTCTTTGACAGTCAGAGACTGACACACCCTGCCCCCTGCCACGCTCAGCAGTCTGCAGTCGTAGATGGACACTGCCTGCCCCCTTGATACACTTTACTACCACTGCTCAGCTTCAGGCATCAGCATCTTTTTCATTCATGTTTCTTTGGTGATCTCTAATTGAAATCAATCTGCAAGAGGGTAAAACTGTCCCTGAATATAAGTAGAGTGTCCCTGTATAAGAGTGCAGGTACCCTGCCATGCCTAGTCTGTGTTTGTTTGACTGAGCCATATAAATAAATGAATTTCTGATATTCAGGATGGCTGCTTAATCCTGACAAAAAGCATGTCACCAGGGCATCCCGATAAAGTGGCTTCTACTAGTTAATATTGCATGATATATATTTTTTTGAGAATGAAGTCTTTACTTTGAAAGAGTTAGCTGTATTAGTGGCCATCATCTGCAGCTGCACCTGACGATGTGGTATTTGTCTCTTGATAAACACCCTTGGATTTTGTTTAATTATTTATTAAATCCAATCTCCAAATATTGTGAGTTTTATTAGCTTTTTTAATCTGATCAGCATGCAGTGACTTTGACAGCTCTGTTTCCGATCATTCTGTTCGCGATCTGCTGTCTAGATGTCTGCAACTGCAGGGAATCAAATCCTTAGCAAATAATGTTGAATGGCTGCTGCTGAATAGCATTATACATAATAACTTCAGCTTTTAGACCTGAAATACAATGCAACCTGAATGGGATAATCAGAATTCATACTTGTATATCTATTGCAGTTGGACTGGCACTTCAGCTGGATTTTTCAGAAACAACACAAATTATATAGTTCACTTGGTGGGAAACAGCTCTGAAAAAAATGTGTTCCACTAAATGTTGTGAAACAAGTACAAGCATTAGAGCCTGATGCAACTCATTTTATTGAACATATTCAAAAGGTCTGCTTTATACACATTTAATTAAATAAAGAAAAAAAACACACAACACTGTACCAATCATTTCATCATCAGTGCATCACACAAGAAAATGGTGTGGTGTTTGTTGCTACCACAAATCAATTCAGCAGCTTTTAGAAATACAGACAGAGACCTGTTCCTTGCTAATAATTGCAATACTGTTTTAATTAATATTACAGAATAACACTATATCAGACCAGAGTGCATAAATCATTTCTTCTCAGGACATACACTCGATCTAGTTTACAATCTTTACTAGTTTCGCAGGTAACAGCTGTGGTCAGGTGCAATCGACACAGCCGATTCTGCAAAAGGAAAGAGAAATGACAATTATCAAATGATGTATATAAAGAAAGATAGATATACCACATTTCTCTACAGCTAGCACTACCTCAAGTATCAAAATAATGAAATGTACATAAATAGGTAATATTTAAAAAACATTGACTAAGTAGAAACATAGAATTTGACGGCAGATAAGGACCGCTTGGCCCATCTAGTCTGCCCATTTTCCTACCTAACAGATAAGCTGCAGATCCTAGTTAACCAACAGCTTACTTCCTCCTACCCCCCACTAAGACTGCCTTATGTCTGTCCCATGCATTCTTGAATTCCCCCACTGTTCTTGATTCCACGACCTCCTCAAGGAGGCTGTTCCATGCATCCACAACCCTCTCTGTGAAAAAATACTTCCTCACATTACCTCTGAGCTGTCCCCCCACTATCTTCAAATTGTGCCCCCTTGTTCTTGCACATCTCTTTTTCTGAAAGATGCTACCCTCTTGGACTTTGTTGATTTCCTTGAGGTACTTGAAAGTTTCTATCATGTCCCCTCTCTCCCTTCTTTCCTCAAGGGTATACATATTAAGCTCCTTTAGTCTTTCTTCGCATGTCTTCTGGTGCAGACCTTGCACCATTTTGGTTGCCCTCCTCTGGACAGCCTCCATTCTGTCTATGTCTTTGTGAAGATGGGGCTCCAGAACTGCACACAGTACTCCAGATGGGGTCTCACCAACTGTCTGTACAGAGGGATAACAACTTCCTGTTTTCTACTGGTGATACCTCTTCCTATGCATCCCAGTACCCCTCCAGCCTTCCTTACTGCCTTCTCACATTGCTTGCCCACCTTTAGGTCATCTGATATAATTACCCCCAGGTCTCTTTCCATTTTTACTGTTGTCAATATCTCACCCCCCATTGTGTACACTTCCCTTGGGTTTTTGTTTCCCATGTGCATTACCTTGCATTTCTTTGCATTGAATCTGAGCTGCCATACATTTGACCATTCCTCCAACCTTGCCAAGTCCCTTCTCATCCTTTCCACTCCATCTTGTGTATCAACCCTGTTGCAGATCTTTGTGTCGTCTGCAAAGAGACATGCTTTTCCTTCCAGTTCCTCTGCAATGTCACTTATAAAGATATTAAAAAGGACCGGTCCCAGTACTGAACCCTGTGGTACCCCGCTAGTAACCCTCCTTTCTTCACTATGTACTCCATTTATTACTACCCTTTGCTTCCTGTTGTCTAGCCAATTTTTTATCCAGGCTACCACCTTGGGACCCACTCCAAGGCTGGCTAACTTGTGTATTAATCTTTTGTGTGGGACTGTATCAAATGCCTTGCTACAATCTAGGTAGGCCATGTCCACAGCCCCTCCCTGGTCTACTACTTTGGTCACCCAGTCAAAGAAATCTATTAGATTCATCTGACACGACCTTCCCATCGTGAATCCATGCTGCCTTGGGTCCTGTGCCCCACTGGCCTCTAGGTACTCAACAATTCTTTCCTTCAGAAGTGATTCCATCATTTTCCCTACCACTGAGGTCAAACTAACTGGTCTGTAGTTTCCTGCCTCTGTCCTGCTCCCACTTTTGTGAAGAAGAATCACATCTGCCCTCCTCCAGTCCTCGGGTACCACCCCATCCTCCCATGATTTGTTAAAGAGAGTAGTCAGCTGTGTCACTAGTTCTACCCTTAGTTCTTTTAGAATTCTTGGGTGAATCCCATCAGGCCCCATTGCTTTGTCCACATTCAATTTTATTAGTTCTTTCAGAACTTTTTATCAAGCCGTGACAGCTGAATTGAATTGTACATTCCTATACAGACTGACATAGAGGCTGCAATGTCATCACATACACGTGCTGTCTAGTGGTTGGCAGGGAATTGTTACAGCACTAACAATCAACCAGGGTTATAAATCATAGAAATATAAAGCTATTATGCTGAATAAGTACAATGAAAATAACATACCACTCATTTAAATCACCAAATGTCTTTGGTACATTTTTCACATAAAAAAACATGAGATTTTCTTTTTCATTTCACGTTTAAAGAGAGAGTTTTGTGGTCCAGTTTCCTCAGGGTGGGAACCACAGTAAGAAAAGTTAAACCACTTGGTAAAATCCCTTAAAAAGTGTCTTCCAACAGAAAAATAGTCAAAGTACTCAATTTAAATGCAGTTCTCTTAAGGTGGGAACCACTCTATATTATAGCCTTCTCTGGTTCCTGGGAACTAATCGGGAACCAGAGAAACCACCAAAATACACAAAAATATACACTAACTTTCCTAACTAATGCAAAGTTATCAAAAACTTCAGTCTGAAATAATAAAACATCTGGAGACTGGAAATATGGGATCTGCCTTTGGGGCAACTACTATCTTCAGGCAAAGAATCAATCTGATGTTAATGGCTAGAGTAGAGCATGACACCAGTACAGAGTTTGAACCTTCATTTTTAGTTCCATAATTTGCATAAGGTTCTATCTCCAGGGCATCTCTCTCTCTGCTAGGAAGTTAGTGGAAGCATCAATGAGGTATCTCTGAGAAGAAATAACACTACAGTGAGTAATTTTTCTTCTAGGACATTCCATGACATTAGTTACAGAATGGTGTTACTGATGTTGTACACTGTTTAGGCAGTATAAAAAGAGAGAGCTGCACCTGCTGAGGAGAGAGGGATTCAGAGTAGTTACAAAGGCAAGAAAAAGATCAAGATTATTAATTGAACAAGAAAGTTAAAAAATATATCAGAATATTAGATAGACACTAAAGGGGACTTTGTAGTGGTCCAAGATGGTACTGTGAGAGGGAACTGCTGAGGACTGAGCGGTACCTCTCTTTGTAATCTGCTATGGATCACGTCTTGACGCAGTATTTTTCCATGCCAGAAAGTCATGTTAGAAATGTCTAAAGATGCTGGAAAACAATAGTTGCCATTGCTACAGTGATTTAAAAGTAAAAGGCAGTTATGCTGCAGCATGTTAAGTGAGTGAACTGACAATGACAAGAAAATGCAGTGAATAAAGTGAGAATTGATACTAGTGGATGCTAGGAGCAGCTGTCAAGGTCCTCTTGCTTGGCACTGAGGCCTCCTACTGAGCTTGCTGTTATTTGAACTGGACCGAGATTCAACGGTGATGAAACAAAAGAACTACGTTTTGCCTCTGTTTTCAGGAGAAACTGCATTTTGTATCTTGCTTTGACATGGGGAAAAGAAAGGAACACTTGAAACTTCTGAGTCTCCAGAAGTAGTAAAGTTAATGACTGTGCTAAATTTAAATGGCCTAGGCCAGATATTCAAAACTTAGCCCCAGAGTAAAATTAGCACTGCACAGCTGGCAAAATTAGCCTGGAGTCATTAGCATGCTGTATTAGAAGGATTAGCCCCAGGACTAAACCTGTTGAATATAGCGTGCAAAGGAAGCTGTGCAAACAAGGCTGTGAGTGCAGTCCAAAACAGCCCAGCAAATAGGACAGAACTGAATATAGCAAATAAGACAACTCTGAATATAGAATCCAGGCAGTGCAAACAGCAACACAGTGCAGAGGGGGACAAAGTGTCCACTTGGGGCACATGCAAAGAAGTGCAGCCCAAAATATGAACACAACAGCATACATCAGTGGACTACACGAAGAGTGGCAAGTCAGCCACCAAAGTCAATGGCAAGAAACCACACATGTACCAAGAACAAGAACCCAAAGAATAAAACAACAACCTGAAAGACAAAACAGTCAGCCAATAAAGACACAGGACACAGGAATGCAACGCTGGAAATATGTGTGTTGAAACTCAAAACATGAACAGGTGAAACTATGTACAGTACAGCACAAGGAGTAAACTGGGGAGGGGAAACAGCAAATAGGATAGGGATTATGGGAAACAAACAGAGTGAAAACAAAAACCAAGCAAACAACAAACAGGAAGGCAAAGTTAACTATTTACAAGTGCAGCATAGCTACAAAGTTAGGGGGGAACAGGGAGGGGTGCAAAACAAGTGAAGGAGCATTAAGGGTTCGATGGCTGGGGCTATGTTGGGGCAGGGAGCCACTCTTCCAAGATCCTCGCTACCCTCCTGGTCTCGGAAATGAGGACCGCTTTTTGCTCAATGAGCATGTGTTGTTGGCACACAATTCTCCGGAGCAGATCATCGCATTCGTCCAATGCTTCAAGCCGCGTGGCCCACAGGGAGCTCCTACGGAACCTATGGGCGGAAAGACGACCAAGTATGGATGGTATACTGACAATGTCATGCAATGTAACCTCCAGGATGATTCCCCAGGGGAGGACAGCATGTCCCAACAACAATGCCCATGTACCCATATTATGAAACACCGCACGTGCCAATGAAACATGCACGTGCCACAAGGACTATGGCTGTATGCTGCAGCATGAAGCCACATGGTACACACACCCACCCCAAGCACACGGAAAGGCCTGGAAGGGCTTTCCTGACATCACCACCATGTCTAGGACAATGCCCCATGGCTGAGCAATACAGGCCCCGACAAAGTGCAGAACCATGGCCTCCCCCCAGGTGACCTATAGATTGGCCCAGAGCCACAATACACTGATGCAACCCAATGATTGGGACATGCTGCCCAATGGAACAGTACACAGAGACAGTCAGCCATAGAACACAACAACATGACAACACACATCCACGGAACATGCCAACAGACTGTGGTCTGTAGTGTCACCCACAGGCTGTGCAGCAGACAGTGTGGAATGCCCCCCCAGCCACAGACCATGACCAGGACAGCAGTGTGCCATGTGCCTATGCACTGACCATACAACTCCATATCAGTGCTGCAATGCAGACCCATACAATAGACTCCCACCCCCGTAGATGCCCGGGACTGTACCATGCATGTGCAGCAGGACAGCATGGGCAGTCAGCTGCACTGGGCACAAGGCAGCAGACAGGTCCACAACACCAGTCCAGAGATGCAGATGTGACACAGGTACACTGACTGGATTGCATACCACACACATGGTGCAGACATAGCACAGTGTGACCACTGCACCACAGGGGTGTGGCTGGCTGTATAGGTCACAACGATGTGCAATGCAGGACACCACATGCCATCTGTATGGCAGACATGACAACCTGCAGCACTGCAGGGCCATATCTGCACATGTGCTTTCACAAGGCCATACCACAGTCAGTGTGGGCAGTCCAGCCATCATGCACCCCAACGTCACACAGGCAGCATGACATATGCCAGATGCAAACACCAGCTTCCCAGCATCAGTCTGACACAATGGTCACATGCAAGCATGACAGCTGACTGTGCACAGCCGTGGTTGTCCCCCCCAACCACTAGATAACACCAATTACCCAACCTGCAGCATCTGCAATACATGTAGACAACATGGTAGCGTACTCACATGCAGCATCCCGCTGCCCGTCACTGCTCTCTGTCCCTTCATGGGTGGTGTCGTGACTCTTCCTGCTGCTGCCCTGACTGTTCCTATTAGTGTGGTCTGCAGAAGGAAAGAGGAACAACAGTGTCAGGAATAGCATGGACATCAATATGGCCCCACCCACCAATGCCAATGACGCCCCTGTGCACTGTAAACAACACTACTGCCCCCCCAAAGAGCCACAGGTTGCATGGAACACATGATGCCTGTAGGTGCACTGTACACATGCTACACAGACAGTAATGGCACACACTGCAGCGTGCTGTGTGAGGACAGCATAGAGCAATAAATGCACGTCCACAGACATGGCTACAGTGTACCCACACAGGTACACCAGTGGACACACTGTGTAGCACACACAGCACTGCCTGATGACTTACTCCCAAAACGTGCACATGTACACGCACTGCACAGATGTACACACATATGTTGGGAGCACATGAATATGTGCCCACACACTGACCTGAGACTGTATGAGCCATGATGATGGACACTCACCTGGTGCAGACAATGTCCCCTCCTGAACCATCTGCCTGAATCAGTCAAGCTGCTGCCTCTCCCAACGCTGCATGTCGAGATACCTGTGCCTGCACTGTTCCCCATTGAGGGGTATGCCTTTTCTCTGGGACAAGCGGTGGGCAATAGAGACCCAGACATGCCTTCTGGGCCTGTACCCCTCCGTGACCTCCCCAAACAGCAGGCGCTCTCTCTGCAGCACCAGCTACACCAGGTTGGCCATTTCAGCCTCCTCCCACCTGTGGTCCCTCTGTACCGTAGCCCTGACATGTCTGCTCTTTGCCATAGCTATGTTTCTGTCTACCCATGGCAACACCCTGATACCCCTACCACTACCGACAGTGTAGTCCAGAAAATGGGCCACGCACACATTAGCACCACACAACATATCTCCGGCACCGCACAAAATAAAGTAGTGCTGCACTAGATCCCCATGGTGCCAGGAAGCATGCACAACCTCAGCGTGACCACACATGTCATGAAGTCATCATGCATGCTCAGTGTATCTGGCGCTAACTGGTGCTGTGCTGTGCTATTCATGTAGGGCCGCGCAGTGGTGCTAAAGGTTTGCCCGGTACTAATGATTTTGCCTGGTGCTAAAGTTTGCAATATTCAAAGCCAATATGCAAATCAGCTTACTTAAGCATTCATGGGGCAAACCACCACATTAGCATCTAATTACAGCATACTTTGCATGCATTACCACGTGGATTGCCCAGCCGGGCTATAAAAGGGCTTCCAGAGCTCCACCTGCAGAGCTGATAGGTATTGTAGGAGGTAGAAAGGACACTGTTTGCAGACAAAAAGGCCCCAGGATGTCCCAGGACTACAATCAGGCTGCTACAGGTATGTAACCCTCCATTGGCACAATTCTGTACTATATAGCAAGACAGTGTACACACTGCTGCAATACAATGTACCTAAACAATGTTGTGGGATGATGTTTTGGATGTAATGTGACTGTGTTCCCAGTCCACTGCACACTCAGATGCTGCAGGCCCTGCAATGTAGGCCCACACAGTCACAGCACCACAGTGTACCTACGTCTTATGACATGTACACTTTGTGACTGTGTCCCCGAATGTACACACTGGCACACTCCTGGATGTACAACTGCAGCAACAATGTCACAGTACCTTGCGGTGGGAGGGGTTATACATACCATGCTCACTGCAGTGTGTGCAATGCACACAATGAGCATGTTTGCTGAGGTACACAGACAATCACTATGTGGGTCTGAGACCCCACACATGGTAATACAGGTGCAGCACACAATTTACTGCATTGCCATTCCCGTCCACTGTTTGCTGTCACCCTTGCATGTGACAATAATATGTTTTCCTGCTAGATACTCTGTTGTGGCACACCCTGCACTGTGTGTGCATCAAGAGTACTGGGGGGAAGCCCAGGGACAGGGAGGTTCAGAGGGCTTACATGTTGGATGTACACTTCAAGGGTGGCACGAGGGGGAGTGGCAGCACACTACAGGCCATGTCAGTCATGTCCCCCAGCATGTGTATGTGTGTGCCATGCTACGCACACCTCCAGCAAGAGGACACTGTGCCATATGGAAGCAATATATATCTGTGCAGCACAGCCCAGCCACTATCCTGGTGGTCCACATACACAACAGAGATACTGATGCCACTCACAGAATGCATCCATGTGTGTTTGCAGTGTTGCACACATACACAGGCCTGTGTTTCTGTAGTGCAGACAGTCATGTTGGGGCCATTGTCAGGCCTGTGTGACATGTGTACTGGGGTGTTCTATGACATCCCCATGTCATGGCTTCACTGCCAATGTCATGCACAGTTTAATATGTGTTGTGCAATATCCTTCAGACACACATACAGGAAGAAACATACTCCAGGGGCCACACACAACACACACACACACACACACACACACACACACACACACACACACACACGCACACACACACACACACACATATACACACACACACACACACACTGACCCAGTGTTGATGGCATATTCTTACCACTGTCAACCCCCCCTTTCCACACACGTGACAATGAAATCCAGGCATGGCTGCAATACATAGAAGTTCTCTGATGAAGAACTGAAGACCCTAGTGGATGGGTATAAGGCAAAGGAGGCCCTCATGAGGTGGTACTATAATACCAATGCCACTGTCCATCAAATGTGGGTCAAAATTATGGCAGAGGTGAATGCCGTGGGTGACCGTGGGAGAACAGTGTAAGCCATCCATAAAAAGGTAGCACAATATGCAGTGGAGGACCAAGGAGGATAAGGCACACCAGCTGAGAATGATGCATGGTACAGGCCCGCGGAGCTGAAGGGGTCAGACTCCATCATGGCTGTGGTAGTGTCCACCATCAGGCCAGTGTCCCTGGTGGGTGTGGAGGGTGGGGTTGTGAAACTCCGCTCGATCTGCACAGAGCATGTGAGTAACTGGCCATACTGCTACAAGGTCTGCATGTTGACCAATGGGGGTACTGGGAAAACTGCTTGAGTTGTGGCACATGGGTGTTCTGTGCTGTGCACATCCGTGGGCATGAAGTGGTCCTACATGCAGTATGGATGTTTGTGTCCAACTGTACTATGCATACTTGGACATGCTGCATGTGCCTGGTGTAGTAGGCCATTGTGTCACATGTGGACACTCACCTTGTGCCTCAGCACATATCATGTGAACAGCTGGTGTGTGTAACCACTCACCAAGGCATGTAACATGCCACCATGTGTGTCACTGTATGCAGTTCATGCCCCCCCATCCTTATGGCAGCGGATGCCACATGTGTGTGCATGTGTGTGTTTCAAACACAGTGGTTACTGGTGGACATCTGCACTCTGGGATGCATAGTCTGGGTATGGGTGTGTGTGTGTGTGTGCACTTTGGCTGTGGTTGTGTGTGTGTGTGCAGTTAACACAGGGTTTTGGCATACACTTTGTTGCATTGGCAGCACTGTTGCGCACTGCATGTGGTGGCAGTGGTGTGGAACCACTGTGTTCTGTACAGGCCACTCACACTGTTCTTCTTGCTCCACAGCACAGGGTGATGGATGGCCAGTGGTGGCCCAGGTGGAGTGAGAGGACGATGATGACCAGGGTGGACCATCATCATCTGGGTTGCAGGGGGCTGCAGCTCAGACAACCATTGTTCAGCAGCACGCATTCAGAGGGAACACTGCATGTGTGGATGAAGATGAGGATGACGATGTTGATGATGATGATGACATGACCTTTGTACCCGAGCTGGACTATTTGGGAGAACTGGACATGAAGGGTCACCATCAAGGATTGCCTTTGTGGAAGAGGACATTCCTGCAGTGTCCATGGCCTCCTCTGTGATTTGCCTTGAGTTTAGACATGTTTTTTATAGGTGGTACCTAGCACCACACTATTAGTTGCGTTATGTTGCCTTGAGCGGTACTATACCTTTGAATATGCCATTGCAACTGTATGCATGTCCCCATCCCTCACTTAGCCAATTGCATTCATTAACTTTCTGTGCTGATGGCTTGCATCTGTGCTATTTCCCCTTTTGAATATTGCAGACTGGCACAATTCTGGCACAATCATGGCTTAAACATTTTGCACCAGGCACAAGGCTTTGAAAATCTGGTCCCATGTCTCTTAACACCCAGAATGTTTAAACTGATATGACACCCACTAAGTATACTTTACTTACTAGTTTTAAGTTCAAGTTCACTCTATTTTTTTTCTAAATGCAGAACTACTCCAACTAAAGCAGCAACTGGAAGGTTTTTAAAAAGTTAAAAACTGAGGACACTGAATTGGGGCTAATAACTACAGTAATACAAAGCAACGTACTAACAAAAATGGACAAATTATGGTATCTCTTATGTGAAATTTGAAATTTGTTACAAGTAAGTAAGTGGCTGGCATACCCATGGAATTTAAGCAAATTCAGTAAAAATGGTGCCAGGCATCGGAAAAATATATATACTTTTACTTCCGTACATAAGGGCACTATAATAACTGGCTTTCCCTTTTTTCCATAGGGAAACCGTGGCATAATTTGCCGTTATAAAGGAGCATTTATAACGGCAAACACGCACACGGTCTCCCTTTCTCTGCGCATGCGTCCTCCTGTCTTCCTGCCATTCCGACGCTGTCCGCTTTCCACTTTCCTTTTCGCCGAATCGCGAACTGCCACTGGGACTCAGCGGTAAGTGTTTTTTACAAAATAAAATTTATACTCAAACATATGCCTGCCCTACTAAACCAAAAAGTTAAAGAGATGTGTCAGTCCTGACGGCAGCCACGGACCGCGCACTGAAACCAGACCATGGTTGCAGAGCAACAGCTTTTTATTTTATATATTTGCTGTGGCAAAAGGGAAAACCAGCAATTATATAAAAAATAAAAATGGGTGGAGTGTTTAAACTAAAGTTTACCAGCAGGGTTAGATGCTTTAATAAACCCTCGAGGCTTCGCCTCTCGGGTTTATGTAGCATCTAACTTCGGGTGTGTGTAAACTTCTCGTTACACACCCCGACCCATACTTTATTCTCTATATTATGGATAGGATACTGACACATCACCATCTTGCGGCACTATCAGTGAGATCCCATGACTTCCCAGAGCTCCATGCTCAAAATGCTGGCTCCACCAGAGCTTTTATACAATTTTACGAGCAATAAAGTAATTAAATTATTAACTTTATCTGGCATTTGCAGGGGGGATTGGAGAGATGAAACTATGATCTGTGTAGTGGTCGGGGCTTCACCTCTCCCAATACAACTCCTTTAAGCAAGTAGGAACAGGAAAGAACATTTTTATGTTTGTTTGCACGCATGTGCAAGAAACATAGTGCCATCATCCGAGTTTCTGGAGGTGTGGCACTCCCTCTTCCAATTCCCTTCATGTGTTTGCAGGCGTGGCCACAGTTGCCCAATGCATGCTGCAGCTGTCTATGACAGCACTTGAGAATGCAGTGGCTTACAGTTGAAAGGGAGAGAGCCACTTCAATGAGCACAATCAGATAAGGGAAGTGCTCACTTATCTGATCGTGCTCACTGAAGAGCCCACCCCAGCGTGGCAACAGTTGGAATGGCTGACAGGGGTGCCCAATCCCCATTGGCTCCACTGCCCACCCAAAGCTTACCAGCTGCCACGCTGAGAGCCCACCCCAGTGTGGCAAACATACTGCGTCGTGTAACTGCCATGCTGGGAGCCCACCCCAGCATGGCAAACGTCCCGCGTTGTAATTTAAAAAAAAAAACTAAAAACAAAAAACTGTCCCTCACAGTCTCCTTGCCCTCCCCACCCACGCCACCTTCTGCGCACCCTGCCACTCCTGACACCCCCACCTCACCCCATACTTACCTACAGAGCTCGGCGCGATGATCTTCGGTGGACTAGGAACATGTCTGCACTCTTCAAAGCTGACCGTGAACTGAGAAAATGCCGGTAAGCTGTATAATGTAATGAATAGGGTTTTTTCAACTTTGCTGCATATCTCAGGCATTTTTTTGAATTTTGGCACCAAATTTTCAACATGGGGTTTTTGGGACCCTTCCTCATGAATTCTGTCACTGTCATGGCGTTAATCGGGCCCGAAGGGTGATTTCGTGGTCACTGTTCAAAATCACCTTTTGGGACTGATTAATGAAATGACAGTGCCAGTGTTCATAAGGTGGGCTCTCAAGAAGCCTATGTTGAAAATTTGGTGAAAAGATTCCTAAATATGACTGTTTTATGAGCGTGTGTTGCGCTGTTCCTACACACGCTCATAGGTTTGTAAATTTTCAGTATTTTCACTCCAGATTTTCAGCATTGCCATTTGACCACACTTCCTTATGAGTAGTACAGCTGTCATTTATCAATTCTCACCCAAAATGTGTTTCCGGGCATGTAGCGCACAATGGCGCAGTCGGTGTGTAAAATCAATGTTTGGGACACATTAAGAAAATCACAGTGACACCGTTCATTAGCAGAGGTGTTAAAAGGGCTATGTTAAAAATTTGGTGGAAAAATTCCTCAAAATGACTATTTTACGAGCATGTGTTGCGCTGTTCCTATGCACACTTGTAAGTTCGCAAATTTTCTATATTTTCACTCCAGATTTTCAACATTGCCATTTTACCACACCTCCTTATGAGCAGTACAGCTGTCATTTCTCACTTCTCACTCAAAATGTGTTTCCATGCATGTAGCACACAATGGCGCAGTCGGTGTGCGAACTCAATGTATGGGACACATTAAGAAAATCACAGTCACACTGTTCATGAGCAGAAGTGTTAAAATAGCTATGTTAAAAATTTGGTGAAAAAATTCCCAAAAATGACTGTTTTATGAGTGTTTGTTGGGCTGATCTTACGCACGCTTATAAGTTCACAAATGTTCAATATTTTCACTCCAGATTTTCAACATTGCCATTTTACCACACCTCCTTATGAGCAGTACAGCTGTCATTTTTCACATCTTGCCTAAAACATGTTTCTGCCCATGTAGCGCACAATGGCGCAGTCGATGTGCAAAATCAATGTCTGGGACACATTAAGAAAATCACAGTGACACTGTTCATGAGCAGAGGTCTTAAAATGGCTATTTTGAAAATTTGGTGAAAAAATTCCTAAAAATGACTGTGTTACGAGTGAGCATTGCGCACTTTCCATGCACCCTCGTAAGTTCATGAATTTGTAATATTTTCAGTCCAGATTTTTACCAGTGGCATTTTTCCACACTTCCTTATGAACAGTACAGCTGTCATTTTTCACAACATGGCCAAAATGCATTTTCACACTTTCAGTTCAGAAATGCATGGTCGCTGTGGTGAATCATTTTTTGGGACAGATAAAGAAAATCACAGTGACACTGTTCATGACCGGAGGTCCCAAAATGCATGTGTTGACAATCTGTTGTAAACAATTCCAAAACTAATTACATTACGGGTGCACGTTGCACAGTTTCTATGTACACTCGTAACTTCACCAGTTTTTTTAATATTTTCACTGCAGATTTTCAACATTACCATTTTTTACACCTCCCCATGAACAGTACAGCTGTCATTTTTCACATCCTGTTCAGAATGTGTTTTTGCACCTGTGGTGACAAATGCTATAGTCACTGTGCAAAAGCAGCTTTCGGCTAACAAACTGATATTGCTACTGTTCATGAGGGGTGAACACAAAACCCATGTTGAAAATTTGGAGCAAAATACCAACTGAATGCCTGAATCATTAGGGTTTCTGACCATAACACCCCACCCTGTAGAGAATGACAGGCATCAGGGCTGTGACTTGGGATTGTCACCTGCAATGCTCATAGCCCACCTCACTTCACCCTGCAGTTACTGAGAGATCAAGGTGTGCCTTGGACTCTTCGGCCCCAAAGTTCACCCCATTCTTCTATACCACACCCATCTCACAATATTTCCTGATGGAATGGGGTGTGCATAAGGGCCAAAGACCCCAAGGCACACCGTGACACTTGTCAGTGTCTGCACAGTAGGGTGTGGTGAAATGGCGTGGCTGTTATGCCTGATGACCCAAAGGCACACCCCAATGCCTGTCACTCTCTGCAGGGTGGTGGTGGGGTTGGCTTCAGTTCAGTAGTTCACTGGCATTCCTATTATGCAGCTCTGTAACTCCTACACTACCAATGCCAATGCCAGCAAGCAAACATTCGCCATTGACAAATGCTTGTTTGATATGCTATGTGCATTGCCCAAGTCTGTTTTTTTCCCTTTGCTCAGGAGTAAAACTACTGAACTAGTGAACTTTCTGCTAAAAGCACTTAAAAAATCGCAGGTGCTGGTCAAATATATCTGAGGCCCTGAAGGGCATCATTGGAGAAACATATGCTGGAGGTCTGAGTAGCCAGTGTGGAGTGTAGATGTGAAACTCACAAAGATCCCAGACAAGTCTGCACAAGGGGTGCCAGAATACATGTTGACTATAAGTGAAACATAGCAGCTGAAGCAGTTTAAACTGATTTAACACTCAGAATTGGAGAAATGCCCACCAAGCCAAGGGCTGTCAAGGAGATTAAAGAACTGTGTTCCTAAAGCTACTACCAGACACCAAAGAAGCAACCACTAAAAAGACTGCACCTGAGGCAGATATGTTTAGTTCAAAAAAGGAAACTACTAGAATCTCTGTAAATATTTATCCAGAAATATGCCAGAGGTTTATAAATTGAACAGGCAAAGCTAGTATGGCCAGTGAAAAAGTAACTAGTATGGGGGAAGCTTTAAAGGATAATTCTGCTTTAAGTACTGTTCCTAGTACTATGACAGAACAAATTATCTCTTTTCCTGAGGCTATTACTGAAGGAAACTCAGAAAGTCCAAAGAAAGAGCAGAAAAGTTAAGGGAACAGTAAAAAACATTAAAAAAGTGCATCAGGAGGAAAGAGATCTCGGTGTGAAAGGAGATCTTAAAAATACAAGTTTTTCTGGTAACTAAAAAGAATAAAATTAAAAAAAAGTGATAACCCTTCTACAACATGGAGAAATAACATTCACAACATTTTTAATAGTGGATATTTCAAGGTCTGGGAACTATTTGATATATGTTTGATAGAAGACATATTCCAGTACAGCAATTAATGGAACAGTATGATTTTCCTAAAAATATTTTTGCAGCTACTGACAAGTTAAAGCAACTCTTGAAGAATTATTAGGCAATCACAAATCTTGTATGACAGAAATGAATTGTTTCATATTATCTATATGTCATCTACTAGAACTAAATTAATATTTAAAATCTATAGTTGCACAACTGAACCTATGTATGCAAATCTTTACGCTCTGAAAACTAAATGGGAAACAGAATTACACGTTAATATGAATAGACAAATAGGACATGATCTGTTCCTCCTGGAAACTATCCACGAACAAGAGACTAAATCAGATTCAGTTCACCATTTTACTGTACATAGGACTTTATTATACCCCCTAGCTTTTAAATAAACGTAATCCCAGCATCTCTTCATTGTGTCAACGGTGTAAAAACAAGTGGCAAATTTGTCCCATTTATTGATAACATGACTTAATCTTATAACATTCTGGCAAAACATCTTTAGATCAATTAATAACATCTTTAATATTAACTTATACATATAAATAGAACTATGTTTATTAGGTTCAACTACTTTCCCAAGTCTCTCAGAAGGAGCTAATCTTAAATTATTGAATAAAATGCTAATTAATGCATGGTGGTGCATAACCAGGATGTGGAAGAGTCCTGTAGGTCCTGCTTTGGATCTCTGGAAGAATCTTTTATTAGAATGCATGAGAATAAAAAAGCAGCAGTATTCTACTTTCAAGCACATTAAACATATTGTGAGATTTGGGGTCTGTTACAGTGTGCTCTGAATGGAGATCATCTATAGATTGATATATTACATCACAGTGAGTTTAAGCATATCAGGATAGCTTTAGAAAATAATTGCTATCGCCTAAGAATATTCTATCTGATATATTTATTCCTAATATTTGTATACCAAGATATTTATTTAACAAATGTATGTGAATGTGAAATGAATGGTATTTTCTATTTGAAATGCATATATTTTCTGTCAAAAAGCATCAGTGAAGGATTCCTGGGGTTAGAAATTCAAGAAGAGAGAGCAGTAGCTGCTGAGCAGAGTAGAACTCTATGTAGACCTGAGGGCACCCCAAAGCCGGATAATTTATTTATCAACAACTGATCAAAGCATACCAGAATATATAACTGGCATGGAAAGGAAAGTAAGAGGGCTGTTAACTATGTGAAAATCATTCCCTCTCTTCTCTAACACTTGTTGCCTGCTTTTTTTGGTCACTGGCTCTCACTAAATTGTCTTTGCCACGTCTGATAGCCCCCCTCCCCCCATGTTTACTTATGATTGCTGTTAGCTGCTAACACAACTGGTTCACAAAAAAAAACTTTTCTTTTAGAGTCTGTTTTCAGTGATTCTGCTAAGCAAAGCCTATTTTCTTTTTTAAATGTTGCAATTCACAGTGACAAGAGGGGCCTTTTGTTTGAGTCAATTTGCAGCTATCAGCCACTTGAGAATTCTACCCTGAACAACACACATCTGACTAAGCCCTCTGACACACTCTTTCAACTCTCACTGTCTTTGCACCACACTCCTTGCTTGAAGGATCTTATACCCTATTAGGCATAGGAGAGTGTCTGTGTGCTAACAACCAATCACAGAGCACTCTTCTCCATGCTGAATGAAGATCACATGTGAGCCAAAATTGAAGCATGCACACTCCCAATTCACAGTTAGATCTGGGACAAGTCTCATGCACGATATGCAGATTCCACAGTGAATCACCTGTATTTCAGTTTTGGAACTGAGAAGTTACACACGGAAGCATGCAACCCAAGATGGTAGTTCTTTTGCTGTAGTTGTTATGTATTATAAGAGTGATGAAATTTCAGCTGTGGTACCCTATATTTGCATCAGTGGTGCCAGAAATTTTAAACATTTTGGCCGCGTGCTTCAATCAGACAAGCAATCGAGACTCTGTGCAAGAGGGGAGGCGAGGGAGACCTGTTCCCCGAGGGTCCCCCCCCCCTCGCAACCCAGCAAGCTCCTGAGCTGAGTGTCGAGGTGCCGGAGGCAATGGTTGCTCCGGCGGGCCTCCTCGGCGGCCGATCCCCAAGTTTTTGACTGCCCCTGCCCCGGTGCAGGTGTCCGGAGATGCTCACAAAAGAAACGGAAAAACCTGAGAGCCTACTTATGGCTGAGCTGGATCCGGGAACATTTTTCTACAAAGAGGAGATTTTCATTAGTCTGACCCTTCCTGGCCGACCGCAGTAACCCACCGCAACAAAGGACCTCCAAGGCGCATTTTCCCCGGGCTGATCTTTTTCGAACTTGAGACTTTTGACTTTCGCGCCTAAAGCGCTTTCACCCATTGGCCCATGGAGTCGGTGATGCTCTCTCCTCTCTCAATATAAGGAGGGCCTGTCCCACTCTCACATGCCTACCAGACAAGCAATCGAGACCCTGTGCAAGAGGGGAGGCGAGGGAGACCTGTTCCCCGAGGGCCCCCCCCCTCGCAACCTAGCAAGCTCCTGAGCCGAGTGTCGAGGTGCTGGAGGCAACGGTTGTTCCGACGGGCCTCCTCGGCAGCCAATCCCCAAGTTTTTGACTGCCCCTGCCCTGGTGCAGGTATCTGGAGATGCTCACGAAAGAAACAGAAAAACCTGAGAGCCTACTTACGGTTGAGCTGGAACCGGGAATGTTTTTCTACAAAGAGGAGATTTTCGGCCCACCTGCCCTCCCTGTTCCTTCCTCCCATTAAATGCATGTAGGCTCCACCCTCAGGGTTTGGCTCAGCCTATCAGACAATTGGGGAGGTACAGATAGTACACTGTGGTACTGCCTGCCCTAATCCTAGACAGCTCACATCATTTTTGGGCATCTCACCCACCAATAAGCTGTCTGATCAACTCTACAGTGAGTTTGCCACCTAGTATTTACCTCTGGCACCTACTGTCAACTCAATCTTGTTTCCATTATTTTATTTCAGTCAATCTCACTCTGGTTTCCATTATTTTATTTCACCAAAATTGCGTAGTCAAAACACTGTGGACTTGCCTCTCAGTATTTACCATTGTGCTTGTGCCTGACTAGACAGCTTTTTGCCCAGAATAGGAATTACTACTGTATTTATCACTGTGCCTTTGTCCAGAACAGGAATTGCAATCTGTACTTAACACTGTGCCTTACTAGACAGCTTTTGCCCAGTATAGGAATCACTTCTGTTTATAAGTGCCATGAGAGGTTAATGTCCAGGATAGGTCCGGCCAGGTGGTGCGTAGGTTTATCCCTGTCTATCGTGCCCTGGGAACTCAGTAAAACGTGAACAAAATTTTGTGTATAGAGTGAGCCAACCCTGTACCTGGCCCAGAGCTGTCTCCCAATTAGGCACAGTCTATGAGAACCTGGTCTCACACTGAGCGTCAGAGTTTAGCCTACTCCAGCCTTTGCACCCCAAGCCACTAAGTTGTGTCTTATTTCCACAACTGTCATCAGCTGCTGTTCTACAAGATTATACTTATACCTGTGTTTAGATTGCTACTTGATATTCCAGTGCTCTTACTGTTAATTTGTACCCCGACAATCACCCCTTTTCCCCTCAAGCTTCATACTGCATCTCAGCTTACTGGGCCCCTACCCCCTAGCAGGGCAAAGATTAGTAGCGTGAATGTGACCTGGGTCCTTACCCCACAGCCATTCAATGCAACTGGCATGTATGTGGCCCTGGTACCCACACCTCCCACCGAGGGGAAGGGCGCACCCCATGGTGAAGATAAAGGGCATAAAGCCCTCCACCCGCAGATTCCTGCTACAAGCTGGACTCATATTGGGGCTCGCCATGCTCCACGTGCTGTCCACCCCCTCACTGTCCACAGGAGATTGCTGGGAGAAGTCTCCCTCCTTTGATGCACCAGACTTCTTGTTCTCGAACACACTAGTAATGACCACAAAGACCACCCATCCTCCCACCTGGTGCCTTGATCTCAGGTGTCTAATGCACCCTACCAGGGTAAAGAGACGTTGAGCTTACATTCCCCCTACAGGCCTGGCTGCTTTGAGATGATATTTCTCCTGGCTCCTCCTCATAATACTCCTGGTTGGAGATATCAAAATGAACCCAGGCCCAACTACCCCGGCCTCCCCCATTCCCCCGGTATGGGGACTGGGCAAGGGTCTCAAAGTTGCACATCTCAACATAAGGAGCCTGCTCCCAAATCGTGACGAGCTAGTGTCATGGGTCACCCTATGCAAACCAGATGTCCTTGGAGTGACTGAGACCTGGCTCAAACCCTCAGTACCTGACTCGGCCTGTGTACTCCCAGGGTATGAGTTCATACACCAGGACAGACCAGGGAATAAGACAGGGGGTGGCATCATGATCTATTTCAGGGACCACCTAAAGGTCTCCCCAGTAACTCATCAGCCATCTCTCTCCTCCCCCTGCGAGCTACTGCATGTACTGCTCTTACTTGGGAATGCCAAGAAATTGCATGTAGCCTCCACATACAATCCCCCTTAGGGCGGACTCCCTGGACTGACCCACCTCCTGGACTCCGTTGGCCCCTGCATTGGGGAAAATGAACTCATCATCCTGGGGGATGTTAACCTTAACTGGACTGGTGGAAATGTGAAGCAGTTTGAGCCTCTACTTGCCAATCTTGCCCTGACTCAACTTGTACAGGAGCCAAACAGGTGGTCGAAAAACGGATCCACCAACTCTCTGCTGGACTGGATCCTCTCTAACCGCCCTGATAGGATCTCCTCATCTGGAATACTATCAGACTCCATCTCTGACCATTCTCCGGTCTTCTGCGTTTGGAAAATTCCCTTCCCCAAAATTCCCCATAAAATCATACAGATCAGAAACTTCTCCAGGTTTGATCCTGCTGCATTTCTTGCGAACCTAAGTCGTGCAGACTGGGCCGGGGTATTTGGAGCCTCTGACCCATCATTGGCAGCTTCCCACTTTCTTGCCACCTTTGGTGCCTTGCAAAACAAGCATGCCCCGAAGGTCACCCGGAGGGCGAGGGGGTCTGCCACCCCTTGGTTGCACGGGAGCCTCCTGGCCCTAATGAGGGCCAGAGACAAATGCTGGTCCCACTTCAAAGGTTCCCTTGATCTCACACTATTCCAGCAATACAGGCACCTTAGAAACAAGTGCAAGAAGGCCATCAGAATCACAAAAAGTGACTTCTGCAAGTCTGCCCTACTCAGCTCAGTCAGTGACCCCAGGTGGTTCTGGAGTAACATCAAATCTCTTGTCTGCGGGACCTCTCATCCGGGGGTATCCGATATGACTATCGGAGGGGCATCCTGCAACAATCCACACACCATTGCCAACTCCCTAAACTCTAATTTTTCAGACCTATCAGATTTCTCCGCCCTCTTCCCGACTGACAGGGGTACTTCCTCCAATCCTCTCCCCACTGGGCAGGAGGATCATCCCCTCGACAAAAGTTCTACTTCAGAGGTGTGACAGTCAAGGACATGATGAGGCTTCTCTATGGCCTCTCTCAGTACTCCAGCCCTGGCCTTGACAACCTGGAACCAAAGCTACTAAAACTAGGTGCCACCCATATTGCTCCCCCAGTAGCCCATATCTTTAACCTGTCACTTGCAAAGGGAGCCATCCCAGAAATTTGGAAGGAGGCAAGGATAGTCCCCATCCTGAAGCAGGGAAATCCCAAAATCCCGGACAACTATAGTCCGATTGCAATTCTTTCATCACTCAGTAAGCTCCTCGAAAAGGTAGTGGCTGAGCAGCTCTTTGAGTACATACAGGAGCACAAACTTCTATCCCCGGCCCAGCATGGATTCCGTAAGGGGCATAGTACCACCACAGTCCTGGTCACTGTCTCCGTGAGCATCAGGGCTGCCATGGACCAGAGCAAACTCTCCAGAGCCATATTTATTGACCTGTCCAAGGCATTCGACCTTGTCGATCACAAGTTGCTCTGTACACAGCTGAGGGCACTTGGCTTCTCCCCCCCCCGACTATGACCTGGCTATCGGACTACCTGCATGGAAGAACGCAGAGGACCTGTTTCAACAAAGTCCTATCCGAGCCTTTACAGGTGACCTCTGGCATCCCCCAGGGCTCAGTCCTGGGCCCCCTCCTCTTCTCCCTCTTTATCAACCAACTCCCAGTGGCCACAACTAACTGCAATGCCACACTGTACGCAGATGACCTGGTTATTATATCTCACTCCAGGGACATCGTCACTCTCAACAAGCACTTGTCTGAGGACTTCAACAATGTCCTGGCCTGGGTAACCAAACATAAACTAGTCTTGAACCTGAAAAAGACTCAGGCTATGCTCTTTGGCTCAGCTGCCAAAATCAAAGCCCTACCAACCCCGCTGGATATAACCAGTCCGGACGGTGCTTCCCTCCCAACAGTGCTCTCAGTCAAGTACATCGGGGTGACACTTGACCCACAACTTGATCTGGGGAGTCACATTCTCAATGTCTGCAGAGCAGCAAACAGCAAACTGGGACTGGACTGCAGGGCCAAATACAACCTCACCCCTGCGGCCCGAGTGGCCCTGGCGAGTGGTGTCCTCCTTCCCTCCCTTAGCTATGGAAAGCGCCTATTTGGCCACTCCCCCAAAATCCACCTCATGAGGTGGCACATGATGTATAACAACATCTGTTGCTTCGCCCTGGCCGCCCTTCATCTCACTCACCACTGCAAACTATACGAAAAGCTCCGCTGGCTCTCCCCAGCCCAGTACCTGGACTTCGGGCTAGGGTGCCTCATGGGCAAAGTGATGAGAACTGGAACCCCTCAGGGGTTGGCCCTGCTTCTACCTCCAGCTGACCTCTCACCTTACCAACTCAGGTCCCAGGCTCCGGGGATGCTAAGAGTTCCCCCCTCCCGGACCCACATGGGGGACAGAGACTCCACCTTGTGTGCTCCCAGACTCTGAAACTCCTTTCCTGAGTATGTTCGCTTGGCCTCCTCACATCAGTGCTTCCACAAATCCTTGTGGTGCATCCTGAAACTTGCCTCGGTTTGTGGTTGCCCTAGGCCCCCCCAGCGAAATGGCCTCCGTCCACTGGACCCCTGTTCTCTCGTGCAGGAACCTCCTGTCTAACCTTTCTTGTCCCCCAGACTATGTTATGTGCCCTGTGCACCCGACTGAGTTTTATTTTTTTACTTTTTATTACTTGTCCATGACCACCTACTCTGGTTGTGCTAAAATGTAATTTGTGTTAAGATGAATTTCTGTTTTACTTGTATATGACCTGTTTTTCTCTCTGATGATGCTCTCCATTGTACTTACACATGTTGTTGCACTGTAATGATGTACTGTATTGTGCTGTAATGATGTACTGTGTTTTTTCTGAACCTCTCTGTACCCCATTGTTGTAATCTCCCGGGTCGTTCCTGAAAATAGGCATATTACTTGTCTAGTGTACTCACCCGGTTACCAAAAGCTAAATAAATAAATAAATGTTTCATCACTGGCAACATGGTATAACACACAGTTGGACCATGTTGCAATGCCAGTCCAATGCATGCACACACAATGACCGCAACATGTTATTTAGGCTCTTTTACTTCTCCATCCACCCCCCCCCCACCTAATGGACTGGAAACACTGAGATGGTACGCATGGCTGACATCAACCAGATAGTTGTGGAAACCTGTGTGGAAGAAAATCTGTAATGGGATTCAAGAAGGCATGGGATAGGCTTAAGGGAACCTTAGTGGTAAGGAAAGGGGATGTGGTGAAAGGTGGAGATCAAGTAGGGTCTACGGTGTTACAGTAGGTAGGGGAAAATGGGAAGACTAGGTGGGCCAAGCGGTCCTTATCTGCTGTCAAACTCTATGGCCCGATTCCAGAATGGGTTGCAATTGCCACAGATGACTTGTAGCAGGGTGTGTAATGCACGTGCTGACTTGCATCAAGCACACTATTTCAAAAGCCGATGCTGCAGGTCCTCAACGCCGCAAAGTTAGACAATCTTCCCGCTGGTCTAACTTTGCGTCCATGGGGGTACTCTTATTACGGGTCTTGCACCAAACCTTTGGCGCAAGCTGCCATAAAGCAGGAAAAGTGTTGCAAATGTGCCAGCCCTTCTTGAATAGCTCAGAGTTGCGTAAGAGGACTTTGATCCAGTTGTGGCATATTTTGCAGCAAACGCGGGACTTGGTGCAAGCCCTGCATCCACCTTCTGGAATCAGGCCCTATGTTTCTATGTAAGGCACAGTACTGGACTGACTAGAGACAATGGGACTTCTGAGACTTGAATACCTTGGAAGTATGACTGGGATACAACTTTCAAGTGCAGTAAATAAGCAATAATACATGACAGAGTGTGCATTATGCTATGATAACCATACTCCCAGGGGCCTAGTTAGGCACAAGGTTACTGGCTGAGTGCTGGCTGCCCTGGGAGTGCAGTTATCACAGCATAAGACACATCCACGGAGTGTCTTTTTGAGCTTACTAAATGGGTATCTGGGAAAGTTTATAATAAGGCTTATGAAAATTAAATAAAACAATTTAAATTTTATGACAATTTGTTGGACCATATAGATAAAATAGTTCCTCTGTCAATAGGGTCTAATAGGGGGCACTGCCTGATGATAGCTTTTATGATTAAGACTTTGCAGTTAATTGTGGTCCTCTCCCTCCCCATGCCCCCCCCAACACAGACACTCTTCTCCTATTTACTTATGTGTGTCAAGAGGTCAAGAGTAAGACCATGAAGTGAATAAGTGAGAAAGCGATGAGATAGACTGAGGATCTGTGACAGCCTGGCTGCCAGCATGCTACAAGCTGTGATAGTAAGAATCATGAATGTCCCAGATTTCTGTTTGTCAGAGTGGGTGGAATTGGGCATGTGATTGCGATCCTTACATAGCTGATGCACAAGGTAACAAGTATTTAAAAATGTTTTGTTCTTTTTTTTTTTTTCTTTTTTTTAAAGTCAAGGAATGTTTTTACACTTAGGTTTAATGCAGATAATCCATGCTGGTACTGCCTGTACCATTTAAAATTGAGAGCGAGCGATTGAGGTGCGGGAAGATGGGGAGAGGGGGAAAGGGGGAGATGACAAGGGACTGGTCCAGTAAAAATAAACAAATTGTATATGGACATTACTGTTTGTTTTGTGCAGAATGAGCTGTGTCATTTTTCAGCAGGTGAAAGTTAAAATGTTTTGGCTGCAGCTCAGTAAACTGGGAGGAAAAATGGCGGTGGTTTTAAAAGTGAAAATTCTATTTGCACCTAATGATTTTTATTCTAGACACTCTGTTATTCATTTTGAACAGGTGCTAATTACTTATAGTGCATTAAATTCTCATAATGCACTACAAGTAACCAAAGTCACTGATTTGTCCCATTTCATAAAAGTAAATTGACTGGGCTGTTCTGCCAGAGTGACAGACACAAATTGCAAAAATTAAAATAGCAACAACACTTTTGCAATTAACCTCTAAAATGACTGTAACTTAAACACTATGCATTTGTACTTAAACTCTGTATTCTTCTTTCCCACAGGTGTGCAGCTGCTACCTCTGGAGGCTGTAAGCTATACCAGTACTCACCAGCCCTCCAGTATTACCAATACCACAAGCACTAGGCCACCCCTCTGACCTCATTCATTGCTCTTTCTCTTACATACTGTATGCCTTAAAGGCATGCAATGGTTACTACACCTTTAATCAACCTGTTAGCTTACTTAGCCTATGCTTCCCTGGTATCTGACACTTTAACATTAATTTATACTGTAAATTCTCCTATGCTCTATATTCACTACACTCTATAGCATTTACTGTATGGCAATCACTGTAATCACTGAAGCATTAAATCACATTTGCCAGAAAAACTTCTAGGCAAATCACATTCATAGAAACATAGAAACATAGAAGTTGACGGCAGATAAGGACCGCAAGGCCCATCCAGTCTGCCCATTTCTTTTTCTACCTTATAAATGTGCCATCAGCCTTTGCTCTGTCAGTGGCCTATTCATAGTCATTTGTATTGTACCCTTATGCCTATCCCATGCCTGTTTGAAGCCCTGCACTGTATTCATAGCCACCACTTCTTGTGGTAAGCCATTCCATGCATCCACCACTCTTTCTGTGAAAAGAATTTCCTCACATTCCCCTTAATCGGCCTCCTCTAATCTCATGCTGTGTCCTCTTGTCCTGCTATTTTTCTTATATTTAAACATGTTAGACTCTTTCACCTTGTTTATGCCCTTAAGGTGTTTGAATGCCTCGATCATATCACCTCTCTCCCTCCTTTGCTCAAGTGTATACATATTGAGCTCCATTAATCTGTCCTCATATGTCTTCTGATGCAGTCCCTGCACCATTTTGGTTGCCCTTCTCTGGACTGCCTCAATTTGGTTAATGTCCTTGTGAAGGTGTGGCTCAATACTGCATGCAGTACTCCAGATGGGGCCTAACTAGTGTCTTGTACAGAGGGATTATTACCTCCTCTACGACTTGGTGATACCCCTACTAATACACCCTAACACCCTCCTAGCCTTACCTACTGCTTTAGAGGTCTGTTTGATGATTTTAGGTCATCAGTGATGATGATGCCCAAGTCTCTTTCTTCCTTTGTGACTGCTAGCAACTCCCACCCAGCCTATAGGTGGCTTCAGGGTTTCTCTTCTATGTGCATGATTTTGCACTTTGCATTAAATCCCAGTTGCCACTCTTCTGACCATTCTGCTAGTTTATCCAGATCTCTTCTCATTCTGCCCACCCCATCTGGATCATCTACTCTGTTGCAGATCTTGGTGTCATCTGCAAACAGACAAGCCTTTACCCTCTAGTCCATCTGCAAGGTCACTAAAGAAGATGTTGAAGAGGACTGGCCCCAGGACTGATCCCTGAGGTACCCCCACTTGTGACTTGCATCTCTTCTGACTGTATACCATTTACCACCACTCTCTGTTTTCTGCCCGTCAACCAGTTTGCCACCCAGTTGACCAACTTCTGACCCACCCCGAGCCTACCCAGCTTATTTATCAATCTTCTATGTGGAACAGTGTCAAAAGCTTTGCTGAAGTCAAGGTAGGTGACATCAACTGCTCCCCTTGGTCCACCACTCTGGTTACCCAGTCAAAGAAATCTGTGAGATTAGTTTGAAAGGACCTTCCTTTTGTAAACCCATGCTGTCTTGGATCCTGTGCCCCTATGGATTCCAGGTGTTGCACTATCCTTTCCTTAAGGAGTGCCTCCATAATCTTGCCCACTACTGAGGTAAGACTGACCGGTCTGTAGTTCCCCGCCTCCTCCCTGCTACCACTCTTGTGGAGCGGGATCACATGAGCCCTTCTCCAGTCTTCTGTGACCTCTCCTGTGCTCAGAAACTCACTAAACAATTCTGCTAATGGCTCTGCTAGTTCCTCCTTTAGCTCCTTAAGTACCCTGGGATGTATGCCATCAGGTTCCATTGCCTTATCCACCCTGAGCTTAGCAAGCTCTTGTAGGACCCTTTCTTTTGTGAAGGGAGTAGTGCTCACCTCCATCCCCCCTGTGTCCATGATGCTGAGCTGTGGGCCCTGCCCTACCTTCTTCTTCAGTAAATACTGAGCAAAAGTATCTATTTAGGATAGATGCCTTTACAGGTCCTCCTCACATGCCCTTTTCTCCATTAGCTTAGCAATATCCCTCTGGACTTTCTCCTTTCACTAATGTATCTATAGAAAGTCTTGTCACCTTCTTTTACTGTTCGTGCTAGTGTTTCTCAGTTTGGGACTTTGCCTGCCTTACTGCCTTACCTGCTTCCTTAGGGCAGTTTGGTATGCCTCCTATCTTCATCCCGCTGTGTTCCTTATATTTCCTGAAGTCCAGCCTTTTGGCTCTGACCTTTCTGCTACTGTATTTGAGAACCAAAGTGGTTTCCTTCTTCTTTGCACTTCCTTTCTGTCTAACACAATGGGATGTTGCTTCAAGTATTGCATCCTTAATGCTTGCCCACTTTGCCTGTACCCCTCACCTGTGTTTCTTTTTGCCAGGGCTAGCTTAACTCTGTTGGCCATCTTATCAAAGTCAGCTCCTCTGAAGTCCCATATTTTTGCCTTGAATGGGATGATTTAGATGTAGTAGCCAAATTGAACCATACCATGTGATGGTACTGGCCCCATGTGACCTTCTACCTGGAGATCTGTGATCCTTCTTTGTTAGTCAGTACTAGATCTAGGATAGCCCTGTCTCTTGTGGGTTGATGTACCAGTTGTTTGAGGCCCTCCTGCAGGGAATCCACTATGACTCTAGTTCTGGCAGATGTTCCTGCTGGTATTGACCAATCTGTATCCGCATGTTGAAGTCTCCCATTATCAGAACCTCCCTTTAGCTGTCATGTTTTGTATATCTTCTAACAGTAATGTGTCTATGTCTTCCCTCTGGTCTGGGGGCCTGTAGACCACCCCAGTTCTTATGGCTGTCCCATTTCCTGTTTCCAGGGTGACCCACAGTTCTTCTGGCTCCTTATGTGTATTCTGAATTTCTGTAGCTTTGATATTTTCATTAACATACAGGGCCACTCCTCCCCCCCTTTTTGCACCTCGGTCTCTTCTGAACAATACCTAGCCAGGTACTGAAGTCTCCCAAGTGTGGTTACTGGTAAACCACATCTCACTAATTGCTACTATGTCCAGTTTAGCCTCTGATATTATTGCCTGCAGGTCTGGGATCTTATTTCCAGGCTGTGAGCATTTGTGTACATGATTTTCCATTGGCCAGATTTTGGTGTGTTAGTTGTTGGGTGAAGTTTGGCATTACCCCCAAAGGCCGTATGGGGAGACAAATCTTTTTCTTACCTGGTGATGCAAATGAACGGCAAACATGCTGAATTCTGTTTGACCACTAGCTGAGGGGAGGGTGTTCTTCCCATTCGACGTAATGGGGTGTGCACTCCTCCCATTTGCTAGTTTAAATATTCTGCAAAGAGGTCAAACTTCTGCCCCAATGCACTGACTCTTCTTTAGTCAGATGCAGTCCATCAAATTTAAGAACTTTCGCTCCCAGAACTGTTGCCAGTTCCTACAAATCTGTGTCCTTTTCCTGGCACCAGCCCTTGAGCCACGTGTTTAGCTCCCCTATCTCCCTTCTCTGACCTTCCGTCCATCTGCTCCCTTCTCCCAGACTGGCAGGATCTCAGAGAAGGAGATGCCGGATGAAATAGATGATAGTTTGTCACCCAGCCTAGTCAGGTGTTCCTTGGTCTCCACAACTGACCGGCTTGGCGAGATCGTTAGTCCCTATGTGTACAGTCTCCCTCCCCCTCCCTCCCCATCACTGAGCAAAGTCTCTGTAATTGCAGGATGGTATGACAGATGAGCATCCCTCTTGAACTAGTCCTGCAAAGAACTTAAAATTACTGTACCACTTTCCTTATGAGCTCTGGGATTTACAGTATATGACAAAAACCTGGACCCTTTGGAGGCAGTCAGACTCAGGTGCTGATGGTTCTTGAAGATAACCTGGCAAGTGGAAAATGCTGTGCTGAACTTGCTGGATGCAGGCTGAAACAACATACAAGAAAAGGTACCACCTGCAGCAGGCAATAACTATAACTCTTCCTGTTCTCAATTACAGTGTGGTTCAATATAATAATGGCTGCAGAATTGAACCACACAAGGGCAATGGTCCTTGACTTCAGGAAGGCAGATTTTTTTAAAGATGAGTAAATGTATCAGGGATAACCTGACAGGGGATGGCCTGGGTGGAGTGGAGGAATAGTGGGCAAAGATAAAAGGGAGCATAGTAAAGGCAGCAAACCTTTGTGTCAAACAAGTGAGCAAAAGCAAGAGGATAAAGAGACTGCTACGGTTCTTGAAAGAGGTGACTGAAAGGGTAAAGGCTAAAAGGGTAGCAACATTAAGGTATGAGGAGACACAGAGGGAGAAGGATACGGAGGTGTATCAGGGGAAACAGGGAAGCAGGGAAAGCAATAAGGAGCTTAAAGTCGCAAACTGATGCAAGAATAGCCCAGAAGGTAACGAAAGGGGACAAAATATTTTTTATGTATGTAAGTGAAAAGAGGAAGACCAGGGGTAAGGTTAACAAGCATTTGTCAATGCCGAATGTTGTCTTACTGGCATTGGCACTGGTAGTGCAGGGGAGTTAGAGAGATGCATAATAGGAATGGCAGTGAAGTATAGAACTGATGCCAACCCCACCCCACCCTGCAGAGACTGACAGGCATTGAGGTGTGCTTTTGGGTCGTCAGCCATAACGCTCATGCCATTTCTCCTCAACCTACCCTGCAAACTCTGACAAGTGTCACATTGTGCCTTGGGGTCATTGTGCCTTACGATCACCCCACTCCATAAGGAAATACGTTGAGATGGGTGCAGTATAGGAGCATGTGGTGAACTTTGCAGGCACACCTTGATGCCTGTCACTGGCTGCAGGGTGGGGGTTGGGGTGGAATGATGTGAGCATTACAGCCAACAATCCAAAGTCACCCCTGATGCCTGTCAGTCTCTACAGGGTGGGACATTATGGTTAGAAGCCCTAGCATCCAGGGCGTTTGTTAGTATTTGCACTCCAAATTTTCAACATGGACTTTTTATGACCCCACCTCATGAAAGCATTTGGGACCTCCGCTCATGAACAGTGGCACTGTGATTTTGTTAATTTCTCCCGAACGTTGATTTCCCACAGCGACCACGCCATTCTGCGCCAGATGTGAACACATTTTGGGCAGGATGTGAAAAATTACAGCTGTACCGTTCATAAGGAGGCATGAAGAAATGGCAATGTTGAAAATCTAGAGTGACAATATTAAAAATTCTTTAAGTTACAAGCATGCATGGAAACTGCACAACGCACGCTCATAACACAGTCATTTTGTGGAATTTTTTCACCAAATTTTCCACATAGGCATTTTGGGACCTCTACTCATGAACAGTGTCACTGTAATTTTCTTAATCTGTCCGAACATTGATTTCCCACAGCGACTGTCATTGTGTGCCAGATGTGATGAAACACATTTCAGGCAGGATGTGAAAATGACAACTGTACTGTTCATAAGGAGGTGTGAAAAATGGCAATGTTAAAATCTGGAGGAAATATTAAAATTCTCGAGTTAATGTAGTGTGCATGGAAACTGTGCAATGTACCGTAACACAGTCATTTTTGATTTTTTCACGATTTGCAACATAGGCTTTTTGGGAGCCCACCAGAATGAGACTGTCATTTTGACATCTGTCCCAAAAGGTGATTCCATGCAGTGACCGCGAAATCACCTTTTGGGACTGAATAACAAAATGACAGTGATGGAGTTCATGAGATGGGGTCCCAAGAACCCCAAGTTGAAAATTTGGAGCCACAAGTCACAAAATTGGCCACGATACCCACCTAAGTTGAACCCCCCATTGATGCCATTATACAGCTGACCATAATTTTCTTCAGTTCGCGGTCGGCTTTTGAAGAGTAAGATGTGTCCTGCTCCAACAAGATCATTGCACCAGGATCCAGAGGTAGGTATGGGGTAAGGGATGTGGAAAGGCGGGTATGCAGAGGGTGGGTGCGGTTGGGGGGGTGGTGCTCAAACTCAGTGATGGACTGTTTTCTTATTTTCAGGAATGGACATTGCGGGAAGGATTCCTTTATTTACAGGTGAAATTAAACAACTGTTGGGCACACTGAGGTGGGCTCCCAGTGTGCTCCATGACTTTGGAGGGGTTATGTTGGTAACACTGGAGTGGGCTCCCAGTGTGACACACAATGGAGGTGGGGTGGGGTAGGGGCAGGAATATGCCAACGCGATTGGCTTCAGAACACACACAGGCACACTGGGGTGGGCTCCCAGTGTGCCACACAATCTTGAGGGGGATTATAAACATGCCAACGGGGGACTGGGTACCCCCGAAGTTGGCTTGCTGGGGATTGTGAGAGGTGGATGGGGATAGCTGCTGCCATGTTTATTGAAATGTTTCAGCAGGCAAGGCACTCCCTGCAATGACGGGGCGCTCCTTCGATGCAGTGGCAAAATTCTTTCAAGTTGGTAGCATGCTTCTCAAGGGCTGTCATAGACAGCATGCTCATTCATTGGTGCCACAGAGACCATCCCAAAAAAGCAGTGTCACCATTGGCCACAACATGGACACACCTCCACAACCTGCTACTCCAGCAAGTTGTCACAAAATGTTGCTTGCACCGCATGTGCAAGACAACATAAAAAGGGAAGGGGGACTGTGCTGAGGGGGACCAGGAAAAGGCAAGCATCCTGAACAAATACCTTTGTTCAGTGTTCACAAAGGAAGTGAAGGAGATGGGTCACAAAAAAGTAAAAAAATCTTTGGAGGGAGGAAGGTGGACACTGGTCCTTTTTGGAGGCTAGAGTCCTGAAGGGACTTGTTAATCTGATGGTAGACAAAGCAGTGAGGCCAGATGATGTGCATCCAAGGTTTATTTTATTTATTTTTTTTTTATTTTATTTTATTTAAACAGCAGTTTGGAAAACCTTTGAGCCATAGGCTCATTTACAAAGGTACCTTGTCACAGTAAGACAAACCAAAATACACAGTATAGCAGTACAACATATAAGTATAACAATAAAATTAAGACATAGATACAAACAAGCTGGTACAGGTAGGATGGATGCAAACAATACCAGAGTTATGTCATCCTTAGCAGCTTAGTAATAAGCTTTGTCATAAGTATTGAGTATGGCTTTGACTAGTGGCAGTTACAGCATCGGGTGTTAATAAGGTGGTTACGTAAGGAAGTTTTGAAGCACAATATAGTTGGAGCTTCGGAGATGGAGGGGGGCAGTGTGTTGAACCAGGAGGGGGCCCTAAAGCTGAAGGCTCTTTGGCAGTGAGAGGTCCTAGCTCTAGGGATAACAAGAGAGGTTTTCCCAGAGGTCCGAGTATGAACTAGTGGGACAGAGCGGCGTATGGTGGTGGTCAATCCTGGTGGGGAAAGCCCAAGGAGGGTCTTTTGTAAGGGTACAGGTAAGATATTTGAGGCGCCTGCTGAGATCAAGTACCAGCGCTTTAGCATACAGTAGACAGGTGTGTGTCATCCTAGGTGCTCCAGTACTAACCTGCAGGCCTTATTCAGAGTAGTACGAATTTTATGGAGTGTGGTCTGATCAGCAGCACCATACACCGGCAGTCCATAGTCCACTAGGGACAGGATAGAGGAGGTGACTGGCGAAGTCAAGAGCTCCGGGAGGCAGTGTTTATACCGCTGTAAGATGCCCAATCGGATATTAGTGGCAGTGGCTAGGCAGCGATGTGTCCATGGAAGGAGAGGGAGGGGTCAAAATGGATCCCTAGGTATTTATAGGAGCAAACTTGTTCGAGGTGGAATGAGGACCAGAGTGAATGAGGAGTTTGAAGTTGCAGGACTTGTTTTGGGGATGAGTGAAGAACATGGTTTTTGTTTTTTAGATTTATCACCAATCTATGTTGCTTTGAACCAGCCCTCGGCTTCAGTGAAGGACTTCTGCAGCGAGGTCCTGGAGGGCAGTAGGGTTACGACTTGAGGCAAAGATGACTGCATCATCAGCGACAATAGAATGTTCCCGAGCAAGAGCGTGAAGGTGTTAAGGTAAAGGAGAATAGTAAGGGCCCAGAATGGAGCCCTGGGGAACCCCAGAAAAGATGGGACAGATGTCTGAGTAGGTCCCATTAATTTTACATGCTGTGAGCGGTCAGACAGATAACTGGCGCACCAGGAGATAGGCTCAGCAGCAAAACCAGAGAGACTAAGGGCATCAAGAAGGAGGGTGGAGACAGTGTCAAAGCTTCGAGAGGTCAATGAAGACAGCACCAGCCAGAGAACCAGTGTCTAAGGAGGAGTGGAGAAAGTTGGAGAACTCTAGGAGGGCTGTGTTGGTACTGTGGCCCACTCGGAAGCCATGCTGCTCAGGACAAAGGACATTGTAGGTGGAGAGGTAGTCAGAGATTTGAGAGGCCACCACTTTTCCAAGGCCTTGAGAGAGGAGAGAATGGAGATCGGTCGATAGTTTCCAGCCACAGTCCTATCACCACCTTTAAAGACAGGGGTGACAGTGGTGACTTTCCAGGCAGTTGGAACCTTCCCAGGCAAAGAGAGTGGTTGATGAGGCATGTGGATCGGGTAAGGACTGTGTCTAAGACCAGCCGTAGGGATACACGGATCCAGGGTGTCACTGCCTGTACTATTACTCTTGAGGGCAGTGACAAGGTGCGCCTAAGTTCTTGGCAGAAACACGGCGGAGGAGAAAATAAGGCCAGAAAGATTTACGGCAGGTGCTGGGGAGGAGGGTCAAAAAATTTGTAGGGAGGATAGGGCTAAGGTCAGTGAATGAGGTGTTGAGGTGGTTGGCTATGAGGGCTGGGTCTGAGGAGATCACACCATTAATGTTGAGCTGGGTGGTGGGGAGTGTGCACTCCATTTAACTGTTTAATGTTATCCCAGAAGGTTCTGGGATTCCCCATGAGACAGTGAATGAGGACCGATAGTGCTCAGACTTGGCCTTTCTGATGGCCCGAGTGCACTTGTTTCGGGCTGCAGCATATAAGGTTATTGAGCAGCTTAGGGAAATACTTGCTGCTTCTCTGACAGTTTTATTTAACAGTTCACCTGAAACAGGAGTAGTTCCAGAGGACTGGAGGAGGGCGGATGTGGCCCCAGTATACAAAAGTGGTAGCAGGGAGGAGGCTGACAATTATAGGCCAGTCAGTTTGACATCAGTGGTGGGAAACTTATGGAATGACTGCTGAAGGAAAGGATTGTGGAATATCTTGAATCCAGTGGATTACAAGACCCAAGACAGCATGGTTTCACAGGGAGGAGGTCACATCAAATGAATATAAAAGATTAACTATATGGATTTTGATTTTTTTTGATGCTACAAAAGCACACAAAAAATGTGTGGTAATATTATCACTCCCGAAGTGATAATACTACACTTCAAAAGTGATAATACTATCATTCAGGTCCTATAATACTATCGTTCGGGACCTCAGCAATAGCATTACCACCCAATGACAACAGCACATGCATTAGTCTGTCTCCCTCACGTCTGCCAAAGCGTGCCTCCCGATTGACTGCTTTTTCTATGTGGGCGGACAGAACAGTTTTAAAAACATGGCAACCAGTCTGTCACATACTGAGACCAAACTGGGTCCTTGGCAGTTCTCCATATTTATTTTGTCTTTTACCATTGAAAATGGAATTATGTGGTTGATCCTGCCATCCCCTAATAAAAAAACAGGTAGGACTCAGTAGTATAGAAAACCAGGCGGTGATGGGGAGCGCCACAGATGAGCGAGAGGGAGGGAGCTCAATGAGACAGACAGCACGAGACAGTGTGGCGATCAGCCAGAACCAAGTCAGTCCTTCAGTGAACTGGCCGACCACCTGCTCATTACCCAAAAAATAGAAACTCTGATCCATATATTAAAAAAAATAATGGATAGGTTTGTGTCCATTAGCAGGGAGTCCTACCATCTTGAGGTTCTGGATACTTCACTCTCAAGGTTCATGTGTCCAAAACCTCTCATGGTATTACTCCCTGGTAATAGAGACAAACCTATCTGTTATTCTCTTCTTCTTTGACTGGGTGACAAAGGATTTAAATCAGGGTGGAGTGGTGGATATGGCCTACCTAGATTTCAGTGAGGCATTCAACGCCATTCAACATAGGAGGCTGGTAAGCAAGCTGGGTAGATTAGGAGTGGGTCCAAAGGTAATAAATTGGATAAGAAATTGGTTAGGGGATATGCAAAAGAGGGTGGTGGTAAGTGAAGTTCACTCCAAGGAAGTAGGGTGACCAGCAGGGTGCCTCAGGGATCAGTGCCGAGACCGGTCCTCTTTAATGTTTTTATAAGTGACATTGCAGAGGAGTTGGAAGACAGGGTATGTCTCTTTGTGGATGACACCAGAATCTGCAATAGGGTGGACACTCCGGGGTGGGGTGCAAAGCATGAGCAAAGATCTGAGAAAACTAGAGGAGTGGCCAAGGGTATGGTAGCTGACTTTCATTGTAAAAAAGTGCAAAACAATGCACTTACGACACAGAAACCCATGGGTGGAGTACAAAATGGATGAAGTGGTGATGGCGACCACCAAACAGGAATGAGATGGGGGGTAATCATATTGGATGAACTAAAAGTGGCCAGGGATTGCGATAAGGCAGTTTGGCGGGCTAGTGGGATGCTGAGGTGCAAAGTGAGGGGTTTCACCAGCAGAAAGAGGGAGGTTGTATTGCCTATGTATAGATCACTGGTAATACCCCACCTAGAGTACTGTGTCCTGATCTGGACACCACATCCCTGGAAGGACATAGACAGAGTGAAGGTGGTCCAGAATAGGGCAACTAAAATGGTGCAGGGCTTGCATCAAACGCCCTATGAGGATAGACTAAAGAACCGCAATATGGAACTAAGGATGGAGAGGGGGGGATATGATAGAGACCTTAAATACCTCAGCGGGGTAACTAAGGTACAGAAGGGGAATAGTTTTCAGAAGAAAAGGTGCTCAAGAATAAGGGGACATGTTATGAAGCTGGAGGGGGTTAGATTCAGGAGAGATATGAGGAAGTACTTCTTCACAGAAAGAGTAGTGAATTACTGGAACAGCCTTCCAGTGAAGGTGCTGGGGAGAAAACAGTGGTGAGGTTCAAGAATGCTTGGGATAAGCGCAAGGGAATCATAGTGGAAAAGAAGGGAGAGGGGAAAAAGAGCAATAGACTAGGCCCAGTCTGCAGTAAATGTGCAGGTAGGGAGAAATGGGCAGACTAGATGGGCCAAGCAGTCCTTATCTGCCATCATCTTCTATGTTTATACTGCCCTACAGGCTCTGGCACTGGGATACAGGTGATCCCCTATAGCCTAGGCTTACAGTGAGGAAGGAGCCCGACGCGGGATCCAAGATGGCAGTCTAATGGCCAAGGCCGAGAGAAGCACATGAACGCTGCCCTGCCTGCGATACATATCAGACGGAATCCTACCTGCTCCCAATGGGTGATATAAGTGCAGGTTAGCATGGCTTGGTAAATGTAGGTAGACACTGATATGTTTTCTCAACTGCTGAAAGTACACCGCTAAAATTTGCAATTTTGCAAGCGGGTGCTAAAAGCATGTCCAAATTGGTCCGGCAGTCTTGTGAACTTTTAGAAAGGTCAGATGTTGCAGCTGCAGGCAAAGGGGGTAAATGAAGTAAAGTGAAAACCAAAAATACTAAGTTGCATAACCTTCAGTCTGTTGACGGTATACCAAGAACCAAACTGCAACAAGAAAAACTAAATTTTGGCTCATTGCAATTAAGACTCCTGCTCTCACCAGTCCCAGAATCACTGAATGCCACTGAGGAATCTGATCCAGCACTTGAACCTGATTTAGAACAAGATTCAAGTGAAACAACTGACTCTATGGCCAGCGAGACAGCAGAGACAAAAGAACTTCAGTATACAATTGAGGATGAAGGAGAGGAAATGTTGTCAACCATGAAGGCCCAGCTCCAGATACTAACTTAATGGAAACAGAGGCAAGTAAAATCTATTTTTCTAACATGGAACAAACTGAAAGGCAAGACATACAAGACAGTGAGCCTGATAACATAGAGGTTAATGGGGTCAATATGCCGGGACAAGGGCAGGGGAAGAAAAGCAATGAAGAGAATGATAATTCTAACCCCCAGCAAGCTGAAAGTACATGGACAGGAAGTGCAGTTAAGGACACTACAATTCCTTTTTGGGATAATCCTCTGATAAACAGCAACACAGATGTTAATAAAGCCATGCTCACCCAACTTAAAAACGAAATAAAAAAGATATATGGCTTTGCCTCGGTTACAATGGCTCTATCTAACATTACAACCTCTCTGTCTGACCTTAATGAAAAACTGCAACAACTGACTATTAGGACAGACACTGTGGAAAAAATGAGTAAGTGATCTGGATGCAGCCCCCCAACAATTTGAGGCCTACCTTAAGAGTCTCCCAGGGCTCCAGTAATGACAACTGCCAGGCAGACATCCTGCAGAGATAGTAAATCCATGGTTATTTGTTTAATCCTATTGATCTGCGTGAGAGTGCCATGATGTGCCTCAGCACCTGTCCCTTTAAGGCCATAGCCAGTGTGTATACAGTAAATGGCCTGGGCTTCAAAGCTTGTGACCAGCCAGACACCATCCTGATTTGTTCCACTCTATAGTCAATAGCAAAGCAGAGGGAACTTCAACTAGTGCTGTAAATATTTACTCCTAATTTGTTGTTTGTTTGTTTGTTTTAACCTGCCTTCTTGCAGCTTATGCATCCCAATGTTTGGTCCGGGATATCCAGAAATTTGAACCAATTGGAACACAGGGGACCTTGGTGGGGGGGTCCTTAGTTTTACAGGTTGGCACCTAAACTGACAAATGGGAGCACCAGAACTGTGATTGGCAGCTCCCCTAACCAACCTGAACCCAGGAAAACCGGACTTGTTCAAGAACTGTTAGAAAAAAGTAGTCAGTTCCTGTCAGAATGAAGAGAGTGAGTAGCTCGAGCCATTGAGTGGCAGCTTCGGGAAAGAAGCTGAGGAGAATAGAAACATAGAAACATAGAAGTTGCCAGTAGATAAGGACCGCAAGGCCCATCCAGTCTGCCCATTTCTTTCTCTACCTTATAAATGTGCCATCGGCCTTTGCTCTGTCAATGGCCTATCTATTCATACTCATCTGTATTGCTCCCTTATGCCTATGCCATGCCTGTTTGAAGCCCTGCACTGTATTCATAGCCACCACTTCCTGAGGTAGGCTGTTCCATGCATCCACCACTCTTTCTGTGAAAAAGAATTTCCTCACATTCCCCCTTAATCGGCCTCCCTCTAATCTCATGCTGTGTCCTCTTGTCCTGCTATTTTTCTTATATTTAAACATGTTAGACTCTTTCCCCTTGTTAATGCCCTTAAGGTGTTTGAATGTTTCAAACATATCACCTCTCTCCCTCCTTTGCTCAAGGGTATACATATTGAGCTCTTTTAATCTGTCCTCATATGCCTTCTGATGCAGTTCCTGCACCACTTTGGTTGCCCTTCTCTGGACTGCATCAATTTGGTTAATGTCCTTGTGAAGGTGTGGTCTCCAGCACTGCATGCAGTACTCCAGATGGGGCCTAACCAGTGCCTTTTAAAGAGGGATTATTAACTCCCTCTTACGACTTGTGATACCCCTACTAATACACCCTAACATCCTCCTAGCCTTACCTACTGCTTTAGAGGTCTGCTTGGATGATTTCAGGTCATCAGTGATGATGATACCCAAGTCTCTTTCTTCCTTTGTGGCTGCCAGCAACTCCCCTCCCAGCCTATAGGTGGCTTCAAGGTTTCTCTTCCTATGTGCATGATCTTGCATTTCTTTGCATTAAACTCAGTTGCCACTCTTCTGACCATTTTGTTAGTTTATCCAGATCTCTTCTCATTCTGCCCACCCCATCTGGATCATCTACTCTGTTGCAAATCTTGGTGTCATCTGCAAACAGACAAGCCTTACCCTCTAGTCCATCTGCAATGTCACTAATGAAGATATTGAAGAGGACTGTTTCAGAACTGATCCTGGGGTACCCACTTGTGACTTGCAGCTCTTCTGACTGTATACCATTTACCACCACTCTCTGTTTTCTGCCCGTTAACCAGTTTGCCACCAGTTGACCAACTTCTGACCCACCCCGAGCCTACCCAGCTTATTTATCAATCTTCTATGTGGAACAGTGTCGAAAGCTTTGCTGAAGTCAACGTAAGCGACATCAACTGCTCCCCCTTGGTCCACCACTCTGGTTATCCAGTCAAATAAATCTATGAGATTAGTTTGAAAGGACCTTCCTTTTGTAAACCCATGCTGTCTTGGATCTTGTGCCCCTATGGATTCCAGGTGTTGCACTATCCTTTCCTTCAGGCGTGCCTCCATAATCTTGCCCACTACTGAGGTAAGACTGACTGGTCTGTAGTTCCATGCCTCCTCCCTGCTACCACTCTTGTGGAGCGGGATCACATGAGCCCTTCTCCAGTCTTCTGGGACCTCTCCTGTGCTCAGAGACTCACTAAACAGTTCTGCTAATGGCTCTGCTAGTTCCACCCTTAGCTCCTTAAGTACCCTGGGATGTATGCCATCAGGTCCCATTGCCTTGTCCACCCTGAGCTTAGTGAGCTCTTGTAGGACCCTTTATTTTGTGAAGGGAGTAGTGCTCACCTCCATCCCCCCTGTGTCCATTGTGCTGAGCTGTGGGCCCTGCCTACATTCTCTTCAGTAAATACTGAGCAAAAGTATCTATTTAGGATAGATGCTTTTACAGGGTCCTCCTCCTCACATGCCCCCTTTTCTCCTATGAGTTTAGCAATACCCCCTCTGGACTTTCTCCTTTCACTAATGTATCTATAGAAAGTCTTGTCACCTTCTTTTACTGTTCGTGCTAGTGTTTCCTCAGTTTGGGACTTTGCCTGCCTTACTGCCTTCCCTGCTTCCCTTAGGGCAGTTTGGTATGCCTCCCTATCTTCATCCCACTGTGTTCCCTTATATTTCCTGAAGTCCAGCCTTTTGGCTCTGACCTTTTCTGCTACTGTATTTGAGAACCAAAGTGGTTTCCTTCTTCTTTTGCACTTCCTTTTCTCTCTAACACAATGGAATGTTGCTTCAAGTATTACATCCTTAATGCTTGCCCACTTTGCCTGTACCCCCTCATCTGTTTTTTTTTTTGCCAGGGCTAGCTTAACTCTGTTGACCATCTTATTAAAGTCAGCTCCTCTGAAGTCCCATATTTTTGCCTTGGAATGGGTTGATTTAGATGTAGTGGGCAAATTGAACCATACCATGTGATGGTCTCTGGCCCCCAGGTGACCTTCTAACTGGAGATCTGTGATCCCTTCCCTGTTAGTCAGTACTAGATCTTGGATAGCCCTGTCTCTTGTGTGTTGTTGTACCAGTTGTTTGAGGCCCTCCCCCTGCAGGGAATCCACCATGTGTCTAGTTCTGGCAGATGTTCCTGCTGGCATCGATCAATCTGTATCTGGCATGTTGAAGTCTCCCATTATCAGAACCTCCCCTTTAGCTGTCATGTTTTGTATATCTTCTAACAGTAATATGTCTATGTCCTCCCCCCGGTATGAGAGCCTGTAGACAACCCCAGTTCTTATGGCTGTCCCATTTCCTGTTTCCAGGGTGACCCACAGTTCTTCTGGCTCCTTATGTATATTCTGAATTTCTGTAGCTTTGATATTTTCATTGACATACAGGGCCACTCCACCCCCCTTTTTGCACCTCGGTCTCTTCTGAACAGTACATAGCCAGGTACTGAAGTCTCCTAAGTGTGGGTACTGGTAAACCATGTCTCACTAATTGCTACTATGTCCAGTTTAGCCTCTGACATTATTGCCTGCAGGTCTGGGATCTTATTTCCCAGGCTGTGAACATTTGTGTACATGATTTTCCATTGGCCAGATTTCAGTGTGTTAGTTGTTCAGTGATGTTTGGCATTTCCCCATGTGTCATATGGGGAGACGTACCTTTTTTCTTACCTGGTGGTGCAAATGAACTGTAAACATGCTGAATTCCTGTTTGACCACTAGCTGAAGGGGGAAGGGTGTTCTTCCCATTTGACATATGGGGTGCTGCACCCCTCTCCCCATTTGCTAGTTTAAATATTCTGCAAAGACATCAAACTTCTGCCCCAATGCACTGACTCCCTCCTTAGTCAGATGTAGTCCATCAAATTTAAAGAACTTTCGCTCCCAGAACTGTTGCCAGTTCCCTACAAATCTGTGTCCTTTTTCCTGGCACCAGACCTTGAGCCACATATTTAGCTCCACTATCTCCCCTTTTCTGATCTTCCATCCATCTACCTCCCTCTCCCAGACTGGCAGGATCTCAGAGGAGGAGATGTCGGATGAAATGGATGATAGCTTGTCACCCAGCCTGGTCAGGTGTTCCTTGGTCTCCACAACTGACCAGCTGGTGAGATCTTTAGTCCCTTTGTGTACCAGGATGTCAATGTTTTCTCCTTCTTCGTGAATAATTTTAGCAATGCGGTCACTGTCTCTGCACACTGATGTACCTGGGAGACATCTGACCATTAGCCCTGGCTGGAGGTGGGTATCAACTCCTCGAATCCTGGAGTCTCCTATGATCAGAAGTTTTTTGGATTTCCTTTTTGCTTTTTTGTTTTGGTTCCTGATTTGGGTGAGTTTTGTTGTGCTAGCTCCTGTGCTGCAGTGTCCTGCTCTGCAGTGTCCTCTGCCCCTTTGTTTGATTTTGGAGATAGAGGCAGATACCTGTTTGTAGTGTTTATATGGTTTTGGAGGTAATATGTTGAGAGCACAGAGTGATGGGGCCCTGATTTTCTTCTCTAACCACCTGCCAACCTCTTGGACCAACTACCCTCTGCGGTCGAGGTTCTTCTGTTGGATGTTGGGGAAATGGCAGGTGGTTCTTATAATGTATTTCCTCTTGAATATGAAATTTGAGGTGTGCAATCTCTGCCCATGCTGCCCGGGGCTGAGCCCTAAGATCTCCAATGGCCCAGCATGTAGGACAGTGTCCTAAATCCTGTAAGACAGTCCTTCTAAAAGTGTTCCCAGTACCTGCAGTTAATGATATCCATTCCAGATAAGTTGCTGGGTTTATAATCTGGTCAGAGTAATTAGAAGGAAGAAAATGCAAGTAATGGTTTGATTTTGTGTTTTGTTTTCGTATAACTTGTTATAACAAGTTAAATTACTAATGCCCTGTAAAATGAGCTCACCTTGTGGATGCCCCACTGATCCGCCCCTTCCTGCTTTGCCACAGAAAATGTCACAACTGTGGTACCCTATAAAAGGAGTGTAGTGTGGGGTGGTTGGGGATGGGGGAGGGTGGTTGGGCCCTTCTCCTGCCAAAAAAGAAGAACCACAGATGAAAGAACAAGGAGGTAAGAGCAGAAACAGTCAACAACAAATGCAGTAACCCTGAAAGCTTATCCTAATGTTAGATAAAATTGTAAAACCTGTGAAGCACCACCTGTAATAATTTCAGAGAAGATATACCCTGTAAGAAACACTTTGCTACAGAGGAAAATAAAGCAGTAACAGAAGATATACCTTGCAAAAGACAATTTGAATCAGAAGATTACAGTAGTAATCTGTTAGCACACACCTGTAGGCACACCTTGTAATAATGCAGACGAAGGTATACCAGCAACAACAATTTGAATCAAAGAAAAATAAAGCAATGAAATGTTAGCAACAAACAGTAGCAATCCCTGTGAGTACAAAATAAAAACAACAACACACAGTAAATCTGCTTAGCCAAAATAAGTCTTAATCCATTTCCCTTGCTCTGGTAAGGTTCTCTGCTCTGCTCTGTCCTTTCAAGCAATCTTAGAAGGAAAGAGCTCAGGTGAAGCCAGGTGCCTTGGCCAGCAAACCAAGTCTTCTACCTCCAAGATGTCAACTAACCTGTCCTTTGAACCCTTCTTTCTGTTGGAAATTACTGACAGTTTGCCAGCTCCACCCCCCAGATATACACCTAATCTTCTGCAAGAGCTGTGGGAGGAAAGCAACTAGCTCTTTCAATGTGAGAAGGAGACTGAAACACCTCTGAGACAACAAACCTTTTCAACAAAAAAAGAATAAAATAAAACAGTGTCAAACAGTAATTTTGCTTAGCCCAATGATAAAAAGTCACAAAAATGCAAGCACAACCTGCAATAATTTCAGAGAAGATATACCCTGTAAGAAACACTTTGCTACAGAGAAAAATAAAGCAGTAACAGAAGATATACCTTGCAAAAGACAATTTGAATCAGAAGACTACAGCAGTAATCTGTTTGCACACACCTGTAGGCACACCTTGTAATAATGCAGAAGAAGGTATACCAGCAACAACAATTTGAATCAGAGAAAAATAATGCAATGAAATGTTAGCAACAAACAGCAGCAATCCCTGTGAGTACAAAACAAAAACAACACACAGTAAATCTGCTTAGCCAAAATAAGTCTTAATCCATTTCCCTTGCTCTGGTAAGGTTCTCTGCTTTGTCCTTTCAAGCAATCTTAGAAGGAAAGCACTCAGGTGAAGCTAGGTGCCTTGGCCAGCAAAACAAGTCTTCTTGAATTGGCAGGGAGAGGCCTGATTTTCCTCCCTGCTATTATTTCCAGCAGTGGACTGCCTAATAGCAGTAAAATGGACTAATCCAAAAACTAACTTTAAACTGTGGCAGTTAGTCCTGAGACTCTGAGGAGTGTAGCTCATGTTATTGGACCAAGAGGAGTGTCTATGGAGTATTCGGCCCAAGAACTGTGGTCAGAGACTGTTTCTACAGACTAAGAGGTTTGCTCAGTGAATTGACTGTAATTGCAACTGGCCTGAAACTGAGCTGAGAGGTAGAGAAGTGAATGTTGTTTCCATTAAATGTGCTGAATGTTCATTGTGGGTCAAGGCCTGCAGTCCAGGGACTCCTGATTGCCAAAAGAGAGCCTACCTTTACCAGTGATCGAACTGTCTGCCAGCTGGAGGGGTCACCAGTAAATAAACTGACTGTTTATCCAATCTTGGCCTCATGCCAAACCCAGCCCAATCCAGCTATTCTTGCACCAGTTACTGTTTTCTCAACGAGTGACCAGCTTGGGGATTCAGCCCCTGCGCAGCAAGGAATCGCAGGTTGTAGCCACATGGAGGGAAAGACCATGAAGCAGAGGTGAGTCATGCAGGCCCAGCTTCCACATGCTCTTTAGTGCTTTGCAACAGGTCTTCATTTTGCCAGGTCGTCTTCTACCAACTGGTGCTGTGAGTAAATTCAGGGTAGCTCCCTGCAATAGATCTTTTAATAATTTTGTGGTACCATCTGATTTTGTCAGTGTGTTAAAGGGTTACTGTGGACTAGGCCAACTGGTTATGGATTCAAATAGCCAGGGTCTTTGTTATTGCATGTTTTACTGCCTTTTCTTTCCACCAAGGGCCCCAACAACAGTTGCAACCCTGGGCAACGTTCAGGATAGCCATCAACAGTCTAGGTACCCAGCAGCTGCAAGACTGTACAGTGGGACTAAATGCATGCATGCCAAGTGCCCTGGTTTAAATTTGGTATAGTAATCATTTATCTAGAGTTGCCCCTTTCCTTGTTCAAATCCCCCTTAATAAATCGATTGGTTTGTTTCACTGTTGCATTGCCTCATAAATATCTCACTGTCTGTGTGAAAGTTAATAAGTTTTGGGGAAACGCATTTAAAAGTGCATGCCCATATTGAATGCAGTTTTACAGGGGTTCCAGTTTTTTTTTTCCTGAAGACTAGACCCTGGTGGTAAATGCAAAGGGTGTGTGCATATTGTTAATGTTTATTGCTAACTGTGTGTTAACTGCTGTAAAGTGTTGCTCCCCATTGAAAGGTACGTGGTCACTAGGTCAGTCTGTGAGTGGTTATAGCTTCTCAGAGGACTATACCAGGCTAGGTAGATGCCCCCACATACATTACCCTGGGTGGAAGCAGCAAAATATTGTGGTTACTAAGGGAAAGGAAACCCTGGTAATTGTTAAATTTGAATCTGTGCCCCTCAACCTGTTGTCAGAAGTACAGGCAGGGGTAGTAACCCTAGAGACAGTGCCATCTAGGGGTTACAACATTGGAGGCACCACTGGGATTAGCACCCCTAGTGACTAAAATTGAATATTGCAATTACTGTCTAAACAGGTACACAATTGAAAATGGAGCCATTTCCAAGGGATAAGCTTGACATTCTGCCTCACAAAATGGCTGTGCACCAGTTAATGGGGTGGTGTGAGGCAGAAGGAGTTGATCCTCACCATGCCATAATGTTGTTGTATATCCCTCTAAGTACTTCTAAAGATGATGTAGCCGAAATAGTGAACTAAGTTGAGGGTTTAGGTCCTGTCACTGTACATGGGCAAAATGCTGATTTATTTACACAGACCATAATAGCTGTAGTTGAGTGTAATGCCTGCAAAGTGATACGCCAGATAGGCCTGTTACCAAATCTGCTTCTGGGAAAAAACAGTCAAACCAGCCTCCTGCCTTACAGCCGCCTAAACCTTTAACAAGTAATGCTGTCATTAATGATAATGTCAATTTGGAGTCTGATGAAAGTGAGTATGGTCCTGTGTATTACTTTTCCTTTGAGTTGGCTCAGCTGTTTCCGGGGATTCCTGCTTGCAATAGTGGACATGATGCTGAAAATTCAGAACTGTCTGGCCATCCAGCCCTCTTAGCTACCCCTGTGCCACCTGAAATGGAGGCACAAAGTATTGTTTTAGAAGTAGCCGACTGTGTATGTCTTGTGGAACTGTCTAAAATTGAAGTAGATAGTCCTGACCAAGAGAGTGAGAACCCCACTGGAGAATCTTCATTGGAAGCTGAGATATCTGGGCCTAGTGAACCTGACCACAGTATTGCTAATTCTGAAAGTGCTAACAGTGTGCTAAATGACTTAAATTTTGCTAAAATACCCTTTACTGATGAACCAGGGTCTACAGAACAAGCAAATTCAAGTGCTACTACAAATGTAAGTATTGCTTCCAACTCTGAACAAACAAAGAGTACAGAGGTGCCCCCTTCATCAGAAGCTTTCTTGTTGCTGGACAATAAGCTAGGAATGATCAACCTGAATGCAAATGTTGAAAGGGCTGTGCTTGAGATCCCTGCACCTAGAAGATCTGAAAGAGCGGTCAAACCTGTAGTACTCCCTATGTACAATTCTCCAGGAAAGCCTGTAAACCTTCCTATGAATGTGGTCCATAAAGGGGTGTATATTACAGCTAATTCCCTTCCTAAGATAGCATACACTGTAGCTTCTAAGTTAGTGATAAACCCCTCAAACCAATATACCCATAGTCATTTTACAGAAACCCCAGCGTTAGCTGACAAGTCCAACTTACCAGACATGTGGGTTAAAGTACAAAGAGTGGTAAGGAAAACTGTAATGCATATAACTAACTAACTGACAGAGTATGAAAAATGAAAGATAAAATGTTGAAAAAAAATTGCATTTGTCTGGGTAATACCATTGGTTATGGAAATGCTATTTACGAGTAAAGCATGCTTATTATAAATGCTAACAATGAAACGGCACAGTAAATGTATATAGTAATTAATAGTTGCAACCTGTATATAGTAACAAATAATATTCCACTAAGTAAAAGTGTTTATGGTGTATAAACTTGATGCAGATGCCAAGTTTCCTAGGCAGGAGAGAATGTAGCCCCCTCCCACCACCAATTTGGGGCTTACTTTAAGTGTCTCCCAGGGCTCCAGTAATGCCCACTGCCAGGCGGACATCCTGCAGAGATAATAAATCCATGGTCATTTGGTAATCCTATTGATCTGTGTGAGAGTGCCATGATGTGCGTCCGCGCCTGTCTCTTTAAGGCCATAGCCAGTGTGTATACAGTAAATGGTGTGGGCTGGGTCCGAGTGCTTTGAAGCTCACGACCGGCCAGGCACTGTCCTGAATTGCTCCACTCTGTGATCGATAGCAAAGCAGAGGAAGCTCTAACTAGTGCTGTAAATATTTACTTCTACCTTGTTATATTCAAATTAGAGTGTTCATTTTAACCTGCCTTCTTGCAGCTTATGCATCCGAATGGGGGCCACCATGTTTTTATTTATTTAGTTAAGTTTGTTAACTGTGTAGACCCACTGAGACCAATGCAGGACCCTTTTTCAGGGGCAACCCGGGATTAGTTACAGATAAGAAGAAATTTATAGCATAAAATACATTGTGGGTTTGCAGAGTAAAAGAGACAAAGGGTGGGATATTCAAAGGGGTTGCGCATGGTGCAACAGTGTTGCGCTATGTGCAACCCACTGATGCGCCCCGGCACGATATTCAAAGGGGGATGTTGCACTGCGCAATTCCCGATGTGCCAGGGTGCACCAGTAATGTATGCGGCGCAAGTGTGGGGGGCATGCCCATGCATATGTGCAACACCCTGAAATTCAGCCCGGGATGTGCGGCGCATATGCGGGCACAAACCTGCCTCATGCCACACAGAGTGGTGCAAAGATGTGACCGATAAAAAGGAACAAGTTGGGGGACACCCACAGGCCAACTGCCATATTGCTGGGAGCAACACGGCAGCCATCTGCTGTGGGTGGCCACCCAACCTCCCGAGACACAGTACGGGCATCATGCCCCCCCATCCAATTGTGGGTGTATTATAATTATATCCCTGGTGGTCCAGTGGACCCTACCTCATTGCTCGATCATGGGCTTTAGTTATAAAAACATTCTCTGATGGTCCAGTGGACCTGCTCTCCTGCCCGATTGCGGGCTGTAGGTAAATCAATATTCTCTGGTGGTCAGGTGGACCTGCTCCCCTGCCTGATTGTGGGCATATTATGAATTTAAATTCCCTGATGGTCCAGTGGACCCGCTCCCCTGCCTGATTGTGGGCAAATGAATAAACTAATTCCCTGGTGGTCCAATGGACCTGATCCCCAGCCTAATCGTGGGCCTTCAGTGTAATTATATTCTCTGGTGGTCCAGCGGTACCCCCTTCCCCACCCACCCACTCAGACCCACCACCCCACTCCCCCCGGTCAGTGGCGGGCAGCAGCTACCCACCTGCAAGCCGCCTGGCCACCCTCTGACTGACTGTGTACTGTACGGCTGTACGCCTGTTGGTCCACTGCATGGGCTAATGGGGGTGCAGACCGTACTGTACTACACAGTCCCGATATGTGAATAGTTCACATAATTCATCATGGCTAGGGGAACATAATAAAAGCACTTTCAGGTGGTAGATGCAGACATAGAAAATATGACAAAGAGACATTTGCCTTTATAACATGGTAGGGGGCAATTCTTTAGAGCACAGTGATTGGGCACATCGAGCGGTCTGGGACTTCCAGAAATATGGACCAATTGGGACATAGGAGACCTCAAGGGGTCCTTAGTTCAGGTGCCTCATGGGAAAAAGCTGTAGTTCTTGTAGTTTTACAGGCTGGCACTTAAACTGACAAATGGAAGCACCAGAACTGTGAATGACAGCTCCCCTAGCCAACCGGAACCCAGGAAAACCAGACTAGTTCAAGAACTGTTAGAAAAAAGTAGTCAGTTGCTGTTAGAGTGGAGAGAGTGAGTAGCTTGAGTTATCAAGTGGCAGCTTCAGGAAAGAAGCTGAGGAGAATTGGCAGGGAGAAGCCTGACTTGCCTCCTGCTATTATTTCCAGCAGTGGACTGCCTTATAGCAATAAAACTGACTAATCCAAAAACTAACTTTAAACTGTGGCACTTATCCAACTGAGGAGTGCAATTCAAGCTACTGGACTGATAGGAGCTTCTATGGAGTGTTTGGCCCATGAACTGTGATCAGAGACTGTTTCTACAGACTAAGAGGTTTGCTCATTGGATCGACTGTAATTGCAACCGGCCTGAAACCAAGCTGAGAGGTAAAGAAGTGAATGTTGTTTCCATTAAATGTGCTGAATGTTCATTGTGAGGCAAGCCCTCCTGTCCAGGGACTCCTGATTTCCAAAAGGGAGCCTACCTTTGCCAGTGACCAAACTGTCTGCCAGCTGGAGAAGTCACCAGCAAATAAACCAAACTTTGCCAGTGTTTATCCAGTCTTGGCCTCATGCTAAATCCTGCCCAAGTCACCTATTCTTGCACCAGCTACTGTTTTCTCAGCGAGAGACCAGCTTGGGGATCCAGCCCCTGCGCAGCAAGGAATTGCAGGTTGTGGCCACCTGGAGGAAAAAGGCTGTGAAGTGAAGGTAAGTCGTGCAGGCCCAGCTTTCCCATGCTTTGCAACAGGTTTCCATTTCACCAGGTCATCTTCTACCAACTGGTGTTGTGAGTAAATCCAAGGTAGCTCCCTACAACAATTATTTTAATCATTTTGATCATTTTGTTGTACCATCTGATTTCTTCAGTGTGCTACAGGATTACAGTGGACTAGGCAAACTGGCAGTGATACAAATAGCCAGCGTTTTTGTTATTGCATGTTTAACTGCCTTTTCTTTCCATCAAGGGCCCCAACAACAGCTGACACCTCGGGCAACGTTCAGGCTATCTATCAACAGTCTTGGTACCCAGCAGCTACTGTACAAGACTGTACAGTGGGACTAAATGCATGCATGCATGCCAATTGCCCTGATTTAAATCCAGTATAGTAATTATTTATCTAGAGCTGCCCCTTTCCTTGTTCAAATCCCCTTTAATAAATTGATTGGTTTGTTTCACTGTTACACTGCCTCATGAATATCTCATTGTCTGGGTGAAGGTTAATATGTTTGGGGGAAATGCATTTAAAAGTGCATGCCCATATTGGATACTGTTTTACAGGGGGTTCCAGGGGAATTGCTCGAAACCCTGATAATTGTTAAGTTTGAACCCAGGCCTCTCAACCTGATGTCAGAAGTACAGGAAGAGGCAACTTCTTTTGTATAATAAGTTTAAGATGGTGACCATGCTGGGTCCGCTGTCATTTTAGCTCTGTAGTTACCTGTTTTTTGTTTTAATTAATTTAGCTTATGTTTGTTCAGTTTCTTTCTTCTTTTAAGTTGATTGTGAGTTAAGTTTGTTGTTTTTTTCTGGACTGCTACTAGTCTTATTGCAACTTGGCACAACTCCATAATTTTGTAAGCTGCAGTTGTGTTAAAGTGTGACTGCCATTTTTGGATGCCAAGTGCCTGCTTAATGTTACTCTGGTGGGCTAAATTCTTACTCGCTCATGTGGATGTCACTGGGCGATATCAGATATACACTTTGATGCTTTCATATAGCACCCATACTCACCTGCAACCAGGAAGCGTGGAGGGGAGATAGTTGAAGCTGGGCTATTTTGGTTAGAGCTTCTGGGACTGACATTGTGAAGTGTTGGAAGATTGTGTGCTGATGGCCAGAGCTGTGGGAGATCCGAGGACCTGACAGCCTGAAGCTGAGCCTGAGGAGCAGCGAGAGTGGAGGTGAGGGCAGCCACGAGAGGGTTGGTTGGGCTGCTCTCCTGCTGAACTCTGTTGTGGCTACCAGGAGTTGAGTTGTATTGGCACAGGAGTAGTGGATTGGATAGCCAGACCGGCTGCCCAGAGGTGGGTGCCTGGTCTTGGAATTGCCCTTGTGGAGATAGAGGGCATCCACTGAAGAGTGGGTGCTTGCTCATTCTCCTTTAGCCACCGTGGGCGTCTGATATTTGTTGGGTGGCTCTGGTGGTTTAGGAGGGGAGGTTTTCTGGGCTGGGGTGCCTGCTCTAGGGTAGGTTGGGGCCAGGTGATTTGGGAAATTTCAGAGGATTTTATTCTTTGGGAGTGACTCCAGGAAAACAATCTCCACACAAAGAATGAGGTGGTGTGAGTTTGTTCCGTTCAATCCTCCAAGCCTGAAGACCTATTGTTGGTACTGTAATTTTTATTATCCATATAGGAGGCAGTGAGAAGGACACATTATTTGGACATGTTATTTGGGTGAGGGGCTGGTGAGAGCTCCCCCTCCCTAGTTCAAACTTTGAGGACATGGCATGTCTTCGGGGAAAGCACTGATTTTAAGCTGTGACTTTAATGAACAGTTAAAGTTTTTTGACAATAACCTTGAAAAACTAAGTTGCACTATAACTGCTTCTAGTTTTTAGTTATTTTGTGGGATTTACGTTTTTTTTTTTAAATGTGGGGTGGATTGAAGGGGTTAAAAATTTTGTGGAATTTTGGGGGTTGTTTGAGGAGGTTGTGGGTTGTGGATGAGTGAGAGTGAGTGTGTGATTGGTTATGTGAGTGTTTGATTGTGGGGTAACTGCTGAGTTTCGGTAAAATGGCAGGATGTGTTGGCAGAGGGCTTCAGTGGGCAGAAACTCCTCCTCCATTGAGCTTTGGGCCCTCCACCATTTTGATTGCCCCCCCATACCAGGGAAAGTGTATAGGCACTGTTGTGCTTTGGGTATAGTGAAGGGACGTTGGAGGGGTTGGGGCTGTGAACTTGGCAGGGTAGTGGAGTGTGATGGGCGAATTGGGGTAGCGAGGTCAAGCAGGCACCCTGGGACAAAATGGGTCCAGGAGAGGGGCCCACCCTATCTGGTTCCCATACCCAAAGGTTCCACTTTATGTGGGCAAATAGCACGGCCATCCTCGACTGTTCATCCAACCCAGGTGGTGTTATGCAACACCAGACCGATTAGAAACAAGACATCAGTAATTACTGATCTTGTTGGAACATATGACCTGGCGTGCATCACCGAGACCTGGCTGGACAGTAATGATGGTCCCATTTTGGAGTCAGCTGTTCCGCCAGGTACTTGGTGATACATGGCCCGAGGTTGGATTGTAGGGGCGGGGGGGTAGCCATCTGTTTCAAGATGGAACTGGGCCTTATAAATGTGACAGTTGGAGTTACTAGATCCTTCAAATGTATTGTGGGCACAGGTGTGGGTTGTAGGATACTTTTTGCTTACCATCCACCTGGTAGCGAGAAGAAGTTCTTACAGGAAGTCAAGGACTTCATCGTCGAGATGATATTGGAGTCCCCCAGGTGGTTGGTGCTGAGGGACTTCAATGCCTGGGTCAACGATGAACTCTTGCATTTTGGACAAGACTTCCTCCAACTGATGACTTTGTTGGGCTTTACACAGGTGATTACCTCTGCGACCCACATACAAGATCATTCATTGGACCTGGTATTTCTACTGGGGATGGAGATCTCTGACCTGGTGGTGGAACCTGTCATATGGTCTGATCACCACATTATAGGGTTCAGTTTTGCGACCCCCTCAATAGACCTGCCCCTATGGAGATGGTCCTGTACCGCCCTTTGAGGGGTTTGACCCCTGATGGTCTTCTGGCAGTCCTGGACTTATCGGGGAGTTTGAGTGTGAGCTTGGATCCAGCGGAACTTCTTCTAGCCTATAATAAGGCAGTCATGGCTGCTCTGGATTCCATAGCTCCTGTCTGAGTTTGCCCCTAACATTAGCATTGGTCCTCATGGTTTGATGGGACCTTGAGGGAGATGAGTAGATTGGGAAGAAGGCTGGAGTGATGCTGGTGGAAATCTGACCTGATTGATGACAAACTTAGACTGATTTCCCATTACAGGGATTATCAATCAGCGGTCTCCTGTAAGAAGGCAGAGTTCCTGTCCAGGGAGATTGCGGCAGTGGGAAATTGACTGGCTCAGCTCTTCCATACCATGGACAGGCTATGCAATCCACCCTGTCTCCAGAATCGGGGAGCTTTTTCACAGTGGAAGTGTGATGAGTTCGCTCAATTTTTCATGGATAAGGTTGGCGGCATCTGGTCGGCGATCTGCAGCTCACTCAAATGGGCAAAGCAGTGATTGGTGGGAGATTGCAGCCACCCAGTCGGCCTGGTCCAACTTTGATCGGTTGGCAATTGGGGATGCTGTGAAAATAATCCAGGGCTTGCAACCGACTCACTGTAGTTTGGTCCCAGGTCCAACACGCCTCCTGGTGGGGTGTGTGGAGGTAATTGGACCTGTCCTTGTGGAGATTGTTGGGTGTTCATTAGAGACTGAGGTGTTTCTGGATACCCTGAAGGAGGCAGTGGTTCGCCCCCTCCTAAAGAAAGCTTCTCTTAACCCCGACTGTCTCGCAAACTACAGGTTTGTCTCTTACCTGCCTTTTGTAGGCAAGGTTATTGAGAATGCAGTCATGTTGCAGCTCGAGGATCATCTTACCACCCACGATATCTATGATCCACTCCAGTCTGGGTTTAGGAAGAGGCATAGTACTGAGACGGCATTAGTTCAGGTACTTAATGATCTCCTGATAGAGAGAGATAAGAGGAGTCATTCCATATTAGTCCTCCTTGATCTCTCTGCAGCATTTGACACTGTAGACCATGGGTTATTGCTAGAGTGCCTGCGACTTTTCTGCAGATTGTCTAGTACAGTCCTCAGATGGTTTCAATCCTTCCTCACAGGCAGGATTTAGAGAGTGGAGTCAGGTTTTTTTTTTCCTCGGCCCCTCATCTCCTGCCTTGTGGGGTAATGCAGGGCACAGTGCTTTCACCCATGTTGTTCATGGTATATATGCTGCCATTGGGATACATTATTAAGTGGTACTGGCTAAGTTTTCACTACTATCCAGATGATATTCAGCTGTACATGTCCTTTGTACCCGGGCATAACGATGCTATCTAGGTATTTAATAACTGCTTTCTGAGATCCAGGATTGGATGTATGCCAACTGGCTCAGGTTGAATCCAGATAAGACTGAGGTGTTGATTGTGGATCCAGGTTGTCGGGTAGAGGGGCGGATTGCTGGGCAACCTTCTGGACTTTGACTGGGAGATGATCAGCTGTTAACCTCTGATTGGATGTGGAATCTAGGCATTGAGTTTGATGACAAGCTGACTCTGAAGCCTCAGGTGTCAGTTGTTGTCAAAACCACATTTTATCATCTGAGGAACATCTCCCGGAAAAAACACCTGGCCTCTCCTCATGACCTTCTGACATTGATCCATGCTATTGTGACCTCATGCCTTGATTACTGCAATGCTCTATACCTGGGGCTGCCAGGGGTGGACCTTCGCCACCTGCAGCTGGTGCAGAATGCAGCTGCCAGGTTGTTGGCTGGCTTGTTGAGATCTTGCCATGTCACACCTGTGCTCCGAGGACTGCACTTGCTGCCGGTGCAGTGGAGGATCACCTTCAAGGTCAGATTACTGACCTATAAAGCCCTACACAGACAAGGACCATGGTACTTTCAAGACTTCCTTAGTCCCTACTGCCCCCTTTGTCCACTCCTCTCTGCCAATGAGGGATTGCTAGAGATTCCTAGGGTTCATCTGACTACCTCAGGATCAAGATCATTTGATTTTGCAGCCTCTACCCAATGGAATTCTCTACCTCACTGGATACGAGAGTGCCCGACCATTGAGGCCTTTAAATCTGCCTTAAAATCACACCTTTTTAATTTGCCATTCTTTGATATTTGAAGCCCTGCTGTTTGTACTACTGTTTTAAGAATAAGATCTAGACATATTTATTTATGTGTTTTCAGTGATGTTTTTATTTATGCTTGTACAACGCTATGATCTGTCTGGAATAGCGTTTAATAAATAAACCTTGCTTGCTTACTAGTAACCCTAGAGATAGTGCCACCTAGAGGTTACATGGAGGATAAGGTGAATCCGGTTACTACAAAAGTTACAACCTAATCTAAAAGTATTCAGAAATTTCAAATGAAAACAAATGAGCTAGAAGACCGCTCCAGGTGGCAGAATGTGAAACTCATCGGAGTGCCAGAGGGCCTGGAGGGAAATTCAGACCCAATTCCACTCGATGAAAAACTAATCACCACAGCTTTTAAATAAAAAAATTCCCTAAAGAAAGGATCATTTTAGACTGAGCCCATGGCGGGGGGGGCTGGAAAGACAATGAAGATCAAAATGTTAGAAGACCAAGACCTGTTTACCTGAAACCACACTATTATACTGACAGAGAACTAATACTGAAACATGCCTGAGTTAATAAAGGGGTAATGGCAGATGGGACGAAGTGTTCTGCTTATCTTGACTTCAGTATGGCTACTATGCAGTCCCGAAGAGCCTTTGATAATGTACACACTTTACTTAAACAAAAAGGCATCAGATTTGCTCTGTTACATCCTGCAAAAAGTAGATTTTTTTATCGTTGCAGAGTACATATTTTTGAGGAGCCAAGAAAAGCTGAGGAATTTTTAATGAATTCTGATGAAAAAGGTGGCTAATATAAAACAATTGCAGAGAAGAGCTGTATATACCTGTCCGCGATCCAACTAGCCTAGGGGGTGTATACGACAATGTTATAAGTTATATTATGACCAATCCAGTCCTTGAGCTATGCTCCACTCCTATGTATGATGACCTGTATATATCTGTCAGTTGAACTAGCTAGTCTAGAGTGTATAATCTGAAATGTGCTTACTACTGTATGTTTCCCCTAGTGTCAAATGATGTATTTCCCACATGTTTGTTTACTGTGACAAAAAACTGTACTCGCTTTGCCATGTCTCCTTTGACTATTGTTCCTCATGTTGTACTCTCCCGGGTCGTTCCTGAAAATAGGCATAATACTTGTCTAGTGTACTTACCCGGTAAACAAAAGCTAAATAAATAAAATCCCCCCCCAACCCCCATATTCAAACTCCTTTGGGACGGAGAACTTCAGAAAAAAAGATAAGACTGCAATGCATGGTTCAGTTGCAATAGACTTTGGTAACTGATAATTTTTGTCTTTTCTTTTCTGGGATTTGCAGCCCTTGGTTTTTGTTTTTTTGCTTAATGTTTGAGAAGGTGAGGGGAGGGACAGTGGAAGGATGAGATTATGCAAACTTGGAAAGCAGAATTGGAAGGATTAAGAAGGCCGATGTATAGGGATTAATGGGGGCTCCTCCCTCACACTTCATACTTGGGGAGGGGGAGCAACCTCAATAAGGAAGGAATGCTTTTTCAGAGATCCTTACCTAAAAGAATTAACCTCAGGACATATTACCAAATGGTTGAAAATGTTTGTCAAACAACATGAGGGGAGAGGAAGGGTGATGAAGCGTAGGGGATAGTTAAATTAAAATCTTATGCTAAAGAAAAAATGGAGTAGATCTGACTGAACCTGGCACAGGGGGTGAAGGCTTGGGGGGTGAAAATATTTATGATTATTATTAAGTTGGATCTCTCCTGACTAAAAGGAGCCCTCTGGTAGCTTAAAAATATTAAATAATGACAAAAATTGGGACCCGGAAAAAGTAGGGTTTTTTTTAGATGGGGTAGCTAGTAGGTGTGCAGACTCAAATAGACTTACGAGAGACCACCATAATGGTTGCAGAAAGGGGATGGGGAAAGGGAGGTTCCCAACATAAGAGTTTTACATATTTTATAATGTTAATTTGTAAGGTTTGTTGGGCTCCAAGGGAAGGGGATGGGGGAACCAGGAGGGGTCGCATTAGATGGACTAAATTAGAAGGATACCTACAGTGTTTTAACACAAAAGGGGTGGTGAGAAGGTGGGGGAAGGGCACCTGCAGAGTAAACTTTTCAAGGTGTGACAGTCTTAAGATTTTGGATTTAATAAGTGTTGGTACTATAAGGGGTTACAGAATAGGAAGACTGGGGACTTATGGAAGGATAAGAAAATAGTTTCAGAAGGACATTTTTTTCAAGGAGCAGCAAATGGGAAAGCATTATGTTAAAATGACTAAATCAATAGCATTATAAAGTTCATGACATGGAATGTTAAGGGGTTACAAGACCATATTAAACCAAAGAAAATATTGGACTGAATAGAAATTATTTTAAATGCATTCTATTGCTAGAAATTCATTTTACAAATGAACTATTTAACTTTTATAGACAGAAGTAGGGTCCAGAAATGAATGCCCCCTATAAAAAAAATTCTAGGGGTGTCGCTATCTTGCTGAAGAGGGTCTCGGGTATCACATTTGGTAGTTTGGTCATGGATAAAAATGGGAGATATATAATAGCAGAACTAAAAGTAATGGAACAAATATACGTAATTGTAAATGTATATGGCCCAAATGAAAATTCTCCCTGGTTTTATAACAACCTTTAGAAAATGGGTAAAAGTAAATCACCCTTCTGATTGGCTGAGGCACTTCTCTAGCTGGGCATCTATCAGACAACAGATGCCCAGCTATTAAAAGTACCAGCCCAGCCAACCCCATCACCAGAATCCTGCAGCGACACTTCTCTAATTGTCTAATCACACTCCTCTTACCTTTTCAAATGTCCCATTATTTTTGTCTCGCTAAGCGAGACATACTGGCCCCCAATGCTGACCTAATCCAGAATGAAATTAGAAACAGCTCTTTAAAAAATAGAAAGAAAGCTACCAGGAAAAAGCACACTCCTGTTCTTATTATGCGTGTTAGGGAGAGAAGAAGAAGAATTGACTTTTCTCCTAACTGCACCACTCTCCGATCGCACTCGCCACCCTCCTCCTGATGGCAGATCAGCTGTGTTTACTGCTGTTTTGCAGCCCGGCAGAATCCTGCTCTGTAGTACCCTGAGATTCATTGGCAAAGCCAGGGAGCTTCAGACCAGGTTGCAGATTCAGGCTGTCAACGTTTCTATTGTGCCATATGTAATTTTTTTTTAAATCTTTTTCTGTATTCAAACAGCAACGATAGCACGTCGCGTGCTTACCGCTCATCCTCCGTCATCCCGCTTGCCTTAACAGCAGCAATGAGCAACCCATTTGACAAAAAGTAAGACATGCAGTGTTTTTAAGATAAAGATAAAATTGCCTGCATGTATGGTACCTTGTTGGTAGCAGAGTTACCTCGTTCACATCTCCGGATCCCTGACATGCTAAACTGCATCCGACCACAAACTGCCATGCCTGATCAGCTGTAACTTATCAAGTTCCTGACCCCCCATACTGCTTCTATTCTGCTTGATGTCCCCATCCCGTATATAAAACCCACAAGTAAGTGTGTGTGTGGTGGGGGAGGGCATGACAACCAGGTCCCAAGGCATAATATAGAGGCTTGTTAGCTCAAAAGTCCCTAGCCTAAAACACATAACCACACACATTCTGGCAGCTGAGGAACTATTTTATTACACAGATTATTTTAAACACATTTTTATCAACATTTTTTAATTAAACTTTTTTTTTTTTACAGTGCCCAATTTCTAAGCACAATAATACCCTCCAGGGTGGGCAGTATTTGCTATAAAGACCTTCCAGGGCTATAAGGCCCCTCCGCCTGCAGCGTCGGGCCTCATTACGCCCCTGGGTGGTCCGGTATAGCATAATACCACCCTGTTGGGTATTATTGCTTACATATCTGGAACTAGCAACCTTCCCATGCCTTACATAATGGGTGGGGACCTGAATTTGGTATTGAATCCAAATTTGGACAAATCAACAACTAGATCAGAAAAATTAACTTCTGCTGCAGTTAAAGTGAATCAGTATTGTGCAGATTATAATATGGTAGATATTTGGAGAATTGGCTGACGAGCTTGTGGCTCTTCCAGGCCCTCAGGGAGGTTAGCTGGTGGGTTGACACTAGCCGAGGGCCATAGTTGTGGCAGTAGAGCATCTCCGGCAGTGGTCTCTGCGGACAAAGTTTTTTTGGGCCCCCATCTGCTACTCAACAGTTAGACCCTGTTTTTTCTCTGGATTACCAACTTGAAGAGGAACGTATTGTGAGAACTGAGCCTTCAGAGATGGTCAGATCTTTTTTACTTCTCTATTCTTGGTGAAACTGTAAGTTTCAGGCAGTGAAAGTGCCTGATGAACTTTTTCAGAATCTCCAGGCAGTAAGAGTGCGTGAGGGGTCTGAATACACTTTATGCAATAATTTTGGGATTCTGTGCATCTTGGTGAGAGGAGATGCACTTGAAATCCACTTGGCTATTTGAAGTTGGCTGACTCCATTTTTATTCAATAACTTGCCTTGATTTAGTGCATCTCAGTAAAGAGGAGGTGCACTTCAATGTTGTGGACATCTACTTTGTGAGAGATGAGCTCCTCGAATGGAATCACCTATTCTAGAGACTTTGGTGACTGACACTATAGTTTCAGTTTAAGTTGCTGTTTTAGAAGCTGTTATTAGAGCCCTCTATATATTAAAGGATATTGTATGGGTATGGGGTGAAAGTGTAGTTTTTTTTTTTTATTATTTTAAGATTGATTTTGTTTTTTGTTATTTTAAATAGTTTGTTTGAACTCCATCCTCTCTGTGTGAGAGAGAAAGAGAGAAAAGTGTTTTGAAGGGGTGGGTTCAATTTTTGTGTTTTTTGATTTCTTTTATTATTTTATTTGATCTTCCACCAAGTGAGAGATGATGGAGAATTGAATTGTCTGTTCATTGTTTGGGGTGTGATTTTATCTGTTTATCCTGATAATCATTGGGTATTTGGGCTTGGACGTAAATCTTGAGGTCTTGGAGGTAGTAAAATATGTTGGTGGTCTGCCCCCCTTGGTCGTGCGCTATTCATCCTCTGAATTTTACGATCTCCATCCATTTGTCTCCCCCCCTTTGCGGTTTTCAATCTATCAGTGCTGTAGAGCACTGATTATCACTCTCGGGGGGGCGAAGGGGCAGAGGGTTGTGAACGGCGGATGATGAGTGAGCTGAGCTCTCACATTAGGGTTGTTAGGTCCAGGAGACACCCTGGGGTGAAATGGACTCTAGAATGTGGTCCTCCATGTCTGGTTTCCATACCCAAGGGCACCACCACTAGTGGGTAGGTAGCTCGGGTGGGCCTAGAATCCCATCCAACTCGACTGGTGTTATGCAATGCCAGCTCTATTAAAAACATGACTGCAATTATTGCAGATCTTGTCAGGGCAGCTGATCTGGCTTGCATCACTGAGATCTTGCTGGATGAGAATGACGGCCCCATTTTGGAGGCTGTGATTCCGGCTGGGTATTCGGTGATACACCACTCGAGACTGGACCACCAGGAGGGGGGTAGCAGTCTGTTTCAAGACCGAACTGGGCCTCACAAGTGTACCAGTTGAGGAGGCCACGGCATTCGAGTATACCATAGTAGCAGGTGTAGGCTGTAGGATCGCCCTCATCTACTATCCACCTGGGGACAAGAAGCGATTCCTTCAGGAAGTAGTAGACTTTGTGGTTGACATGGCATTCAAGTCGCCCAGGCTAATGGTTCTAGGTGACTTCAATGCCCAGATCAACGATGAACTCTTGCAATTTGGACAGGACTTCCTCCAGTTGATGACATCATTGGGACTCACACAGATTGTTACCTCTGCTACTCAAACATGGTCACTTCCTTGACTTGGTTTTCCTCCTGGGGATTGAAACCTCCAATCTTGAGATGGAACCGGTCAGATGGTCCGATCACTGCACTGTGAGGTTCAGTTTTTATGCCCCCCTTCATAGGCTGGCCCCTGTGGAGATAGTCAGATACCGCCCTTTACAGAATGTGAGCCTTGATGGCCTTGCGGTGGTACTTGACCTATCAGTAATTCTTGAGGCAAGTGGGAGTCTAGAGGGCTTGGTTCAGGCCTATAATGAGGCTGTTACTATGGCCCTGGACTCTATTGCTCCTGTCCATGTTCGTCCTCTCTCTCTTCACCCTTGGTCCCCTTGGTTTGATGGAACCTTGAGGGAGTTGCAGCAACTTGGACAAAGGTTAGAGCATTGCTGGTGGGAATCCACCCTGGAGGCTGACCATCTTAGCTTGATGGAATATTATCAAGTCTATCAATCAACAATCACCCGTAAGAAGGCAGAATTCCTGTCCAGGGAGATTGCTTCTGCTCAGAACTGACCGGCTCAGCTCTTTCAAACTGTGGATAGGCTGTGCAACCCAGCCTGTCTTCAGTCCCGAAGAGTCTTTTCACAGTCCAAGTGTGATGAGCTCGCTCGGTTCTTTGTGGATAAGGTGGCCAGCATCAGGGCAGAGATCCAACTGGCACACTCTATGGGGGCTGCTAGTGGTTGGTGTTCAGTCACTCCTCCTCACTTTGCCTGGAGTACCTTCGACCGGCTGGTGTCAGGGGATGTTGTGCAGATTATCCAGGGTATGTGTCCTACGTGATGTAGTTTGGATCTTGGCCCAACTTCCCTGATTATGGGTTGTTGTGTCATCATTGGCCCAGTCCTTGCAGGGATAGTCTGGTGCTCCCTTGAGTTGGGTGAGTTTCCTAGCTCCCTGAAGGAGGTGGTGGTGACAACTCTCCTGAAGAAAGCTTCTCTGGACCCAGGCTGCCTTGCGAACTACAGACCCATCTCTAACCTCCCCTTTGTGGGGAAGGTGATTGAGAAGGTTGTGGTGCTACAGCTGGAGAACCATTTGACTATCCATGACATCTACAAACCTCTCCAATCCAGTTTTTGTAAGAGGCATAGTACTGAGACTGCGCTGGTTCGGGTGCTCGATCTCTTGATGGTGAGAGATCAGAAGCGCCTCTCCATCTTGGTACTTCTTGAACTCTACTCAGCTTTTGACACCATGGACTATGGGGTGCTACTTGAGCACCTGAGGTTCATCTGTGGCCTGTCTGGTACAGTTCTCAGGTGGTTTAAGTCCTTCCTCACTGGCAGAACACAGAGGTTGGTGTCAGGGATTTTTTCCTTTGACTCATTCTCTCTGCCATGTGGGGTCCCTCAGAGCCCGCTGTTGTCCCCCATGTTGTTTGCAATGTACATGCTGCTCCTTGGAGACATTGTAAGATGGTATGGGCTGAGGTTTCACTGCTATGCTGATGATACCCAGCTCTACCTGTCTTTCACACCTGACCAGAATAGTGCACTTTTGGTATCTAACAACTGCCTCGCTGAAATCCAGAATTGGATGAATTCCAGCTGGCTGAAGTTGAACTCGGGAAAGACAGAGGTGATGGTTGTGGATCCTGGTCACTGGATAGAGGGGTTGGGAGCTGGTAAGCCTTCCGGGCTTTGCTTGGGAAGCTCCCAGTTTCTTACCTCTGAACAGGTGCAGGACCTGGGGGTGATTCTTGACGATGGGCTGACACTGCGATCTCAGGTTTTGGCAGTCATCAAGTCTTCCTTTTATCACCTGAGGAACATCACCTGGATCAAGCACCTAGTTCTGTCCAGTGACCTTTCTATGCTGATTCACGCCTTTGTGACCTCGCGCCTTGATTTCTGCAACTCCCTTTATCTAGGGCTGCCGGGGGTTGACATCTGCCACTTGCAGCTAGTGCAGAATGCTGCAGCCCCATTGTTGACGGGTGTGTCACATCACATCAGTGCTGCACGAACTGCACTGGCTGCCTATTCAGTGGCAGATCACCTTCAAGGTTGGGCTTCTGACCTATGAAGCCCTAAACAGACAGGACCCGGACTACCTGAAAGAGCTCCTCTCCCCCTACTGCCCCGGGTGACCACTCTGCTTAGCTGATGAGGGGTTGCTAGAGAATTCAAGGGTATCTCTAAAGTCATTGGAGGACCATGCTTTTATGTATGTGGCTCCAGCCCTGTGGAATTCTCTACCCCATCAGCTACAGGAGTGCGTGGCTGTGGTGCGTAGCATACCTGAATTGATTTTAGTTACTTCTGTATCCTTCTTTTACTGTTTTATCTATTTTGTATGTTAAGCACCTTGGCAATTTGAAAGGAGCTGTACAAATAAAGATTATTATTATTATTATAATAAATAAAAATTCAGGGATTGGACAATACTTTTTTCCCACAGGTCCATCAAAATTATTCAAGAACTGATTATTTTTTAACATCCCAATCTATATTATATATGATTGAGAAGGCTGAATATAAAAACATAATTATTTCGGACCACGCAACCCAAAGTCTGAAAGCTCGGTTTTCTCCAGGTTCACCTAAACTTTTTTTTAGATTCAATATTCTGCTTTTGAGGGATGCTAAGTTTGTGAATCAAATGCAAGATGAAATTATACAGTATTTTCAAAACAATAGTTCCAAGGATACCTTGTGGACAATAGTATGGGAAGCCTTTAAGGCGTATGTTGGGGGGGGCATGATAACTCATAGTGCTAGACATAAAAAAACTAGAAATTATAAAATCAAAAAGCTTGAGGCCTTAATAGCACAAACTGTAGCAATTCATAGTCTTACATTAGACCTTACTTATCTACAACAATTACTGGAATATAGAAATTAATTCAATAAGATGTCAACTGAAGAAGCATAGCATCAGCTGATATATACTAAAAGCAGATATTATGTGATGGGTGATAAGCCAGACAAAATTCTGGTGTGGCAGCTGAAAAAGGAGCAGGAGGAAAATACTGTAATATATCATCTATTATGTTCCAGGATGAATAAATAACCCGATGGAAATCAATAATATCTTTAAGGAATATTATAAAGAATTATATACATCAGAACATAATGGCAACAAACAGGAAATAAATACATATTTGGACAACCTGAATACCTCTAAGATTAATCTGGCTCAAAACACCCTGTTGAAGATGGACATCACAATACTGGAAATATTTCTGCAATTAAAATTTTAGTACCAACCAAAGCTCCTGGACCAGATGGTATTTCAATTGACTTTTATAAACAATATGCTTCAATATTAGCGGTGTGTTTGAAGTCACTTTTTGAAAATATAATTGAAACAAGCTCATTACCTCAATCATTTAAAGAAGCTAAAATACTTTTATTTAAGAAAAACAATAAAAACCCATTGCTACCTGGATCATACAGACCTATATCATTGATAAATGCTGATGTTAAAATATTGGCAAAGGTCCTCACCACCAGGTTAGAAAAGGTGCTTCCAGACTCGATTCATGAGGACCAGAATGGATTTATTAAAGGCCAGATGATTAAAATGAATATTTGAAGAACTATTAATATTATAGACAAATGTAAGGACTCAGATTTTTCTTTTATGTCAATTGACAAGGAAAATGTCTTTGATAGGTTAGAATGGGGATATCTTAAATTAATGTTGGTCAAATTCAGATTGGGTCCAAAGTTTAGAGCCTGGATTAGCGTTTTATATTCTGACCTGATGGCAAGGATCTGAACCAATAAAAATATTTCCGGTGAGATCTGTCTCCAGCAGGATACTAGGCAGGGCTTCCCACTATCCCCCACTAATGTTCACATTAGCAACTAAACCCCTGGTCATTGATGTTAGAAATAACAAACATATAATGCGAATCACAACAGGCAATATACAGTATAACATCGGATAAACTTATATGCAGACAACGCTCTTCTATTTACCAATAATATGAATAAGAGCTATCACTATATTATTAATGCCACCAGAGTTTGGCAGAGTATCAGGTTATAAAGTGAACTGGAATAAAACCAAATTAATGAAATTAATTCACCTTACTGACCCCTTTGTACTACCTCCTGGCTATAAAAGCAAAGGGGTAAAACAGATTAAATACTTAGGGGTTATATTGGATCAGAATCTGACTAACCCATATGATATAAATTTTGCCCCACTATTGGATAAAGTTCAAACAGAATTAAAACACTGGGAGCCACTACCTATTAACTTGATTGTTAGATCCAATGTCATTAAAGGTGATAGGAAACAGTTTTACACCTCTAGATGCCCTCCAGTTGTTCTTTTATTGGCTACCCAATATTCTGATATGGTTTTTGACCTGTTTTGTTAAATGAATAATATAAGTTTGTTGCCTTTTTAACTACCCTGAATACCTCTATCCTCAGCAGTTGCTGCCCTCTCTTTCCATACTGCCTGAACATTCTATGACAAGTGGCAGCTGCAGTTTAATACAGATAAGTGCAAAATAATTCATATAAGTTGAAACAACCACAAAGCCATGTACTATCTGGGGGGGTACCACTGCAGGCCATTGAGCAGGAAAAGGACCTAGGGATATGGATCATGGACACGTTAAGGGACAGGAAGCAGTGTGAACAGGCAGCTGGGAAAGCAATGTGGGTACTGGCATGCATCGAGAAAGGCTTCATGAGTAGGAGGAGGGAGGTAATCATGCCATTATATAAAACACTGGTCTGGCCACAGTTAGAGTATGGAGTTCAATTCTGGAGACCCCACCTGCAAGGGGACAGGGATAGGCAGGAAAAAGTACAGTGAAGGGTGACCAAGATGATTCAGGGGATGCAGGGAAAAACATATGGGAAAAGACTGGAAGAACTTGGTCTTTATGCACTGAAAATGAGACAGGAGGGGGGACATGGTGTAAACCTTCATGTATATGAAGGGGATAAACAAGGATGGGGGGTACTGCATCTTTAAGCTGAGTGAAAACAGAACCACCAGAAGGCATGCTTATAAGCTGGAGAGGGGCAGATTTAAGGGGAATGTGAGGGGAGTTATTTTTCAGAGAGGGTTGTACAACCATGGAACAGGTTGCCAGAGTGAGTGGTGAAGGTTGACATGGTGGAGAAATTCAAAAGAACATGGGACAACTATATGGGCCTAAGGAGAGGAGGGGAAAGAGGGATGGGAAGTAAAAGGGAGGTGGGGGGGAACTATTTGGGCAGACTGGATGGGCCAAATGGTCTTTTTCTGCTGGCAAATCCTATATTTCTATGATCAGACACTCCCGTTCCAGGCCATTCAGATGAATAGCATGAAATGAGAGTTACTCATGTCATGGAATGTCTCAGAAATATGAAAATCAAGAGAAGTAGCTGGTGAGGAGAGTGGGACTCTATGCAGATCTTAGGACACACCAAAGCCAGATTATTTATCAAAACAAATCATCACAGCATATCAGAATACATAATTGGCATGGAAAAGAAGATGGAAGGGAGGTTAACTATGTAAAAATTATTTCCTATGTCCTTTAAGATGAATCTTCTTCCCAGATTTTTATTTTTGTTTCAGACCATTCCAATAGTGATACCTGAGCCTGTCTTTAAAAAATTTGAGTTACGTCTCAAAAGATTTCTATACGAAGGGAAACACCCTCGCTTGAAAATGAAGAAGCTGTACCTATAAAAGGAAGAAGGGGGCTTGGCATTACCAAATGTTAAGCTATATTACTATGCGGCCAGTCTTTCATTTTTGAATAATATATGTCAGAATGATAAAAAAAAGACTCAGTGGTGGAGCTTGAAATAATGGGAACTCTCTTTATTAATTTGAAACACTGGATTCTGAGTGGTCCACAGAGACCTCAGGTAGCCACAGCTACCTTTCTTACTAAAATCTTATGCAGGATATGGGATCAAGTTAGTAAATTAATTATGATGAACAACTGATGTAGCAGACATTCTTCCATTTTTTTAATGGACTCTTTACCCCTTCCCTAAAGGATAAAGTTTTTGAAATTTAGTGTAATCAAGGCCTAAGAGAAATTGCTCAATTTCTGGATCAAAACCAAATAATTGAATTTAATCAACTTAAAAAACACTTCAGTTTATCTCATAATTTATGGCTACCTACAGATTCAACATCATATATCAAAAAATATTACTGTGCTAGATAATAGACAATTTGAGGAAATGAATAGGGTAATATTTTGCCCTTATGGGAAAAAATTATTATGAATATATATATAACATTTTGATTAACAATGTAGGTTATAATCTGACACCACTCAAAAATAAATGGGAGTGTAAACTACAAATACATTTTAGCAAAACGCAATGGGCACAGGTGACCAACATTTAAGAATATTGGGATAAAACCTACAGGTTTATTATACCGCCCATAGACTGAATCTGCTTAATTCTCAGTGCTCTATTAAATGCCATAGAGCAGTGATACTCAATCCTGACTGGCTCAGGAGCCACATGAGCAGTCATGTTAGCCAAGGAACCACAACATATACTTCCTAGTAAATTTTGGCAAACACACTCCAGTGTAAAAGAAAAATATTTCAATTACCAAACATTTCTTTCATTTCATTTATTCCATTTATTAAGCAATAGTTAACATTTGCACAGTCTGACAGGGTGCAACTTGAAAGGAAATTTGCAATAATCTTTGAAAATAATGCTAGCTGGTATACAATGTAGTGGTATTATAGTGCATCTTGGTTGGTTAATACTGTATAGTGCAGGAACTATTTGCATCACTTTCTGGGAAGAGCCACAGATAAGCTGAAGAGCCACATGAGGCTCTAGAGCCATGGTCTGGGAATCACACCCCTAGAGGGTGTGGTGAAAATGGCACATTACAGCACATGATGATCTCATGCCCTCCATTAGATGGTTGGTGGAATACAATTTTAGCTACCCACTCTAAAATAGAGGGGTGAGACTGACTAAAGATCCTTCATGGATGTTACTTTGTAATGGTAGTCCATTAAATAATCTTGCTATGAATAAACAGAAATTTGTTAGACTAAGCCTGCTGTTAGCATATAAAAATATTTTGATGCATTGGAAAGACAAGGCTCCCTGGAATATAATTCATGGTTAAAATTTGTGATCTCTAGTCAAAGATTAGAAAAAGTACACTATTGTTGTAATACTCAAATTAAGCTTTATAATGACTTATGTGCCCCCTTTACTGATTTTATTAAATCCAAGGAGTTTCAAGGAATTATAAACTACTAAATCACAATGGTCTGGTATAGGGGTGTTTCCACCAGTATTTTGAAGATAGCTACAACAAATATTGTCATTTTAGGGGTTTAATGTGCAATTATCAATACTGCATGCATTCTGTTGCTAAATGATTAATGCTACAAATTTTATTTGCTGCTTGACTACATAATATAAATGACTATGTAATGAATTTAATTATCTGAAACCTGTACCTCATTTATACTTTCTGTAATGATGATTATGATTGACAATAAAAAAAAAGACTAGGCTTACAGTACCTTGTGAGAGCGAGTCCCCAGGCCCTGTCTGGCTGTAGGCCTCTGTAGAGGATGGACTCCCTCTGTTCAGAAACTGGTGCCTTCAGGTCAATCTTACTGCTGAATTTCTCTTAAAATGAGCTGTGTATCTCCTTTCATACTCAAACAATATTTTATTTCACTCTCACCCTGACCCCTGAGTGGACAGCAAGATGATTCCACTCCTCAGCACCAGTCACAGCGGATTCATCCCTGGAATCCTGCAGCAGCATGGGACACAATGGAACCTTCAGTTTGAAATTACTGCCCAACTGCCTGAAAATTCTGAGCCTGCTCTGCTCTGTTCACATAGATACTTAAGCAATAAGAAATGACATGGTGTGAGTTGTGGAGGGATAACAGCACACCTCAGGTGTGTTGTGAGGCAAGATGCATCATTGTGTACCTTCAATTACCCAAGAAGTGCCATTATCACACCACAAAGCACCCCCTGGAGTGTCTTCTTGCAATTATAAAATAGGTCCAATATTTTTTTTTATTTATTATTTGTTCATTAAAAGTTGTGTAAATTACAGGATAGTTTCCATGAGAAACAAGTCTCATTTACAGAATGTCCCAAGTCAATAAAAACAATAAGATACATTAACTGACATAGACACAGTTAATTAAAACAATTACAAATAGATTGTTCCTGCAGCAACATTTGTTTTAAACCATGTTTAAAAGTACCAAGCGTTAACGAATTTCATAGCTGAGGAGGGAGGTGGTGGGAGTGGGGATGAAAAATGCACAAAAATAAAATAATGTCAAACATTTTAATGATTTTTTTAAGTTCATCCACCCCAAGAAAATAGTTCCAGCATATCCCAGCTGGGCACACCACCTCAGTTTCAAATATTATGCATAGCAAAATGCATTGTTTTTTCAGTTGGCCCTTAAACCCCCTATTTTCCCAAACCCACCTATAATTTACCTGTTTTCTCACCTTCCATTCTTCTTTATATTTATCCCTCCCCCTTCACTCTGTTTCTTGTTTATCTTTCCTACACTCAATAGATGGAATGTTTACTATAGATGGAATACCAGAATTAAAATATCTGCTCAATTCTACAGGCAGAATATTCAACCCCACAATCACATAACTTAAGGATTCAGACAGAACCAGGGATTCTGTTTTGCTTGTAGCAGGTAAAATAGCAGAAATTACCCTGGCAAGTAAGTAAGGCAAGGAGAAAGATTTTTCATTATCAGGAAAGAAACACCAGAAAGAAAACTTTAGGTACAGTACTGCAACATTTCAATTTTAGGACTGCAGTGGGCATAGCCCTGCAGTCCTTTTAGAATCACTTGAGAAAAAGGACACTGCTTTCTTTCCAAACTAATAACATGTCAATTGCATCACAGTGGCCTCAGCCTTTGCAAAGCAATCCTCCCACGTTGTCCCTACTGACTGCAGCACTGCACTATTTCACAGTGCCAGCAGTCAAAGTTCACAGTTGTAGCTGTCAGCGTACCACAAATGAAATGTCAAACAGTATGGCGCACAATTACCTTTAGCAAGAAAGTATAGCACAGAGTGTGTGAGGACAATCAAATGAAAAGAGTATACAGTGCTTCCTAAGAATCCTCATCACCCCTCCTCCTCCTCTACATGCCTGCATGCATGGTTATTTGTCATTTTTTTTTAGTTTTGGCTTGCTCACCCTCACTCTTTATTACCCACAGTCAATACATCACCATCCACCATTGGGGAAGGGCAAAGCTGTTTTATCTGCTCAGCACACTCACGATTTCCTTTCAGAAGTGATCCAGAAGCAAATGGTCTGATAACTTTTCTTGGACCAACATAGATGTTACAAAAAGAAAACAATGTCTAAGCTTTTGGACCAATCAAGTCCTTCCTCAGAGACTTATGCCAGTTGCTCAGAGAATCACATTCTATTAACACCCAGATCATACATAAAAAAAACAGAAACATTCTCATTGGTTAAAGTAACTATTTAAAAAAATCATAGATTTAAATGGAATGAACAGCATTCCACTAGCTTGCTGCTACTGAGAATCTTTCCAAGATCAAATGACATCAAAAGTAGATAAGCTGAACACTCAAGTAGACAAATTGGCCCCAGTTCACAAAAGGGTTTCTCCCATTCTGTGTCTATGGCAAAAATCTTTTGTAAATAGGGTCCAAAACCGCTAACTGAAATTATTAATGAATGAATGTGTTATGAGAATACATTCATAATTAAAGACAAGACCTTTAGATATAATAACACAAATGTCCAAGTTAAAATGTGTTAGTAATGTATGGTAAAAAACTGTGCAACAGAAATGTATTGTATGTTTGGAAATAAGGGGGAGTAAGGAAAATGTACTATACCTTGTATGAACAACTGTTTAAAACATTCAGACAGTATTAAACCTATCTGGAGACATTTTCCAAACTATACTGTCAACCAGTTAACATACTCCATAAACATTAAGACCTACAGTGCTGTAACAATATTTTATACAAGATAATATCAATTGTCAGTATTATTGCTAAATAAAAAGATAAATCTCTCAATGATTACCTAGAAAATGAGTTCATACATCTTAAAATGTTTTAAGTTCAATAATGAGTCAGTATATAATCAAATAACTATATAATCAGAAACAGTCTTAAGAACCTGAATAAAACCCCCAATGGAATTAAACTCCCCCCAAGGAAAAGATAACTAGAAAAGAAGTGTATATTTACTAGGTATATGAGCCAAGAGTTCTAACGGCCTGTACCATAAGTATAACATGTTCCTGAATATAAGCCTACCTAAACAGGTAAGCACAACCACACCCCCTCCCCTACAAACACAACTCCCTCCCCAGAAAAAAACTTCATCCTGCAAACCCTCAAACACACAAAGTTGCCCCCACACACATACACACCCAAGATAACCCAACTTCCCCCAACTCCCCACACACACACATGTATATTTGATGAGAAACCAACATGTTGATAACCAGTTAAAAAGGACTCTATGAAAATAAAAACAAAACAACAACAACACACTGAAGTCCTGTTAAATGTCCTTCCTAAGAAGTCTGTGGAAGTTTATGTGGGGTAACATGTCATGAATCCCAAATCAATATTCATGTCATCTGCTACCATATTGCGAAGTAAAATAAGCTTAATCTCAACAGTCTGTCTCTGTTGTGAATTTTTTAAATGTCCTTTTAAGACCATTACTGACATATCTGAGATTGAGTGGTCATTCTGAGAGAAGTGTCACCCCACTGGTTTGTCAGTCATCTTCATATTAATGGTATGTCTGTGTGCATTCATTCAGGTGCAGAGAGGTTTGCTTATCTCTCCAACATACCCTATTTGTGGACATCTCTTGCATTGAAAGAAATAAACATTACATGATGTACAGGTATAATTCCCAGGTATCATGAATAGTCTGTTTTTTCATGTAACCACACAATCTGAAGTGGAAATGAGCTCTCAAGTCCTACATCTTGGTTGATTACAGGGTCACATACCATTTAGTGTCATGGTACTCTGTTCTGGTGCAAGTTTACTCCTAACAATCTGGTTGGCTAAATTAGGTGGTTGTTTAAAAGGCAGTAGTGGTAATCCTTGAAAAATACAATTTAGGGTCTCATCCTCACTAAATATAGGGTGGAGGTCCTTAAAGGGAAACAATGGAAAATACAAAGCTTTCCTCAGACACTGCAGAAACTCTCAATTAGTGCTTTCAGACAGTAACAACTTTATTTACTGATTTAGAACAGTTACCCACAACTTCCACTTCCTGTTGCTGGTAGCAGCCATTTCATGAGCAGCAGTGAACTTCCTGAGCTCACTGTATGCTAATATGCCTGTTTGACCTCAGCTATTGGTTGGCAGGACATATTAGCATAAAGTGAGCTCAGGAAGCTCTCTGCTACTCATGAAATGGTGGCTGCCAGCAATAGAAAGTGAAAGTTGAAGGCCACTGCTTAAATCACTAAACAATCAATTAGAGTAATTAAAAAAAAATGTTACAGTCTGAAAGCACTAATCAGAAATTTTTTTAATGCCTGGGTAAAGCTGTGCCTTTTCCATTGTTTCCCTTTGATAATCTTACGTAGAAGTTCAAGGTCAGGATGATAGATGACTACTAAGGGTATTCTGTTGGTAGTGGTCCTTTCCTGATAGTGAAGTAGTTGCTCTCTAGGTACCTGTGTAGCACATTCTACTGCCCTGTCAATTTCTCTGGAAGAGTGTTCCTGCTCCATAAAGGTGCTTTCCAACATAGCCAAATATGTATCTGTGTCTTCCTCATTTGAACAGATATGGTGATACCAAAGTGCTTGACTGTACATGACAGATTGTTTTAGTGTGGCTCGGCTGATTACTATTCCTATGTAAGTATCTGTCTGTTGGCTTCCTAGAAATACATGTATGTAAGGTTCCATCCTTGATGGTGACTGTGGTGTCCAGAAAATGAACACTGGTGGCAGAATATTCCAAGGTAAGCTTTATGATTGGGTGGAGTTTATTAAGTTCCTGATGAAAATCTTTAAGTGCGTCATTGCCCTCTGTTCAAATTATAAACAAATCATCAGTGTAACAGAAATAAGAGTGGTTTGTGAAGACAGTGCCTTAAAAAGTCCTCCTCCAAATTTGCCATAAAGAGACTAGCATACTGTGGAGCCATGCTGGTGCCCATTGCTGTTCCCATAGTTTGAACATAATGTTTACCATTGAAACTGAAGTTGTTATGTGTCAGAATGAATTCAGTAAGTTTCCCCGCCACTTCAGGGTCGATGCTTTGGTCTAATCCTTTCTCATGTAGGTACTTAAGACAGGCTTAAATGCCATTTGTGTGTGGAATATTAGTGTAGAGAGATGTTACATCCATCGTTGCTGAAATGGTATTAGGCGGTAAGTCTTTATAACCAGAAAGTTTACACAGGAAGTGTGTGATGTCCTGGATGTAACTGTCCCTTTCTATAACCAGCGGTTTTAAAATGATTTCTACAAATCCTGAGATCCCCTCAGCCAGGGTACCATTGCCGCAGACTATGGCCCCGATTCTCAAAAGGTTATGCCTAGTGTAACTTGACTTGCACCAAAATAAATAACACAAGTAGCAAGTTACACCAGCTGTTGCAACATATGATATTCTGCAAAGCAGCCTGCAACATGTTGCAGGTTGCTTGTGTCAGAGTGGACATACAACACCAGTTATGCCCTAAACCTCCTGCGACATGGTGCTAGGGGGTTTATGCCAGCAGTTGCACCCAATTCTGGAAGGGTAGCAACCAAATCCCCCAGGGTGCTATTCTCAAACAACCACCGGAGGACATCCACCAAAGTACAGTTACACCAGCTTTTAGCTGGTGTAAATGTCTGCATCGCCTCCAGGCGTTAGCAAATGTGCCGCCAGCCCATCCCCGATGATGTCACCCTTCCCCAATACCCTTAAGTGTACTGTAAAGCCTCTATTATGTCCCCCAATGCCTCAATCCCTGTTTGGTGACTGTGAAGCCCCACAGGGCTAAGTATGTTCCCCAATGCCCAGATCCCTGATTGGGTTCATTATATGCCCTGCAGGGCTAATCATGCCCCCCCCAAAATGCCCCAACCCTCACAGATTTGAATTAAAGCCCCGAAGGGCTAATCTTGCCCCCCCAATGCCCCAAGCCATAAAACATTATTAAAGCCATGCAAGGCTAATCACAGCTGCCCCAAGCCCCGATCCCCAATGCCAGCTACCCACAAATGGCACCCTGTAATAATAGCAAGCCACAAACCACTCCCTGGTAGTCTAGTGGCCCCAGCCCCACCTGGCAATTGCTAAACCACCGCACCCTCACCTGCCTAGCCAGTGACTGGCTCAGCTTCATTTTATCGCCATAAGGCTGTCGATTGAAAGACTGTCTGAGCATGTACTGTATGTAGTACAAGCTCAATGAATGAATGACAGTTCATTCATTGAGCGCTACTATACAGCAGTACATGCTCAGACAGAGCATATCGGCAGCTGGCCATGAGTGGTGAGGTGGCTGTGCCAGTTGCAGGCAGGTAGGGATGGGGAGCAGTTCATCTGGCACTGCTGGTGGGAGCGAGAGCCAACAGACTACCAGGATAGTGGTTAGGTTTTTATTTTACAGGATGTGCCATTTTGGGTGGCTGGTGATCGGGCCTGGGGCATAATTAGCCCTGTGGGTCTTTAAATATCACAATCTGGGGTTCGGGGCTTGGGGGGGCATAATTAGTCCAGTGGGGGCTTTGCTTACACAATTTGGGGATCCGGGCTTGTGGGGCATAGTTAGCCCTGTGGGGCTTTAAATTTCACCATTCGGGAATCGGGGCAAGGGATGCATGATTAGTCCTGCAGGGCTTTGACTTTCCTATTTGAGGATCAGGCATGGGAGGGGCACTTCGGCCCTTCATGTTCAGGGAGTTGGGCAGACAAGCCCTTCAGGTACCTCTTCATTTGGTGTACCTGTGGGATTGTCACAAGTCGCAGGACTTAGCCACAGGAACCCTATCTCCTACAGAATCGGGCACAGGGTCCTTGACGGAACTAAACCCCTTGCATGTTGCAACTTGCAACATGCATAGGGGTGCTTCTAGAATTGGGCCCCATCAGTCTCCCCAGGTTGCCAGGTTTATGTATTTTAGGCAGCATGTAGAATGTACCTGGCTTGGGTTCAACAGGGATAAGGTCCATTACTCTGCCTTAGACAAAGTTTGGAAATTATCTAAGTTTCATAAGTGTTGTGAACCCACACTAAGAGTTGCCTGAATAGAGGAATCTGCCATCTGAACTGTGCATGCATGCTCTAGAAACATAGAAACATAGAATTTGACGGCAGATAAGGACCGCTTGGCCCACCCAGTCTGCCCATTTCCCTACCTAATGAATAAGCTGCAGATCCTAGTTAACCAACAGCCTACTTCTTCCTACCCCCACCCCCTAGAATTGCCTTATGACTGTCCCATGCATGTTTGAATTCCACCACTGTTTTTGACTCCACAACCTCCTCCAGAAGGCCGTCCATGCATCCACAACCCTCTCTGTGAAAAAATACTTCCTTAAATTACCTCTGAGCCGCCCTCTATCTTTCAAATTGTGCCACCTTGTTCTTGCACACCTCTTTTTGAAAGATGCTACCCTCTTGACTTTGTTGATTCCTTGAGGTACTTGAAAGTTTCTATCATGTCCCCCTCTCCCTCCTTTCCTCAAGGCTATACATATTAAGCTCCTTAAGTCTCTCTTCATATGTCTTCCGGTGCAGACCCTGCACCATTTTAGTTGCCCTCCTCTGGACAGCTTCCATCCTGTCTATATGTCTTGGAGATTGGGTCTCCAGAACTGCACACAGTACTCAGATGGGGTCTGACCAGCTGTCTGTACAGAGGATAATAACTTCCTGTTTTCTACTGATGATGCTCTCCTATGCATCCCAGTATCCCCTCAGCCCTCCTTGCTGCCCTCTCACATTGCTTGCCCACCTTTAAGTCATCTGATATGACTACCCCCAGGTCCCTTCCATTTTGTTGTTGTTAGTATCTCACTCCCATTGTGTACTCTTCCCGGGTTTTTGTTTCCCAGGTGCATTACACTACACTTCTTAGCATTGAATCTAAGCTGTACATTTGACCATTCCTCTAACCTTGCCAAGTCCTTCTCATCCTTTCCACCCACCTTGTGCATCAACTCTGTTGCAGATCTTTGTGTCATCTGCAAAGAGACACTTTCCTTCCAATCCCTCTGCAATGTAGCATAAAGACATTGAAGAGGAATAGTCTAATACTGAACCCTCGATGTACCCCACTAGTAACCCACCTTTCTTCAGAGTGGACTCCATTTACTATTACCTCTCTGTCCTATTCTCCAGCCAATTCTTACCCAGGCTGTCATCTTGGGAACCACTCCCAGGCTGGCTAACTTGTATATTAATCTTTTGAGGGACTGTGTCAAATGCCTTGCTAAAGTCTAGGTGAGCCATGTCACAGCCCTCCTGATCTTCTACTTTGGTCACCCAGTCAAAGAAATCTATCAGGTTTGTCTGGCATGACCTTCCCGCTATGAATCCATGCTGCCTTGGGTCCTGTGCCCCTCTGGCCTCTAGATACTCGACAATTCTTTCCTTCAGAAGTGATTCCATCATTTTCCCTATCACTGAGGTTAAACTAACAGGTCTGTAGTTTCCTGCTTCTGCCTTGCTCCCACTTTTGTGAAGGGGAATCACATCTGCTCTCCACCAGTCCTCGGGTACCACCCCATCCTCCCATGATTTGTTAAAGAGGGTAGTCAGTAGTGTCACTAGTTCTACCCTTAGTTCTTTTAGAATTCTGGGATGAATCCCATCAGGCCCCATTGCTTTGTCCACCTTTAGTTTTAAGAGTTCTTTCAGAACCCATTCTTCTGTAAATGGGCTGGTATCAACTTCTGTATCCAGTGTGTTCTGTTTGGTACCTCCCTCTTCATTTGTAAATACTGAGCAAAATATTTGTTTAGTATCTCTGCCTTTTCACAGTCACCCTCTGCCCACCCTCCCTCCTCTTTATTAAGCTTCACTATCCCTCTTGGTCTTCCTTCACCCTGATGTACCAATAAAAGGTTTTATCCCCTTCTTAACTGGTTGGCTATCTTTTCCTCGGTTTGGGCCTTTGCTGTTCTGACTGACTTCCCAGCTTCCTTTTGCTTTAACTGATATAGTTCTCTGTCCTGCTCCTTCTGCGATTCCTTGTTCTTCCTGAATGCTTTCTTTTTCTCTTGAACCTTCACTGCCACTTCCTTTGAGAACCATAGTGGTTTCTTACATCGTTTTGTTTATTTGCTTCACACAAAGGCTTGTTACCTCTGTGATGGCAGTTTTTATTATTCCCCATTGTTCTTCCACCCCTCCTTCCTGCCCATTTGCTAGTGCATTCCTTAGGCACTCACCCATTTTGGCAAAGTCAGCCCTCCTAAAGTCCAGTACTTTTTGCCTTTGTAAAGCTTGACTCTATTGCTGTGTTTGTGTGAACCATACTGTTCTATGGTGCTAGTTCCCAGATGGCTGCCCACTTCTACATCTGTGATCCCTCTCCATCTCCAATTGAAAGAACCAGGTCTAAGATTGCTCCCTCCTCGAGGGCTCCAGTACTGCTGTCCAAGGCATGCACTTTAGGGCATCTAGAATAACCCCACTCTTCAAGTGACTGCTGCAGCTCACTCCAGTTAACATCTGGCATATTCAGATCACCCATCAACAATATCTCCCTTTTTCTGCCATTCTAAGTATACTTTCTATCATTTCCTTGTACATTTCCTGCCCCTGAGAAGAGTCTGTATACAACCCTGCTGCGGATTGTGGTGCCGTACCCTGTCTCAGAATTTACCCACAATTATACTTCTCCTCCCTGTCTACCCTTATATTTCTGTTGCTTTGATTCCTTCCTTATGTAAAACTACTTCTCCTCTTTGACCCTCCTGTCCCTCCGTAAATAGTGTATCCTGGTATGTTTACATCCCAGTCATGGTTTTGTGTACCATATTTCTGTGACTGCGACTACATCTAGATGTTCCTCCTCCATCAAAGCCACTAATTCAGGAAGCTTGTTACTCAGACTATGGGCATTGGTACTCATTGCTCTCCATTTTTGATGGCTTTACCTTCTGTTGCAGCATCCCCACTGACCTTTCTACTCGTCTTTTCTCATTTAGTACCCTGTTTCGTGAGGAGGCTGGGATTTTCCTGCTGCTTATCAATTGCCTCCCCTTGACTAGTTAAAAAGCTGCCAATGAAGCATTTAACTGATTGCTCAAAAGACTTGTTCCTTCCTGGACAGATGCAGACCATCCTGCCAGTATAGGCTGGTGTCCTTCCAGGTGGAACCCCAGTCCCCAATGAAGACAGACCCCTGTGCTCCACACCATTTTTTCAGCCATTCATTAAACTGCATAGTGCAAAGTACCCTTGCCTCACCCATGCCATTGACAGGTAGCACCTCTGAGAAGGATACTGTGTGTGCTACTTGTCTTCGACCCCTCCCCAACTCTACAAAGTCCTCCTGCACTGCTCTAATCTCATGATGAGCAAGTCATTTGTCCCTAGGTGGACAATGACGTCCAGCTCAGACTCCGTGCAGCTGTTCTCATGATCCTGAGGATGCACTTCCTGTCCCTCAAAGCCATGGCACCAGGCAGGCACCTTACTTCAGTTTTCCTGCTCCCCAGTTCTATCCCCCTAATAATTGAGTCCCCCACTGGGAGCTGCTTCCTTTCCCTGTGGTGTCCTCTGCCTCCTTCCTCTGGGCCTCCCTTGTGACAGTTGTCCTTAGCCTCCTTAGTCTCCTCTGCGGGTGCATCCATAGGGGTGCTATGCTCCCCCAGAATGGTGTATGGATTGTGGATTGGAACAACTGAGCGGGTGTACCTCTGTTCCACCATCCTCACCCTCCCTGAGCCCACTGTGGTCCAACTGCTGTGCTTTCTTCGCAACCTCTGAGGTAGTGGTGGTGGCTCTGGTGCTCCCTGGATGGGGGATGTTCCCTTCCTACTGTCCAGTGTGGCCTGGGGGAAGGTTCCCTTACTACTGTCCAGTGTGGCCTGAAGATGGGCAACTTCCTCCCTCAGGGCAGAGAGTTGTCTGCAAATAGGGCAGCATCTCAGCCTCCAGAAAGACTCCCGGAAGACTGCTGCCCCACAGCCATTACATTGCACTACTCCCCACATGTTTATCTACTTTGTGTGTGTGTGTGTGTGTGTGTGTGAGATTGGTTTGTTATATAGAAATATATATATTATACAATGTGTATGCTTATATTGTCAGTGCAGTGTGCTAGAGAGGATATGACAGTGATATGCACCTTACTCTTGAGGAATGATGTCAGAACCCCAGGTATAAAGGAACTATTTCCAGGGGTGGGTGAGGTGAGGGTGGGCAGGGGTTGGGCCTAAACTGTGCCCTCATGAAACAATCAGCTAAAAGCTCTGACCCACCGCTGCGATGAGTGCCTTCCTGTCAGCAAGATGCCCTACACAACAATTTGACAGAGAAAATACCCTACTAATCAAACAGAGAAAAATCCAGACATCCAAGTCAGACACAGGTAAACCTCCCCAGCCCCAAAACAGCCTGGTGGTTTGTGCTCTGAAAGCAGTCAGCCCCAAAATAAGTCAGCTGTGCTTTAAACTCTTCCTGCACTGAAAATCTTAAGAATTGTAACAAAAGTAAAGCTAGATCCACCTCCCTCTGTTGCTTGAAAGACTGTATTTTCCTGATAATTCTAAGTTCCTTATTTTACCTTTCAGTTAGAAGTAGCCTCCACCTGCAGAATATCTGCTACAAACCAAAGACAATTGTAGTTCACTTCCTCTGTTGTGAGCACAACTCACTTTCTTCAAATCCTATGTTCAGTATTGCAGCTTCCAGCCAGAGGTAGCTTCACCTGAAGAATATTAGCTGTTCTGATGAGTTTGCTATAAAACACTTGCTTATAATACTATTGTTCTCAGATCTGTAAGACTCTTCCAAAGCTATTGGCTGATAAGTAGCTATGATATAAGCACTTCCTGGCACAGTCTGGTCTGATCTTTTAAGGCACACACAGATAAACACAAAAAACAGTTTCCACCCCCTAGGGCACTGTCTGGGTCAAATACACAGCCTGTACCTGCACTTACTTCAGGACTTATGACAAATTCATAGCCCAGGGTTTAAACTCTTTCTGCACTGAAAATCTTAAGAATTGTAACAAAAGTAAAGCTAGATCCACCTCCCCTCTGTTGCTTGAAAGACTGTATTTTCCTGATAATTCTAAGTTCCTTATTTCACCTTTCAGTTAGAAGTAGCCTCCACCTCCAGAATATCTGCTACAAACCAAAGACTATTGTAAGGTTCATCTCCCTCTGTTGTGAGCACATCTCGCTTTCTTGCAAATCCTATGTTCAGTATTGCAGCTTCCAGCCAGAGGTAGCTTCACCTGAAGAATATTAGCTGCTCTATTTCTACTCCACTGCCTTTCACCACTCTGAGCAAATGGCCAGTGTAGCACTGTAGCATAAGCACCTCCCAGCTCAATTTTAGAAGTAATGCAACTTAATTTGTTCTGTGAGTCCTGATAAACTCATTTAAAGCCTATCACTGCAGAGAATGTAAGGGACATAGTAGGCTCCAGTCAGGTATGTTATGGATTAAAGCCACCGCTGATTTGTAACTACTTCCACTTACAACAGAAAAATGCAACAGACACCCTTGCTTCTAAATGGTGGAATAAACAGTAGTTGTAATTATTTTTTATTAAAAAGCTGAGGTGTGTGATGTCTCCTTTCATGGGGGGGGTCACAGGGGAAAGAAAAAATGTTGACTTCTTTTTGATCTCTTCACGCCTCAGCAGTATCGAGGCTCTCAACCCCATCATTACTACATAGCAACCTCTCCATCTCTCTACCCAAACAAACTTTACTTTTCAAACGGTAAATCACAATTGAAAATGCTAATATCAAAACAACTGTACCTAAACTGTTCTTTCATGCAGTTCTGTTTGTATGTAAAACAAATGCAAAGAGCAGGGCTATTAAAAGGCTAACTCCCATTCAGATTGCCATGCTGCATGCTTCTACTGGTAATTGTGATTTTTTTTCAAACATTAAATACTAGTAAGTAATTTCGAACCAATCTGCAGCATGGTGCAGCACCTGTCACATAGCACTATGCCATGCTGAAAGATGGTCAGATAGCATGCATTCCATCCAGATTCACTTTCCAAGGCACCCCATAACTCCTTGACATCATTTGATGTGTCTGTGCTGCTCTTACCCATAATTTCTTTTGTTTTTGTTGACAGTGAAAATAGTCCCTGGTACTCTATTGTCCCCCCTCCTCAAATGAAGCTGAATTTCAGAGCATCAATTCTGTGATGTCCATGCCCCACAAAAGTCCTTACCTTGATTTTTAGCTGGTTTGGCGATCAGTAAAGAGAGTCAGAATTTACAAACACATCCAGTCCAGGTCTGGGAGAATCAGCTTTGGAGACCACTTCTCTCCCAGGAGGTGTGTTTTCACCAACCAAATGAAGAAGAGGAAGAAGGATGGTCCCCTGGCCAAGAGTTGTCCCCCACCCCCAACAAAGTCAGCACCCCCCACAGCTTCCTTGAGCTGAAGAGAAAAATATGTGAATACATAAATCAAACAAAAATTAAAAGCTGATCAACTTCTGTTCTTGGTTTGAAGCAAGAGTCATTGGTAAGTTTGTTACCGATCGGGCTGTAAACTGAGAACAGGAGCAGAGTAGTTTTAAACTTTAACTTAGTGGAGCAGTTCTGCAGGAAGGGACTGCTGCAGGGTGACTTGCAACCTGGTGGAGCCCATGCAGTTCAGAAATCCTTTATGGTGGTGAAAGTAAGATTATAGGATAATTGAAAGTATTTTCTTTCATTTTAGATGAAAAAGTGAGAACAAAAATAAATGACCAGATATGTCGACCTCCACCCCCACATAGAGTCGGCACTTATTCCTCCATCCTAAAGGGTTGGTGGTCATCCCACACAGCCACACAGCAAGTGTTCATCCCTCACAAAGTTGACACCCACCTCCACCAAAGTTGGCTCTCAGCCACCGCAGCTTCTTTGAGCTGAACAGAAAAGAATCTGGAGCCGCAAATCATAAAAGCTGTTCTTAGAAACAGTTAAAAATAGCTGGTTCCAAATATCTAACCATTAAGACCACTTACTTTCCATTTTGAGGGCAAGAGTAATGTTATCCATGGACCAGCACCCCTGGTTGTGCCCACACCTCGCGGACAGCTACACATATGTAGGTATGTGTGCTAACCTCAGGGCATAGGCACTTATCATATAAGCATAAGTGTCAGGATCTGAATTCTACTGTACTTTTGTAATGCATATTATATTCTCACAATATATTGTACCACTGGGAGAGGTTTTCCATTATATTTTTATTGTATAATCATAAGTTAGGCAACAGTGCCATCTTTAGTGCTTATGCACAACTGTAACTACAAGTGACCTTGGAAGCATCACAGACCTTATTGTTCACTTATCTTCTGCTAGCTAAGTAACTTCTTATGTTAGTTATGATGACTACTGACACCACCTGTTTTTAGCCAATTGCTTACTGTTTATGTATCTTCTTTCATAGTTGTCATGACAATTATCAGGGTATAAGACCCTTTGCAGCACGTATTATCTCTAGAGAGACTTGACTGCATCTACATAGGTAAGGAAACTGGATACTCTCCCAGTGATTACACTGTTGGTTGTAAGCCTGTATTATTCTTATTTACCAGTAATAAATTACATTTATTATCTGGAAGCCACTTGTCTGTCGTCTCTTCCTTTTGTGCAGTTCCAACAAGAACCTGAGAAAGGTAATTTTATTACCCAGTTACAGTAAATACAGATCACCATCTGCTAAATTATGTGAGATGTCCTGGTAGTTCCACAAAGCTCCAGAACTAGCCAACGTAAAAGATGTTGACAATCATAGGAGAGCAGTTTACAAACACTGTTCACCCCCCCTTTGGGTGACACACATAATAAAATGGACTTTTTCATAGCTATGTTTTCTGTTACGTTAACTGGGTCAAACACCAGTGTCACGCATGGTTATAGCAATACCATTATTACAGCGGCACAGTATTTCTTAGTATGTCTGTTTCATAGTGGCTCAGTCTGTGAATTTTGCTGCTCAAATCACCGAGGATATTCTACTAGTAACCAGGATATTACACATACTTTATTACTTGTGCCTAATTACGTGATTCAGATAAAGGCAGGAGGCTTAATTATATACAGGTGGCAGAACATTTTATTGAATTAATGTGCATGAAAAAGCTGCCAAAAACCCAGCCTTGAGCGTAACAATTAATTGTGTCCAACTATATCCAGCTATATATAATTGCACAATTATATCTGTTATAGCTAACCATATGTAAAGTAATAGCACCTTAATTCAAACAGACCAATTTTATTTACCAGCTGGTGACAGCGAGCTCCAAACCTTGTGCTATAGCACTAACTGTAAATAATTTCAAACCAGTTGGTCAGGGTACTAGATTGATTTCGATTACTAATTATTATTAACTATTAAACAGACACCCCTTGAAGAAATATAGAATATAACCTATAATGTATGAGGGTTACTCTTAACAAACCATGCAGGTTACTTACTGGTGCCATACCTGTGACCTATACACACACTCCAATTGGCTCAACCTCCAGAGCAGAATTTGTTATCACACCTGCCTTATGGCCAAAAAGATCTCCTTAGGGTTAGCTACCCTACCCAGCAGCTCCTTAAGGGGGTCCCCACAAATTTGTGCTGCATGAAAAGTGCACTCAATCAAGCTTTCCATGTACCGTTATACCAGACATCCCAAGGGCAAAGAGCGTTTATGTACAGAGCGCTCAGCTGGTTTAACAACCACCCAGCACACAACCGATCCACTCCCAAAATTGGTCCTTTCAAGAATTGTCATCAACAGCACCTAGCCAACCTCAGCAGCTGCGACTGCTGCACTTAATTCTGGTGACCCACTGCTTATAACTATCCAGCCTTTTACTGACAATGCCATCCTGGGCTGTTATTTTGTGTGACCATGGAGTCCACGGTCATCCGCAATGTTCCCATACTTTATTCAGGAAAACCACCACTATTATCCCTTGTATACAGGCAGCCACCTCACCTGCTCTTCTACCTTTCTTCTTCCTCCAACTATTGCTGATTATACCGCTTTTCTCATCTCTGTCCTAGTCTGCCTCTAACTGTCTTTCTCTGCGCCTTGACCCACCTACCAATATCTGAATCTCTTTTAATATGAGCAGTTAATATTAGTTGTTAGTTTTTATTGTCAGTTACTAGTTTTCTTGTCAATGATCCTGCTTGTTGTATCTCAGCTTGCATGTTTATTTGTACCCAATGTATTTGTGTCTGTTACTCCATCCTCTGTATAATTCCATTTGTTGATGTGGAGCCTCTGTAAAACAGACCTCAGCTCAAAGGTCTTAATTCCAAGACTCAATAAAATAAAATAAAAAAAATAAAGAACAGGGGTATGAACTCTGTATATATTTTATATTATACTACACTGTATGTGTTGAATAGATCTGAAAAATAAATTAAAAAGGTGCTCTGTGTGTATAAAATTTAAAAGAATTTCAAGTCTGGCTTCTATCACGCTGCCATGCTTGCTGAGCAATATCAATATGCGTGTGAGTGTGTGTGTGTGTGTGTGTGTGTGTGTATATGTGCGTGTGTGTTGGGGGGGTTGGGAGGTGGTCTCCAAAATCTATATTTTTCTGGATCCACTTGGACCAGCCTGGCTGGATGCTGTGCTTTTCTCTCCCCTTTATCATGGACGTGCTGTCACTGACAACATACTGTAACGCTATCATGTCAGCCCAATCATAGGTGATTATGCTTAGTCCTGAGCCTGCATCCCTGGTAAGCAAGTATGAGATATTATCTACAGGGTTATTGGGCTGTGACACTGTGACAGTACTGCTTACAAGGTGGGCTGGGATAGGTTGAAAGATGTTGTAACAGCGGAGCAGCAACAGCAGTACCCTGTGTGTCACACTATGCTGAGCCTCTGGATAGTGATGTCAAATACACAGGGCTGGGCTGAAATTGCTGAGTTGAATTGTCATGCAATTATTTATGTGCTAAAAATGGAAATACTTTTCGGGGGGGGGTCACAAATCTTTATTATATTCACATATCTGCCTGGTGGCACATACATTATGACAGGCATAATTGGCTCATTTCATTTTTTCAGATAACACATTATAAGTACACAGCAAAAAATACCTAACAACACCAGAATGAATTTATGAAGAGATTATAAACAACACCAAAACTACAGCCGACAACAACTATGGGAAGCATTGTCTCAAACACTGCATGATGAAGGCAAATGGCTCGAGGATGCTAGCCGATGGATACTAAAAATGTACCAAAGTAAAAAGAAAAACAGGCAAGACCTGAGCGGCTTCATCTTTATTTGGCATAAGCAATTCCACAGAGACTGCAACATGCAGGGTAATTCCCTTCATGCATCACACAATTTCAACGTGAGAAGCAAACAAGCAGTGAAAATTCTGATGAGCAGCCAGATTATCATACACACACATGAACACACTGACAGTTATCAAATAATGTCCCCATTACTGTCTAATGCATATGTATTTTTGTTGCAAAGCAATATACAGGAGTTGACTGAACAAATGACTACCATCATAATAGGGGCAGGCAACAATGACCACGGTGCATCATGACATGCGAGCAACTGTGCCTCACGGTACTGAATGGAATCCACTTTGCATTCCAATCACTTACTGTGAGCCACCACCTTAAAACAAAAATGTTGCACAGTTTTTGAATGATACGTTTTTTGGGGGTAACGTCCAAGTGTGACCAAAAAAAAAAAAACAGTTTGAATGATACCAAAAGAGCAGTTAAATGTGGAAGTTCAATCAGGAAAAAAAGTGTGATGGATAAAATAACCATTGGATCCCTTTAAGATATCCTAATTTACTGGCCCATGTACAGATAGATCAGTACTTTACATTCCCCTGCTGTCTTCCCTCTTTAAAAGCCAAAGTAAATAAATAAATGACAAAGTAAGTTAAGTCATTTAAAAAGGTGTTTATCAGTTCAAGAGCTGATTGCAGTTGGGCTCGGGTGCCAGCTTCACTGACTGCGGCTCAGATATATCCCCCCCACCCCAACTACATACTATTTCTCTAATGTGTGTTATTTATTTCTAGTTTCTAGTTTATTTTTTCTTATTTACTTCTTGAGTTTCATTCTCTTGTTCATTCTAGCCCACTTCCCCAACTGCAGCTCCACCAAGGGCAGCTCGGTGACACTTCCCCCTATTACTCTTATGCGAAGGACAGCCCATCTCATAAGACCTTATAGATGCCAAGTCAGATAAAGTGGAGCTGGCACTGGCATAACAGAAACGCCATCCCCACCTCCCCCCAACACACAACTGGCACCCAGACTGGAAAATATCAATTCAACTGTAAAACTCAGTCAAAGGAAACATTAGTTCTTTGTGATCCCTCCCACAGTGGATCCTTACAGTACCCCCCCATCCCCAATGTCAGCACCCCACCTACACCGAGAACTCTGTACACCCCATTATAAATGTGCAAATTAAAGAACTTATTATATCCGTAAGCACTAATGCAGAACCCACCAGAAAGAGATCTGCAACAACAAAAAAAAAAACTAGCAATAAAGAAAGCATTAAAAATGATCAGCCCTGTGTTCTATTCTCCTGCTGGCTCCACTGACTGCGGTTCAGAGAACTCAACTGTGCACTGTTTCTGTATTAGAAAATGGGCAAAGACAATTCTCTCTTCTGATTGGCTGATACACTTATTTAGGTGGGCAACTATCAGACAATAGATGCCCACCAAATAAAAAGTCCCAGCCCAAACCTGCCTCATGCCCATCCAAGAGTATTATTGTGCCCAGCTTACTACTTCATTGGCTGAAGCAGTGGGCACAAAATGTCAAAGTACTGTCATTTTGTTTACCACTCAGTGAAACATTGTGAGACCACCACAAACACACACAAGCAGGTAATTATAAACGACTGTCAGCTACATAGCACTGACAACATTTTTATTTACTTTTCTCTAATGTACCAGTGTTGCAGCTTCTGTGAGGATCGCTCCTTTTCAAAGCCACATGCCCAGTCGCAGCTCTCCTCCATCTCCACTCCCCCCCCATCACTGACTGCTACTTAAATTTCCACGAGATTCACTTTTTCACAAAAAAAAATCAAAACCACCATACAAGTGTAGTCGCCATTGCAGGTATCTCTCCTGAATACAACAATCTTGCATTTCCTTGAAATATGATGGCTGCTGCGCAAGGCTTACAAGTCCATTGACGTCTCGCGCCCAACCTCCACTATGTAGCCACCTGCTGTCAAGCCTGCAGTTTAAAAAATAAATTAAGAAGAAGTTCCTGAGAGTGTCTGTTCGGGGAGCCGGGGGATGATCACCACCACTCTTTCGTGTCGCTTGGATGACATTCAACACACACGGGGACGGGGGAGCCACGGACCGATGTCAGGGTACAAAAAAAAAATCACAACCTGTATGTTATTTGTCTGTGTGTTGGGGGCATTCAGCTTTCTCCAAAAAAGCTGGAATCATGATGTGTGAGTAAGTGTGTGTGTGTGCGTGCACTTGTGTGTGTGTGTGTGTGTGTGAGAACCATGAGAACCAAATAAAAGAAATGGCACATCATTCTAATACAGGTAGAGGAACTATTTTATTACTCAACTAATTTTAAACTAATTTAAAATAAAAATATTTTTATTATATAATTTTTTTTTTCACAGTGCCCATTTTCTAAGGGCAATAATACCCTCCAGGGTGGGTGGTATTGGGCAATACTGGACCTTCCAGGTGCTATAAGACCCTCCGCCCACCCTGTCGGGTATTATTGCTTGCATACATGCCATGTAATTTAGTTAGTTAGTTTCTAGTTTATTTTTCCTTCTTTTATTTCTTGAGTTTTATTCTCTTGACTGCTCCCACCCTCTTCCCTGATTGTGACTCCCCCGATGGCAGCTCAGATACATTTCCCCACAACGGCTCTTATGCTATTGATGGAGTGTGTATTTATTTCTTTTCTTCTTTACTGTGCTAGCTGTTTATTTATTTAGTTCGTTCATTATTTTTTCAGTCTTTCAACTTGCAGAGAAACCAGTCTTCAAACAACCTGGAAATTATTTAATTCAGTCAGTCTGGGAGGTGAACACCAGTATTCCTAAGCTAGGTACAGTGACTGTAATTATGTACTACAATACTTATAGCATTTGAGGGCATTTGAGGGTAACTGAAACGAGAGGTGAGCTGCGATGTGGACAGTGGTGGTGCTTATCAGTTGAACAGCTGATTGCAGTTAGGGACTCAGGGGAGCTATTTCTGCTGATTGTGGCTCAGACATATCACACACACACACACACACACACACACACATACACTGTACAGTTTCTGTAATGCACCCCAACCCTCCTATCCCTGACTCCTGCAATGTTTCCCTGGTGTCTTGTGGCACCCCAAATCCCTTTTCCTTTTATTGCCCTGGTGTCCAGTGGCACCCCCCACCTGCTGATCACTCTTCCCAATTCCCTAGTGTCTAGTGGCACCCCACCTGCCGATCACTGTCCCCATTATTGTATTGTATATTCCCTGGTGTCTAGTGGCACCCCCCACCCACAGATCACTGTCCCATTATTTACTTTTTTATTCCCTGGTGTCTAGTGGCACCCTCCACCCACCGATCGCAGTCCAGGTTATTTAATTTTTTTTTATTCTTTGGTGTCTAGTGGCACCCCCCCACCCTCCTCCTGCAGCCAGAACCTGAAATAAAGAAAACAGTCCCTTGATCTTTTTAAACCTGAAAAAAAAAGAAAACAGTTCCTCGCTGATCAGCCCCCCACCTCCCACTCATCACCCACCACCCCACACACCCCAGTACACCCCCCCACACCCTCACTCACCTGAACAGGTCCCAGGTTCAAAAACCACTATCCATTCGAAGACACCACTTGCTGCTGGAACCGGCAACTGCAGTATGAGAAACCAACATAAATATGGTTCAATGTATTTTAATGGAGGTTTCAACTTTTATCCATAACTTTGCCATTTTTCAACATTTTGCCCCCAAATTATCTATATGGCCTTTTGGGGCCCCCACCTCATGAACAGTAGTACTGTCAGTAGGCAACTACCACCTAAAAGGTGATTTCCAGTTCACTTGGCTAATTTACCTTTCTGGAGGGATTTGAAAATTATTCCTGCCCTTGTTCATGAGGTGGGAGCATAAGAAGTCTATTCTGAAAATTTGGGGTTAAAATATGTAAAAATTGCAAAGTTATGACCATTCGTTGCAATTTTGCTATGTACGCTGGTCTCTTTGGAAATTTTAAATATTTTGACCCCAGATTATTAACATAACCTTCCTGTTACCCCACCTCGTGTATGTCACAACTGTCATTTTTCAAATACTGGCCAAGATGTGTTTTTGCACCTGTGGCGTGGAATGGCATTGTATGTGTGCAGAATTACATTTTGGCAGGGATTCAGTAATTTTCTGTACCAGATACATGAGGTGGGGTAATAACATAGTTATGCTGACAATTTGGTCACTGTTGTCCTATAAATTGAAACACAGGGCCCAAAGGACCCTGTACTTCCACAGACAAATAAGGATATGATCATACTATCTCTAAAAAGTAAGGAAATAAATTGCAAAAACATATTAATGCTCTAGTTGGGTTAAAGAATGAAGGAAGGGTGATTAGGCTTCAGTCTCTAACATCCCCCACTCCCACACTGCATGCCAACAGGCATGAGGGGTGTGTTGGGGTCATCAGCCTTAACACTCACCCAATTCTCTATACCCATCTTCCAGCTTATTTAATTTATGGAATGGGTAGAGTATTGGGACAGTGCCCCACAAGGCACACCTCGATACCTGTTGGTGTATACTGAGGAGTAGGAGGTGAAATGTTAGGAGTTAAACTGTCTCACATTCCTTACTTTAGGCTTCTAACCTAACTAGAGTCTGATTTTGCAATTTATGTATATATTACAAAACAACACATTTATGAGCCTACATTACATTTTGTGACTGCAAGCTCCTAACTTTGATACATTTCAATATTTTTACCCTAAATCCTTCAGCTTCAGCCCTATCAGCTCTAGCCAGAGTTTGTTTAATTGATGTATGTGTGTTAGAAGAGGATTATGAGGGTAAATACTATTTATTAGTCTTTTAAACTTTAAAAACTGCACTGAAATTGTAAGTCAATTTTCCCAATAAAAGCTGTTTTTTTTAAAGTTCGATTATATTATTGTTCCATTTGTACAGGCCTTTTTGTAACCACAGTGGACATTTCTAATTTACACACTGTTGGTAAGTACCATTTAAGAACTCTATGATGTAGTTCACGTCCCTCTCAACCACTAAGTTCTGTAATAGAACACAGATGCATTGTGCCAACAATGTGAAGAGCAGAACAAGGACATAAACTACATCACAGAGTTCTAAAATGGCACTTGCCACCAGAGTATGTCTCAGAAACACTCACTGGGTAATTAAAAAGCCTGCACCACTGTGCGTCTTACAGACCCATCTCCTTCCTTAACTGTGAGATGAAGATATTCACAAAGGTCCTTGTGAGGAGACTGGAGCAGGTATTGCCACAGCTGGTGCACCCAGACTAGACGGTCTTCATCCAGGGCCATCTCTCATATCGCATTGTGAGGAGGCTACTGAATGTCATCCATTGGGGGTCTCTGCATCCTGGGCAAGTGATGTTGCCCTCCATGGATGCCGAAAAGGCCTTTGACAGGATTGAATGGGCATACCTGTTCAAGGTCATGGGGTGATTTAGGTTGGGGGGAGCCTATATTAAGTTGATAAAGTTATTATACACAGCACCTAGTGCACAGGTCCTGGTGAACTGGGGACACTCTGAGGCATTTGAGTTGCACAGAGGGACTAGGCAGGGGTGCCCACTGTCACTGCTCCTGTTCACTCTGGCAATTGAGTCATTGGCCTTGCATGTACAGGCAGAACCCAGACTCAAAGGGGTTAGGGGATTGAAGGAAGAACATCATATGGTAACACTCTATGCAGATGACCTCCTGTTATTTAACACGGAGCCCAATACATCAATATCAGCTTTGGTGGAGGGGGTGAACCAATCTGTGGCCTTTTCAGGGTACAAATTGAACCTCTTCAAATCAGAAATGCTTAGACTACCAGAGAAAGGGAGGGAGCGCACAAGGAAACCAGTGGGGGATCAAGGAAGTGAAGGAGAGCCCAACATATCTGGGCATCACAGTGGGGAGAAACTTGGCTCACCTTTATAGGTTGAACTACGGCCCACTAATTTGGGAAATCCTGGTGGATATGGAGAGATGGAAAGCATTTCCCATCTCATGGATGGGGTGGATAAACCTGTTGAAAATGAACATTGTGCCATGCATTCTGTATCAAATGCAAATGCTGCCCATGGGACTCACTAAGGGGGACCTCAGACTGATGGAGAGGGAGTTCAGCAGGCTTATATGGCAGAACAAAAGACCAAGGATAAGCCTGGTGAGATTGAAAGGCAGTGTGGCGAAGGGAGGGCTTAGTTTCCCAGATCTTAAGGGGTATTTTTTATCAATCCAAGAGAGATATATTAACCACTGGGTACATAGAGGAGGGGAAGTGAGCTGGGTAGAACAGGAAGGGGCAGAGGTACCTGGAAGGCTGTCAGCTTACTTAGACCTGGGAGGGAGAAGGGCATATGGCCATTTACAGCACAGGAACCCATTGGTGGAGTAGGCAATTGAGGCCTGGGAGGAAATGTAGAAACAGAGGAAGGGGGAGAAAGAACAAACATGGCTTATTCCAGTGGTGGGAAACAACAGCATTCTTGCCAGGACTTGAAGACCCAAGGTTTCAAACCTGGGAGGAGGGGGGAGAGCACTATATGAGAGACCTACTGTATACACTGGAGTGGGGATCCGGGCGATGGAGGAGATAAGAGAGCAATTTGGTATTTCTAGGTTACACAGATATAGGTACTTTTAGATATGGGCATATGGGCTGAGTAGGGGCAGAACAATAGGGGATGGATCTATGATAGGACCCTTAGAAGATACCCTGATGAGGCTGGAGTCTTGCCTAAGGGACTAGTGGTGGGATTGGTTCATCAAGATAGGGACTTGTTCACGGACCTTACTGGCATGTTAAGCTCCTTTGGGAAAGGCTCCCCATTTCCGACAAACAATGGTCAACAGTATTAAGGACACATATTGGGCTCCTTATATGTAATAAGCACAAAGGGTCACAGTTTAAGTTCTTACAGATTACAACTGCCCACCAGCCTTGGTACATAGATTTAACCCCGCAGTGTCACTAATATGTGGAAGTTGCAACAGTGCTTTGGGGTCCTACATACACTACTTCTGGGATTGTAGGGAGCTACGTCCCTTCTGGTCAAGGGTAGTCCAAGAAATGACAGCAATAATGGGGGTGCAGGTAGCAGACACGGCTCCCTCATTACTGTTTGGAATGGGGGTATGGAGGACTGGGGGAATGAGAATTTGGAGGGATACCCCCGAATGATATGGATACTTTTAACATTGGTTAGGCAGTGCATTCAGAACACCTGGGTGTCTCATGTGTACCCCACAAAACAACAATGGAAGACCCTGGTGGTCCAGAACTTAGCACTCGAGAGACTGACATTTAAACCCCAGGGAAGGAAGAGTTGTTTTTATCCTGCTGGGGCAAGTACATAGACTCACTGCCTGTGGCAGAGGCAACATTGCTGTGGCTGGGGGTGGTGTGACTGTATACATGCTCTTCTTGCAGGTACTGTACTTGGATGTATGCACCCTGGGAGAGGGAGAAACTGAGGGTCAGCCACAAGTAATAACAAGGTGAAAAGAGGTGAGGGGTGCGAAATGGAGCAGAAACTGTGTGCAGTAACCTACAGAGAAGGTAAGGTCACTGCCCAAGGGGCAGAAATAAAATCGAAGGGAGGAAATGGAGTATAACAAGTAAGCACAGTTTGATGTTTTTTGATAACAGAACACATATATTTACCAATGCAGATTGCATGGTATCCTATTGTGGTGGTGGTGGTGGGGGTGTCTTTTTCTTGTATTGTGACTTAAATGTATTTAGTTATGAGAGGTCTTTCCCTTCATATCACAAGACAGAGGATGGGAAATGAGAATAAATAAGGGGAAAGTAAAAGGAAATGTGAGATAATCATCCTTATACAGAACAAATGTATTAGCAAGATGTATACCTTGACTGTATAGTGGTTCTAAGTGTAACCAATGTAGAAATGTTTGAACAGTGTTATTGAATGGATGTATGCTATGTATTTCTTGTGAGAAAGTAATAAAAAGATGTATACTAAAAAAGCCTGCACAGCTACAACAGCAGAATTTGAACCAGTATTTAAAAACGGCTTCTACTGGAAACAAGCATTTGTCAATGCTGAATGTTGCTTGCTTATATGTGCTGTTTAGGTATTTGGAAGTGATAGTACCATGCCTAAGAACTGTCAAGTGCCCCCGAAGACATCCACTGTGTCTTTCTGTTCAGTAGTCACAGAAGAGGGGCAAGGGTCACAGCAGTACAGCAGTTGCAAAAGCATGAAGAGGTGGACAATAGTCCATTCACAGGCAGAAGAATCCTGCAGGAGGTGACTAAATTATTGTTCCTGTTCGAGAGCACCCCCTATCCCTTCACCCCAGGTCCCCTTGGTTTGATGGGACACTGAGGGAGTTGCGGAGACAGGGGCGAAGGCTAGAGCATTGCTGGCGCAAGTGCGCCCTTGATGCCGACCACCTTAGATTGATTGAACATTATTCTATCTATCAATCTGCAATTACCCATAAGAAGGCAGAATTCCTGTCCAGGGAGATTGCAGTTGCACAGAATCGACTGGCTCAGTTGTTTTGGACTGTAGACAGACTGTGCAACCCAGCCTGTCTGCAAGTCCGAAAAGCTTTTTCGCAATTGAAGTGCGAGGAGCTTGCTCGGTTCTTTGCAACTAAGGTGGCTGACATCTGGGTGGGCTTGCATCCGGCAATCTCTAAGGGTGATGTTGTGGAACAGTGCGAGTTCACAATACCTCAATTCTCTTGGAGTTCCTTTTGCCGACTGGAGGTTGTGGATATTATGAGGATCATCCATAGTATGTGGCCCACGAGCTGTAGTTTGGACCCTGGGCCAACTCCCCTAATTTTGGGTTGCTCTGAGATCATTGGTCCAGTTATGGTGCAAATAGTCCGGTGCTCCTTAGAGTCAGGTGAGTTTCCTAACTCCCTGAAGGAGGCAGTGGTAACACCCCTATTGAAGAAAGCTACTTTGGACCCAGACTGTTTCTCAAACTACAGACTTATCTCTAACCTTCCCTTTATTGGGAAGGTTATTGAAAGGTAGTAGCAGCCCAATTGGAAGACCATTTAACCATCCATAATGTCTACGAATCCTTCCAATCCGGTTTTCGTAAAAGACACAGCACCGAGACTGCATTGGTTCGGGTGCTTAATGATCTTCTGAGGGAGAGGGATCAGAAGAGATGTTCCATTCTAGTTCTTCTTGATCTCTCGTTAGCTTTTGACACTGTGGATCACCTGGTGTTGTTAGCATACCTGAGGCTTATCTGTGGAATGTCGGGAACTGTTTTAAAATGGTTCACTTCATTCCTTACTGGGAGATCACAAAGAGTTGTGTTGGGGGTTTATTCCTCCGGCCCAACTTCTTTGTTGTGCGGGGTGCCTCAGGGTTCAGGGCTGTCACCCATGCTATTCGCAGTGTATATGCTGCCCCTCAGAGACATTATAAGATGGTATGGGCTGAGGTTTCACTGCTATGCAGATGATACCCAGCTATACCTGTCTTTTGCTCCTGACCAGGATGGAGCCCTCTCGGTGTTTAATAACTGTCTGGAAGAAATCCAAGGATGGATGGATTCTAGTTGGTTAAAGTTGAACTCAGAGAAGACAGAGGTGTTAGTGGTGGACCCGGGTGGTCAGATAGCGAGGTTGCATGATGACACGCCCTCTGGAATTTTTCTTGATGGCGTGTCACTTCCGACCTCTGAATGGGTGCGCAACCTTGGGATTGTCCTTGATGACAGGCTGACCCTTCAATCTCAAGTGTCGGCCGTTGTCAGGCCTTCCTTTTACCATCTTAGGAATATTGCCAGGGTGCGTCACCTTGTTCCGTCTGAATCTTTGCCAACATTGATCCACGCTTTTGTGTCCTCGCATCTGGACTACTGCGACGCCCTTTATTTTGGGCTTCCTGGTGTTGAAATCCGTCACTTACAGCTGGTGCAGAACACTGCAGCAGGGAATGACTAGACAAAGGAGGATCAGTCATGTGCAGTGCTCGCAAACTGCACTGAAAGCCTTACACCTCTGATGGCGGATCACCTTTAAAGTAATTTTATTGACTTTCAAAGCCCTTCATGATCAGGGTCCGACCTATCTGAAAGAACTTCTGGTGCCTTACTGTCCCGGCCGATCGCTCCGCTCGGCTGATGAGGGGTTGTTAGAGATTCCAAGAGTGAGTTTAAAATCTTCTGGCAGTAGAGCATTCTCTTATGCTGCACCCACTCTTTGGAATTCTCTACCTCACTGGTTAAGGGAGTGCACCTTGGCGGAGGTATTTAAGAAAAACTTGAAGACTTACCTGTGGAATATGGCATATTTGGAAGATTAATGAAATCTGAGTGCAAATATTATGTTTTGATTGTATGGATGATTTTATTGTTTGTTTTTAATATATGATGTTATGTATTTATCTTATTTATATGTTCTTAATTGGCATTGTATATCATGGTTTTTGATATGTAAAGTGCCTTGATATTTTGAAAGGCACTTTAAAAATAAAGTTATTATTATTATTGTTATTATTATTATTAAATTGAAGGTGGACAAAGCGATGGGACCAGATGGCATACACCCAAGGTGGGGTTGTTGTGGTTTAAATTGGCAAGCCAGTAGACGCGATGGCATCTACTGCAGTGGCCAGTCAGCGGCTAAGTGCGGCGAAGTGCTTGGGAGTCAGTGGAGCCCGTGGGAGACCAGGGAGAGGGAGACGTATTGGCTGGTTGTCCGTGTAAGAATGGCAAAGATGTTTAGTTTGTGTCTTTTGTTAGTATTGGGTGGAGTATATATATGTGATATGTTTGTGGGAGATACAGTATCTAAGGAGGATGAAAGGGGTTGTTATATTGTTTATGATTATTCCATGTCCGAATTGTTGGTGGGTGGTAATATGCATTTTACTGCCTGTGGCCTATTACATAGAAACACCTATGCAGTTCGTAATTGTGGCTATTTAATGTGTTGTATTCCAAGTTGTCTGTATCAGGGGAGTATAAAGAATTTAGTGAAAATATTTAAGTGTTTGGTTTTACTTTTGTTATCTGGGGATGTGGAGACTAACCCTGGTCCTCTTGGACTGAATTTTGCATCTAGTGGTCAGGATATTTCTTATTTGTCATTTTGTAAAGGATTTAGTGTTGTTCATTTTAATGTTAGGAGTTTGATTCCTAAGTTGAGTGAACTGGAATATTTTGTTGTCCATCATCAACTGGATATCTTGGCTGTATCCGAGACCTGGTTGAAGCCTTCAGTCCCTGATAATATATGTCTATTATCTGGTTATACATTATTGAGAGCTGATCGAAAAGGGAAGAAGAGGGGAGGTGGAGTGGCAATCTATTTTAAAGAAAATCTTTGTGTGACTATGTTAGGTTCTAGTGTGGAGTCTGATCAATGTTGTGATTGGTTGTTTCTAAAAATTACTTTAGGTGGAAAAAAACGTCTGGTGTTGGGTTGTCTTTATAACCCTCCTCAAATTGGTATTAATGGTTTAAAAGATTGTTTGGATTTTCTCTCTTCATTTTATGTAATGATGTGGTTTTGGTAGGTGATATAAAATTGAATTGGGAGCTTAGGGATAGTCTTGATTTGGTATCCTTACTTCAGTCTTATGGCTTAGTGCAAAAAATATTTCAACCTACCCACTTAAATTCTCACTCAATTAAGCACTCAGTTCTTGATTGGGTTATTACTAATCATGAGAGAATAGTATCAGCCTCTGGTGTATTACCTGATGCTGTAAGCGATCATCAGGGTATATTTTGTACTCTAAGCTTTAGGTCAGTGAGGATTCCACCCCATATTTTGAAAATTTGAAGTTATGATCGAATTGATATTGAAGCAGTTACTACCTCTCTTTCTGCGATTAATTGGTTATATCTCTACTTAATACCTGATGTGGATTGTGCGTTAGATTATTTTTTGAATTAGTTATTGGATATTCAAAACACGTATTTTCCTTTGCACACAGTAAGGTTGCATGGTAGGATAAATAAATGGTTTTTGGATGATATCAAGTTATATATTAAACAGAGAAATAATGCCTGGGTTCATTATAATTGTAGTCCTTCTCCTGCTACATTGGCTAATTACCATATGTTGAGAAATAAGGTTTCTGAATTGGTGAAAAAAGCAAAACGGGATTTTTATAATACACAATTTGCAACCAATTTATCAGATTAAAAAACCTTTTGGCAGAATGTTAATTCTTTATTGTTTCCTGGGACTAAGAGTGAAATTGATAAATTACGAGTGAATGATGAGATGGTTTTGGATCAATCTGAAATTGCAGAATTATTTAATACTACATTTTCTGATTATTCAGTTTATAGGTCAGGATTATCTGCTAATGATTTGGATAATGGGCCTGTTCATGTATCATGGACGTTATTTCAGTTTAGTGCAATCGATTCTTATGAGATGTTTAATTTGCTCTGTACATTACCTGATAATAGTATTGACTGTGGTAGGGGTCTTGAAACTAGATTTTTGAAATTGGTTTTAAATTATGTTATTGATCCATTATGTTATATTTTTAATTTATGTTTATTTTCAGGTTATTTTCCATTGGATTGGAAATCTGTTAGGGTTGTTCCTGTTCCTAAAAAGGCTCATGCTGCTATTTTGGATGATTTTAGACCTATATCCATTTCGAATCCTTTGAGTAAATTGTTAGAGAAAGTTGTGTCTAATCAATTGAAGGATTATTTGGATTGTTATAACATTTTGAGTCCACAGCAACATGGTTTTCAGTGGGGATATGGAACTGGTGCTGCCTTGGTCAGGTTCACAGGCACCATTCTCAGGGGCTTTGAAAATGGCCTAATGACTGGGGCAGTGTTTGTGGGCCTGACCAAGGCATTTGATTTGATTGATCATGATTTATTGTTATGTAAATTGAATGTTATTGAGGTTGTGTTATCCTGGTGTGGTGATTTTTTAGCGAATCGTGAACTGTTTGTGCATGTTGGCTCGCAGGATTCCCAAATGGCTTTGCTTGAGTGTGGGGTTCCACAGGGGTCCATATTGGGGCCCCTGCTGTTCTCTTTATTTGTTAATCAGCTGCCTGTTAGTTGTGGATCCTGCGACTCAATAATGTATGCAGATGATCTGATACTCTTTACCCAGGGTAAATCACAATATGAGTTGTTTGATGTTTTAGAAAGCATTTAGTAATGAGTGTAAATGGTTTGTACTAAATTCAATGATTTTAAATTCCAAAAAGACAAAATCAATGATTTTTGGGACCCCTGCCATGTTGGAAGATGATCCGTGTTTGTTGATTTCTGATGGGAATGGTGCTGCAATAGATCAAGTTACCTAATTTAAGTACTTGGGTGTGTGGTTGGATTGTAGTCTTACTTTTTCACTCCATATTAAGAATGTTAGTCAAATTATAAATCAGAAATTGGGCATTTTGTTTACATGTCAGTCATTTTTTCCCTTCGAAACTAGAAAATCCATTGCTGTTGGTTCATTATTACCTCATTTAGATTATGTTTGTTATTCATATCAGAATTTGAATGTTAGGGATTATAATGTTTTGTCAGTGGTTTATAATAATATCTGTAGATTTATTTTATTGGCCCCTTTCAGCATGTATCATTGTTTACTTTATTCACAACTGGGTTGGTTATCTCCTATGGATAGAATTTATTATTTTTCTGGCTGTCTGCTTTATAAATCTCTTTTTGTTCCTAAATTTCCTCTGGAAGATATGGCAACAGTTTATTCTTCCCTTCCTAAACTACGGTCTGCAAATGTGATTGTATTAGATCTCCCAGTCATTAAGACAAGGGTTGGACAGAGGTCTTTTTCTAGTGCAGCCCCATTCCTTTGGAATACCTTACCTCCTGATCCTCATCAATTTATGTATTTTTATTGTGTTAAGAATAAGCTTTTGTCTTTTTTGTTGAGTAAGTCTAATTGTAATTGTTGAACTGTGTAATGTTTTGTATTTTTGTTGTTTGTTCTGGGATGGACCTGAAAAAGGACACTGTCCAGAGTCCCTATCTGGTTATCAAATTATTAAATAAATAAAAAATATTAAGAGAACTGTGAAGGGAGATAGCAGTACCTCTGACAGCCATGTTCACTGAGTCATTCAACACAGGGGTGGTACCAGAGAATTGGAGGAGGGCACATGTGGTCTCTCTACACAAATCTGGCAGCAGGGAGGAGGTGGGAAACTATAGGCCAGTCAGCCTCACCTCAGTAGTGGGGAAGATCATGGAGACATTGCATAAAGAAAGGATAGTGGGGCATCTAGAAGCCATTGGAGCCCAGGACCATAGACAACATGGATTCACAGTGGGGAGGTCATGTCAGACAAATCTGGTTGATTTCTAAGACTGGGTGACAAAAGAAGTAAATCAGGGTGGGGCAGTGGACAATGCTTACCTTGATTTCAGCAAAGCCTTTGACACCATCCCACATAGGAGGCTGATAAACTAGCTGTGTAGGCTGGGCATAGGGGAAAGAGTGGTAAACTGGGTTAGAAACTTTCTAACAGACAGAAGGTAGAGAGTGGTGATAAATGGGGTGCACTCTGGGGAGAGGGGGTGACCAGTGGAGTGCCACAGGGATCGGTCCTGGGGCCAATCCTGTTCAATGTCTTGATTAGTGATATTGCAGAAGGGCTGAAGGGAAAGGTCTGCCTGTTTGCAGATGACTCCAAGATCTGTAACACAGTGGATACCCCAGAGGGGGTGGAGAAAATGAGGAAGGACCTGGGGAAGCTTGAAAAATGGTCTGAGACCTGGCAACTGAAGTTTAATTAAAAAAATGCAAAATTATGCACCTGGGACACAGATACCCTGGGGAAAGCTACAGGATGGAGAGGAGGGGAGTTTCTGACAGTCACAAAGAAGGAAAGGGACCTGGGGGTTCTTATTTCAGATGATCTGAAAATGTCAAAGTGCTAAGGCATCTGGGAGGGCCAGTGACATGCTGGGGTGAATAGGCAGGGGTATCACCAGCATAAGGAGGGAGGTAGTGATGCCATTATATAAAACTATGGTCAGGCCTCACATGGAGTACTGTGTGAAATTCTGGAGGTCACACCTTTGTAGGGATATTAACAGGCTGGAGGTGGTCCAGAGAAGGGCAAATAAGATGGCACAGAGCTTGCAACACAAGACTTATGAGGAGAAATTAAGGGACCTCAATATATACTCACTGGAAGAGACAGGGAAAGAGGGGATATGATCGAAACATTCAAGTACCTAAAGGGTATAAACAAGGTGCAGGGGGAGACATTTTATAATACAAGAGGAGCATAAGAACGAGAGGGCATGACATGAAATTGGAAGGTAAGAGGTTAAGAGGGAATGTGGGGAAGTTCTTCTTCACAGAGAGGGTGGTGGACGTGTGGAATAGTCTGCCTCAGGAGGTGGTGGGAGCAAGCACTATGGATGGATTCAGGCATTCTTGGGAAAGGCATAGGGGTACCATAGAGGTACAGCAGCGAGTGGGTCAGAAACAGTAATCCAGTACAAGGGCTTACGGCAGACTAGATGGACCAGGCAGTTCTTATCTGCTGACAATTTCTATGTTTCTATGTCTGCGTCTCTTTCTCTTATGAATTACAGACAGACAGAGAGAGACACACAAGCATATGCCGCTTGCATGTGCTGTTCCTCAGTATGTCCTCCCTAACACATTACTATCCACAGACACAGAGAGAGAGGACACAGCACACATTGTCTCTTCAATGCTGCTCCTCCAGTGTCTCTCTCTCTCTCTCTCTCTCTCTCTGTCTCACTGTTACACTCCCTGTCTTGCTTTCTCTGTGTCACTCTCTCTCTCTAAGAACCAAGCTCCGTTCTTGAACGTCGGGGAAAAAACTCAGTTGCGTTCTTTCACTCTCCCTCACTGGGATGCGGGGGTTGGCAGAATGGAACACAGAGAACTTGTTGTATGGGAGGTGGGAAAGCAGCACAGAGGTTCCCAAAGAAAAAGCCACTGAGAGAGACAGAGAGAAAGAGAGAGAGAGAGACACACACATACACAGCAAATACACAGGTCTCTCCTGCACACAGATTGTAGCACTGTCCTGTACCGGGGAGCAAGGGGAGGCCACAGACAACAACATCCCAATGTTTTCTCTCTTGCTGTCTCACAGGACATTTCAGCCATGGTGCAGGTGCAGAAGAGTGATGATGCTGTCTCTCACTCTCTCTATCGTCTGTGCACTGAGGGTGGGGAATGGGCAATGGGACAGCCACAGTTGGGGGTGGCAGGAAAAGAAACTCTGGGTGGCCACTGTCACGCTTGCTCTCTCCTCTGCTTTCCTGTATTACAGCCTGTCAGAGGGCTCTATACTGCTGATCTTTGCTTCCACTGTTTCTGCGGACAGAGACATAGACAGACAGACAGACAGAGACGCAGCACATTGCCGCAAATTTGGTACCTACTGTCTCCCACTGTCTGTGTCTCTCTCTCTCTCTCTCTCTCTCTGTCTCTCTCTGTCTTACATGCCAGACCACATGGCCGCTGTCATGCTCAGCTACCTCCTTGTCCACTCAGACTGCTGATTATCTGCAAACTGGACATGGTAGTGGCAGGCAGAACACACACAGACACTCTGTCTCCAAGCTCACAGGCTACACAGCTGCCATGTGCATCTTGCTGTCTTGCACTGTGTGGTGTTTCTGTGCCCCCTAGCCACAACTTGTCACACAGACACAAGATTGCTGTACCATGGTCTGACATTGTTTCTGTCCTGGTCACTCTCTCTCTCTCTCTCTCTGCATCAGACTGCACAGTGGGATCACTTCACCTGGCTTGTCCCCATTGCACTTCACCAACTTGGGAACATAATTTGTCTGTGCTGCTGGACTGCAGTCTGAAAATGCAATCTGACTGCACACAGCATGGACTGGGACCTCAGAAGCTACAAATTGTGCAGAATGGTACTGATTTCACCTTGGGCTCGGTGCCCGTTGGTCCGCGGTTTGGCTGAGTGTGTGCACAGAAGTTGTTAACTGTACTCTGGTTGCACAAAGGTCTGCATTATTGCACTGTTAGGTGCTGCCACACAGTCAATCAAATCCATTCAAAAGAAGAATTGTACAGATTCGCTTTAAGAAAAAAAGTGTATTCTTAGAGCCGGGGGAATATTTGGAGCACTACCGCAGTATTCTGCTGTTCACAAAATGCATGCACAGTCTGAATCGGCCATCCACTCTGGCTCTCGGAGCATATCAGGTTTTAGCTCTTATAGCAATGTTTGTCCCACAGAGCACTAGGTAGCTTTGTGGTGCATCATTTAGGCTAAAGCTTCTCTAGTTCCTCCTGTAATTTGTGAGACTGATAGCAGCACAGCTTAGCTAGTCATGTTAGCATGGTCACTGAAGCCTGGCTCAAAGAAATGCAAAACATGAGGAAACAGGAGGGTCAGAAGGACAACAAGGGAGAAATGAGGTATGGGGAACACACGAGACAAAAGGTGTGTGCAGGGGAGGAAGGAGAGACAGCAAGGAAAATGGAGTGATGGAGGGGAGGGGGGGGACGGCTTTATGTATATGAAACGGAAGAAGTGTTCTCTCATTGGAACGCTTCATTTGTTTCAAGTACACAAAGTTTCCTCCCATAAACTATAAACCATTGTCATACTTAGCTTGCATGATAATTGGTCTGTCAAGGATGAGCCCAATGCAGCTTGACCTGCATGGGGCTAGTCAGTGACACACCTCTGTAATGCCATTCGCTGTAGCAAAATATTTCTTGTGCAAGCACAAGCAATGTAAAAAGGAAGGGAAAGGCAGACAGTGGATGTAATTCGGGAGTAGATTCAGTATTCTGAAGCTTTGATAGGTGGAGGAGGGGAAGACCCCCTGCTCCTGAAGCCACCTCACAATTCAGACCAATACCAGTATGTTTGCTTGCCTTGTAAATGAACATAAGCATTTGTCAATGCTGAATGGTTGCTTGCTGACATTAGCAGTGGAAGTGCAGGAGTTAGACAGGTGCAGTACAGAAATGGCAGTGAAGTATTGAACTAATGCCAACTCCACCCCCACCCTGCAGAGATGGACAAGCATTGGGGTGTGCCTTTGGGTCATCGCCCATTACGGTCACATTTCACCTCACCCTATGCTGCAGACACTTACAAGTGTCGAGGTGTGCCTTGGGGTGTTTAGGCTTTAAACTCACCTCATTCCACAAGGAAATGCGCTGAAATGGGTGCAGTGTAGGAGAACAGGGTGAACTCTGGGGGCAAAGGGCCCAAGGTGCACCTCGATTCCTGTCACTGGTTGCAGGGTGGGGGTTGGGGTTGAATGGTGTGAGCATTACTGTTGATAATCCTAAGTCACACCCCTGACACCTGTAAGTCCCTACAGGGTAGAGCATTATGGTCGAAAACCCTAATGCCCTGGGCATTTCTTGGTATTTTTACTCCAAGTTTTCAACATGGGCTTTTTGAGACCCCACCGCATGAACAGTGACACTATTAGTTTGTTAGCCAAAAGGTGATTTTGCACAGTGACTGCGCCATTTGGCACCACAGGTGTGAAAACACATTTCGAACAGAATGTGAAAAATGACAGCTGTTCTGTTCATGAGGAGGTGAAATGAGGATGTTGAAAATTTGGTGAAAGAATTCCCCAAAATGGCCGAGATATTCACCTAAGTTGAAAAAACCCTATTTATGCCATTATACAGCTTACCGGCATTTCTTCAGTTCGCAGTCGGCTTTGAAGAGTGCTGACATGTTCCTGGCCCACCGAAGATCATTGCGCCAGGCTCCAGAGGTAAGTATGGGGTGAGGGGGATGTGGGGAGGTGGGGTGCACAGAGGGTGGGAGCGGGTTGGCCACAGACAGCGCGGGACCATTTTCTTTATTTTTACAGGGAAAAACATGCAGGACTATTTGCATGCTGGAGATGGGCTCCCAGTGTGCCACCTGGATGTTTGTTGGGGAAGGGGGAATGGAGCTGATGGGGATTGGGCACCCCATCAGCCATACAGTGTGCTGGGGGGATGCATGAGCCGAGGGGAGATTGGGCACCCCCCTTCAGCACACAACAAGTGGGGGGGGCATCAGGCCATCAGGGATTGGGCTACGATATCTGCAAATTAACTGGGGAGGAGATCATGCCGACAGGGGGGATTGGGCACCCCCGTCGGCTTTTATTTTATTTATTTATTAAAATGTTTCACCAGGAAGGCACACTGAATGGCGTATGGTGGCTTTCTGTCGACTTCATGGGGACTGTGAGGCCAATGGAGAAGCCGTCACCATGGGAACACCACACAATGCAGCTTGTAATTGGCTGCTGCAGTCAGGGACGCCCCCCAGCAAACACAGCTGATTGCATAGTGATAGGATACTCCCTGATTGCAGCGGCCAAGATTCTTTGATCATAGTGGCATGCTCATAAATGGCCGTCATCGACAGTATGCTCCTCTATTCGCTACGGCAGACACCAGCCCCAGAACCGACTGCTGCCATTCAGGACAACACTGCCATGCCTACACAACCCACTTGAGAAGGAAGGTGACGCAATGTGTTTCTTGCACATGCATGCAAGCAACACAAAAATGACCAGCAGATTCAGCACAGTTCTCCTTTAAGGCAGTTTTAGGGACTATTTGAAGGTCTTTAGTGAGTAAAGGAGGATGCCGTTTGTGATGACAATCATGGCTGTGTGGTTAGTATTGATTTTATTGTGAAGAGGCTGTAGAATCTTCATCCAATGCTGTTGTGCTGAAATAACAGCACAGGTAAACAGGGCCTTCAGCCAATCAGATTTCACAATTTTTGAAACCCATTTTATAATTTACTATAGCATATTGCATAAAATCACTATAAAACACATTTAAAATTAAAAGTAATCACTTTTTTGGTACCCCTGTTGGATAGCTGACTTCATTAGTTCTCTACCGCTCCTTGCAACATTTTTTGAACTTAATTTCTGTCATGGGAACCCCAAATCACTATTTACAGAAGTTTCCCCCAGTGTGAAAAGCAGTAGTGTGCTGTGTAACTTTAGCTGTAAAATCTGAGGAGAAACTGATAACAAATGACTCCTTTCTCTTGAAAATTACACTTTCCCTCTTGACTGAGCAAGAAGTAATTTATTCACAATGGACCCTATTCACAGATACCTACGCGCCGCGTATCTGCGGTGTGTTGGCATGCTTACTAATGAATAGCACACAGTGCGGTCCAGTGAACTCCTCAAAACATTTATGACATGTATACTAGCACCTTGTGCATCAGATACCCTGGCTGCCCTTGCAGCTATGCGGTACAGGTGGTCTGGGGATGTACCCACACTCTGCATCATTCAAGAAGGTGTGGAGTTGGAATGGAGTGCCAGACCGGGGGGTGCAAGTTACATGACTGGGACCCAGTTGTAACTTTTACGCACCCCACCAATGGATGCCTGCCAGTGGCATAGGCACAGGGACCTACACCACACTGATGACCCAGCCCACAAGGCAGCCAGGGAGGGCTGGGGAAAGCCATTCTGGCAGTTGCCAATTGGACCCCGATTCCTGGGGTCTGTGCCTTCCCAGGATCCCCAGCATGCAGGTAGAAGGGGATCCACTATGGGACGCCAGGCTTGGCATCCCATTGAATGCCCACTTGTGTCCCTGTGCTCCACCACCTTGTGCAACTATAATCTACCTCTGAACACCTGCACACTGGGGAGCAAGGCCATGGACAGGTGCCAGTGGGTGCTCATGGTTGTGAATACCGCGCACCTTGCACCTGTCAGGGCTATATAACTAAACATGCATTATACATCCATTTTGCACATACAATCTGTGCTTTTGTGAATAAGGCCCAATGTCTGCAGTCTGAACTCCTCCCTGGGTATGTCCCAAGGGCTCCAGTAACTCACTCCTTCCCTAGAGTGCACACCCCTCTCCTGGCATCTCCTTTATCCTCTCCTGTCTGCCAGCATGACTGCAGACAGTATTTTGTGACCACACTACCATCTTAGGTCAGCAACTCCATTTTCCTGACTTTTAAGGCAGAAAGCCTACCCTTCAAATTATAAATGATACAAGTCTTGTGAGATGCTGACTTAAAAATCAGTGTCAGTGGCTCAGTAGGTAGCACACTCACCTCTGAGGCCGGGAGATCAGAAGGCTATGGGCTCAGTTCCCACATCTGGCACTTGGGTTAATATCCCAGTACTGACACTGTAGTGCAGCATGAGAGGGGGTGCTGCACTTCTGAGGTGCCGTCTTTCAGATGAGAAGTTAAACCGAGGTCCCATCTGCCTGGATTGGTGGTAGTTCAGGCGGATGTTAAAGATCCCATGGCACTTATCGAAAAGAGTAGGGGTGTTTTTTATTTATAATAATACATACAGGAAATCACATGAAACAATAAAGATGATACTTGATCCTCATAATAAACTACAGTGAAACTGAAAATGTAGAGGGAAAAAAAAACATAAGAAAGGACACAAATTAAAAGGAAAAAATTCATAATTACCAAACAGTAATACTGCCTAAAAAAACCACCAAAAAAAGGGGGGTTAGGAAGGAAGGTTAACTATCCAAGTTATTTATATTTAATAATGTAAGAAAAACCCCTCCACCAAAAATTTACTTTATCAACGTTATACATTTGTTTATCTTTCAAATAAACTTTCAACAATTCATTCGTAACATAACAACAAAACCCTTCCACTGTACTCAATTTCTGATAAATTACCCATTGACATGGTAATTGCCATAAACAAAATCTTAAACATGCAAAAAAAATAATAACGTGTGTTTATCATATATCTGTAAGCAGGGTGGCACTATTCCAATAATTAAAGTCTCATAATTAATAAGAGACAACCAAGGCATATTCCATCTATTAGCAGCATATTTCCATATTGATTTAGAAAAAGAACAATACAAGAAAAAATGCTCCATAGTTTCCTCTTGGTTTATATAATCAGGAAAAGGACAATTCCTCTCTTCCCTAGCTTTATACTTAGCCGTGCCCCTCACATTTAAATGACCATACATGATGAGCCACTGGGTTTCCCACATCTGTATAGGGAGTCTGGGGTTATTTAATTGTTCTAAAATATTTTTAACACCTGCAGAGGGGCAATTTTTAAAACATGGGTCAGTAGGATAGACTCTAGCCATTATCATCCTATAAAGATTTTTCATATTGGAAGAAGAAATTTGTTCTTTTAACACCTGCCATTTATACAGCTTTTGTGCGGAAGGTCGGAAATATGCTGGGAAATGAAGATGTGGATGAATTTTAGGAGCATAAGTTATCCAGGCCTGCAGATATTGCTCTAGAGACTGCCTAATCCAAAACCTATCTCGACTAGCCGAAAATAAAAAACATTTCCTTAAATTAAATGAAATAAGCAATACATGACAAAAAATAACTGAGTCCACCATACCCAAACCCCCTTTGTCCTTAGCCAAATATGTATAACATCTTTTCACTGGATTCAGTCTATTCCCCCATAGAAGTTGGAAACAACAACTATATATTCTGGCTTCATATTGAGTAGGTACCAGAAAGATTTGGGCAATATATTGTAAACAGGGTAAAATAAATTGTTTTAGAACCTGTATTCTTTTGAGTTTGGAAAATTTAAACAGCTTCCACCTAGCAATTTCCCTCGACCTTTTACAAACTAAATCCCAGTTATCTACTGGCAAATTTTGTAGTTAAAGAACACCCAAAATAGTTTTAGGTTCGATAGAGAAACAAATACTATTAACTAAAATAGGAAAATGAATAACACTCCCTATCAGAAGACCTTTGGATTTTGTGTGATTAAGCTTAGCATTTGACAAAGAAGAAAAGAGAAAATTCTGTAAAAATTCCGCTATCTGCTCCTGAGAATTAAAAAAGGCAAACATCATCAGCAAAGCCTGTACAATAATTAATCATTTGATAAAGGTTTATGTACCCTTCCCAGTGGGGAGGTTAGTTAAACACGTAACAAAGGCTCTAATGAAAAAACATATAGCAAGGGGCTCAAAGGGCACCCTTGCGCACCCAGTATTTATTTCTATTCCCTTTGTTATATGCTCCTTAACCACTGGATAGACTTTAGATGATTTATATAGAGCCCGAATCATCCCAACAAATGAAATCGGATCCCAAGAAATTCAGGACCAAATAAAAATCCTGGTTAACCCTATCAAAAGCTTTCTCAAATCAATTGATAACAAAAACCAGCCTTCCCTTCTAAAGATAAATATTCTATTACCTCTCTAATGTTTATTAAAGGTGACTGGATATTCCTATCTGGGACTCCACAATACTGAAATGGAGAAATAACTTTACCAGCCAATAATCGTAACCTATTGTTCAACAATGAGGCAAAGATTTTATAATCAGTGTTTAAAATAGTAATGGGCCTCCAATTCCTAACATGTCCTTTATCCCTTGATTTAAATATATGAATCAATAGTCCTTCTGTAAAAAAATCTGGGAACTGAACTTTAGAGACAAAAAATTGAAAAACTAAAAGTAAACAAGTCGTAATGTCTGTTAGAAAAGATTTATAAAAAGAATTCGGAAAGCCATCTAAACCTGGCGTTACATTATCTTTTAATTTTTTAATAACCATTTCAATTTCAAGGCAGGAGAAAGGAACTTCCAATTTATCCCTCTCCTGGGCTTCTAAAAGGTCAGGAGGCACCCCTAAATAATGTGCAATCTCAAAAACAGAAGGTTCCGAAATTGGTTTTAAACTATCAAAATAATCTTTAATAATAGAATTAATACCCCCTGCATCCTCCACCTTAATCTGATTGCACATGAGATATTCCAAAGCTGTAGAATCCTTTAGTTTTTTACATAATGCAAAGGGATCCCCAAAAACTGTTTTAGAAGAGTGATTAGTAAGGACCGTTTGCAAAGTTTGAGACCTATTATATTGATATAGTTTCATTTGATCTTTAATGTGTTGAATTTGATCCGAAAAATCATACTTAGATGTATTGGCTAGGGTAATCAGGTATTGCAATTGAGACCTTAACTTTAAATATGAAAGAAAATCAGAATTCCGTTTTCTTTTACCATATTTTATAAACCAAGAACAACAATCTTGCTTTGTTTCCAACCACCAAATACCTAAATCAGAATACAAAAATGCTATTGATAGCCTGGCCCTCAATATAAGGGAAATTGAGTTTATTACCACAGCTTCTTTCAAGATGGAGGTATTTAGTTTCCATCTTGAAGATTTCCTCCCAACAGAGGGGAAAGTGTCCACTTCAACCGACACTAAGAGGTGATCTGAGAATTCCACAGGGACTATATTAAAATTTCCTATTTCTGTATTTTTTGAAAGAAATAGATAATCGATCGTAGAACTAACTTTTCCCTTAAAAAAAGTAAAATTAGAATCTAGTTTTACCGAGGAGTTACAATTAACCAAATCTCCTGTCTTGATAATTGATGCTAAACAGTTTGAGTCACAATAGATTTTTTTGTTTACCCACCTTTGATAGAGAGAGTACAATTAAAATCACCTCCCAAAAATAGTAAGGAAGAAATCAAAAGGGTTGAATTAGTTTCATGTACTCAGTTCGAAGAGTCTTTGTCTGGGGATTATAAATATTAATAAATCTACAAGCTCTAGAGTGCCATAGACCATCAATAATTAAAATTCTCCCTGGAATCAATTCAATTAGTTTGAGTAACACAAAATGAAAAGAATTAAACAAAATACCTATCCCATCTGCTCTGTCCCTTCCAAAGGACCAAAAAGAAGGCCCCCAAGGCCAATCCCTTTTGAAGGAAAAAATTTGTTCTTGAGCAAACATCCAGGTTTCTTGGAGAAAACATATTCCCAAAGATTGGTCTCTAAGGAGCTGAAAAACAGCTTGTCTTTTAGCAAAGTTAAGCAGACTGTGTGTATTAAGACAGCCCCAAATAAACCTGGCCATGAAAGTAAAAAAAACAAAGGAAACACAACCTATTTTTTCCTCCTTTTCTTTTTTTTCTCCTTATAATCTTCTATAGGGGCACTCATACCACCTTGAAAGGATTTTTGGGAGTCTGAGTCTCCAACATCCATCTCTGAATCCCCCCAAGAGGTAAACAAAGCAGCATAAGAATTTGGAGATTCAAAAGATTCATTTTTAGAAACAACCCCAGCCTTCACATGTCTATTTGACCGACGTGGAGGAAGGGAAGATAATCCTACACTGTCCCTAGTAGGTTGTTCTGGTTCTGTAGTGTCAGTGTAACAAACAGGATCTAGAAGATTTACCACTTCTGCTTCAAATTTGACAATACTAGCTGGAACTACAGAAGGGGAAGGTGAAGTAGGAGGAGGAAGGGGGGGCAAAGGGGCCTTGAACTGGGAAACCAAATCTAAGGATTCCTGCTGAAGAGGAGGAGCCATTTCCTTAGTCTCCACTTTTTTGGAAACTGCATCCTGGGCCTGCTGAATGATTAAGTCTGTACTACCACAGGAGGCCTTATTTTTAGCGGCCCAAGGGCAATCTTTAAAGGCATGGCCAAAATCCTCACATAAGTCACACTTCATGTGGGTCGCACACTGCATAGTGATGTGACCCACTTCCCCACAATTATCACATCTCGGCTGGTCACACACACTAGAAAGATGAGATTTAGCTCCACACTTATAGCATGCCCTGGGTTGCCCACTGTAAAAACATACCCCTCGATCTCTCCCCAACAAAAAGGCATTTGGAATATGCTCAATTCCGGAATCCGTTTGTCTAAGCTTCACCCTATATTTCCACCCACCGGTCCAAAACTGCTCAGAGTCCAAAATAGGGTCTGGATCACTTAGTATATCACATTTTTGGGAAAGCCAATAAGTAATATCTTCCACATGGACCCCCTCATTCCTAAACATCACTGTGACATTTTTGATTAAAGGCTTAGAAAGTGGAATTACCAAGAAGGGGGTCCACACAGGGGAAAATTTAACTTGCCCATAACGTTCCCAGAAAAGGTCTAAATTATAAGCTGAACGAAAACTAATGTCAAAATTATCTTCCCCGGAAATATTTATAAATGCTAAAACATCTCTTGGTAAAAATTTCAATGAATCCTTAATTAAATATCTCCCCACATATGTCTATCGGGCTGACATCGAGCCACCTTTATCTTGATATCCTCACTGCGTTCCGCGAGGTGCAGCTTCCTTCTAGATTTTGAAAATAGTTCAGATAAGAGAGGTTTAGTTATAGGCCCAAGCCCACACTCTCTTTTGCGCTTGAAGCCTGTGATCCTGAAGCCAAATCCACCTTTGAAAAAAGGTTGCAAATTAGGTACAGATGTTTGTACCGGCATAGCTGTAACAGGAAAAGTAGAAGGGATACTCTGTAAATTAGCCTTTGGCCACCACTCAGGAGTCTGAAGATTAAGTGAAGGATCCCAGGCTGAATCTGGGGTCCAAATCCCTGATGGGCCCTTCTCCCATCCAGCTCCCTGTAATGCTTTCTGAGGAGACCAGGAAGCATCATGTATACTAGAAACCCCATTTCCTTGATGTATTTGGACAGATTCTGAATTAGTCACACATTTTTTAGACTGAGAAAACTCCTGTGCAACAGCTGTAGACCCTTGTAGTAAAGGTGCATTGTGTTTAGGGGTAACCAGCGGAGAAAAATTAAATTCAGTCACTCCTTGTTGATCATTAACCTTTGTTTGATATGATATAAGATGGGCCTCAGTCTGTGCAGTGCCAGAAGGCAACTGCGGATGGAACACAAAACCCGATTCCTTTGACAAAGTTATAGCAGTTTGAAACTTTGAATCCGCCTGTTGCAGCACTGAAGCCACAGAAGGCCGTTTGAAAAGTTCAGAAAAGAGCCGAAACCGGCTCACTGACAATGGCAGTGTCAAGAGATGTGCCCGGCTTTTCGGCACTCGCTATTCTCAGCGATTAACCTGCCAGCCGGCACACTCATTTCAGTTTTCCAAGCCTTGGAAGAAACAATAATGCACTCACCCGTCTTCTTTAAAGGGAGCTGACTGACGACTTCCTCATTCCTGCTGTCAATATTTGCTGGCAGCTTGTCAGACTGCTCAGCTGAGATCGCGTGTGACATACAGCTTTGCAAAACAAGCGGCGCAATATATGAAATTTCCACCATGGTTTCTTTGCCTTCACTCCGTAAATCAGAATTTCTTGCAGTTCTTAATAACTCTGTTGTAGACCTCTCTGGTACCAACAACTCCGGTACCAATAGAGCTTCATGAAAAACCTCGTCTCCTTCACCAACCAGCATTTTCAACACGGCATCAGAGAAAAACATCCTCTGCTAGTAGTGAGGCCTTCCCCACTACTAGACACGCATCCACCTCCTCAGACAACTCTCCCAGAGTGGGCATCTCACACAGAGACGGCTGTCCACCCACACACGAAACAGACAAATCCATAGCAGAAGAAGTAAGCTGAAAAGCAGGAGCTGGAACCTGGGGACAGAGAGCAGCATTTCCACCACCTCCACCAGGATCTGGAACAGCAGCCATCTTGGAGTCACCAGCAAATGGGTACCCCTGCTTACAGGCAGCAAGAGTAGGGGAATTTCCCCAGTGTCCTGGCCAAATTTCCTTCATTCACTGAAAATGCCACTAACAGCTTAATCTGGTTCAAAGTCAGTTGGCATTCATCTGTATTCCCCCTCCCCCGGGTCGTGCCTGAAAATAGGCAGGATTTGTCTAGTGCACTTACCCGGTCAACAAAAACTAAATAAAATGATAAAGTTATAGGGCTGAGTAAAACCACTGTACATATTTGCTGTTTGCTTTTTTATTTTAGATTACTTTTTTCCCCCTGCAGTCCTCACATGCCCACCATTGGCCTACTCACTCACCCATCTCCATCACCTGATTTCTCTGGGACTTACCCCTCCCATCTTCCTTCCTGGATTACCCCCAAGGGTGGGGTCATTGCACCCTCCAGTGGAGCTAGAGTTTGGTGTCATGAGAGCGCCTCGATCGGCGGTGAGAGGCCTGAAGTGAGAGGTGGGTGTCATCTTGCTGCAGTCAGGGTGTTTCCAGTTTTCTGCCCCAATTACCCATGACACCTATTGGGTGCTCCTTCATGCATGTGCACCTCAATGCATGCCACATGCACACTAAGCACACCAGTATCTACCCTCCCTGATCTATGGTTCCCACCTGCACTGCCACCTATGCTCACCCAAGAAGCGATACTGCATCAGAGAACAGAGCCCCCTCCCCAAAGTGGAGAGCTTCCTTTTGGGATGATTACACAACCTCCCCCAGCTGGCCTTCCAATGATCCAGGCTAGTTCCTGAACCCGAGTCATCAACATTGCAGTTGGTATCACTGTCGCTGCATCAGCTGGCCGGCCTATTTTTGTTGTTTAATACCTGGCTGTCTCACTTTCTCAGCACTGCAGCTTTAACTAGCTCCATTCATATAATTACTTAATTTTGCTGTAAACTGATTACATAGATCGGTTTCTTAGACTGTGAGCTATATTGGTGTAGTCTCGGTTTAATTATTTATTGATAAAGAGATCTCTTCTCTTCCTCTCATACCTCTCAACCTCATGCCTCACAAATCAGGGACAAGGCTTAAAAAAATCAGGGACAAAGGACCAAAATCAGGGACACATCTTCAAAATTAGAGATATCCACCCAGAAAGCTAGTAGAATATGAGGCTTAGTGTAAAATGCATTTTCTAAAGAAGAACAAGTCTGTAACTTTAATGCTTGATATTATTTTATGCTTACAGTTTCCACTGTTTAGCCATGGAAGCACAAATTTTAGGAGGGACAGAGTAAAAATTCTGAGGCAAAATCAGGGACATCCCTGAAAATCAGGAACAGTTGAGAGGTATACTTCCTCTGCAGCCTGCTGTTGCATAAGATGGCATCCGTTTAGCTGAGCCCACCCCATGCCTCTGAGATGTCTCTTTCCACCTTATAACCCCTTAGGGTTATTTATTTCATTAATAGGAGTGAGTCCCTGTATTTATACTCCTAGAGCTTGCCAGCTACCATCTAACAGCGTGCTTTGACTGTACCAGCGGTCTGACACTGAGAGTATCATTCTCTGTCCCTCGCTCACACATAGAAGCCAAAGCAAGCCCCCTCTAACTGCTGTAGCAATACACTCCATCCATAAGTCAGCATGAAAGCCTGTACCTGCCATCCACACAGCATGGTAGCGCTACTCACTGAGCCAGTTTGGCTTCCTCTAACCACCTTTCTCAGGCGCCTAATACCACACAGCTGTCACTCTGCAAATAATGAATAAGAGCTGTGGCTCTTTTAATAATCACTATGTCTACTCTGTTTTAATGATTAAAGTGTGCAGATGTATTTAGCAATAGCACAAGGCCTCTTTATAATGCCAGGCTGGTCCAAGGCATTCCACAGGACCACCAGGACACATGCTAACCCGGGCAACCAAATACTAGTCCATGGCCATCAAACATTACATATGGCTATTAACTAATTGCTAGTGCCAGGCACTCTTTCCTTACTTGCAGCTGTATATAAGGTGTGTGTGAGGTGAAGGCAGTTGCCCCCCTTACCTTACTCCATATGATACCAATAAGATGCTCATGGTATGTTTTGATTTTCTACAGTGTTTGACATCCTACATGGCAAGTTCCCACCAATCTCTGCCAGACCTCCTGCCAGGGGACCCAAAACTATAAGGTACCATTTTTTTCTTGTGGAACAGGTATTCCATGACTGTTACACTGGTGAGGCAAGCAGGAACATAGCACACTAATACATATACACAGATCCCCCCCCATCATTTACACACACACACACACACACTGGTGCACACACATACATGTATTTCTTCCTTTTCTGTGTTCTGTCTTTCTGGTTTTAGTGTCTGGTTTCACTCTTCAGCCATTATGGGCTCAATGGCCTAATCCCCCCCCAAGCCAGGACAGGTGAGAACACATCGTATTTGGGCCCTCAGGTGGGTCCTATTCCTGTCAGGCTGAAGGATGAGTTGGGAGAAAAATGGGTGTTCAGCAGGAGGTGGGATTTATTCCTTCAGCTGGATGCAGATCATTAGTTAGTAGGCAGTCTGGAATCCCCTCAGCGGATGAGCATTAGTTACCCTGCCAGGGCCTGTGGAATTAGTCGGAAGACAGGTGAAGGTGAGAGTTCTGCAGCTGGAGTTCCAGTATAGTATGGCACAAATGGACAAGCACAAAAATAGAATAGAGCAAGACAAGTAAGTAACAAAAAGAGATTTATTTTTCCCACGGTGCTTAATTTTGTTTTTGGCTAACTGGCAATTAATACATTTTGGCACTTACTTGCCTTGCTTCGCTTTTGATGTTCCCTTTTGGATGGCTTCTGACTTGGCTTCAGGCTGCTTGGTTGGTTTTGTTCAGAGTGAGTCTGTTAATCAGAATAGATGGAATTGCAGCTGTGGTTAGGAGCAATTTGAGTAGCCTAGCCAGGGAGTTAGTGTAGAGGTAAGTGGGTGTTGCATCAGTGGGTGGGACTAATTTGTCAAGGGAGTTAGACAGGAGTGACAATAGCATACAGTTGGTAGGGGGTAGCAACAGGTGGTAGTTGTTTGTCTGGGGAGGGCTAATCAGATGGTGGGCAGGAGTTACAACAGCAGGTATGAGCCTCTAGATAGCAGTAAAATGATTTGTGTGGCAGTCCAAAGGGCACTGGCAGGCTCCCCCTTCCCTCAGGCTGTGTGAGTAGAGCACCCACTTGAAATCACTACCACAGGCCAATGACCTCACCCTGAAACATATGATAGATGCAGTGGAGAGTAAACTTCTGCAGTTTTGCCAACATCTCATTTCCATGTTAAAGAGCAGGTTCCTACTTTACTAGTATGCCCCCCAAAAAAATATATATATAACAAACCTTACCTGGCCCCAAGTGGACTTCCATAAAGCTTTTAATTTATTTTGACCAGGTTTGAGAAATCTAATAGATTGTACTTTTATCCGTGCAGCTGATAGGAAAAATGCTGCAACTTCCCTATTGCAAGACATGCCCCTGCACTAGTACATTTCTTGATGTTAGTAAATGGAGAGCACAGGGGCATGCTCTGTAAAGCACAACAGGGACATTTTTAACTGCTTTTCTTTTTTAAACTTTAGTGTTGCGATTATGACAAATCAAGGCCACTGCTCAGCTAACAAGGACCTTGTTAGTTGAGGGGTAACCTTACCTCATTAGTTGAGCAGTGGCCTTTATTTGTCATAATCACAGCAATAAATTATAAAAAAGGCAGTTAAAAACATCCCTATTGTAGTCTATGGCGTGCACCCCTGTGCTCTCCATTTACTGAGATCATGAAATGTTTTAGCGTGGGGGCATGTCTCGCAATAGGGAAGTTGCAGTATTTCACTAATTGGCTGCATGGATAAAAATACAATCTATTAGATTTCTCAATCTTGGCCAAAATAAATTAAAAGTTTTATGGGGGTCACATTGGAGCCAGGTAAGGTTTGTTATACAGTGAATTTCACTTGTATGCCATTCGGTTATATGCCTTTTTCGGCTATATGCCCGTTTTGCCCTGGTGCCGATTCATCCCTTATGTCTATAGTGTTAATTGCTCCATTTGTATGCCTATGTAGTTTTGGTTGTATGCCCTTTTATAAGCCAAGACAAGTCAGTAAAGTGCTGTTGGGGATGAACTCGTTTACCTAATGAGGTGTTAATTGCTGTTACACGGTTACGATATAGAGAATAATGGATATGGAAGTGTGTGTTATGAATATTTTTTTCACACCTGAGGTGTGTGATGACCCATAAACCTTGAGAGTGAAGCTCGAGAGGTTTATGTAATCATCACCAAGGTAATGAAAAATATTCATACGCCTGTTCCATATCTTTTATTTTATATAATTACTGGTGCATGGACTTTGCGTGTAGAAGTACTTAGGCAGAGGAGAGAGAGAGAGAGAACGGTCAGCGGTGTTCGTTTCGGTAAATTACATGCCCCAAATCCACAAAGAAAGAAGTGCCTTGTATAAAAAAAATTGTAACCTGTGGGTGCTCAGCTAATTTTTATCTCAGTTTTGAAAAACAGAAGACGCCGAGTGTAGACTGAGGAGAGCGAGTGACTCAGCGGCTTCAGAAGGCGAGATTCAAGCACGAACGAGTGTTGCTATAGCAATGCTCATTCACACTTGACTCTCGCCTTCTGAAGCCGCCGAGTCACTCGCTCTCCTCAGTCTACACTTGGCGGCTTCTGTTTTTCAAAACTGAGACAAAAATTAGCTGAGCACCCGCAGGTTACACATTTTTTTTATACAAGGCACTTCTCTTTTTGTGGATTTGGGAGCATGTAATTGACCAAAATGAACACCACTCGGCAGTGCTGCTGTGTTGAAGAAAAGTGAAAGTGATCGTCATTGTCAGTGTAAGTGAGCAGTGACTCAGAGCTACTCAAACGCCATAATAACCCGATTTCAGGTTATTACAGCGTTTGAAGGGTATCTGAAATCAGGTTGATAAAGGGGGTCACCAGTAATTATAAGTGGTTAAATAGCTGAAGCAAAGATCTGTGAGGATATCCTGTGGCGCAACAATGGCTATAAAGATGATGAGGATGAAGAGGAGTAGCAGGAATCAGTTCCTTCAACTTCTTAGGTATGGCAAATGATGGGGAAAATAAAGCGCTATCTAGCAGTCAGGGAGCATGGAGACTACAAGTGGTTTTATGCATTTGTTCGAAAAGCGTGTGGAAATGTTAGCATGCCATGGAAAAAATAGCTTTCTACTGATAGCTGGCTGACAAAGAAGAATGAGGAGAATACTGAGACAGACTTAAAATCAGACTGAAATCAATGCTACTACTGCAAACAAAGCTTACATTGTCAGTTCTCATGAACACTGAACAGTGCTGTTTTTATTCTGAACTTGAGATATGGCACTGCTTCTTGGTGCAGTTCACTTCTTGTAATGTACTGCACTGTGCTCGTTTTTATAAGTTTACTCTTAGCAGTGTTCAATGCTCATTTTAATTCTTTTTTAACTCACTTGTGTTGTCTACAGTCAATTATTAAACTAAATGTGATCACTCTACCATATGCTGTGCCACAAGTCCATTTGTTGCTGTTGGGTTATTTTAAACACTGTCTCGCTAAATGCCAAACCCTGTTCCTGCTTGCATGCCATTCCACTTGTATGCACATTTTACCATGGTCCGGAGCTTGGGCATACCAACGGAATTGACTGTGTGTTTTTTGGGGGGAGGGCATTCTAGTAAAGTGAGAACCTGCTCTTTAAAGATAGCGGCCTACACTGAATTGTTTCACGTTTTTGGGAAAACTCAGTTATTACAAGAAATGGGCAGTGATACTGCAGCTCTCTAAAATGGGTTACTGGGTATTCCCACTGAGTTGAGCCCTTTATTTTTCTAAAATTTGTATATTTGAAAACAATCCTCGGAAGTGCCACTGGAAGCAGAGGAATACACAAGGAGAGTAAAGGTGCATTTTACTCCCAATTTTGGTGATTTGCTCCCCTTTCTGATTGAAAGAATTTTTCCAAACTCTGCATATTTAGAACATATTGTTAATTGGTACTCTGTGCATGCACACCATTGGCGCTACCATGCTATACTAGTTCACTTTATTTTTGTTAACAGGTAAGTACACTCAGGACCGTGTCAGTTTTCAGGAATGGCCCAGACCAAATGACTACACATACATGGTACAAAAAAATAAAACTATGCCCCCAGCTAACAGAGCAGAAGCAGTAGGGATGGGGGCAGCAAAGTACGATTATTATCAGTTGTGTTCAGTGTAGAGATTGTCAGAAGTTGTTCACTGATTGGCAAAGGGTTTTGTAACCTGGCTAAATGTTAAAAATAGGTCCACAGCACTTTGTAGCAGTGGGAAGTACATTATCATAGACTCCATGGCAGAATTAAGCCAATTTACCAGCTGACGGCATGTTCCCTGTGGGTTTGAGACTTGTTTGAGAGGCAGGGGTCAAAGACTGGTTTGTGGATATCATTAGTACACTACCAGTTAGATGAAAATGCTACCAGACTTAAGCAACTTACAGTAAATACTTCCCAGTCTGAAAATGTATGGGGACCCCTGACTGGAAGTAACAGTTTAAGTTCAACACAATACACATATAGGGCCTTTGTTTAAAAATTGGGCCCATGTACAGTATGTGTTATTTGTGTTGTAATTCAATTCATAAGCAAAGCCTAGACTTCTCCTTTCGTAATAACATCCTCTCCATCCTACACTCTTACTTCTGAATCCAATAGTCAGCAACATACCCATAATTTTTCAGAAGTATTTACTGTAAATTGCTTTAATCTGGTTATTATATTGCATATATTGCAGGTTGGATTATATTGCAGAAAACTTTCAGGTGTCAGTTCCCTCAGTCCATCCCAACTGCGCCAGGCCATGTGGATTTGAATCTCAAACCACAGATATAGGATGAGGCCTGGCGTGGTATCGAGAGACAGCCGCTGATTCCCTCAGGTTTTTTTTAGGTCGGCATCAGTGATCACTGGATGGTGGGTGTTGTGTGCTGGCTTTTTCCCTTTTACTTACAAAGGAACTCAGACAAGAGACTTGTTATCAGACACAAGAGGCACTTTTCTTAAACAGATATTGCCTCTGAGGCAGCGCTGCCTCAGAGGCAGATGACTTAATCCCACCCTCCGCTGCATCTCATTGGTGAATACCTTCTGAAGGACAGTAACTGAGGTTGCCCACCTCTTGCTGCTGATTGGTTACATATGCCACTGCCTCATAGGCAGACTACTTAATCCCAACCCCTGCTGTGTCTCATTGGTTAATACCTTCTGAAGGCAGTAACTGAGGTTGCTGCCTGTTGCTGCTGATTGGTTATTCATGTGGTCTCTAAATGGCCATACCACATGTTTTTTTCTTGCTCTGATTGGGTGGTTCTAGCCTACTCCTGATTGGTTGACATACAGAAAATGCCTTTTTAAGACACTTATTTTAAATGAAAGTTGTCATTGAGGCAGATCTGCCTCAGAGGCAGCCTCGCCTTTGAGGCAGGAATGCATAGGGCTGCCTTCCAGGCAGGGCTTTATCGTCTATAGTTAAAGACCTGAGCTTCACTGCTGTGCCAGCTTAGTGGTGTAGTGGAAAGGTATACAGCCTAATAAACAATAGGTTGAGAGTTTGAATCCACACAGGGTCCCCTCAGTTCTCTTTTGTCAGAATTTCACTTGAGTGGTGAACCATGGCAACATGGTGTTAGAATAGTAAGTATGTAAGAATAGGGACTTAGCTGTACCCCAGAGGCAATATTTGTTTAAGGAAAGTGTTGCAGATCTGCCTCCAATGTAAAACTTTATTGTTACAATTATTTTTCCTCACAGCCACGGTAAGTCCCTTTTCTTATATACTTACTATTCTATCACCATTCTGCAATGAATCACCACTCAAATGAAATTCTGATTAAAGAGAACTGAGGTGACCTTGTGTGGATTCAAACTCTAAACCTCTTGTTTATCAGGCAGCAGACCTTTCCACTACAACACCAAGCTGACACAGCAGTGAAGCTCAGGTCTTTAGCTATAGAGGTTAAAGCCCGTCCTGGCAGGCAGCCCTATCCATTCCTGCCTCAAAGGCAGATCTCCTTGGAGACAACTTTCATTTAAAAAAACACGTCTTTAAAAAAGGCATTTTCTGTATGTCAACCAATCAGGGGCAAGATAGAACCACCCAATCAGAGCAAGAAAAAAAACATGGGAGGTCCATTTAGAGACCAGATGAAGTACCAGTCAGCAGCAACAGGCAGCAACCTCACTTACTACCTTCAGAAGGTATTAACTAATGAGACACAGTGGAGGGCAGGATTAAGTGGTCTGCCTCCAAGGCAGTGGCATGAGTAACCAATCAGCAGTAAGAGGCAGGCAACCTCACTTACTGTCCCTCAGAAGGTATTAACCAATGAGATGCAGCAGAGGGTGGGATTAAGTCATCTGCCTCTGAGGCAGCTCTGCCTCAGAGGCAATATTCATTTAAGAAAAGTGTCTCTTGCGTTAGCAGACATCATTTTACTTTCAGTTTTGTGATCACTCACATGACACAATCAGGCCACTAGAGGGCTCTCAAACGCCATACATAACATATTCCTCCCCCCTTGCTGAAAACGTTCCATTAATGAACAAGGACATTGCAATGTCTATCAGAAAACAATTTCTAAATTAGGGAACATGGGTAGACTGCCTCAATTCCCGGCTCACCCTGGGATTTATTCTGCACCAATAGTTTGGGTTTGCCACTGACTATAAATCCAAAGGTGAGGTGGTTTCCTCACTTTGGTGGAGTGTCATCGAATCTCAGGTGTATTGGCCTTGATACCTTCACCAGGAGATGGTGCTGAAGCTGGCACTGGAGTCGGTGATGTCTGCATGATTCCTGGCATCACTTCAGCAACAACTGGGGGTACAGTACCTTCTGTAGAACTGATTTGTGGAGAAGAATGTGGAATGGCTAGCTTTGGAGTCAGAATTCCTTCCAGTACCTTACCTGGGTCCATGCCTTTAGAATGTCCAGCAGGTGACACATTCAGAAGCACAGAAATAACTGATAAGAGCTGATCCATATGTCTCCACCAGATAAGATCATTCTCAGTCTTAACAGTGTATGGCACAGATCCTGTCTGTCCAGTCACTGTGACTGAAATCCATTTTGCTCTGGCTGCAAGATTATGAACTAACACAGACTGCCCAGGCTAAAAAGTTCTACTTTTAGACCTTGGTTCTCGCCTGCTCACTTGTGCCTGTTGTTGATGGTGTACAACTTGTTTTGTTTCAGATGGTTTCAACAGGTCAAAACAGGTGTGCAGTTGTCGTTCTGTCATTATGAAGGCTGGAGATGCCTTCGTTGTTTAGTGAGCTGCATTTCTGTAACACAACAAGAAAGTGTCCTAGCGTTTTTGGAGACAAGCCTGTCCTTGAGCTGATTTTAAAGCCTGTTTCAGAGTCTGGACAAGTCTCTCAGCCAGTCCATTAGTAGCTGGATGATATGGTGCTGACTTGATTTGATGAACACTGTTTAACTGCATAAACATTTCAAACTCCTTGGAGACGAACTGTGGTCTGTTATCGCTCACCAGCTGTTCAGGTAAACCATAATGAGCAAACATCTCTCTTAGATTTTGAATTGTTTTCTCTGCTGAAGTAGAGGTCATTACAGCAACTTCAGACCATTTCAAGTGGGCATCAGCCACAACCAAGAACATGCGTCCTTCAAATAGTCCAGCAAAATCGACATGGATATGTTGCCAAGGATGTTCAGGCCAATCCCAGGACTGCAGAGGTTCTAACTGTGGCGTATTCCACACACTTAGGCATGAAAGGCAAGACTTGGCTTTTTCTTCAATGGCATGGTCCAAACCAGGCCACCAGAAGTAGCTTTGAGCAATTTTCTTCATATGTACGATTCCACAATGACCTGAGTGTAGCCGTTACAATATCTGCTGTTGTAATGGTGGTGGAATAATAACTCGTATTCCCCTTAACAGGCAACTGAACTGAATGGACAACTCCATCTACCTAGCAACATAAGGCACCAATTCAGAAGGCTCTTTTAAGTTCTCTGGGAACTTGCCATGCAGCACCAAGACCATTACCTTGGTCAGTAGCAGATTTACTCACGTATACTTTTTCACCTCAGCTGCTGAGATGTGTGCGATTTCTACTTGTTCAAAATAGAACATTTCTCCTTGGAAAGTGTCTACATGGCTAGTTGACAACAGCAGTTTGGAAGGTCCATCAGCACTGTCATGCAGTGCTAACTTCCAGTACTTGATGTCATACATGTGGGCAGACAGTAACAGAGTCCAGCATTGCAGTCTACTCACAGCAAATGACAGAATACTTGTGTGGGGTCCAAAAATGGAAGTCAAGGGACGGTGATCTATAAAAAGTGTGAATTTCCACTCAAACAAGTACTGGTGAAACTTGCGAATGCCAAAGATAATTCCCAGTGCTTCATGTTCAATTTGGACACAGTTACTTTCGGCCTTGCTTAACATCCTAGATTCAAATACAGTCAGTTTCTCTTCTCCTGATGGCATAATGGGAAACACAACTGCCCCCATACCATAGAGACATGCATTACAGACCAACTGTATGGGCAATGCAGGATCAAAATTTGTCAAAACCTTTGAATTTGCTAACAGTTCTTTAGCCTTGTTAAACTCTGCATTGCTGTCTCCTGTCCATTTCCAATTTTTGTTCTGACAGTGAAGTGCATGTAAGGGTTTCAAAACTGTTGCCAAGTGGGGAATAAATCATTCATAGTAATTAAGCAACCCCAGAAAAGAAGGCAACTGGCTTACATTCTGAGGGGCAGGAGCTTCCACAATGGCCTTGGCCTTGGAAGGAGCTGTATGGAGGCCTGTAGAGTCAATCACATCCCAGATATTTGACAGAGGGCTGAAAGAACACACACTTGTCTTTTTGGACTCAAAGACCATACTCCTCCAGTCTCTGTAAAGTGGTATCAGGGTTCTTGAGGTGTTCTTCCTCATTCTGGCCTGTTAACAGAATATCATCCAGATAGCACTGAAGTCCTGGAAGTCTACACAAAATCTGGTCCATAGCTCATTGGAACAAGGCTGGAGCTGACATTATTCCAAAAGGCAAATGGCAATATTGGAAAAATCCTTTATGTATCACAATAGTTAGCAGTTTCTGTGACTCCTCATGGACATGCATTTATAGATAAGCCTGGTTCAAGTCTATCTTACTGAACTTTTGTCCACCAGTGACATGAGCAAAGAGGTCATCGATGTGAGGAAGTGGATATTGCTCCACGTACAGCACCAGTTTGATGGTGACCTTGAAATCCCCACAAATTCTTACTGAGCCATCATTTTTCAGGACTGGAACAATAGACATGGCTCACTCACTATGTGTGACTGGCACCAGGACTCCTGCCTTCACTAGATGCTCCAGATCAGCTTCTACTTTTGGTCTGAGGGCATGTGGCACTATTCTGACTTTCAAATGCTTTGGGATACTGTCAGACTTAATGGTCAGTTTGATGGTAATGTCCTTCATGCTCCCCTTCAAAGACAGAAGCATGTTTCTTCAATATGGTGGCCAGACCCACCTCTTCATTGGTCATCATCTACATATCAGACCAGTTTAGATGGATTTTCTCAAATCATAACTGACCCAGTAAAGCTGAGTAGTCACACTTTACCACAAACAGTAGCAATTTATCAGACTGTCCATGAAGTTCTACATGGACATCAGTGGTGCCCATCATCCATACAGGTTCTCCTGTATAGGTCTTCAGAATGACCTTCATTGGCCGCAGAGGCAGATGCTGCATTTTTTCTCTGTGTACAGTGTCAGACATCAGTGCTACAGCAGCTCTTGTGTCCACTTCCATCCGCAATGGCTTCCTTTCCAACAACGGGATCACCCAGTAGCCCTGTGAGGTGCCCGCCATAGTCAAAATGTATATTGGTGCCTTCCCTTCAGACTGGCTTTATTTATTTAGTTTTTGTTGACCGGGTAAGTGCACTAGATAAATTCTGCCTGTTTTCAGGCACGACTCGGGGGAAGGGGCTACAGATGAATGCCAACTAACTTTGAACTAGATTAAGCTGTTGGTGGTATTTTTTAGTGAATGGGGGGAAATTTGGCCAGGGCACAGGAGAAATTCCCCTGCTCTGCCTGCAGGGGGCCTTGCTTCCTGTGAGCAGAGGGGACCCTTTTGCTTGTAGTACCAAAATGGCAGATGCAGTAGTGGAAGAAGCAGAGGTGGAAGAACTCATGGAGACAGAAACTTTGCAAAACCTTGGAAAACTGACTGCAGAAATAAAAGAAATCAGCTCTGGTAAGGGAAACCCAACAATACCTGACCTGTCTTTACATGGCATTTCAAATGAAGAAATTACAGAGAATACTGGCAATATTCCAGACCTGCCTAAAGATAGTGATTCAAATGATGAGGAGGAAGTGCAAACCTTTAAAACTACTGATAAGGCTATTTCAGAAGAAAAAATTCTTCTACAGAAAAACTTTGAGACTGAGGAGAGACTTTATTTTCAGAAAAAAGCACAGCTACAATCCAAACTGAGAGCCTTGAGATTTGACAAGGAATGGCAATCTGTCTGAACAAAACAGCTGCAAAATGGTGACGTGGCAGCATCAAAGAGCAAGCCTATAGACTCGGCGCGAAATCATGGAGAAAGCTGATGTGACTGAACAAACGAACCACACAGCTACATTCAAAACAGCTACAGGATTTGTGTCGGGAATGGCAAAAATGAGTTAGAACTCACTTGGCCTAAGACGCACTGTGGAACTTTCAAACAAAACAAATGAAGAAAACTGGTCTGTCAAAAATGCATTAGAGTCAGCAGGATGGCAGCAGAATGCCAAAACAGGTCAGTGGGTTTCAGGGGACTCCCCTATAACAATACCTAAACCATCAAGTTCAAGTTCAAGTTTATTGCAGGAAAAACATCCATTGAGCAAGCTCATTCACAAGGCAGTCCTGATGCATATATACAGACAAGGCAGATACTACATACAAACAGTGATTGCTTAGTGCATGCGTAAAGTGCTCAGCAGAAAACAGTGCATCCAATCGCCTACAAGTATGCTAGTCCCTATATTTAAGACCATTGCAATCAGATGGGCCAAGACAACACAGATCTTAGCGGCAACTACATATCTTTTATTTTTGCATTAGACAGCAATTTGAAAAGGCTGGGCAAGACTAGGTTGGGAAGCTTCAGGGATGTTTGTAACTGGTTCCAGATGGTGGGGAGGGTGACTGAGAAGGCACATTTGCCCAGATTGGTGCGGGTATTTGGGACCTTTAACGCTAAAAAGTCTAAGTTCCTAAGTGAGTAGATGCAGTGGGCAGTCTGAATAAGGGAAGTTAGGTAACTAGGCAGTTTGTGGAGAAGGAGTTTTATGGTTCAGGTACCGGCGTGGAGCATACGTCTGGTAGTGAGTGATGTCCAGCCTATGGTTGAATATAAGTTACAATGATGCGTCTGAATTGGGGAATTCGTAATGAAATGCAAGGCCCTGTGGTAAAGGATGTCCAATTTCCTTAGATTTGAAGTTGTAGACGACGTGTAAATTATGTCCCCATAGTCAAAGAGCGGGAGGAATGTGGCTTGTACTAGCCTGCTTCTAATGTCTAGAGAGAAGAGTATCCTGTTTCAGAACAGAAAGCCAAGGCATATTTTTAACCTTCTGACAAGGTCATCTATATGTTCCGAGAAGGTGAGCTTATTGTCAATCCAGAACCTGAGGTATTTGAACTTCTGGGTGACTTCGAGAGGTTCGCCTAGAGATGTAGCTAGAAATTCATTCGGGAGGATGGAAGTGAGTGAGGGCATAAGGGGCAAGAGTATAAGGAAACACAGAAGAGCAGGACAGAGAACTGTACCAGTTAAGGCAGAAGGAAGCAGGGAGGGTAGTCAGAATAGCAAAGGCACAAACTGAGGAAAAGATAGCTAACTCAGTTAAGAAGGGATAAAACCTTTATAGGTATATCAGGGAGCTTAGAAAGACAAGGGAGGGATAGTGAGGCTGAATAGAATGGATGGTGGGTGGGCAGAGTGACAGTGATAAAGCAGGGATACTGAATGAACACTTCTGTTCAGTATTCACAAAAGAGGAAGTGGAGGAGGTGCCTAATCCAATTAACAGAAGCACTCTGGAGAGGGGTGTTGATCCCAGTCCTTTCACAGAAGAAAGGGTTCTGAAAGAACTCCTAAAACTGAAGGTGGGCAAAGCAATGGGGCCAGATGGAATTCATCCCAGAATTCTAAAAGAATTAAGCAGAGAACTGGTGACACCACTGACTATGCTTTTTAACAAATCATGGGAGGATGGTGTGGTACCTGAGGACTGGAAAAAGGCGAATGTGATTCCCCTTCACAAAAATCGGACCAAGACGGAGGCAGGAAACTACAGACCTGTCAGTTTGACCTCTGTGGTAGGGAAAGTGATGGTATCTCTTCTGAAGGAAAGAATTGTTGAGTACCTAGAGGCCAGTGGGGCAGAGGACCCAAGGCAGCATGGGTTCACAGTGGGAAGGTCATGTCAGACAAATCTAATTGATTTCTTTGACTCGGTGACCAAAGTAGTAGACCAGGGAGGGGCTCTGGACATGGCCTACCTAGACTTTAGCAAGGCATTTGACACAGTCCCACACAAAAGATTAGTAGTCAAATTAACCAGCCTGGGAGTGGGTCCCAAGGTGGTAGCCTGAGTAAAACATTGGCTGAACAACAGGACACAGAAGGTAATTGTAAATGGAGTCCACTCTGAAGAAAGAGGGGTTACTAGTGGGGTACCGCAGGGTTCAGTACTGGGTCCAATACTTTTTAATGTCTTTATAAGTGACATTGCAGAGGGACTAGAAGGAAAAGTATGCCTCTTTGCAGATGACACAAAGATCTGCAACAGGGTTGATACACAAGGAGGCGTGGAGAGGATGAGAAGGGACTTGGCAAGGTTGGAGGAATGGTCAGAAGTATGGCAGCTTGGATTCAATGCAAAGAAGTGCAAAGTAATGCACCTGGGAAACAAAAACCATGGGGAAGATTACATAATGGGGAGGTAGTAACAACAACAAAAATGGAAAGAGACCAAGGGGTAATCATACCAGATGACCTTAAGGTTGGCAAGCAATGTGAGAAAGCAGTAGGGAGGGCTGGGGGGATACTGGGATGTATAGAGAGAGGTATCACCAGCAGAAAACAAGAAGTTGTTATCCCCTGTACAGACAGTTGGTGAGACCCCATCTGAGTACTGCATCCAGTTCTGGAGACCCCATGTCTGCAAGGACATAGACAGGATGGAGGCAGTTCGGAGGAGGGCAACTAAAATGGTGCAGGGTCTGCAAGAGAAGCCATACAAGAAGAGACTAAAGGAGCTTAATATGTATACCCTTGAGGAAAGGAGGGAGAGGGGGGACATGATAGAAATGTTTAAGTACCTCAGTGGAATCAACAAAGTCCAAGAGGGTAGCATCTTTCAGAAAAAGAGATGTGCAAGAACAAGGGGACACAATTTGAAAATAGAGGGGGAATGGCACAGGGGCAATGTGAGGAAGTATTTTTTCACAGACAGGGTGGTGGATGCATGGAACAGCCTTCCTGAGGAGGTTGTGGGGTCTAAAACTGTGGGAGAATTCAAGAATGCATGGGACAGACAGACATAAGGCAATTTTTGTGGGGGGTAGGAAGAAATAGGCTGTTGGTTAAATAGGATCTGCAGCTTATCCTCTAGGTAGGCAAATGGGCAGACTAGGTGGGCCAAGAGGTCCTTAGCTGCCGCCAAAGTCTATGTTTCTATGGCACCGTTTTGGGAGAGAAGATCATAGCTTTGGTTTTTTTAGCATTTAGGAGAAGTCTGGCATTAATGAAGTTAATTTCGAGTTGGGCAAAGTCTGCTTGAAGGATCTCCCTGACCTTGGATAGAGATGCTTCAGAAGTATAGAGAACCGTGTCATCAGCAAAGAAGTGGAGTTTTGATTGAGTTATATGGCGGTCGAGTTTGTTAATGTATATAGAGAAAAGAATAGGACCTAATATAGAGCCTTGTGGGACTCCTCTAGTGATTGGTGGGGAGAGGAGAACGTACCATCGGCTTTAATTTTTTGCATCCTCCCTGAAAGATAACTGCTAAATCACTGTATGGTCGTTGGAGTAACACCTATATTGGCAAGGCTGTATTTGATTATGGAGTCGTCTACTGTGTCGAATGCCTTGCTTAGGTCTAAGAAGACAGCCCCCGTGATCTTCTTAGAATCCATAGCAGTGATCCAGTCATCAGTCACTTTGGCGAAGGCAGTAACAGTACTATGGCTGGAACAGAAACCAGATTGAACTGGGTTCATGAGCGAGAAGGTTTCCATATGTTGCTTTAGTTGTGCATAGATCAGTTTTTTGAAGACTTTGGAGAGGACTGAAAGGATCGAAATGGATCTGTAATTATTTAGGTCACAAGGGTCAACTGATTTAAAAAGTGGAAGGATGTGAGCTAGTTTTCAGCATGATGGGATGACAGAGGATGAAATAGAAAGGTTAAAAATGTGGAGGATGGGGGCAGTGAGGTGGGGGGATCCAAGTTTTAAGAAGAATGGTTCTATACCATAATTTCCTGCACTTTTTTTGGTGTCTAGCTTGATAAGGGCATCTTCCACTTCTTTAAAGCTGATAGGGCACAGCTGAAAAGGGCAGCTTGACGCTGATATGTCAGGGTCTAAATTAGCCTGTCTGTTCACTTGTGCTGCATAGGGGGATGAATCAAATGCCAGCCCAGCGGTGGCAAAGTGAGAGTTAAATTCTTCTAAGATTTGGCTACTATCTTCAATGGTCACATTGTTTTTAATGATTTTAGAAGGTAAGGGTGAGGCCACCGGTTTCCCTTCAATTGACTTCAAGGTCTTCCAAATCTTCTGTGCATCCCCCTTGGCCTGTTCTAGCATGGCACATATAAGTTGGCTTTGACAGAATGGATAAGCTTGATGCAGACATTCCTAGAGGTTCGGAAGGCCTGCCAGTCTACCGGGCTCTTGGTATGCCTCACCTTTGCCCATAGCTTGTCACGCTCAGAGAGGGCAGACTTGAGCTCTGGAGAGAACCAGGGGTGAGAGAACGTCCGCGTCCTGACTTTAATGAGCGGTGCGTGTTTATTTACTATACGGTTGAGTTTCTCATGTGGGACTGTGACCGCCTCATCTGGAGTTGTGGTGAGGTATAGGCTCTGCCATCTAATCTTACTAAGGTCGCTTAAGAAATTTGCTGGTAGAAATTTTCTGAATGACCATTTGGTTATGAACTTGGTCTGATTTTGTGCTTTTGCTTGAGAAATACTGCTGTACAGAGGAGTTTGTTAGGGTGGGCATTAAGAATAAGGTCAAGAATGGAGCTATTCGCAGCACTAACCTTATTAGTCCTAGTTGGCTCGGTCACTACTTGGGCAAGTCCCAGTTCATCACAGAGCGATTTAAGGGTTTGAGATTTGTGTGTGAGCCAGTTAAGGTTAAAGTCTCCAAGGATTAAAACTTCGGTATTCGCAGAGGCAGTTAAGGATTTCAAAGTCTCCAAGATGTCTGTGCCACCATTAGGGGGCCTATAACCACTTATGATTGTAATACATTCCTTAGATGGTAGGTGTAGTTTTAGGGAGATTATTTTATATTCCTTGTGCTTAGTGCTGCAAAAGATTTCACTAACTGAGAATTTAGTTTTTGCATATATAGCTACTCTCCCTCCTCTGGATACCCTATCTGCTCTATACAGATTGTGACCTAGGAGAGAGACTTGTTGATCCAGATTTGATTTTTTTAGCCAGGATTCCGTAATGACAATGAGATTGGGCTTTGTGTGAAGGGCCCAAACTTACAATTGGTCGATTTTTTTTGTAAGGCTTAATATATTGACTAACATTATTTTAAGGCCTGAGGGTGACGCGTACTCTGTTGGTGAACTAAGTGAGTAAGGGCATGGATTTATCTCGACATTGCCTGAGCAAAGTAGGAGCAGGAGGAGTAATTTTTTAAGTATGTAAATGAAACATCTAAGCTCTTTATTCCTTAAATGACGTTTGTTAGAATCTGGGGATGTAAGCATGACGTTGCTGGAGGGCTTTAATGAGAAGTGGTTCTGCATGTATAGTAAGGGGAGTGCAAAAGCCAGGAATGGCAATGGGAGCAGCAAGTTTGAGGACATTGGCGTGAAGACAGGGGGGTGCTGGGTAAGGTAGTGTGCAACAGCAAGTGTCTTGAGTGGCAGGATATGATAGGGCAGGTATTATTTCGGAGGCTGGTTCCTCGATGGTGTACAGAGTAGGAGGTACACAGCAGCAGATCAGTAGGAAGCTGAAAGTGTAGTAAGCCATAGTTTAGGTAAAAAAGGGGGGTAATGAGTAAGAATGCCTACAAGAGAGAGCCTTTCCAGGGGCGAAAGGAGGAGACCTAGGGATAGGTCCAAATATTGCCCAATGGGAGAGGAGAGGAGAGATTCTACTTGAGGTGGGGCTAAAGTGTATTTAATGGGGGCCTGGGCGGGGGTGGGGTGGTAGCAGAAAAACCCAGAGTGGAAAGCAAAGTCCTTTTATCGGAGGAAAGTTCGAATTGCAAGACCTCGGCTCCTGACCAATCAGGGTCGCTCAGTGAAAAGGCGCTCGGCTTCCGATAGGCTGGTGGAGGTGCTGTACCTTGGAGGGAGTTGAATCCAGGCTGAGAGGCTTGGTCGGCGGCCTTGAAATCGCCGCCCGACCACTGGGCTATGTGAGCCGGTGGAGCAAGCACTTTCCCCAGTCACGGGGGTGCCGCTCCCCTCCAGAAATGACTGTACTAATGTTTGTGTACCTGATATAGAAATTCCATCTGGTCTGGAACTTACACAAAATCCAGAATTTCAACAGCTTAACATAATAGCACTGCAGCCTGATGGGGGATGCCCCAAGGATTCAGATTCTGTACCACAAAGGCCTCTAAATCCTATTAACAAAACAGCACCAAAAACTTATGCTTCTTTATTTAAAACCCCAATATACCCCGCAAAAAGACATATTGCGGTACACCTAACCTACACGGGGGTATGGAGAATTTGCCAGATAGACTCTTTGTTGCAAGGACACTATTAAAGGAATCCATGAAGTTTTTCTCAACAGAAATTTATGCTCTGATCCATCTCTAAGATTAAACCACCTTTGACATAAGTTTCAAATCAGCACAAGGTTTAAAGCGCTTCTGGACAAAATACAATGCACTGAAAAAATCTTCACTGTGGTCTCCCTTCATAGCAACTCCACTGTCTAAACCTGCATACAAAATCATCACAGTCCTCTTCAGGAATGAAGAAGTCAGTGTGCAAGACTTAATTATATGGCTAAAACAACACTGTACAGTCATTGATGACCCCAAGGCCATTTTAGATTCCGAAAACATTTGGACTGGTGGATGGAAAGTGAAAGTCATGCTTCAATCTTCAGATACTGGGATAATTCACTTGCTGAACTCTTTCTTTTTGTGCAGGGACAGGGGAATCCTGTTCTATGCAGGTCAACCTAAAATGTGTTATAAATGTGGATCACTAGAACATTTAAGTAATGTATGTGATAAAAACAGATGCACTGTATGTGGGGATATTGGGCATGTGGGCACTGACTGTTTAAATGAATGTAAATGCAATTTACATGGGGAGCTTGGACACACATTCCAGAATTGCAGGAAAGCTGCACATAATACCCCAGATCAAGCTGATGGCACAGAACAGAGGCTTATTATAGCTATTGCTCAAAGAAATAAGGCAGGGAATGCAGACACCTCTACTATTGTTAATCAAGAAAGGCTCAACCCAGGCCCAAGGCTAAGCAACTCTGACCCCTCCCCTACCTCACTGCCCCTGGAAGTATCAGAGCAATGCCCTAAAGAGGTTGAAAATAGTCAGATTGGAAGCTGAACTCCTGCAAGAGTTCCTCCTCATCCCCCCCCCCCACATCACAGGGGACATCAGGTGAGAACATGCCCCCTTCCCCATCCCTAAAAGATAAGCAGGAGGGAGAGTTACAAGGCAGCAGATGAGAGAGCCCCCAGGATAGGGTATACAAACAGAAGGATCCATTTCTCCTAAAAACAAACATGAGGTACTGCAGTCTGAGCAATCAGATGACGAATCAGACACCTCCTCAATGGAGTCATCTTTGCCAGAAGGCACAACAGACACCGAGGGGAAAGATACTCCTAGGGGACAGCAAAAAAGGAAAGCCACAGTCAAACTTAAAAATATTGAGAAACAGAGTAAGAAGGGCAGCCACAAATAATAGTCATAACAGAACCTTTTTCCTGTCACACGATAAATGTGAACAGCGTTAAATGGATTAGCAAAAGACAGGCTGTCTTTTGTTGTCTGTACCATTTACATTTTGGAATTATTTTCCAGAAGGATACCAAGCTTCACACGTTGACTGAAATACAACAAGCTTCTAAAGCATGGTACCTGGGTCCCTCCTTCCGGTCCTTAGGATCGGAACCCTGCTCAGGTCTGAGCATTCTTTTTAAAAACCCGAAAATTAAATTACTAAAACTTTTTGACTTAGCCTCTGGAACAGTCCTGATAGTAGATGTTTTAGTGCAGAACATTCCATATTGACTGATAAATCTATATGCCCCTCAAACCAAAGCTCAAAGATGTGATACTTTTACAATCATTCAGCCATACCTACAGTCAACATTCACAATCATATTTGCTGGGGATTTCAATTGTCTAATCAGAACTCAGAAAGGGAAATAATACTGTGATTCTAATCTCTTATCACAAATAGTTCAGAACTCTAAGCTTATAGATGCAATATACCGTATTACAAAATCAGAAACACCAACATTTCATAAAGGCACCTTAGGTGCAAAGATAGATTATATCTTCACATCTGAACACCTGAACATACATTCTGCGTAGATAGCAGTGACTGAATTCTCGGACCACTCCATTGTCTCTTTACTAATAAAATCAGACACTTCAGAAATAAAAGGCCCAGGCTTCTGGAAGCTAAACACTTCCCTCCTCTCTGACGCAGACATTCACAGAAGCATTCAAAACTTTCTCTTGGCCAGAAAGTCTGTTTTTATTTGTTTTGAAGACTCTATCATGTGGTGGGAGGATACAAAATCAGACTTACAAACACTCTGTAAGAACTTCAGTAGCTATAAAGCAAGAAAGCAGTATTTGACGTATTTACAGCAAAGGAAAATTCTACAACAATTAATGACTACATCATAGGAAACAGGACAAAATCTGGATCACCAAATAACTAAATTAAAACAGGACATGATGGCATTTCACAATAAGAAAGCAGACACACTAACTTATCAGCAGCAGTTTAGCACCACTGGCAAGATGGTTACTGTCTGCCCCTACAAATTTTGGCAATCACACACACAGAAGAAAAACATGTCCTCCTTGAGAGATGAAGTGGGTAAGGAATACACTGCTCAAAAAGACATACAAAAACTTGTAGCAGAATATACAAAAAACATGTACGACAGTCTAGCATCGGATCACAATGGACTAGGTAGTTTCTTAGTGAATCTTAATATACCAGAGTTACAGGACACAGAAACACAGGAACTCATCTCACCCATAACAGCAACAGAAATTCAACTAGCAGTTTCTTCCTTAGCAAGTAACAAATCCTCAGAGCCAGATGGCCTCCCGAATGACATATTCAAGATCATTGGGGAAAGCTGCCCGGAAGAACTGGCTATAGTGTTTAACGCCATCTTAAACTCTAAAATAATCCCCCTGAAAATGAATACAGGCATATTAATTTACCTGTATAAGACAGGATATAAAAAAGTTTAAAAAAACTGGAGGCCGATAACTCTCTTGAATTCCGACTTTAAAATTTTGACCAAAATACTTGCAAAAAGATTATCCAAAATAGCTGGAAAATTGATATCGCCAGCCCAGACCTAAGCTCTGTCTGAAAGACAAATTCAAAACCACCTATTGCTATTAAGGGAGGTGGTGGAACAGGGGAAACTAGGTGCAGTGGGTGGTTATCTCATCTCATTAGATCAGGCTAAAGCCTTTGACAGGGTCAATCATGATTATTTATGTACTATATTAGCTCATTATAGAATTCCCCGGGATATGATTGAATGGTTTAGACGTATTTATAACAAGGCCACTGTAAGACCCCTTGTACAAGGATGTAAAGATCCTCTAATTCACATAAAAAGAAGGGCTAGGCAAGGGTGTCCACTAAGCCCGATCCTATATGACTTTTTTATTGACCCCCTACTGAGGAAAATCAATGCCTCGACTGAGATACAGGTAATTTCTTTAGGCCCTCTGGTATTTCCTTACAAAATTTTAGCATATGCGGATGATATGAATGTACTGACACAGAATGCGGAATCTATCCTAAAACTTTTACAACTATGTAAATTATTTGGACATATATCAGGAGCTGCTCTCAATCTAGACAAATGCATTGGGCACAGACTAAATTACACCTGAATTTCAAGGGACAGGTAGGTGGTATTGAGATTACAGATGCACTCATAAAAATCTTAGGCATCTTTCTAGGAAATTTTGAGTTGGACATACTTGTATTTAACTGGGAGAAAAAAATCTCTATAGGAAAGACCAAGGTATTGAACTGGAACAGATGGAAATTTAGTAAAAGGAAAAGAATCTACTTAATTAAGACCTGTTTAATCCCAGTATTTTTGTATATTAGTTACATCCCCCCCCCCACCTAAATTGCTGAAAACGACACTCTTCAGCATTTTTTTTTCAACTTTGCTGGGGAAGCAGATTAAACCCCTTAAAGATAAACATATTGTACCTCACAATCAAAAGAGGGGGCCTAAATATGATCAACCCAATTCTATTCTTTAATAGTTTTTTTACTCAGAATAATATAGCACCCCTAGTCACAGCAGGGCATGATGTCTGGGAATGGATTCTCAGATCTAAATGTGCACACTGGTTAACAGCATGGGAAACATCATCACGTAGAACCCTTAAGAAAACAATTACCATCCCAGAATATATTAGAAGTACCTTTTTGCGACTAAAGCAGTGGGATGTCACAAAAACACAGATGCTGAACCTATCCAGGAAGCAAATATAGTTTTACTTATTAGAAGTAACTTGTGCTGTAGGAACAGTATTTGAAAAATGCCCCTTACAACACAGAGACACCCTAGTTCTCTTCCTAAATAGTAAAAGAATACCAGAACACCTCTGGGATTTTCATTGGTTGGCATGCCATGAGAAAATAAATGTGAAAGCAAGCCAAAAAGATAAACCTCAACAAGAGAGGATCTGTGCAAGACTGAAATGCATACAAATGGAAGAGACCATTGAGCACCTATTATTCCATTGTTCCTTTATCTCTGGGTTTTGGGATTTGGTGGCAAACAGGTGGGGAACAAATAATTTTAAAACAATAACATATGAAAATCTCATGTATGGAGCATTCGATAAGAGAGAATGGAATGTAAGCACCTTGCAGGTACTAATGGCGGTTTTAAATGGAACATTTGGTCTCTTAGATGTAATTTCACTCTACAACAGAAAGAAGGGAACTTAACTGAATTACTCAACAAAGTTACCCTAAATATGAAACAGTTATTTGAAAATGAATGGAAAAGATTTGAAAATAGCAAACTGTTGGAGCTCTTGAAAGGGTTCCCCTGGATTACAGACAATGATTTTCCTGTAACTTAAAAAAAAAAGAAGGGAGAGGAAACAGGTATAAAGATGTGAACCCCCTTGTATAGTTTTTGTGGACCCTTCACATGATGCATTATGCTAGATTATGAAGAATAATTTGTAAATAGAAAAAAGGTTTAATTTTCTTTGATAAGTTTATTGATGCTTTCCTTTTTGTTTAATTCCATATGTATTTACCTTCTCCCTTTCATGTTCTGTAACATCGAGCTGGCATTCCATGACGCTGACGTGCTGCTCATTATTCTGCTTTACTTTTTTTCCCCACTGTAGAGCTGGAGGCTAAGAAACATTAGTGGTATCTGCAGGGAACATTCCAGTCAGGTGGAAGTCATTGAGGACACTGAAATTCACAGGTATTTGGTTAGATATTGTTGTTTTTTTAGGGATAGGCTACCTCAGACTACTAAAAAAACGGCTGACAGATAAACTGTAAAAATTCTGACAGGAGGGCACTTTGGTATCTGGTGTAAGTAGGCACTGCCACTGGGACATGTTATGCCCTGCTCACTATTGGCACTTAAGTGAATGTCCAGACAAAGGGATCAAGGGTTCAACCAATCAGAGACCAGGATTCTCTATGCCCATTTTCTAATTGCTAATACCACACTGCTTTCTGTCCTGCTGTAGGGAGCTCTGATCCTCCATTCCCTGTGGGAAATTTAACTAAACAGACCAATTTTATATCTATTTGTCAGATGAATGTGTTGGTTGTTGTACTATCACTGTGTTTAAGGCTAATTTGAATTTGTGGTTACTTCAACAAAGCATTTATACCTGTGCTATATGAACTGTATTTTAGATTTTACACATTTGTATTTTATGTAGTGTTCTAGTTTTGTATTGTCTGTTTGACCTTGTTGCTAATGAAGATAGGTAGTTATGCTCATTAGCTTGCAAGTATAAAAAAATTAAATGAAAAAAATTATATACAATACAATTGGGCAGTTTGCTGCAAGTGCCTTCCCCAGGGAACTTCATTGTGATGTACTTTCGTGTTACATGGACCCTTCCTGGAAAGGGGATCAGACTGCCCCTACTCTGTCTTATTTTTAAAATGATAAAAATCTCCCCGACCAAAGTTTACAAGACATTCTTGTGCTGAAATCCCAGAGAAGGCCTTTGCTCCTTGGCCTGCACTCTGCTAGAAGTGCCCAGGTCTAAGACAGGATTGGTTAAGCGGTCCTTTGCCTCCGCTGCTCCATCCCTCTGGAATAAGCTCCCACTAGTGATACAAAACTGCTCCTCTGTTTGTGAATGGGATTAAGACTTATCTCCTAGGGTGCAGTCAGTGCACCTGTAATAGCTAAAGTGACCCCTCCCAATTCAGGTCTTACCCTTCTCCTGCTTCTGTTATACAGGCTCTTGAGTATTGTTAATACTTTGTACCTTGTTTATTCAGGACCTTGAATATTGTTAGCACTCTGGATTTTGTACCATTACTGTATACTGCTCTAACTACGAGCTGTGTTGCTCCAGTGTGCACTTGTTATATGTCCTGCCCATGTATGTAAGTCACCATATGTGTGTTGTTTGTTTGTTTTCCTCATTGTAATTAATTGTGTGTCACCCTGAAAAAAGGGACTTTTAGTCTCAGTTGGCTTACTCAGTTAACATAATTCAGTAAATAAATAAACACCCTCCCTTTATGAATGTCCAGTGACAATGAGCAAAAGTTGCCTCTCCTTTCATACACCTGGCCCATTAAGCAAGACCCCCTACCCTAACACCGCCTAGCTCCCCCACTATATACCTTCTTCCCACTCTCCACAAAAGGATATAATTGATTCCTTTTGTCCCATGATAGGTGACTGGCACAACCCTCCCTCATCCTTGGCCAGCCACCACTGAAATGCAGTCCTATGACTGGCTGCTTAGACAGCCAATCAGATGATTACTAAGGGACCATGTCTCCCATTTCATTCAGTTGAATTGCAGTCAGATGAGTTGGAGGGGGAACTGTGATGGTCCCCTGCTGTGGGACCAATAGAATCAATTGTATCTTTTTGGGGATGAATGGGGGGGCAGGAAAAATATGGTGGAATGCCAGAGGGTGGTTTTGTGGAGGAATCTTGTTTCTTGGATTGGGTTGGGTGATGGCATGGGGAGGTAACTTTTGTTTACAGGACAGACTACCGGCATTGGTTAGGGGAGGGTGTTTAAGTGAATATGGCTCTGGCAGTTGCTATTAAGCTTATTTTAACCATACATTGTCAGGACTGGGGGAGGAGGGATGTGTAGGTAAGAGAGGTGATTTACATTTGGATGGTCGCAGGTGGTAGGAGGAGGGGTAATTATACCTACGTTGGTGAAGGGAAGGTTTAAAACCCATTTAGAATGGGAGTAAAAACTTTTCACTTGTGTGCTCATCAGAAAGGGTGTTCATTAGATGACTCACTCTATTTTGTTAAAAAAGTGTTCAAAAACCTTTGATATCTGTGTAAAAGTGAAAACTGGAGCTTATGCATGTGCAGTATGCATTATTCTACACTTAATATTTTAGCATCTTTCCCAAAGCAGCTGCACTAGCACAGATATTGTCCCAAACCTGTGACTTCATGAAAGATCTTGCAGACAAGTGGCGGAGCAACTGCAACATCACACACATCGCACGGGACCTGTAGTGTGCTTCGGGAATGGCCCTGCAGGCCACTTGCAAAGCAGCTGCTCCACCAAACAAATACTTTGCTCATGAAGCCATCTGATCACCACACGCATTGCCTAGGACTAGTAGTGTGCCTCGCTAATGGTCCTGAGACTTGCTCATGAGGCAGCTACATAATAATTGCACACATTGCCCTGGACCTGTAGCGTGCTTCATGAATGGTGCTGCAGACCACTCATGAAGCAGCTGCACCAACATGCATATTGCCCCAGGCCTGTATCCTGTGGACTTGTGTCTCACAGCACAAGAGTGCAGTGTTTGTCATGGGGTGTAATTGTAATCCCTATACTATGTTATTTGTTTATGATGTTAGAACATAAGTATTACCAGTCTGTCAGTGCAGCGGTAGTGCTTCCACTCATGTTGCTGGCAACCCTAGTTTGGGAATGTGTCTGGGTCAATGGGTACCGACTGAGGAGGAGGAGGAGGAGGAGGAGGAGGAGGAGGAGGAGAGGAATTCAGCATCCCAGGGAGCACTTTCTTCCTCCAGGGGGAGAGGGCTGTCATGATGCTCCAACAGTGCCACCTGTGGATGCATGGGTTAAAAGACAGGGTTAGCCATGTGTGGAGGGGGAGGACACAGTTAGGTGCTTGGCTGAGGCATGCATCAACAGGTCACCAGCCTGGACATTCATCCTTGTGTGCCGGCATCCTCGGGAGAAAGGGGTGCAGGGAAACTAAGGGGTAAATCCCCCAATGCTGCAACAGCATGATGGTCCCTAAAAAAGGAGAACCTGAAAGATGGTGTAACCGGCTAGTTCCACAGTAGAATAGGGAGCAAAAACAGTGGTGGGTGGAGTTAAGATTCAAAAAAACCCTAACATTACATTTCCTTTCTTTTCACACTTAATAGTAAACCATAACTTGTCCATTAATGTAGTTTTTGCAATGAATTGTCTGTATTTTAGAGATAGATAGCCATACTACTGTAGCTTGCTTTGTGTATACATAAAACAGGTACCCTGTTGTGCATAGCTCAGAACCTGTAGCTTTCTTTGCATATGGCCTGCAAAACAGGTGCCACCTTGGGTACAGCCCTGGACCTGTAGATTGCTGTGTGTGTGGTTGTGAGGATCATATGCAAAACAGTTGAACTATCTGTCGTAGGCCCCAGCCTGTAGCTTGCTTTGCACATGGCCCTGCTATAGTGTTGCTTGGATAGTGCCTCTGTGGATCTGCCTGTGATCCATCAAATAGTGACACTATCTGAAAGGGATCCGACCTGGGATCCAGCCGAATTCAGAGGTTGGATCCCAGGTTATATGACATCAGATCCAGGAATCTGACACCAGATATAGGGATCCGACATCAGATAACGTGGAATCTGACCTGGATCTGGGGGGGGTCAGATCTGTGGTCGGATAGCATTGCTATCTGACCAGACCAACTATTCTGCCAAATGGCAGGTATTTGGTGTATCCTAATCGCTAGGATACTATTTGAGCAACAATACCCTGCTAAAGTAGCTGGCTCATCGGGCATGTCCATAAAACTGTTGCTTGCTTTGTGAATGAGTCTACAAAACCATCTGTACTTTTCCTTTCTTTGTGCTTAAAGAGCTACTGATGCCTCAAAGAAAACTTTTAGAAACATAATAATTAGGTACAACTCAGCTCACATTTAATATATATTCTATATATTTCTCTTCCTGATTATTTATTACTGAGTTAATTTGCATGACTACATGGTCTTTATCCGTTAGAGTTCCCTTAGAGTTCATACGCCTCTATACCTTACTCCCTACTTCATGTCATAATCCTCTGTTGTGACATCACAATGTATTGCCATGAGAGTAACTGTGATGTCACAAGCAGTGCATTATGACCTTAGGTAGGGAGAAATAAACAGAAATAGATGAACTCTTCAGGAATGAAGATTTTGTTTTAATGCAAATTACCTCAGTAATAAATAATGAGGAGGAGGAATACAGAACTAACGTGAAACACAAGTTGAACTGTGTCTAAATATTATGGTTTGTTAAAGCTGTCCTGAAGGTGTCAGCTGCACTTTAAGTTTCTCAAGTGAGAAGTTGTTTCTCAAGAAAATACATTTGCCAGTGATGAAAACAAAATATTTCAAATCACTCAACAATCTATTTCCATTACTATTTTAAAAACTATTAAAAAAAACAGCACTTGAAATAATACCCTTACACTCCTTTCTGGTGAGCACAAAAGTTTCATACTTTAGCTCCCAGCAGTTTTTTTGTTATTGATGCAAAAATATTTCCCTTCTTTTCCACGCTTTTGAAAGTAAGCCTCAGGAAAGTGGAAGTTGAATCTCATTAAACAATGTTTCTTTAAGTGTTGTTTTTTTGGAAAAAAAAGTTTTTAAAAACACCCTACTCTGTTGACCACACAAGTTTCAGACTTAAGCTCCCAGCAGTTTTTGTTTTTGTTTGTGATACACAAACATTTCCTTTTCTTTTCCCCACTTCTGTGACTAAGACTCACATAAACGGAAGTTGTATCTCATGAAAATATGCTTGCAAGTCCCCAAAAGAGGCCCTGTTTTTGAGACACTCAACAACCTGTTTTGATTAAAATTTTAAAAATGTTCAAAATACCTACATTTGAAGAAACATCCTTCTCTGTCGACCACACAGGTTTCATAAACTCCCAGCTTTTTTATGTGTAAACATATCCCATTCCTTGCTTTTTGTGCCCACTTCGACTCAGAAAATGGCATGGCAGTCCTGCCACATGATAACTGACAGTGAGTCAAAAAGTGCCCCAATTTTCACCCAAAACACCTTATGAAAATGTATGGTAAACTGAACCGTGCATGCTTGAAAACAGAATCATATTTTCTTAATAATTTAAAAGTTGCACATTTCTCAAACTGTATAATAAAGGATTATGCTTCAGCCAGACTCCAAATAATCTGAACATTTCTGGTTTCAACTGACAGCTGTTTTTGCAAAACCAGTTTGCAAAAATAAAAAAACATTTTAAAAGGATATTTTTTTTCACGTATTCAACCTTCTAAAAATTTCAAAGTGCTGAACTGACCACTACCAAATTTCCAGGATTCAGAGATCTTGTTTGACAGAATAAGCTTTCCAAATTTCAGGTTAGCCTTTCCAAGGACATATCTGGTACTTCAGCACAAAAATCAGGGTTGTATATAGCAGTGTCTTTTTAAACCTAATTACAGTATACTATATAAGCAATAATACCTGACAGGGTGGGCGGTATTAAGCAATACTGGACCTCCCAGGGACGTAATGAATCAACTTATTGCTGGTTAGTAAAGTAGTCCTTTTACTGGCATTCTTAGCTATGCTTACCAGTAGAGGGCAGTGCAGCATTTCATCATTGTTGTAGTGTGTGTATACTGCTACACAATACTGCTACACAATATGTGTTCCTCTTTGGTACATGAAGTTGAAGGCCCCCCCCCTTCTGTTTTTTTTTTGTCCACTTTGAGAATGTAAGTGGAAGTAACTGCCATGGGTCACATAAGAAAACTCAGCAGATCTTGCAGTGGGAAATGCTTGTTAAGCAGCAGAGTGGTCAGGCAGCATTTGGGAAATGAGCGGGAGGCAAGGGACAGAACTGACACGTTGTAAAGTAAGCGTGGTTGGCAAATTGTACCTATGTTTTTGCTCCCTCTTTCTTTGTAAATCTAATAAGTGCCTCTTCTAAAACATGGGCAATTTACTGCGAGTAAACGACAGTCAGTCAGTAGAGGAGCTTGTGAGAGGTGACTGACTGGCATTGGAAGCTGCGCTAGTGACACAGTGTGGTGAAGTTGAGCTCGGGCTTCACTACTGATTTATTGAAAGACTGTTTTTGCCGTTGCTTCAGTTATGTGACTGTTGAGCTCAGTGACTTAATTCTTTCGTGGTGGTGGTGGTGGTTTGGGGGGTGGCATAACTAGCTCGCTTACTTAAAAAAATGGCGGCAGTTTGAATTGTGTACCTGGTGCTTAAGCCAATGAGGACGCAGGCTGGGCAGAAGGATACTTGCTGGCCATGAGGCAGGTTTGGACTGGTATTTCTTACTTGCTGGTCATCTATTGAAAGTTAATGTACCCCTATGGTAAGGGTACTGACCAGAGTCCAGCAAGTAAGAAGCCCATTTTCTAAGGCAAAGATATTCAAATGGGTTGCACCTGGCACAACTGAGTTGCACCAGCGCAACCCCAGAAATGCGCCCTGGGGCAATATTCAAAAGGGGGAACTGTGCAGCACAATTCCCAATGTGCCAGGGCACAAAAATAATGTATGTGGCACATCTCCAGGGGGCGTGCCCATGCATATGCAATACATTCCGATATTCAGCCTGGGATGTGCGGTGCATCTGCTGGCACAACCCTGAGATGTGCCGTATACCTGGGCACAAAGCTGAGCCCATAAAAAAAGGCTCAACAGCTAGCCACTTACAGGTGTACTGCTGTATTGCAATGCACAACACAGCAGCCACCAGTCGTGGGTATCTACCCCCAGAACACCATTCACAAGCACCCACAAATGTCCCTGGTGGTCCAGTGGTTCCCCCTCCCTGCCCATATCCCCAGTTGCTGTCTACATATCATTATCCCATCCCTGGTGGCCTAGTGGCTCCCCCTCCCCACCTGACTCCCTGATCGCCATATAAATGGTCAGTAGAACTCCCTGGTAGTCTAGTGGTACCCCCCTGCCCCTCCCGTACCTCCAATCACCTGTAAATGTCATTCATATTTCCCTGGTAGTCTAGTGTTACCCCCCACCCCACCAGTAACTCTGGTCACCCATACAGTTGAAGAAAACATATCCCTGGTGGTCCAGTAGCTCCCCCCACCCACAGAGGACCCCCTGCCCACCCAGATCCCCCATCATTGGCAGGCAGCAAGCCACCCCGCATACCTCTGTGGCTGCCCACAAATGACAGCTTGCAGTGCTTACTGTAATAGTCATTCACAAATCTCATATTTGTGAATGGCTATTACAGTAAGCACCGCAAGTCCATTGGGCTTGCAGCTGATACTGTAAGCTCTCATTCGTGGGCAACCACGGAGGTATGCATGGGTTTGCTGCCCACCGCATGACGGGGAGCTGGGTGGGCAGGGGGTCCTGTGTGGGTGGGGGGGTGCCACTGGACCACCAGGGATATGATTTCTTCAACTGTACAGGTGATTAGGGTTACTGGTGGGGGGGTAACACTAGACTACCAGGGAAATATTAATCGTATTTATAGGTACTTATCAGAGGTATGGGAGGGGCGGGAGCTACCACTAGACTACCAGGGAGTTCTAATGGCCATTTATATGGCAATCAGGGAGTCAGGCAGGGAGAGGGGAACCACTGGACCACCAGGGATGCTGTTTAACTAACTAGACGGATGATCGGGGTTACTGGCGGGGAGGAGGTACCACTAGACTACCAGGGTGATTAGAATAAATATATTACGGCGATCGATGGTATGAGATGGGGGGGTATTACTGTGGTCCCTAGTACAGGGACTGCGTGCTGTGCAGGGTGTCATGTGCATTTCGCTGGCCAGCCCTGCACAAGACATGCAAATGTGGCCATAATGACATGCACATGGCACCATCTGCACCTTGCATGCATAAGGGATCCATTTGCATATCCAGGTTTGAATATCTGGGAATTGAGCCCAGTACAGCTACAGTTGCACTGGAGCATTCCCATTCCTGATATTCAGACCTGTCTAGGGGATGCGCCGGTGCACTGAATTTGTGCCGTGCGCATTATGTGCTATGTTCAGAAGAGATGTGCCATGGCACATCTCTTTTGAATATGTCCCTTTGTTGCTTCAGCACAACTCAGTTGCGCTGCGCCACCACTTGTGCCTTTGACAGGCGTAATTCTGAATATGGGGCCCTATATCTTTATTTTATTCTATATATTGTTTTTTCCATAAAGGATTTTATCCTCCTTGGACAGAACAGGTGGCTTCTCAGCCCTGTCCCCGTGCACTTGATGCTGTCTCTTACTTCCTCTCATTCAGAGAGTCCTATCTCCCACAGATTCCCCCCTGCAGCAGGGCCAGGGAGAGGGCCATCCTCCTCCCTGGGTCACACATCCAGATCTGTCCTGGACCAGAGCGGCATAGCGGGCCACAGCACAACAGGAAGGGCTTCACAAAGCCTATCCTCCATTTTTCCTCCTGTTTTTGCCCCAGGCTCATGGATGTGCAGTAAGCACAATACGCATGCCCCACTTCCACAGAGATGCTCTCAGTGCTCTGTACATTGGATCCCATCCCACTGTGTGTCTTGCTTGTGCTGTCACCAGGATACCTCTAGGTGTCAGTCAACAGCAAGACACAGCAACCTCCCTCCCTCCCTGAGGGAGGATAGTAGTCCTATAAACACTCAACCCTCCCTCACTTGGCCCCCCCCCAAATGATCTGAGTTTGTTTCTGAACTCGGCTCACCAGCATGGCAGGAGGTGAGGTGAGATGATCAGTGCCTCAGCACGCCATGCCACTGGGCTGGTCTTTTGTTCTAAATAATCAGGAACTGTAATCGGGACCCCCTCTCCCTCACCACAGATACTACTGAGACATTGCTGAACCCCTACCTCAGCCTGAATCAGCCATGAAGCTCTCGAGTTGTCCACCCCACCAAGCAGCCAATCAGAACTCTTCACCCACTGTAAAAGTGTAACTGCCATAGCGGTCCTCCATGCTTGCGATCAAGCGCACTAAGGACCTTTGCTTAATTTGTCTTTTGTGGTTTGGACCCAGTTTAGTTGTCTTTTGGAATGCTATGTCTATCGGAATTAAATATGCGACTCGGAATGTGACAGGTGCCCTCTCCAAGATTAAGAGGTTTCAAATCATTAACCATTTGCAGCATCAGCATTGTCATATTGCTTTCTTGCAGGAAACCCTTTTGCTTGCCTCAGAAGGTATTCTCTTCCATAGGCAATCGACTGGGCGGATTTTTTGCAGCTGGCAATAGTACAAACAATAAAGATGTAGCTATTTTGATATCCAGAGACACTAGAGTTCAATGTCTACAAAGTGTAGATCCACAGGGCCATTACATTTTTCTTAAGGGCATTTTGGACAGTTCCAAAGTGCTGTTGGGCAGTATGTATGGGCCAAATGCTGATACACCGTACTTTTTTACTGATTTAGTCTCCCTTTTGTCCCCTTTCCTCTCCCTTTCTATTACAATGCAAGGGGTACTGGAATCTCACATTTATCCAGGACCTGGATAGGACTTTAAGGCCACAAGCTGAGCTGTCTCCTGCCCAGCGCTCTCTCCGTGACATGAAGGATACCATGGGACTTTACAATCCGTGGCATGCACTGTATCCATTTACTCAGGACTATACATTTTATTCGGCTGCTCACAGCTCTTATTCCTACATAGATTGTTTTCTAATTAGCAAACATGTGGCAGAAGGAGTGCTGGGTACTGAGATAGCGCCATGAGTTTTATCTGATCACTTTCTGGTTTGGCTGAATCACATGTTGCCAACCAGCATTTCCAAAGACTCAAAATGGAGACTGAACACTCAGCTTTTAAAAGATGAGAAAATTAATGGGCGGGTTAAGGCAATGATAGAGGTTTTTGTTTCCCAAAATTGGGGGTCGGTTGGAAAGACAGATATCAAGTGGAGTGCTCTCAAGTGCTTTCTGAGAGGTGAATTCATCCAGTTAGCTGTTACTCGCAAGAGAGGTAGGGAGACTGAAACCCATCTCCTCCTGAATCGTATTAGGCAGTTAGAGAAGGGTCTATCTCCCACAACCCCGGAGAAAGACTGTAAAGAATTACTTACTGTCAGAGACAAGTATGCAGAGTGTTTACAGGAAACAGCTGAATATACAATTTTTAAGACCCATTCCACATACATCGATCAGGGGGAGAAGGCGGGTCACCTTCTTGCTCTGCAGCTCTGACATCTAGAGGCCTCTTAACTTATTTTATCTATACTTTCAGAAGCTGACAATACTTCTAAGATGTCACCCCGGGCCATAGTATGTGAGTTTGAGACCTATTATTGGTCTCTTTATGGTCCTTTACCTAACCCACCTTTAATATCTGATTTGCAGGACTACTTAGAGGTTATACCCCTTCCTGGGCTAATAATAGCTCAACAGACATTTTTTGGAACAGCCTATAACCCAGCAATAAATCCTTGATGCTATTAAAGCACTCCCCTGTGATAGAGCTCCTGAGCCGGATGGTTTTCCCTCTAATTTTTATAAAACTGTTTCATAAGAATTGGTGCGTTTACTATCTCTCTCTCTCTCTCTCTCTCTCTCTCTCATGGCACAACTGACCCCTCTCTCTTTCAAGCCATATTAAAATATTTGCTACCAGGATTGCTCATATACTGTATGGGAAGGGCTCATTAGCGACAAGTAGATAGCTTTTGTGCACTCCCATTCCTTGGAAGACCACCTCCTTAAGCTGACACATATATTCTCCGTGTCTCGGGAGACTGGAGCCCTGTCGGCCCTGGTCTCTCTAGACGCAGAGAAAGCCTTTGATAGGGTGGACTGGACTTTTCTGTTTGCAACTCTCAAAAAATTTAGATTCCCCTCTAAATTTATTGATTGGATCAAAGTTCTATATGCTTGCCCCAGTGCCCAGACTTATTGTAATGTGGTTCTTTCCCCCACTTTCCCTTTATGTTCTGGTACCCATCAGGGATGCCCCCTCTCTCTTCTTTTATTTAACTTATACTTGGAACCTTTACTGCTCAAACTTAAAGCTTCCCCTCTTTTGACAGGGGTGCAGATAGGGTCTTTCGATCTGAAGCTCTCGGCCTTATGCAGATAATATTTTACTGCACATTACCAATCCTAAGACCTCTATCCCAGCAGCTCTGTCAATTGTTGAAGAGTTTGGAAAATTTTCTAATTATAGACTCAATGTTGACAAGACCATGGTGATGCCCTTAACTCCCAGTACCCTCAAGTCTGATATATTGGAAATCGGGTTGACTTGGGCTCCCTGACTTAAATATCTTTGCATCACTCTTACGCGAAGAACTGCACTGCTTAAAAAGCTAAATGTGGATGACCTGGTAACTATTATCCAACAATACTTAAAACGGTGGGCTTTCCTTTCACTGACCCTCTGAGGCAGAATCAATATTATTAAAATGAATGTCCTTCCCCTTGTTTTTTAACCTCTCCATTCTTTAAATATTAAACGTCCCCTGTCCTGGTTTAAGCCTACACATCGATTCATTTCTAACTTTATTTGGTGGGGAAAACCACTGAGGAGGGCGTATAACCACCCATCAGCACCCAAAAACCTAGGGGGCTTAGACTATCTAATTTTCTTCATTATTTCACCAGTCATGCCAGTAAGTACTTTAGATGGCCCGCTCAGGCCCATACACATGGAACAACCTCCTATACTCCTGTTGGCTGAAGTTTGAGAGGGTTCAATTGGTGAAGCCAGACTGTCTTTAGAGTCTCTTTTTCACATATCTCCCAAATCATTACCATGGCATCTCTAGAACTCTGTGATACATACTTCTCTATGTGTCCATGCCCAGCTGTGTAAACAGTTACACTACAGTCCTCTCAGAGATACATCGCAGTCACTTTGTCATAATCCTAATTTTAAAGTTGGGGGATTAATGTTAACTGAGGCATGGATCCCTTAACTAGCTGAAAACAGGGTTTGTGACTTGCTTCGGAATGGCTCCCTTATATCTTGTCAGAATATTCAGAGTATGTTTCATTTAAATAATAAATTTATCTTTAAGTGTTTTTCAATTACATCATGTATTGCTGAGTTGGTACAGCCCTATGCCTTGGGAATATAACTACAGTATGGTGATTTCATGCAATCACTCATAGATTTGGCAGTACAACCACACACAGTGTCTCATATATCCACCTTCTTATTTACCCTAACCTTACCAGGCAATCATCCTATTAGTCTTCAGCCTTCCCCACATATACTTTTTAATTGGGACAAAATATGGAATGGTCTTTATAGATATATTTCTAACGACGGTCTTCGTAACACTCAGTTTCATATTATACATAACGTATACTTTACACCTTTGAAACTAACCAATATGGGAAAACTGGGCTCTTCCAATTGTTCCAGATGTGGGCAGGCTGAAGTATCACTACTTCACATTTTTGGGGAATGCCCGAAAGTAGCGCCATTATGGGAAGAGATTAAAGCTAAAGCTGATCCCCTGTTGGGGTTAGATGTTTTTTTTTGTCCCAGAGATCTGTATTGTAGGAGACTACAGAAAGACAGCCATGATAGAAAGGAAGCATTATATGGCTATGCTTTCTTTATTGGTAAAGCGGGTTGTACTTTGCCACTGGTTCGATCAGATCTCCATTACTTATCACGAGTGGTTGCAGGAACTATTCTTCAATCTCCGCTTGGAGAAAATGATTGCTAGTACCAATAACAGATTGTCTTCGTACTACAAGAAATGGAGTAAATTGCACACTCTGCATACTATTTGATCTACCATGGAATACCTATTGAATTGCCTTAATTTTCATTTTGCGTTTTATTATTATTATTATTATTATTATTATTATTATCTATCTCATTGGTTTCTAATTGTTTTTGGTCAATCTCCCTTTTATGTAGAATTATTATTTGGTTGTTCCACACTCCATGTGGGGGGAGGGAAGGTGAGGGGAAGGGTATAAGGAGTGAGTGGAAGGGGTATAGGGATTGATTGCTTTTGTAACTGTTGTTGTTTGGTTTGTTTTTTGTACTTCTTTCAAAATATCAGTAAAGTATACTGAGTTAAATAAAAAAGGAGCACTAAGGAGGATAGAATGGAGGAATTCCAGATTGAGGGAGGGGGAGTGGAGAAGCCCAGGGTGGAAACTGTGAAAATTGTATATTTGCCAACTATACACTATACTATAACACTTCGATTTGTATATATATACCAACTATATATTAATGTATATATTGTAAATTCTGTATCCAGCTACTCTGTATCTTTGTCAGTGTGCTTGTTTATACTTCCATTACTTTGTTGTGAGTTGTAACATTTATCTGACCAGGTCCACCTTGCAAATGAGTTGTCTCAATGGTGTTTTCGTCTGGATAAATATTGATTGATTGATTGATTGATTAAGGGCCACAGCACAAAGGGTGTTTACTTTGGGTATCAGCTGTAGGAGTGGGCCATCAGCCAGCCATGCTGCCCCTTTCAGTACACCCACCGCACACAGAACTGGACTTCTCTCCTCATCCAACTCTGGCATCTGCTAGCACTTTCAGCACTACTGCCTCCTTTGCTCCCACATAGATTGGTATCCCAGGTTACAAACTTTTAACCACTGCATTTGTTATATCTACTACTCATAGCAGTTCAGTTTACCTGCATTCTAGGGGGTTGCCTATAGCTCTGTGTGACTTATCCAAATTTGCTTAGTTTTTGTTGCAAATTGTCTCAACCATAAATGCATTCTGCGTAATACCTGCAATTTAGCTTATCCCATTATAGCATCAATTTTGTCTGCTTTACCACTTACCAATTTGAAACAGTCATTCTGCCTGTTATTTAAGTGTTTGCCTGTAGCCCTGCTTGACTTATCCAAAGTTGCTTAGCTGTTGCAATTCTTTACTATTCAAGGTACTGTATTCTTAGTTGTTATCTGCAATTCAGCTTATCCCACTGAGGTCATTGCTGTAGCCCATTGTTCTGCACTCTTGTCCTCTTAATTGGATATCTCTGCTAACCTAACTTTCATTAGTCCACATTGACATTTATCTTTGTCTCAATGCTCCTAACCTCTGCATCTGTATCTTCCTTCTCTCTTTCCTATTCCTGTCCCTTCCCCTCTCTGTCCTCCCAGGCCTTTTCTCATAAAGCCCCAGTTCTTCTGCTCTCTTCTCCCCTACTCGTCTCCCCCCCATGTCCCAGCCCCACCCTCCCTCTTTCTCTCCCCACCTACTTTCTCTTCTCTCCACCTATGCTATCCAGCTTTCCACCCTGGGCTTCTCCATTCTCCCTCTCAATCTGGAATTCCTCCACCGTTCCTCCTCTCCTCCTCTAACTCCTCCCCTTCCCTTCCCCCCTCATACAAGGAGGCAAGTCCTAATCTATCTTCCCCTCTTTTCCTTCTTCTCTTCCTGGCAGGTGACATTGAAACTAACCCCTAGCGCCCCCCCGAAGGCCTTAGCATATTCCAACTTAATGCCAGAAGCCTACTCCCTAAGCTAACACTCTGCTATTATTGAGAGTGTGTGCTGCCAATATATACCATTTGCTGCATTTTAATGTTGTTTTTTTTTTTATTTCTTTATTAAACTGGATGAGAGTTTATTATCTATAGTGGTGTGAGCACTTCCTGGTTGGAGTGGCCAGAGGCAGTGCGGGATATAGGAGGACCATAGGAGCTTGTCCTCCACTAAAAACATCTCCCCACATTGTTTTTTTCTCTGTGCCTCCTACAGGGGACAACTCTCTGCAGTCATTTCTGCCTTTTTAAAGCTTAGTCCTCATTCTGCATTTATTTAGATCTACTGTACTAGCGAAACCGGAAGTTGCGCGCTACGCCTTCCGGTTTGCTGTACCAAAACCTTTCGCACTAGCCGGCGGCATGAAGCGTCTTGTGGGGCCATGTGCGGAGGCAGCGCGCGGGAGCAGACTCATGCGCGTGTCTATCGTGTCCACCGAGGGACCTCGGGATAGCGGTCTAACAATAATTTGATTGGTCTCACTTAAGACGGAAGCCTAAGGTACTGTGTACTGCTGTTTTGACTGTTATCTAGTGTTTACTACCCGGTACTACAATGAAAAAAGCTAACAAATATTGTACTTCCTGCCAGATGTATGCAATTGGCAAACAGACTGCCAAGTACATCTGTAACAGGTGCATATTGGTAAAATCATTACAGGAAGAAGTTGCTCGACTTCTTAATAAAGTGGAAACAGCTCCTGATGTTACCCAGTATGTTGTTGACCCAGAAATAGAAGCTTTAGAGGAGTATATTGACCATATGTCTCTCCTGTTAGATGCTAACAACTTAACCTCACCTCATGGTAATGCAACTCAGGCTGCATCAAAAATAAACTCGTTGTACAATGAGGTACATGAGACTGCTTTAACCCCCCAGGGTACTTCAAGATTAAATATTATACATAATGAAGTACATAAGATTGCTTCAACCCCTGAGTGTTCATACCTCCCTCCAGAAATATTATCATTTCCTGATGTTACTACTTGGTCTACTATTGCACCTTCAAAATCTAATAAAAGAATTGATTTGCAGACACAAGGGATCAACATCTCTCCTTCAGTTACGCTGCATAACTCTTATGAGCCATTAACCTCTCTCTCAGCTGATAACACCAGCTGTAACCAGAGGCAGGAACCAACAAATATTCAGGTTGACACCTCCCCACTTCATAATAACACTCCCACAGGTCTTTGTATTGGGTGATTCTATGATTAAATTCATAGATCGGATTATCTGTAACCCTGATAAAGTAAACAGGACTTGCTCAAGTTATAGAGGAGCCAGGTCTCAGACATAACCCTTTATGACTAAAAATGCCTTCTGAGCTGCAGGTAACAATCCGTTAGTTATAATTCATGCTGGGACTAATGATATTACCAAAATCCCATTACAACAACTGAAACAAGACATAGTTGCTATTTGTAACTTACTAAATGAAAGGGGATGCAAAATCGGCATATCTGAAATTCTCCCAGTACCCCGAGCCTCACATTCCATCCAAATAAAAATCAAAACGCTAAATGAATGGCTTTGGAAATGGTGTCTTAGGCAAGATATAGCTTGTCTTACACATTGGGAGGAATTCAATGATAACCCTTCCCTCTTTTGCTGAGATGGTTTGCACCTCAGCCGAAGGGGCAGTTCTCTTCTTGGTCGCCAGTTTTTGTCATTTATTGACAGACATTTAAACTAAAACCTAAGGGGGAGATCAGGCCTAAGGAGCCATCTCTTAATACTACATACAAGCTGAATGTCTTATCTTTTAATGCTAGATCACTTAACAAAATTAAAATGGCAGAATTAGAGTTGAAGATTCATGAATTCAACATTGGACTAATTGCTATTACTGAAACTTGGGGAAATTTGGATAAACAATGGATAATGAACATCCCAGGGTTTAAACTTTACTATAAAACAGATCCAATGAACAAAAGGTGGAGGGTGTGTCTTTACGTGACTGATAATATTCCATCTTTTGAATCCTCCTTACCAATATAACAAAAGCATCTGGGTTTACCTACAACAGAGGACATCCACTGAGATCTTGGTTGGCAACTGCTACCACCCCCTCTTGGACATTATCTTAATCAACTATCCTCAGAAATTACCTCAATAGCAGATAAGGGGTCAGTAATTATTTTGGGGGGATTTTAATCTCCCAACAATAAACTGGGACACACTTTCTGGACTCAACCAGTATGACTCACAGTTAATCTCAATTATCACCGATCTTGGTCTTACCCAACAAGTCAGGGAACCCACACGTGGGAATAACATTCTAGACCTAGTAATGACCAATATGAATGCCTCTTTATCTAATTTGCAAGTTTTAGACCCTTTGGGCAACAGCGATCATATGAGAATTCAATTTTCCATTTTTTGGCTCATAAAATTTTACAAACAACAAGTATGATTAAACAATATGAAAGGCTAATTTTTCAAGAATTAATGAAGATCTTGTAGCCATACCATGAGACTCATTACTTTCATCTCTTAATGTTAATGATGCCTGGAGCCTCTTTAAAGAAATTGTACATGATCTAGAAAAATACTACGTACCAGAAAGAAAGAAAGAAATACAACAATAAAGGCAAGGTTCCTGCCTGGTATAATAATAAATTAAAAACTTAGTATTCACAAATGCAAATTATTTATATTTAAAAGTGCAAACCTGAACAATCAGAGGAATACTAACCAAGTATAGAAAACACTTAAGGAACTAAAACATCAATTACTCTCTCTAAGCGGAATCTTGAATTCAGAATTGCTCACACTGAGGATTCATACAAAGTCTACATTCATATTTAAACAACAAAAGGGTGATATAAACAAAATAGGTCCATTAATCATAGATAACATAACCATCCTTTCTGATAAGGTTACTGCAATTGAGTTTAACGAATACTTTTGTTCTGTTTTCGAACAGGATAAGGAACCTATATCATATATCAATGCAAATATTCATCCTAGTTATACTATCACTATCCCCGAAACCCTTAAACTTCTAAAAACTTTGAAGCCAACAAAAGCCCAGGTCCTGACAATATTACCTCCAAGTTTCTCATGGGAACATATGATAATATTGCTATCCCCCTTACTATTATTTTTAATAAATCTCTTAAAGAAGCTAATGTCCCCCTAGACTGGAAAACAGCCACTGTTACACCTATTTTTAAAAAAGGGGTGCACCATAAGGCTGAAAATTACAGACCAATCAGCCTCACCTCTATTCCATGCAAATTATTAGAAAAACATATTAAACACTTACTTGAAGAGGAGATGCTGGCACTAAAACTAGCCGATGTCACACAACATGGATTTAAATCCAGACACTCCTGTACAACTAACCTGTTAGCTTTTTATAACTTAGTCAGCAGTAATCTCGATCTAAATATACCGGTGGATGTTATTCTGCTTGACTATAGCAAAAGCATTTGACAAGGTTTCACATTTCATATTAATAAATAGATTAATAGTATTAGGTTTTCTAACTGTATCTTGTCCTGGGTTAATAACTGGCTCTATAATAGAACTCAAACTGTCAGAGTTAATGAGGAATTATCAGAAGAAAAATCAGTGTTAATTGGAGTCCCTCAGGGTTCAGTGTTGGGCCCCACCTTATTAGCATTTTTCATCAGCGATCTTATCATTTCTTCACAGAACACCTTATCCAAATTTGCGGATGACACTAAACTGGGAGGACGAGTTGATAATGAAACCAACAGAAGTTCCCTTATAAATGATCTTCAAAAAATTGAATCATGGGCGGCAACCAATAATATGCAATTCAATGTGTCCAAATGTTCAGTGTTATATTTTGGTAAGAAAAATCTAAAACAAACATATCATCTTAATAATATAAAACTTAGGGAATCCCTCATTGAAAAAGACCTGGGTATATTGGTTGACAACAGATTATCTTTCTCAAATCATTATAATAAGGTTGTTAATCAAGCCAATGCCCTCCTACGTAGGATTAACAATACTTTTACCCTCAAAACTGAGGAATGTATTACGGCTCTATATAAAATTCATGTTAGACCCCACTTAGATTATAGTTCACCATTGTGGAGTCCCTATTTGGCCAAGGACATTGCAGGAATGGAGAAAGTCCAGAGGAGGGCCACTAAGATCGTACCTCATCTTTCTCACTATAACTATGAAATTAGGCTCCATAAAACAAAGTTATATTCATTAGAATTTAGAAGACTAAGGGGGAGATCTCCTTCAATTATTTAAAATTCTACAATCAGCTACATTAATGAGTTCATGTGGCTTATCCTTTGCATCTAGAAAAATGGTACCCAGAATACATAACAAACAAATTGAAATCCAGAAAACAAGAACAAGCAAAAGACAACAGTTTTTTACTGTTAGAGCCCCAAAAATCTGGAATTCACTACCTCAGGAAATTGTGGACAGCCCAAAAATTAATACATTCAAACTTAAAATTGATAACTGGCTTCTTGAGAGAACATAATCTACTAATGATCCACACTGTGTGGAGGACATCCTCGATGGGCTTCGGCCTTCTTTTGTCCCTAATTACCAAGTACCAAGTACCAAGTACCAAGCTTGACTTACTCAAAGTTTGGACCTCACAGTATTCTCCCAGCCTCCTGTGCATATATGAGTCCTGGCTGTCTTCTAGGAAACCGGACCCCAGTCTGGCACTCCCAGATTTTCACCTTTACTATCAGGAACATGGCAAGCGAGGTGTGGAGTAGCCTTTTATGTGTACCAGAACCTGCCCTGCACAACCATCCTTAAAGAATCAATCCCTTCCTCTCACAGGTTCTTACTTGCCAAGCCATCCTTCCCCTCCTCCCTCCCTGTCTATGTAGGTGTTCTATATGCCTCCCCAGAGATCTCTCCTCCTCTCCTGCCTTCTCAACACCCTGTCTTTCCTTGCTTCTCTTGCCACCTCTGGCAAACTTATCCTCTTGGGAGACTTCAATTTGAATTGACTTTCCCCCACCTCAGACCCACACTCCAAAGAACTGAATCCCTAAACCTCACCCAATTAATTTCTGAATCCACCCAACTCAGTCTTCACTCCCCCAGTCGCTCCCTCCTGGACTGAGTACTAGCCTCCCACCCCTAACTGTATCATAGTAGCAGGCACACTGCTGGATGCCTTCAGTGGCCACAGCATGACTTACTGCATCAGGAAAGTGAGAGTTACCCACTCCTCTTCCAAATACACATGGTCTAGATCACTCAGGACTCTCGACACTCATGCCCTACTTCAAAGCCTTGCTGCCTTCAACTGGTCACCTGTCTACCATGCCCTTGACATTGATACTGCCCTGTCCCACTTCCAAACCATACTAACTCACACCTTTAACTTTCATGCCCCTCTAAGAAAATTAAAGGTCAAGTGAGTCCACCATCCTTGGATCACTCCTAATCTTTTTGCCCTGTGTAAATCTTGTGACCAAGCATGGGCCTGTTTTAAATCTTCCCAATCCCTGCCCAACCTCCTTCTCTACAAGTCACTCAGAAATTCATGCACCAAGGCTATTTTCATGGCTAAGGACCTCTGTTTCAAATCTAACCTACAGTGCAACCTCAATTTCTCTGAAAAAGTCTGGAAAGTTATCCACTCCATTTTTGATACACACAACCACCCCCCACCCAGCCCACTTCCCCATCTTCATGGTGGATGATTCACCAGTCTCTGACCCTTCCTCTGTCACCACTCAATTTAATAATTTCTTTACCACCTGTGCTCTACCCTTCCCCGCCTCCTCTAGCCTCCCCTGTCCCCCCTTCTCTTCCCTCCTCCATCTTCACCCAGAGGCTTTTGTTTCCTCCCAGTCTCCCCCATGAAGTGTTCCTTACCCTAACCTCACTCAGTCCCTCTAAGTCCAGCCCTGATGGGCTGGACCCCAAACTCCTATGTATCTCGGCCCCCAGCCATTACCTCCCTACTAGCTCCCATTGGGAACCTTTCCTTCTCCCTCTGTCCCCCAGGCCTGGAAAGTTGCTAAGATACTCCCCATGCAAAAAGGGGGTGACCACATGCTCCCCTGGAAACTTCCAACTCATATCTCTCCTCCCCTCCCTTGGTAAGCTCCAGGAGACCCTCATCTACTCCAGATTCACTGACTTCCTTCATGCCTCTAATTTCCTCTCCCCCTTCCAGTCTGGCTTTAGGAAACACCATTACACCATATCCTCTCTATTGTGGGTTACTGACTTTAGCCTCTCTAAGATGGATCAGAGCCACATCACCTCAGCTATGTTCATTGACCTGGCCAAAGCCTTTGACTTAGTGTCTCACCCTCTCCTCATTAGCAATCTGATCTCTGCTGGCCTCTCAGTCAATGCTGTTGACTGGTTCTGCTCATACCTTTCAAGCCATCAACAGTCAGTACAGTTGGGAGGTGTCCTGTCCCTCCCTCTCCCCATTCTAACCAGAGTACCACAGGGCTCCATGCTGGGTCCCGTCCTCTTCTCCATTCTCCTCAATGACCTTCTCTCTGCCGGTACTTTCCTGCACATCCACATGTATGTGCTTGACACTGTCATCTACACTTCAGGTACCACAGCCTCTGCTGTGGTTGGTCTGCTCCAGCAGGATTTCCATAATGTACTACGCTGGTTCTATGACAACCAACTCAAGGTCAACACCAAGAAGATGGTGTCCATAACCTTCAATACTTGTCAGAAACTGGCCAGACTTTCGTCCTCCCACTTTCACCCCCTTTAGATGGCACCCCTTTGGAAGTGGTCCCTTCGTTCCAGTACTTTGGGGTGTGGCTTGACAGCAAGCTTGATTTCTCTGTCCACATAGACACCAAACTTTGTCCCAAACTAGATGCCCTGTACAGCAATAAAGACTGCTTCTCCCTCCAGGTGGACAGGGAACTAGTAACCAAAATGGTTCTCCCAGTCTTTGATTATGAAGACATAGTGTATGGCATCACTCCTCCTCCTCCTCCCTTGCCAGATTGGATACCCTGAGCAATGCCTTCTGCCTCTTCACCTCCAATTTTTCCCTCCATACCCATCACTGCTGCCTCTACTCTTCCCTCTCCATCCTCCCACTGCTGTCATGTTGCCATGTCCACTGTACTGCTTTCATCACTTAATACTGGTTTGGGTCCCTCCCCACCTACCTTTCTTCCCTGATCTGTCCAGCTCCTTACTCTTCCTACTTGCTTTACTCCATGGATTCCCACTCCTTCTCCATAACCCACCCTCACTCCTCTGCTGGCCAAGCTACCTTCTCCTACCATCTTCCCTCCATCTGGAATCTGCTCCCCTCGCCCCTCTGCCTCTCACCTTCTCTCTCTCTACTTTTAGACACCACCTAAGGCAACTTCCTTCATCCTTCTGTTCCTGTCTACCCCCTCCCTAACCCCATATCCTCTCCCTCGATCCTCTTCTGCTCAGCCTCTTGCCCTTCTCTATTCTGCCCTACCCCAACATGCACTGTGCACTTTGCATAACACATGATTGTTCACTGTTCACTGCTGTACAATAGCTGTTACTGCATTATGCTAGCACATTTACTGATGCCTCTGTATGTACTTACTAGTCTGTTATGTAATGTTGCATCTGTACTTGTATTTGTTTTGTAAGTTGTCTCTGCAACCCCCTTCCCCCAGGTCACACCTGGAAATGAGCTCTGGCTCAGTGTGCCTTTCCCAGTTACCAAATGAAATAAATAAAATATTTATCTAGTCACAGTAATTCACTTTACATCTTGTTTTGTAACACTCTGCAGTATCTAGAGAAAAATGGCTGGCCTCATTCCCGAGTGAGAGACCATACCTAATGATGGTCCTTATGATAGAGTAGTAATGCTTCTGACACCAGAGAAAACTTCAGCAATGTTTGATCTGGCAAATGTTGCACTTTGAGCCAATAAGGAATACATGTGGTATATAAAACAAAATTAGGTATGATGTCCCCATGAGGGTCAAGTGGTGTGAATTGTTCATTTAAGCCACAATTTATGAGAAATATGCCATGTTTAAACACTGGGCCCAATTATTTTTACAAAATGTATACTTGTGGAACACCCACTTGCATATATGATGTTCCTTTTCTCTTTGCAATGAGCTTATGATTGTATACGAATAAATATTACTACTACTACATCTTTATTTATTCGGATAGATGCTGGACAATAGAAACCTGCTAAAATCTGCTTATTAGGCTAGCAATCATCAGTGCAATCCTGTCATTCCAAATCTCGAAAATGGGACATGGCGAAATCCGTGTCCCTGTACACATTGCACCCAAACAGGATCCTCCCAGTGTGAAAAAACATGAAATAACTATACATAAATTGGTAGGCTGTCCCTCTGTTATGTTCCTGTGAACCTGCGGACCCTTGTAGTAACACAGAGACTCCAGTCTCATTCTGTTGCTCAACACATAAGGATTTAACAGATGCAATGATAAAGTAATTCTGATTCTTTGATTGATTATTAGGTCACAGGGACTAGGGATTGTTAGCCACATCTCTCAAATGTTCCTGGTTTTCAGGGATGATCCTGTTATTTGCTTCAAACATAAGTTTGAAGCAAATACCAGTATGCACATAAGTTATAATTTTACTCAATCCTAAGTCAAGACAGAACCATGCTACATGGATAAAATGATGACCAAGAAGGCCCACTGAGATAAAGTGAGTAGGGAAATGGGCAGATTAGGTGAGCCGTATGATCCTTATCTGCCGACAGATTCTATTAGTCAGGGGCAACCTGGAGGTAATTAAAAAAAAACAGAGAAAACATATAACATTTTGGTATACATATATAGGCAGAGGCCAAAATTAAGCAAGCTAGGTGCAAACATACAGGTAACAGAGCCTGTTGTTAAATTACACAGACATAATAACAAGACAATGATAAGCAGACACTAATGCTAAGAAAGACTGAGTAGGATAAGGGTTTAACTACTGTACCTACACAAGGGGTATCCTTAGCAATTTCGGTTACAGCGACTACATCCAAAATGGTATGCCATAAGGCTGGTTTTAAAGGCTGTGGAAGTGATACAGTGTTGAATCTCTAGAGGAAGTTTGTTCCAAAGGCTTGGGGCTATGGAGGCAAAGGACTGATGGCCTGTGCCTGATTTGGTCCTGGGAACAATTAACAGAGTACTAGCCAAGGACTGGATGAGTCTCTACTGAGGCTTTGGCTCAATAATGCCTTGTAGGCTAGGAGGGAAGGGGCCTTTTATTATTTTATGCACAAGATAGAGTAGGGGGTAACTCATTCTAGTTCCACAGAGGGTCAGTTTAAAGTGGAGAAAACATCACAGTGTTTCTCCCTAGGGAAGGCATCAGCAGCAAACTGTCCAGTCCTATTACAGAGTACTTTAAGCCTGGTTATTTCCACTGGGGTACAATAGAACAAACCAGAAATTAAGAGGCTAATCGAGATAGCTAGTCATGCCTTTTTTGTGAGGCAGGCTGCACAGTAAGTCTATACATTAAGGCAAGCTTCTTGATTTTCAATTTCTATAGAGCTGCTTGATCCCCAGCTTCCACCTTCACCTGCTTCAGGCATGTTTCTCAGCATCCTCAGTCCCCTCTGCCACCTCCCCTGCTGTCACACCAGTGGGGATCCACACTTGGTGGGATCTGTGGACACTGTTGCCATCATCCTTAATGGCCAGTGCGCATGCAGATTTTGTTCTCCTTTTTTTCATTCCCCAGTTTCCCCCAAGGCCGAATCGCAGGCAATGATGCTTGTGCATGTACTTGTGAATGCACACATTACAGACAACTCCCGCAGAGCTCTCCTGGTGCATCACCCAGCCTCCACTAGGTCGTGACAGTGCTGCGAGATGCACTACCCCCCCTCCCTGAAGGATGAGAGCTGTCCATGGGATGCTCAATCCTCCTTCCCTGACTGGCCCCTTGTGACCCTTGTCCATTCCTGAACTCGGGTTACTGGCTTGGCAGTAGGTGAGGCACCCATGCCCTCAGCCCTCCATGTCACTAAGTTGGCACTGGTGGACAAATTTTGACAGGCAAGCCATCCAAGGCCAGAAGGATAGCTCCTGACCCAACTGGATCCCTAGGTACTTCAGAGAACCTACAACTTCCAGGAGTGCACCAGCAGAAGTTTTCAGCTTAAGCAGGTTCTGTTTTTCAGTACCCAGCTGGCTAGTACCAAGCAGCATAACTTTTGCCTTTTTGGCATTTAGCATTAGCTTATTCTAATTATTATTAAAGGAGGAAGTATAGTGCAGTGGTTAAGGGCACTGAGCTGCAAACCTGGAGACCTGGGCTTGAATCCCATCAGCCCCTACTTGCATACTGTGTGATCCTGAGCAAGTCACTTAACTTCCTTGTGCTTCCAGGTCACAACTGCAGCAGGCTCTGGCTCAGTGTGCTTTTCCTGGTTAAACAATTTCCCCTTTCCCTTTATTCTTCATGAACCACACTTTAAGCTGTCTAAAGTCAATAACTTCAAAATTGGTATTAATCAGAGTGATGTCATCATGACTTCTATAGAGCACTTACAAGTTGATATGAGAGAGGGCGGAATTCAGGGCTCTGACTATTGACTTGGTTACTCCTACTGTCTGATATCCATCCCTGCTGGTCTTTTTTTTTTTTTTTTTTAATCTTTCTTTATTCGACCCTACCTTCCAGAACTCTTTCAGGAGTAGGCTCTGCAGGTCTGTCCTGTTCCTGCCTGCCTGAAGCTCCCCCTCGCCCCTCTGGAGGGTGTCTCCCCAAATTGCCCCTGCCACCACCTAGCCCCCTGGCTCTGAGTCCCCCGAGGTGGGACCACCGGATACTCCCCCGGCACTCTATCTATAATCGAGCCTGGTGGCAAGCAAGAGACAGTGGAGAACAGAGGAGCAAGAGGTGGAGCCCAATATTGGGCATGGTGGACCACCCCCCCGGACCCCCCAGACCCTCCGTCACCTATCAGAAGGTAGAGGGTTTTTTCTGTGCTTTTTGTTGTGCCCTTACATCCCCCCCCCCCAGACAGAGCCCCAGGCATGCAATGATGCCGGGGACATCCTGCCATGGCTCCGCAACCCTCTACTGTAGCCCTAAGCATGTCAGTACCTCTGGTCACCACTGGAGGTCACTGATGTGCCAGGCATAGCCCCGGAACCCTCCGAGGGAGGAAAGCTGTCCTCCAGATGCTCAATCCTCCCTCTCCCCTGCCGACCCCCAGTGGTTCATGCTCGTTCCTGAACCCTGGTCACCAGCGTGGCAAGAGGTGTGGCGTCCAGCGCCTCAACCCTCAGCGCCACCGGGCTGGTCTTTCCCTACTGGTGTTATAATATGAATGTTGGGTTCTGTTAGAATTAAGCATAATATTAAATGTATAAAACAAAGTACTGCTGTGTTTTCAGCTCTTATCGTGCAGTTCCTGTAGCACAATATGGTGTGTACAAGGGGTCAGGGTAACAAATGATGAGCATGTCTACGATTGGGGAAAGAGGTGGCAACAAAGCAGTAAAGGGTTCTAGCTTACAAATGTTATTTGTCTAGTTATACTACAGAGCCAGACAGTAGTGTTACAATCTAGTTCTTTTTCTGAAAATTATTTTCATGCATATATTCCTGAGATTATAAGACAATTTTTAAAGCTCTCTCTCTCTCTCTCTCTCTCTCTCTCTGTCTCTTTCTAATTTTGGGGCTTCATTCCTGATTTTTGTAAGCCTGGTCCCTGGTTTGTGAGGCAGGTAGCTGAGAGGTAAGTTGTCGGTACAAAAGGTTCCCAACATAAAGCATCATGGACAGCAGTAAGCAGGGCCTGGGCCTGTCTGGGTCCATACACTTGCACAGAAACATAGAATCTTATGGCAGAAAAGGACTGCTTAGCTCACCTAGTCTGCCCAGATGTTCCCTGCCTGTTCTGTCATAGGAGACCCAGCCTGGTCTCCTTCTCCATCGACTCTCCTACCTCCCTGTATCCTATGTAACAAACCCCCTATTAGATGCTGCCACCTGCTTTTCCATACTGGGTAACAGAATAAATGGTTTGATTCTCACACAGATCAGACAGTGAAAAAGTTAACTTCTCCTCATGATTCACTGCATTTATCCATCTCATTTGTTGTTTTTTTTTATGTACGCGATTGAGCAAAGTGTTTATTGAAGCAGTTAGAGAGAGAGAGAGAGAGAGAAAATGAGAGAGAAAAAAATAAAAATGAGTCTAATGCAAACTAAACACTTAAAAACTGTTATGGAAACTACAAAGCTTTAAGTGTTTACCCTTAATGGTATTTTTATAAACCTGCAGTCGACAGCAGTAAATGGAGATGACAGCGATCATTTCAAACCTGAAATGTGGGCCCTTTCAGATGGTAATGAGCGCTTAACAGAGATCGCAAATGCTATGCACCCGAGTTATTGAACTTAATAATTTCTGGATTGAATTCCGTTGTAACTTTATTGTGCCACAAGTGGCAGTAATTATGCTAACAGTATATTTAAATTATTAACCGGAGTTTTTTTTTTTAATAACAGCACATTAGTATTTCTCACATAAATAGTGCCTCCCTTTATGATTTATTTTGAAAGAAAGATATTTACATTTTAAAAAAATGAGAATGTGATATAAGAAAAAGTAGAGACTACAATAAAAAAGCAGCTGACATGTCTTCCATTGTTGTTCATAGTCATAAACTAATTATGGATCATTGGGCAACAGCCTTGTGTGCTGCATTAGGGCTCTACTTACATTCACAGTGCGCCCTTGTAATTCCCTGAAGTTCAAAGTAATTGCTAATATCTTTCTCTTAGTAAGGACTTGGGGGGCTTCTGGACAGAAGGCCCTTCAAGGGTGATGGCCTTCACATAACAAGGGGGGGGGCTGGTGCACTGGGGGAGAAGTTTGACGTCTACATTAGTGGACTGCTAAACTGACTGTGGGGCAGACTGAGGCTTGGGAAAGCACTGAGAAGGGAGAGGATGTTGCGAACATAGCTAGGGCTCCCCCTGAACCAGGGGAAACACTTTCGTGAGAAGCAGCAAGACACGGGTTCATAAAAATGTAAGGAAAGATATCAGGGAGGCTCACTAAGTCTGCAAAAAAAAGAGGGGGAAAGAAGAAATTAAGGAGGCTAGGAAAAAATGAAGGGAGAGGACCTGTGGAAAACAAAAGAGGTTTGCACACAGGATGGAAAGCCATCTGCCTTAATGCAAGGAGACTGGGAAACAAAACCAGTGAGCTCCAGTTGATGGTAGCAGACTGAGGGCTGGACCCCGTAGCCATTATGTAAACTTGGGCAACATAGAATAATGACTGGGACCTGACAGTTCCAGGCTACACCATGTACAGTATACAAGATGTAGGGGAAAGGTAAAGGAGGAGGGGTAGCCCCATATGTTAGGTAAGACACTGAGACAGTGGAGGATGTCTCTATCAAGGGAGGAAATGGAGAACTAGAATCACTGTGGTTTCAGGCCATGGCAGCAGCAGGAAAGAATTGTGTATGGGGGCGGTCTATAGGCCACCAGTGTAGGGGGGGTGAGAATGATAGGGTACTAGGGGCAGAAGTAGAAGGGGGTCATAAAGAGGGAGATGGTAGTAGTGGGGATCTCAACCTGCCAGACGTTGACTGGGGCATTCCAACAACTAGGAGCACCAGAAGTCAGGCCCTACTAGATACATATGTACATAGAATGTGACGGCAGATAAAGGCTGCTGGGCCCATCCAGTCCACCCAATACTTTTTTTGTTATTGTTAGTTCACAGACCTCGCTAAAACAATGCCACAGTCTCTGGCCCCCCTCTACTGTACCCCTACAATTTCCTTATACCTATCCCAGGGAATTTTTAAACCACTTACTGTTTTTGCCCCTACTACCTCCTGTGGGGGGCTATGCCAAGTATCCTCCACCCTTTATGTGAAATTGTACATCCTTACATCCCTCCTGAATTTATTCCCCTCAAGCTTCCTGTCATGCCCCCTTGTTATAGAACACCTTTTTTCCTGAAATAAACTATCCTCCTGTACCTTATTAACTCTTATAAGGTATTTAAATATTTCTATCATATCCCCTCTGGCTCCTTTCCTCTAGAGTGCAGATATTTAGCTTCTTTCATATTTCCTCATAGGGCTTATTTTGGAGACCCTGCACCATTTTGGTAGCCCCTCCTCTAGACCACCTTCCCTCTATCCTCTCTGAGGTGTGGTCTCCAAAACTATGCACAGTACTCAAGGTGGGGTCTTACCAGCAATTTATATAGGAGCAGAATAACTTTTCTTTTCCTGATGGAGATACCCCTACCTATGCACCCCAGCATCCTACTCAGTTTTCCGACTGCCTTATTACACTGCCTGGCTACTTTTAAGTCATCCAAAATGATTACTCCAGGTCTCTTTCATGTTTGGTCTCTGTCAGTTTCACTCCACCCATCTTATACTCCGCTTCTGGGTTCCTGTGGCCTAGATGCATTATTTTGCACTTTTTTGCATTAAAAGCCATCTGCCATACCCTTGACCACTCTTCCAGTATCTTTAGATCACTACACATTCTATCCACCCCAGGAGTGTCCACTCTTACAGATATTAGTGTTTTCCACAAGTAGGCAGACCGTCCCTTCCAGTTTTTCTGTTATGTCACTTATAAAGATATTAAAGAGAACCGGTTCCAACACAGTTCCCTGAGGTACCCCACTGGTCATCTTCCCTTCTATGATGTACACTCCACTCACCACTACCCTCTGTGTCCTTCCTTCTAACCATTTCCTTATCCAGGTTGTCATTTTATTATCTGCCCCTAAGTTACACAACTTGCTCAGTAATCTCCTGTGTGGAACGGTGTTGAAAGCTTTGCTAAAATCCAGGTAAGCCACCTCCACTGTTCCTCACTGATCCAGCTACTTGGTCACCCATTCAAAAAAAGTCTATCAGATTTGTTTGGCATGACCTTCCCTCTGTGAAACCATGCTGCCTATGGTCCTGCAATTCATTTGCTACAAGATAATCCACAATCCTTTCCTTCAGTAGTTTTTCCATCAACTTATCCACCACCAATGTCAGGCTAACAGCCCTATGGTTGTTTGCCTCTTCTCTACTGCCACTTTTGTGAAGTGGGACTACATCTGCCCTTTTCCAGTTCTCTGGGACCACACCATGTGTCTCCAGAGAACTATTAAAAAAGTCTATCAGAGGTACAGCCAGTACTTCCCTTAGTTCTCTCACCACCCACGGATGAACGCCATCAGGATGCATATCCTTGTCAACCTTCAGGTTTTTAAGTGCTTTCTGGACTTTCCCCACCGAAAATGGATTACTGTCTATTTTCTCCCCCTTAAAGCTTGTAATGCCTTTTTGTGGCCCCTCCCATTTCCTTTCTACCGCGAAAACTGAGCAGAAGTATTGGTTTAAGATGTTTGCCTTTTCACAATCCTCTTCTGTACAGTCCTCCCCTCCCTCTTTAACCATACAATCTCTCCCTTTGTCTGCCTTTTATCACTAACGTACTTAAAAAATGTCTCCTCCCTTTTTGATACTCACTCAGCTAGTCTTTCCTCAGTCTGTGCTTTTGCTCTCCTTGTTGCTGTGCTTAACTCTCTGTTTCTCCTGATGCACTTCCCTATCTTCTGTTTTCTGAGTTACCCTGTATCTTCTGATTGCTGCTGTTTTAGCCTTCACCTTTAATGCTACCTCTCTTGAGAACCATAGTGGTTTCCTCATTCTTTTACTTTTGCTTACCTGCTTAACACAGATGTTTGTTGCGTTCACTATGCCTTCTTTCAATCTGGCCCATTTTTCTTCTACCTCACCAAGGTCTTTGACCCCTGACATTTCATGTATAAGGCATTTTCCCAACCTAGTAAAATCATCCCTTCTGAAGTCTTGGACCCTTGCCTTTGTAGGGTTTGTTTCTGAAACTGTTCTAATATTGAGCCACACAGTACAATGATCACTGGTTCCCAGATGGCTCCCCACCCTGACGTCTGCAATACTGTTCCCATAATAAGCACCAGGTCAAGTACTGCCTCAATACTAGTGGGTTTCCTGACTAACTGCCTTAGAAATGCCCTCTGCAGGGAGTCCAGGATGCATCTGCTTCTAGTTGATACTGCGGCAGGGAGATTCCAATGTACATCCAGCATTTTAAAGTCCCCTGTCAGTAACACCTCCTCCTTTTCTACCATTTTGTTAATTTCTTGTATCACTAACTTATCTAAGACCTCCCCTTGTGCCGGAGGCCGGTATATCACAATTGTCCTAATATTTGCACTTTTCCTGACTCAAGAGTGATTCACGGCATCTCATCCTCTCCCACAGTACCTTGTATTTCAGTTGATTTTATACTGTCCTTCACATATAGCAACACTCCTCCTTTCTTTCTTACCCTGTCCCTTCTGAATAGCATGTACCATGGTATGACCATGTCCCAGTCATGGTTTTCTATACACCATGATTCAGTAATGGCCACAATTTCCAGGTCAGCCTCTGCCGTGATAGCCTCTAGATCTGTGATCTTATTTTCCAGACTCCTAGCATTAGGCTATCCCCTTAAGTGGGTGTCTCAATTTGAGAAACTCAAATTGAGAGCTTGTCAAAATAGCGACCACTGCATAATAGTGGCTGCACTATCAGCAAATGGTTTCAGAGCAACTTGTGCTGGGGGGACAATAATACAGTATGGGTTCTCATGTACGATCTCGGAGCTAGTTTTATTTAAGTAGGGGGTATGAGGTGTGGGTGGTGTAGTCCCCCACTAAAAAGTTACTACAGCATCAATTTTACGGTTGACAGTGATCACTGTTGTTTGCGGTCACTGCGTATATATGCGTTATTGTGCAGTTGCTGTTTTTCTTGTCACCATTAAATTTGCACTATCTTGACATGGACCCTAGTATTAGTACACATGGCTTTCCAGATTTTGTTATCTCCCTGCTTGCCACTTCCCCCTTTTACCCTATGCCCCTCCTTACTCTCTCTTATCAGCTGCCTGCTTAGTTTCCTCCTATCATCCAGTTCTACTCCCCCTACTAAGTTGGTTTACCTTATCTAAACTGAGACTATCTTCCCTTCCGCAAACCTAGCACAGAGGCCTTCGATTCCTCCTCCTGAGGGATGTAGGCCATCACTTCTATATAGGCTTTTATCCTCCCATGTGGACCACCAGTTTCCAATGTAGCCGAACCCCTCCTCCTGCACCATGACAACAACCATGAGTTGAAAGTCCTGGTTCGGAGCTCCATCCCCTTCCTCCAGTTATTGACAGGCAGTACTTCTGCAAAAGGTACAAAGTAAGCTACTTTACTAAGACTTCTTCCCAGCTCTATAAACTTACCCTGCACTTTTGATACCTTATCCTTAGCTTAATCATGTGTCCCCAGATAGACAATGACATCCAATTCTCCCTTCCTTCCTGGTGTTCTAGCTATTCCTAGTATTCACTTGCCATCCCACCTGGCCATTGCACCTGATAGATACCTGATCTTCCTCTCTGCCCCTCCCTTACTCCTACATCTATACCTCTGATGATAGAGTCCCCTACCAGTAATTGTTTCCTCCTTTTATGATGTCCTATTCCACCCTCTTTGGGACCCTCACTTAAAAGGTCCTTCCCCTCCTTGGCCATTACCATTGGTGTTTCCCCTTCACTGTTCTGCTCTGCCAGAGCAGTGTATAAATTCTTTAGTGGTACCAATTGTGTCTGAGGACTATGCATATTACCCCAACCACACCCTTTCTGACCCCAGCACCCTCTCCTTTCTCAAGCCTACCGAAGTCCAATTACCCCTCTTATTTGGCATCCTTTGAGGTAATGGTATCAGACTTGAAGACCCATGGTTAGGGGAAACAATCTCTCAACTATTAGCCACTGCAGTCTCGAGCCTAGTAACCTTCTCCTGGTTTGACACTAATGTAGCTTCAAGTCTAGAGAACCTTTCCGCCAGCCCAGAGAGTTGCACACAGATGGGGCAGCATTGTAGCCTCCAGAAGGCCTCCTTAACAACTGCTGCTCCACAGCCACTGCGCTGCACCACCACCCACATTCTCTAGTGTTACATTCCTTATAGTTACTATCCACCTTTCCCTGTACCTAGGTAGGGCAAACTGACTGTATTATGGGTAACTAAACTACACACCTAACAATAGCACAGTTAAGGTGTGCTGTAACAAGCTATATGGCTTTGTTTTTTCACAACATCAGTTTGTTATAATACCTTATCCCTACTATATAACTGTTACACATTCATACACTTTGACCTTTTGCAATAATATGTCCTACCCTTACCTTTACCCCTATCCCAACAGTGACTGCAACAACAGGAGGTTCAGGTACCTTACCTTAGTCTCCGGCAGAGTTTCCCGTTTCCCCGGTTCCACTGCTGATGCCTGCCAATGCCTCAGATACCAATCTTACACCTGTTCTAGATACATAGCAGGATTGCATGCTGGTGCTGCTGGTCAAAGAACCTACAAGGCAAGTTGCCATTCTTTGAAACAAACAAACATTTGAGGTGCTCAAACTCTCTAAAACTGAGAGTAATTTAACCAGGTGCTACTACAGACCCAGAGAAAACAATGTAAACCAAACGCTTTTAAAAAAGCAACCCGAGTGCACGGATCAAAAGATTATGTGACAACAAAAATTTTTTTGGCACAGCTTACCATGTCCTTAGATTTTATTCCAGTCACAAATAACTTTTTTCACAACAACATACGAGGTGCAGCGACAGTATCAAGCGAAATAAATAAATAAAACTTTTTTATATCGCAACTTAATGCATCATACTTATTGATCAGAACAGCCAAGCAGACCAGCCCACATGCGTGATGACGCACAGGAAAACAGCTGACGTTTCGGCCGTAGCCTTCCTCAGAGCTGATTGGTCAGCTTAATCCATCTCATTTTATAATGTCAAACATACATATTCAAAACCCACCACCCAGTTAAAACACAAGAGACACATCCAAACTCATAAATATTCATAAATACCCTAATTCAAACCCCATAAATATTAAATCATAAATAACATTGCAGAAGCAGCTCTTCATTCAAACCTTTTGGTTGTAGAGTATCAAGTTTATGTATCCAAAAACATTCTCTCTGATTAAGTTTTCTAATCAGATCACCCCCACGGACTCCAAACTTAATTTTTTCAATACCAATAAACTTTAAATTTGCTGGAGATCCATGACCAGCAGACACGAAATGTCGTGCCATTGCATTTGTGGCCACATTATTTTTAATAGCTGATTTATGCTCACTTATACGTTCACGAAGTTGTCGTTTCGTCTGTCCAACATAATTTAGACCACATGGACACATAAGCATGTATATCACCCCACTACTTCTACAGTTAATAAAATCATTTATTTCAAACTTCTGGTTAGTATGTGGGTGTATAAAATACTTACTGTTAAAAGTATTGTTGCACTGTGCGCAGTTGCCACATTTATAATTTCCTTTTGGAAATGAGGGGATCCAAGTTGAATTAGTTTTTTCAAAACTCTGCACACTGTGCACCAATAAATCCTTCAGGTTCCTACCCCTTCTAAATGTAATCATAGGTCTCTTGTAACTTTCATTCCTAAACACTGGGGGCCAGATATTCAAAACTTTGCGCTGGGCAAAAACCATTTGCGCAGGTTTAGCGCGGGATTAGCGCGGGTCTGCCATATTCAAAAGGCCAAATAGTGCGGGCAAACTGCATTAGCACCGGGCAAAATTATAATGTATGCAAGGGACAAACTGACATGAATACAGGCGCAATGCTATATTCAGCGACTAGCGCCACGCTAAGTGGTTTTGCGACTTAGCGCGACACTTAGCGCGGTGCACATTACCGCCCAGGAAAAGCTGGTCTTAATCCTGGGCAATCAGCTTTGCGCGACATTATGGCTTTGCGCGGTGTTTGCGCGGGTTTAGCGCGGGTTTTGCGCGACCCTAACAAATAAATATGACACATAGATAAAGCCAAACATAGAGGAAGCATGCTGCTAACTGATGGCATCACAATGATGCCATCATCTGTCACCAGTCCCAGCCATGCCAGGCAGTAGTGGTGACCCTGCCACCAGCGAACAGCACGGCAGTGTGGCCATACAGCACACACCTGTGGACCACAGTTCCGTGGACACCAACAGATGCCAGCACACACATGCAGCACTGTGGGCATGGAGGATGTTGAGGGAGCATATATGGGTGGCGAGGCTGTGCCATAGATCAGGTGTGGCCACAAGGCTGGGACACATCATGCAGTGTACATGGGTCAGTATTGGGAATACCCCAACACCAGTGTGCCTTTTGGATAATATATGCCCCCGACACATACCTCACAGCTGTACAACTGCCATAGCACACAAAGCCAGGAATGTACATGTCACTGTGAGCATCCATGCCACAGGTGCAGCATCTGTGGGTCACACAACAGCGTAACAGTAATGTCCAGTGTCAGAAAACATCCGCAGGTTGGGCGCTCACTGTGTATAGTGCAGTCATCATCACTGCCCTACACAGCATAGGCATTGCTGTGTCCACGACTACTGGCCCCTTGCTACTGTAGTTTCTGCTGTGCACTGTAGCATGCCCTCACAATGACAGTTGCATGTAGCACCACCACCACCTGTGCCTATGGTGTGCTGTCCCTGGGGTATAATATGCTATGCTGTACTGTTTACATGTAGCCTGCAGCTATCATCATGCACTGCCAGACTGACCTACAGGTGGAGCTGCGGTTGGACCTGGTCAGCCCCTGTACTTCCAGACTGACCTACAGGTGGCTCTGTGGGACTCTGCAGTAGCGCTGGGCAAACTGCATGCAAATCAGGGTATAATGAGATACTAATCCGGTTGTTTGCCCAGAGACTACGTAAGTAGGCTCATTTGTTAGCACTTTTGAATATGGCACATTTGGCCAGACAGCGTGTTTGCTCGGGCTAACTGCTGGCTCGGCGCTAATGCGCGCTAATGTGTTAGCGGCTGCTGGTCTGAGGGAATATTATACAGTTTTGATCACTGTTCTTTCACATCTGCTGCTTCCTGCAGCTGTACTGAGATCCATGCATTTGCTGGCACACATTGGCCACGTAGTTCGTCTGTACCTGCCCTCATGTTGCTGTGTACTGTGTTGTTGTTGTGGGTTGCACTTCCTGGTGCTTATTCAGTGCTGTCTTATTCCAGGGCTATTTTTGCCCTGCACTCCCAACCCAGTTTGCATGGCCTCATTACCATGCCATATTCGGAAGCTGTTTGCCCTGGGCTATTCCTTTTGAATATAGCGTGCTCTGTGCTCTGGGCTAAGTTTGCCCGCTGGGCAGTGCTAATTTTGCCCCGGGGCAAAGTTTTGAATATCTGGCCCTGGATCTCCCTGAAGGATTCTCCAGTGCTTCTTTATGACACTCGATATTTCCTCAGCCTGGTTTGAGAATTCAGTGGCAAAATAAACACCTTTTTGAAACTCCTCATTCACATTTTTTTCTTTTAACAATTCCTGTCTATTGCTATTGCATGCTTTCTCCATTCCCTTATATATACATTCAGTAGTATACCCCCGTGTCCTAAAACACCTAGCAGTCTTCTGAGGCATTTTCCTTAAAGGAATTCTCATCAGTACAGATTCTGTTTTAACCTATAACATCTGACCACCCGGTATATTTTCTTTTAAATTCCTCGGTGACTCAAAATGTAACAATGTATTTTTGCTCATAGGTTTTCTATATAAAGTAGTTCCTAATTTCTGTCCTTCTTTATATATGAGTAAATCCAAAATGACACCTTAACCAGGTCAGATTGCATGGTAAAAGCAAATTCTCATCAAAAGTATTAATTAACCTCACAAATTCATATAAACTTTCCAAATCGGATGTCCAAATAAAGAAGCAATCATCTATGTAACGTTTCCAAAAACGTACATTCTTATTAAAGTCATCACATTTGTATAGATGAGCCGCTTCCCATTGACCTACATATAAACAAGCAATACTAGGGGCAAAAGTGGTACCCATTGCTATCCCTTTCTTTTGTTTGTAAAAATGATTTTTATACATAAAATAATTTGATCCCAATACCATATTTGCCAAGTCCACAATCAAATCCAAATCTGAAATGATGTCAGACTGTATTTCTGAAAAGAACTTTATAGCATGTATCGCCCCCTCATGTGGAACATTCGAATAAAGGCTCTCTATATCTAAAGTAACTAACCATTCATCAACACAAACAGGTACATCTTCGATTTGCCTAATCATATCCCCACTATCTAATACAAAAGATGATAAACATTTCACTAAAGGTTTTAAATAGCAATCAACCATTTGCGATAAAGGTTCCATAGTGGAACCAATACTGGACACAATAGGACATCCAGGAGGTTTGTAAGCATCCTTATGAATCTTTGGGAGTAAGTAAATTACTGGTTTAATCGGAACTGTCACCCTTAAAAATTCAGCTTCTTGCTTACTCAAACGACCACTTGACTCATTCAACTTAATAAAATCTTCAGCTTTCTGTTTGATTTCATTTGTTGGATCATATGTTAATTTTTCGTAATATGTTATGTCACCCAATTGTCGAGACATCTCATTCTCATAGTCAATCACATCCCATAACACAATTGCACCACCCTTATCAGCAGGTTTTATAATAATCGTTGTGTCTTCTTTTAATCCATTTAAAGCAGAATGTTCCTGATAAGTTAAATTATATTTCACTTCTTTCTTTCTTTTAAAAATTTCTTCCACATCACGATCTACCAATTCAGCAAATGTGTTTATAGCATGATGATTAAACGTTGGTGGACAAAAAACACTTTTTTTCTTCAACTGTTTCGACAACACATTACTAGTCATTTTATTCTCCTGTTGATTCACACCAACATAGGCACTATTTGATACAAAATCTTGATTTCCAAAAAAACTTTTTAAATGAAGCTGTCGATAAAGTTTGAATAAGTCTATCTGAGTTTGAAACGGATTGGCATTTTTTGCTGGGAACAAATGATAGGCCTTTTTGCAAAACTGCTTCTTCATAATCTGACAAATGTCTGCTAGTAAGATTTACGATTGCCATTTGTTCTGTCTGTTCGATCGCCTGGGAGGACCCGAATATTGCCACCTCCCTCTGCTTCTTCCATGTCCTCCTCGCCCTCTTTCCGCGTCCCCTTCTAATCTTCCGCTTTCTCTGTAGGGGACTGAATGGGACCCCGGGGTATCCCCTGGAAAAATGGAGGGCTGAAAATCCTGCCTTTGCTGGACCTCATTAATTCTACCAGATTCACTTTCTGGGGAGGACACAAAACCATCCATTACAGAATGAGACAGATTTTTATTATATAAAAAAGGTTCACGACGAGTTTTGCTTTGCCAATTATAGACCTGCCCCCGTGCATAGTCTCTATCATCTCTTTCATGCTTTTGTAGTTTGTATTCTTTTAACTCAGACTGATACTTTAAAATATTTGCATGAACTTTATCAAACATAGTCTGAGTTTCTACATGGGGGAACCCAGTTTTAAAGTCATTTTCCAATTTTTTTATTTGTTCTTCAACAGATGCAATGTCTCTCCTTGCCTTTTTTATTAATGCTAAAATTAAATCATTAGATGCTTTATTCAAAATCCGTTCCCAGTCTTGCATTAATAACTTATCATCCAATCCATACGCTGGTGGTTTCTGTATTCGCAGACCTCTAGGAATTTTTTTGTCACGCCAATACTGTGATAATGAAAAAGCATGCAATTGGTATCTAACCAGTTTTTTCTTTAAATTTTCCAAATCATTGCCATCTGGTCTCAAACCCATTGTACTTGTACTTGGGGTGGAGGCAAACAAAACTTCACATGCTGCCCGATCAAAAATTATTTCAGCCCCTTCTGAATCCGGAAAACTCAACAAAGCAGTTTGTACAAATGGGCTTTCCTTTGAAATTCCACCTTCTATACCAGTCACCATATTTCAAACAAATGCCCTCGCTGCACGTTGTCAGGATCACGCCAGTTAAAGAGCTAACCTCACACACCTGCGGTCCTCTGAGTAACCGCGTTTCAGCCACTGAAACAAACAAACATTTGAGGTGCTCAAACTCTCTAAAACTGAGAGTAATTTAACCAGGTGCTTTTTTTGGAAATCAAGATTTTGTATCAAATAGTGCCTATGTTGGTGTGAATCAACAGGAGAATAAAATGACTAGTAATGTGTTGTCGAAACAGTTGAAGAAAAAAAGTGTTTTTTGTCCACCAACGTTTAATCATCATGCTATAAACACATTTGCTGAATTGGTAGATCGTGATGTGGAAGAAATTTTTAAAAGAAAGAAAGAAGTGAAATATAATTTAACTTATCAGGAACATTCTGCTTTAAATGGATTAAAAGAAGACACAACGATTATTATAAAACCTGCTGATAAGGGTGGTGCAATTGTGTTATGGGATGTGATTGACTATGAGAATGAGATGTCTCGACAATTGGGTGACATAACATATTACGAAAAATTAACATATGATCCAACAAATGAAATCAAACAGAAAGCTGAAGATTTTATTAAGTTGAATGAGTCAAGTGGTCGTTTGAGTAAGCAAGAAGCTGAATTTTTAAGGGTGACAGCTCCGATTAAACCAGTAATTTACTTACTCCCAAAGATTCATAAGGATGCTTACAAACCTCCTGGACGTCCTATTGTGTCCAGTATTGGTTCCACTATGGAACCTTTATCGCAAATGGTTGATTGCTATTTAAAACCTTTAGTGAAATGTTTATCATCTTTTGTATTAGATAGTGGGGATATGATTAGGCAAATCGAAGATGTACCTGTTTGTGTTGATGAATGGTTAGTTACTTTAGATATAGAGAGCCTTTATTCGAATGTTCCACATGAAGGGGCGATACAAGCTATAAAGTTCTTTTCAGAAATACAGTCTGACATCATTTCAGATTTGGATTTGATTGTGGACATGGCAAATATGGTATTGGGATCAAATTATTTTATGTATAAAAATCATTTTTACAAACAAAAGAAAGGGATAGCAATGGGTACCACTTTTGCCCCTAGTATTGCTTGTTTATATGTAGGTCAATGGGAAGTGGCTCATCTATACAAATGTGATGACTTTAATAAGAATGTACGTTTTTGGAAACGTTACATAGATGATTGCTTCTTTATTTGGACATCCGATTTGGAAAGTTTATATGAATTTGTGAGGGTAATTAATACTTTTGATGAGAATTTGCGTTTTACCATGCAATCTGACCTGGTTAAGGTGTCATTTTTGGATTTACTCATATACAAAGAAGGACAGAAATTAGGAACTACTTTATATAGAAAACCTATGAGCAAAAATACATTGTTACATTTTGAAAGTAGTCACCCGAGGAATTTAAAAGAAAATATACCGGGTGGTCAGATGTTAAGGTTAAAACGAATCTGTACTGATGAGAATTCCTTTAAGGAAAATGCTCAGAAGACTGCTAGGCGTTTTAGGACACGGGGGTATACTACTGAATGTATATATAAGAGAATGGAGAAAGCATGCAATAGCAATAGACAGGAATTGTTAAAAGAAAAAAATGTGAATGAGGAGTCTCAAAAAAGTGTTTATTTTGCCACTGAATTCTCAAACCAGGCAGAGGAAATATCGAGTGTCATAAAGAAGCACTGGAGAATCCTTCAGGGAGATCCAGTGTTTAGGAATGAAAGTTACAAGAGACCTATGATTACATTTAGAAGGGGTAGGAACCTGAAGGATTTATTGGTGCACAGTGTGCAGAGTTTTGAAAAAACTAATTCAACTTGGATCCCCTCATTTCCAAAAGGAAATTATAAATGTGGCAACTGCGCACAGTGCAACAATACTTTTAACAGTAAGTATTTTATACACCCACATACTAACCAGAAGTTTGAAATAAATGATTTTATTAACTGTAGAAGTAGTGGGGTGATATACATGCTTATGTGTCCATGTGGTCTAAATTATGTTGGACAGACGAAACGACAACTTCGTGAACGTATAAGTGAGCATAAATCAGCTATTAGAAATAATGTGGCCACAAATGCAATGGCACGACATTTCGTGTCTGCTGGTCATGGATCTCCAGCAAATTTAAAGTTTATTGGCATTGAAAAAATTAAGTTTGGAGTCCGTGGGGGTGATCTGATTAGAAAACTTAATCAGAGAGAATGTTTTTGGATACATAAACTTGATACTCTACAACCAAAAGGTTTGAATGAAGAGCTGCTTCTGCAATGTTATTTATGATTTAATATTTATGGGGTTTGAATTAGGGTATTTATGAATATTTATGAGTTTGGATGTGTCTCTTGTGTTTTAACTGGGTGGTGGGTTTTGAATATGTATGTTTGACATTATCAAATGAGATGGATTAAGCTGACCAATCAGCTCTGAGGAAGGCTACGGCCGAAACGTCAGCTGTTTTCCTGTGCGTCATCACGCAGGTGGGCTGGTCTGCTTGGCTGTTCTGATCAATAAGTATGATGCATTAAGTTGCGATATAAAAAAGTTTTATTTATTTATTTCGCTTGATACAGTCGCTGCACCTCGTATGTTGTTGTGAAAAAAGTTATTTGTGACTGGAATAAAATCTAAGGACATGGTAAGCTGTGCCAAAAAAATTTTCGTAGTCACATAATCTTTTGATCCGTGCACTCGGGTTGCTTTTTTAAAAGTGTTTGGTTTACATTTTAAGTTGCCATTCTTGACATGGTGCTCAGCAACTCATAAAATGTAGGAGAAATGTAGGCTGAGGAACCTCTAGGGTCCAGCGATTATAACACCATATGGTCCAAGCTGGCCCTTGGTACCAGTAAGCCCTCATCAACATCTGAAGTTTTGGATTTCAGAACAGCAGACTTCAACCAGATGAGGGAATTAGTCTAAGACAGGATATTTGGAGTGAACAGTATCAGAGGAGTGGAGGAATGAGGGGAAGAAATAAAAGGGGCCACTCTTGAGGCAGCAAAGTCATGCTTGAGAATGATTATCAAGCGAAACATGTACAAGAGGCCCATATGGTTCTCTGAAAAAAATCAGGGAGGCAGTAAGGGCCCAAAAGAAGGCCTTCATCAGGCACAAGGAGAAACAGGGGGATGAAGGAGGGAGGGAGGGAGTACAAAGTAAGAACTAGAAAGTACAAGAGGGCAGTCGGGGACACAAAAGCAGACACAGAGTTGCATGTTGCAGAGGGGGTCAGGGCAGGGAAAAACATTTTTTCATGTATACAGCATAAGGGAAAAAAGAAAGATTGGAGGATTAATTGTTAGGCTAACAGAGGGAGGCTGGGTAATACAGGATGAACAAAAAGCAGCCATTCTGAACAACTACTTCTGCTCAGTATTTACTAAGGAGGACAGCAGGCCTTTGCTACATAGCGAAATAAAGACTGATGAAAGGGGGGACCCCAGAAATGAGACAGGAAGTATTTACCAGTAAAAGGGTCAGAAAAGGGCTAGCAGCCCTGAAGACAGATAAGGCCCTAGGGCCAAACAGAATGCATCCAAGGGTGCTCAGGAAACTGGCATCGGAATTAGGGTTGCTCAGATTCTGTGGAATCCTTTCAGTTGGTACCTTGTCGGATTTTCAGAATTTTCAATTCCAAATCTGACTCTGTTTTACAGTAAACCAAAACCTCCCCCATCCAGTAACTCTGAAAAAAAACTCCCCAAAACCCTCTCCCACCCTTGCTCCCTCCCCTTACCTTGGGTGCTACCTGGGGTCCTTGGATTCTGAGGCAGCATCAAGGTCATCTGGTACAGCTGTTTGGGTCCAAGCGCCGGGAGAACCCCTCACCCCCGAGACTCCCTTATTACCCACTCAGCTCCCACTAGTATGTGCGACAGCTGCTCTGAGACTAGAGTCTGATGAGATGCCCCGCCCCCTACAAAGAAGATTTTATTCAACAAGTTCTCCATAACTCCATGACATGATAAATGATCCTTTTAGCAGTGTCTTGGTCAGCATTCTTCCCCTCCCAAGTCTAGTAACTTGTGAGTGTGACCCAAGACGACTCCCAGAGGCCTTTTGTTCTGTCGTTCAGACCTCAGGTAACAAACCTACAGGAAGCCCTGGGAGTAGCTCTAGCCAGACACAATAAGCATATGGTACTGGCTAGAGCTACTCCCAGAGCTTCCTGAAGATTGACCACCTGAGGTCAGAGGGACAGAACAAGGGCTTCACGGAGTCCATGGATCCACTCACAAGTTAAAAGCTGGATGGACTCACAGGAGGGGAGAATACTGACTGACCGGAGACACTGGTAAAAGGATTTTAAAGTCATGGAGTTACCGAACTTGCTGAATACGATCTTCTTTGTGGGGGGCGTCATCTCATCGGACTCTAGTCTCAAGGAGTTGTTGTTCATGCTAGTGGAATCAGGCAGGACATAAGGGGTCTCAGAGCTGGAGGGTGCTCCCTGGGCTAAGACCATGAAGGCTGTAGTGGGGACTCAGGTCTTTTTTATGGGAGTGGTAGCCTAGAAGCTTGATTGCATTGATGGGCGCTGGCACATTTGGCAACACATCTACCAGTCCAGAGCTCCAGATGACATGGACCTACCAACCAAGCACCAGGATTTATAAGGTAAGGGGACTACCATTCTTTTACTGAATTACAGTCAAGTGCAGTATCGGAATCAGATTCCAAAGGTTTTTTTAGGATATCAGATTTTCAGCCATGAATATCAAAAATCTGAAATGCTAAAAATGGATTGGAAACCGATGCATCTGAATTGTGCATCCAAAATCCAAGCAGCCCTAATCAGAATTAGCTGAACCCCTGGTAAAACTATTAAATAGCTCTATTCAGACAGGGGAGGTTCCAGAATCATGTTGTGTGCTCTCTCTAGTGACTGTGGGATAAATCAGCTCTGTGGAGTGATAGTCGATTTTTGCTTCCTTTCCCCTGATCTGCACAAAGTTTTTGCTTTTTTCAGCTGCCAGTAGTTGCGCGGAATATCCTGGTGTCAGCTTGAACTATTTTTTTGCTGCTGCAATGGATGTGGGAGCTGTTGCGCCTAAGGAGTATGAGCCAGCCGTGACCCCGTTGCCATTATCGGAGAACTTGAAAGTGCCTAGGTGCCACAACACCAGTGGCATGCTGCCTGAGCCCTCTAATCAAGAGCCACGTACCATGGATTGCTTCTTTTTTTTCTATATGTAGTTTTTACAGCTTTTTCTCCTTTTTCCCCTGACAAAGAACACCAGCAAACAAGTGCGTACACTGTACTGGCTTGGACCATCTGGCCCACCCCTGGCAATCACCGCTGCCCCCTCTTGCCTACGCTTCCCATCGGACCTCCACCTGATGGGAGCAGAACTATGGGAGGGGGCAGACAACCAACCCCCGGGAGGGGAGAGCTGCCATCGGCAGCTTGATCCTGTCCCCCCATGCCGGCACCCCGACAACCCAAGGTCGTTCCCGAACCTGGGTCACCAGTGCAGTGTGAGGTAAGGCATCCAGCACCTCAGCCCTCAGTGCCACCAGGCCAGCCCCATGGATCACTTTTTGTGGGAGCTGGGGAACATGAAGGAAGAAATCAAGAATACAGCTTCTGAGGTTTGTTTTTTTCACCCAGCCCTGGAGGAACTAACAAGGAGTATAAGGGACTCTGAGGCCAGGGTGAACGCTGTAGAAGATCAGCAGGCCAAATTGGAACCTCTGATTACCACCCTGTGTAAGAAGGTGCCCCAAATAGAAAAATGCCTTGAAGATTAGGAAGGTCACAGTAGGCATAATAATTTGGTCCTGGTAGGCCTACCAGAGAAGGTGGAGGGCCCAGATACTATTCTTTTTTTTTTGCAGAAGTTACTCCAGAAAATCACAGGCTCCTTGCCCCATGGCCTGGCTTACATTATCGAGCAGGCGCACTGCTTGCTTCATCCACCTCCTCAGGAAGGGGAGAGACCGCGACCTATGATTTTTAGGCTTCTCAACTTCTTTGAGAAATTTCATATTTTAAGCAAAGTACAGGAGCTGAAGGGGCTTATCTGTGATGGCAGACACATTTTTATATTTCAGGACTTCACCTCTCAGATGCAATCCCAGCATGCTGCCTACAAGGACATTAAAACCAGGATCTATGCAGCCCACATACCTTTTAAGATGTTATAACGCTTGCCTGGTCATTCAGTCTGCACAGGGGCAGAAGCAATTCTCCTCAGCTGACCAAGTCAAACTGGAGCTTCTGACTCTTTTCCTTGATTTGTTCCCAGCCTCTTGTTGGGGGGGGGGGGCTCTACCCCCTGAAAGGGACATCGTCTAACTGTCTGCAACCGAGTGTTCTCTGTTAGTTTAAGGACTTTCTGCTTGTTTTTAGTTTCCCTCCTATGCTCATCTTCTATAAGAAGTGTGGTTCTCCTACTTTATTAGTCAGTTGCTTGGTTTGCTTCTTGATTTTACTGCCATCTACAGAGTGGACTGCCTGAGTTAGAGTTGCCATGAACCAGGACTGTCCAGAACTTCCTTGGTATTCACTGGACTATACTGGAGTCAGTCAGTTCTTTGTCATCAGTGGTCCCAGGACTTTATTACCTGTAGTTTTGCTTGTGCCTTCTTCAGAATGGTATTTCCCATTAGACTTTTGCACCAGTGCACCATTAACAAGTTATTTATCTCCCAACTGGCGCACTGTTTGGAACTTTCCATTTTGCAGTCTGGATGTTTGCTTTTTACATTACCAGAGATGAATTAAAAAATGCTTTAGATGTTTCTCCTTTCATCTTTGAACAATCACATCAGCTCCCCACCAAGACTAAAATGTAACTATCACCTTGATCTGAAGGTTGGTTCTTCAGCAGGCCTCTGTAATGACAATGGGATTCTTCCTGTCTGTTTTCTATGAATGTGAACTGACTGTAGTGCTTTGATGTTTAAACATGCTACACCATGGCTCTTTTGAATCCATATCACCTGCAACATATTTATTTATTTATTTTTTTTCTTCTACATCATCGACTGGACTAACACGGCTACCACATTTCTTTGCCTCAAACTTAGTAATTAGTGTGACTGAAAATGAGCCAAGCGCTCTTTGGAAGTGGCTAGATTTTTTTGGGGGGGCTATGCCTTCTCAGTGTTCTCCGAGCAGAAGGGGCTGCTGTCTGGGACTACCCTTTTGCCAAGCTATTGTCAGTCCTTCAGAAGCCCTTTGTTTTTATGGACTGGAATGCTCAGATGTATTTGGGCTGTTCCTTATTGCCCTTTATTATCATCCTGATGTTGTTCTATTTTGTGTTTCATAGAGATTTCTAATTCAACTTTGCCCATATGATGGGATGGTGGGGTATGTGCTATTTTAGGATTCTGGGCTACTGATTGGGTTTGCTTATTGTAGGGAAGGATGGGCTTGGGGTGATTCTTGTTCAGACCTTCTTTGGCCTTCAACAGGTTGAGTTTTGTCTCACCTGAGTCCCTCTGTCCCCAGCCTCCAGTTTGTGGCATATCTGAGGGGGCTGGAGTCTGTTTGTTTTCAGCCTCTTTAAAGTGTTCTTGTTCAAGCCAGTTCTGAGATGTTTCTAGCCAATTGCAGACCGGAGGTATTTGGAAGTGGTCCTCGGAACCAGAGGTGGTTGGTGAGATCACAGTTCCTTGTTCTGTATTTGACAGTTTCTTATTTGATTTTAGCTTTGTTTTTGCTTGGTAGGGGTTCTTGCATGGTGGGTTGGGCTCATGTGCAGGTGGCACTTTGTTACTTTAGGGGTTGGGTTCTTATAAGGGCTTTGGGTCCATATCTTTTCTTGTTTGATTTTTTTTTTTTTTTTTATGGCTAGTGTCTGTTGGTTTGTCTTATGGAATATCAAGACTGCCAGTGGCAGCTGGCTCGGTGGCGCTGAGGGTTGAGGTGCTGGATGCCACACCTCATGCCATGCTGGCGACCCGGGTTTGGGAACAGACTCGGGTCACTCAGGGGCTGGCGGGGGAGGCAAGGATTGAGCGTCACAGCTATCCTTCCTCGGGGTGGGGGCCTGTGCTGTGAATGGCAGCTAGGGGAGCTTACCCACTTCCAGGGTGCTTGGCTGCCTCTGTGGAGGTGGAGACAGCTGCTGCACCCATTGCACGGTGCGGGCGCAAAGGGACAAAAAAGGAGAAAAATCCCGGCAGCAGGATGATACTCGACTCATGAGGCACCACTCCTGGGCGGGCTTAAGGGCCCGGCATCCAGGGATGGAGCTGGGGGTCGGGCAAAGGAGCTGTCGGGGGAGGCATAGAAACAGCAGCTGTGTTTATATAAAAAAAAAAAAAAAAAAAAGAAAGACTGCCAGTGGAAGTGGTTGAGGCTAAAACAGTGGGGGCTTCAAGCATGCGTGGGATGGACATAAGGATATATTAGAAAAGAGGCAGGGAGGTGGGAGGATCACTGGAGACCAGCTAGGGTGGTGGAGGCAGATAAGGCAGGGAACATCTGGACAGACTGGGTGGGCCAAGTGGTCCTTTTCTGCTGACAAATTTTATGTTTCAGTTTTTCTAAAGTGCAGCATAGGCAGGGTTCCTAGTTCTCTATGACGCTTCGGTCCTGATTTCTGTGGCAGGATGCCTAGGCTTCTGTGGCAGCATTTTAATTTCTGTGGCATAAATCACTAATTTATGTGGCAGAATGCAGTCCTGCCATTAGCTGAAATATAATGTGATGTCATCAATGACATCATATGCTGAGCATGGAGGAGGGTTTTCAAGAGGTATCCTGTCAAGATTGCAAAGAAATATATGCATGGTCAAAACAGCATGTGCAGTTTGGAGTTAGTTTATTTAATTTTAGCGTGGTTTTTGATTGCATGCTTTTGGGGTCTCTGTGCAGTATGCTTTTTGACCGCACAGATTTAATGGGCGCTGAGATATGGGTAACCCATTTCAAGATAAATAAGGAGGAGATGGGACCCAGGCACTATGGAAAAACTGTATATTTGAAGGAAAAATTCCCAAGAGCACAGAATTCTGTGGCACTACATATACTCTGCAGCATGATGCAAGTTCTGCAGAAAATTTCACAGCTGACAAACCACAGAATTCCAGGGGCCTTGGGCATAGGATAACCAAAATGATTCAGAGCCACCAGGGCAGATCATATGAGAATCAGCTTAGGGAACTGACTACGTACTCACTTGAGGCCAAACAAGAGAGGAGTGATATGACAGAGACATAGACAGGGTGGAGGCTGGCCAGAGGCAGGCAACTAAAATGGTGCAAAGTTTGCATGAGAATCCTTATGAAGAGAGGCCAAAGGACATCAACATGTACACCCTGGAAGAGAGGAGACAGAGAAGTGACATGATCGAGATCTACAAGTACCTCACAGGGGTGAGCAGTATACAGCTGGGGAGTCTTCTCCAAGTGGGGATGAGCACCAGGACCAGAGAGCATGAGATGAAGCTGGAGCTGAGGTGCTACATGTTTATGGCCCAAGAAAGGCTAGGGTAGTCCACACCAGGTCCTTCAATGAGTGGTTAAAGGCATGGTGCTGGGAGGAGGGTTTTGGCTACATTAGGGACTGTCGTTCCCCCTGTGGGGATGAAGGCCTGTATAAAAGGGATGGCTTCCATTTATCCTGTAGGGAAACAGCAGTCCTGGGTGGAAGGTTTAGATGCTACTTTGATGAAAATTTAAACTAGCTAAGGTGGGGGTGGCAGAAAGACCGAGGGAGACAGAGATTGCCCCCAATTGCCTCCCCCAGAAATTAGAGGAAAAACAGGGACAAGGAGTCCAAGGGAGAAGAAATTCCCCAGTGATAGAGAGGAACAGGGACAAGAAGGAGGGCAGGATGGGCAGGTCAGAAAGAGGAACTAAATTTGGGAGAGAGGATAAGAAGGGTAGCCAGAGAGATAGCAAAAAATGGGAGGACAGGACCAGGAAACAGAACAAGCAAGGGATAGAAGTAGGAAAGGGGGGACAGGTTAAGGGGAGAGAATGAAAAAGGTAATTGAGAGCCATGTGTGCCAACTCAAGAAGCCTAGGAAACAAAATTCCTGACCTTGAGGCAATCATTGCAGAGACAGACCTTGATTTGATGGCCATAACTGAGACATGGTGCACCAACAACCACAGCTGGGAAGTGGCCATCCCAGCCTACACCATTTCCCAGAAGGACAGGTCAGGGAGGAAAGGTGGGGGTTGTTTTATATGTGAACAAAGGTATAAAGGCCACTAAGATACAGGGGCACTGGGGGATAAAGAAGGGCCAGAGGTACTATGTGTCAGCCTAGAGACTGGGTCAGGAGTCTTTATTCGCATAGAGGTGGTGTACAGACCACTGACACAGGGGAGGAATTAAACAGAGCATGGGGAAGTCATTAATGAAATGGCAAGCAAGGGGAAAGTATTAATTTTGGGAGATTTTAATCTGCTGTATGTGGACTGAGGTTTTCTGGCCACAGCTACAACAACAAACAGGGCCACCTCGATTTCCTGCAAGGGGCATTTCTCAGACAGCTGGTTACAGAACCCACTAGAGACAGGGCAGTGCTGAACCTGGTATTTACAAACAGGGACAGGATTGCAGATGTAGGTAGTCCCCTGAGTACAAGTGATTACCATACTGTGTGGTTTGGCATAAGGATTGGGCAGGAGAAAAAACACACTAAGACAAGTGTCCTAGACTTCAGGAGGGCAGATTTTAAAGAAATGGGAAACTGTCTACATAGAAACATAGAAACATAGAAACATAGAATTTGACGGCAGATAAGGACCGCTTGGCCCACCCAGTCTGCCCATTTCCCTTCCTACTGGATAAGCTGCAGATCCTAGTTAACCAGCAGCCTACTTCTTCCTACCCCCAACCCCCAGAATTGCCTTATGACTATCCCATGCATGCTTGAATTCCACCACTGATTTTGACTCCACAACCTCCTCCGGAAGGCCATTCCATGCATCCACAACCCTCTCTGTGAAAAAATACTTCCTTAAATTACCTCTGAGCACCCCCTCTATCTTCAAATTGTGCCCTCTTGTTCTTGCACACCTCTTTTTTTGAAAGATGCTACCCTCTTGGACTTTGTTGATTCCCTTGAGGTACTTGAAAGTTTCTATCATGTCCCCCCTCTCCCTCCTTTCCTCGAGGCTATACATATTAAGCTCCTTAAGTCTCTCTTCATATGTCCTCCGGTGCAGACCCTGCACCATTTTAGTTGCCCTCCTCTGGACAGCTTCCATCCTGTCTATGTCTTTGTGGAGATTGGGTCTCCAGAACTGCACACAGTACTCCAGATGGGGTCTCACCAGCTGTCTGTACAGAGGGATAATAACTTCCTGTTTTCTACTGGTGATGCCTCTCCCTATGCATCCCAGTATCCCCTGCCCTCCTTGCTGCCTTCTCACATTGCTTGCCCACCCTTAGGTCATCTGATATGACTACCCCAGGTCCCTTTCCATTTTGTTGTTGTTAGTATCTCACCCCCATTGTGTACTCTTCCCGGGTTTTGTTTCCCAGGTGCATTACCTGCACTTCTTAGCATTGAATCTAAGCTGCCATACATTTGACCATTCCTCTAACCTTGCCAAGTCCCTTCTCATCCTTTCCACCCCACCCTGTGCATCAACTCTGTTGCAGATCTTAGTGTCATCTGCAAAGAGACATACTTTTCCTTCCAGTCCTTCTGCAATGTCGCTTATAAAGACATTGAAGAGGACTGGTCCTCATACTGAACCCTGTGGTACCCCGCTAGTAACCCTCCTTTCTTCTGAGTGGACTCCATTTACTATTACTCTCTGTGTCCTATTCTCCAGCCAATTCTTTACCCAGGCTGTCATCTTGGGACCCACTCCCAGGCTGGCTAACTTATATATTAATCTTTTGTGTGGGACTGTGTCAAATGCCTTGCTAAAGTCTAGGTAGCCATGTCACAGCCTCCCTGATCTACTACTTTGGTCACCCAGTCAAAGAAATCTATCAGATTCGTCTGGCATGACCTTCCGCTGTGAATCCATGCTGCCTGGGTCCTGTGCCCTTCTGGCCTCTAGATTCGCGACAATTCTTTCCTTTAGAAGTGATTCCATCATTTTCCCTATCACTGAGGTTAAACTAACAGGTCTGTAGTTTCCTGCTTCTGCCTTGCTCCCACTTTTGTGAAGGGGAATCACATCTGCCCACCTCCAGTCCTCGGGTACCACCCCATCCTCCCATGATTTGTTAAAGAGGGTAGTCAGTGGTGTCACTAGTTCTACCCTTAGTTCTTTTAGAATTCTGGGATGAATCCCATCAGGCCCCATTGCTTTGTCCACCTTCAGTTTTAAGAGTTCTTTTCAGAACCCTTTCTTCTGTAAATGGGCTGGTATCAACTTCTGTATCCAGAGTGTTACTACTGTTTGTTTTATGTACCTCCCTCTTCCTTTGTAAATACTGAGCAAAAATATTTGTTTAGTATCTCTGCCTTTTCACATTCTCCCTCTGCCCACCCTCCTCCTTTATTAAGCCTCACTATCCCTCCCTTGGTCTTCCTTGCTCCCTGATGTACCTATAAAGGTTTTATTCCCTTCTTAACTGAGTTGGCTATCTTTCCTCAGTTTGGGCCTTTGCTGTTCTGACTGCCTTCCCAGCCTCCTTTTGCTTTAACTGATACAGTTCTTTGTCCTGCTCCTGCTGCGATTCCTTGTACTTCCTGAATGCTTTCTTTTCTCTTGAACCTTCACTGCCACTTCCTTTGAGAACCATAGTGGTTTCTTACATAAATCTTGTTTTGTTTATTTGCTTCACACAAAGGCTCGTTACCTCTGTGATGGCAGTTTTTATTATTCCCCATTGTTCTTCCACCCTCCTTCCCGCCCATTTTGCTAGTGCATTCCTTAGGCACTCACCATTTTAGCAAAGTCAGCCCTCCTAAAGTCCAGTACTTTTGTCTTTGTATGGCTTGACTCTATTGCTGTGTTTATTGTGAACCATACTGTTGATGGTCGCTAGTTCCCAGATGGCTACCACTTACATCTGTGATCTCTCTCCATCTCCATTTGAGAGTATCAAGTCTAATATTGCTCCCTCTCGAGTGGGCTCCAGTACTAGTTGTCAAGGCATGCCCCCTGTGAGGCATCTAGAATAACTGCACTCTTGAAGTGGCAGCTGCAACTGCGCTCCAGTTAACATCTGGCATATTCAGATCACCCATCACCAATATCTCCCCTTTTCTGCCATTCTAAGTATACTTTCTATCATTTCTTGTCCACTTCCTCCCCTGAGAAGGGAATCTGTATAACCTATGCGGATTGTGGTGCCATTGCCTGTCTCCAGTTACCCACAGTGCTTCTTCCTCCCTGTTTACCCTTTGTTCTGTTGCTTTTATTCCTTCCCTTATGTAAGAACTACTCCTCCCCTCTTTACCCTCCCTGTCCCTCCTGTAGATAGTGTATCCTGGTATGTTTCGTCCCAGTCATGGTTTTGTGTGTACCATGTTTCTGTGACTGCCGATATCCAGATGTTCCTCCTCCAACAAGGCCACTAATTCAGGAAGCTTGTTACCTAGACTATGGGCATTGGTACTCATTGCTCTCCATTTTTTGATGGCCTTCCTTCTGTTGCAGCATCCCCCCACTGACCGTTTCTACCTTGGTCTTTTCTCATTTAGTACCCTGTTTTGTAGGAGAGGCTGGGATTTTCTGCTGCTTGTCAGTGCCTCCCCATTGACTAGTTTAAAAGCTTCACATCTTTGTAAGTACATTGGGGGGGTTGGGGGGGTTGAGACTCAGTGTAGAAGGATTAAGGAGAGAATAGCCAAGGCAATGGCATGTGGTTTGAAGGAAGTGAGCAAGGGAAGGAGGAGGAAGAGGCCACTATGCTTCTCTAAGGTGGTGATTAAGGTAGTGAAGGAGAAGAAAATGGCATTTAGCAAGTACAAAGATACACGGATGGAAGTAGACAGGGAGGTATATCTGGTAAAGCAAAGGGACACAGGAAGGAGGGTGAGGGCAGCTAATGTGCAAACAGAGAAGAGGATACCTAAAAAGGGGGACAAGACCATCTTCAGGTACGTGAGTAAGAAGTGGAAGACAAGGCGAGAGATAGTGAGAATCCAGAGGGTGGGGGAGGGACTGTGCAGAAGAAGATCAAGATAAAGCTGAAATTTTAAATGATTACTTCTGCTCTGTCTTCACAGTAGAGGGGAGGATGTGCCAGCATGTAGCAGCAATCCCTAGGGGAAGACGGGAGTGGACACAAGTCCTTTCTTGGAGGAGAGAGTCCGAAGGGGATCTGAAGCCCCAAAGGAAAACGAGGTGATGTGACCAGATGGGATTCAGCCAAGGATCCTAAAAGAACTGAGCATGGTGCTAGCTGCCACTCTGGCAATGCTGTTCAGCATCTCATTGGACAAAGGGGTAGTTCCAGAAGTCTGGAGGAGGGCTGTTGTGGTCCCTTTCACAAATGCGGCAGCAGGGAGGAGGCTAGCAACTACAGGCTAGTCAATCCCATAGCAGTGGTGGGGAAATTAATGAAGACCCTACTGAAGGAGAGACTCTTGGAGTACATGGAGGTTAATGGGCTGCAGGACCACTAAAAGTACAGTTCACAGTGGGAGGTCATGTCAAACAAATCTCATAAATTTATTTGATTGGGTTACTAGGGAGGTGGATCGAGGGAGAGCAGTGGATGTGGCCTATCTGGACTTCAGTAAGGCTTACAGCACTGTGCCACACAGGAGGCTAGTTAAGAAACAAAGCAGCTTGTGTTGTGGGAAGAAGGTGACAAGCTGAATATCTGACTGGTTGAAGGATAGGAGGCAAAGGGTGGTGGTAAATGGCAGACACACAGGGGATGGCAGAGTGACTAGTGGGGTGCCACAAGGATCGATACTGGGACCAGTCCTTTTCAATGTTTTCATAAGTGACAAGGCTGAGGAGCTTGAGGGGAAGGTGTGTCTTTGTGGAGGATATGTAACCCCTAGGAGGCACTATCTCTAGGGTTACTACCCCTGCCTGTATTCTTCCTAGCGGGTTGAGAGGCCTGGGTTCAATATTTTGGTGCCTCCACCCAGAGTAATAGAAGTGGGAGTTACTACCTACCCTGGTATAGCCCTCTTGGAAGATATAACCACCTATAGACCCACCTAGTGACCAAATACCTTGTAGTAAGAGATAACCCTTCGCAGTAGTTGACACACAGTTAGCAATGAGGATTAATGCTATGCACACACCCCTTGCACTTACCACCAGGGACTGGGCTTCAGCAACTCCCCAGGAACCCCCTGCGAAGGCGCGGTTAGCAAGGCAAGCATGCACTTTCAATACTCTACACCAACTAAGAATATGCTCACAAGCCAGTTTAAACTTGAAACAGCCACTCAGGTTTATTAAGGGGACGTGAACAAGGATGGGGGCATGAATCAAGATGAATGATTACTTTACTGATTTGATTCAGGTTACTATGTATGAGTACACTTAGTCCCACAGTAAACAGTCTGACAACACTGGGTACCCAGATGTTATGCTGGCAGGCCAGAATCAGTGCCCAGTATGCAGTGTTGCAGCTGTTGTTGGGGCCCTTGATGGAAAGAAACAAGGCAGCTAACATGCACAAACAAGATTTTGGTTATTTGTAATCCTGGCCGGTTGGCTCAGTCCTTTGTAACCCTGTAACACACTGAAACAATCAGATGGCACCACAAAGTAATTAGAAGAATTGTTGCAGAGAGCTACCCTGAGTTTACTCATGACACCAGTTGGTTGGAATTGGCCTGGCGATATGAAGACCCTCTGCAGATCACCGAAGAGCATGGGGAAACTAGGCTGACACAACATACCTCCGCTTCATGGCCTTTACCTCCAGGTGGCCGCAATCTGCAATTTCTTACTGCACAGGGGCTGGATCCCCAATCTGGTGTCTCACTGAGAAAACAGTCTCTGGTGCAGAAATAGTTGGCTTGGGCCAAGTTTGGCATAGGCCCAAGGCTGGATAAACGCTTTTGGCAAAGTTCAGTTTGTTTACTGGTGAAGGCCTCCAGCTGGCAAAAATAGTCTGGTCACTGGCAGAAACAGGCCTCGACCCACGATAAACATTCAGCACATTTAAAATAAACAGCATTAACTTTTCTAGATCTCGGTTCAGTTGTGGGCCGGTTGCTATTACAGTCGATTCACTGAGCAAACCTCTTAATTCACCAAAACAGTCTCTCACCACAGTTCTTGGGCTGAATGCTTCACAGGAGCTTCTTTTCAGTCCAATATTCAAACTGCACTCCTCAGAGTCTCGGAGCATTCAGCCGCAGTCAAAAGTTATTTTTCGGATTAGTCCAGTTACTGCAATAAGGCAGACCAATTGCTGGAGAACCACAGCAGGAAGGCAAGTCAGACCCCTCCCCACTAATTATCCACGGCTCCTTCCTTGGATCAGCATCTCAATAGCTCGAGCCACTCGCCCTCCAAACTCTAACTCCAACTGAACCACTGTCTCCTTTCAGTTTTTGAACTAGTCCTGTTTTCTAGCAATCCGGTTGGCTAGGGGAGCTGTCAGTCACAGTTCTGGTGCTCCCATTAGTCAGTTTAGGCACCAACCTGTAAAACTACAAGAACTACAGTTTTTCTTCCCACGTGGCACTTGAACTAAGGACTCCTCAAGGTCCCCTGTGTCCCATTGGTCCAAATTCTGAAAGTCCCAGACCAAATATGGTGGCTCCCATTTGAACAAACAAACTGCAAGAAGGCAGGTTAAAACAAATACTCTAATTTAAATATAACAGCAAGTTAGAAGTAAATATTTTCACTACTAGTTAAAGCTCCCTCTGCTTTACCATCGACAGCAGAATGGGGCAAATTAAAACAGCGTGCGACTGGATGCGAACTTTGAAACACTCAGACCCAGCCCAGACCACTTACTATGCGCATACAGGCTAATGACCTAAAGGGACAGGTGCGGAGACACATCATGACACTCTCATGCAAATCAACAGGGTTAAACAAACAACCATGGATTTACTATCTCTGCAGGACGTCTGCCTGGCAGTAAGCATAGATGAAGCCCAGGAAGACAATTGAGGTAAACCCTAAATTGATGGGGGGGTACGGATACAACACATCTGCAACAGGGTGGATGCTCAGAAAGGTGCAGAGAGAATGCAAAGGGATCTGTGGAAACTAGAGGAATGATCTAGGGTGTGGCAGCTGGGTTTCAATGCCCAAAAGTGCAACATCATGCATCTGGGGCAGGGAAACCCAGGAGCTCTGCATAAGATGGAGGGAAAGCTACTTGCAGTCACTGAGCAAGAAAGCGATCTCGGGGTCATCTTGTCTGCAGCCCCACCTCCCTGGTGTCTAGGGCAATGAGATGGTGTGCAGTCCATGGCAAGGGGGGTACCCACAGCAAAAACCTCACCTGCATGGCTTACATTGGTGCAGTTCATTGTGTCCCAAGGGGTGCTGGCATCTTCGGGTGTTGAGCTAAGAGAAAGCAGGTTAACTTGTAATGAACATTTCAACAAAATAATGGCAGTCCACACAAAATTTAACAAACGGTGGGACCCATTTAATTTCAAACCCTAAAACATTACTCCATGGAGCAAAAAATTAATACTGGGGGTTCAACCAACATTCCTCCAGACCGATATCGCCTCACAGACTTTCAGCAACTTTCCCTGAACTGGTATAGTCCCACAGTCTTTAGGCAACCATCTTACTGGTTACCCATCACTGTACCTCTACCAGCCCTCAATACAGGATGGAATTCTGGCATCCCCGAAACATTAGCACTTGCCCTTTGCTTATGCTCCCAACGGCACTCCCATAGGCATCCTAGAGTCTGGCAGACTTTACACGTCAGGGCTGTTTGATCTCTCTCCCTCCCAGGGCAACATTCCTGTGGCTCCAATGGCGACAGTCCGTGACACGGTCAGCGACATGTCCCAAAGAACCACTGCTTCAAACTCTCCAGAACTGCAGGCTCTTGAACAGGCCTTTACTGCCTCCTTACTCACCAACAGATCCCCTCTCTCGGCTCCTTCTCTCTCACTGGTGACTCCCTCCACACATAGCACTACTTGCAGCCTTTTTGTCCCATCCCAGTGCTCTTCTACTGCTCCCATCTCATGCTTTCTGCCTAAATCTGGCAGCTGGCGGCCATGGGCCTGAGCAGGCAATTGCCCCTACCTGCACCCATCTATCCCTTCTTTCTTCTCTCTCTATCAACCTGGGAAAATGCCCTCTTTTTCCCACCAGAATCCGTGGTTAAATACTCCCATGCACACATGGTGACCTCCTGACCTGAAGAAAGTCCTGCTATATGGCAGAGAGGGTTAACCCATTTTTCATTGGGCCAAAATGTAGCCCAACCAATACTGTCTACTAGTGTACGAGATGTACACATCCCAGTTGGAGGGGGGTTACATTCCTCCCCTGCTTTAAACACTCACTGACCTCGGTGAGTATTTAACACCAACTATCCACTGAGTATGTGCATTCACTCCCCACTCAGCATGCTCTGGCTAGGCTGGCAACACTGCCGCAGTGGTGAATTACTTCCCCCAAAATACCTGAAACCAAATCAATTTATTTTCCCAATGAAACTCACACCCTGGTGACCCAACCACCTATACTGCCCCGGACGGATTGCCTGGCCAACAGGGGTGGTGTCCCAGTCCCATTTTTACCAGTCTATACCCAAATGCTGCCTACAATGCTGCCAAGCTGCCCAAGCCACAACCAATGCAAATAGTAAAACAGTGCAACAATATGTTCTAAGCACTATTTTAGCTTTAACAATAATCATACTGTTACTGCAAAATATTTTTTACAATAGAAAGAGTAACACTGAATAATTATGACCTGTTGACAAATATTTAGAAACCCACTCCTCGCAGGCACCATGGTGTAATTTATGCAGTTCAGTAACAGAATGTACTGTGTACCCAAAGTTCATTACTTCACAGTGGTCAAAACAAAACGAAGAAAAGGGTTGGTCTCACCTGATTCATGCTGAGCTTCTTTCAGCGGTCCCCAAATCTGTGTTGAAATATTAGGCATCACCTCTGGGGGAGGAAAACAGTTCACTGGGGGTTCACATAGTCTATTCAGGGGTCCACAGGCAAGAAACACCCAACTCACTGGGGGGAGAAATGATACAGAGGATCAGCTTTAGTGGTCACCTGGCCAAAGTAATCCGCTCCAGGCATGTAATGCCTAGTGTGTCATCCATCTAGGTCCTGCACCAGTGTGAAGGTTTTGGAAATGGTCATTCCTTCTCAGGCATGGTGGGAACATACCCCCTTTGCGATTCATTGGACCTCCTGGATTGCCATGGTGGAACTTGTGGAACTCAGCTTGTGCTCTTTGAAAAGTTTATCAGAGATGCCAGGGTAGACCCAGTTTTGTCTGTTCTCTTTGATAATGTCCCACAGTCTTTCAAGCAAGTATGGATTTACCTGCCAAAGGTATTTCTGCTGGATATTGCACTGCACTATTCTCTTAGCCTGAGACCACTCAGGCAAACTACGAACAGTGGTATGGTGGGGCTTGTCCATCTGGAAGCCACACATCTTCCCTGTATTGCCATACATTGAGATCACTAGCATGATCCTGGTCATACATCTCCCTCTTTCAGTCAAAGTCAAAAAGACCAACTCACACAGGGATGGAATATCCCTCTCCAGGTCCTCATCACTGATCTCTCCTGCTTCTTCAACTACAGGGCTGGTCACACCTGCACCTCCTGACTCACCAGGCTTGCTGGGGCTTTCAGACTCAGCCAATGGCTCTCTTTGCTGGCTGTTGGCAGGCACCGATTCCTTAGGCTTACCATGCGGCACCATGATAGCTGACATGGTTGACTGTAGCTCATGCATTACAGGCCATGCAGGTACCATGAAGTCCTTTGGGGCCAAAAGCCTTGACTTTTCTGGCAGGGGCACTCCCCAACAGCAGCCCCGTCCATGGGCCACTGGCACTCAAAGCTGCACAACTTCACTGGGTATAGGGGATTCTCAAGAACTTGACTCCACACTCTCAGCAGCTGGTGGCAAACTCCACTGGGTACTCAGCTCTTCCTAGCCATCAAACTCTGATTCAATGAAGGTGACTTAATTCAATGGGCCTGGGGTGAGTTAGCGGTCTGAAATCCGCTGGAACTTTCTTCTAGCATGCACTGCAGATGGACATTATCATCACTCCTAACCCCTCATACTGGCATAGGACATACTTAGTTATCCCAGACTTCTCCACAACCTACCATAACTACTGAAGTATGGTGGACAGGACCGTTACGTCAGATGCAGCAGGAGCTTGAGCCATCTTTGCAGTTACCATTTCACTCTGTTACAGAATGGAATTCCCCAGCACTTACACCTCACCAGTCGGGCTCACAATCTGCCCAACAACAAGGTCTACATTCCCCAAAGCATGTCACTCGCTGCCCAGTAGGATCTCCATGAGCCAATCATTATGGGCATAACCACAGGGCATTTACATAGTCTGCATATGTTGGCCCATTTGTGCCCTAGTCCAGACAAATGGGTGCCACAGCTTCTCCTGTGCACAGTTCTGCTGCTGGACTGTGCCATGTTTTATCATCCCCATCTTGCCAGAAATTAAATCTGCCATACTCCATATTCATCCAGCATCCACTCGAGGTTTTGAGAGGCTACCCAACACCCCAAACACTTCCCAGATGAGCCCCTACAATCTAGCCCCCCTTCTGTGTTTAGGGTATGAGATGGTGTGCAGTTTGTGGTGAGGGGGGGTGCCCACAGCAGAAATGTCACTAACATGGCTTATGCTGGTGCAGCTCATTGTATCCCATGGGGTGCTGGCATCTTCGGGTGCTGGGCTACGAGAGAGCATGTTAACTTGCACTGAACATTTCAACAAAATAACTGCAGTCCACACAAAATTCAACAAATGGTGGGATTCACTGAATTTCAAACTGGTAAAACACAACTTCATGGACCAAAAAATTAATACGGGTAATAAGGGAGGGGGGTCAACCAACATTCCTCCACACCGATATGGCCTCATAGTCTTTGAGCAACTTTCCCTGGACTGGTATGGTCTCACAGTCTGCAGGCAGCTTTTCACACTTAGTCTTCATGCAGCTTTCCCTGGACTAATATGGTCTTACAGTCTGTAGGCAGCTTTCCCTGGACCGATATGGTCTCACAGTCTTTATCCAGCTGTCTCACTGATTACCCATCACTGTACCTCTGCCAGCCCACACTACGGGATGCAATTCTGGCTTCCTTGAAACAACACTGGCACTTTTACTCTGCCCTTTGCTTATTCTCCAAACGGCTCTCCCACAGGCATCCTAGGGTCCGGCAGACCTTACATGTCAGGGCTGTTTGATCCCTTTCGCTCACATGGCAAAATTCCTGTGGCACCAATGGCGACTGTCCCTGACACAGAATGCAACACGTCCTAAAGAACCATCAGACTCTGACACTGCTTCAAACTCCTTGGAACTGTGAGCTCTTGAACAGGACTTCACTGCCTGCTTACTCACTGGCCGATCCCCTCTTATGGCTCCTTCTCTCTCACTGGTGGATCCCTCCACCCATAATGCTACTTGCAGCCTTTCTTTCCCATCTCGGTGCTCTTCTACTGCTCCCATCTCATGCTTTCTACCTAAACCTGGCAGCTGCCGGCCATGGGCTAGAGTGAGCAATTGCCCCCGCTCAGTCCATTCACTCCTCTTCTTCTTCTTTTTCTTCTTCTCTCTCTATCAACCTGGGAAGACTCTCTTTCCCACCAGAACCCATGGTTTAATACCCCCATGCACTCACGGTGACCTCCTGACCTGCAGAAAGTCCCACCATGTGTCAGAGAAGGTTAACCCTTTTTTCACCAGGCCAAAACTTAGCCCAACCAATACTGCCTACTAGTTCATGAGATGTGCACACCCAGTGGGAGGGAGGAGGGAGGGAGGGTTACATATCTGATGACATCAAGCTAGCTGGTCAGTGTGACAAGACAGTGAGAAAGACTAGAAGGATGCTGGGGGGAATTGAAAGGAGGCTTTCTAGCAGCAGGAGGGAGGTACTGCTACTGCTGTATCACTCACTAGTGCGTCCCCACCTGGTGTACTGTGTCCAGTTCTGGAGGCCGCATCTCTGTATTGACTGGGTGGAGGTGGTACAGAGGAAAGGAACCAGAATGTTGTGAGGGTTGCATGAAAAGCCATAGGAGGAAAAGCTGCAGGTACTCAACATGTGCTCCCTGGAGGAGAGGACAGACAGAAGGAACATGACTAAGACCTGCAAGTCCCTCATAGGGGTGAACAAGCTGTAGATGTGGTGTCTCCTTCAGAGAAAAGTAAGTCCTAGAACACAGGGGCATGCAACAAAGCTAAGGGGGAGTTTAGGAGGGATGTGAGGAAAGACTCCTTCACAGAAAGGGTGATGGATGACTGGAACAGCCTGTCAGAGGAGGTAGTGAGGCAAAGACTGTGGGGAACTTCAAGCATGCGTGAGATAGGCACAGGGACAAATTGGGTAGATGAAGGGAGCAGGAAGGAAAGCCAGTGACAAAATATGGTCAGAGGTGTCAGAACAGGCAGCAAAAAGGGGCAGACTAGATGGGCCTACCAGTCCTTTTCTGCTGACAGTCTATGTTTCTGTGGAGGGGAGTAGTTCACAAGAGATGTGAGGAAATATTCTTTCACTGAAACAGTGGTAGATGCCTGGAACGGACTGCCAGCAGAAGTGATGGAGACTCAAATGGTGAAGGGCTTCAAGCGTGCATGGAACAAACATAGGGTTATATTGAAAAAGAAGCATGGAGAAGTGAGGGTTGCTGGAGACAACATAGGGTCTGCTGCGGTGGAATAGATAGGTAACACTTAGGCAGACCTGGAGGGTCAAGCAGTCCTTTTCTGCTGACAAATTCTGTTTCTAGGTTACTACAAGCCCCCTTCAGGTTACTGAAAGGAATGAACAAGGTGAACTGCGAGGAACTGTTCAACTGGAGTTGCAAATCTAGAACATGAGGACATGATTGGAAGCTAGCCGTGGAGAAGGTTCAGGAGGGATATGAGAAAGTTTTATTTTACAGATGGACAGAGTGGTTGAACCATGGAACAGTCTGGCAATGGAGGTGGTGGGCACAAATACAATTAATGGTTTCAAGCACCGTTAGGAGAGAGTTAAGGGCTTAGTAGTTACTCGGGAGGTAGTAATAATAAGACAGGAAGCAAGAGGTTCAGGTATATATATATATATATATATAGTGTAGACAAAAACCCTGTACTGACAAAAGGTCTGGGGAAATGAAAGGGTATTACAGGCAGACTGGATGGACCATTGGACTTTTTCTGCCGTCATTGTCTATGTTTCTATGTTAGAGTTCAAAAGAGCGCAGTCAGATCGGGGGGGCATTTACAATTACATTAATTGTATGTATTATTTTATTTATTCAGTGCATGGGGAACAATGTGGTACTTGTGCAAACTTAATCGTGAATAATTGTTTTATGTGACCCTTCTCACTCCCACCTTCAGTAGAGGGCCGGGGGATTACAGAATGAAAAGGCCCAGCAGGAGTGTGAGATGGCTGTTCTCCCGGTCAGGCACTACTCCCCCTCTGAGTTCTGGGACCTCCTTTAATTGTCCTCCATTGCCCTCAGCAGTTTGTGGATGCTGTAGGGCTTTGGGGATAGTTGGTAGGAGGCGTTGGTGGAGGGGGGGCCCTGACCCTGGAGGTAGAGAAGAGCTGGGTGGCTGGATTGGGGTAGTGAGGACAAGGAGATGCCCTGGAGTGAAATGGGTGCCAGACTGAGGTTTACCTTCCCTGGTACCCATACCCAATGGCTCTGCAGTTAGCAGGCCAGTGATCCAGTCGGCTTCTGTGTCTTATCTGATTCGAATGGTGTTGTGCAATGCCAGGTCCATTCAAAACAAGATGGCTATAATGGCTGATCATTTTAGGTCATCAGATCTGGCTTGCATTACTGAGACCTGACTGGATGAAAATGCTGGTCCCATTTTGGAGTCAGTGATTCCAGCAGGGCTCTCGGTGATACACCGTTCGAGGTTGGATTGCAGGTGCGGGAGTGTAGCAATCTATTTTAGATCAGGATTGGGCCTTGTAGCTGTGCCAGTTGGGGTAACCAGATCCTTTGAGCTTATGGTGGCTGCAGATGTGGGATGCAGGATTCTTCTTGCCTACTGTACACCTGGGGATGAGAAGCAATTCCTGCAGGAGGTCGCAGACTTCGTTGTCAGCATGGTGTTGGAGTCTCCCAGGTTGATGGTGCTGGATGAATTCAACGCTTTAGTCGATGACGAACTCTTGCAGTTTGGTCAGGACTTTCTCCAACGTATGACCTCACTGGGCTTCACACAGGCAGTTGCCTCTGTGACCCATAATTCTGGTCACTCATTGGATCTGGTATTCCTGTTGGGGATGGAGGCCTCTGACTTGGTGGTGGAACCCATTGGGTGGTCAGACCATCACACTATAAGGTTCAATTTCCATGCTCCCCCCATAGGTCTGCCCCTGTGGGGATGGTCTGGTACCGCTGTTTGAGGGGTGTGACCCAAGATGCTCTATTGGCAGTGCTAGAACTATCAGGATTACCGAGTGCAAGATGGATCAGGATAACCTGTTAATGGTCTATAATAAGTCTGTGACAGGGGCTCTGGATGCTACTGTTGCTGTCCATGTTCACCCTCTTACCCTCGATCCCCTTGGTTTGATGGGACCTTGAGGGAGTTGCGGTGAGTGGGGCAAAGGATAGAGCAATGCTGGCGGAAATCGGCCTTTATGCTGACAAACTTAGACTGGTTGATCATTATATTTTTATTTTATTTTATTTTATTTATTTATTTAGGGATTCGGATCATACCTTTGAGCTCAGAGTTCTTTTACAAAGGTTCCGCATCAAACAGTGACAATGACAACAATAACAAACAGTTTATATACAATACTCGAATAGTGGGGAGCTAGTATACAATAAAGTTACAGTGGCATTCATAGTACCAATGGTGATAGTACAGCATCAAGAGCATTCGACTTGGGTAAAGGACAGTGTTTGTATGTAGCAAAGGAGATAAAGAGGTGTTACATCTAATGCGAGAGTCCAAGGAGGAGTCTAGGTGAGGGGGAAGGGAGACTGGGGGGGAGATTGGGCAGCCAAAAGAAGTGGCTTTGTCTAGGAGGTTGGGAGGTAGTGGTAGTAGGTTGGTTATAAGGTTGATCCAGTGGGGGAAAAGGCACAGGTGGAGAGGAAGACAGAGGAATAGGGCAAGGGGGAAGAGTGGGGGTAAAAGGAAGGGGAAGAGAAGGAGAGTGTGAGTGAGTGGGCATTATGAGTGTTAGAGTCCTAGTGGCAGGTACAAACTGTCGTAGTAAGACGGTGCTGCCTTAGGCCATTTTTGAATTGCAAGATGCATTGGGAGTTTAGGATGTGCACTAGGATTTAATTGAGTCATTGAGGGGCCCTATAGCTGAAAGCATTACAGAGACTATCAATCGGCTATCTCTCGTAAGAAGGCAGAGTTCCTGTCCAGGAAGATTGCTGCAGCTCAGAACTGACCAGCTCAGCTCTTCTGAATGGTGGACAGACTGCACAATCCAGCCTGTCTATGAGTTTGAAGAGCATTTTCACAGGAAAATGTGATGAGTTTGCTCGCTTCTTTCCTGATAAGGTGGCAGACATCAGGTCCGAGATTCGATTGACTCGCTCTATGGGGAGTAGCAGCGGTCAGTGTGAGGTTGCTCCTCCTCAGTTTTGTTGGGTCAGCTTTGACCAGCTGGAGATAATGGAGATCACGCGGATTGTCCAGAGCATGCAGCCGATCTGCTGTAGTTTGGATCTGGGCCCAACTCACCTCTTATTGGGGTGTCTTGATGTCATTGGCCCGGTCCTTGCATAGATAGTCTGGTGTTCATTAGTTAGGAGAGTTTCCGAACTCCCTGAAGGAGGCAGTGGTGACACCCCTCCTTAAGAAACCCTCTCTCAGCCCAGAATGTCCTGCCAACTACCGACCAGTCTCTAACCTCCCTTTTGTGGGGAAGGTTATTGAGAAGGTGGTTGCACTGCAACTGGAGAATCACCTTACCATTCATGAAATCTACGATCCTTTCCAGTCCAGATTTTGGAAGAGGCATAGCACCGAGACTACCCTTGTTCAGGTGCTCAATGATCTCCTAATAGCGAGAGATGAGAAGAGCCATTCCATCTTGGATCGTCTAGATCTCTCAGCGGTGTTTGACACCGTGGACCATGGGATGCTGCTGGAGTGCCTGCTAATCATCTGTGGCCTGTCAGGGATGGTCCTCAGATGGTTCCAATCTTTCGTCTCTGGCAGATATCTGAGGGTGGTGTCAGGGAATTTTTCTTTCTGACTCATTCTCACTGCCATGTGGGGTCCCGCAGGGCTCTGTGCTGTCCCCCATGTTGTTCGTGGTGTACATGCTACCATTGGGAGACAGTGTAAGGAGGTATGGGCTGGGTTTTCACTGTTATGCAGATGATACCCAGCTGTACCTGTCCTTTGCTCCCAAGCAGGATAGTGCAGTTTCGGTGTTTAACAACTGCCTTGCTGAGATATAGGACTGGATGAATGATGGTTGGATGAAGTTGAATACTGACAATACTGAGGTGTTGGTAGTGGATCCAGGTCATCAGTCTGGAGGATTCGTGGCTGGCAGTGCCTCCAGGCTTTGGCTCGGGTAGCCAGCTGCTGACCTCTGAACAGGTGCGAAATCTGGGTGTAATATTTAACAATGAGCTGACATTTCGTTCACAAGTGTCGGCTGTTGTCAAATCCTCTTTTTACCATCTGAGGAATATTGCCTGGATTAAGCACCTTGTTTCATCTGATGACCTTCCACCACTGATCCATGCCTTTGTGACCTCCCGCCTTGATTACTGTAACTCCCTTAACCTAGGGCTTCCGGGGGCTGACATCAGCCACTTGCAGCAGGCGCAGAACGCTGCGGGTAGGTTGTTGACTGGGTCATCTCAATCCAGTCATACTGTATTATTCCTGTGCTGCGCAAACTATACTGGCTGTCAATTGAGTGGCAGATCACCTTCAAGGTCAGTTTACTGATCTATAAATCCCTTACACAGTCAGGGACTGGGCTATCTGCAAGATCTTCGGTTACCTTACTGCCCCCCAACCACTCCATTCTGTTAAGGGATTGCTAGAGGTTCCCAGGGTTCGGTTAAAGACATCTGGGTCCCAGGATTTTATGTTCTTGGCCCCCGCCCTGAGGGGCTGCACCTTGCTCTTCAGTACAAATATTGAAGTGCATGGTGCAGTGCTGCATCTTTACAGTTAATGGAGCTACCTGATAGTCTGCCATACTTCGGGGTAGCGGACTTTTCTTTCTTAAATTAAATTTCATTCCTCTGCATAAAAAAATTAGCTTTTCTGTAAAAAGTTTAACTGGAGGGTAATGTTTGCAGGGACAGGAGCCCCTACAAACACTAGCTTTCCTTTAAGTATGGTTAGGGAGTTTGCCCCCCTCCCCCTTCATTGGACCACGGGCTAAGCCCTCCCATTGAATGCGTGGGGAACAATGTGGTGCTCGTAAATGTGGATAATTGTTTTATTTGGCCCTTCTCACTCCCACCCTCAGTAGAGAGCTGGTGGATTATGGAATGAAAAGGCCCAAAAAGAACAATGAGAAAAGAGTGATAACCTCCTCCAACTCACAAAGAGTATGGTAGCAACACACAGGGGAGGAAACCCCTCCCCCGTGGGTGAAACTTCCAAGGAACCATGGCTGCTAGCTCCCTACCTTTGGGCATACTAGGAAGAGATCATCTTAAAAGCTTGTCTTATTTCTGCTGGATTTAGTACATTTCAAAACATGATGAAGTCAATTTTCCGAGTTTATTGATTAAGTGAGCTGGGGTTGTTTTGAGATGCTGAAGAGGCAGCACCGATTCAGAATGAGTGACCAAACTATTAGAAGGGGTTTAGTTCCATTCTTTGGAGTACAGTCCTAATATGATTGATGAATTCCTTTGTAGTCAGAGGTTTCCTTTGTAAAGTAGCTAGAAGGGGAACTGATGGTTGGGAGTTGGAGTGATGATGAACGAGTTGCTCTAGGACCCAGACGGGACACCAGCTATTGTGGGTAGGGTAGAAGGAGATTTGGAGTCTTTTGTGAAGTCTATTGGTTTTTGATTTGGACAAGCGAAAAATATAGTGGTCTGCTTGCTTCTTTAAGTTAGTGACCAGCAGAAATAACGAGAAGGATGACGACTGAAATATGAATTGTCTGGGGCGGAGGGAACCGTAAATAGCCAAGCAAACAGCTGATGTGACCATGATGTTGATTGAAGATTCAAAAGGTTTTGAATGAAGTAAGTTCAGTAACTGACAGAATATAGGTCCATTTATGGGAAGTTGCTTTGGTTCTTTCTTGATGGAAGACCTGCTGATACCTGGTAACAAGAGCTTAATGTATGAGTTTGACAGAATGGAGGACATGGACGGATTTGTTTGGGCAAGAAAATATTGCACTCCAGATAAGTAATGACATACAGTACTGGAAGAAAGATGTAAGGCCTTGTGGCAGTAACTGATAAATGCTAGGATGGTATTGATTGAAAATAATGCAATATAACTTGGTCAGGTAGAACAAAAGGTTATATATTTCTTCCAAGCAGTGGAATAGCTGGCTTGAATATAGGTGGAAGGGTGGGCCACATTAAGGTTTGCACCTGTTGACAATAAAAGTTCAGGTCATGATTAGGTCTGAGAAGCTGGGTGTTGAGCCATGAAGAGGTCGGCTGAAGGACAGTGTCTGTAAAATTCCTGAAACCGGAAACTAGACAGAGAACCAGCAGCTTTATTCTCAAGGCCAGATACAGTACATACAAGCATTGCATGGTAAATATATGGCATAGAGACAACCAAGTCAGCCTCCGCATGAACAGCACAATAGAGTGGAATGAAGATCTGATTATTGATTATGGTCACTGTGGATTGGTTATTGGAGAATATCAGTACTGTTTGGAGAGACCAGGGGTGACCCCATGTGAAGGCTGCGGCTACTATCAGGTAGATTACAAATAATGGAGATGTTTTTGGAAAATCCCTGTGGTAGTAAATTCCAGGTAGCCAGGGAGAGGTGAACCATGAATGTTCAAAGGTATCAGCAAATCTGTAGGTGGGGGATGCATCGGTATAAATTCTTGGATGCAGATCTGGAGAAGGAGCTTTATAGAACATGGAGCAACCATTCCAAGAAGACAGAACAAGGGACCACATTGCCAAATATGATTTAGCCGATGCAGAAATATTGACATGGTGATGCAGCATGGAAACAGAAGAAGACAGCTGGAGGAGGTATGATATAACAGTTCGCCCTTGAGGGATTATTCACATGGCAAAATTCAAATATCCTAGTGAAGAAAGGAGTTCATGCTAGGTGGATGAGGATTAATTCAAGAAGGATTCTACAAGTGCTTGGATCCTGTGTAGTTTCTCCAGAGCCAGACAAACTTCTATACATGTCGAGTCCATTTTGATACCAAGTAATTCAAGTGAAGTACAGTAGTAGCCACAGACGCTGCCAGCTATTTCCCAAAATTTCTGTGATACTTCCAGAAATATCTGATGCTTTCTGCATTTAAACAGTAAGGGCAGCAGAGAGAAACTCTTCAGAAATTTTGCGAAATATCTGGAAATAGCTGACAATGTCTGTGGCTACCACTGTAGTAAGACCAAGGGTCTTTTCAGTAGAAAAAGGTACTCCTAAATGTTGAAAGAGATTTGTAAAGGAAGAAATACTTGCAGCTGGATGATGATTGATGATGATGGATCGATGAGGAAGAAGTCATCCAGAGAATGAATTGCAGCAGGGCAACGGCAATGGTTAGAGCCAACAAAGAGTCTCTGAAAATACATTGAAGAGTTTGGGACTGCTTTTGCACCAGAAGGTTAAGTGTACTGCTAAGTAGTAATAGTACTCCCAGCGAATGCCACAGAGATGCCACAAAGAAGGGTAAATTGGTATAAAGCTTAGTCTGGATTGTGTTGTCTGTTCCCTTGTATACTGTAATGCACAGTTTGTTTTTTACAATATGGTTCCCAAACCTTTTCTGCTGCTGAAAGCGCTGCCCAGTTTGGAGTCACCGTTGGATGCTGCTCCATCACGTCTCTGCATAAGCAATGCATCCCGCACATCTTCAGTTAAAACTCTCTTCTCCTCCTCATAATCGGCACTGCAGTTTTCTTCCTCGTCATTGTCGGTCTCCTCTGTTTCCTGACCCTCATGTCCTCGACCACCTGATCAATATCATTCAGTGGTGGTGGAGCTTCTTCATCACCAAAGTGACAGAGTTCATCAAATTCAAGCACAGTCAGGCCTGTCAGAACATTAGGCTCTTCTTCTGGCTCATCCTTATAACCTTGATTTATTCCACCACAAGGAGCAACACTGTGAAGGTAAATCAAGCTTTTAATTTATATGCGACAGCAAAGAGATAATTGAGTGTGCTTACATGCACTTACATCTAGTGCGGCTAATTGCCCAGTATACAAGGCGGGCATAGATAGTTGTGGGCAGTGGTGATATGCATTGCACAGATAGCAAATGGCATTTGGTTATGAGGTAATGCCCACAATAAGCAATTGCCCGCAGTATCCGTGGGCAGTAAAAGTGGAGTGTACTGTATTTTATAAAAGTTTCAACTCATTTTCAGTTCCCTCCCATAAAATCAGCACATCATCAATAAAATGCTTGTAGAACTTAATTTTAGAAAAAAAAGGGTTAGTTTCTGCATTCAAAACTATTTTCTCTTCCCAAGCTCCTACAAACTGGTTAGCCACAGATGGGGCACAGGTGGCCCCTATTGAGGTCCCTTTAATTTGTTGATACATTTCTTTAAAGGTGTAAACATTGTCAGTTAATACAAAATCCAGTAAATTAATAAGAAATTCAGTAGAGGGTCATTCATTACTGTCTCTCTTATTCAACTAAAAAGCAGCAGCATCAAGAGCTCCCTCATGGGGAATACTAGTGTACAGAGCCTCGATGTCCAGAGTCACTAGTATAGTTCCTGGTGATCTGTATTTCCTGGGTTTGAAGGAGAACATCAGTAGTGTTCTGTATAAATGCTGACAAATCATTAACAAAACATCTCAAGTGTGCATCCAGGAATTGTGATAGAGGCTCTGTCAAGAACCCAGTTCCACTTACTATTGGAGGCAGTATAGCGCAGTGGTCTAAGGCTCTGAGCTGCAAATCTGGTGACATCTGGCAGACTAGACCTGGGTTTGAATTCCACAGCTTCCACTTGCATACTGTGTGACCCTGAGCAAGTCACTTAACCTCCTTGTGCTTCCAGGTCGCTCCTGCAAAAAAGCTTTCAGCTTAGTGTGCTATACCTGGTTAAAAAAACAACTAAATGAAATTGGGCGTCCAGGTGGCTACAAAAGTGATTTATGGATTTTGGGTAATAGATAAAACGTAGCTTTTAATGGGGTCTTTATTGATTAAAAAGGTTTTCATTTTTTTCATTAACGTAGCCTGAATCAAATGCAGCCACAATACATTTGTCTATGGCACTTTTAAATTCAAAGGTTGGATTAACATTTAGTTTCCTGTAGAATCAGGTATCATGTAATTGTCTATAAGCTTCTGTAAGACAGTCACTTTTATTCTGAACCACTATGCAGCCGCCTTTGTTGGCTGCTTTGATAATAGTGGTGTCATTTGTTTTTAGACTCTCTAGAGCTTCTTGTTCAGCTCTGGCCAACTTGTTGTACGCTAATTGTGCTGGATTTTGTAAGGCATCTTCAAAATCTTTTTCAACTAGTTAATTGGAGCACTCGGGGGCAGACAAAACTCTGATCTAGGTTTAAACGTCTCTGATGTAGCTGGTGATTCAGTTAAAGCATCATACTTAGCAAGATAGGTTTTTAAACTTAGATTTCTGCATAGGAGGTTAAGGTCAATGATGGTCTGAAAGTAGTTTAATGGCACAGTTGGTATGAAGCCCAAACCTTTACTCAGCACATTGATTTCATTTTTAAGTTGATACAGTAACCCTTCATTATAACGAATGGCTTGGGAGCCATAATCTTTGTTCGTTATAGCTCCCCATTCATTACAATGAGGGACGCTAGAATTCTCAACCACAGTATGAGCCAGTACATAGGTTACCCACACACTTACAGTATTTGTTTTATTTTGTAGACCTGTGACTAGTAGGCACAGTAGTTCTAGTTACATTCGCTTGCGCGCATGCGCAAGGAACGTTTTGGGAGAGTAGCACACTTTGGAGGTGTGCATCTCCCTTGCAATCCAGTGCTACGTTGAGCAGGCGTGGCGGTCCCGGCACCACGGGCGCGGGAGTTTCAGGAAGCGACAGCGGTGGTCTCGCTTCAAAGAAACCACCGCTGTCATACTGAGCACCATGTCACACCACCCCTTGCATCACGCCGCTCCTCGCCACACTGCCCCCAAAGCTTTGGTGCCACGCTGGGAGCCCACTCCAGCGTGGCAAACTTTGTTTGCCGATGGGGTGCCCAATCCCCGTCAGCTCCACGGCCCCAAGCCATCCTCTGCCATGCTGGGAGCCCACCCCAGCATGGCAAACGTCCGTTTTTTTTGCCGACGGAGTGCCCAATCCCCCGCCGGCTCCTCGGCCCCTCCCGCAGTAGCTTGCCGACGGGGTGCCCAATCCCGTCGGATCCTCGGCCCCCCAGCCATCTTTCTGCCATGCTGGAGCCCACCCCAGCTTGGCAAATGTCCCATTTAGTCCTTTTTTTTTTAAACCTGTAAAGAAAAACAGTCCCACGTAGTCTCCCAGTCCCCTCCCACAAACCGCACTCCACCCACTGCGCACTCCAGCCTCCCACACACCCCCTCACCCCATACTTACCTCCGGAGCGCGGCGCGATGATCTTTGGTGGACCGGGAACACATCTGCACTCTTCAAAGCTGACCGCGAACTGAGGAAATGCCGGTAAGCTGTATAATGGGCTAGATGGGGGATTCAACTTTATTGCATATCTCAGGCATTTTTTGGAATTTTGCACCAAATTTTCAACATGGGGTTTTTGGGACCCCTTCTCATGAATGATGTCACTGTCATGGCGTTATTCGGGCCCGAAGGGTGATTTCACAGTCACTGCACAAAATCACCCTTTGGGCCTGAATAACACCATGACAGTGACATCATTCAGGAGAAGGGGTCCCAAAAACCCCATGTTGAAAATTTGGTGCAAAAATTCCAAAAAATGACTGTTTTATGAGCGTGCGTTGCGCAGTTCCTACGCAGGCTTGTAAGTTCACGAATTTTCAATATTTTCACTCCAGATTTTACAACATTGCCATTTTACCACACCTCCTTATGAGCAGTACAGCTGTCATTTTTCACATCCTGCCCAAAACGTGTTTCTGCCCATGTAGCGCACAATGGCGCAGTCAGTGTGTGAAATCAATGTATGGGACACATTAAGAAAATCACGGTGACACTGATCATGAGCAGAGGTCTTAAAATGGCTGTGTTGAAAATTTGATGAAAAAATTCCTAAAAATGACTGTTTTATGAGTCTGCATTGCGCAGTTCCTACGCACGCTCGTAAGTTTGCGAATTTTCAAAATTTTCACTCCAGATTTTCAACATTGCCATTTTACCACACCTCCTCATGAGCAGTACAGCTGTCATTTTTCACATCCTGCCCAAAACATGTTTCCGGCCATGTAGCGCACAATGGCGCAGTCCTTGTGCGAACTCAATGTATGGGACACATTAAGAAAATCACAGTGACACTGTTCATGAGCAGAGGTCTTAAAATGGCTGTGTTGAAAATTTGGTGACAAAATTCCTAAAAATGACTGTTTTACGAGTGTTCATTGCACAGTTCCTATGCACGCTCGTAAGTTTGCAAATTTTAAATATTTTCACTCCACATTTTCAACATTGCCATTTTACCACACCTCCTTATGAGCAGTGTGGCTGTCATTTTTCACGTCTTGCCCAAAACGTGTTTCCGCCCATGTAGCGCACAATGGCACAGTCGCTGTGTGAACTCAGTGTATGGGACACATTAAGAAAATCACAGTGTCACTGTTCATGAGCAGAGATCTTAAAATGGCTATGTTGAAAATTTGGTGAACAAATTCCTAAAAATAACTGTTTTACGAGCGTGCATTGTGCAGTTCCTACGTACGCTCGTAAGTTTGCGAATTTTCAATATTTTCACTCCAGATTTTCAACATTGCCATTTTACCACACCTCCTTATGAGCAGTACAGCTGTCATTTTTCACATCCTGCCCAAAACATGTTTCCGCTCATGTAGTGCACAATGGCGCAGTCGGTGTGCAAAATCAATGTATGGCACACAGTAAGACAATCACAGTGACACTGTTCATTAGCAGAGGTTTTAAAATGCCAATGTTGACAATTTGGTGAAAAAATTCCTGACAATGACTGTTTTACGAGCGTGCATTGCACAGTTCCCACGCATGCTCGTAGGTTTCAATTTTCAATATTTCCATTCCAGATTTTCAACATTGCCATTTTACCACACTTCTTTATGAGCACTACAGCTGTCATTTTTCACATCCTGCCCAAAACGTGTTTCCGCCTATGTAGCGCACAATGGGGGTAACAAAAAGGTCATGCTGAAAATTTGTTGTGCAAATACCAGCAGTCGCACAGGGCATTAGGGTAAAGCACCATACATGCCAAACACCACTGCAAATACCTGCAAGCGAACGTTCGGCATTGACAAATGCTTGTTATTTATGAAACTGTCACAGACGTTGGCCAACTAACATGCCACCCTAGCCCCTGCACTCACAAACCTCGGCAACCCATCAGTTTCTTCAGTTTCTGAGGTCCTGTTTAGCAGGTGTGTAGCAACTGGGGCTGTGCTACTGTGCCATTGGTGTCATCTTATTTGGTTCCTTTTTTGCCTATGTTTTATTTTATGGCCACTGTTTCATTTTATAGTGAGCAGCAGCTAGTGTGGAACGAGCGGGAGAGGAACCAGAGGAACCAACGAGTGCAGATGCAGAGCGGCAGTGAGTTGTGAAGGTAGATACAGTACTGTAGTGGGAGATTGGGTGGGAGACTTAACTAGCAAGCAAGAAGGCTGGCAGGCGGGTGAGTGAGAAGTGAGAGAAGTGGGGAAACGAAAGTTTGTTGCAGTAAAAGGAAAATCAATCTTTTTTAGTAGTACAATTCAAATATTTTTTAAGCATCTGTCCACCTGACTCACTGACCACAGTTGAAATATCAGCAGTCACATCGGGCATTTATTATGCCCGAGATTTCGCTATGGCAGGGTTCACTATAGCGAAGGTTACTGTAGTCAGAAAGGTTAATTACCTTACTTTTGCATGTTTCTTCTAATATTGTCTCTCTTGGTAATTCCTCCTGTTGCGTGCCCTGCCCCGGCATTCTTAACTTACCAATCACCTTGTGATTGATTTACATACTACCAATCAGAAGTATTCTTGCATTACTGATATCATTATTATAGCATGATTAGTGTTAGATAAATGGTTGTCTGAATGTCTACTGCACTAACTGTTGAGAAAGGATTTTGTCTGAAAACACGTCAAGCGTGCAGCTGTGTTATGTGTGTTTTGGAATAAACTCTTTTGTTTATGGACCCTTTGAGCCTGTGTAATGCCTATTTTGGCTGGTGAGTGCCCATCTTTTGCTGTATGTATCACATGCATGTGGTATCCTGATCAGCCTGTGTCATCCTGTGCCCGCTCCTGTTGCATGTCCGGGTGGCCTCTGTGGCCACTGTCCAGGTGGGCCCCCTGTACCCCTGTCAGACCCTGTACATGGCTATGGGGTGTAACACTGTACCCAGACCAATGCAATCCATTCACCTACACTCTACCATCCCAGCACACCTGCCTGCTAGGCTGTGGTACCTCCTGTTCACCTTTGTGAGGTGGTAGGGCTGCCCTGCAAAGCTAGAAGTGAGCATGCCTGGGGTATGCAAATGACCTGCATACATTCCAGTAATGAGCTCCAGCATGTGGGGTTTGAGCTCGGAATGTGCAATGAGGCCATTTGCATATCTTGACTGAATATTGCAAAGTTGCGCCATGGCCATCTCACCTGTCAAAGTGCAGTCCCCTATGTACCTGCCTGTGGTGAGTGGTCCCTCCTGCCTAAGATGTGTTGCACATCTTCAGATTTGTTATCGTGCATGTTCGGGATATTCAGCTGGACATGCATGAGCGCATCTTGCCGCACATCTTCTGAATATACCATTTTTTGGGGCCGACGCATCTCAGATGCATGGCGCAGGGACTTGCAATATTTTGCAGGAGACTTTTGAACATGGGGGCATATGTCTCTGTATAAACTAAAGGCAAGCACAGATTCAGGAATGGTTAGTTTCTTCAGGAGCCTAGGGTCTTTAGATTTGAGTACTGCTGAAACATCTCCAAATGTGACTACCTAATTCTCTATTGTGTCGTGGGAGGGGATGAGAAGGGAAATCAAGTTAACATCCCTTCCTTCTATGATGTTCTTGTGGAGGTGATGCACAGGAGATACTGTAGGTAAGGTAGAGGAAGGTATAGCAGTAGCTGAGACTGGAAGGGTCGGACTTGAGAAAACAGCAGGAAAGCTGGTTGGAGGTGGCACATAAGGTTGAATGTCATCTTCTGGAAGATCAGTCAAAGGAAGGGAACTGTAATAGGCCTGGCTGGAGAGTCAGATGGAACAGGAAATCATGCTTTGAGTGCCATAAGGTGAGTTTGTATATCAGATATGGAAGAAGCAAGTTGTACTATAAAGTCTTTAAGTTCAGTGTTCACATCAGAAGGAGGAGAGGGTGTAGGTTGGTCAGGAGCTGTTGAATTTTCTGTAGGAGATTTGGTCACTACTAAAAATAAAGAATTCTTTCTTCTTGGCCAACACAGAATAAGAAATCGCCAATTTTTGGAGCTCAGTAATGGGGCGAGGGACTGTCCAGTCCTTCAGGGAATATTTAGGTTTGGCATTAGGCTTGTGTGGATTTTGTTTAGGAAGTCTTTTACATGGGAGGCTGGAAGTACCTTCTTCTGGGTCAGAGGAAGGACCAGAAGCTGCTGAATCCATAGCAGTGATTGACATAACAGGTTAATATTGAAAGGCATAGATTAAATGGAAATAGCTTAATTATGTACTAGCAATTGAGGAGTAAGCCTGTGGCTCGTCTCTGGTTGACTACTGTTGGACCCTGCCTATGCTCGGCCATTAGATGAGAGATAGGGAGACAGAGCTAAAACTGCTGGTGAGGGCTGGTAAGAGGAATTTAAAGATCTGAGGCACAGTATAAAATAGAGCAGGATACCACAATTTGCAGGGTAAGGATAGAGAAGTGTACTATAGCTTTAAAGCTCAACTAGGGAACATGATCTACGTGTAATCATAAATAATACATTTTACAATGGCAAGAAAAATTCCTGGACTCTGATTGGTCAGTCTTGGGCTGGACCCATGATGTTATCCCAGTACAACATCATGGGTCTACTCTCAGCCTCACTGTGAACCTGGAGATGGTTTGTTTCTGCTTGATTGTTTCATCTTCTCTTAAAAAAACCAAAATATTTTTCCACACAAAAACATTTTTAAAATGATTCTTTTTATTCTGTATAACAATGAGCCATTGTATAATAGCAATAATGCCCTTCAGGGTGTATGTCGTTTGGGATAACGTCACGCCTCAGTCGTTGGACACACTCGGCCTGCGGCCTCCTGCCCAACCACCTGAGACGTGACGTTATCCCAACATGACACACACCCTGTTGGGCATTATTGCTAAATTAACACCCAGAGAACATTGTCAAGCTGTATCTGGAAAGGCTGTGAATTTGGTAAATAGTATAAGAAAGTCCTTTACTAGTAAAATGGATCAGATAGTTATTTCTACATATAAAAACCACGTACGTCCGATTTTGGATTACGGATCACAAGTTTGGTTGCCAGCCACTCAACAAGATATAAGAATAACAGAGAGAGTACAGAGAGCTGCCACCAGAATGATACCTAGTCTAAAGGGAAAAAACGTATCAAAACAGACTACAATGTATTAGACTTCACTCCTTGCATGCTCATAGGCAGAGGGGAGATCTTTTATTTCTTTTTAAAATACTTAGATCTCGTGAGTTTATGGAAGAATGTGGAATGCAATTTAGTAACTCACGAATCAATCTTAGATCCCATAATGAGTAGCTCAAAGTTCCCACAGCTCATACCAACAACAGAAATAGTTTTTTATACTGTCCATACTGTCCTGGCTTGGAATAAAGTACCCCATAATTTGGTTGATATATCAAACGTTGATGCTTTCAAAAATAAGCTAGATGAACTCTGTTCCTCTCAATAAAGAATGGTTTGAATTCTCCACCTTTGGTAGGAGACATTGTCGATGGGTCTTCTGGCTCCCTTATATCTTTTTCCACTTAGTAAACTTAGTAAGGGGAGTGACATCAGCAACCAGGAAGTGGAACACAGGCAAGCCAGATGAGCGCTAGAACAAAACCTCCAAAAATGCAGGAAAGAAAATGCAGCCAACAAGGAAGAGAGATGGAGAGAAACACGGAGACGATGAGGAGATAAGGTAAGGGATGAAGACAAGGAATAGGACGGGGGTTATGGACAACAAAACGTGGAGTGAGGAGCAATGGGGAACAGACAACAGGCAGGAGCCACAGAAGACAGACTGCACAGCAGAAATGTGGGAAAGTAAGGGGCAAATGAAAGTGGACGAGAAGACACAGACAACTACCAGGCACACACAGGGAAAAAGGCAGGCCAAAGGGTGGCAAGCAGCAGCTGCACTCAGCAAGCTGGGGCTGCAGAATAGGGAACAACAGGAAAGCAAATGAGCACAGCAAACAGAGAGTAGGAGAGTGGACCAGGGAACAGAAGGGGGAAATGCACACAAGACATGGACAGGGAGAGAGGAAGACAAGTGAAACTACACAGGAGAAAAGTACAGGAGCGCACAGCCACAAGGACAATGCAGGGCTCAGCAGAAAAATCAACTAAGCATTGAGGAAAGGTACCAGAGGGTTTGGGGAGGAGTTTGTTCCCCCCACATTGAACCATGGGCTAAGCCCTCCCATTAAAACTTGTGTACAGGGTAAGTTTGTTTAGCCCCAAAAGGCTTGTTCACGAAAACATCAGGACACCTAAGTACAAAAAAGCAGTTAAAATACAGACAACATATGAATGACATAGGAAATGGCATTGTCATCTGTAGCAGAGTCATTTGAAACAGTCACACTGTGACTTCTAGCAGAGGTAGTAGGGGCGAAAACATGGTGGGGTTCAAAAATGCCTGGGATAGACACAAGGGAATAGTAAAGATAAGGAGGAGGGGGAGGAGAAAGTGCTGTAGATCAAGAGGGTCTGCAACAAAAATGAAGGTAAAAATATGGGCAAACTGGGTGGGCCAAGCGGCCCTTATCTGCCATCGGATTCTATGTTTCTATTGTACATTTCATTGATTAATCTATCTGTCTGTCTGTCTCTGTCTACCTGTTTCTGTCTGTCTGCCTGTCAGTCTGTCAGTCTGTCTGTCTTTCTATCTATCTATCTCTGTCTGTCTGTCTGTCTGATTATCTATCTGCCTGTCTTTCTGTCTGTCAACCATTATTTGTCTGTCAGCCTATCGCTCTGTTTATCTGTCTGTCTGTCTATCTATGCCTGTCTGTCTATCTGATCTGTCTGTCTTTCTGTCTGTCTGTAGTTAGAGTTGCCAACAATGGATTTCAAAAATAAGAGACAGCCCCTTGCTTCCCCGCCCCGGCCACTTCCCAGGCCGACATCGAAAGTTATTGATTTTTTTCGGGTATGCTGACCCGAATAGTGATCCATTTTCCTGGTAAATTATACAACATATGGGATATGAGTTGCCAGAAAGTACAAACCCAGCAGTAGCAGCAGTCAAAGGCAGCTTGCCTTGCTCTCACCCATTCATTTTTTTAGCATAAACTTAGCTCTCCATTTATTTCCCACCTTGGCACAAGTCACCTGCCTGAGAAGAGTTTATCAATAGTCAGCAGAGACAAACCAAGCACCAGCAATCTAAGCAGCTTGCTTCAGACTCACCCATTCATTGTAGCATATAATAAAACTAACTTAGCTTTGGCTGGCAAAAAAAAAACAGCCATCAGATGGACAAAAAAATAGCAGATCAGACTGAGTCCCTAATTCAGTAACCCGCACTGTGCCTCCACTTAAATGGTTAAGCTGGTGAACTTAAAGGGACACTGTCAACCCCCTTAGGCCTCATTGTGTCCCTGGTTTAAAAAAAACACATTATCATTGCCAACATTCTGATTCTGTTTTTCTTTTAAAAAGTGAAAAACAGACTGCCCACCATACTGGTGTTATCACACAAAAACAGATTTGTTTACATTCCTTGATCAACTCCTACTGCATCTTTCCTGGACTTGGGAACTTCCCTAACATAGTCTAGCTACTCATGATGCAGTGGGAGTACAAGAGGCTATTGCACCAAGAGTGACAGAGCTGTTTAGAGGTGTTTCTAATGTTCAGGAAGTAACCAGTAAGATAAGTTACATGATTTGAAACAAAACAAAGTTGTTTTTAAATATACATCAGCATGCATTTCAGTTCTACTAAACAAGAAGACAGACAAAACAAACAGAAACATCAATGAATTTTGGAGCAGGTAAGCAATCATAAAATGTGGGTTTTTAACTAGAAGTAATATGATACGAAACAGGTTGACAGTGTCCCTTTAACAAAACATTTTGTAAAGTTTTATAATTGCGGAGGGGTCAAAGTCCAGTTCCTTTATTTTTTTTAACTCTGTACAGACTGTACATTAATCCAAGAGCTCCAGCATCAGTTGCTGTTGTGCTGATTTGTCAGGTTCACTGATGCTGCTATATTGCACTTTGTTTAGCTTGATCCCCCCTAGGCCTAGTCTCCTCTCGAGACCAGCCAGGAGCTCATTTTCAGTTGGACCCTCCCCTAGTAGTGCAGCTGACACGCTCTGACCCTCCCCTGCAGCACCAGTCTTCATTAGTCGCCCCACCTTCCCTTTCTGACCCTCCATCCATGCCTGCACCTTAAGCCGCCTCCTCCAGGACAGCAACCACCAACCTTCTTATCCTCCAACCTCCCTCACCCATCCCACCACCCAAGCAGAGTCACAGAGTGCTAGCAGAAAGAAAAGAAAGGTTAAGGCACCTTCTCTGATATACTACTACTTACTTTGCTCAGTTATCTTCTAAAGTCCTCGCTGTCCTCTCTCTGACAAGTCTGATGATTTTATTCAGGCCCACCCATCCCAGGGCAGCTTTTACTTTCCTATTTTCCCTCACCTCCTTCCAGTTTCTTTGACACATTGCCAAATCAACCTGCCCGCAGCCCGGCGACTTTTATTTGCATGGATGGTTGGACGTCTCTCTCTCAGTCTTTGTCTGCTAGAGCAGCAGTGGGATTGGATCAGGTCACTCTGTTAAGTGTAGCCAGCAGCAGGGATGCAGAGTCGCAGATGCAGGAGTCCACGATGCAGCTTGCAGCAGCTCATAAGCATCAACATGGCATGCTCATCCAGGCTTCCTGCTCTCTCGCTCTCTGATGACATCTCCAACCCCAAGACCATCCCTCACGCATCCGCACTCAGGTGTGGCTAGCTCCAGATGTTAGGAAACCTGGAAGACTGAGTCTTTCAGAAGCCCAACCTGAAAATATGGGATAAAAAACGTCCCATATGGATTTCATACAGGACAGCCAATGTTACCCTAAAATACGGGATGTCCCTTAAAATACAGGACTGTTGGCAACCCTATTATCTATCTATCTGTGTCTATCTATCTATCTATCTATCTATCTATCTACCTATCTATCTAGTAAGAATGGACAGCACTCTGTTTTTACATTGTTTATGCTGCTGCTCTGGTTGGCCCCTCCTCTCGGGTTGGAACTTGTCCCATCCCCTGTGTCTCTGGCTCATACCTCCCTCCATTTTCAATCCCACATGCTTATCCCCCCATGGTGTGAGCTGTCTGAGACAGAGTCACATATCCCATCTCCTCCTCCTGAGTGCAAAGGCTAAAGTTCCCTGGGTGCAGAGAGAGAGAGAAGAGAGAGAGAGAGAGCAGCAAGTGGCGGGAGTCAGCGCCCAAGCATGCACAAGATTATCCTGCGCAAGCCGGGGTGTGTCCATGTTTTTGGTGTGCACCTCCTGTGGACATCAGCTCACTGGTGGCACAATATATGATTTAGCAGAGCCTGGCTAATGTTCCCCTCCTTCCTCTACCTCTGCTGCATTGCTACCCATGCACATCTTGCTGGGATACCATGTGATAAGGGCAATGTTTAAATCATGACTACCATAACAGCTGAAAATAAAATTGGTGATCAGCACTATACCAAAAAAACAAAATGAGTGACATCATAATTTCTTTACGGAGGGACTAAATGCATTTTCTATTCATGTGGTGGGGCTATGCCCCCCACACCCCCCAATTAAAAGTAACCAACTCGAGGGGGCACTAGGGGATGGAGGAAAACAAAAGAGGGGGAGACCATTGAGGGAGGGACAACTGGCGGGTGGGGGGAACAAACTCGAGGGAATTGGAGGGGAACGGGAGGTCATTGGATCAAAAAAAAATGCAACAACCAGAATCAATAAAATAAATACCCTACATGCAGTCCCAAACCCATTTGCTTTAGTGGCAGTGACCATAGCCACCACACCAGGTGGCCAGCTCAGCACAGTAATTCTTGTGTTTCCAGTGTATTTGTACATTTGCGACTACATCTTAAACTCTGGTGTGCATTTTGAACTGCTTCTGGCATCTGAGTTTGTTGAGTCAGCACACCTCTCATTTTTGCACCCGGCCCAAAACCTGCGAGCACTGTCTTCACCTTGTCTCTCCTGTTGTTGAGTGCCACCATATATCCATGTTTCCATCCCTATTGGCTGCTGTTCCTGTCATTCTGGACTCAGGGCATGAACCAGGGACAAATGTAATGCTTTTGTTTGTAGGTGACCTAGCCAATAAGCTGTACAGTAATGATTTTGTATTAATCCCAAATACAAGCAATAACAGGTCATTCATTATTTTGGACTGAATAAAGAATAGTTTCCACCCTAGGAGTATGCTACTAATTAATATTAAATTCTGAATACTACAAATAACGGTATAACTTAGATCCCAGTGCAAAGTATTTTCCCTATTTAGGGTATTCACGGAAAAAATATTCAGGGTGCTAAAAAGAATTAAAAAAAGTCTTATCCCCTTGTGGTGCCCAGAGTTAGTCCCGTGGCCACCCACTCATAGAAACATAGAATTGTCCACCAGTTAAGGACCACTTGGCCCCCCCCCAGTCTTCCCGGTTTTTCCCTGCCTATTCCATCACCGTAGATCCTACCTGATCTCTGGCTACTCCCTCCTCCCTGCTTTTCTAATTTTCCTCTGTGCCTAGCTCATACATGCTTGAAGCCCACCACTGTTTTCACTCCCACCAGCTCTGCTGATAGACTGTTCCATGCATTCACCACTCTTTCAGTGAAGAAGTAGTTGCTCACATCCCTCCTAAACTTACCCCTTTCTAGCTTTGTTGCATGCCCTGTCATCCTGGTGCACCTTCTCCTTTGAATTCTCTGAAAAATACTCCCATTCTGTACCTTGTCTACCCTCATGAGGCACTTATAGGTCTCAGTCATGACCCCCCCCTTCTTCCAGTGTGTAGCCATTGGGCTCCCTCAGACTCTCCTCATAGGGCTTTTAATGCAACCCCTTCACCATTTTAGTCACCCTTCTGTGGACAGCCTCTACCCTATCTATGTCCTTCCTGAGATATGGTCTCCAGAACAGGACAGAATACTCCAGATGGGTCTCGTCAACAACTGATACGGTGGCAGCACCACCTCTCTCTCCTTCTGCTGGTGATACCCATCCCTATGCATTCCAGCATCCCACTGGCCCTGCCTACTGCCTTGTCACACCACCCCGGCACCTTGAGGTCATCAGATATGATTACCCCAAGGTCTCTTTCCTGCTTTGTGATCTACAGTCCCAACTCCAGCTTTCACACCCTCCACCTTCCACATCCACAGAGAGAGAGAGAGAGAGGGAGTGAGAAAGATAAGTTTTTATAAAACAATTGCGCCTTCAACATCGTTCCACAGAAAAGACTGGTAAATAAGTTGGGAAACCTGGGTGCAGGCCACAAGGTGGTGAATTGGGTTAGAAACTGGTTGGGGGACAGGAAGCAGAGGGTGGTGATAAATGGGACCCAATCTGAGGAAAGAAGGGTGACCAGTGGGATATCTCAAGGATCAGTCCTGGGGCCAGTCCTTTTTAATGTCTTTATTAGTGGCATTGCAGAAGGGAAGGTTTGCCTGTTTGCAGATGGCACCAAGATTTGCAACAGGGTAGACATTCCAGATGGGGTGGAAAAATGGGAAGGACCTAGGAAAGCTGGAAAAATGGTTTGAAGTGTGGCAACTGAAGTTCAATGTGTGAAGATGTGCAAAATGATGCACTTGGGGCACAGAAACCCTGCGGAGAGCTACAAGATGGGGAGAGTTGCTGAAAGTCACCAGGGAGAAAAGGGATTTGGGGATAATTTATTTATTTATTTGACATATCGGTTTACAACCTTTGAGCCAGAGGCTCATTTCCAAAGGTACCTCGTCACATGTAAGACAGAAAATAATACAGACAGAGTATAACAACAGTTACATAGAGCATGTGCTACAGACATTTGTCACAGACATTATTTACAGTATTTACAGTAAGTACAGGCTTTATTTACAATATTTGGATGATTATAATTACATCATCACAGCAGAGAGACATTATTAGCTTGAGACAGCATCTAAACAGAGTAGTCAGTCCTATTCATGGGTTTGGTAATTCTTGACATAGGTTGCAATCCATAATGGACTTTGTCAGAGAATTAGAATCAGAGAGGGTGAAACAGTGAAATGTTAGTTGCAGTTACAGGAGTGGATATTGAAGAGGTGGCTGCGAAGAGTGGTTTTGAAGTGGGCGATCTTGGGTGCACTAGTGATGGTGTTTGGGAGTAAATTAAACCATGAACCATGATTCAGCATGAACTGGGTTGGGCCTTTCCTGGAGATGTGCAGATGCAGGACTGAGGTCATGGACCAGACAGCGATCATTTATGAGATCCTGCTGTTCCTGGAAGTGCTCCCTCAGACTTTATGCCGCTTTGGTACCTGGTGGAATGGTTTGACCTGAACGTGGATCTGGAAGACTAAGGTAGGAAAGGGTCGGGGGCATGGGGGTAAGCATGGTGCGTTGAGGTTTAATACTGTGCTGCTTCTTCCCATGTCTCTTGCCTGTACACCAGGGAATGCTCTTGCAGAGGAAAAGTGACCCATTGAACTGTTTAGTATTTGATGGTTTAGCTGTGTGCTAATACAGTACAGGTGTGGGTCATCACTGATGAATGTACGGGAGGAGGGAGGTTCGCTGTGGCTAATGGGAGAGTCACAGCGGGGGAGACTGAGTCTACAGGGTAATGGTCCTGGGCACCATTAATCCTAGGACCGAATGTTTGATGAGGGCCTGGGAACCGGGGTCATCACATTCCTAACACATCAGGCGAACCACACCGATAAGAGGGTGTGGGAGAGGGGTGGGGAGGTTATTTATTTGGTTCTGCTACTTCAGAGTGTTAAAGTTTGTTCTATAGATATTTCCAGTTCTGCCACAGACCTGATTGCAAGCTAGCTGCGGAGTATCTGCTTGCCCCTGAAAATCAAAACTGCAAATCTCCCCATCACAGACCATACTGTTAAAATAAAATGAAGAAAATGCCAGGTAGTGGCCCGCAAAGCAGACAAGGGCCAAAATTTATGAGGAGAGGAGCCTCTGAGATAGAGGATGGAGACAGACTGAGTAGTGGCCTATTGCAAAGCGAGGGAAGCCATTCACCACCCAGTATCAGGGACTCGGATGCAGACACTGACGGAGAGATGGAGCATCTCTCCAGAAGCAGATTCAAAATCCTACTCAAGGAAATTCAGAGTGCAAGAAACAAAAATAAAAAAGAGTTTAAAAGTATTTCAGATAAGCTTACCATAATGGAGACACGGATAGACCAAGTTGAGACTCGGGTAGCAGAGACAGAAGAACAGACTCAGAAGCTGGGGTGAGTCATACAACTGATCCTTCAACAAACAGCTAGTTACACGCCAAAACGCTCAACCTTGAAAGCCGCTCAAGAAGAGATAATATCCATATACAGTATATGGGCTGGCAGAGGGAGCAGAGATGTACCTGATGGCAGATTTTATTGAGAACATGTTGCGGGACATCCAGAACATGCCCCCAGGATACCTACTCTCTGTGGAAAGAGCGCACCGATCGCTTAGTAAAAAACTCTCAGACTCCTCGGTGTGACCTCGATCCGTGGTGCTCAAATGCTCGAGCTACAAAGTCAAAGAAGACCTCCTCTGGCGGGCATGGTCTCAGAAAAACCTAAAATATCTTGACTCAAAAATCACCCTAGACCATGACTATCCGCCAGAGATACAAGCAGGAAGACTACAGTACAGTCCATTAATTAAAGTGCTGAGAACACAAGGAGTGAGGTTCCAGACGCCCTTCCCGGCATGCCTAAAGGTATTTTGGGAGAGTGGCGCTACAATTTACAATACAGCACAAGAAGCCAAACAAGATTTTTCCAAGAGGGGCTTCCAGATCACTGGGATGCAAGCGGAACGTAATGGTAAGGACAGGAGATTCCACCCGGACTGGCAGATGGTGCTACATAACCACGCATCAGAAAGCTCCAGAATTCTCTCAGATGACCTAAAGGTGATCAAGCAGAGTACAAAGGCTGTAGGGAGGGCCAGTGGCATGTTGGGGTGTATAGGAAGCAGTATAACCAACGGAAGGAGGGAGGGAGGCAGTGATACCACTACAGAAAACACTGGTGAGGCCTCATCTGGAGTACTGTGTGCAGTTCTGGAGGTTGCATCTTTGTAAGAATGTAGACAGAGTGGAGGTGGTTCAGAGAAGGGTGACTAAGATGGTGCAGAGCTTGTGTAACCCCTAGATGGCGCTATCCCAGGGGCTACTACCCCTGCCTGATTTGCCACTAACAGGTTGAGGGGCCTGGATCCAATGGCTGGTGCCTCCACCCAGAGGTCAGGGTTTGCAATAGTTAAACTAACTTGGTCACAGCCCTCTGGGACACTGCAACCCCCCTTTCTTCCCACTAGTGGCCCACACAACACATCAGAACCACCTTCACAGTACACACCCACCCCCAGGTCTGGCTCCGGCACTGGGACCTCCCGTGAAATGAGATACAGTGCAACAATCACAGTACAGTACTTTAACATAGACAAATACCTCAGGCAGTATAACTTTGCTGAAACAAGCAGCTCTGATTTATTTAGGGGATATAACAAGGACGGGGAAATCAGGTTAATTAGCTTATCACTCTAATAATCTACCTATGGCTCTGTGCACAGGCCTATCCCTATCAATTACTGTCCCTAGGTACCCAAGCCCCAGTGGCTAGTCAAACCGTGGCAGCTGGTAGAGGGCCCTTTCACACAGAGAAAAGGAGAATTAAACAGTCAGCAGTACAGTAATTCCATTTGGATTTAATGTGGCAATTCAACAGGAAGCGACCCTGAATTAGTACTACGACCTCCAAATAAGATAGGGTCCTTCAATGTCAGCAGGGCTCACTTGAGGTACACAAACCTCTTCACACATCCATATAAAAGAAAGCACTATACCAGGCAGGCTGCATCTGTATCCCGATCGCAATTACTGCACAATACCGGGAGAACACACAGCAGATTCAGTTCCTGACAGACCGAGTGCAATTTTCAGCAATTCCTCCAGTCTTCTACAGGGTGAGCCTGGTTTCTATTCTTCAGAGATCCTTTGATTCTTTTCACGGGACAGATTCAGTCCTAACAAGCTGTTACACAAGCTGCAGACCGGAACTCTGGGCCTTACACGTTTTTGACTAAAACTGCACACTGAAAAAGCACAGGGCTCCTTCCTTCTTCACTGCCAAAGCTCAACTGAAACTCCAACTGACAAAACCGGGCACTTCCTTTGAGTTCCTCCCAGTTCTTGACTGGATTGGCTGTCACTCACAATGGACTGCTGCTGTTGGTCCAAAAAGGTGCTGAAGTCTAAACTACATCTCCCAGAGTCACTGCCCATACAATCCTCTTGTGGCTGGCTCAGATTATGAGTCCAAGTTCTGATTCGTCCAAGGCACCATTTTAGAGCTAGCTTACACCCACACTGATTGGTCCAGTTCAGCAGTTCAAAACTAGAATGGGGAACTAGCAGACACAGTTCTGACTGCAAAGAAAGCAGGTTAGACAAACTGTAATTTCATTATTACTCTAAATAATTTCTGGCAAACAGTTACATCTTTCAGATAGGTTCCCTTTGCACTCCTAGTGACTGCAAAATGAAGTGAATTGGCAGCAGCTCGAGTGGTACTCAGAAAGCACACAGTCCCCCATACAAACTAATTATGTCTGCAAGCAGACAGCTCTTAAAGAGACAGTACCAGAGGCTCTAAAAACACTCACTGATAAATGGCTTAAATGACAAACACCATTCAGGCTTGGAGCATTCAAGCAAGCTCCTGGAAGTCTTTTGGGAACCCCCATTTGCAGGGGGGTTACACCCTTCCTGGCCTGGGAAAGCTTGACGTCCGCGTCAAGCAAGTACCCTCATAAGTTTCAACTGCAACCATATACATTTGCATTAGGCTCGCACATGTAATCATCAGTCAATATATCATTTTACCAAGAACACATTTCTGAAACATTGCAATCGTCACTCTTTACACAGTATTACATACACATTGTACCATAACTCAAGTTATTACCTCTTGTACATGAAACCTGAAGAGGGGCCCTTCCTATCAGTTACCTTGGGGCTGGATGGGGCAGGCACCATACTGAGAGGGCAACACAAGTAACTTGGAGTTAGCACTGATGCTCAGTTTGGGCAATGAGCTCGGGACACATACACTCCTTTATGGACAACATTGAGGCAAGTCCACAGGCCTCCAAGTGATCATAACTGAGGTGCACCACAGGCTTTACAGCTCGACCAGTCTTTCTAGGGGAACTGTTATAGTCTCTGCACTCTGAGCCTCATTTTCAGCATTGTCCTCACTTGTCAGGAGTCTCCATGGGGTAGAGAGGCTAGAACTTGGGGTACTTTCAGCTCCAGGAGTTACAGTTTCTGAGTCCACAACATTTGGCTCGCATGGAGAGCTTCGGACACTGGCAGTGGACTGTCAGGGCACTCAAAATACTCTTCTTGTTCGGGTGTATCACCAGTCTGCCCCAATCTATCATTTTCCTCCCTGAAAGCTCAAACAGTTCAACCATGCACAATGATTCCATTTCATCTGATCTGATGCTTTGCACTTCACTTTCTGGGAGCATTGGCTCCAGGGATGAAGCTGGGGGCTTAGACAGTCCAGAAGGCCCAGCTTCATCTCCAGTATTGACTAGGGTTGCCCGAAACAATTGACTCAGTCCGTAAGAAGGATAGTATTCAAAGTCACTCTCACTTTCTTCCGATATGGACTGACAGTCATGCTCAACTGGGACTTGTGAGAGGAACACTTTAACTTTGCTTCTGTAGGTGCAGACTTTCTTGATCTTTTCTTAGCAGCAGCTCTAGTCACTGGTCCAGAGGGCATCTTCTAGGGGCTCAGACTCAATTAAGATTTGTCCAATGGGCAGTAAATGATTTCTATGCATTGTTTTACATCTTTTGAATTATTCTCAGGCCTTACTTTGTACACTGGCAGATCATCTAGTTTGCCCACTACAATGTGAGGAGATGGTGCCATCTGTCAGCAATCTTGTGCTTGCCATGCAGTCCCAGATTTCTTAGCAATACCCGATCTCCCTCCTGGAGTTCCTGTGCTTTCATCTTTTATCATACCTTTCTTTGTTGGCCAGATTTCTTTTGGCAGCCATGGTTTGAGCCAGTTGAGTACGCATGAGTTAGCTGGGCCTTTAACTTTTGCACATACTGTAAATAGTTGTCAGCTTGAACCCCATCAGGAGAGACCCCAAAATACACATCTACTGGTAGTCGAGCTTCTCTTCCAAACATCAGGCGGTAGGGGGAGAATCCAGTGGCATCACTTTTGGTGCAGTTATAAGCATGTACCAGGGTGCTAATTTGTTGGCTCCATCTAGGCTTGTCCTTTGGGTGCAGGGTGCCTAGCATATCTAGCAAAGTGTGGTTGAAACGTTCAGGCTGTGGGTCCCCTGGGGTGGTAAGGAGTGGTTCTGGACTTCTTGACTCCCCACAGAGAAAGCATCTCTTGATCAGACGACTCTCAAAGTCTCTCCTTGATCAGAATGGATTCTTTGTGGAGCCCCATAGTGAACAAAAAGTTTTCTACAAGTACTTTGGCCACAGTGGATGCTTTCTGGTCTTTGGTGGGAAAGCTTGGGCATATCTCGTGGAAATGGTCAGTGACCACAGCACATTACTGATATTTCTTTGATCTGACTCCAAACTCAGAAAATCAATACAGACCAGCTCCATGGGTGCACTGGTGGTGATGTTAACAAGGGGCAGCCCTCTGGGGCAAAGCTTTCCTCTGTAAGCAGCTACAAGTTCGAATGTGTTGCTCACATCAGCCCCATCTTAGGCCAATAGAATCTGGATCTCACCAAGTCAAGTGTTCTGTCTATATCAAGGTGCCCCATGTGGTTGTGCAAGGACCTCAGTACTGAGTCTCGAAAGGCAGTGGGCAGCACTAGTTGTTGTTTGTCTACTTGTCCCCCTCTGTCTACTGTTTCTCTGTATACCAGTTTATTGATCAGTTTCAACTTAGGACCTTCTTTGTATAACAGTGCAGTTCTCAAATCAGTGGAGCGTAATTTGGACACATCTTTTCCTGCATAGAGGGCTTCTAAAGCTGCTTTGATCATGGGATCGCGAGTTGAGCCGCGAATACTGTCATTGTCCAGCTGAGGCAGTGCACCAATGTCTATTGCAGAAAAAGTGGCAATAAGCAGCAGGTATGCAATTCTCAGAGGCTCCCAAGCAATCCACCATGCAGTCCACTGCGTCGTGGACATTTGTTCCTCCCTGTCAAACTTCCGGCAGAGTGCCGAATGTCAGGTTCTGCCAATTGGACCCAATCATTCTGGGGAACAGGCCTCCGGAGAGAGCATCAGCATCTATGTGGTTCAGACCTGCTCGGTATTCGAGAGCATAGTCATATGTAGATAATGCAAAAGCCACCTATGGCCAGTGGCATCCAACTTAGCTGAGGTCTGAACATAGGTCAAAGGATTATTGTCAGTTTTACTAGTATTTTAGCCCATACAAGTACTCATGGAATTGGTCAACAATAGCCCACTTCAAAGCTAGGAACTCTAACTTATGTACAGGATAGTTCTTTTCGGATGGGGTCAGGCTTCTACTGGCAAAGGCCACTGGTCTCAGGCCATTCTGTGCTCTTGGTACAACACAGCCCCAACCCTTGCAAGCTAGCATCAGTGTGCAGGGACGTAAGGTTTTCTTGGATCGGCATAGGCCAGCACTGGAGCGTGGGTAAGTTGATATATGATCTCATGAAAAGCAGTCTCACAATCAGGGTCCAGCGGGCCCCAAATACTTCACTTGGATGAAAATACACTCTTTCAGTCTTGAGGACACTGACTTTTGGTATTTTTGTGGGTTGGGGATACCCTTGAGTAAGGTTAAGTAAAGGGCGGATCACTCTTGAATAGTCCTTGATGAGCGCCCGATAATAACCACAGAATCCCAGGAATCTTTGCAGTTCTTTTAGATTTTTGGGCTGTGGCCAGGTGGTCAAGGCCTCAACTTTACTTGGGTTGGTCTCTATTCCTCGGTGGATACTATGTGTCCCACATACTTTACTGATGTTTGAAAAAATTGACACTTATCAATGGACAGTTTAAGGCCAAAGTCCTCCAGTCGGTCCAATACCTTAAATAATCTACTCTCATGTTCCTCCAGTGAGCTGCCAAACACAATAACATCATCTAGGTATACCAGGCACTCTAGTAAGTTCATGTCCCCACTGCATGCTCCATCAATCATTGAAAAGTGGCTGGGGCACCTGAAATCCTACAGGCATCCTCATGAATTCATAGAAGCCAGCGGACAGATAAAGCCGTCTTCTCACACGGTCCTCTGGGGCCATCGGGATCTGTTAGTACCCTGCGAGATCCAGCACAGAGAACCACTTGCTCCCGTTAGGCAGTCCAAAGCATCCTGAATCGGGGCATTGTGTACTGATCAGGATAGTCCGCCAGTTTAAAGCGATAATCCACACACATCCTTACTGTTCCATTCTTTTCCTCACTACCACAATGGGGAAGCATAAGGGCTTCTGGATTCTTGTATTACACCAGCAGCTAACATCTCTTGCAGATGCCGTCTCACATCATCTATGTCAGCAGGTGCCAGGCGTCGAGACCTCTCACGAAATGGTCTTTCGTCATGCAGCCGGATATTGTGCTCAGCTCCTTGCACGCATCCTACATCCCATTCCTTTAAAGAAAACACCTGGTCTCTCTGGGCAAGCTTCTCACTGATCCTCACTTTCCATTCAGCTGGCAGCGGGGAGTCGCCGAAATCAAACAAGTCAGGCGTTACTCTGTCATTCTTCCTTGAACTCTTGCTGCTGGGTAGCACTGCAGTGTCTGCACAATGCACATTAGCCAGGATGCAACTCTGTTTACTCGAATGTCTCTTTCAGACACATTATGAACTTGGACCATTACCCTTCTGGCATAAGCATGAGCTCTAGCGGGCAAAATACTAGACTTGACCAGCAGTCCCTCTGGCAATTTTCCATCGCCTGGTGCATCCAACATTAATATTTTATTCTTAACATCCTTTCTGATACGGACCTCTCCCTGTAAGGTACACTGGGCATTTGGCACAGGATCAGAGACTCAGGATCCTTCTTCCATACAATTCCGACCGGTTCCTCTGGTTCTGTTTTTCAGCATCTCTCTGTGCCTCATAGGCCTTCTTAATTAAAGCCGGAACTCTTAAAGCTCTACTAGTCTTTGACCCCTGTTTTTCATAACACAACTGTGCCAGCCTTCCGAACATATGAGCATTTGTTCCAATCAACAAAGGGACACCATCATACAGTCCAGTGGGGGGACACACTAAGGCTAGGGTCTCTACTTGTTCAGCCACTCCAGCCACGGAGGTGGGGAAAGACAGCCAAATTCGGATATACCCGGAATAGGGGTAGGCCTTCTCACTTAACCCCCATACATGCAGTCCTTCTAATGGTTGTAAGGGTATGTCTGACAAATGCTTCTGATACCAATCCTGGAACATAATTGTCACTTGGGAGCCACTGTCTAATACAGCTCTTGTAGACACTCCATTCACCTTTACAGTGGTCTCCATGGAGGGACCCACTATTCTGGACCAGTCTGGAGGCGGTGAGTGGGGGCCTGGGCAACTGACCTTGCCACAAAGGGACGTGAATTAGCATTTTGGTGCCCTCACTGGGATCATGTCGTGCACCTCTTAACCACTGATTTCTTCTCCGAAGCTCTCCTTGTAGCCTATATGCAACTTTGTCAGTGTCTTTTGGGGACTGGCATTCCTTTTCATGTGCCCATCTTCCACAATTATAGCAAAACATACTTTCTGGAGTTTGAGCTGGCCGAGGCGCCACACTGGGAGCCAGGGCGGGGTATACTAACTGGAAACCTGGGTGCCATCTCTGTCTGCGGCGTGATAAGCATTTGGAGACATCTCGTCAGTTTCTCCACTTCCATGGTCAAGGAATTGAGTTTGGAGCTGTTATCAGCAGGAGATACATGGGTGGGTACCCCACCCCATAGCAGATGCAGTCGGATATAGATCAGGGCCCATACTTGCAGGCGTGGCCTTCATAAAGGGACTGTTTTTGAATTCGGATCTCTCTCAACAGTTAGCCCATTGTGGCATATCTTTTCCTTGTCAGAGCACTCATTGACTGTCAACCTCTGCCCCTGAACTTCACTTGATGGGTCACCCTCAGTCACTCGGGTCGTAGCCACAGCTGTTGGTGCAGGTACCTCCCGAGGTCGCCTTTTCTCAACTCCTCGAATTTCTCTCATTAACTCATCATAGGAGGGTGGGGATTCCAGTCGATTTGCCAGGCGTAACTGAAGCAACAGCAGTTCTGAGAAGGGGGCAGACTTAAGGATTCTGTCCAGTCTGGTTCGGTCCAGTTCAATCGCTGGCAAACTACCCTTTCTGAGGCATTCTTGCAACAATTTTTCCAGCCGAGACATACACAGACAACAACTCCCTTGGTACTGTTGTGCATTTCTTACTCTCCACCATAGGTCCTCATCAGAATCTGGGCTCCCATAAACATTCTCCAAGGCCTCAAGATAGGCCTGTGCAGTCGCTTCAGGGTTACTGGCCCGTTTAGCACGGATGGTAGCCAGGGCAGGACCTCGGAGGCTCTCACTAACCCTCTTTCGCTTTTCGCCTTCCGAGCATTGCCATTCTAGCACTTGGGGGGCAACATAGTCTATCCAGGTCTCCCAGTCATCCTCCCTTGGGGGTGGGAGGTGCCAGAGAAGATCCTCAACCTTGGTAAGAGTCGTGACTAATGGCAGGTGCAGAAATAGGAGTCTGCATTGGTTCATCCACCACGGGCACTGGAGCAGGAGAGGGTGTTGGGGAGGAACACCCCAGGTGGCAAGAATAGTTTCTTCAAGTCCTCCACAGTTTTCCCTCTCCCAGCAACCATTCAGCAAATTTCTCCTCAAAAGTTTCAGATAGTGGTGGGGCTGATTCCCCGGTCTTTACTGTCCTTAGTTATCACTCTCAAGCAGTGAGGGCTCCCTCTGGGGTAATGGTCTGGCACTTTGGAGCTATCTATGGGATCCTTAAACTCTACTAGGGCCAGGAAAGTGTGGGTGAGCAGATTAGCATGCCGACCCACCACCACAGGGTTTTGTAAACCTTCCACCTTGGAAAGTATTCCCTGCACAGTGTCCGTATTGATACCCAGGGGATGTCCAGGATAAGCATAGCATTTTGGGGTCGATCTCCTCCCAGTACACCACACCAGCGGTGCACAGCCACTTCTGTCGGGTACCCATTTTTCTTAACAGTGGTTCGTAAATATGGCCACTAGAGGACACACAATCCCAGCGGTGAGCCTCCAAGATGTAACCCCTAGATGGCGCTATCCCAGGGGCTACTACCCCTGCCTGATTTGCCACTAACAGGTTGAGGGGCCTGGATCCAATGGCGGGTGCCTCCACCCAGAGGTCAGGGTTTGCAATAGTTAAACTAACTTGGTCACAGCCCTCTGGGACACTGCAACCCCCCTTTCTTCCCACTAGTGGCCCACACAACACATCAGAACCACCTTCACAGTACACACCCACCCCCAGGTCTGGCTCCGGCACTGGGACCTCCCGTGAAATGAGATACAGTGCAACAATCACAGTACAGTACTTTAACATAGACAAATACCTCAGGCAGTATAACTTTGCTGAAACAAGCAGCTCTGATTTATTTAGGGGGATATAACAAGGACAGGGGGAAATCAGGTTAATTAGCTTATCACTCTAATAATCTACCTGTGGCTCTGTGCACAGGCCTATCCCTATCAGTTACTGTCCCTGGGTACCCAAGCCCCAGTGGCTAGTCCAAACAGTGGCAGCTGGTAGGGCCCTTTCACACACAGAAAAGGAGAATTAAACAGTCAACAGTACAGTAATTCCATTTGGATTTAATGTGGCAATTCAACAGGAGCGACCCTGAATTAGTACTCACGACCTCCAAATAAGATAAGGGTCCTTCAATGTCAGCAGGGGGCTCACTTGAGGTACACAAACCTCTTCACATCCATATAAAAAACTACACTCAGCAGGCAGGCTGCATCTGTATCCTGGTAGCAATTACTGCACAATACCGGGAGAACACACAGCAGATTCAGTTCCTGACAGACCGAGTGCATTTTCAATTCCTCCAGTCTTCTACAGGGTGAGCCTGGTTTCTATTCTTCAGAGATCCTTTGATTCTTTTCACAGGACGGATTCAGTCCTAACAAGCTGTTACACAAGCTGCAGACGGAACTCTGGGCCTTACACGCTTTTGACTAAAACTGCACACTGAAAAAGCACAGGGCTCCTTCCTTCTTCACTGCCAAAGCTCAACTGAAACTCCAACTGACAAACCAGGCACTTCCTTTGAGTTCCTCCCAGTTCTTGACTGGATTGGCTGTCACTCACAATGGACTGCTGCTGTTGGTCCAAAAGGTGCTGAAGTCTAAACTACATCTCCCAGAGTCACTGCCCATACAATCCTCTTGTGGCTGGCTCAGATTATGAGTCCAAGTTCTGATTCGTCCAAGGCACCATTTTAGAGCTAGCACCCCACACACTGATTGGTCCAGTTCAGCAGTTCAAAACTAGAATGGGAACTAGCAGACACAGTTCTGACTGCAAAGAAAGCAGGTTAGACAAACTGTAATTTCATTATTACTCTAAATAATTTCTGGCAAACAGTTACATCTTTCAGATAGGTTCCCTTTGCACTCCTAGTGACTGCAAAATGAAGTGAATTGGCAGCAGCTCGAGTGGTACTCAGAGAAGCACACAGTCCCCCATACAAACTAATTATGTCTGCAAGCAGACAGCTCTTAAAGAGACAGTACCAGAGGCTCTAAAAACACTCACTGATAAATGGCTTAAATGACAAACACCATTCAGGCTTGGAGCATTCAAGCAAGCTCCTGGAAGTCTTTTGGGAACCCCCATTTTGCAGGGGGGTTACACTTGCAACAGAAGACATATGAGGAGAGATTAAAAGACCTCAATACGTATACACTGGAAGAGAGGAGGGAATGGGGAGATATGATGGAAGCCTTCAGGTATCTTGAGGGCATAAACAAGGTGCAAGTGGAAGACATCTTTCGGTACAGGAGAGGTACAAGAACAGGGGAGCATGATATGAGATTGGAGGGGGGCAGAATAAGGTGTAATCTGAGGAAGTTCTTTTTCACAGAAAAGGTGGTGGATACATGGAATAGCCTGCCCCAGGAGGTGGTAGGAGCGAGCACAGTGGCAGGATTCAAACATGCATTGGGATAGGCATAAGGGAACCCTAGAGGTGGGAAGGAGAAGCTAAAGCTGATGACCAAGTAGAGTCAGCGGCCACTGATACAGGTACGGTATATGGGCAGACTGCATGGGCCTAGCGGTTCTTATCAGCCATCACCTTCCATGTTTCTGTGAATGCCTTCCCACTCCCTAGACTTTCAAATCCTCCAAATGTTATTATTTTAATCATGAGCCCCTTCTGACTTCCAGTCAATGGTTTGGTAGGGCAGTAGGGCAGTACTGAGAAATCCCAGCTCTATCTGTCATTCCCCCACCCACAGCACACCATCCCTTTCAGTCTGTAGCAGTTACTGATAGAACACAAGGACATGTGCAACCTGGGAGAACAGCAGAGCTGTGTGTGTCATCAGTAATGCACACCACTCCAGCCCTCCCTCCTTCATAGTTCCGCTTGTCTTTGTGCTGTATCGGTGATGGACAGAGACTAAAAGGATGGAGCATTGCTTTGGGGGGGGACAACTGGGCAAGAAAGATTTTACTTTTGCTACCCCAACGAGTCATGGATTGAGGTGGAGAAGGGCCCTAATATTAAAATAATATTATTTCAAATAACAGTAGTGGCTCCTCTGCAGGGTAGGAGGCCTTCATATCATTCTGCAGCATTTGGGAGGGCAGACCTTCCTTCATCATTATTTACGTCCAGCTTGTGGTTTTCTCCCTGGTTTTCTTGCCCACCTTTCACACCTTGCTTCAGCCAGTGGTGTCCTGCTGCACCACCCATCTGGTTGGTGCTGGCTGACGCTGTGTGGTTGCCCACTGCATCAAATCCTGCACTACATCTCACCAGAGGAGACACTAATGCAGCAGGGTACTCACCACTTGTGTTCTCAGGGTCAGCACAATACCTCTATATTGCATCCCAGACCACAATAGCCTGAGGTGAAGAAGAAACTGGACTCGGGTCTTAAATCCAGGTCTCCCACATGGTGGTAGTGGTGGTGGTGCATTGCACTGTCAGCCAGTGTCATTGGGTTGGGTGCAGCTGGCATTTTTTTTAAAACAAAGCTGTCTCTCTCTCTCTCCCTTCCTCCCTCTCTCTCTGGAAAATGGGGAAGGGAAGAAAGTGGGGACGGGCATTCCCTAAAGAGTAAAAGCAGTGCAGGCAGCCTGTCTGCTGGAATACTACTCCAGGTACATGGGTTATGGGGTGCCTGCTGCACAAGACTGGTCCATCCAAACTGCTGGGACTTTGCAAAATGGTAGAGTGAGGGGGCATGGTGAGGGAGTGCTTGCATAGTGTACAATCAAAGGTAAAAGTACACCCTGAAGTGTGGACACCACCTTGGCATGCCAGTAATAAACCCTTAAGTGAAATTCCAACCAAAAATGGCATTGCTGAATAACATGCAATTACCAGATCCTGGTAAGGCTCTGAGCTGCAAATCTGGAGACCTGGGTTTGAATCCCACAGCCCCCACTTGCATACTATGTGACCCTGAGCAAGTCACTTAACTTCCCTGTGCTCCCAGATCACACCTGTAAACAAGCTTTCAGCTTAGTGTGTCTCTCCTAGTTAAACAACTGAAAAAAAAAATCCATAGCCAGTGAAAGTGGGGATGGGGAGTTCCTAGGCACTGTGATGTCCCCCACAGGTGAAAGGACAGGGACAGTCCAGGAATTGTGTTGAAGTACAAGACACAGGAATTGGGAGAGGACATTTAATGGCATGGTGGTTTTCCTCGGGACAAGATTTTTGAAGTACCATAATGAACTGTATAGAAGCTGAATGACTGTGGTCCTTGTGCCAAAAACTGTGTATTGTATCCATGAATATGACTGACACCTTAGTAAAGACAGTCAAATGCTTGAACTGGGGTTGTGTACAGGTCTCCAGACCAGGGGGAAGACATAGACACATTACGGTTAGTAGATATACAAAACATGACAGCTTAAAGGGAGATTCTGATAATAGGAGACTTCAACATGCCAGATACAGATTGGGCAATACCAGCAGGAACATCTGCCAGAACTAGACACATGGTAGATTCCCTGCAGGGGGAAGGACTCAAACAACTGGTACAACAACCCACAAGAGACAGAGCTATCCTAGATCTAGTACTGACTAACAGGGAAAGGATCACAGATCTCCAGGTATAAGGTCACCTGGGGGCCAGTGACCATCACATGGTATGGTTCAATTTGGCCACTAGAACTAAATCATCCTATTCCAAGGCAAAAATATGGGACTTCAGAGGAGCTGACTTTGATAAGATGGCCAACAGAGTTAAGCTAGCCCTGGCAAAAAGAAATACAGGTGAGGGGTACAGGCAAAGTGGGCAAGCATTAAAGATGCAATACTTGAAGCAACATCCCATTGTGTTAGAGAGAAAAGGAAGTGCAAAAGAAGACGAAACCACTTTGGTTCTCAAAAACAGTAGCAGAAAAAGTCAGAGCTAAAAGGCTGGCCTTCAGGAAATATAAGGGGATGCAGCAGGATGAAGATAGGGAGGCATACCAAACTTCCCTAAGGGAAGCAGGGAAGGCAGTAAGGCAGGCAAAGGCCCAAAATGAGGAAACACTACCACAAACAGTAAAAGAAGGTGACAAGACTTTCTATAGATATATTAGTTAAAGGAGAAAGTCCAGAGGGGGTATTGCTAAGATCAAAGGGGATAAGGGGGCATGTAAGGAGGAGGACCATGTAAAAGCATCTATCCTAAATAGATACTTCTGCTCAGTATTTACTGAAGAGAAGGTAGGGCAGGGCCCACAGCTCAGCACCATGGACACACGGGGAGGGAGGTATGCACTAGTCCCTTCACAAAAGAAAGGGTTCTACAAGAGCTCGATAAGCTCGGGGTGGACAAGGCAATGGGACCTGATGGCATACATCCCAGGGTACTAAAGGAGCTAAGGGTGGAACTAGCAGAGCCATTATCAGAACTGTTTAGTGAGTCTCTGAGCACAGGAGAGGTCCCAGAAGACTGGAGAAGAGCTCATGTGATCCCCACTCCACAAGAGTGGTAGCAGGGAGGAGGCAGGGAACTACAGACCAATCAGTCTTACCTCAGTAGTGGGTAAGATTATGGAGGCACTCCTTAAGGAAAGGATAGTGCAAAACCTGGAATCCATAGGAGCACAGGATCCAAGACAGCATGGGTTTACAAAAGGAAGGTCCTGTCAAACTAATCTCATAGGTTTCTTTGACTGGGTAACCAGAGTGGTGGACCAAGGGGGAGCAGTTTATATCGCCTACCTTGACTTCAGCAAAGCTTTCGATACTGTTCCACATAGAAGATTGATTAATAAGCTGGGTAGGCTCAGGGTGGGTCAGAAGTTGGTCAACTGGGTGGCAAACTGGTTGGCGGCAGAAAACAGAGAGTGGTGGTAAATGGTATAGAGTCAAAAGAGAAGAAAGTCACAAGTGGGGTACCTCAGGGATCAGTCATGGGGCCAGTCCTCTTCAATATCTTCATCAGTGACATTGCAGAAGGACTGGAGGGTAAGGTTTGTCTGTTTGCAGATGACACCAAGATCTGCAACAGAGTAGATGATCCAGATGGGGTGGGCAGAATGAGAAGAGATCTGGATAAACTAGCAAAATGGTCGAAAGAGTGGCAACTGGGGTTTAATGCAAAGAAGTGCAAGATCATGTACATAGGGAAGAGAAACTCTGAAGCCACCTATAGGCTGGGAGGGGAGTTGCTGGCAGTCACAAGGGAAGAAAGAGACTTGGGTGTCATCATTACAGATGACCTGAAATCATCCAAGCAGACCACTAAAGCAGTAGGTAAGGCTAGAGGGATGTTGGGGTGTATTAGTAGGGGTATCACAAGACGGAAGAGGGAGGTAATAATCCCTCTTTACAAAACACTGGTTAGACCCCATCTGGAGTACTGTGTGCAGTACTGGATGCCACACCTTCACAAGGACATTAACCAAATTGAGGCAGTCCAGAGAAGGGCAACCAAAATGGTGCAGGGACTGCATCAAAAAACATATATGAGGACAGATTAACGGAGCTCAAAATGTATACCCTAGAGCAAAGGAGGGAGAGAGGTGATATGATCGAGACATTCAAACACTGTAAGGTCATTAACAAGGTGAAAGAGTCTAACATGTTTCAATATAAGAAAAATAGCAGGACAAGAGGACACAGCATGAGATTAGAGGGAGGCTGATTAAGGGGTAATGTGAGGAAGTTTTTTTTCACAGAAAGGGTGGTGGATGCATGGAACGGCCTACCTCAGGAAGTGGTGGATATGAATACAGTGCAAGGCTTCAAACAGGCATGGGATAGGCATAAGGGAGCAATACAGATGAGTATGAATAGATAGGCCATTGACAGAGCAAAGGCCGATGGTATATTCATAAG